>OZ007586.1:143399466-144764466 GCA_963931845.1 Maratus michaelseni
GAACCTTTAGTTCCCTTTGTATATGTTTCGTATGCATGAAAAAGAGTAGAAGGTACATAAATAAGACCCGACTAAGAGTGTATATAAATCGCACTTTTTAAAATTCCCTGTATATCACATTTCCCCTTATTTTATTTACCCGCCTATAAGGATTACTGTAAATTTAAATATCGCGTTTACAGAAGTTTTGTACCAAATAGTTGCACTCACAAATTCAACTTTATTTCTTTATATATCGATCTATATTAATTCACTCTTAATTATATCTGTCCGACCGTCTGTCCTTGCTCTAACACTCGTAAATATACTCGGATTGCCATGAAACTTTTATACATTATTGAATTTTACTATATAATGTTCAGTATTGAAAATGAAGTGTGTAGCATTAATAGTTGCGTTTACAGGGACATACAAAAGAATTCTATTACATTATGGTCTATGAGGAAAAATCATTTGCGGCGCATTTTATTGATGTTACGATATTTCAAATATAATGAAATTAATATGCATTACTGATGTGATATACATCATGCTTTCACCCGAGTATACAATTGGTAGCATTTATAGTTCAATTACAGGGTCGTACAAAATAATTCCTTTACATTATGATCTATGCCGGAAAATCGTTTGCGGTACATTTTGAACATGTTAGAATACTTGAAACATAAGGAAATTAAAATGATCTCTAAAGTTATGTACAAGTTATTTTCTATAGATTATGAAGTGCATAGGATTTATCGTTCATGTACAGAGACGCACAAGAGAATTTGGTTTAAGGACTGACTGTGATCAGTAATTGCTAGAGGTGCTCTTTCCGCTGTGGTATGTAATTTTATGTAAACTTTAGTGTAGTACGTGTTGTTTACAAATACTGTAGATCATATACAGAGCTGCATGAAAAACTTCGGATATGGGCAGCAATTTCTGCAAATCGATTTTTATTGAGTTATGTATTTTATAAATTGCTTATTTAGATATATCATTTCATCGTATGAAAAAAATAAATTTCTCAATAACTGTTAATTTATTAATAACTGTTTTCTAAATACTGTTAGTGTTGGAAAGTGTTTCATAATCTATGCCGGATGCATGATTTTTCGTTCTTGTTATATTATCGAAATGGAAACAAAACTTTCGAATGAAATTTGTTTCAAAGCTGTAACTCATTTTAGTGACCTTTTAGTGTATGTCATTTTAAATAAATTTCAAGCACCATGTTTTAAATCTATCTCAACAATGAGAATTTATTTGCTAAAATAATGTAAAGCAACTAGTGATACAGTTACCACAATTGGCAGTTGATAGCCCAGCGCAAATTAAAAAGAAAACAAGAACGAAAAATCATGCGTCAAGCATAGATTATGTAACTCTTTCCAACGCTTCCAAAATAATTTTACAAATCATACCGTTTAATAAGCTAAAAGATAACATCGAAGTAAACAATTTGGAAAACGCATAACATATTTAAAAACATAACTTCAGGAATTTCCAACATATACAATATTCGGAAAAATATCCGAATACTTTTATTCAGTCCTGTATACGATCTATAGATTTGTATATATACTACATAGGATGCTAAATTTTAGTTCAGTTAGGAAACGCGTAGCACAGTTTAAAATTCTCAGTCTGGAGTTTCTGTCAATAAACGGAAATGTGTTCGCTAAAGTTTGTGCTTCCCTGTATAGGATCTACAGAATTTATGCACACCACGTAATAGACAAAAAGCGAGGTAAAATTAAAATTTCGTTCAGTAACTTAAAACGCACTTCCAGGAATTATTGTTAACAGACAGTAGAGAATTCTTTTGTGTGTCCCTGTAAATGAACGATGACTGCTATACACACAATATTCTGTAGTAAGCCTCTTGTAATGCACCTTAGTGATATATATAAATTTCAATGCGTTTAAAATAGTGAAACATTATTTAAATAAACCGCAGACGATTTTTCTCCATAGACGTAATGTAACGGAATTCTTTTGACTGTCCCTGTAAACTAACTATAAGTGCTATGCACACCCTATCCCATATTAAGCTTCTTCTAATGCACCTTAGTGATATATATAAATTTCAATGCGTTTAAAATAGTGAAACATTATTTAAATAAACCGCAAATGATATTTCCTCATAGACCGCAATGTAACGGAATTTTTTGAGTGTCCCTGTAAAAAACCTATAAGTGCTACACACTTCCGTTGAAATAGGGAATATGCTATAGATAACGACAATAACATATAAAAATTGTAGAGCAATCCGAGCATATTTACGGGAGTTAGAGCACGGACAGACGGCCAGACGGCAGACGGCAGACAGCAGATGGTCATACGGCCAGACAAACCGAAGTCATAAACACTTTTCAACTAGGTTGGAAAGTATTAAAAATGCAAAATAACCATAAGATACCACATTTGGCGCCAAACTACAATCTGTCAACGAAAAGACATATTTTTATTTTATGTTGAACATTTAATTAATATAAAGTAAAGTTCAGCTGGTTAAAAAACACGTTGCATCAGAATATGATAAGAATTGTGTTTTAATTTTTATTACATGTAACAGAAGAAATGTATCATTTTGTATGGAAACACATATTTCAAACTAGATAGACAATTCATTATGAATGAAAAATAAACTACAGACAGCGATATGAATTCATTTGAGCAAGAAATGATCACATAAGGTCCTCGTGGACATTGATAAATGATTGGGATGAATGCTGCAGCATGAACTTGATTCGGAAGATTACATAACAGGAGACTGTCCATCATGTAATGTCTCAAAGGAGTAGAATGTAAATTGATTTGTGTATTGTCATTACTACCTACTCCTTTAATCGAAGGTTTCTATTTTAAATGTAAATTAATGAGCACAGACTTCTGAAAATACTTCCATTAGTAGACGAAATAATGGTCCAAATTACGTGCTAAATTGTTTGAATGTTCGTTTAACCCTTTCAGGGCAAAGCAATTCCGATGCTAAAATGATGAAGTCATTGATTGCCACCAGAATTTGCGTACAATTTGAGTTAAAAAAATATTTTTTCAAATGCATTACAAAAGAAAAAGTTTCGTAAAAAAATTCTGGGTGCAACTTGGCTGTTTGGTGTTAAAATAAAAGTGTATAAAATATATATCACCGCTCTCCAAAGGTTGTAAGTAGGAGACACATTTATTTTAACCACAGGGAACCACATTATTTGAACATAACTTGAAATTCAACACTTGGGATCCACACATCAATGAATTTGAAACAATGTCATTTGAATAAATCTTAAAATTTTTACATTTTTTTAATCATATGTAATATCTCTGACAAAAATATTATATAATTATTAAACAACATAGAAATGATTAATTAGGGCTGTAGATATATATCGATATCAACTTTTAGGTAATTTTGGATTCCCCCCCCCACCTAAGGATATCATTAGCTATCCCTAAAAACACTTTTTATTTTACAATTGTTTCTTCTTTATATATATATATATATATATATATATATAAATATTTGCAATAATATACAGACATGGTTTTACATTTATTATTCACATACTTTACTCATTCAGTTGGAGAGAAGAAGTCAATAAAATATCTCTATTATAGATGAGATAACTTTATATCATAACGCTTACGAAATCAAATGGAAAACTGCTGATGTTGATGTACCTTTTTATGGGGAACTAAAGAAATGATTTTAATAAATTATAATTAGTCTTTTCGATGCCTGAACTATAAAATTAATCGTTTGACAATAAATATAAATTAAAAATGCAATAATTACGTGGTTTGCAAGAAAAATATTCTAGATTTTATTTTTTTAATTAATTTTACTAATAACTATTTATCATAAAAAAAAATATCGCAATATAGCTAATTATAATGCCAATAATGTTAAAATATATATGTATGAAATCGTTTCAGTAATTTTCTTGAAAAAAGTACGTTAATATTAGATATTTTTCATAGTCTTTCGCAACTGTTGAACCCCTGTTACTACAATAATTTTACTTGGCAATGTTCCTTATTAGCAAACTCCAATTTAAAAAATCGATTAAAAATTAAAATTTCATTTGCATTAACTAGAAAAATTACCAGTTATAACAGAAAGGTTGATTATTTTTTTTAGATTGGTTAAGTTTGAGACATAAAATGGTAAATATATACAAACATTTCAAAGTGTCTTTTAGACATTTTTCATAATAAAGATTTCATATAAAATGAAAAACGGTTGATTACTTCTAAAAATTGATAGACAAACTTAAATGCATTTACAAATAAAACCTCTCATGCATGAGTTATTTCTAAATGTATGAAAAATATATTTTGCGATAGTATGTATTTAAAATACAGGGTGTTTTTTTTTTTTTTAACTGACACTATTCAGAGCCGTTTGTAGCTCGTTCTAATAACTGGATTGACACAAAATTTTGTGAATGGTCTAAGAAAACCATGGGAAAAAAGATTCCAACAAGAGAAAAAAATTAGTTCCAATCACCACCGATAGGGGGAAATGTGGCGTTGTGGTCATTTATGCAACTGGGAATTAGCATAAAATACGGGCAAAAAATGAAAATGCAAATTTTTACTTACGCAAGCGACAGTAGCTCCAATAGTTTAAGTTATAAATACATGCGAAAAACACCAAGAAACAATTTCAGCTCAGGTTGAAAATGAATCCCACGTTACCGCAGCGCGCGTTACTTGTGAAGTTCTTATATTGTAACCAGTACAATGCACCAGCCGCTCTTCGTTTACTTAGAACACGCCATAAACTGCGCAAAGGACCTTTATCCGTTAATGTATTGAAAGCAATTATTCTGAAATTCGAAGAAACAGGCTCGCTAGCAGTTTGGTAAGGCAGAGGACGTAAACCGGTGGCAGAAAAAGTGATAATGGATGTTTCAACTGCAATCAACGAAAGGGAAAGTGTAAATGATGAATAAAACGTGGCATTTTATCCAAATTATTAATTTTTGTCTGTTTCTGATGGGGTTTTTTTTCAATGTACAGCGCCACATTTCCCCCTATCGGCGGTGATTGGAACTCATTTTTTTTTTTTGTTGGAATCTTTTTTCCCATGGTTTTCTTAGTCCATTCACAAAATTTTGTGTCAATCCAGTTATTAGAACGAGCTACAGATGGCTCTGAATAGTGTCAGTTTAAAAAAAAAACACCCTGTAGAGTATTAAGTGCGTATGCCAGTAACTCGAAGACAACCTAATGTTAATCCAAAAGGATATTTTTTGCATTGGATATCTGGAGTTGATTTTTTTCCAGCAGGCATCAGATATTTCATTCAAAAAAAACATTTAAAAATATTGAAATGCTAGCGAGAATTTTAATTTTAACCCTCCGAAAAAGTCCTTTCCAAAACTCACTCACGCGATTTTCGTTTTTCGGTCCAGGTTTAAAAATCGGCATTGACTCGGGAAATGCGAGTACGGACAAACAGTAGACTCCAGATCATAGATGTATTCATTTTTTTCAAAACGCACCGTTGGGTTTTAAAAAATATCTACATTAACTCTTTCGAAACCTATCGTTTATGTAACCCACTTTCGCGATTTTCGCTATTTTGGCAATGTTTTCGCGTGGTTAAATTTCAATTTTACTACAAAATTTGGTTGGGTCGAGTGTTCTGAAAAGGTCTCGTCCAGAACAGAGTGCGCTCCCTGGCGGTGGAAGGTGGAACTATAGGTGTATATCTGATTCTATGGGCCTGATTACGACGGGGTTTGGCTCGTTCGCCTTAAACATTTTAATTGCACTTTCGACCGCCAGGATGCGCTTTCGATCTTGGGTTTTAAGAGCCCGATTACGACGGGGTTTGCCTCATTGGACTTGATTTCGATAGACTTACAGATTTCAGTCATATTCGTATAGAACAGATTATTAATATATCGGGCCCTGGGCAACGCCGGGCAGGTTAGCTAGTATGTAATAAAGTAAAAATTAACGAAAGAACAGTTCTTACAGTGTTGTTGTACAATACAACCTCAAAGGAATTTATCATGCATGATATTCTTAAAACAACAAAAGAGAAAAAAAAAATATGTTTAAAGCCATTTACTGTTAATTATACAGGGTCATTCATAATTCCCTCCGGGGTTTCGAAACGTTATAGTAAAAAAACGAAGACGAATATGAAAAAAAAGAAACATATGAAATTATTCCGAAACTATTCAAGTTTTACTTACATACATTACAGGTGTTCTATGTGTGAACCCTTGGTCACACGGCATACATCCATGCGATAGTCCAGTTCCTGCCATACTCCGTTTCTTTAAATCTGAATCAGTGGTGTCAGTTCAACGGGCCTTTCGTAATAAATATCGAAAACAGGGACCAACTGACAAAACAATTCATGTGTGGTACCGGAAATGTAAAGAAACGGAGTATGGCAGGAACTGGACTATTGCATGGATGTATGCCGTGTGACCAAGGGTTCACACATAGAACACCTGTAATGTATGTAAGTAAAACTTGAATAGTTTCGGAATAATTTCATATGTTTCTTTTTTTCATATTCGTCTTCGTTTTTTTACTATAACGTTTCGAAACCCCGGATGGAATTATGAATGACCCTGTATTGTTTCAAATTGGGAAAATAAACCATGTAAATAAAAATAACACATAAAAAACATGTAATAAGATATTTTTCCCTACTTTAATAATTGATATATTTTAATTGAAATATTAGGAAGGGAAATATATGTTAAAAAAAATAATGTGTATCCTATCTGGATCTGATTCCGCCTGTAAATTGTAAAGTTAACCAATTTCATTGGGAGAGAAAATTTTATTTTAATATGTAAAAAGCAAATGTTATCTTATGTACATTATATGTACAATCTCAAAAAAAAAACTTCCTGAGGAAACGTAAAATAATAATGTGTATCTTATCTGGATCTGATTCCGCCTGTAAAGTTAACCAATTACATCTAAAAAGCAAATGTTATCTTATGTTAAAAACAGGTGTTCATTTGTTAATGTCTGTAAATTTACTATTTATTGTCCATTTTACCAATTTTCATTCAGACATTATTAAAAAAACATGGTCAAAATTTTTCACTAGAAACGCCCCCCATTTAAAAAATGTAAAAACAGTTTCGAATAAAAAATTTTCACCACTCAACAAAAGCGATTTCGCTCTAGCTAAAGCATCATCAGTTGTGATTCCATATATAAAAGGTGTATCTTTGAAAATAAAACGAGAATTAGAAAAATTAGGAAAAATAGTCCCTCTAACCCCCAATCCATCCCTCTTCAAATCAATAAGAAATGAAATAGAAAAATATGAGGAAATACAAACAGCAGGAATATACAAAATAAATTGTCTAAACAGCAGAAATGAAAAGCTTACTTACATATGAATGACGAAGAGAAAAATAGAAGAAACAATGAAAAAACATATTAGAGATATAAAACTAAATAAACAGTCAACAGCTCTTTCAAGAATAAACACTAAAACCCCAATTAAACTTGAAACAAATGCAGAAAATAGCTGACTACGAAAATTTACATAATGCTTTAATAAGAGAAGCAATAGAAATTAATGCATCCAAAGCCGCATGCAATGATATGGTTCATTCATTGATTGATTGCCGCTGGAAAAAAATGTTAGAAGAGGGGGAGAGAGGGAGAGAGAGAGAATTGAATGCGATAGGGGGAGCTCTTCAACCATCAGTCGTATATATAGCGGAGAGACAGATGATTGAAGATCACAACTGATGATGCTCTAGCTAGGGCGAAAGCGCTTTTGTGGAGTGGTGAAGATTTTTTATTCGAAACTGTTTTTACATTTTTTAAATGGGGGACGTTTTTAGGGAAAATTTTTGACCATGTTTTTTAAATAATGTCTGAATGAAAATCGGTAAAATGGACAATAAATAGTGTTATCTTATGTACATTATATGTACAATCTAAAAAAAAAAACTTCGTGAGAAAACGTAAAATAATAATGTGTATCTTATCTGGATCTGATTCCGCCTGTAAAGTGTAAAGTTAACCAATTACATCTAAAAAGCAAATGTTATCTTATGTACATTATATGTACAATCTAAAAAAAAAAATCGTGAGAAAACGTGAAAATTGCAGACAGCAAGTTGCCGGGATAACCCTATGATTAGAACAGACTTTTCTGTAATTTCAAGAATTTTCTGTCTTTTGACGGGAGAATTTCAAGAAATTTTGAGCTTCAGTTTCTGAAATATTCGCGTTTTGAGAAGAAAGGACATGTGTAAAATTTCTGCTTCTAATACGAAAAAGTAACAGACGACACAGTTTCAGGAAGACTCCAGTTATTTCATGAAAATGATGCTATAGATAATAGAATTGTAGATTATTTTTACGTTAGATTGGTGAATTTTCTGTATTTCGGTGGGAAATGGGCAAATGAAAGCGGAAATGTATGATTTTTAACGAAATAAAGCAACGGAAATAAGTTTCAATATACTTTGTTTTTAATTTGGAATATGACTGAAACTTTTAGTGAATATAAACATTTCTAGAGTAAGCGGGTAGAGGGGAGGAAAAGGTGTTGGAGGTAGCTGGGTGCAAAAGTATTCCATTGCATTAATATCTATGGGGGAAAAATCGTTTACAGTGTATTTTAATGAAATTGATACATTACTGATGTGCACCAGAGCATGTTTTCTATAGATTTATTGAGTGCGTAGAATATTTCGTTTATTTACAGAGACACTCAAAAGATTTTGGTTACAGAACTGACTATTAGCCATAACTGCTGTATTTAAGTTTTAATCTGTGATATGCATTTAAAATGTTTTTTAGAATATTATGAGGTGTGTATTTCATATACAGGGTTGCACGATATAGAATTGGCACACATTGCCGGTTATGGACAGCAATTCTTGAAAATTAATTTTTACTGCGTTGGGGTTAGTTTTTAAATATTTATTTAGATATCTCATTCGATTGTATGAACAAAAATGGTATTTCATAACAATATTCCGATAGTCTTGGAAAATGTTTCATAATCTATGCCGTGGTGCATGATTTTTCATTCTTGTTTTTTTAAGCGAACTTAACAAATAACATTCAGTCAGTAACGTCAATGAATAACAGACTGCAAGTGAGGAACTGTTGCGAACATTTTAGTTTTTTCTTCCATCTCTCACTGTTTACTGAAGTTCCTACGGAAGATAAAATGATTCTTGTCATTCATGATAGATAATCTACGTTTTCGTGTATTTCAGAGATCCTGTAGACAATAAATTAATAGATATTGCAAACTTCTCAATTATTTAATTAAGTTGTGTATACCTTTCTAATATATGTAATTATTGTAGAAAACGGGATAGGCACTTTAGCATAGTAATATAGTTCTTACATTAATAATGTTCAAGAACACAGAAAGAGCTTAACTAAAATTAAAATAAATCTTTCGTGCACATATAACATAGACATTTTGCTCAAGGTTGAGTAAAATATTTAATAGAAGAAACGTAAAATAGATATAGGGGAAAGTCGGGTAGCCGCGGATGGCGGGTAACCGAGGACATTTCAATTTCTAAGAAATTCAAAGTGTTGCGTGTATAAAGAGTTATTGTAAATGAACGCCCTCTAGAATCGAAACAAATACAGCTTAAATGCGACGTGGGCGCCGAGTAAGTTTGTCGTGAGTGAGTGTTTTGTTTTCGTGAAAAAAATTCGACAAAACGAGACAGAATGCATCATATGCGGAGAAACCTTTGAAGAAGACTGGATTCAGTGCCAGGAATGCAAAAACTGGGCTCATGAAGATTGCGTTTATATAGATGCATCGGATTTTTATTATAATTGAGATGTTTGTAAGGTCAAAAAACGGTTGGGATACCATTGATTAATATGTCTTGTGCTACCCGCCGTTTCTTGTGACGCCAAAAAAATAAGGCCAAACTATTTTCAGTATATTTCGTTAAATAATTTGATATTATTAGCAATGTTTAATTAAAATCATTAAAGAAGTTCGTAATTTTATTTTAACGATAAAATAAAGACAGAAATTTCATTCATTCGTTTTTTATTTGCAATTTATCCAAGTGTCCGGGGCTACTCGATCTTCCCCTACATAATTTCTAGAAAAAAGTGTAATATTCACATTTAATGTTTTATAAAAAAACTAGCTGTATCCAGTCCGTGCTTAACGGGTTATAGAACATACGTAAAACCACTTTTTATTAGGAATTCTAAAAGATTAGATAAATTTAATGTATTGTTTTATATTGCTCACTAACACAAAAGAAAATAATTTTTATATTAAGAATATCAATAATATACTCAAAATTTTTTTAAATTTATTAAAAATGATACTTTTGTATTAGCTGCATGTCAGGAGCTAATAGCCGAAGAAATAGCAGAAATTTTCGATACTTACAATAACAATTTTGGTTCTGATAATTTCAGTGGTTTAAGCGCATAGCTCGATTACATGTCTGTTCAATTTCTGTTTATTATTTTATTATTTTACTTATTAATTAATTTAAGTTTTAATTATATTATGGAATATTAGCCGGAAACAAAGGTTGAACTGTTCATGTTGTTTAAAATGCAAACAGTTTATCCTTTCGTAATCGGGCTACACTAGAGAGAGAGAGATTTTTTTTTTTTTTAAATCATGCTTGGAAATTATTTTAAAAATCATAACAAATTAGTAGACTGAGACAAAAATTTCCAAGAAATTGCATTTAAAAGAACTTTTTTTTTCTTTATTCGACTGTGTAAAAAGTTAAATTGTGCGAGGTTTAGAAATTAAAAAAATCCAATATAAGCGAAATAAATTGGTTATGTGTTCCGCAGTCAATATGACGTCAGCGTTACTCATGGACATCTTTTTGCTTTATAATATAGTTAGACTAGCCGAAACTACTGATATTATGACTTTTCACTTCCAGTACTACACTCGCATATCAAAAGACATCTTCGCGCTCATTTTATGAAGCAGTAGCTGGATTACTAGGACTACTCGGATAAGGGTGGATATACATAATTTCTGGTCCCAGTGGTACCATTTTATCTTCTCCTGCTTTCTCACTCTACTACAGCTTTTCTCACTGGCCATGGTCCCTTTGGGGGGCCTGTCTCTTTAAATTCAAAAGAGACCTTTCTCCTCTTTGTGAATGTGGTGATGTCGCTGTTGCCTTTCATTACTTCTATAATTGTCCTTTAACAGCTTGCTGGCATATTCGCCGTCCTCCTTTTCTTCCAGACGGTTGGCTGGCTAATATTTTATCGCGCCCGGCATTGCTCTCAAAGCTTCAAAACATCTTTAACTTTCTATGTGACCTTTCTTTATTAATTCATTACTGAGACAGGGACTCGGTTTCTGCCTTATTCACTGCCCCTTTTCGTGTCGGAGCTTTGTATTCTCCAGCAGTTATATTATACTGTTTTTTTCTTTTCACAAATATTGTTTTCGTTATATTCATATATTCATATCTATTGTTCACTACTCCGCTTTCTGGCGCGTTTACCGTCCGGATTCTGTAATAATTTTTAAACCTCAATAAAGGAGACCGGGTGGGACATCTATGCTCTACAGACTTGCTCCTATTCTGAGCAGTCCTTCTCTGGCAGTAAAAGAAAAATTTTTAAGAAAGTGAATAGAGAGAATTAAAATAAAATCCTTTCGAACATATGTAACAGAGACCTGTCGCGTAAAGTGGAGTAAACTATTTAAAAGTGAACGTTAAAAGATATTGTGTAGCGAGAAAAATATAAAAAGATTGAGATAATTTTTAAAAATTAAAATTAGCTTGTCAGAAGAAGTCTAAGACCATCCATAAATATAAAAGAGAGACATGTCATAGAACGGGGAGAAAATTTTAAAACATAACTAAAACTTTATATGTATCGAGTATCTAGGAATAATACGCCAGCTGTGGAAGTAACATTTACAAAGAAATAAATAATTTTAAAAAACGACCGTTTAAAAATAAACAGTGTAAATTATATGTGCAGAAATATTAGTACGAAAAAACATTAGATGAACCAAAATTAACTTACGTTTTAACAATGTGATAGTTAACGCTCATATTGAACACATCTCGCATTTTCTAACACTTTGCAATATTTTTCTTATATCTTAACATAATACTAATTCTCAAGATATGTCGGAATTATTGGTACCAGTCCCCGAGCCCCTGAAAAAGTAAATCCGAACGATGACTGTAATTTAAGATCTATTTCATACAAAAATAAACAAAAATAACCGTTTTAGTTCTCATGAAGTTTTTTACAATCATATGTGGTTTCTTTTTTTATAAGAAGGCTTCTAGTACATATTAAAAATTGCACTTTGATTTTTCAAATGGTAACACTTCTTTTTGACACCATGTTTGAGTTACATATATCAAAGTAGCCCTTTAAATATATCGTTTTTATACTTTTTCTTAAATATCACAGTAAAAGAAAATAAGGTAGGATTTATCCATAAATTTCTTACAAGGATATGTACTCGGAGCATTCAATTACTCGACAGAATATTTTTGAAGGAGATCGGAATCTATCCACTCAGCCCGGTTGTTAGCATACTGACTGTATCAGTGAGGAGCTTGGGCTTTTGAAGATTCGAATACAGCGTGGTTAGATCGATGTGACCATACACGAGTGAGGATTGTCTTTGATCGAGAACGGACGCATTACGGATGCTTGTGTCAACTTGTCACCATCTATGCTCCAATGTGTGCAACGTGAAACTCAAACCATTATCCAAATATGCATTGCAGCTGACGGTGAGACGTTTGAACATCTAAAATAAAGGTATATTATTATAACTAGTTTTTTTTTTCGTTCTAAGATGGTTTTGTCACGTCACAGTGGAGGAAATCACGAAAAAACAAATGCGCGTTTTAACCTTCTATTCTTCGCATTAATGTCCACAAGGTGTCTTTTCGTACTAAATCGATGATGCTTTACAACTTTGTGAATATTTTTTTTCTCTATCTCTTTCCGTTTTCGAGATAGGAATGCTAACTCCGCAGCATTCCTCCAGGTGGCGTCGTAGGCGGTTTCATTCATAAGCGCATGACTACTTTACTATACCTAGACACAACTTTTATGAATACAGCAGCAGCCGTTCCGAAGTTAAGAGTGTGGCAAGGGACTTTAGTGGGGATACTGTATATCATTTATATCAATATTATATGTATATAAGTATTATATATATATCAATTAATTTATGTCAATAAATGACAATTACAAAATTAAATTAAAAAATGGAATATTGAGGTCTGTTTATTTTTAATAATTCAGCACAAGAAGGGATAAGATGAGATATTAAATTAGTCTTCAACCAAGTTTGCCATATTGTATTAAGATAAATTTATTTATTACAAAACTTCAGGAATGATATCCTGAAAGAAACATAATACTGATTCTCAATTATGAGTAACATTGTCCGAAGAATGCCAATATTAAAAACACTTCTTTGAGTGACTCATTTAATTAATCATATATATAATTTTTTCTTTTTTAATTTATATTATCTTGAGTTTTCAGTTTAAGTTCTTTCTATAACTGTGTTAAATAAAAAAATCAGCAATCATTTGCTTGTAGAATTTCTGATGTAAACACATTTTACACTTGTCCGCGAATGCACTCCAAGGGATTTGTTGCATATAAAAACGGGTAGTACTTTTCGTTTTGTAAGAAAGTCGACCAAACTGCTCAGTTTGCAAGAGCTAGAGGTACGTTGCAGGAGAACATATCGTATTGAAGCAAATATTCTGAAATCAAAGAGTGGAACACGTCCTCTTTCTATTGGAAGAACAAATAAATTTAAAGTGGTTTTATAAAGAGAACGACGAATTAATATCCAGGCCTGTATATCCGCTACAAGTCTGTAAGAATTATTGATATAACTTAACTTTTTTTCAGTTTGAAAATATATAAATAAATAAAAACATGAATATAATGTTTAAATGAAAATCGTCAATACAAAACCTGCTGTATGATCATATTTTTTTGTCTAATTAATAGGTCTTAATTTAACAACATTTGAGAAACATATCTCCCAATTCCTCGCTTTATCCTCCTTCATTTCATTCTACAATCAAGTCATAGTTACTTCAAACACATAAAATTTGACTGTTATTTCAGATCATGTGCCTTTCTATATCGGAAAGTACGTTTCCAATTTCAAAAAGTACTTAATTTTTTAATATCGCTATTTCATATCGACAATTTTAACACCTCATGATGCACTATTAAGAAACAGCTCGAAAGTGAAACCAGATGGTAATGACATTTTAGGTTAGATTTTAAGTGTGTTTATATAAGTGTTTGATAATTGTGATACAAATTTTCAAATATTTTTACAATGAAGTTTGATGCGTAATTTTATATTTTTGTTAGTTAAGTGTCAATATACAAGTCTTTATAATGTCAATATAATGTCTTTTCTCATACACTCTTAACAAAAATTTAATAAATACTATTTTTGTACTATTGAATGATACTCAACAGTCACTCGTAAAGTTGGATGTTTAAAAAATAAGAAATATGTAAGTTTTTAACATTAGCCTTACGAATGAAGGCAGACATTCCTTCGACCTGTATTGGATCACCCTTTGACCCTGTTCATGGATCAAACCTTGATAATGTTTCTGTAATTTAACGTAACATAGTAAAATTACAGAATAATGTTTTTAACTCACCCAAAAGACACACACCATAAGGTCCTTAAATATTTAAATATTTAAAGGGATGAAATATTTGTATGCATATTTTATGAGGTTATTGAATGATTGACAGTTATTTAAGTAAGTGTTCTAGTCACTGGTCCATGTATCTATAATTCTCAACATCTGTTTTGACAAACGTAAAACATATCAAACTGATAAGCAAATAAATTGTTATGCGAAATAGTCATTTTATTACCTGTAACTTTTTTTGCTTGTGTCCGACATACATACGCTTTTTTTACATTTGTGAAAGAAGGTGGCCCAATATAGGTCTTACTTGGTACATTAATAGCACTCAAAACTTCAACATAATTCAGAGTGAGTGTCTCCACTCTGCCTAAATGTATATTGAATCAGTTCCACACTTCACGATAGTGTTTTAGAAAGGTTCCAGTTTGATAAAATAAAGCTATTTTTTTCCATCTCAAGTACATTTAATTGGCATACTGCTTTAAATTGCTAAAATAAATCAGAATTTGTTTCGAGTAATTTCCCCGTTCAATCACTGAAGAGACATTAGCAAATTGTGTTTTTATCTTATTAAAATCAGACTATTTTTCAAGATGGTTATCACACACTGAGACCTAATTAAGCAATCCAGTGATTAACAGGTAAAATACATGCTGATACTTTAGTTATAATATTTCTTTCTGCTCCAATGTCTAGTATTATTTAATGTTTTATTCACAAATCTCGTAACAATGTTTTGAGAGGCCTCTAAGTGTTATGAGAAAAAAAATATGAAGTTTGAAAATACGAAACACTTTCAGTCATATATATTTCAACATATCTTAAATATCAGATATATTAGCTTTAAGAGAAACTTTCATCTAACAGCTTCGTAGCTGTTCCAACAAAGTTATTTCAAGTGATCTTTTACAAAATGCCCAATGTTATATTATCATACATTTGGAGAAATAGTAAAGTATTTCATTTTCTGATATCTGCAAACATAATATAGTTATTTCCCATGCCTCTTGATCTATATTTCAGTTTTCTAATAATGGCATTGAAATATGAAGGACATAAAAATATATGAAAAATTTATTACAATGCATTTTCCATAATTAGGATAAATTTAAATTTGTGAACATAACGAATACTATATAATTTATTTATATGTGTATTTATAATTATATAAAATTTTCAACATCCTTAAACTTCCCATTCATTTGATTTGATGAAAGATTTCATTCCGAAAATTTGATGTTTATTTCTCAGGCAATAAAAGATGTGAAAGGACTCTTACGAACTCTCTTCAACGAGAAAATGATTGTTTGATTTCTCAGTTGCACCAGAACAAAGAATGAATGTGAAATGAATATATGTTGAAATAGAGTTGAAATTCGCACAAATATTCTATTTCGAGACTAATCATATATTTAAAATTTCAAGGTAAAAGGTGGGAACATAGAACACTTATGAAATTAGGCAAATATGACCATTTAAAATGCAAAAAATTCACAAATGATGTTATTATAAATTCCAAAGTACATCCATGGATCAAACCTTGATAATGTTTCTGTAATTTAACGTAACATAGTAAAATTACAGAATAATGTTTTTAACTCACCCAAAATTGTGTTTTAAAAAAGTGGGAAGTAATATGGACTACAACTAAAAATAATAGAAATTGATCATTAAAAATGGCCCATCCCGTTTTCAAAACTAAATACATAATTTTGAAGATGGATATTATCACTAACTATTGCAATTTAAATTAAAATTTAATAGGAATCGCATACATGAGAAAATTCCCTATGCAAGGTGATTATTAAAAAGAATTTTGCCTATATATGATCACCAAGAGATCATGTCGGTCATGGAAACGGTTTGCCATTTGGAATGTGGTTGTTTTATGGCATGGTCTCGAGAGTGAGGTAAAGAATAACAATCGACCTCTCACAATTATGGTTACAGAGACAAAAGTTTTAAAGTTTTAAATATCAACATCCAATTCCTTTTATCGCGAAATGATCTTGACGGTGAGAAACCATAAATAGCGCTAAAAATAATTTTAGCTGTAGAAATGGCGTCGAAATAAACGCATAGGGGAGAATTTCTTGCTCACATTTACTACAGCAAGAACAAGTTGAAGACATTTACATCTACTCCATTTCGCATTTCTGTGAACGGAAGAGTCAACCGAATACATCTCAAATGGATTTTGTTTCTTTGGGTATATAAAATTCTAGTTATACACATCAAATCTTGGTATGCATGTTATTAGTTTTATATTTACAACCACGAAAACCTTATGTAATTGTAACGGAGATTTTATATGTAATGAGATTCAATTAAAAGTAACACAGAATGAAAATATATGAGCATCTTGTATGGGTCTAATAAATTTAGTTCCACGTCTTCAACATGCATTATTATTTGAACTTTCCTTACTAAAGGAAAGGCAAACGTGTGACACATGCATTTTTATGAAATTCAAATATATAGTAGCGATCCAAACACTAATTATCTTGGTCAAGAGAATTTTTTCAATTCCCATCAGTTTTTCAGATATTCGAGTTCATAAATGTTCTTACCATTTAAAACTACCTGACTGAAGAGCCCGACATAATTCATTCATCGAAATGCAGTTTCACTTAGATATACGCATTTATTAAATTCAAATAATTTTAAAGATTTAGCACTCTTTAAAACATTGAATAATTGTTAATACTCCAAAGTTTTACCTTCAAGTACATAATTATTATTTTTTTATATCATGTTGAAATAATTATCTTTTCTATAGCATTTTTAAAAAAAAATCTCTGACGGCTCGGCCTACAGACACAGGTAGATTTCGAAGACTCAGACCGTGGGGCACCTGTTTATTGGGAATTGCAGTAAAAAGACCTATTTGCCATGATGTGGCAGTTGGGACCACCCACTTCGAAATATACCTCTGCCTGTAGGTGGAGCCAGCAGGGATTGTTTTGTTTTTCATTTTTTTGCACCGTAAAACTTGGTCCTATAAAAACTTGTCAATATAAAAGTTGTATATAATATTAATAAGATTTATAATAAATTTAAGCGGATTTGATATCTTGGGAATTGACGAAGTTATGAATTTTTTTCTTCAGAAACCTCTATTCCACCCCCCTTTCTTGGGTTCATTTTTAACGAAATCAAAAATCTGTCATACATAAATTTTTGGCCCTTTTCCTAGAAGTACTAATAACTTTAAACGGATTCGATATGCATAAAAATTAAGAAGTTATGTTTTTTTTCTGTTTTCACGTTTGTTTGTAGGCGGAGCCAGCAGGGATTTTTTTGTTTTTGATTTTTTTTGCCATAAGAGTTGGTCCTATAAAAAACTTGTCAATATAAAAGTTGTAGATAATTTTAAGGAGATTTACAGTAAAGTCAAGCGGATTTGATATCTTGGGAATTGGCGAAGTTATTATTTTTTTCTTCTAACCCTCCCCCCTTTCCTCCCCCCTTGGGGCCATTTTTAATGATATTAAAAATGTGTCATACATAAATTTTTGGCTCCTTTTCTAGAAGTAATAATAACTTTAAATGGATTCGATACGTATCATAATTAAGAAATAATGGGGGGTTTTCTGTTTTCCCAAAAAGCTCGTTAACGAACTTGACCGAGATTTTATGCTCCTTGATTTTATGTATTAATTTGGAGGAGATTTGTGCAGAATTATTGGAGTTATCGTGTCCATAAAAAAGTGACATAGATAGATATGTAGATAAATAGATAGATAGATTGATTGATTGATAAAGTTTTGAACTGGGGGTGTTTTTGTGTTTTGGGAGTCTTGATCGGCGTAGATTTGCAAAAATTTTTCAAAAATTCCAACTTAGGAGAGAATGTAATAGGTAGTATTTCTTATGAAATCTACCTAAAAGTTACAGTAAAAATAACATTAAAATTTTGCCTTTTTCACAGTTACAGAATTGAATACTCAATGGACTTCTATTTGAGACAGTATGTAGCGGTGGCGTGCAACGAGTTTCTGATTCGTTGGTGTCGATGTAAAACGTCATGTTAATTCATGACTGAGAACAACTATTTATTTAATTTACATTTTAAATCTTTCTTATATATTTTTACTTTAAAAGTTTGGAAATTACCAATAATACTCGTATCAATGGGTGACACATTTGTAAAATAAAACAGGATTTTTAAAAAATGTGCAAAAGAACTGCGTTTAATTATTCGCCAAACAAATTGAAAATATAAAAAATATAATAAAAAATATAATAATTGTGGCATAGTGTAGAATCTACTATGGCAATTATCTGGTGAAAAGGGCATTTTAACAGAGATAAGATTCATCTGCTGGCTGCTGCTTTACTCTTAGTCCAGGTAAGTGGTGGTTTTAACCGTTAAGGTATAGGGTAAAACTGAGCTGCACCGTAAGGCGCCTGAAGGCGCCCGTCAGGCACGTCAACCGCCGTACCCAAGCTCTAAGGAACTTTTAACGAGCACAACCAGGAGAGTTCATGTATGCTTCACGGCCACTCGGGGCGCCGCCACCTGCTGACCACCCCTATTATCTCAAGTGAAATGACGACATAGGTCGCTGCAATTTGCTGTAGTTCCCGCCCTCTTGGAAGACCACCATATTTACACTTGAGGACGAGCCGGAGTCCCCCAACAGTTTCGGAGCCGGACACCCAAAAGGGAGCCGAGTCCTGGGCCTTAAGTCAGGTTTCTCCAACCCTCTCTTGCATTACCAAAGCTCGAGAAACGTGAAAATCTATTAAGATAGTGACTGTTAAGGTATATGTTATGAATTATATTAATTATTTGCAATTATTTGTGATTTTCCAAAATATTAATGCTTTATATTTTAAAACCATAAGTTTTGTAACATCAATTAATTTTGTCCGTTTTCATACAAAGGTCGCACAATAAATTGCAATATTTTCCCCTAAGAAGATACTGATGTTGACGTAAAAATAGAGGAAAACGTTATTAAAATGAATATATAAAAATTCTCTTCCAAAAAAAAAATAAAATTCCATATGTCGAACACACTTCTCACCAGTAACAAAGACTTATTAAAAATGTAATATAAATGTAGGTTTTATGTAAAAAAACTCATCACTATTTCTTAGGATTTATGTCGATAAAAATGCGACTGCAATATGTATGTAATTTTATAGAAAACGGAAATTTCGATTAAAGAGCCGACACATTTTGCAAAATCATATGCAAAACAGCTTAAATTGATGTACAAATTACTGAAGTGATTTCAGTACATCTTTTTAAATAGTTTCGCAGTAACAAACTTATAAATTGGACTTTCGGCAAAAAATAAAAATAAAAAATAGAATAGTTATATGTTTCCGCAAACAAAACGTAACCATATCAGGGAATTTTAAAAGATGATTACCAGTATCTTCTTATAGAAAATCTCGAGTTAAAAACTCCTAATTTAATCGCGCGATCAAATTAGACAAACTTTTTTGAAAGAAAATACTGGTATTTGCCCTGAAAATATCCTGACCCGTAGCAACCCAGAATATGAAAAAAGCTGACATTGATGTGTCTTTTTCTGGAAAATCACTAAAGCAATTTTAAAGCATTTCTTCAAGTATTTTTCTCGGTAATAAAACTATAAAATGTTTGCTCGTCAAAAAATATATATATAATACAATAGCTATGCAATTTCACAAATAAAACAATGTATAATTTTCTAAAATTAAATATTGCATTTTTTAAAATTTTTTGACGAAGATCTATTTAAAAAGTTCAGCTTCCTCCAAAACTACTAAAGAAATATTGAAATTGTTTCAGTAGTTCCAGAGAAAACTATCACTGTAAAAAAAAACGGCAAAATTACAAAACGTTTTGCTGTAATATTATACAGCCAAATTGCCAGCACATTTAGCTGTAAAATTTAAAATGATTGCACTCTTTTTTGCGGTAAAATTTGTTTGATTGCTGGCGTTTTTGCTCTAAAGTTTCAAAAATAAAGATATTTAAAGAATATTTTGCTGTTAATTTAAAAGAAATTTTTTTTACAATTTAGTACGTTATTTTACAGAAATGTTTGCTGTAATTTTCGTCCTTTTTTCTTACATTGTACATCAATGTCTGTTATTCTATATGTGATTTTGCAAATGTTCTCACCCCCTTAGAAACATACAGAAAAATATGCAATAATTTTTTCAATAGTAGCAACCAGTAAAATAGTGCATACTTTACAGGTAACTCATTTCATTTTTCAATAATTAATTCTTATAATAAATTAGTCGATAAAAACTCTAACAAATGAAGAACCTTTAATTATTACGATAAATTCTGCTGCAATAAATTTTAATAAAGTATACACAAAATTTATTTCTATTATTAATTTTAAGAATTTTCTCCTTTGTCCCGGCAGAGTACATTTACTAATATGAATAGCTGAAAGTCATATGTATATTTTCAATTTTATGTGTTATTACTTTTTTGAAGTACATACGAGTATAAGATTATATGGTGAGACATACATATATTTAATGCAGATACATGACGGGATGGTATACAATATACCGCAACATTATAGGTACAAATCTCAAGGAAGATAAAACACATCCACAGAAACACAAACCACTGTACAGTCAGTGTAAAAAAAATTCGGATACACCTGCTTTTATTCGCAGATCGTTTACAATAAAATACCACCAAATACATTTTTAGACTCTAAATAATGTCTTCTTTTAGGCAATGAATGAATGCAACTTTTGTAATAGGGGACTAAATAATAAAAACTGCATCAACTTCGATTTCTCCAAATGATAACACATACTTTTGATAATTAATTTGTGTTTCTAAGATCAAGTAAGACCGGAAAAATACATAGTTTGGGTATATCACTTAAGTCTTCATAAAGATAGAAAAAGTGAAATGTTAGCGATGCTAATGTTAAATTCGCAAGACAAACTTTATATTTTCCCGAAAAATCGTCTACTTTTGTTTTCAGTCAAAGACATTGAATAGACCAAATATATATTATTAATATTTTTTTTTAAATTCAAAAGCATAATTTTATTTATGCCTTCCAAAAATTAAGTTTCGAGATATAGGGAAAGTTTACTTTTCAAAAGTCTAGAAAGGTACCGTAATCTGGTACCATTCAATAACATATAAGGAAATCAAAAAAATTATATGAAAGATTTTTTTAAATAAAATTTGGGAGATGAGAGATTATTTTATTTTAGCTTATACATAGATTGTCTTTACAGTTTTGCTGGTGAGATTATGGAAGATTTATCTGCGAGGTCTGAATTTATTTATTTTTTAATTTGTGGATATGACACTAATATATATTTTCTTTTATAATTCTATGAAGATTTAATAAAAAATATATAGTAAACTGTACATTTTACTGGGAAAACTTTTTTGAAGTATTTCGGATATGGTGTTAAAAGTGGGTGTTAGCATTTAAAATAAAAAATTGGTAGAATTCTTAATATGTAGACGACCCCAATATAAGTAATTACATTAGTACTCTGAAAGAAGACATTATTCCAAGACTAAAGACATCTTTGTTGTGATTTTATCGTAAACGATCTGCTAATAAAGGCAGGGTATATATATATATATTTTTTTTTTTTACACTAATTGTACAATGCATGGTGGTAGCTCAAGAGATCATGCTCAAAACAGGGACTTGCATAAACATAGTTGGTTTACCAAACCGAATCCACAAAAGTAAAAATACAACACGAACCATTTAGAGTCAACCCTACTTGGTCCCGACCTACAAAGAATAAACTTAGCGCAGACCAGACCCGATTCGAACTGGCGGTTGAGTACGGTTCAGGTTAAAATGGGTTACCGACCCGATGTATGATTATAATCCACATTCACTTTCAATTCCTTTGTTGCAAATATTGCATATTTCGACGCATAATTTCAGCAAGAGGGTGACCCACGAATAAAGATATGGGGTCTGTGAGAAAATCAAGTGTGATGTCTTCATGGACACGAGGATGATCTTCTTTTATCGGGTGATACATTTGTTGGCGAAGTTGAAATGATTTGATGTGGGATGTTCTAGGTCTTTTATTAGTGCCTTGCTAGACTATTTTCAGATGTGATTTTTAGCTGTTTGGTTTTCCGTTTAGTTTTAAATCTAGGGACCTGAGGGAGTCTAGCATCTTATTGGATTGTTATGATTCTTTCTCATTATGGCTGATGAAGTGATAAGAGAACCCCTTTTAGATTTAATGCTTCTTGTGCTGAAGAGTCACTTAGGGAGGAGGTAGTATCTGAGATTATAGAGTTGTTTATACATTTGTCTTTATTGATGAGTTCTAGTTAAGTTTTGTAGTTGTCGTGATAGGTTTTGTAAGTGGATGGTGCCCACGATTCTTCTGAGGATACCGACTCTGGGCTCCCGTTGTTTGAATATGTGTCCATGTGTCACCCTTCTGCTTTAAGTCTGCTTTATCTTGACAGTTGAAATTGTTTGGGAAATCGTAGATTTTTCGGGATGTTATGATGTTGGAGCACATTGCGATCAGATTTTCGTTGCTGAAGTACAGTATTGAGCTAGGTTGCCAAATTGCCGTTGTCATGTCTGAGTTGTCAGTGGAAAATACATAAATTACTAGTTATAAAGCAGGCCATTTGACACACAAATCCCTGCTCCACGCCCACAGGATGCCGAGCTGCAGTTGGCTGAATTTTTTTTAGATCGCTGACCAGGCCCCCACCTGCCAGGCTTTTGCTTAGCTTAACGGGTTGATACCTGGCAACGGGACGAATATTCGCCTGTTCTCCGCTTGGCGAAGATGTGTTTGTTAAATCTATAGGCCTACATGGCTTCCGTGCGTCTTGTTGCTTTAATTGCTTTTTCTTAGTTGGCCGGTTGCAAATTGATTTTGAATGAGACAGTTTAGCACTACGCAGTGTAGCGAAGTCTTGCCGGACGGATGTTTTAGAATTTGATAGAGAAAAGCCTTCTTTGAATGAATGTCCCAGCATGTTCTGGAGTGAACCAATGGATACTGATTGCTGAGAGGAGGGTACTATGTCTCTAGATGGGATACAGGTTAATTTAAATGATCTAGAGAAAAAAGTTAAAATTTGGCTACGGTAGATTGTCGAGGAAAAAAAGTTTAAATTCCGATCGGAACATGGGAACGCTGAAAAAATTTCTAAGTTTGAAGGAGGACAAAAGTATACTGTTAAGTATACTGTTATGTATTCTAAAACATTTCAAAGTTCAGTTTCATTTAGGTAATTGGAATACTAAGGTAACAAAATAATTTTAAGTACACATACTGTTTGGTATTCAGACAAAAATATACAAATATTTTTCTAAGCCCAAATTTGAACACCGAACTACGCAGAATGTCAGAGTCCAGCTCCATGGTGAAAAAATGATTTAACAAAATACACATTAAAAATACAAAAATTGTATGAAATGAAAGATAATGTAACAAATAGTATTTTGATGGCATTTAAAATTTCGGAAAACAAACAGGAAAGAAGCTGCCCCGTCGTAAACAAATCACTTGAAAGCTATCGTCGAGACTAGTGATAATGTGTTATTGTAAAGAAAATATTACATTTTGAAGATAAGGGTGGAAAGAATTAGTTCTTAACGGGGGGGGGGGGGTGAGAAAATCAGTTATTAACTCGTTCAGTTGAGACCAATAAAAATTACAAAGTGTTAATCGCATTGTATATGGTTCATGAAGCGACGGGGTGTGCGGCGTTATGATTCTGATCTCTGGCAAATTGCTTTTGCCGTACTCGAAAATAAAATTTTAAATTTAAGTTTTGGAAATTTCAGATGATATTTAATTATTAAAATTAATTAGTTTCCAAGTTTCTAGGCCAAAATTTTGAAAAAACAAAGATTTTAAGAAAAATGCTATTTTTGTGGATAGACTAAGTCCATCAATTAATATTGATAAATGTGAAAAATACTTTAACTTATACTATCAATTAAAATTTTTAATTTACGAAATAAATTTGTGATTTTTCAAGAAAAATGTTGAAAAATAGTTTAAAGTCTAAAAAATGTTTAGTTTTGTTAAAATCTTGCAAATAAAGGCCAAAAATGTTTAAGTTAAATTGGGTGTCAGAAACATTTTGTGTGAAAATATGTATAAGACTTGAAAAAGCAAAAAATAATAATTGATTAGTAATTGGGCAAAAGGTGACTACGTTTACAAAAACATAAAAAAATAGTCGGAAAAATAGAGTCAGAAAAGCCAAAAACAAATTTAGTCTTTTAAATTGGCCGAATTCAGATAAGTTTTATAATGGGCGAAATTTTGTTAGTCTTTAAGAATAATAGATATTTATAAGATTTCTATGATTTAAAAATAAATTAAAATGTTATATTTAATGCTGGCCTTAAAAGTTTTTTTTAATATAAGGCATTTCAAAAATAAAATTACAAATTTTGTGTATTGGAACTAATTTAACTGCCATAAATGAAAATATATTTTTTAAGGTGTGAACAGTGCCATTTTAGCATAGATGTGTCCATAGTATTAACTCAAAAGACGAACCCAATACCGATCAGGTTTTTTTTATTCTTATTTAGAAACTAGAGATACTTTTAAGGCAGAATTTAGGGTTGTCATTTAAATTAGGAAGCAAGCTAATTGAAAAGGAATGTTTACTATTTTATACTAAATCAAGACGTTTATAAAATTATGGGTAAGCCTACAGCGAAAATACAACTTTCAGACTTTTTTATAGTAATAATTTTTATTAGCTGAGGTGTGCAACGATTTATTAAAATCAGATCTTCTGAACGGAACCTAGTCGAAAACGGGAAAAAATATTTCTGTTGGAAAGAAATCAGGAACTGAGTCGAAAACTGGTGTACATTAGGAAACGAAAACCAGAACCGAATCAAAAACAATTATACTTTAAGGAACGAAGATCGGAACAGAACCAAAAAAGTTTAATTGACTTGGAAAAGTAACCGGGAAAACAACAACAAAAAAGTACTGTTTGAAGCCCTGGTAAAAAATGTAAAACTGCAGCTAGAAAAGGCTTAGTGTTTTTGAAATAAATTGATGACCTATTAAGTGTTAATTAACATTCAAAAGGGAACTAAAATTTATTGATTAAGAATAATAGTTTCGCTGAAATCGATTTTCTTTGCTTCATAGGTTAGCGCGTGGCTACGGAAGGAAGCGTGTTTTTGACCTTTGCTGTGATAACAAAGATGATAATGAGATTAATTAGATAGAAATGAGAAAAAATAAGGATTTTAAAAGGGATAGAAAATTAATAAATGAAACCTGAAAATTTGAATTTACAGGCTTTCCCATAATTTTATAAACGTCTTGTTTTAGTATAAAATAGTAAACATTCGTATTCAATTAGCTTGCTTCTTAATTTAAATGACACTATTTTATACTAAAACAAGACGTTTATAAAATTATGGGTAAGCCTACAGCGAAAATACAACTTTCAGACTTTTTTATAGTAATAATTTTTCTTAGCTGAGGTGTGCAACGATTTATTAAAATCAGATCTTCTGAACGGAACCTAGTCGAAAACGTGAAATAATATTTATGTTGGAACAAAATCAGGAACTTAGTCGAAAACTGGTATACATTAGGAAACGAAAACCGGAACCGAATCAAAAACAATTATACTTTAAAGAACGAAGATCGGAACAGAACCGAAATAGTTTAATTGACTTGAAAAAGTAACCGGGAAAACAACAACAACAAAAAAGTACTGTTTGAAGCCCTGGTAAAAAATATAAAACTGCAGCTAGAAAAGGCTTAGTGTTTTTGAAATAAATTGATGACCTATTAAGTGTTAATTAACATTCAAAAGGGAACTAAAATTTATTGATTAAGAATAATAGTTTCGCTGAAATCGATTTTCTTTGCTTCATAGGTTAGCGCGTGGCTACGGAAGGAAGCGTGTTTTTGACCTTTGCTGTGATAACAAAGATGATAATGAGATTAATTAGATAGAAATGAGAAAAAATAAGGATTTTAAAAGGGATAGAAAATTAATAAATGAAACCTGAAAATTTGAATTTACAGGCTTTCCCATAATTTTATAAACGTCTTGTTTTAGTATAAAATAGTAAACATTCGTATTCAATTAGCTTGCTTCTTAATTTAAATGACACTATTTTATACTAAAACAAGACGTTTATAAAATTATGGGTAAGCCTACAGCGAAAATACAACTTTCAGACTTTTTTATAGTAATAATTTTTCTTAGCTGAGGTGTGCAACGATTTATTAAAATCAGATCTTCTGAACGGAACCTAGTCGAAAACGTGAAATAATATTTATGTTGGAACAAAATCAGGAACTTAGTCGAAAACTGGTATACATTAGGAAACGAAAACCGGAACCGAATCAAAAACAATTATACTTTAAAGAACGAAGATCGGAACAGAACCGAAATAGTTTAATTGACTTGAAAAAGTAACCGGGAAAACAACAACAACAAAAAAGTACTGTTTGAAGCCCTGGTAAAAAATATAAAACTGCAGCTAGAAAAGGCTTAGTTTTAAAAAATAAATAAAATGATGACCTATTAAGTGTTAATTAACATTCAAAAGGGAACTAAAATTTATTGATTAAGAATAACATTTTCGCTGAAATCGATTTTCTTTGCTTCATGGGTTAGAGCGTGGCTACGGAAGAAGGAGTGTTTTTGACCTTTGCTGTGATATCAAAGATAATAATGAGATTAGTTAGAAATGAGAAAAAATTAAGGGTTTAGGAAGAGATAGAAAATTAATACATGAAACCTGAAAATTTGAACTTTTCCTTTCAAAAATAATTTAAAATATATAAATTTAAAATTACGATAAAATGATAGTTATAAATCATTTAAAAGACATTTTAATCTACAGAAATATTTAGTTAAACTAACGCTTTGAAGTATATTTTATATTTTAAGTTGATTTTCTAAATTCCCAATGACTTAAATGTTATACATTACTGATGCATATATACACATTACAGAGCAGTCATACTTTGATTCATTTGTACCACAAATATTAAATATCTTATTAAGTATTAAGTAAATAAAAATATTTTAATTTTGGTAAAATTACATTTAAAATATTATCTATTTAAAAGTTTTGTTTAATATCACACAAGAGTGTAAAAGCTTGTCTCCGCTGCACTGTAAAAAAAAAAAAAAAAAAAAAAAAAAAAAAAAAAAAAACGTTCTGGATCTAGCAAGAAGGTTTATGAAAATACAACATAACCGAAAAGCGTTCATTTATCTTCCGAAACCTCAAAAACCAACGGAATTACGAGGTTTAAGAAGCATTTCTGAACTAAAAGTTTCTTTTTCTGCCCGTACTTTTCGTAAAGCTCTCAAAATAGCTTTTACAATATATTAATCAGTTTCCTCAGCCCAGTATCAATACGAAATATCGGTTTTCCGGATCCTAACAATTATCAAGGAATGCTTGTTTACCTCAATTACTGATGACTTTGATAGCACGAAAAAGGCGCTATAAATATAAATATTTTTAATTTAACACGTTAAGCAATTTACTTGTATAGCACTAGAAAAATAGACAATATTTCACACTAATAACAAAAAAATGTGAACTATATGTTCCATAGTTCTGAGATAAGCTCTTTTCAGTTCAATTCAGAGTTTATTATATTTTTTTCGTGATGGAGAATACAGAGATAAACGTATTTCCGAAAACATCGCATCCAACAGTTCATTTGACAGAGACGGTTACAGGAGTTTTCTCCTCTTAATAACTTTCTGAATTTTTAAATGCTTTAGGACACTGATGCGAGAACTGTAAAATGTAAGAGGTTTCCATCTTTGCTGTATATGTGGTAAAAATAAAATACCCATTGCTTGCGGATTAAAAAAAATCAGGGATTTTTCTAAACATGCGTTGGATATAAAATTAGGAAAATAATGTTTGATTTGATTGCCTAAGAGGGACTGCTCAGACAAGGAAACCAAGTCTGTAGAGCATAGTATCCCTCCCGGTCCTTTATTAAGGTCTTAAAAAAAAAGGTTACAGTGTTCAGCCCCAGCTGATGCCGCCGGAAAACGCGACAATGAGCGGCAAAACATAAACATAAGAAAGAAATATAATACAGGCGACCCTGCCATCAGTGCTCCAATTCGAGCAAGTGACAGGGACTGAATAAGGCTTTTACAGGAGTGATCCATCACTGCCGGAAAACAGATTTTCCCACGCGACACTGGGCAGTGAGGGGCATCAGTAGGTGGTGGAAACTACAGGGGGCGAAGAATTGATGAATTGAGATCCAACAGACGAGCTCCCTAAGTTAAATTTGAGAGGTAAGTTAAGTGGTCAAAAATGCTTTTTAGTTTCCTCTTTAGAAGTGGGCGAGTTAGGATATTAGCGAGCCAATTTTTTGGAGGGTTTTGAGTGCACCTGAGATGCCATTGGCTTGTCAGTGTGCAGTGAAAATATGGGTGTGACGCTGTACCCTGTTCACCGCACTCGCATTGGTCTGAAGATGCACATTTGAATCTGTGTAGGTACTGACGGAAGGGTCCATGACCAGTAAGAAAAGCTGTAGTGTGAGGGGTGAGGTAATATAGTGTGTAGGAGACTTTGGGGATTAGCGTATGAGTATGTCGGCCTTTGGTTGAGGTGGCCCAATGTACTTGCCAGTCTTTTGAAATATTTTTTTTAATGTACGTTTGATGTAGCTATGTGGGAGTGGAAGGTGGTGATCAATGTTGGGTTTTTTTGTGGCTTCTTTTGCTAAAGTGTCAGCCAACTCGTTGCCAAATATGCCCTTGCGGACACATGACCAATTCGTGCGCGGCTTATGATAGTTAATAGCCTTTTCTTTATATCAAGAACTAGTGGGTGTTTGGTCCTGTGGGAATTAACTGCTTGCAGACTAGACAGACTGTCGCTATATATCCAGTACAGAGTTGTGTCTGTTTGTGCGTGGATCCATTCGAGTGCTTGGAGGATGGCATATAGTTCGGCTTGATATACCGTGTTGTTGTCGTCCAATCTGCAGGCCCACTGGTGGATGATCAACGCACCTTCCGTGACACAGTAAGCTGATGCCACGCCGGTTGCTGTTCGAGATCCATCAGTAAAAATTGTTGGCAATGTGGATGGTGTGTACGTGTTACGATCTGTATTTACTTGGAGGTGTGATGTTTCTTCTGCTGGATGTAATTGCCAACCATGGACTATTCGTTCGATGCTTTTGGATGGAAAATGCTGTTCTACTGTTTGACTGTGTGAAAGGTGTAGGATTCTGCTCTTTTTGTATTCATATTCTAATGTTAAGGTGATGGGTGGTATACCTGTAATTACATTTAGTGCATCGGTTGAGATGGTTTTATAACCACACGACAGTTGTAGTAGGAATGGTCTTTGAATTGATGTTAATTTTTGTTTATTTGTTTTTGTCAGTTTACCTCCCCAAATTCCAGCCCCATACAGAATAATCTTTTCTATAATTGTATTGTACCATATTTTTAGCATGTTATTATTGATCCCCCAAGATTTCCCCCTAAGTCTTGATGCATTGTGGTGGTGTTTGACTAATTTGAGTTTAAGTTGGTTGAGGTGTGCTGTCCAGGATTGATATTTATCTATAGTGACGCCTAAGATTTTCATATGTGCTACGTGGTGCAAGCTAGTTCCGTTAATCCGCATTGTTGGTTCACGCTCCAGCTTGCGTGGCTTGGCGAATGTAAGGACCTCTGATTTTTCAGGTGATAGGTGTAAGTGGTGTGTATTTAGTAGTTGGCAGAATGTTGCGAGTGCTCGAGCCGCCGTAGTTTCCAGGTCCAGACGCGTGCGACCCGAGAGAACCAGGCTGAAGTCATCGGCAAAAGCAAATGCGATTATGCCCTGACGTTCCAGCTCTAAAAGAAAAACGTTTGCGATTAGTAGCCAGAGTAGAGGTCCAAGAAAAGAGCCTTGGGGACATCCCTTCTCCAGCTTATGCGGAATGTAACCTGCACCCCAATTAATGAGGACACTTCTTTCAGATAGATAAGACTTGACGACCCCAGCCAGGTTCCTTGGGCAGCCCAGCGCCCGTAATTGTATAAGTATGTCCCTCCATTCTATGTTGTCGAAGGCTCCCTGTATGTCCAGCGAGACCAGGGAAGTGTAGTCACCATTAGCTATGCTGTCGGTGCAGGAAGTCAAGATATCTAGCAATGCTTTTTCACATGATCTGCCCGCTCTGAACCCGAACTGTTTAGGATGGAGTAAACCTTTTGTTTCTAGAAAGTGAGTCAGCCGAAAGACTATAAGTTTTTCTAATAGTTTGCCGAGGGTAGGAAGAAGGCAGATCGGTCGGTATGACTTGGGTTCAGAGGGGGATTTCCCTTGCTTCAGGAAGTACACCACTTCCCCTTGTCTCAAAACCTCTGGAAAAATATTGTGCTGGAGACAGAGGTTCGCCCAGCGTGTAAGAATATTTGGAATTATGTGGAATGTGGCCTTGAGTAATCTAAAATCTATTGAATCTGGACCTGGAGCCTTCTTGTCATTAAATGTATGCAAGGCTGTTCTTAATTCTGCTTTGGTGAAAAGCTTGTCAGGTGGTGAGTCAAATGTTATGTCCTCATTGTTGTTATCAGGGTATGCTGTGGGTCTAAATATTTGAGATGTTAAATGTTGTAGGTTGTGTTGTCTTGATGCGACACTTGGGGGCTGCTCGATCAAGATTTCACCCGGAGTGAAGAGTTTTCCCGTGTATATCTTCTGTGCGGTCCCAAACGGGTTTGTGGTGTTGTTACAGAACTGTCTCCATGCTTTAGTTTTAGCATTTAATACGGAGCGCTTGTATAGTACGGAGAGCTTTGAGTATTTTGCACTGAGGGATTTGTATGTTTCAGACTCGTGTTCATTGTCTCTGAGTCTCTTGAGTTTTTTTCTCAGTGCTGTTAAGTGGTTTCGTTTTGTTTTTAGTTCTGTGTTCCAATATGAGAATGTGGGTGTTCTCCTAACCGTTTTATATCTATAGGCTGTCTTCGCTGCTTGCTGAATTATTTCTATCAAGGTGGATGTAAATGTTAAGTTTTTTTGCTATTATTAATTAAAAATGTAATAAAATGTCGCACGAGACACTTTACCAGAACATTTAATGTACTTTTGATATGGCGGAAGTTTTCGTATGTTTATTATATTAGATTTTTTTTTTAATTTTTTAATTAATTTCAATAATAATTAATCTTTAAATACTTTCATAATGTAAAAAGATGCTACTTATTCTTTTTCTACCTACAATCATAAGACATAAAAATAACCAACTACGTTAAATTTATTTCCTACTTTCCTTTTCTTTCTTTGATAAATAATGAAAGAAAAATCTTGTATGAAGAAGACGAATCTCAAAACATATCATATCTTCGTACATTAGTCAAAATTTTTTACACATGCTTAGATTGAAGTTGACATAATTTATTTATAACTTTTCTTAACAAATTAAAAAACTTTATGACATTGTTACTCAACGCCTTTCAAAATATTTTCTAAAATATTTCAGGGATGAAAATTCAAGAATAGAACTCTGGACTTTCGTCATAGCTTGAAATGTAATAAGTAAACTGTAAATTTAGACAGGTTTTTCTGATTTAATTTTAATTATTTAATAATATAATAAATGCATATGAATTCTATTTAAAATTTAGCTGAATTATTACTGAAACCATAGTTTAAAATACCAAATTTAAATGTTGAATTTTAAGTGAAAATCAGTTTCTTATCATTAAAATTTGCACTTTTTTCATATATTTAATATTCCCACATTGACTGTATTTTATCACTGTTTATGATCCTAAATAATTTAAGTTAAACCACAGTTTGGAATATTACAAATAAAAATATTTTAAGTTTAACTGTTGTTACATTTCCAGCACTTTTGATGACATCAATACATTTAACACAGAGCAAGGTGATTGTGTTGAAAACTACTTTCAAATATATTTATTTGTTAATGTTATAAACGATAGTTTTGTTCAGAATGGTCTGAGAAAGGCGAGGGGTATAGACATAATCAAGACTCCCTTATCATAGATCAGACTTGACAATCCGGAGAAAGTCTATAGGAGAAAATGTCCGCGGTAATTGCCAACTTATTGATTGACTTTCTCCGGAAAGTATCGCCGCCTGGTGGATACTACCGATACTAGTTCATAAGCAAATGCATAGAACAAATGGAGCTGTGAAAAAATTTCGTGTTATTTCGTGTCGTAAATACTCCTATTACTGACGATTGATGGCGCTTAGCAGGATAACCATGCGGTCAAAGGAAACTTGCTGATTGTGAGGCTTGATACTATGATAAGGAACCCTTGGACATAATCATGATGTCTCACGTCTCAGTATAGTAAAGTGGCTACATTTTACACGATTAGACCTATTACAGTGCCATCTAGAGGCAAACTGTGGTGTTAACATAACATTTCAGGGATGAAAATTCAAAATTAGATCTCTGGAGTTTCATCATAACTTGAAATGTAATAAGTAAACTGTAAATTTAGCCAGGTTTTTCTGATTTAATTTTAAATCTTTAATAATATAATAAATGTATCTGAATTTTATTTAAAATTTAGCTGAATTATTTCTGAAACCATAGTTTAAAATACCAAATTTAAATGTTGAAATTTAAGTGAAAAACAGTTTCATATCATTAAAATTTGTACTTTTGTCATATATTTAATATTCCCACATTGACTGTATTTTATCACTGTTTATGATCCTAAATAATTTAAGTTAAATCACAGTTTGGAATATTCCAAATAAAAATATTTTAAGTTTAACTGTTGTTACATTTCCATCACTTTTGATGACATCAATACATTTAACACAGAGCAAGGTGAGTCTGTTGAAAACTACTTTCAAATATCTTTATTTAAGTTAATGTTATAAATGATAGTTTTGTTCAGATTGGTCCCAGAAAGGCGAGGGGTATAGACATAATCATGATGTCTCAGTATTGTTAAGTGACTATGCTTTACACTATTAGACCTATTACAGTGCCATCTAGAGGCAAACTGTGGTGTTAACGTAACATTTCAGGGATGAAAATTCAAAAATAGATCTCTGGAGATTCGTCATAATTTGAAATGTAATAAGTAAAATGTAAATTTATCTTGTTTTTTCTGCTTTAATTTGAATTATTTAATAATATAATAAATGCATCTGAATTTTATTTAAAATTTAGCTGAATTATTTCTAAAACCGTAGTTTAAAATACCTAATTTAAAATTTTCATATATTTAATATTCCCACATTGACTGTATTTTATCACTGTTTATGATCCTAAATAATTTAAGTTAAACCACATTTTGGAATATTCCAAATAAAAATATTTTAAGTTTATCTGTTGTTTTATAGCCATCCATATATTAGTAATTTTAGCATAAAATTACCGTTTAATTACAGACAGCATGACATTGTCTGAAATATATGGTAGTTATTAGTTATACATAGAGTTGCAAAGGCTAGAAAAAACCCGGTTTAAACCTGGGAATAAACCGGGTTTTTGGGGAATAAAACAGGTTTTTTGGGAATAAACTTGGGAATAAACCGGGTCTATTGGAAATAAACCCGGGAATAAACGGGATTTTTGCAACTCTAGTTATACATGTCATGTGTGGGTTCACTCTAAAAATGACATTTTCAAAATTGAGCAAAACATACTCAAATCTGAGTATGTCGCATAGTTAAAATGGATCCGAATCAAAATTACTCAAGTTTGAAACATGTATATACTCATTTCTGAAAACATGCACACACTCAAGAATAAAACATCATGTGTTCATATTTGAGTATGTCCATGTTTCAAAAATTAGTATGAACTGATTTCAATGTGCTCATTTTTGGGTATGTCCATGTTTCAAAAATGAGATTGAACTGACTTCTATGTGCTCAGTTTTGAGTAGGTCCATGTTTAAATATTCTGAGTATTTCTGGTATTTCAGAATTGAAAGCATTGGGTCGTCATATCTGAAACAAAAAGTTTCATAACAAAGTGAAAACATCTATTTACTCAGATTTCAAAGTGTCTTTTTTTCTCAGCGTTCGCTCCGGCGTAAAGCACATGGCTTCGTAACAAGTCTACTGCTCCACATTGTCTAGCAACACGAGTGCCAGTAAAAAGATGACGTAAAAGCTATATCCAGATGTAAATAACAAAGTGATGAATTAATACTAATTAAAAAGTCCTTCCGGCCTGTACCGGGAGGAAAAGGTAGCTTTCAAAGTTCATGTTTTTAAAAATTCAACTCTTTTTACTCAAACTCCCGAAGCTAAAATGCTTGGAACCTGATTATAGAATATTCATTTCCGGTTTTCGTTAAAACTGAATTTGAATGCAAATTTCAGCATAAGAGTTACAGCATAACAAAAATCAGATTGTTTCAAAATGTCAGCCACCCTAGAATTTCAAACTGCCATATGTCAGGCATTTTTTAAGATAAAAACAAAACAAAAAATGTTCTGGAATCTTTGTATCACGATCTAACATTTAACGGAAACAATTTTTTCAATTTATAATTTTTTACACATCTTTTTAAATTAAAAAAAAAATAAAAAAAAATTAACTTGCCGCCATTTTCAAACAAGATGGCGCATGAAGCTGTCCAAGGAACTCGGTCGAGACTTTGGTATGTTCTGTACACATGATCAGTCACATTCATATCGGTTCATAAATACGAGAGTTAGAGAATAACAAATAAAAGATTGTTTCAAAATCTCAGCCACCTTAAACTTTCAAACTGCCATATCTCAGCCCGTTTTTAATATACGTATAGCCAAAACAAAAAATGTTCCAGAATCCTTGTAACACGTTCTAACGCTTAAGAGAAAATTTTAAATTTATAATTTTTTGTACATCATTTTGAAATTTTAAAAATTAAATTTTTTTAACTGGCTGCCATTTTGAAACAGGATGGCGGATGAAGCAGGCCAACGAACTCGGTCGAGACCTTGGTATGCGCATACTCAGTCACATCCGAATCTGTAAAGAAATAAGGGAGTTAGAGCATGACGTACGTCAGATATATATATATGAATATACATATATCAACATTTGAACGGAGGGTGGTTTGGAGGTCTGGGGGTCATGATCGGTGAAAATATACCAAAATTGTTTGGAACTGCTTTCCTCCGAACGGCTGCAATAGGTAGCTTTTTGTAATGAAAGCTTAGTAAATGTGCGTCTCTCTTATAATGCCACACTTTTGCATGCAATTAGTGGCGTATTTAATATGGTGTTGTATATAAAAAATTATATTTCATGGCTTCTAATAAAGTTATTAGTCATGTAAGACATTGTTTCAAACAGAATCGAGAAAACTCTGCAATTTTGTAATTAACTTTTTTTTTGTATTTTGTACCGTGTTGGAGATAGGTACAGTAACTCCACAGTTTGCCGGTAGATGGCACTATAAGTGATCTCATCCAGTAGCGCATAGCCACTTCACAATACCAAGACTCCATGTTCATGACTATACAAGTCACATTTCTGAAGTTTTACAGGTGTTGCACAAGTCTTTAGTGGTCATCCTATATATACGCACTTTAATATGGCGTTTAATAAAAAATTAATTTTTGTGCTTATATATGGTTTGTTGTAAAATCATTTTGAAACAAACAAGTAGACATTTTGATGCTATTTTTTGATATAGTGTAAAAACTTTAAGGACACCAAAAAATCGTAAAAAAATTATAAATTTAAAATGAGATAATTAAAATGGAAATTTAATGTTTATCATAAAGTTGAAATACTAATATAAAGTCAACAAAATGTATATGTGAGGTTTTAATTTGGAAAAATAATAATATGCAAACAAACGCTATTTTCGCCTGTGAAAAAAATTTATAGACACCACTATATTTTTTATAGAAATGTAATATATAACTATTATTGATTTGCACGTTTAACCCTTATTTGCATAGTGATGTAAATTTCCATCACTTTTTATTTAACTTTTAATAAATAAATCAACTTCTTCGCCACCACTATATTTATATAGAAATATTAATCCAGTAATTTTCCCGTGAACTATGTTGCTGAACAAAGTTAAAAATCTATCTTAAAATTTCTGGTGTCTAATATTCAATATATGTATAAAAAAAACACAATTGTAAAAAAAACTCATGCAAAGAAGGGTTAAAACTCTTGTGCATAGTGATTTTTCTGGAGTTTTGTTAATTTTACAATAATGTGAAAGCAAGTAAACTGGCTGAATATGAAAAAAGTGTTTTTGAACTTTTTTCAATGTCAGGAATGAGTTGTTGGTCTATTGTAAAAAAGATAGGAAGATCTAAAACCGTCATGAACATTTTTTTAGGTTAAAAGACGAATATGAAGAAATCCGCTCGAGACAGACCAAAAAGCCTTCTTGGATAGAGATGAAAAAAAGAGTTTTAAAATTAGCATCAACTGGAAAATAAACAAATAAAGAAAATTTACGAATGACTGGGTTCAGTGTGTGCAAGAAAATAATCTGCAATACAATTACTCGATCTGGGAATTTCCAATACACAGCAAAATTGTGTAAACACTCTTTACTTACAAGACACAAAACTACGCATTTACAGTTTGCAAGACAAATGATGACTTGAGATGACAAATGGCTGCAGGTTATTTTCTTCGATGTAATAAAATGAAACGCAGATGGTATTGGTGGCTTCGAAGTATTATTGGCACGATTTCAGAAAAAAAAATTCTCAAAGGTTCAATAGGTGCTGGATCTATTGTGACATGGGGTTACACACTGTAAAAAAAAATCCAAGTAAAATTACTGACAAAGGCCGGCAGCAGAGATTCCAAACAACGTCCGTAAAAAAATATTTAGACCGTAAATCAAAAATCACCCGTAATTTTACATTGCAGCAAATGCATAACCAACCCGTAAAAAAAGTAGTATTGCCCGTAAAATTACACAAATTCTGCCCGTGAAAAAATGGGCATTGCCCGTAAAATTACACAAATTCTGCCCGTGAAAAAAGGGGCATTGTCCGTAAAATTACACAAATTCTGCCCGTGAAAAAAGGGGCATTGTCCGTAAAATTATACAAATTCTGTCCATGAAAAAAGGGGCATTGTCCGTAAAATTATACAAATTCTGTCCATGAAAAAAGGGAGATTGTCCGTAAAATAATACAAATTCTGCCCGTGAAAAAAAAGGGATTGTCCGTTAAATTACCCAGTATTACCCCATTCTATTTTGGATTCGGGGTAAAAAAAAAAAAAAAAAAAAAAAAAGGCACAAATCATAAAATTATGTCTTTTAAATTCTTTAATGGGGATTGCCGAGATGCACCTTCTGAAAATCCATAGTAGATTTAACAGGGAACATTGATAATTCACAACACTATTAAAAGCGGAAAATTTTCACAGGAGCATTTATACAACATTAAAGACGCGAGTATAAAACATCAAATTTTACTGAATGGTGTATACGAATTAAAATTTTTATACATACATTAAAATTAAAAATATCGACGTTTCGACCACCTTCTATGGTTATTCTCAGGAATTTTTTTTATATTGCTTACAAAGTTTCCAAATGTGAAAAACAATCCGTCCGTTGCCACATTATTATTGCCACCCACAAATTAAAAAAATAATATTTTTTAAATTTTCCTGAGGATGACCATAGATTAGAAGGTGGTCGAAACATCAATATTTTTAATTTTAATGTATGTATAAAATTTTAAATTTGTATACACCATTCAGTAAAATTTGTGATGTTTTATACTCACATCTTTAATGTTGTAATATTTCATGGCGTAATCATCCAGCATTTATATATTAGGAGTATTTGTATGTTTTCGTAATACTTGAATGAAACATTCATAACTTATGTATAACATTAAACTTGCATATTCAAAACCTAATTTTCCAAGGTTTTAAGGTACACTTAGCTGGCAATTTGTAGTTTTTTTTTTTTTTTTTTTTTTTTTTTAAATAAAAATTTAATTCTATTAAAAGAGAGATTTCTTACCCATTTCCTATAATAAACTTACTAAAAGTTTCCCTTTTTTTGTGTTGTTGCATTAATAAATTATATTAAAATACTTTAAGATGTGTTCAGTAGTAGTACAGTATTTAATCTACTTAAAACATTTTTAGCTTTCCAAAATTTAGCATGACACACTTTAGCAATGAGGGCGTGGGAGCATTTAAAAAACTGGTCAGATAACAAACTCTCTTGTGTTTAGATAAATCTGCGATAGGTAAAATGAAAATAGAAAAATAGCTACTTCAACATTAAATTACAGGGGTCGATACAGGTAAAATTTGGGGCCTAATTTAGACCCTTTCGCAAAAATCTATTCAAAAAAATGAATTTAATAAAACAGGGTTCCTTTACAAAATTTCTTTTAATAAAAATAGACTTTTTCATAAAAACAAGTCACGAAAAACAAAAATTTTAGCAAAGGGATTTAAAGATTTTGTTATTAAATTCTTGGTTCGAATTTGATTAACTGAATTTCAACTTATTTCGTTACAAAATGTTAGTTTTACAAAAATATAATAAAATTCACAAAAATAACTTTTACTTTTCAGAAAAAGGGCCCCAAGAATAAAAACCTGCATCAACCCCTGAATTAATCAGAAAAATTATCAGTTAGTAGCTGTACTGCTATTGTTCCCTCTCCTCCTCCTAAACCACTTAATAATAAAAAAGAAGCACTTATATTATGTTTTACAAAATTATCATTCAATAAATAAAAAGAAAACATGAATTTTAACAAATTTATTTAATATATTTAAACAAAGTATTACAAGTAGTAACAAATTTAAATAAATTAAGAAAAAAAAAATAGAAAAAAAAAATTTCCATGCAGATTTGAACAATTTGGCAACAAGCTTCTGCACTTTCGATCTTGTAGATTTTGTGTCTTTCTGAATTAATAGCCAAGCATGCCCTATAAAAAATAAAGAAAAAAGTAAGAATAAATATTACATAAAAGTATATACAATAAACACAAATTGAGTATAGTAACAATCTCAGTTATCCCAGATGAACAGCATAATGGCACCCGGTGCATGTAAAATCCGTCGTGGGTGTAAAGTCCTCCAAGTTACCAGTGAATTACACCCCTGGGGATGCGCCTAGTCTGGTGAAGGTCTCGTCACCAGATCAAGGTTCTAAATTACAAGACCAACTTGAGTAGCGATGGCATGACGTATGGATGAGCGATGCAGCGAGGAAATAGTAAATATTCCAGCATCTCACATCCGTCCGGCATGACTTTACTACACTGCGCAGTGCTGAACCGTCTCATACAAAATCAATTAGCAACCGGCCAACTAAGAAAAAGCAATTAAAACAACAAGACGTACTGAAGCCACATCGACCTATAGATTTAACAAACACATCTTCGCCAAGCAGAGAGCAGGTGAATCCTCGCCCCGTTGCCAGGTATCAACCTGTTAAGCTAGGCAAAAGTCTGGCAAGTAGGGGCCTGGTCAGTAAAGGTGAAAATAAGCACTCGCCAGTCGCCACTAGTCGATTAAACTTTAAAAACGGGCGATTAAAAATATGGAAAGAACCGGCCAAATTCAGGATTTTCCAACTTTCCCTAAAAATCATGATTTTTCTGCACCTGATCGCCAAAATTCATGATTTTTCCACTCCCGATCGTCGAAATTCATGATTTTTCCACGCCAAATCGCCGAAATTATTGATTTTTTTTGCACCTGATCGCCAAAATTCATGATTTTCCCCCGCCCGATCGCCGAAATTCTTGATTTTTTCGTGTCCGATCGATGAAATTCAAGATTATTCGGCATTCGATCGCCGAAATTCATGATTTTTCCGCACCCGATCGCCAAAATTTATAATTTTTCTGCGCCTTAAGAGCCTACACTAGTCACGCGAAGAAACGCTCACGCTAATGTTAAGTCTATGGGAAGGTTATCGCGCGATTTCTCGTTCGCATTTTAATATTTTTAAAGGATTTTTTTGCGTAGGATAGCTGAGGTCGATCTGCAACGTTGTTAGTTTTTATTTTTTTGATTTTGGTTAAAGTTTTTTTATAAACGGACATTTTAAATTTTGGAACCGGTTCTGAAAATGAAAGTACCCTTATATAAAAAAAACTAGAGCCAAAATCGAAAAAGTAAAAACTAACAACGATAGAGATCGACGTCAGCTATCCTACGCAAAAAAAAAAAAAAAAAAAAAAAAAAAAAAAAAAAAATCATTTAAAAATATTAATATGCGAGCGAGAAATCGCGCGATAACCTTCCCATAGACTTAACATTAGCGTGAGCGTTTCTTCGCGTGACTGGTGTAGGCTCTGAATGCCGAAATTAGTTATTTTGTCACGTCCGATCGACGAGCTTCGTGATTTTTTCGCGTCCGATCGATGAACTCCATGATTTTCCGATCGCCAAAATTTATGATTTTTCCACGTCAGATCGACGAAATTCAAGATTTTTCGCATCCGATCGCCGAAATTTATGATTTATCCTTGCCCGATCGCCGAAATGCGTGATTTTTTCGCGTCCGATCGTGGAAATTCAAGATTTTTTCGCACCCGATTGCCGAAATTCAAGATTTTTTTCGCTCCCGATCAATGAGCTTCGTGATTTTTTTCGCGTCTGATCGACGAACTTCATGATTTTCCCGCACCCAATCGCCAAAATTTAAGATTTTTCCCGCACCTGATCGCCGGAATTAATGTATTTTCGCATCCAATCGACGAAATTCGTGATTTTTCTGGACCCAATCGCCGAAATTTGTGATTTTTACTTTCCCGGATGATGGAAATTCATGATTTTTTTTGCTCACGAATGATAGAAATTCATGTTTTTTACGCTCCCGAATGATGAAAATTTGCAATTTTTTCTGGACAAATTGACGAAATACACATTTTCTGAATTTCTGAAAATGTTAGCAACTTTTGGTCCGCTGACTAGAGGTTGTGCATGTGTAATGTATATCATGTTGTGGGTTATTACTTAGTGTATAAACATACCTATTTTATTATTGCCAGATCTTAATTCTAGACAAATATTTTTTTTTAAAAAGGTACTTATGTAGTTAGGTACACAAGTACCTAAGCTTAGTGAGACTTATGTAGTTGGATACATAAGCATGTTGTATAATATAACTTTGCTGCTAACTTGTTTTAAAACAAAATAGATTGGAAATTAGCATTTCAAGTTTATTCAAAGCAATGTAAATTAAAATATTTTTATTTAGTACATAAGTTACTTTGCTTAAACTAATTATATATTTTTTAAATTAAATATTCAGTGACATAAATGTACTTACTGGCTACTAAAGAGATTATTTTCACTCGCCACTCACTGGCTACTAAAAAAAAAATCAACCTACCGGCCAGTGGCTACTAAGGAAAATTCCTTATTTTCACCTTTACTGGTCAGCAGTCAAAAAAAAATTACAGAAGCTATGTGTCTTAATAGATAATTGTTATGAAGATCCTATTCAAACAGTAATCAAAAAATTAATGAATTAGAATTCATTCCATTTTAATCCAGAATCTAACATACTTTGGTAAAAGCATTGGTACTTTCATATTATTCATGCCAGAAATGAAATTTATTCTTCTGGGAAACAATCTCTAAATTATTTTGAATCTGTTGACACATTGCACATTTGATTGAAAAACAAACTATTAAAAATCAATTAGCTCTGAAAAAATGTAGTCATTTTCGGTTGAATTTTTTTTTTCTATGAGCAAAGATTACTTACAATGTGACCCTGTATTCTAAACAAGAATAGGAATGTGTTAACTTGTCATTATTCAGCAAGAATTCTTAAAAAAGGTTAAATTAATTTTTCCTCTTATCCCCTCTTTTTGCATATAATTTCCAATATCTTCCAGACTCTCCCCTCGGGTACTTGTCCCGGTTGTTTGGAATGATCTCCAAGCTCATGATGCTGTGAGCGATACTGAACTTCTCAGCCGTATACTAGTCGCACTTTGACCTTCTAACTTTAAACTTTATACAAGGTCTTTGTTAAAGAAGGCAAATCATAGTGATAAATAGTTAATATTTTTTATTAGAATTAATTTCAATTATTGTAAAATTATTCATATGTTGTAATGTTACAGTTAGTAATTTATGTTACTGAACCTTTTGTACGTAAGTAAAACTTGCACTTAACCAATTATTTCTATGTAAAATATTTTTTAATGAGAAGATTAATTTTGAAGCAATTTTAAAGTGACAAAATTTTTTTAATATAAAACTTTTGGCCCAAAAACAAAAAGCCTGAACATCTATAGTAGACATTAATGTTACTTTATAATATCAAAGTAAAATGCCTTTATAGCACTTCACAATTTATAATAAAATATTATGCTCAAATAGATATTTTTTCAAAAAGTAATAAAAATTTTCAGAATAAACTTTCACAATTTAGGATATAACAACCAAAATGACATTTTTATAAAATAAGAAGGGTAATAGTACCCATTCAGATGAGCAATAATTACCATAGAATATAGGGTCACATTCCACCCTGAGAGGCAGAAAAGAGTAAAGTCGAAATGTGTCAAGCATGAACTAATCACTGCCTCCGATGTCATTTTGTACTTGCCTATGTAGCATATGTTCTAAGCAAGATGGCCTGGTTGGTAGTGAACTGGCATCCAGTCCAGAATTTATGGGTATAATGATAATCTCGGTGTAGGCATGGATAATCTTGGTGGTTTGGAATCCACTTGAAGCAGTAGGGCTGGATGCCACTGCATTACAGACCATGCCATCTTGCATAAGAGATATGCTATGAAAACCTTGACTGAAGCTAATAGCGTCCGTGTTGTGTAAGCAGGTACAAAATGACTTCGGTCGTTTGTAAAATAAACTTGGCCTTAGGCGATGACTTCCACATGCTGTCCTAAGCATTTCATATGAAAATTCTTTAACTGAACCGTAACCCGTTATGAACTGACAAAATTAATTCCTTTGTCATGTACCAGGGGTCTGTCCAGACTTTTTTCAAAGGGTCCTGTTTTTGTGAAAAGCTTTTTATATTTGTGAAAAATCTAATCATAATTTCGTGAATTTGAAATGGTCGTTATAATCAGGTACTTGTTTATGCATTTTTAAGAAGATATATGGATATAAAATACATATATTTTCTTTATATATGTAAAAGTGACATGTCAGATTTTACTTTTAAATGACTAATTTGTGAAATCTTTGGTTTAAAGATGGAAAAATTTTGTGAAAAACCTATTTTTAAGACAAATAATTTTGTGAAGGGTCCTGTTTTAGGGAAAATAATTTTGTGAAGGGTCTTTTTTTTAAATGAAAAATTTTGTGAAGAGTCATTTAAAGGACCCAATTTTTTCCTAAACAGATCCCTGTGTACCCAACCCAAACAAAAAAGAAATCTATCGAACTGTAACCAGATTGAAACAACAAAATAATTTCCGTCGTCACGCAATCTGACTCAAACCTGAAAATTGAAGTTAACCTGAAACCCGACCTGAACTCGACAAAAACAACCATTGAACTGTAATCGACAAAATTTCTGTTATCATGCAACCAGACCCGAACCTGAAATTTAAGTTAACCTGAAACCGTGAAACCTGATCCAAACCAGACAGAAAAAATCCATCGAACTGTAACATGACAAAATAAATTCCTCTATCTCCTTGTCTGGTTCAGGTTCAATTATTAAACTTAAATAGTTTAGTATTCTAATTAGCTATATTCTATTATAAACAAATGTAAAACCATGTTGAAATATATGCTAATACTCCATTTATTTCAACTCTGATCGTGCAAAGGATTTTTATTGCAAACTGACATACATTGCAGCTTGTTACTTATTGAATATAAATAGTATATATATTTTCGTTATTATTTAATCTTAACCATGCAAAACAGCTAAATTTGTTATTTTTCAGTATTGCATAAAATTATGCTTACATTATAAAATATAATACATTTTTGAACAATGAAATTTTAAACTCAGACTGAATATTTTAGAAATTTTCAAAAAAATGAGTATTCATAAACAAGCTAAGGAGTAAAAATATTTAAATAAATATTTTTTTTCCAAACCACAACAATTCATAAATATGCTTAACTCCAAAAATATATAGAATTAATTTTGTCAGTTCATAACGGGTTACGGTTCAGTTAAAGAATTTTCATATGAAATGCTTAGGACAGCATGTGGAAGTCATCGCCTATGGCCAAGTTTATTTTACAAACGACCGAAGTCATTTTGTACCTGCTTACACAACACGGACGCTATTAGCTTCAGTCAAGGTTTTCATAGCATATCTCTCAAATCAAAGAAAAATATAAAACAACATGCTTTCATTAATCCTATTTTTAAGAAGAAATAATAATAAACAAACATACCACTAGTTAGTGTTGTCCACTGCAGACTTCTTTCCAGCATGTAGCTCAATTTATATCGATTTTTCAAAAATTACTTGCATGGTGTCTCTAAAATAAAGAAATAATGTTGATAATGAAGCATGTATAAATACACTGCTCAAAACAATTAAAGGATATTGCAGTTTTAGGTGGATTTTGTATCTGGGAAACTTTTTAGCTGATTGATACATGGTCGACAGACATAGTAGGTTATATGAGAATAAATTACACATGTTTGGCAGAAAAATGCATTTTATTGCGCATTTGTGTACAAAAGGAAAAAAACACAATTTGTGCATATGAGAAAAAAAGAATAAGAAAAAGTGTTTTCTTCAAAGAAAATCATTTTCAGTAGGGGGTATGGTTTCCACGGGCGGCCAGCAACGTTGAACACCTTTGAGGCATGGACTCAATGAGGCTATTAATGACGAGTTGGGGTATTCTGCCCCACTCTTCCAGAAGAGCTCTTTCCAGTTCTTGGAGAGTTTGTGGGGGTTGTTGGTGGTTACTCGTCTTCCTAGAGCGTCCCAAACGTGCTCGATTGGATTCATGTCTGGAGAACACGCTGGCCATTCCATTCGAACGATTCCTTCCTCGGAAAGGAAATCCTCCACCAGGTTTGCACGATGTGGCCTGCAGTTATCGTCCATTAAAATGAAGTTATTTCCGATTGCTGCAGAGTAAGGGACTACAATAGGTCTGAGGATCTCATCCCTATATCGGCGACCAGTCAGAGCTCCATCTCGAATGATGTAGAGGTCAGTGCGCCCGTCAATGGAGCTGCCACCATACACCAACACTCTTCCACCGCCAAATCTGACACTTTCGTGCACGAACGCAGGATTATTCCTACTGCCACGGTCCCTCCAGATGAAAATACGCCTATTATCCGGATGCACAGAAAAACGGGACTCGTCAGAAAACAGAATATTGATCCATTCATTTCTCCTCCAGTTGACATGCTCGGTTGCCCACTCCCTGCGGTCGCGACGATGCCTTGATGTTAATCTAACACATACCATCGGTCGGCGAGCATACAGACCTACAGCATGGAGCCGGTTTCGGACAGTCTGAGTTGCAATCGTGGTGCCTGTAGCCGAGCGAAGGTGTTGTTGGAGAAGAGTAGCGTTCATGTTTCGGTGTCTCCGAGCTGTTAACGCTAAATACCGATCTTCATTGGGTGTTTTTGCCCGTCTACGACCTTGCCCTGGTCTTCGGCCTGCACATCCACTCTCCAAAAAACGGTTCCAGATCCTGGAAATGACACTTTGTGACACTCCAATGGCTTGCGCTACTTCGGCTTGAGTTTGGCCCCCTTCTAACCTACCAACAATTCTCCAAGCTTCTGAATCTGTCAAATGACTTCGCTGAGACATCGTACTCATCGAAACAAAGCAATCACTGAATGCCGATCATCCTTGTCTTCATTCTCTTTTATCCAGTTGAAAGTCAAATTTCATTCGATGCCGCTGAAGCGACGTTTTTGACGTCGAACTCAAAATTTGCATACTCCACAGTTTGAAAACCAGAAAATTTGCATTTGTGATTCTCTTCTTCTATTTTCGGCAAAAAAAATTTCGTTTATATCTTTATTTTATATAAAACTTCAAATATCCTTTAATTGTTTTGAGCAGTGTAAACGTGTCAAATTAACATTTTAAAAACCAAGTCTTCAATAGAAATGTTATCAATTTTTATTTATTTATTTGCACTAGGATTTAATTGTGATTTGAAATGAAAATGCCTGACATATCTGAAATTAAGGAAAGTAACAGTAGAAAGAAATTTTATTCTCTTTATAAAAGTAATTTTACATAGATTGAATTTTATAGAACTGAATTTGGAAAAAAGCAATAAATTAATACATAATAATATTTAATAATAATAATGTACCAATTCAGGCTAAAAGTATCAATTTTAATAAAATATATAAAGCAGAATTACAAAAAAATCAGCTTGAAATGTTTAAAAAGTTGTTTTTTACTAATTTTAGTTTTAACCGCCATTAGCTTTTATATTTTGAGGCATTTTAATTTTAAACCACATCAATTATTTAGGTAAAAGATTTTATAACTTAACTAATATACATATATATATTTATTTAAAATGATATATATATATATATATACATATATATATTTATTTAAAATGATATATATATATATATATATATATATATATATATATATATATATATATATATATATATATATATATATATATATATATATATATATATATATATATATATATATAATTATTATTGATTAATTATTATTGATTAATTATTATTAATTTTGTAATATATATATATATATATATATATATATTAGGCATTTTAATCCACTAGATGCTAGAATTTAATAGCACTATTTATCTATAATGAAAACATTAGTATTAAAATAGTGCATGTATAAGAGAAACTCATAGTCAATATAGGAAAAAAAATTGCTAAATCTTAAAAAGGCATACCAATTTCTTAACATAGTTTTAACTGATGTCTAACATTTGTTTTTTTCTTCTTTAATGTTTTTTATGCAAAAATTCTGGGCAAAATTTAATGATGAAATATTTAAATTTTGAATAAAATTAAGGTACTTTTGTGTGATAGTAGCCCCTATAGTTACAAATACGTCAAGCTCGTGAAGCATTAATGTATAATAGAGGTATAAAAATAAATTGCATTGCATTGAATATTATAATATTTTATATTAATAAGAATATATCACAACATTTCCAAACAAATTCATAACAATTTGTTACAATGTTTAACAAGAATAACAACTTTTTAATATTATCCCTTCCATTTATAGGCCATATTTTCAAAATTGCTTTAGTAATTTATCAAAAACATTTTTTTCCTGGTATTTTCTCCAGACAAATTCTGTAAGATACAATTCGAGGTGATGGCAAGCAATTCTTTTAATATGTTGTGTATACAGGGTCCACTTAAGACTTAGAAGTAGTGGAAGCCTGACTTCACACAGGGGGCCGCCCCCGTACCAATCAAGCTTCAACGATTCGAAATTTTACCATCAAAATTTCAAGTAAACAACACTTTTAATACTAAATTAAGACTAACTACCTTTATACATATGAAAAAATATTTATTATATACATAATTATACATAACAAATTAATTTTGTAAATGAATTTACAAGAAACAGGTGCAAATATTTGAACTTCAAAATATATTTTATGCTTTTCAAATTGCAGGATTTGCCAGTGCTAAGAACAGTGCAGAGACAACAAATATTTGACATAAATTTATGCTTAGCTGCAACACAATTTTGCTTCTATTTTATAAACAGAAATTTGATATCACCTGAATGCTAATTACTTTCCCCTTTATTTAAATAACCTATTCTACATATTTTATATCATTTCTCCACTCTTTATGAATTTTAACAAAATATAATTATACAGATGAAATTTTCTGTTCTTTTTAGCACAATACAGTTTTAAACATTTGAAATTAAAATGTAAAACATAAGAAAAATGAAAAAAGGTTGCATTTAATCACTCTTTTTATACCATTTATTATATCAACAGAAAAAAAAAAGGAGTATAAATGTGTCAGTAATAGTCAGAGGGAAAAATTAGTAACTATTTAAGAAAAAAAAATACATTTTTTACCCTTGACTGAAATTTGTTTTCCTAAAAATTAGTTCTGAATGGGGGCCCATTTGTATTTCAATGGGTAAGCTCGGGCTTCATGGGCCTATTCGGTAAACAGGCCCTGTGTGTATGAACAATTTTTGTTGGATCAACAAAATTGCACATATGGTTAACAGTAAAGGGATTGTAACCTGCCTCCCTTCCCAGCCGTCAGTTTAGATTGTTGATCCATCTTCTAAATGTTCACAATTTTTTTGCATCAGACTACAAGCAATTATTAACATGCAAGTTCAGTGGTCATTTTCACATAGTCGTTTGCTGGAGAAAAGCTCTCGCTTTTGAAAAAATGAGATCGTAAGTATCTTAGTACTCAGTAAATCGAAGATTGTTTCTATATATATAAAAAAATAAATGCAGGTGATGAAAAAAAATGCAACAAAAAATTTGAAAAACAAACATGTAAAATATGTTCTGGGATATCAACGAAAATTTAATATGATGATAGCATATATTCAAGCTGCATTTTTAGGACTGCAAACATTTGACGAGATTTTTTCACTGGGCAATTCATTGTTGGGGCCGATTATAAATAAAAAGTACCAATAAATGAAAATGTAATCATGAAATATTTCAATTTGAGTAAACTGCTTAATTTAGTGATACTTTAATTTTTATATACAATCAAAATACTTCTTAATATGATATAAAAATAAAAACTGTATTTTATTTTAGGATTGGTTGGTTATTTGTTACAGACGATTATCTGCACTAGGCATATAGGCCCTCCATGGGGGTCTGGGTTCTAAGGGATCTTAACTCGTATTTACACAAGGTTCAAAGAAAATCACAGAAAACTCCTAACAGTTAGGTCGACGAGTGCGACGGGGTAATTTACTTTCAGGAATTTTTAAAAAATCTCACCAACTAATGATTTTTTTTATAGCTAACAAGATGAACTTATGATAAACTTTACTACATCATTGCAGATGCAAAATTAATTCATACTACAATGCCTTTACTTAATAGGATTTTTTTTTTTATAATTGTATATAAAATTTAGAAAGATTTATCCAGCATCTACAGAAAAAAAGCTTAGTGTATGATGAGATTTTTACAATGTGGCATTTGAAGGAAACATGAAATATAACCAATTAATAAAAAAATATGCAATTTTTAGCCCGAGTACTTGGTATATATACTCAGTTTTCAGCATTTCACTTAAACTTTGAGAGACAGCCTGATTCAATAATCATAAACTGTGAGTCAAGAGGTAATGCAAATCAGCTGTGAAAAGCCATGAGTGTGTTATTAACAATCCAACAAAAAAAAATTATGTGGATGTATTTATTAGAAAATTGGGTACTTCTCTATTATCCCATCGACCACTTTTCATAACAAAAAACTATCGCCAAACTGTAAGATTAAACGCCAAAAATGCAGTCCCATTTACTTGATGTCAGAAGCATTATACGTGTTTGTTATGTCATCAAGTGGTTTTTAATTCGATGATTGAGTGTATTTTTCATTATGTTTTACCGATTTATGAGTTATTTCATTCATTAAAATAACAATTGTGTCCTTACAATCTTATATTTTATTTATTTTGATATTCCAATGGCAACGTTCTCAAGTTTATTTGGCGTTACAGTTTGGCGATAGTTTTTTGTTATGAAAAGTGGTCGACGGGATAGTAGAGAAGTACTGAAAATTGTCATCACACACATATTAATGGGTGCATAAGCCATGAAAGTAGGGTTAATTGTAAAAAAAAAATATGAAAAAGTCAATTTTTTTATAAATACAGATTCTTGGAATATTATTTCTCTTTCAACTCAACTAAAACAGTGCATAATTGATTTTATTGACTGGTAAATAAGAAAAGTGATAAAGAAATAAGAAAGTAAACAGTAAAACCAAAAATATTTTAAAAAGTTTTTCTTTGTCGGGAAGGGGGGGAGGGAGGGAAATATATATCTGAGAGTAAATTTTTGACTCACTGTTGTAAAATCTGAGTCACAGTTAAATAATTTTCTGAGATTTATGAGTAAAATAAAAATAACTTTAACCCTGAAAACAGTTTCCCCCAGACAGTTATCTATATCAACAATTAGCACAAAAAATTTTAAAACTAGTATCATGTCCCTACCCCCCTTAAAATTCAGGCTAAAAAATGTATATATATATATATATATAAACAATAAATTTAATTTTCCACTTACCGAAAAATGGGAGTTGTATTACCAGTCAAGAATTTGTCTCTGTTGCATCCGCTGAAGCACACACACTGAAAAATGATAAATATATTTTATAAACTGATTGCATTATGGATTATAATAGATACAATAATTACTATTTTTAAAAATTCCAACAATTTCTCTGACAGAATTGTCATTTAAGAATTAAAAAAATCCTTAATGAATATGAGACAATAGGTTCTTATTGGAGATGTGTTTGGGCTCTGTTTTCACAGTCTGAGCCTGACTATTTCAAACTCAAGCTCGCCTCAGCCCAAAAAAAATTGTGTCGCCTGAGGCTAGAAGCACGCAGTAGATAACCAATTGTTGTTAACATTAAAATTTTTTCAAGACTAATTTTCTCATTTAAAAATCTCTTCTTTTCTTACATAGAAATGTATTAATCCTAATTACTGTCTCATGACAATATTTGGAGATTTTCATGTCCCTGAAAATCTGTTTAAAATATGAAATATGTTATTTGTAACCAACCGCTTGCAGAAAGCTGAAAAAGTCACAATTTTTATTCTTCTAAAATATCATAATACAACTATGGCAGAAAGATACCAGTTGTTTTCCCAATAATTCTAGAAAAAGACTTCAAACAGAAAGTGGGAAAATAACAAAGGTATATAAAGCTTTACATTATGTTACTAAAACTACCGTGCAAATGCTTCAGAGTCAGTCAGGATATTTTTCTTTATATCCCATAAATAATAATTCAATTTCCTTTCAAACTGATTTTTAAGGAGTGTAAAACAGTTTAAGAAACTTAGACTTCACTCTTGTTTCTCAAATAGCAAATATTTTGTTTTGTTTTGTTTTCTTTTCAAATTGTGAATAAATAAAATTTTCCCTTTGAGCCCGAACCTGAAAACTGGTATGAAAATAGAGCCCGAGCTGATGTTGGGCTCAGCCTATCTCATCAAGCAAAATGTCCATTCTATAATTATCTTTTTCTTAAAGTTTAAATATTTCTTCATTATTATTTTGTTTTGTTCTTGTATAGTTGCTTCTTAGGTCTTATTTTAATTTCATTAAAACATCATGAAGCATACAGACAGTAACAATTGCTTGTTTTTCCCATAGTAGCTGTTTGTTTTTGAGATTTTTAGATATATTTTCTTTTTTACCTTCGCCTAAGATTTTATTACCTACATTTTTCAACGGAGACATTCCCAATTCCTTTGAGGCACAACCCCCCCCCTTTTTTTATACTAATAGTTCCCATTGTTGTAATATCCCTACTAGCATCACCCAAGAGACATACTTCTAAAGTTCACAACTTCAACACCATATAATTCCAAAAATATTTTTTTTTTTCTACTGGCATTAAATTTAAAACAATACATGGCAGAAGTTGCTTTGTGCACTGCTAAATTAATAGATGGCAAGCATAGCCAATTACGAAGTTTGTTTCTGGCAATTTGTTCAAATTATTTTTAAAAACCCTTAGTCATATATCAACATAAACAAACCGTTTTTTATCTTTTAAAAACTATTTTTTTACTTTAAAAAACACATTTTTACTTAATAAATATTTTTACTTTCAGAAACAAACAACTAAAGGATTGTTATTATCTTAAAACAACATAAATCCCTTCTGTCATCCTTTAAAATCAAACCGTTTATAATGTAAATACTACGATGACCAACACGTGGTAAATACACGCTAAACTATCCAAAAATCTAATGAATATAACTTCAAACTAACAATACAAAAAACATACATACACAAAGAAAAAATAGATACGATATATATATTTTTTTATGTATGCAAGACTGCATAAAACCTTAACGTCTTCGTAGCTTTATTTACATAATGACGCCATTAACGAAGTCTAGCCAATAACAAATTTGAAGAACACTGTTTTATAAGATACAAATGTTAAAATTTCATAAACGATGTCACAAATTTAATATTTCATTATCATTAAAGTAAAAAGAAAATAGTGTACTTACTTACTGGGGTTTAAATGATGAAATCCTTCGCTTTGTACCATGGAATAGAATTTGCCGCCATAATAATCCTGCTCGAAGGTCGACTCGAAGCGAACGTTCGGCGGGCAGACTGCCGGTATAGCACGGCTTATTCTTTCTTCACTGCGCATGGGCACAGACATTCTGTGCGCATGGGTTTGAGAGCGTAGCGTCTTTCAAAGCATAGATTAAGGATCTTGTCCGTAAAAAAATAGTTTGGTAGCAAACCCCGTAGATAAACGGGCTTTGTCCGTAGGAACAAGTTATATTTCAAAATTATACTTCCATGACGTAAATTTACGGAATTTGACCGTTTAATTTGAAAAACGGACATTTACCGTAAAATTATACGGTTAATGTCCGTGAATTTACATATTTTTTTACAGTGCATTTCGTCTAATGGCGTGGGTTCACTTGCATTTTATTTCCTGGAAAAAGTAATTTAACACTAGAACTACCATGCGCCGTCATTTTGACGGCTATCAAATGAATATATTCCGATTCGAAACAGAAATTTCTTTACAAAATGAATTAGATAGAATACTCGCAGGAATATGCTAAATTAATAAGTTACATAGTTTTAAATAAAAATTCTGGTGTATAATAGTTTTATAAAACTTGAGTAAAATTTCCGGTAGTTCTAGTGTTAAAGGCATATCTAAAAACTCTTTCTGGCCATCTTTCACCTGTTGCAACTTTTCTGGCAGGGGAAAAATAAATTTATCAGCATGATAATGTGGATAATGTGCCTATTTACACAAGCCGTAGTAGAAGATAGAGTAAAATTCGCCTTATTTAATGACAGATTAAATAAGGTGAACACCAGGTGAATTATACCATCTAAAAAAAGTGGTGCCATCAAGCAATCTGATTTCAAACAAACTAGCCCACTATCAACACTGGAAAGGAGTATACATTTCTATTACTAAATTTTGAACCTTTGCAGGAGCAAGTAAATGTGTTTATGTAATGTTGAATTCACATCAAAATTTTCGAAAAAAATTATTTGAAAATAAGTAAGTTCAATTTTGCAGCTTTTATTAACCAAATTTATAGAAGTAAAATTTTGTTAAAAAATTCTGTTACAAACCTTCATTAAAATTAAATAGTATAAAAAATATCCTTACGGCCTTCAAGAGGCTTAAGCATATTAAGAATTTAATCCTCTTTCGTCCTTACATTTACAGAAATATAATATAAATGTTTTTTTATTTCTTGTAAGGAGATGTATACATTTCTATTAATAGCCCAATGTTATATCTATAATCGAAATTATCCTAGAAGGCTATAACACATGAAAAGGGGTTTGCTTATGGAATAGAATAAATAAATATTGCATTATGTATTAAGCTTTTATTCCTTTCAAAATGCAGGAATTCGAAACTTTAAACTAAAACTTTTCAAAAGATTTAGCGTTAATGCATTTAAAAATACATTTCTTTTCAGAATTTATTTTCCTGAAAACCTCCTTTTCGGTAAAAAATAAAAAGTTTAAATATTCGTATATTTCTTTGGTATTGAATAACCTGCGTTGAAGCATTCTAAGGGTTTGTTTTACATAGATTGTCCTTTTCTAACCTTAAAGTTTTTATTCATTCGTTGAAAATATACATTTGTAAAATTTTTATCATATTTCCGAATATTCGTAAAAACTGGGAACAGGTCAGATAACGTATGATTTTGAAAATCGGTTAAACTATTTCAATGCAATGATGATTTACGCAGCAATTTCAAAAATATTTGGATCAACTATTCATTTTTACCATACCATAAAATATATTTGTTACACTTCGAGAGTTTTTTAGAGTCGGATTCTTCTTAGATAAATATTTCTCAGAATGATATATGAATGAAAATGTTGTTTGTTTTAAATGAAAATTTGAACATCTAAATTTTTTGCGATCATTGCTATGTCCACTTCCCTTAGCGTAATTTAATAATAATTTTTTAATAAAATTTTCCGATATTGTCTCACAATATAGTCTCCCGAATCCCCCCAAATTCTGATACCGACTAATATCTTTTCCAACATATTTGAAAAATATTTATGAATTCGGTCTGTCTGTCTGTCCGTGCTGTAAACTTAGTATACATATATACTCGGATTGTCATGAAATTTTTATATGTTATTGAAGTTTACTATAGATTGTTCGGTATTGAAAATGAAGTGTTTAACATTTATAGTTCTTTTACTGGGAGAAACGAAAAAAATCAGTTACATTATAGACCGGGAGGCGGTAGCACAGACAATCACCTCATCGAGTTCACGGCTAAAATTCCAGAATTAGATAAAACTTGATTCGTATATTAAAACGCAATCGGTCTGCCAAGTCATATCTTGGTGGAAAAAACCCGAAAACCCGATTTTAGCGGTTGGCACGTAGGTTTACCTTTGTGTGTTCCTGCTCCCAGTCCTCCATGTTTTCATACCTTTGGGTGCAGGAAAACACAATGGTAAACCTACGATTCAACCGCTAAAATCGGGTTTTAAGGCGTTTTCCACCAAGATATGACTTGGCAGACCGATTGCGTTTTAATATGCGAATCGAGTTTTAGCTAATTCTGGAATTTCAGCCGTGAAATCGATGAAGTGATTGTCTGTGCTGCCGCCTCACGGTATATTATGGTTTATGGGGAAAATCGTTTGCAGTGCATTTATTGATGTTAAGCTATTTCAAACATAATGAGATTGATATGCATCACTGAGATGGAGTACAACATGTAATCTCAGGAGTATGTAATAAGAAGCATTCATAGTTCGGTTATGAAGCGCACAAACGAATGCCATTACATTATGATCTACGGGGTTTCTTCGGATCGTTTGTAGGATATTTTAATTCTGTTATGATACTTCAAACCAAATTAAATCACTAAAGTGCACTACAACGTATTTCTATAGAATATGGTGTGCATAACATTTATGAATCATTTACACAGACACACAAAAGAAATCGGTTACAGGACTGACTAAGATTGATAATTGCTGAAAGTGTGTTTTGTTCTTTGGTATGCGTTTCTAAATGCATATGTTCATGCGAATTATGGTCTTAGTTCTTTGATCTTGTGTTCTTTGAACAAAGAAATGACCTAAAAATCAGAAGCATTCCACCGCTCTTTCAAGGTTTTATTTAAATAACCTAGAGTGCAGAGTAGATTTTGAAAACAATAAAATTATTGTTCCTTGTAATGTTGCGCAAAAAAGTTTAATTAGGGAATCTATTGAGATTTTAAGGAAAGGGAGAGGGTGTGTGCAATGATAATTTATCGTACAGTTTTTCAGGTATTTGGTCAGATTTGATGGAGATTTGAGTAAAGTTTTTTCTTTTTCAGTTCAAAAGTGGGGGTGGTTGGTTAGGCTTTTCTATAGTTTGGTTCTTTTCGGTTTTTGTGATTTATTTGTTTTTCTCGGATTAATTTTTCAGTAGTTCATTTAATTCTGGTTTAAATTAATAGATGGGGTTGGCTGTCCAATATTCTGTTTCATTAAGTTGTAGGTGCTTGGTCGAGCGTTCAGTTCCTGAAATTCCCCCAACAGTTCAAACTATGAGGCCTTATGATTGACCATTAGTCTGAAGATGACCTCAGAAGAAGGTAGGTCGAAATGTGTAGATATGTTTTAATGAGATTTAATATATTTTTAAAATGTTACATCAGTTTAGCAGTGTATTTATTTTACAATTATTTCATATTAAAATTTTACATGATGTAAATATCCAAGACTTTTCGATATTTGTAAGTACTGTTATCTATTTTTACATTTTGTTTATGCTTTCTACCTTTTTGTTTAACTGTAGCAATGTCTCACAATCAGGGACATTTGATTCGGACATCCTGTATACTGTACATTACAGAGAACAGAAATTCTCACAATGTAACAGCAAAGGATATACGAAACTTAAAAAGTAATTTTGAAGTTTATGCAATTTTCGATGTTGCATAGGCAGAGTTAACTCCCTACAATATCAAGAAAAATAAAAAAAATTAATAATCAAGTAATATTTAAAGTTGTCAATGAATTAAAATTATTTTATGAATTATATTCGAAAAATTCTTTATTTTTATTATTTCTGTTTATTTTTGTCTTCTATCCAGCATGTGATCTACATTTCAATTTTCCAACTTCATGTCATACTTAGAATTCATACACATTACAGGGTTCGTACGGTTCCAGGAATTTTGCGACCAGGAAATTCTTACCAGTATTTTTATACAGAAAATCTCTCTTTAAAAGAAGGCGAAGTTTCGCGAGTTTAACCTAGATTTCTTTTTGAATAAATAAAATACTGGTGAAGCTCCTGGAAAATTCCCTGATTCGTACGAACCCTAATATTAGATATTCCAAAAACATAAAATAAAAATATAAGTTAAATGTTGCTCCAGGACATAATCTAGGCATATTATGTAATTTCGTTTTAAATGTTGTTAGTTTTCGTTTAACTGATTGCACAAATAAGCTACTGCAACTGTTACATACATACACTTTGTAAGATATAAATGTAGAACAATATTTAATTCCAAGTTTGAGCTGTATCAAAAACAAGGATTTTAGCTCCCAGTGATTGCAGAAGTGACATGAAAGAGACGAATCTTGGATACGAAAGAAAATTTATTAAAAACATCTGCAAGCAGAACATGTAAATTCTGTACATTTAAATTCTGTGTGGAATGTGATATAGACGATATGGAATCAACAGTTAAAGTATAGAATGACAGTGTAGAATATGTAAATAAATCAAAAATTCGATTCTTCCTTATATGTAAAATTTATCTTAATTAAATTGACAAGTATGGAAAAAGTGTAGGCCAGTTGTTTTAAATAATAGCATAGTTTGAAAGTATTTTTCATTTGGGTTAGAATATCGTTATTTATCAGAGTAACGAATGCAGGCAGTAACATTCGGTTAGGTGAGAAAATTTGACAAGACGACATTTATTTCCATGCTGTTGTTATATTCTCGTATATCACCAGAGCGATCTCGTGCAAGCGAGTACAGCTATACTACCCTAAACGAAAAAGACAGACAGCGATACTTGCACTCCCACTTAGCTATCACATGATCAAAACAGGCTGATTTCCACCTATTGCCCAGCTGTCAAATGACACAAGGTAGATTGAAGAGCATCCCAGATAGGGTTACTATATTACAGGATGAATCATCAGGCATTTTGTTGCCCACGCGACGTGGCAAATCGTTCCTTTCTTATGGGCAATTAAATGGCGGCGTGAGTCATATCGGATTGTAGGAGCCGTAGTCCCAGATCTGTGGAATGCTGCGGCCTGTCTATTTCGTCGACTGTGCGCTAAATTGTTAAATTTGTGTTGCTTTAGTTTAGAAAAAATTTCCTATCTAAGTATGCCGCTACTCTTCCCAGGATATGTCATCACAAAATTTTCGCTAAGAGATGAATGACGTGACGTTTGACGGGAATTATGCCTAATTTCGGAGTATCAATGCAACGTTTGAAATAATGGTCGAAAGATTAAAAATTTTACAAACATTGTATTTTCAAATGGTAACATTCACTTTGACACCATATTTAATTTCCTTGGATTAAGATATCCCCGGAAAAGGTTGGGGAAATTAAGGTAAAATTGTATTTTTGAGTGAAACTGGATATATCCGATTTACGAATTTGAGAAGTCCTGTAGCGGCTAATGGTTGAAATAAATAACTCTAGGCAAGAAGAAGCAGCAGACATTACGGTATCTCCACAGTGGAATTTGTGTATTTTGTGTGGTAAAATGTTTGTTTCAATGTTTGCTAATTTTCAAAATTATTAAATTTCGACACAATTAAAATTATTGAAACGTTTTACATTATTGCGTGAACCATATTTAATAAGGATTTATTTCCCACAATGAAAATGCTACTAGAAAATAGTTGCAATTTTATGACTTGTTATGCTCCTCTTATTCAGTTGGGATGAAAAAGGATATTTTACGTTTGATAAAAAGGGATATTGAAAAATAATAATTAAAGAGCAGATAAACAATGTCTGAAGAAAAGGACAGTCAAAAATACATGAACAAGAGTATTTATGATTTTTATAATGTTGATAAAGACGGAACTGTTTTCTGAAATTTTAAAATTATAATGAAGATAATTGTCATTTTATCTATATATATAATAGTTAGTCTTATAATTGAAATATTATTGGTTTAATCCATCTTGTAACACGTCCAAAATTGTCATGGTGTGTTGGAAGGCGGAAATAATTTTATTTTGTGTACGTAAACACATTGAATTTTACATATTATATAATTATATAATACAAATTAAAAACATGTTGTATGTGAAAGATCCCTGTCTAACTGTCTTTTAAAAAATATTTATGCTGCAGTATGAAAGGTGGCAGACTGCGTTTTCTGTGACTCCCTTAAAGGGTTTGCATTTATATTAAAATCTTTTTACTAAGTGCGCCCTAAGGACATACTTCTAGTTTCGATTGTGTTGAAGGGCCTGCAAGTTAACGGAACATTATGTCCAATTTACGGACTGTGGTGAATTTTAGGATTTCAGTATTATCAAAGTTAATTACCTAAGGCACTTCAGTAGATAATTGATTAACATCGATATTTGTTAATGGCGTTACAATGTCAAAGGGGTGCGTCTTATCTCCTTGTGACTAATGAAGTTGACAGATAACAAGATACTTCAGATAAATTAGAAGGAGTATCACACTTCAGCTAAGAGGGTTGATGCAACATCACAACTGCTGTTTATATTTTACCCGAAAGGCATCCCGATTTAAAACAGTTAAAATTAGGGTGTAATATGTGTGTTGAGTGAATATAAATAAATTATAAACCAGCATTCTGGGTGTATTTTGAAATATATTGTATTTATTGTCTATTAGTACTTTTGCAATATTGGAAAAATATTTAATGATTTTCCAATAGAACACCAACAAAAATTGATCTAGAATTGGATAAAATCTTTAATAATTTAATTTAACTGCAAAAGTCGCTGCATTATCGGAATAATTTTGTTACGGACTTATTATCGCAGAAACGCACATAATCAGTACTAAATTTTCAGAATGTATTTTTCCCAATTTAAGCTTAAATGTAGAAAAGTTTTTTTTTTTTTTTTGTGCTTTAGACATATCTAACAACATTGTATTTTTATCCAAAATCATTAGAAATATTTTATTAAAAATTCTTTTTTACATGACGTAGAATGTTTGTAACCATGATGTCCACACACCTGACGTCTTTTTCTTAAATTAATTTTAAAACAATAATTATGAGACTGGATTGAATAATGCTGCTGAATTAAGTTTTGCGTAATTAATATTAAAGTTTATCCTATTAAATTTTACTATTTTATAATATTTGCTTGTTTTTACCTTTTCCAAGATTCTGATGGTGAAATCTTTACGTTATTTTTGCACTTATAAAAATATGATAGATATTTTACAAAGATAGCGCAACATATTATTACGTTTAAAATAACGAATGAGCACTAATGAGCACTTCTCTATCCACTAAATTATTTTTTGTTTTTTCTGCCGTTTATTAAGTTATGTAGAAACTTTAAACAAGACAAATAAATAAAATAAGAAACAAAAAATAGACATACAAACATATCATTTTAAATCCTGGTGAAATTGAAACGGTATTACCAGCTGAAGCAGACTATCGCAATAAAAAATAATTAATTAAAAACCAGAGCATTCGTTTACGAATTATGATTGGACATACATTAAAAAATATATATTTACTAACGAATTCAATAACCTTCTTCGTTGGAAATCGGTTAATAAAATTCCATATTAAGTGATTCAGTGTAAATTAGCATCATTAAAAGAAGTTAATGGTAAAAACAGTATAAATAAATTAGAAGAAAATCTAATATTTCTTAAAACCATGTTAGACTTACAGAGCCAGAGTTCCAATATCCTAAATTAAACATTTAAAAGAATACACATTTAAGTGCTTCTTGGGTGTTTTACAGGAATACAAATATGCAATTAAAACCTTTTTAATCGCAAGGATAAGTACTCTTTTTTTTACTCTTTTTAAAACTTGAAACAGTTTAGTGAAGATCTCGTAGCCATGCAAACAATTTTTTTACCCATCTCACATTTTCGGTAACTTTAATAAAAGCTTTTATAAGTTTTTGCACTTAAATTAGATTTTTTTTCTTATTGTAAAGTTTTTTTCGGTAATATAAAAAGTAGGAAAAATTCGAATTAAGGAAACATCTGAAGTATATTTTACTCTTGAAGCAAACTATGAATATTATTTTTTTTTCAAAATGTGACTTCTCAACAGAAAAGAATGTATTAAAAATTCTAGAAGAAATTAAAAGCCCCACAAACATTTTTTAAACGCTTTTATTAATAAGGAATTCAAAAACAATTTTAATATTTCTCAGTAAAAAAAGATTCATTGGGAGACAGAGTAATGTTTTGTGGTTATGTGTGTATAATCATATTTTGCATGTTGAAATATATAGCCTGTGTTTGAAATTTTTTTTATAAAAATAAATATTTATTTTTCAGGTTTAACGCAGCAATGAAACCTATCTTAGTGAGATATAAATATTCTCGCAAAAACTAAAAAAAAACTGTCACAGTTTTTTGGCTGATATGGGATTTTAAAATAAAATAAAAATATTTTAACACAACTATCGTAAGACTTAGTCATACACCATAGTATATTGGAAATTCTTGAAATTTAGGCAAGGAGATATACAGGGTGTCTGAAAGTTATTGGTACACACTTTTAGGTTAGAGAGAAAATTGTAGAAAAGCATAAATCACTACAGAGAGATTAGATAAATATTGTGCAGTCCTGGAGGTGGAAAAAGCGATCACCTGTACTAATTCCGTTAAAAATAATCGTAAAATATCTCAGGATACAAATTGACTGGGAATGATGTGGACTATTTAGAGGTATGCATAAATTATGCATTGGTGGTCGTCTACATATTAAAAATTATACTAACGTTGTTTTTCAACTAGTAGCACCCATTTTTGATAACATATTTGAGTTCCATCGATCGAGGCAGCCCTAAAGAATGCATAGTTTTCATATTTTATTTTAATTTTTCATAGATTTAGAAGAGTTTAAAGTTTGAGGAAGTTTATGTTAAATCCATGTGACAAATTTTAATTTATATCTCTCAAAATAAATCATCCGATTAAATTTAAAATTTTCTTAAAGCGATACGATAACTAGACCCAAACATATTCCACGCTTTTTTCGAATATATTTTTTTTTAATTATGAAAATCATTAAATCCTTATAAATAGTTATGAATTATGACCTATATTGATTTTTGCATAAATGGAAAAACAATCATCTAAAACAAAGATGTGTAAGTTTACAGCTCATTCTAATCATTAGTTTTCTAGATACAGAGATTTTTTTCTTTTAAGCAGTTCAGGGGATATGTCTTTGAGAGTAACCAGTTTGAATTTGAGCACAACCTTAACCATCTGTTTCAGACACGTTTGATGTAAATGTAAATCAGTAGAGCATGTATTCAATTTGAATAGCTTTTATCCCATGCTTACTCGTCTTTGTATAATGACCTATCTAAGGACCTATCTAAGGATCTGATTACTAAAGGATCTAAATCCTTTAGTAATCAGATTCCAAGTCGTCCTCAAAGTTACATTCATTTAATAATTCTTTCCTGCAGCGAAACTTGAAGAAACCTGTTTGCTGAGAAATAACAATTTTCAAAGCAATTATTGTAGGCGAATTTAGTACGCCGCATTTGTGTTTCGGTAACTTGTGTCTACAAGCCATGCCTATATTTCGAGAAACGACATCTTGCAATTTATTTTTCTCTAAAGCTCTGATAGGTCCTGAGATATAACCCGCTTCAGGAAAGCGGCATGAGAGGAACTTCGTTCTTATATGTACTGTTCAACCACGATTCTAAGAACCCCGGTTGGCAGAGTGCCAAGCCGATTCTATTCACACTGTAGGGAGAATTGCCCCGGCAAAAGAAGCTGAAATCACCACTCTTTATCTTAGGCAGCGTATTTCCGGCTTACGGACTTCCCCATTTTCGGCATGGACTAGCCATTTCCGCCCATGCGCAGTTCGCTCGAGGTTTCTATCAAGCGTGGTGCATCAGTACCTTTGTTCCGAGACCCACTATCTTGGGTCATCTTCATTGATCTGATAGATTTTGCCATTTTGGGATACTAATTGTGTGTTCTGATCCCTCCTGTAAGACTTGAAGGAATTCGTGAAATCTTACTTACTATACATTGACCATGTCTCGAAATACGCAATCGTACAAAATTTCATCTCTACTGCTCTGATAGATTCCATGATCTCGTAATATATCAATAAAAACAGAATTAACAAAATTACAATTAAAAATTAAAAAAAAATATGGGTATTCTAATAGAAAATAACTGCTCCCCCAAAATATATAATTTATTTTTACTTTTGACGTGAGATTAAACATAAAAATATGTGTGTGAATAGGGATTTGCTGCTGTAGAATTACTCTCAACCATCATCAAATTTCCTCCATGAATAACTTACAAGTTTTACCAAATGCGGTTCCTACGTTCTTATATCTCAAATCTAAAAAATTTCGGCGACACAATTCACTTGAACCGTCAAACATCTCGATTGCACAGGTGCAGGGATTACGTATTTTGAATATGAGTATTTAAAAAAAAATTGCGTAATAATAATCTTGAAAATCTACGATTAAACAAGGCGATTTCTTTTTAAAGAATAGTGAGTGATATTTAAAATCCGTAACCCTTGGCACCTATGGGATTGAAATCTGAGGAGCGATTTGATGGTTGATTCGAAAGTTATTTTCTACGATGGCGATTGTTGTAGAATTATCGAGCCATCCCCAATATTCAGCACCAGATTTTTTAATCTACTATTAGAAAAACTTTGTTTTTGACTACAAAATTTCGCTAGCATCCCGAATTCATGGTGTAAACTTTAACTGGTCAATTCTCCACCAACCTTCAACTCGCCGTTTAATTCCCAGTTGAGTAATCCCAGGTTGGCAAATCTAACTGCCGGTTGATATTTCGAATTCTTCGTTAACTTTAGAGCCACGGTTATTCGACTATGGGTTAGTCAACGGAGGGTTGAAATGTGTATATCTGATTGGCCAAAGGGATCACATGACGCAGCAATCGCCTTCATGAGTTCTGTCCTCAATATAACCAGTTTTCAATAACGAAGTGAAACAGAGTATTGAAAGAGCACACTCTTGTGGTGTTTATTTTTAGATCAATAAAATTACAAACAAATTTCGATTTAACATTTTGATTTGATGGGATAAAAATGCTGTCACAGCCATAAGACGTTCATTTTTACAAAATTTTTCGTTACATTAATTTTTTTTTAAAAGAACGTTACTTGATTAAAGAAAAAATAGATTCAAATATATATATATATATATATATATTAGTATATATATACTAGTATATATATAAATTATCTAAGTTTAATAAAAAATTTATGAACAGGCTAAAAGTAATAAGAGGAATAAAAGCAAATAACGAGCTAGATTTTGCAAGAATATTATATATTGCAAGAATATTATATAAAAAGACATTTTCATATATTTAATTCTAATATATATATTTTATTTAACTAAAATTATTGAATACTAATTAAAACAACAAAAGTTTCCAAAAAAGCATATACATATCACTTCATAAAATGTTTTACTGAAGGTGTTTTGACTTCATATACAAAACTGTATTTTACATAGACAATCGAGCGCTTTCGAGCAAACTTTTGCTCATCTTCAGAATTACAAAACAAAACGCAAGTACACAAAAGACAAATGTCGAAAAAACCAGTAAGAACATCGTTCACTGCTGGAGAATGGAACAAACCATTAAAACAAACCATCACACTGGGAGGGGTGTGATAATCATATTTCGTCTTGAAATATTCCTAAGAGTCTATACTATACTATAATTCTATAGTATAATCTATACTATAGAAGAGTCTATACTATAATTTGGGAATATTGTAGGATAATGAATCTTTGCATGTTTTACCTTTTTACTTACCCATCATACGTAGTATAGGGTAAGTCTTGTAATCGTTTTAAAAATCGAAAAAAAAAATTGACGGATTTACACGTTTCAGACACTGGAGATTCCGAAAAACATATTTTTAGAAAAAAAAAAATTTGCCGTCCGTCTGTGTGTGTGTCTGTGTGTCTGTGTGTCTGTGTGTCTGTGTGTCTGTAAACGCTCTATCTCCCGAAAAAATTGAGATAGAGACTTGCAATTTGGTATGTACTTAGTATGTAATAGTGGGAAGAAGCCTATTTCATTTCAATAACCTCGATTAACCGGAAGTATTTTTTACGGACTCTCGAAATATTCATTCTGATAAAAGGTATATAAAAATTTATTTTAAGAAGTGAATATAAAAGACAATAAAAAAACAAAAATTTTGCATACAGCATGAAGTCGATCGGATAATTAGTTACCGAGATATTTGGAATCCTATTTTCCACACTCTTCGATTTTTCATGACCCTGTATTTGATCCAAATTTCACTTCAAAGTTATATTTTAATTGGAAATTTGACGCTTAATCAGATGCAATAAACCGCTAGTTAATATGATTATTATTTTTGTAGTTATAAGGATGTTTCTTTCAAGCAATTCAGTAATCAAGCCTTTAAAGTTTGTGTCGTCATCAAGCCACGATTTTATTTGAATTGCAATGCATTTTGTAAGCAGTTTACACATTTTTATTTTAATATTTAACATTATGCATATCCATGATGGGTAAGTATTACGGTGGCCCCCAACGAGTAGTTTAGTTAAAATTTATATGGATTCATTGATTGTTGCTTCATAAAAGGCTGAGGTACGCTTAATTGTTTCAGCTTGATCAAAATGTATTTTGACTGATTCTTCTTGTTTTAATCTTGAAAGTGCTGTTTTAGATCTATTAAATTTTATATCTGAAATATGCTCTTTTAAATAAGTTTTAAACTTTCTTAAGGTCATACCTATATAGTCTTTTACCTATTTAGCCTTTTTTTATTAGTTATAGTACAAGGTGAATATAGATTCAAAGAGTATGTTTTATGGTAACTCAAGTTTTTAATTTACTATAAAAATAATTGATTACAGATTCAAATAAATTATCTTCGATAAAATTGCATGATTGGTAGCCTTTATCCCTTATACGAGACGTAAGAAGGTTTTTTGTTTTTAATTTCCTTTATTGATTATTATAATAGATTTTTTTTTTAATTCCTTGTATAATAATTTTAGAAGCTGTTTGAAAAAATTCTCGTAAAGTGCAAAAATTTTCAAGAAATCCTCTGAAAAATGTTTCTTTCAAACAAAAATCATTATATTTAATTAACAAGTATATATTAGTTCAAATTTTTTTATCTATTACAAACAGGCCCCAAGTGCCGCATCATGGCAAAAACGTCATTTCTTCTGCAATTCCCAATAAATAGGTGCCCCACGGTCTGAGTCTTCGAAGTCTACCTGTGCCTACTAGGCCGAGCCGTCAGGGATTTTTAGATCCCATTTCTCCTAGTTGAGTTAGCGAAGAGTTGGATTTCAGGTCAACCGAGAGTTAAGATCTAACTGGCGAGTTGAAGTTGACGGATACTTACCGGGTAAGGGTTCGTACAGGACAATCATTTACTGTATAGGAAACCAGGGTCAGAAATCCATTTATTTAGTCAAAAATGCAGGGCGCATTTTTGTTCCTAACTTTAACAGTAGTGAAGATATTTTAACAAAGATTGCAACAGACTCATCTTTGCATGAATTGCAAGGGTATTGTAAGGATTTCATTAAAATATCTTCACTACTGTTATAGTTATGAATGAAAAAGCGAATCGGATGGGAGTGAGACGCCCTGTAATTTTGACTAAATAAATGGATTTTTGACCCTGGTTTCCTATACAATAAATTATTATTACAGTGTCCTGTACCAACCCTTAAAGTTTGTGCCATGAATTCGGGATCACCCGTATACATTTTGTATTAGCACTTATTAAACTAGTTAAACTAAGAGTTTTCTTAATTAGTTGCACGTAGGATCTCCCATTTTTCATTATCAAAGTTATACCAAAATTAAACTGCTATACATAAAAGGCCAATTTTAATGGCAAAAAATATGGAGTTTCATTTATTTATATTCATATTTAAGATTTAATTATACTAAATTAATTCTGAGGGTCTGTGTGAAAAATTAGATTTATAATATATTTTACTTTTCTCAAAAGTATTTATTGACCAACCAGAGGGGATTATAATGTAAATCAGTACCCATTTATATATATATATATATATATATATATATATTGTATCTCTTTGAATGAGGACTGAAAAAAATTTTGGGTAACAATATCACATTGATATTTTGTTTTTCTCCCGTAGAGATTATAATAAGCCAATGAATATATAATATAATAAGTAAGGTATTGCAATACGATCGAGATAACAATAATATGGTAGGAATAATGTTAAGTTAATAATGCACCTTATGATTAACATCGTTGCAATAAATCATAAAAACACTTTTCAGACTATTATAAAAAATATTCTTATAGAATTCGAATGTCTTACATTAAATTTCGAAAAATGAGTAAAATGCACCAAATATTATTTTTCTTGTTTTAAAATTTTGCATTTGATTTTTTTTCGATAATTTCCTGTGTAAATATCATGAAAAGATTTTGGGTGGAGAGAAGTGGAGGGGAAGAAAATTCGTGGGATGTTGTGAGGAGATAAATCCGAATAATGGATTCTTTCTATAAATAATATATCGCACTATTTTTCAACAAATAATTCAGGATTTTTGAAATGCTGTAAAATCAATATAAATACAAAAATTAATAAAACGTTTCTAAAAATCTGCTAAAACTATATTTGCTATTTTACAAATTCGGTGATTTTCTTTAAAAATTGACTCTATGCTATCAAACTAAGTTTAATACACATACGTGGAGTATTCTAATATGATAAATAGAGCTAATGGACTATTTATGCAAATAAAACATTCACTTTTCAATAAAAAATCCATAAATAGGAATCTTTCTTAAATCATTAAAAACAAAACGACCGAAATTGTAGTGGCGAATTTTCAATGCTCATCCTTTTTTTTTTTCAGTTGAAAAAAAAAAAAACACACATGAATTCTAATACAATCACCGTTGCACGAGGGCAGAGGGAAATACTTAATGCCGTTCTTCCTTTAGTGAAACAAGACATTTTCAGATCCTCCGCACAAAAAAAAGTAAAATAAAAAAGGGATCAGTTTCCAACTAAAATAAGTTTCGACGCTAACGTATCTTAAACAATTCCTTCTTAAGATTATCGTCGTGCCTTAGACTGCAATGTTTTTTCCTCTTTCGGAAGTGAGGATAAAAACTATTCACCCAAGCGTAAAATTAAAAGCGAGAGTCTGCTGTGACAACTATGATAGGATTTTCGTACCCAGCTAAGAAGATTAGTATAAATGGGACATCCAAGGTTTGAGGGTAGCAATAATTTCGAAGGATAAAGGCGTACTCCTATGGAAGGAGAACTCCTGGAAAACAGAAAACGTTTCTTAAAATAGGCACGAGATATTCTCTTCCCAAATAAAAATTTTACGTGAAATGGAAAAATTATTTGTGCATTAGGCCTCTTAAATTGGCAATAACAGATTTTAAATGGAGGTTTCACTGGCCTTTTCAGTTGCTTTTCACGAAACATTCGATAATATTCTTTTTGGAAGAAAACAGTAAAGCTGTTTGATGTCATGTTAAAAACGAGAAAAAAAAATGATTTTTATGAGCGGAATGGATGAATTTTATATTGTTATTTTTAACTATATAGCTTTGGTACCAAATATCGAACACCCACATATATTTAATATATCTTTGAAAATAAAAGACTGATATAAATGTTGAAATAAATTGAATTATGATTCTTTTTTTAAGTTACTACAGTTTGTAAAAAAAGAAAAAAAGACAAACGAACAAATAGACTTCTAATTAACCCTTTAAATTAAACCATTTGTTTTAAAAATAAGTTAAAAAAAACTACTAAACTACTTTGTTATATAAGAAGCTCGGTCGTTGTTTAATACATGTCAGTAAATAATCAAGAAAATTAGAATAAATCTTGCAGAAAAGGGCAAAACATGACGAACTTAGGCTTCAACAACAATAATAATAATAATAATAATAATAATAATAATAATAAAATATTCGATAAAAAATAATATTTTTAATTATTATGTATTTTTATTAAAATTTATATTTAATAAAAAAAATACATGTATAGACATGTAATTACGTTTCTATTTAATTTTCTAACGCAAATTTATTTCTTTATTCTTTTCGTTGCTTAAGACTAAGTTTTTTACATTTTGAAATTTTCTGTAAGATTATTAAAATTTTCATGATTATCCATTAACTTGCATAACACAACATGTAAGAAGAAATTGGTTTAGAAGGTTCTTTAATTTCGCTTTTTAAAGCAAAAGGCTTAGTTAAATGCCGGTTAATTAAAAATTGATATATTCGTTTGCTGAAATTTTTTACACACTGCAACAATTTAAAAAAATCCCTGACAGCTCGGCCTACAGGCACGATTAGATTTCGAAGACACAGACAGTTGGGCACCTGTTTATTGGGAATTGCAGAAGAAGGACCTTTTGTCATAATGAGGCAGTTGGGACCGCCCGCTTATAAATCTACTTGTGCGTGTAGGCGGAGACTGCAGGGATTTTATTTTATTTATTTTTATTTTTTTATTTTTTGCTGTAAAAGTTGGTCCTATAAAAAAACTTGTCAATATAAAAGCTGAAGATAATATTAAGAAGATTTATAATAAATTTAAGCGGATTTTATATCTTGTGAATTGACGAAATTATGAATTTCTTTCTTCTTAAACTCCTATCCCCCCGTCCCCTTGAGGCCATTTTTAATGATATCAAAAATCTGTCATACATTAATTTTTGGCCACTTTCCTAGTTCTAATAATAACTTTAAACGGATTCGATATGTATCATAATTAAGATGTTATGGATTTTTTTCTGCTTTCACAAAAAGTCCCCTTTCCCACCCCACCCCGTTGGTCAGATTTTGCCCATTAACAAACTTGACCGGGATTTCCTGCCCCTTGCTTTTATGTATCAGTTTGGAAGAGAATCGTGCAGAATTAGGGAATTTATCGTGTCCATAAAAGAGTGATATAGATAGATAGATAGATAGTTTTGAACTGGGGATGATTTTGGATTCTAGGAGTCATGATCGACGTAGATCGGCAAAACATTTTCAGAAATTCCAACATAGGGAAGAATGTAACAGGTAGTAATTTCTTACGAAATCTACCTAAAAGAAATTTATAATTGTATGCAGTACAAAATTTGTATATGATTATGACTTTACAGATATATTAAATATATGCCGGTGCTTAATATTTTTGTTCAGGGATGTATATGTTTTTGGAAACTCTCAAAGGGGTTTTTAGAACTTGTCATAGAAATGTATTTATATATTGCTATTAGGTAATATTATGATAAGTTAGAAACAGGATTGGATAAACATTTTTAAACAATATTTATATTTATTGCGTATTTAATTAAATAATGTACCGTCGTTAACTTAAAGAACACCACCTATTAACTCCACAGCAAATCATCCTATAAAAATGCTACTGGTAAATATCGATTAGTAATAACGTCTACTAATTTACGTTACACAACAATTTAGCTTAATGTACATATAGAAAGTGTACCAAACTTTAAAAATTTCAATTGTAACGCATTATTTTATATCATATTTAGATTATTGTCAATCGGTTTTGGAATTATTAAGGTTAAAAGTCTACTAAAATAAACTCCTAAAATTAAATTCCTGTTTAATTGTTTCAAAAGAGATTGTAATGCGGATAATTTTTTAAGCATAACTCAAAAACTACTTGCCCGAGGCTAACGAAAAAGACAGGCTACCGCGGTGCATTCCACTTATCTTTTTTTACAGACCGCTAGAGTGACGTGTGCTCTTTTCATACACCTGCATTGGTGCATTCGAGCATCACGTGACCCCGGCGGTCTGTAAAAAAAAAGATAAGCGTAAAGCACCGCGGTAGCCTTTCTTTTTCGTTAGCCTCGCTACTTGCCGAAATGAGCTGTGCAATCTCCCCCTTATTTAAAAGAAAAAATCTGAGGTTAAATAAGTTGAAGATTACTGTTGAAAATGGTGTCATTCAATGTCCGCAAACCTTTTAACCACATGATTGTGCAAAATCAGAATTAGATGCATATTAAAAAATAAAAAAATATTAGATGGGTCACGAAAATGTTGTCTGTGATACAATTTGAAGGAATAAAGGAAAAAAAAACTTCTAAAAAACTCCATAAAATTAAGAAATGCGCTAGGCCTTTCGAAAGAACTTTGTCTTTCCTCTTCAGTCACAGCAAAACTGAAGGGAAATGAAAGGGAAAGTTAAAAGATAAAGGAAACAGCCAATAGGATAGCAGAAATCGCAAAAGAGCATTACCCAATCAGAAGAACACAGAATAGTGGGAGAATTATGAACCAAATTGAATAAAAATGAAGTCAGAAAAGTTAAAGGAAATTACTGGAAAATATAAGATTTATATTATATGTAACAAACAAAAAAATAAAATTCAAATTAATAAAAAATACATTAAAGAATTAAAACAGTAATTTCATATAAGAATAATAATGGATAAAAAGAAACAAATAAATAAATAAATTCAAATGAAACAGAGATTAAAAATTAATAATATATATACAAGTATAAAATTAAATTAGAAAATATTAATAATAATTAATTAAAATAATTATATTGTTGAACTGAACAAAAGTTTTTCCAATCTGCAGAGAGCATGGTAGAATCAGATTTTTCATTAACTATAACCCACGATTAAGATAAATAGCTAAATTTTCGAGAAAATCCAATCCTGATGTGCTATGGGCATAAGATAATTTTCGTATTTTGAAAATTAAAACTATGGCTGGAATCCCAAGTGTTCTTGGCAATGGAATATTTAGAAATTTCTTGGTTTTATAGATAACGGGATGTTTTTAAGCGGATTTCGAGATTTCTTTTAGTTTTGCCAATATAAGATAAATGACATCCATTACAAGGAACATTGTAGATTCTCCATTTGCAAAGATGCGGAACAGGGGTCTTAGTGGAAGGGGACTTAATCCTATTAACGGGTTTAAAGATAACCTTAAAGTTGAAACGTTTTAAAACCTTATCTAATTTGAAACAAAAAACAGAATAAAAAAGCAGAACAGTCAAAATATCAGTTTCAGTTTTACCATTTTTAGAAAGAGTAGATATTTTAGATCGTTTATTGAATTTATTCACAGCATTATCGATAACAAAAGGGTTGAAACCTCTTTTGACAGCAACAGTTTTAAAGTAATTTAATTGATCAGTAAGTGAAGCAGAATCTGAAAAATTTCGAGGGCATGGTTTACACTCAACCAACCACAAAATTGGTGTCTTTTACAGACACCAATTTTGTGGTTGGCTGAGTGATTTGAAAGGATATGAACATGTTAGAAACTGAAAAACGTTTTCTATAAACACAGATTAAAAAAAAAGAATCACATTTGGTAAATAAAGCATCAAGTAAGGGAATTTTATTACAATTTTCTAACTGAAAAGTAAACTGAATATGTTAGTCGATAGAATGGATAGTTTTCAAGAATTGTGGAAATATCAAAAGTATCATCAACCGTCAACATACCGCATCCAACATTTCAAATTTAACAGATTCAGTAAGTTTTCTTCATAATAATGCATATAAATGTCACAGAGAATTGATGATAAAGGATTTCTTACACTTAAGTCGTCACATTGTGTTTAAGATTTACTATTAAATACGAAATTGCTACGAGTAATGCAAAATTTAATTAAGTTCAACCTTTCACTTCAATATCAGAAAGATGATTTCACGTAACCTAGTTTCTAAACATAAAATAGCACATTCAGTTGGAACATTAGTAAATAACGATTTGGTATCATTTGATAACAAAGGACAATTGACCAGGTTGACATTACAAACACTTTCTAACATAGTTGAAAGTGTTTATGACTTCGGTTTGTCTGGCCATCTGCCGTCTGGCCGTGCTCTAACTCTCGTAAATATACTCGGATTGCCATAAAATTTTTGTATGTCCTTGATACTTACTATAGCATGATCCCTATTCAAAATGAAGTGTGTAGCATTTATAGTTTGTTTACAGGTACACTGAAAAGTATTAAATTACATTACGGTCAATGGGAAAAAAATGTTTCAAGATCATTTTTATGATGTTACGCCATTCGAAACATGATGAAATTGATATAAAAATATGTAGCGCACTAAAACATTATATTTCTAAAATATGGTGTGCAAATAATTTATTATTCATTTACAGGGTCACACAAAGGAATTCTGTTACACTCTGAATACTATGGTGGGCGCTGCGTTTCTCGTTCATTTACAGGGACACCCAAAAGGAATCAGTTATAGTCTATTTGCGATAATTACAGTCTATGTGTAATAAGTGCGTTTTCAACATTGGCTTGGGTTTTATGTTGAACAAAATTTCTGCATAGTACGTGGTGTGTATAAATTCTGTCGATCACATACAGGGCTACACGAATAAATTCGTAAGTATTACTGACTATGGGAATGAATTGATTAAGGTTATTTTTTATTGTGTTACGTAATTTCATGCTTAACTGTATTTAGTAGAGTTAAATAAGTTCGTGGAACATAAATAAATTCATACACAGGGCTACGCATAAAACAATACACATCGTCGTTTATAGTTGGTAATTGCTGGAAGTAATTTTTAAGTTGCTTTTTGAGTTTTTTACCTAAATTAGGTTTTAATTTAATATGTGGTGTGTACAAATGTCTTTATATAATATACAAGGATGTACAAAAGATTTTAAGCATATTTCCATCGATTCACGAAAATTGCTGAAAGTGAATTTTCTAACTGAACTAATTTTTATCATGCTATGTTGTATATATCTAAATCTATAGATCATATACAGGGCTTCACAAAATAATTTGACTACTATTTTGACCGTGAATGGTAAATGCTGAAACTGGATTTTTAAATGTGTTACATGTTTCCTAAACTGTTTACTACATATTTTCTTTCACCTTATTTAACGGTGAAGTTTCGTTACAGTTTTATGGATGTGTTGGAAAGTTTTTCATAATCTATGCTTGACGCATGGTTTTTCGTTCTTGTTTAATTTACTGACAAAATCAAAAGAATTGTTTATGGAATGTGTAGTTATAATGCATCAAATTAAAAAAAATTGTGTGCCTGAAGAAGAAAGACAAAGTTCTTTCGAAAGGGTTAGCGCGTTTCTTAATTTTATAATGTTGTTATTTTCTTACTTAATTCTATCACACCAGTTTAATCAACAGTTTAATGGAATTTAAAGAAAACATTAAATTGCCAGGTGTTATTTGGGTTAAACGTTAATGGAGTGTCAGCAAAGAGTAATTGATTTATGAGTAATTGATGAGAAGAACTATTATTATGAGATAATACTTTAGATAAATATGTTTGAATTCGCTCAGATATTACTGCAGTCCTCCAAGAATAACTTCTTGTAAATAAATTCGTTATAAGGTTGCTCCATTTTCCTGCAACGATTCCACAAAAATCTTCAATTTTGGTTTCGGTAAATATATTTAAAAAATAAAAAAATGTATGCAGGTTTCGCCTGTAAAACGAATTGCAGAAAACATTTAAAATAAAATGCCTAGTGTTACCTGCGTTTAAAAAAATGAATATTAAAAAGCATCATTCATTTGCAATTGATATTGACTGTGTAACTGATATTATGATATGATATTTCAGATAATAATTGTTGATTTAACGCAGGTATTACTACAAGAAGGATATGGCTTTATTTTCAGGAAAATTTCGTAAAACAACATCCCATTACACTGCGTACTTTCTAGAAGAATATAAATTTTTGGTTCCCGTTGTTCTCTTTAAAATGGTAAATAAGTTTCATTTCTGGCTCAGAAATAAATTGCTTATAACAAAAATTGTAAGAAATATATATATAAAATGTCAGTGTTATCAAAGATAAATATGTATATATAACTTCATTTATTCGCAATTTATACTACATAACAATTCTATTTTGAATTTAAGTATTAACCAGTTATAAATTTTAAAAATCATCATCATAGAATTATATGTTAGCCTCCCAAGTAACGTTTTATAATGCGTAGCTGAGAAACTTCTGTTTTATTATGAAAACAAACAGATATATCTTGAACAAAAATCTAATTTAATCTATCCAATAAAATTAATATCAAACACATTTTATTAAATTTTTATTCGTTTAAAATAAATTTATTTGACTTTAAAAATACATGAAATTTGGCAACTATGATCAGGCATAAGGGATTATTTATTTTGCAATTGTTACTCAATTATATGCTTCTTCCCACTATATTATGTTCTTTCATATTTTGTACGCAATGAAAATTCAAAATATTCAATATATCTAGTCTAATGATGCGTATGAAATTTTACGAATTATTTTTCTCTTTTTTTATTTCTTTTCTCAAATAAGAATCACAAAACACGTTACAAATATTTGAGATATCAGATCATATATAAGGCTATTTTGTTACCTAAGCAGCCGTTAAGAAATAGACGAAATTCTAGGATTTCTTCTAGCGAATCACCTGGTCTTAGTCTGGAATAACAGTTTTTGCACGCTTGATTTCAGCTACAAATTTTTAACCAAAATTTATTTGTTTCGTGAAAGTTTTGCAGAAACTTTCAATGTATTTTCTGCTTAGGTAATCGCGTCTTTGAAGATTCAATCTTTACTGCTTGTGTTACTTCCTAAACAACAATAACGAAGTTCAATTTGTTTATAGAGCGGTAATAAGAATTTAATCATAGTTAAACTGCAGGCAAACAAAAAGAGTGTAGGGGCACTGTACTTTATTCAAACTGCATAAAGCATTGGTGTTGTTCTGCAGATGTTTTCAAATGCATATAGATATAAAAATATTTTTATTACGTTGCAGGTCATGAAAAACAAACCGGAAGTAGCCTATGCGTTTTACTCTCAAAATCTATAGGGTACTTCCGCTTGACCTAGAATATTGAAATTTGGTACGAAGGAAGGTCTTATAGCACACAGAAAAGAAATATTCCGAAAATGCTTAGTTTATAAATCTAAGTCTATTTATTACGTGACAAACTCATGAATTCCATAATAGGGAATACTCATCATATATATATGTATATATAAATATTATAAATTAATTATTTTCTTATTATTATCCTTTACATGTGCTATAAGCCCTTTCTTCCTGCCAAATTTCAAGTTTCTAGATAAACCGGAAGTACCCTTTAATTTTTTTACAGTAACACTTATATAGGGTACTTCCGATTGGCATAGAACCTTGAAATTTGCCACGAAAGATGGCTAGCACAAGTAAAGGAAAAAATCCGAAAATCATTGATTGTTTACATGATCGTTATTTCCTATTATGGAAATTCATGAGTTTGTCACGTAACAAATCAATATACATTTATAAATTAATCATTTTTGGATTTTTTCCTTTACTTGTGATATAAGACGTTCCGTTATGCCAAATTTCCAGGTTCTACGTTAGCAGGAAGTTCCCTATAATTTTTACTTTTAAATCATGAGTTTGTCAATTAATAAATCCGCATAAATGTATAAATTAATGATTTTCGGATTTTTTCCATTATATGTGCCATAAGACCTTCCTTCGTGATAAATACAAGGCTTTAGGCCATCCGAAAGTACCCTATCAGTTTTGAGAGTAAAAATTATAGAGTTTTTCCGTTTGACTTACATCCTTGAAATGTGGCACGGAGGAAGGTCTTGTAGCACATGTAAATGTAAAAATACAAAGACCATTAATTTATAATTCTATATAGATTTATTACGTGACAAACTAATGAATTTCCATTATCGGAACTGACACCAAATTAACGTATTGTAACGGAATATTTTGTACATTTGTCAAGAAACTAGATAATGACTGAACCTTACGGTAATATGACATAACCACAACTACAAGGTGCGGGTCCTACTCGCACTTCCCCACAATTTTTTTAACATATGATCAGTCTTCCAGATTATGGGAATTCATGAGTTTATCACGTAATAAATTGACATAGATTTATAAATTAATGATTTTCCGAGTTTTTCCTTTACATGTGCTATATAACTTTCCTTCGTGTCGAATTTCAAGGTTCTCGGTCAACCAGAAGTACACTGAGAAAAATGACACTTTCAAATCTGAGTAAATTGACGTTTCATTTTGTTATGAAACGTTTTGCTTCAAATATGACGATCCAATTCTTTCAATTCTGAAATACTAGAAATACTCAGAATATTGAAATATGGACATAATCAAAACAGAGCCCATAGAGGTCAGTTCATACTCATTTGTGAAACATGGACATACTAAAAAATGATTAGAATCAGTTCAAACTCATTTTTGAAACATGGAAATACTCAAAAATGAGCACATAGAAGTCAGTTCATACTCATTTTTGAAACATGGACATACTCAAATATGAGCACATGAGGTTTTTTCTTGAGTGTGTGCATGTTTTCAGAAATGAGTATATACATGTTTCAAACTTGAGTAATTTTGATTCGGAGCCATTTTAACTATGCGGCATACTCAGATTTGAGTCTTTTTTGCTGATTTTTAAAACTGTCGTTTTTAGAGTGTACCCTGTAGGTTTTGAGAGTAAAACCTATAGGGTATTTCCGGTTGACTTAAAAACTTGAAACTTGGCACGAAGGAAGGTGTTATACTCGTAGCACACGTAACGGAAAAAATGCGAAAATCATTAACTTATAATTATATTTCGATTTATTATATGATTTTACATAATCTGTATTTCTAACGCGAGACTATAAGGGTTCCGTTTTTAACACTTTCCAACCTAGTTGAAAAGTGTTTATGACTTCGGTTTGTCTGGCCGTCTGCCGTCTGCCGTCTGGCCGTCTGTCCGTGCTCTAACTCCCGTAAATAGGCTCGGATTGCTCTGCAATTTTTATATGTTATTATCGTTATCTATAGGATGTTCCCTATTTCAACGCAAGTGTGTAGTACTTATAGTTTTTTTACAGGGACACTCAAAAGAATTCCGTTACATTGCGGTCTATGGGAAAAAATCATTTGCGGTTTATTCAAGTAATGTTTCACTATTTTAAACGGATTGAAATTTATATATACATCACTAAGGTGCATTAGAAGAAGCTTATTATGGAATAGGGTGTGCATAGCACTTATAGTTACTTTACAGGGACAGTCAAAAGAATTCCGTTACATTACACCTAGGGAGAAAAATCGTCTGCGGTTTAATTAAATAATGTTTCACTATTTTAAACGCATTGAAATTTATATATATCACTAAGGTGCATTACAAGAGGCTTACTACAAAATAGTGTGTGTATAGCAGTCATCGTTCATTTACAGGGACACACAAAAGAATTCTCTACTGTCTGTTAACAATAATTCCTGGAAGTGCGTTTTAAGTTACCGAACGCGATTTTAAGTTTAACTCGCTTTTTATCTATTACGTGGTGTGTATAAATTCTGTTGATCCTATACAGGGAAGCACTAAGGTTCGCGAACATATTTCCGTTTATTGACAGGAACTCCAGCCGGAGAATTTTAAACTGTGCTACGCGTTTCCTAACTGAACTAAAATTTAGCATCCTATGTAGTATATACACAAATCTATAGATCCTATACAGGGCTGAATAAAAGTATTCGGATATTTTTCCGAATATTGTATATGTTGGAAATTCCTGAAATTCTGTTTTTAAATATGTTATGCGTTTTCCAAATTGTTTACTTAGATGTTATCTTTTAGCTTATTTAACGGTATGATTTGTAAAATTATTTTGGAAGCGTTGGAAAGTGTTACATAATCTATGCTTGACGCATGATTTTTTCGTTCTTGTTTTTTTCAGGTACGAAACTCTAATAATGCCAGAGAACGTGCGTTAGGTGGAAAATCAATTATGCTGATATTTTCAAACTTCAAACAGGCTGTCAGACATAGAATGTAAGCCAAAAAGCCAAGAAGTACGTTAGTAACGAATAATTCAGGAATGCGTGAAGTAAACTAAAAATTTTGAGTAGCATGTAAATGTTATCTTAAAGAGTCAAGCGTTTTTTAGCAGAACAAACATGCCTTTATAATGAACATAATGAATTGTGAAACGACTGAGAGAGCTAAATGTAGGTAACACGCAGATTTATACTTTTTATTTACTTTATGCATTAAGGAGAAAGCAATGAGAAACCGAGTAGAGATAAAATAAATTGAGTGAAACCGAAATTATAGATGATATATATATATATATATATATATATATATGTATATATTATATTTTTGAATGAAATCTATAATAATTGAAACATATATAATCTATAATAAATTTAGCAGAAATTATGTACGTATTTTTTAACTAGGGAAAATTAAAAGTATGTAATTACATGTGATGTGACGAAGTAGGTAATTACATGTGTAAATATGATTTCAACCTTTAACAAAATGTCACCTAAAAGAATTTTACATGTACATGTTCATAAATATATAATCATACGTGCCTAGTAATAATTGCTTCTGCAATTAAATAATGTGCCTAGGACTTAAAGAATAATTGGCATTCATATGCATTATTTGCACTTTGTATATAAGCATACGTACAGATAATATAAGCAATATAAGAAAAAAGATGTATGTAAATGAAGAAAAATATATGTAAAATAAGAGTTTTTGTCAATTATTTTAAGTATCACTATGTAATGTGATATATTACAAGATATATTACACGATATATTACACGATATACGACAAGATATATAGGGTGGTCATAAAGTCTTTCCCTGATTACAATAATTTATTGCTGAAAAACTAATACAGTTAGGCAGATGTGCTTGTTTCAATATGCTGTAAATACATGAAGTTTTTAATACAAGTACTTACGTCAGAAAATTTCGATGTGAGCACCCTTGGTAGCTCGAAGAATGTCAAGACGGTATTCCATTTCTCGCCACGTATTGCCCAACATTTGGCTGTCACACTAGACACAGCATCTGTTGTCCTGACCTTGAGTGTTTCAATATCTTATGTACCCCCCAAAAAGAAAAAAAATCTAGATAAGTAATATCGGGTGAGCGAGGAGGCCATACTGTTGGTCCATCCCATTCGATCCATCTTACAGGAAATTTGTCATAAAAAAACCCTTAAGTACATGACTTTTCCATAATAAAATTTTACAGTATTACATTGAATGGTTATTTTGTAATATTTTTTTTCTAATCAGGGAAATACTTTATGACCACTAAAGGAAATTGCAAAACATTTGTTACCTACAATGTTGTACAAAAAATAAATGGAATATCAGAATATGAAGTATTTTTGTAGAATGTATAAATAAAATGTGTATAAATTACATAAAGCAATAGAATTATCAAATTTAGTATATGACTATCTGCAAATTTGCAGAATACGAATAATATATGTATTATTAGGAAGGCTTTGGGTAGATTAAAATCATGGTACAGTGCTTCGTAATTGTTGATAAAAGACATGATAATGTAAAAAAATAATGAAAAAGAAACATTAAGAAAAATTACTAACTAAATGTAAGACTTGTAATTAAGCACGTAGTCGGATTTTTGTGCATAACTTTAATGACGATATTTTAAAGAAATTTGACATAGACTGACTTTTCTTTCCCGGACATGTAAGGATATCATAGTAAATGGTATAGTAGCTACCTTTCTTATTCCAATAGTACTGAGCTTGCTAGATGCTCTATATTTTCGAATGTAATCAAAGGTATCACTTAACGAAATGCTGTACACCTCTATCACTTTTCATAATACCATTACATTTCACACAAAGCAAAATAAATCTGTTGAAATTAGTTTTCGAATATCTTTATTTTAGTTAAATTTATGAATGACAGCTATGTTAGGATTGATGCAAAACTCCCTAATTTTTTTAGGCAAAAATTGGATTACGAATGTTACCCTGTAATTTAAAACACTCTGCTCAACATTGGATAGTTATTGAATATACAAGCTATGATTTAGAATATTAATTAGAAGATGCATTTTAAAGTAAAATTTTTTTAAAGTTTTAATGAACACATTGTAATAAGTTTTCGTCAAATAATTTTATATCAATTTTTAAATGCTTTTATTACTGGAGCAGTCGCTCCGGGTATGACATACTCAGAATGTGTACGGTTTTTACAATTGTCACAACTATGCTTCAAAAAGAAATCTCCAAGTCAATTTATCGCGGAATTTGTAACGATTGTCTCCGATGAAATAAGGTGACGATTATTATTTGTATTTATTGTTAACAAAGTAAAAACCATTCATAACCTGGATATGCGCGACTTCTCCCGAGTTAGTGTTTAAATTTGAAGGCCGATGTAGCTTTTGCATTTAGAAATTTAGTATATCTTAATATTATAAATAAAATGTTTAGGAAAAACAGATCACAACTACATACACAGAAAGCACCAAAAATGCATAGCCACTCAACACTGACTTATTATCACTCAAATAAAATAATATGCTAAATGTGACTACAGTAAATATCAAGGCTTTAAAACCTTTTAATAAACAAAGCTGTTAGTTTATTACACACAATAATTGCATACTTGCCACCTTCCAACTATACTTCCGTAAAACGTGATTTAATTTGACCTAGGTAAAACACTTTTTGAATCAGAAAAATTATTTGATATATTTTTATATATTCAATTTTATGTTTCATAAAAAAAAGAAAAAAAAATATCTAAAAGAAAATTTGGGTTCTAAACGACTTTAACGTGGGGCAACTTAATCCAAATTTTACGGAAGAATAATGGAAGGTTGGCAGGTATGTAATTGTGACTTTCTTAAGATGTGTAATGATAAATAAAAAATTTTTGCATAAAATGTCCGATATGTACTTGATAAACAAATATCACGAGACAGCAGGACGAAATTTCAAGTAATTGTACTTTAACAAAAATCATCTTCTATAAACCTGACTTATTTTATGCTATTTTATTGTTTAACTTAATCCGTGCCATGCGATAAATGCCAGGTAACTCAAAAGAGGCTGATTCATTGCATATGCTCTCGTTACGCATACAGATTTCTAGTGACTCACAGTTAATTGATGTAAAATAAAATCTTGATAGATAGTTTACTATTTTGAAAATTAATCTGCAAAGGTTCTATATTATGTACTAAAGTGTCTTTTTCATGCTGTACTTCATATGTACTCTATGTTCTTTTTTTATCCTTTTAAACTTTCCATTCCTGATTCCTTAATAATATTGCAATGTTTCATTAGCTTTGGTGAAGGGTATTTAATAAAACAAGGATAGTTTATAAGGTTCTATTTTATCTATCTCCTCACATACTTTTTACTTTTAGGGAGGGTTTTGCGATAAAGAAAGATATTAAATTTGTTAAGTTTATATTTCAAATTTTCAAAGAACCTCGGAAAGTATTGTAAAGTAGGTAGCTTGGAATTTTGATAGATGAAGTTTCTTTTCTTGTTATTATACATTTTCATAATCATTCAATTTATAATACATTCTCCATGTCCGTTTTTTCTCGCAATATCACATATTTTATTCAGTTGACTAGTTAACTAATCAGAGGTACACACTGTGAAGGCTTTCTTAATAAAACGTGTAAATGGAAAATATTTCTGGAAAAAGGGGGCTTGAACATTTTGTGGGATAGTAGATAGATTAGCTATTGGTTTTCTATAAACAGTACGCTCCATTCCTTTGTGGGTTTTGATTAACAGTATATGCAAATAGAGGAGTGTTCCATTCTGTTCAACTTCCAAAGAAAACTTAGTTTTGAACCAAAGTTATTAATCTAATCTAAGAAGGTACTCTGTTAGGTATATTTATGCTGCCATATAATAAAGATATCTTCCACGTATATGATCCATGTATGGGGGGGATATAATAAATTTTTCCCAATCCATTATCTCCGAGCCAATAGAAATATATATGCGTAATCAGGCAATGAATTACTCTCTTTGCATTTCCTAGAATTTTGTGCGAGATACTATATAATTTTTAAAATATGATAGTGTAAAATAATTTACGTTTACTGTAGATCATTTTTGTTAAAGCACAATTACTTTAGATAATGGTTTGATATAATTTGTTTTTCCAAATACAAATTTCAAATTTTATGCGATAATAGTTTATTATTTAATGTAGCCGAAGGGAATGTCACCATTGTCACTATTGTCTGTACCAAACTAGTCGGTTTGGTTATTAAGAGGATTTTAAGCATTTTTATCTATTTTAATCACTTTTATCATATGCATTTTATTTTAATGATAAACAGTGTTTTTTATATATTTCTATAACACTTCATCGATACTGGATTGAACAGGTTTTATAAGAAAATATTTTCGCATTTTAAATATGAAAGTCTACGTCTTATCTTGAACTTTTAAACCTGAACTTTCTAATCTCATACCGATATATGAACATATTTCTGTCATTTTTGAAGAACATAAATAAATTTGCTAACTTGAACTTTACTATTTTTAAGAGACAATTCGAACAAAAATGTTTTGCATTCAATATTAGGAACTTACATTAACTGTATATAAACGAAAACTTTTGATTTACATTGTAATTTTGCATCATCCACTCCCGACCCCCTATATATATTTTTTTAATTTAATGCATATTCGGAGGAAATATAGGTATAATAATAGCCATTTGAAAGAAACAATACAAGATCATAAAATTGAAAACATTTGCAGTGCACAGAATAAACATGGTTACAATATTTGCTAACTAGTGGATTTTCCGTACTTCTCTAACAGACCATTAAATGATAAAGAAGTAATAGTACCTGAACTTGGACTTAAATATATTTTTCCAACGAAACCTAAACTAAAATCTATTATCCCAGAAATTGAAAGTATTGTACAATATTCAGACAGCGGAAATGAAAATATTATTCATAATAATACGTACTGTAAACATAACAAATTTATTTAAAAAACTACAATGCTATCAACAAATCAATTAAGTTATTGAAAAACCAATAATTTCCAAATCTCAAACTAGATTTGGAAATTATTTTATTGCCGGCATATAAATCCAATAATTTATCTATATGAAATACCTAAATCTTTGACAATAAAATTCATAAGCAAAATAATGGGGTCTTGATGGTTTTCCCTAGATCAGGACTATTAGCCAAATTAGTATTATGGACTGTAGAAACAGATATTTAAAATAAATTTTAGTATACCCCCATACATGGCTGAAATACGTGGACGACAGCATATTGCAGCATAAATATATCTTAATTAGTACTTTATTAGATCTGGTAAATAACTTTGATTCTAAAATTAATTAACTCTGAAGTTGAACAGGGTGGAACGCTTCCCTATTTGGTTGTACTATTAATAAAAATCCACTATGGCATGGAATGTATTGCTTATAGAAAACCAACAGCCAATCTATTTTCTATCCGACAAAATTATCGATACCCTTTTACCTACAATGTATCTACATTTAGACATTTTATTAAGTTAACCTTCACAGACTAGCCCTGATCAGTTAACAAGTAAACTAAATAAATTACGTGATATTGCAAGAAATAACGGATATAAAGAAAACATTATAAATAGATTAATTCTGAACATGGATAATAAGAAGAAAAGGAACTTCAATGAAAAAATTTCCAAGATATCTACTTTACAATATTTTCTTAGCTTCTTTGAAAGATTGAAATATAAACCTCCCAAAATCAATATCTTTCTTAACACAAAACCCCTCTCAAAAAAAAAAAAAATAATAATAAAAAAAATAAATAAATAAAATAAATAATAAAACAGTCTGTAAGAAGATAGATCTAATAGAATCGCATCATTTATCGTGTGTATATGAAATCCCGTTCACCAAAGCTGTTGGACCATTGCAATATTATATAGGAATGATTAATAGAGAATTTAGAAAGAGGATAAAAGAATATATAGCAGGTATCAAGAACAACAAGAAAAATGCTTCTTTAACCAGACTTCACAATGTAGAACATATGCAGATAAATTTTAAAAATAATTTTCTTAATTTATCCATTATGATTTTATTCCCTATTCATTATCCGTCAATAGAAATCTACATGTGTAAAGAGAGCATATGCAATGAATCAGCCACTTTTGAGTTACTTGCAATTTGGTGGGAGATGCTGCATGAGTTTATAAATAAGATAGTAAAAAATAATTCACGTTTATGATAGATCATTTTTAAGGTTCCGAATGTCAAAAGTAAAAAAGAAACCATTATAAGATCACTCGAGTGTCTGTCTGCCCGTCTGTCTGAGTCGTTTTTCTCATAAACTATGGAACGTAAAAAGTTCAAATTTGGGAGATTTATAAAGGCTATTGACCCACATATTTCTGGATTGTTAGCCATTCACAAATATTTTTAGGAAACATTTTTTTTGTGTGTGTGTGTGTCGTTTGAAAGATCTAACACAAACCTAAAAATATATTTGTATTAATTTTAGGATATAGTCGAAAATGCATTGCAAAAGTATGTCTCCTCACCTGTATTTCCAAATCTACTGAAAGAAAAATTCTGGAAAAATTAGGGGTAGTAGGACTTTAATTGAGGGGGTTGGGGCAAGAAAGTGCCAAGCCACATTTTTGGTGAAATAAATCTAACACTATAATCTGTTGCTTAATATTCTAAATTGTAATATCCAACATTTAATTTGTTTCTAATGTCACTTGGTGGCAGCATATGTGACAGGTTTCGTTTTTGCCCCAGATTTTTATGCCCCGATGAAGATAGCTAATTTACAAAAAACTTAATAGTAATATCATTAAAGTAATGCTATATTGTTACTCAGAATATCACAAATGTTACTAAGGCATTGACGAAAAAACTTTAGGTTATATATCTTGATTTGAGTATTTGATCAAATTTTCAAATTGAAATATCTCAGAAGTTCAAAAATGTGGCTTGGCACTCTCTTGCCCCGACCCCCTCAATTAAACCTTGCAGGAAAGCTATAGCAATTATCCTAGGTCACACAGTTTTTGAGAAAATTGCATTTTACTGTTACACAGAAATTTTACTTTGCGGGAGCTCAGCGGGGGTGTTGTGCAGCGCTCGAGGTACCTATCGACGAAGATTCATCCAAAGATTGCTGATAATGATTTTCGAAATATTTTTTCGGTAGTTAGCCGAGATATTAATTAAGTTAGTTGATTAAAAAAACATTTTTAATATTGTTTTTTATATCGTTCGAAAGATCTCGTAACACCTAACTCAAAAAAAAATATTTTTAATTATAGGTATTATATGTTTTTACAGATACCATCGAAAATGTTCTGCAAAAATATGTCCCCCGCCACATCTCCTATTTCCGCATTTACTAAAACTAAAATTTTGAAAAAATTAGGGGTAGTAGGAGTTTATTAAAAACCTTGCAAGACAACTATAGCGATTATCCTAGGTCACATAGTTTTCTGAAAATCGCATTTTTCCGTTACACACAAACTTTATTTTGGGAACGCTCAGATGGGGCGTTGACGGGCCCTCGAGGTACCTATCGACGCGGAATCATTCAACCATTGTTGATAATGATTTCCCAAAAAAATTGTCTGAGATATTAATTTAAAAACTATCTAGAAAAACGCGGCACTGACTAAGGCGACGTTGCAACTTTACGACCTCCCTTCGAATCGCACTTGGTACAATGGCATGTTTAGGAAAGGCAAATCATAGAGATAAATAGCCAACGTATTTCATTTCAATTAAATTCAATTACTGAAGGCAATTATTTAAAAGTAATTCATAGAATAAGTCCAGGAAATTAAAAGTCAGTAGTTTTGAGACAACAATAGCTTATAATTCAATATATAATTAATTAATAATGAAAAAAGTTTTCGATTACAAATTCCTTCTGTAATCATGCCTACAAGTATCATTCTTTTATGTTTAAAAATTAGTCAAAAAGTTATCGTTTGTTTTTTTCAAAATCGCCTTAAAATTGTCTATTGTTACGTCAAATAGTATGATTGACAGGTGACTTCTCGTGAGCATCTCTGCGACCTCTTTCTGAAACGTGGTTGGCACTCAGCCAAGTTTAAACTTTGTGCAAGGTCTTAGAGAGAGAAGTATTCATCGTTTTTTATTCCAATAGAATTCAGTTATAACATGTGGTATTTTTTTACGTACGAGTATATTTTCTTTGAAGAGTTCTTAACCATCGACTTTTTTTATTAAGATTTTGTTGGATTTTATTTTCAAATTTCTTGCGTTTGACCATGTCCTTATCTCTTAGACATCAATAGGTGTATCCAGGTTTGTCAAAATTTAATTATCTCAGATCATTTCAATGTCAACTTCAGAAACAAAACTAGAAATTAACTGTAGGAATATTTTTTAACTGCTGGTCTAAGTCCATTCATTCAAGAATCTACTACCAAGGAAACGCGATTATTGACAATGTATTCACCAACATGCTCGTGCAATATGGCGCTCATTTCATTTTTAGTCATCATAAACAGATTTGGATAAGGTTTAAAAAACGTCATACAGAATGTCGATATTTGTTACTATTTAGGGTTCTTATCTCTCTGAATGTTCATTATATCAATCTATACCTTTCTAGTATATATAGCTATACCTAACCCTACATCGTATAGTTACAAAGTCTTACTATTCTTTTAGCAACGACTTTTTGTACTATTGCAGTTAGTAATTCACTTTAATGTACAGAACCATTTGAGCGCAAGAGCACTTGACCGATTTTATTGTTAATTCATAAGGAGTTTAGATGGCGCCATTCTATCTCGTGATACCTGCTATCTCGTGATATTTATTTATCAAGTACATAATCGAAATTTTATGCAAAAACAGATAGTTTATCATTACATACCTGTAAAATGTTACAGTTATTGTGTGTACGAAACAAGTCGGTATTTTATTTAAACGATATTTAAGTCTTTATATTTACTTTAATCATTTTTAGCACATGTATTTGTTTTTTTGTTTGTTTGTTTATTCGAATGATCTCGTCCTGGTGATTCTTCAATTGAGAAATAAAACATCAATAAAAATATGACAATTTGTAAAAAATCTCTTATCACCCAGCAACTATAATTAGATTGTCAATGTCAAAGACAGACGGAGCAAAACGTTTGCATGAACAAATCAGTATTATAACTCTCATCATTTTTCGAAACGCTGGAAAGAAAACTAAGTAGAAGAAATGTTTAAAATGTTATTTCGTCGTGACCCGCTGCAAAATAATATCTTTATATCAATTTATAGATTGTGTAGAATTTTTCATGACGAAGGTTGTAAAAGAGGACTGTTATTCAAAACCGAATATTTTGGAGTTTCATAAATGAAAATGAAATTCCTGCGATAAATTGAATATCTAAAATATATTTATATATGCAGTAATCTTTATCCAGAAAACCAAGAAAAATATTAAACTGTTTTCAAATATCACACGTGTTTTTTAAACAAAAATTTCTACAGACAATAATGCGTTCAATTTAATTTAAACTATTCAACAGCTATTAGTTGGAATGTACACTTCGTGACTTTAAATGAATCCATTTGTTGAATACATTAATAAATTGAACTCAAATTTTCATTTCTATATAAAAATCTCTTCCAAGTATAGATACAAATTTCTAAGAGCTATTCCGTACTACGGTGAGAAAAACTGTAAACATTTTGAAATTTTGATATTTAACTATCTGGTTTCTTAAACTCTGCGCGTTGTTAGTCACTTTCATTCCGCATGACATCTCTGAACTCATCCAAGTATAGATGCAAATTTCTAAGATCTATGCAGTACTGTAGTGAGAAAAACTGTAAATAATTTTGAAAATTTTATATTTAACTGTGTATTCTGATTGCCAATATTATTTTCTAAAGAATGGAAATTTTGTATGTGAGAAACTTAAGTACTTGTTGAAAAACAAAAAGCACATTCCAAAGACTTGCAATGCAGAAACAAAAGTGTTTTCTTAGAAATGGAAATCACGTTACAACTAGCTGGTTTTTAATATACTGGAAAAAATTCGGAGAGCAACTTTTGATACCTTAGAAACGTTTATGAAAATGTAACACAACATCGTAGTTACCCAAGATTGCGAAACACTTGTTTTCTTTTCTATAGAAACTATTTGTAAAATAAAAAATCAGAAAGTTTTACAGAAACTGTTCTAAAATAAAATGCCAGTTTTTTTTTTCCCATTTACAACCGTTTCTATAATCTCAAAATTTTTTTAATTTAAACAAAGAAATTGCATGATATACATAAATAATATTCAAAAGTATAATTTCTGAAAGTATATATTAGTTTACTAGTTGACCTTACTGATTATAGGATTCCCTTTTTTATATGAAGTGCCATATTGCACATTGTTAAATAAAACATATCTTGATTTCCTAATATAGCATACATTTTTATTAAAATTATACAGTTGATAGTACAGGGTGCCGAGAAAGGTCTTTATCATTCTAAACATTAATAACAAAAATATTAACAGGTGAAATCAAATGCAGTTTTTGCAAAATAATGAAGAAATCTAAGAGTTGTTTCTGATATCAATTGCCTGTTTTCCGAACGATGTATTGGTTGTGGAGGACCCATACCTTGGCCTCCGCGATCGATCGCCCGACATAACTCCACTGTATTTGTTTTTGTGGGGTTATGTTAAAGACAGGGTTTATCAAACACCTATTTCTGATATATCCGTTTTAAAGGAAAATATACAATTAGCAATGCTCACTGTTACACAGCAAATGTTAAAAAACACTTTGAGGGAAATCGAGTACAGGCTCGACATTTTTCGTGCTACTAACGGAGCTCACGTACAGCTACATTGTAGGTACTGTAAGAAAACTCTTTGATTTCTTCATTCTTTTGTAGAAAACTGCATTTCATTTCACCTGTTAATATTTTTGTTATTTATGTGTAAAATGATAAAGACCTTTCTCGGACACGCTGTTATATTATGTAGAGAGGAAGTTTCAGATCGTATCCTAATAATTGGTAATTTATAATTTTGATGTGAATACTTTGGATTAATGCATTACACTTTAATCTTTTTTAACAGGCACGTACAAACTCACAAAAATACCACCACGTTAACGGATATAATTTCTATCTATCAATTTGCGGATTGCTGTATTTTTAATAAAATTCTTGCGATTGAACATTTCAAAGCCTGACGAGGCGGACATAAGTTTTGACCCCTTTTGAAATTTAATAGAAAAATAAGTAATTTCCGTGCGACAAAGTGGTATGGACAAAAATGTTTCCCATGCTAGAAAAATGTATTTAAGAAAAACATTAGTGCAAAGAATTGTCCATATGTAGCGTTAAACCTTGAAAGTTGCGAAAAACATAAAAACTCAAGCAGTTACACGACATTTATTTTGTACAATTTACTACAATATTTCATTATATCTCTCTTTTATAGCTTGAATCACATCCGAGCTATACTCAGTTTCATTTCACGCGTTGATCTATAATATTAGTAGATTGTGCAAAAAATTCTTTTCAACGGCGTATCTTTAAGTTCTGCAAATTTAAAGGCTGCCATCCAAGAGCAAATTTTGGAAGTATTTCTTTTTTATTATTTGCTTAATTAAAATTTTCGATTATTAGAAGCATTTATGTTCAAACCGCACTCTCGTATGCCAATTACTTTACTTTTTATTGAATTTCAGGGCAATTTATTTTGTACAATACACTGTCATTTTTCAACGTATGAAATGAAACTGGGTAAGGTTTGGATGTGGTTTTAACGACAAATGGCGCACACATTGAATTATATTGGTGTATAAAATAAATGGTCTCTAGCTGCTTTATCTTGAGTTTAATATGCTTTTTTGTATCTTTATAAGTGAAGCGTCATCAAAGGGGAATTTTTGGAAGTAAACTTTTTAATTAGCTTAAACAAAACTTTCACTTTCAATCGTGAGAAGCATTTTTGTCTAAACCACACTCTAGTACGCCAATTACTTTGCCTTTTATTGAATTTCAAAATGTGTTCAAGGACTTTTCGCTACCAGTATAATTAAAGTTGCAAGCTATTGGTTTGGAAATCAATTTCTGCCATTAAAAATCTTAATGATCGAAACTAAATATGTTGTAGTTAATTTTTGAAATTAAAAGTCTATATTAAACGCCCCCCCCCAACCACCTTCAAAAAGAGATTATCATTAAATAGTTCATCAAATTTAACACTTGGTATGGCAAAGTATTTTATCTGAATTGCCGTTGTATTAGGATATAGGTGTCACATAATTTATTTAGCTACATTTCTAAACATCAGAAGTAAAGTAGTATTGGGCATATTAGTTATACTGTGGCTCAGTATTGAATCAATATTGCATTTATTGGAAATAGATCCAATGAAATATCAATATTAAAGAGAAATATTCGCTTTACGTTGGAAATATTTGCAGTTAAATTCCAATATTTGAGCATTATTGGATTAACATTGAAAATATTGGTAATGAAATGGTAAAATATTTTTTGGCGCTGTTGGTGTAGTATTGTTAAAATGCAAAAAGCTCAATGTTAGGGATAACATTTCATGTCTATATTCTCAATATTTGCTGGCATATAGCCAATATAAATAACATTGGCACAACACTTTGTTATATGCTTTCTTTTAGCTTTGAACTATGTATGTATGTGTCAGTCAAATCTTGTCACTTTTTTCCCCCCACTTCCAGTTGACATAGAACTTTCACATTTGGAATATATATGTATTCCTGAGGATAATATATGAATTGGACATTAATTTTTTTTCTATCCCTAAGGAGGTCAATCTCGGCCCAAAACTTGTATTTTCCCCATAGGAATAACGTTGCAATTTTTTAATATTAATTGAAAAAAAATTGCTTCATTGTTGCAACAATCATCCATTTTAATCACATTGTTGCCGCGTCAGCATTTATATGAAATATAAATGTATGAGTATGTTTTGATGAATACATATGAATACAATGAGTATTTGTTGAAAAGTACTAATGATAGTTTTACCACAATATTGTGGAAGTTTGGCCAACTTGGCGAAATATCGCAAATTTGTCGACAAAAATATTTTGCTAAATATGAAGCCAACTTGGCGATAGCTGGCTTATTTAATGAAATTCCCATTTAAATCCATTAATCTTCTACAATCTTCTTCATTTGTCATAGCCTACTATTTTCTTTAAACTGCCATAAGTCAAAAAAATGAAGAAAGAATGTTTTTTGTTTTTTTAAAGGCCATTATACTTATTTACCGTGAGGTTTTCGGCCTAAAACGTATTCTAAAATGTAATTAACATTTAAATTTTAGAAAGATTTTATGTTTCAGCAGTTTCTTAGTATCACACACACACACACACAAATCTTTAAGTGATTCTACGCTGAATATATTAAACTTTGATGTTGAGTTTACTCCGAATGTCATATTTAAGGTAAAGTCAGGAGAGATGGCGCGGTCAGAGAGATTGCGCACAAAGAGGTTCGGAGGGAAGGAGTAGAGTGAGCGCGCAGCGACTCAAGGTAGTCGTAGAATAGCAGTAGCGGAGTGTCTATTTGAAAGTTCACGTTGATTGTTGTGAGTGTCTAAGATAAAGCATTGCTATTTTGTTTTGTTTTTCCAAAGTAAGTGCTGGAATTGTCATAGCTATTCATCAAAATTTCTATACAATGTCAGTAGTACAAAATATTTTAAACTTAAACGATTTCTCATAAGCTACTAATCTAGATTAACAATGTGAACATCAACGGTTCGTTTTAGTAGCGGCCATGTTTATATAAAAGGCCACGCAATCTCTCCAACTGGAATTGGAGAGTTTGCGCAGCTGCTACTTAGGAGAGATGGAGCATTGTTTCCATTGGTTTCTATGCTAGGAGAGATTACGCAGCTTATTGGTAAATTTGCCTAAAAAATGAAAAATTAAAAGGGAATAATTTTATTTTAAACGTGTTATCACGTAACTTAATGTTATTTTGTAATCTTATCTGGACTTGCTTTTTCTGATTCTTTAATTTTTTTCCCTTTAATTAAAATTTTTTAATCGTTTTTAAAGTTATTTCCTTTTCTGATTCTTCAATCATTTGGTTGAAATATTCACTCCTAATACAATGATATTTGTTCACAAAAACCTTACAACAATGTCATTTAAGTGTAATTATTATTGTCAACAATTTAATTGTAGTTATTATTAGTATTAATCTCTCCTACCCATGTGCGCAATCACACCAACCCTATAAGGACAGATTGCGCAAAATAACTTTCTTGGTATTATTACAACTGTTCTATTAAATTACAAAATAACAACAAAATAGCAATGGAAATGCATAAAAAACAAATGAAGTCAAAATTATTCATGGATAGTTTAGCAAAAAAATAATATTTAGATTTTTTATTGTTATTCTTTTGAATTGTGCGCAGATTCTCCTAGCTTTATCTTATAAGAAAAATACTGTAACCGGAATGATATATAAACTCATTTGTTCCAGATTATCAATTCTCTTCTTCGCATATTAAATACCGTTACAACGAAAAACCAATTTAAAGTTGAAGACATTCATCCGCACAGTTATTCAAAATACATATGTAGAGCACGTAAAAGTTTAAATTTTATTTGAAAACGGTTTTCTTACTTATTTTCCGAATACTTGAAACAGAAACATTTGAAATACCTGAAAAAATACATACATCAAAAGTTATTGTAGAGCAACTATAGTTTTCCTCGGATAAGATGGTTATCCATAAAAGAACTTCGGAATATTTCAAAATTTCTGATATATGTCTTTTATAAGAAATAGAAATATAATATCGGGTTATATTTTGTTTAAGAATTTTCGACCTTGTTAAAATCAGTTTCTTATATTACTTCTTATGTTTACCAAAACGAAATAAGGAAGAAAGAATATATGGGAAAGCTACATCATGCATTTAAAGATGCATTTTTTAATGTATTGTAATTTACTGGAATGCACTACTATTTTATTGTGTTCACTGTAAAAAACTTCTTACGGATATACAGAAAATATTGTCGTTTCAGACTTAAAATAGAAGTATGAAAATAACAAATATCTAAGTAACAAAAGTAAGAAAGTTATGTAAGGAAAAATATTTTTTATGAAATTGAAGGAAAAAAGAAAATAGTGCAAAAATTTTTGTATGTATTAAAAAAATGTACTAATTATTAGGTTAATTTCTATTTTATGGAACATAATGTTAAAAGCGTTGTAATATAATAAACAGTTTTTTATTTTCGAACATAAAATATGCTGACTAATATAACAAGAATCTAAATGACAAAAGTGAAAAAGATATATAAGAAAAACAAATTTCAATAGTTTCAAGGGTAAAAGAAAATAGTACAAAATTTTGTTTGTATTTATTAAAATATGTCTAACGAATTATTGGGAGGATGCTTTTTATTGCTTATAGTCTTAGAAAGTCTTTGCAATATAATAGGCATCTATTTAATTTCAGACATTAAATGTGATGACTAAGCTCACAAGAATCTAAAAAAGAGAAGAAACAAAAATATTAAGAACAAATATTTTTTACTAATTTAAAGCATAAAAAGAAATAGTGCAAACATATTTGTTTGTATATATGGAAAAAACGTATTATAAATTATTGAGAGATGCGCTTCTTTTTGCAGTAAATTATAAATATAATCCCTTGTAAAACAATAAAAGGCTTTTTATTTTCGGACTTTAGGTATAGTCACTCAAATAACAAGCATCGAAATAACATATGTAAGAAAGTTTTAAAAGGGGGGGGGATGTTAATTTGTGTAGGAAAGAAAATTTTGCAAACATTTGTTTTTGTATTTATTTCAATTATTGAGATAATCGCTGTTTTATTGCGTATAAAGGTTAAAAACGCCTTTACGTTATAAGCTAACAAGAATCTAATAAGAAAATAAAGAATGATATTTAAAGAGAAAGAATTCTTTGCAAATTTGAAGGGTAAAAAGAAATCGCGGATTTTTTTTCTTTTTGAAAAAAAAAATCTAGTCTAAGTTATTGGGCAGTTGCTTTTTACTGCGTTCAATGTTAAAGAAACTGTTGAGATACAATAAACTGCTTTTTATTTCCGGATTTTAGGTATCATGGCTAAAATAACAAGCGTCTCAATAACAAAAGTTGGAAAGATTTATAAGGGAAATAATTTTTTTTTGTGAATTTGATGGGAAAAGATTATATAGTGTAATTTTCTTTGTAGTTATTGAAAAAGTGTACAATAAAAATAAAAATGTTTTTTATTATTATTATTATTACGTATAAAGTTAAAGAAAAATTTTCGTTGTTTTAAAACTACATTTGATATTTGGACTTTAATTATGATGACGAAAAAAGAAGCTATTAAATAAAATATGTAATAAAGGTGTATCAGGATACAATTTTTTTCTAAGAATTCCATCATCATCTTTCAGAATTTCCACTAAGCTGTGAGTTTCTCGACCAATAAAATAATAATTGAAATCTCTTTTCCATATCCCCCTATGCGGGGCAATAACATCACTTAACTCATAAACCTTTACTGACTCTTCAGTAGAGTTTCTCCAAGTGATTCTTGCTCTGCCTCTCTATCATCTCCCTTTCGGGCTCCATTCTAAAAGAATTTTTGGAAGGCGCTCTTCTTTAATTCTACAAACATACCCATACAATCTTAGATTATTAACTTATTATGTCCGATTGTCAGTCAGGCCCCACCAGTGGCTGAGAGGTTGTGCTCTCGAAGCTGGTAGACGGGAGGTGCTGGGTTCGATCCCAATCGCGCCCGTCGGCCTAATCGTTCGGAGTTTTCGTGGTTTTCTTCGAGCCGTGGATTTATCCATGCGTAAATACGGGCTAGGTTCCCTTAGAAAGACCCCCACGAAGGGCACTCCCCCCGGGCCTATATCCCAAGTGTAGATAATTGGCCGTCAATAATCAACTCAACTCAACCCAACCCGATTGTCAGTCAAACATCTTGTATCATTTGCATCATTTCACGTATTCGTGGTTTTTTTAATTTTTCTAGTCTGGATGTTCTTGTTTATCTTCTCCAGAAGTACATATCGTAGAGAGGAGGTTTTTTTTAGGGAGAGAGTTAAGATCCATGTCTTCAAACAATACAGTAAGCATGTTTTGCACGATTACACTATAAATTAATCGTTTAGTTTAAAGGAGAATATTCACAGAACCGAATTCAACATTGTAATTGCTTTTCTGCATTTACTAGTTATTTTTTCTACGTCACTTTGGATTGATCCATCTTGATGATTGATAGATCCATAGTATTTGAATTCCTCAAGAGTTTTTATATTTATATCATCCAATAAAATATAATCTTTCAGATTTGTTGTTAAATGCTCAGTTTTACTTCTGCATCTTCTGTTATGATGACTTGATCATTCGCGAATAAAGAATGACGGGTATATTTACTATCAGATAGTTTCAAACTCATTTTATGACATTTTCTTGTCCATCTTCTGAGTCAGATATCAATATATATTTTAAACAAAGTTGGAGAGAAACAACAACCTTGCAGAAGCCCTTTAATACTGATGAAATGTTCAGACAACTTATTTCCAACTTGCTTTAATGAATAAATTGCTTTAATGATATTGATTTGCTTTTCATTTATATTTGCAAATTTAAGTACTATTCAAAGCAAACTTCTTGGTACGCTGTCAGAAACTTTTCCAAGATCCACAAATATAAGTTCCGTTATTCTACCCTTATCTCCCTGTTTTAGTAGAATTTGTTTTATTTCAAAAATGTGGTCAACGAAAGATTTATTTGCTGAAAAGTCACCTTTTCTTTAATTACTTCATTTTCGTCTTCAAGTCGATTTCTTAAAATTCTTCCAAATAATTGTATTATTGTCCTTTTAGCACATAGGCTTAGAGATACTGCAGAGATTTTTGTCCCCATTCCTAAAAAATTGTATTAAATATCCTTCCTTTACTTCTTGTGGTATTGTGTATCCTGACAAGATCCTGCTGTACAATTGGGTTGATATCCTTACAATACTTTAAAACCCCATTTTAGCAGTTCAAAATTTACTCCACCAGTTACGTGTGATCTACCATTTTTCCCTCATTGTGAGCGTTTTCGACCTCTGCACTTGTGATTTGAAATCCAACATCTTGGTGTTCAAACACATCTGAATCTTTAAATTCATCATTGTTCTTCTTGAGGAGTTCCACAAACAATGATCTCGAATTGTTAATATTTATCGTTTCATGTTTTGTTTTATGATGAGTATCAGATCTTATTCCCTTTAAAATCTTCCAGGCTTCATAGACTTTTTAAAATCATTGTTGGCAATTTATGCTAGCACATGCTCTTTCCCAAACTTCATTTTTGCATCTAATTTATTTGAATATATCTTTTTTATAGCTTTTTTTAAATCCTTGAAGAATTTCTTCGTTTAGCCAGCTCTTAATTTATTTGAATATATCTTTTTTATAGCTTTTTTAAAATACTTGAAGAATTTCTTTGTTTAGCCAGCTCTTACTGTTGTGTTCATTTCTACTCCTTGCATCCAATATCTCAAGAGTAACAGTGCTAAAATTTTGTTTAACATAGTTATATAGATCCTTTGTCATACCTTCAAAATCTATATTTAGTCTACCACGCATCCTTTTCTTATATATTCCTATAATGCTCACATCCTGTAGTAATTCCACTTTAAATACTGGATATAATAATTTACCTCTGTTTGTTCACTAGATAGTTTTGCTTTACTCTTTAACCAATTTCATCCAATTTTTGCTTTGACTATATAAAAATCTAATACACGGCCTGTACCTCGATACGCTATAATAGCCTTAATTGTAGTTGAGGTACTTTGTCTAGTTGTAATCAGATCAATAATCGGTTTCTGGTTCTTCCGTTCTTGGTGCCATGTGTAACGATGGATGTTCTTATGTTGGAAAAAAGTTTTCTGTATTTTAATGTCTGACTGTCCATAGATTTCAATTAAACATTTACCATTGTCATTGCACATTTCTTCCCCAAATCTTCCAATAAGATTATTTTCTACTCCTCTTCCTTACTCTTGCATTAAGGTCTCCCAACAAAAATATCGCTTTCTGTTTGGTGTATGTAAGGTTTCTAACTTTAACAGAACTTATATTGTATATTTCTAATTAATTTAAATAATTATATTTAATCATTATTATATATTACTGTATTCTGATATATATTTTTCTTTTACTGTAAAACTTCCGTATGTGATTGAGAATGGAATTTCCCTGATCCGATTATATATTTATGAAATGTTCACGAGCTCATTCTGAAAGTAACTAATCCGGCTTCGGAAGGTGAATACAATGACCACTGGATTCCTAGCGAACTGGATTCAGAAGATAATAGAAAGAGGGAATGTTCTAGATAAATGTTTCGACCGGTTTAGAAACACCGCGTAGGAAGAAGGAGAGATCCCGTTGATTTGTAGAGTGGTGTGAAGAGTGGGAGATGAGTCAGTGATTGGTGCGGAGTGGAGAGAGTAGGACGCCAGAGCCGTTGGTGTGCAGCGGAGAGTGTAGGACGTGGGAGTCGTCAGTGTGCAGAGTAGAAGGTACACGCTCAGAGCCAAGTGTAGAGGAGAAGGTAGACGAGCAGAGCCAAGTGTGCAGAGGAGTGTGTACAATCGCAGAGAGAACGTGCATTGGACAGCTTGGTCCGGAGTGAAGTAATTACAGCGTAGACGGAACGGTGTGTATGAGTGGTGTGTAACGAAATAGAGTAAAACGTGCGATCAGGGAGATTGTCATTCGACAGTCGCATACGGCAAGGGATAATAATCTGTATTGACCAATAAGGAACATCACTGTAACATTTTTGCATGCTAATTTAATCAATAAATTATTAGTTGATTATTTATTTGAGAACTTCTTTTCCAACGTGTCCGGTATCAGTCTAATACCGGTGGTGGCAGCAAATACCATAAGACTAAGGTCTCAAGGCTAGGAGAAGTACTATGGTGACCGCAAAAGGCGACAAGAACATAACAGTGTATTTTCGATGATATCCCGTAAAGGATCCCAATGTATATTTTTTTATTCTCTATCGCCATCGTTTTCGTTTTCCAAGTTGTTTTTTTAAAGTAGGTCCAAAATTATTCTTTCAAAGAATTTGAAGAATTAAAAAAATATTTTTTTTCGTTTTGTTGTTCCTACAATTTGCTTTTATTGAAATAAGCGAAAGCTTTAACATACAAACAAATCGTGCATTACAAAATTCATGCTGCAATATGAAATGAAGAGCATTGCACATTTTTAGATAAAAACAGTGAAATTGTGTAAGATTATATGTCAAAAAATCTGTTTCTTTACTGGACACTTTACGGATTCAATTTTCCATAATTACAAGCGTATTTTTTTTTCAAGCGCATATGTTCTTTTACATAAAAGAGCTTTTGTTTATACGGAATCATTAATTTTTATTTATTCATATTTATTCATTAAAGAAATACATAAGTATCAACATTTTAAGACGAAACAGAGAAATTTACAGAAAAAATCCGCTGGCAATTTGAGTGAATATTTCAGCATATTTCAGTGAAAATATGTGTCATTTTTTCTTTAAATGGTGCAATGAAAAAGAGACTTAAAGGGTGCCCTTTGCGATAAATTTATAACAAAGTATACTGCCACGTTGTAAAAAATTTGCATCAAACTCTTCAATCATTCATCTGTTTTTAAAATTAACGTTTACTTGAAGAAAATATGAAGCATAGCCATTTATCAGGATGGATTAAAATTTCGGTTAAGTGACGTTATCTATAAAAACAGTCAAACGACTGGACAGTATTCCGCAATTTCTTTTACAGTGCACCCAAATTGTCAACAGCTTTTTTTGGGATTTTCTACGTTCCTGCTTACAGTGAAGTGATATGATTGAAATTGCATCATGGCAGAACAATACAAATACACAGGATCTCTCAAAGTTAACAATTAATTCATAATATTACAACAATTTAGATGGTATATACAGGGTGTCTCAAAATTAGTAGTACAAACGTTTACAGAAGATAGAACACACCTAGAACCAAAAAGTCACAATGCAAGGCATGGTCGTAACTGAAACGATGAAGCAGTTGAGGGCGCTTTCTGATTGTTGTAAGTTTCGTTTTTTACGTTTTAAGTTCTAGCATATGATTGCTAAATTTCATTTATGTTATACAACTAGCTTAGAAAATTTGAAATTCTAATATTAAAACAAGAAAACGCAAATAATAAGATAACAAGAAAGAAAAATCATGTCTCAAGCATAGATAATTAAACCCTTTAAAACACATTCAGTATACTTCTGTAACAAAGCTTCACCGTTCAATAAGAGAAGATGATGTTTGGAAAACGCATAACACATTTCAAAATACATTTTCGGCAAATAAAAGTCGGAAAAATATCTGAATTTTTTTATACGACCCAGTATATGATCTATAACATGCAAAAATTCAGGTCAGCTTAGAAACGCATCGCACAGTTAAAAATTCACATTTATCAATTTCCGTTAATAAGAGGAAATGTACTCGAAATCTTTCGTGCAATGTAATCTATAAAATTTATACACACCAACTTCTATGCAAAAATTTAGTTAAAGTTAAAAACGCAAACCAATGTTGAAAACGCACTTCCAGCAATTATCGCTCATAGAAACTGTGATCGAATTATTTTATGTGTCCATGCAAATGAACGATAAATGCAAAGCACATCATACTTTTTATAAGCAACTTATAGTGCATTTCAGTAATTCATTTAAATGCCATGATATTTGAAATAATATAACATCATAGGTGCCAACCTCTCATTAATATTCCGTAATATGTGGGTTAATTTGACCCAGTTTAACAACGCTTCAAACCAGAAAAGTTATTGAATGAATCTTTATTTATTGAATTTCAGGTTTCTACGTGGAATTTATTTAATTTCATTTCTTAAAAAAAATTCTGGTGCGAAACGTGTTAAACCTGGGTCAAATTAACCCGCATATTACAGAATATTAATGAGAGGTTGGCACCTAGGATAACATCTTTAAAATACACTGCAAACGACTTTTTACAGTTAGACCATCATGTAACGGAATTCTTTTGAGTGATCCTGTAAATGAATAATAAATGCTTTGCACCCTATATTCAACAGAAAACATGTTTTAGTGCACCTCAGAAATGCATAACCATTTCATTATATTTGAAATGGTGTAACATCATTAAAATGCACTCGAAACGATTTTTTCTCATTGACCGTAATGCAACGTATAATTTTGACTGTGCCTTTAAACGAACTATAAATGCTACATATTTCATTTTCAATAGAGATTGTGCTATAGTAAACGTCAATAACATAAAAATTGCAGGGCAATCTAAGTACAAATATGAGAGTTAGAGCACGCTCAGACCGTGAGAAAAACCGAAGTCATAAACACTTTAACTACGTTCGAAATTGTTAAAAAGAGCTTTATATAGCGCTATTTAAAAGAATCCCCGCAATGTATTAAGCATAATATTGTTATTCTTTGATGAATTAATACGTACTGGAAAACTTTTATCACTTTCTTTTAGAAATGTTTTGACACACTTGAAACGTGCAAAAATAATCGAAGACTAATTTAATATTTACCCCCCTCTTGAGTATGCCAATGATGATGGATCCACTAGTTTTAATTAATAGCAACCCGTATTTTTGGTAGCCGTCCAAAAGTAGCCTTCACATTTCTCACGGAGCAAAAGTTCCGTGGAGTTGGATATGAGAATTTAACTTTTTCGGCTTTATATTAAAACTTTCTCTTATTACATTCACTATGTGTAAGCTAATGGTTAAATTTAGAACACACTTTCACCATATATGTGAGGCTGATGATTAAAAAAATACTCGTTATTTTATTAGCATCTAATAAGAAAAAAATTTCATTACAAATAATGCCACTCATGCAAGAAAAAAATACCCAATAAATTCAACTACAGACTCCTCTTTTCTCTTATGCAACATTCAGAATAATAAATTTATAAAAAATAAACACACTTAAGGTTGTTAATCGGTTTTTATATTTCTTATATAAGAAATAAGACTTTGTCACTAACAAAATCATCAACAATTATTTGATATTATATAGTAAACAGATCTCTACTCACAATCAGAAAGCTAGCCACTTTATATTAAAACTTATTTTTTCTCTTAATAAATTCACTATGTGTAAGCTAATGGTTACATTTAGAACACACTTTCACCATATATGTGAGGCTGATGATCCAAAAAATACTCGTTATTTTATTAGCATCTGATAAAAAAATAATTTCATTACAAATAATGCCACTCATTCCAAAAAACCCCCCAAATAAATTCAACTACAGACTCCTCTTTTTTTCTTATGCAACATTCAGAATAATAAGTTAAAAAAAATTAAATACACTTAAGGTTGTTAATCGGTTTTTATATTTCTTATATAAGAAAAAAGACTTTGTCACGAACAAAATCAGCAACACTTATTCCATATTATTTAGTAAACAGGTCTCTACAAACAATCAGAAAGCTAGCTCCTCACTGCTCGAGTTTGGACCATGTAATCAGGGCCTGATTACCAACGGGGCACACTTCCACCAGAATAGATTTTTTTCACTTATTCATAGCAGTAATTTTGCATGATAATAAGACGAATTTTGCATTTAACAAGACAAAAATTTCTATTAAATTTTACTGGTGGAAGTGTGCCCCGTCGGTAATCAGGCCCTGCATGTAATGATGCCTTGTCTATGTGTGTTACATAGTACACACTCCTGTACAATTTGTAATAATAACATTTAACACTATGTATAATCAGATGATTAATTTTTATGAATTAGCGATTTTAATTTGTTACTTCTACTTTAATTTTTAAAATGAAAAAAATCTGTACGAACAAAATTTTACCCTTGGAATGTTTTCATATCTGTTTGTTGTAAAATAAAATTGCTCTAGAGTGCACTGTATACAGGATGTTTCATTGTTTATTTCGTCTATTTAATAATTATCACACTATTTTATTTTGAATTGTAGTATTTTTCCAATTGATTAACTGAAATATTTTTTTTAATAATTTATTCCTTTGATTCCATTTTTTACTACTAATCTATTGCAGCATCAAATAATAATAAAAAATAACATTCTTTTTTTATCTCCTGATGGAGCTTTTGATATTTTCAGACAGTGACATTTTATTACTCTAATATTTCGTGTAACTGGAAATTTTTACATTTCTTCTCTCTATAATTAATAAATTTGTGATTCAACTATCTTTAAAGTTTTTTTTAACCTTCAAATTAAAGGTTACATTTAAAGGGCAATTTTTAAAAAATTTCTTTGTAGTATATTTTGAAGGTAAGCTGTAAATCAAAAACTCCTTAAATTTATAAGCAATCGATCGTGAAATGCCTTTAGGAGAAACATTTATTTCATAATAAACAAATAATTTTCGAAAATAATGTCATTACTTTTAACGCATGGATGCATATATAATTAAAGATTTTATAAACTAAGACACATATATTTTTCTTTGAGATGTATATGAAGTATACCAATAATATTTTAAAAGCAAAAAATAAACGACATTCTTAATCTTATTTAACAGATTTAAAGACATCAAACATATTTATAATCTACGCAGTATTATGCGGTAGAATAAAATATAAAAATAAATTTATGATACAGAAAATCTTTATAGCCTGACAAAAAATAAAGCACTTCCATGTGTTTACACACTTATTTTTTCTCTATGCAGTATTATGCACCTGATTAAAATAACGATTATACAAAGCAAACATAAAAATAATTTACTGAATACGCATACCCTTATGTCCGCTAAAAAGTCAAGTATATTCTTGACGTTTTCTATCATTTTTTTTTCTGATTATATTTGTATAACTATCTTACGATCTTTTAATTGAATTAGCCCTAAAGCCGAAAAGCTCATCAATTTAATGAAACCAATGATAAAATTAATAAAACCGAAGTAGAAAGAAATATTGTTAATTTCAAAATTTAAATTTAGTGACTTAGGTTAAAAGCAAACATTTTGAGATATAAAGACGCATAATAAGCATTCACATTTTCAATTAAAAACCATTTACACATAAAGCACCGACTTTTTTCAAGAGTAGAAAAAAACACACCTGAAAAATTTAGTAATAATTTCTACCTGCCAACACGCTAATAAAAATGCGAGATATAACACACCTATTCACACAGTCAGGCTTTTAATAAGGACCTTCGCATACCTAATGAGTCCGAAAAGTTATTCCAGAACATGTTTTCGTTTTATCTTGGAAACAATCTGACCGTCTGCTTAATGCCTCGCCTTTTTTTTTATTTTATTCCATCGTTCGCTTTCGAGGTCTTAATCTGAAAACTCATTTGCGTGGCGAGGGTTAATAATTAGTGACGTCATGGGCAGAAGGTACAGTTTTGTTCCAGCTTTCCATAATTGATTTTACTAAAGGGATTGGGAGCATGGAATTGTTTCTGAGGAAACATGGAAAACAACTGCTTCTGAACTGTGCATGAGAAGATTTATTTTTGTTTGTTTATTATTTTATTCAAGAGATATTTTTCGTTTTACTTTCGCTTCTAGTTTATATGGTTTAAAGAATTGGTACAGATTTCGTTATGTTAATAGAAACTGAATTATTTATTTCAAAATCTACGTAAGTCACAAATTCAAAAATTTTCAGGAATATATAAAAATTTGGCTCTACGCAAATGGTAGATTTTTTAAAAAACTTGTTGGCCATCACTATGTATTTTTAATCTTTAAATTTCTAAGTCGGCTCGTAGTTATTTGATTTATTTGATTTAAAATTTAGAGAAAAAAAATTTAAATTTTTGGCCGCATGTTATGTTTTCTAGAAACGATATTTAGCGCTCTAAAAATGATACAAAAAAGGTATTAAACATTATGTTACATCTGCATGGTGATAAACATAATGTTACACCTGCATTTTATATTAAAATGCCAAGTATTACGAATTTTGAATGCAAGTATTTCTCAATAATAATTGTACATTCATCTTATTAAATTGCATAGTTCTGTGATTTTATAAGGTAAAGATTACTATTCGTAAATAGTGCTCTTCAAAATCCATAATCCTTGGCCTCTATTCATTAGGGCACACAGTCATAGTCACCATCGGGTTCGATAACATTTACATTTTGTTGTCTCGTTAGCCATTGGAATTCATATTGGTTTTGTCATTCATTAATGTTGTTTTTGCAATAAACGACGATTTCGTCGGTGCCATTTGAGAGGCAATGGGTAAATAAACCTATGTAACTCTTATATATGCACGTGAGCGTGGCTTCAAGGACACGATTTCAACAAAAATAAGTGCATTTAAAAAAATTGGACTTAAGTAGTTTTTGAAAAACTGACAAAAAAATAAATATACAGAGTGTTTCAAAAAATATATTGTTGTCAATATATAGGAGTCAAGTGTTAAAGTAGCTAAAATATTTCTTGATTAAAAAATATATCAATACATCATGTTCATAAATATTACTACATTAACTCTAATTTTGCTGATATTCAAGGATCAATCTTTGAAATCTATATGCTATAAAATAGTTTCTGATTATAAAACTGTTACCCTGTGTCCCACTCACTCCGTCCACCTTTCTCGTCTCTATGAACTTCATTTATTACCATACCATACATTAATATATAATGATATCTTGTACTTTCAGCAATACGTTAATATCTAGTGAACTATTATCTCTCTTGGATATCAACTATTACTTTGTATGAACAATTTACCCCTGTTTAGCAAACTTTTTTTCGTGTTTTAATTTTCAAAATGTAGCAGATATATATTCAACGGTATTTTATATTTTCGGTATTATAATTTCTATTAGTTCAAACTAAATCATTAAGTGTTTCTTGTTCAACCGAAACACTTGCTCGTATATATTTAAACTGATTATCAGTTTATTTATTACTAATTATAAGCAATTAACTATATACAGGGTGGTCATAAAAAAAACCTCGATATATGAACACCTAGCGTCCTACCGTTTAACCAATCAAAAGGAAATTTCAGATATTGTTATTTGAAGGTTTGCGCTCGAGATCGTGATGATTTAAAACAACAGAGATCTCGCGGTTACGGTTACAGTGAAAAAAATTTTAATTTTTTGAATGGGAACACCCACCTTTTTTTCCTGAGCAGATTCATCAGTGCATTGAAAAACCATAAATGGCCATACACGTTTGAAGAAAGTTGCAGACGTAAAATTTTTGCAAAGAAGTGTTGTAAAGGACCAATAAAAACAGAATGGAGAAGAGGGAATTTTTTTTATTGGAATTAGCACTTTTAAACGTGCCCACCTTCGCAGACGATAACGCATTGCATTCAAGAGATTGTCGCATAGATTTCATAGCATTCGGGACTTGTCGAACACATGTGACGACGTGTGAAGGACCACCAACCTGCATAAATACAATGTCGCTAAAGACATTTCGCTGCTACAATTCTGGCATTATGTAATTCGGAAACATATCGAGCACTTGTGATGGAGCACGTTTATATACCCGTGGAAGTGACCTGTTCGGCGGAATACGGACAGTGAACGAATGTACTTGCGGTGTCGCACCACACAGTTACTTTAGCTTCGTGTAAAGTCGTTGGTGCCACATCGTGTGGATTTACGAACGGACCAGTTAACGCAGTTCTTGGAGTTGACAGTGGCGGAGTTTCCCGCCAGCATAATTTTTTTGTTAATTTGTAAGTGTACCCATATGAAGAGGAATCTCAAAGTGATACTTATACATTTTATTGACACAATAGTTACGAACTTATTTATGAAATAACATATAAATATCTATTAATTTAATTGACAAAATTAATTGCAACGGAAAACGCATGTTCTCAAAAGTTTCCGGCAATCTTGGCAAGTTTTTTAAAAAATGGTGTTATTATAGAAAATAACACTGATCAACAACATTTATAATTAGCATTTTGTCGTCATGCGTTTAGAAATAAGTACTGCGGCGCAACGACGTGGCATCGACTCAATAAACGGTTGAAGATCGTCTATCGTAAGTTTTTTCCACTCTTCTTGCAATTTTAGGGAAAATTCTGCTGAATTGGAATATTTATAATTCCGCACATGTTTGTCAGTTTTGTTCCAAGCATTTCCTATTGGATTCAGATAGGGTGATTGGGCTGGCCATTTCTAAAGCGGAATTTTTTTGTGCAAAAGCCCCAGGCTGACGAGATTGCATGCATGCTTTGGGTCGTTATCATGCTGAAACAAATAGTTGCGACTACAATTTTTCCTCCAATAAGGTAGCAAATGATCTCGCAAGATATCCGTATACATTGCACCATTCATCTTCCCGTGAATTTCAACTAATGGACCGACACCTTTTCCAGAAAATGCTACCTGCAGCATAACGCGTCCTCTGACATGCTTCATTGTAGGAATAACATATCTCGAATCATATCTTTTGTTTTTAGGTCGCCGGACGTAGTGCCTGCCATCACTCCCAAAAAGGTTGAACTTCGATTCATCGGAAAATAGTACTTTTTTCCAGTTTTCACTTGACCAATCTTTGTGTTCCTTGGCAACGCCAATCGGGTCCACTGATTTTTTTTTACTTATGAAAGTCTTGAGACGGTAGACCGGCTTATTTCAGCAATATTTTCATTCAGTAAATCGCGAGATATTGCAGCGGCATTTTTATGCAGGTCCTCAACTGCTTTTCTCCTGATAATTTTGTCAACACGAATAGTCTTTTTCCGGGATCTCCCGCACCGTGGCAAGTCCTGAAGGCCATGGCAATGTTTATATTTGTTTCAAAGTACCGTTCACAGTAGATTTTTCGACCGATAACTTTGCCACAATCTCACGAGAGGATTGGCCCTTTAGCGACAAAAAAATCGCTCGTTTACGAACAATAATTGTTGAACTTTTCATTTTTGAATTCCAACTACGTTATTGACGCTGATTAATTAACAAACACGGCCAAACAAACTTTACTGATAGAAAAAACTTACGAATGACGAATGGCCGGAAACTTTTGCACACAAGAATTTTGATAATAACCATCTCTCTCCAGCATGGTTTATTAGTGAGAAATTGCAGACTCAGGAATTGGCCGGAGTGGCTCAGTGGTTAGAGCGACAGCCCGGAACGCTGTGGACCCAGGTTCTATTCCTGGTTCTGGCTAATTTTTCACTCCATGTTGGATTATTGTATTTAATGTATGTATATCTGTATTATAATAATTGTATGTCTTTAAACTTTATTTTTTTAACTAAATCAAACTGATTTCTAAAGAAAATTGAAGATTTTCCAATTGAGAAAAAATGTGTAGAAGCCGGGAGACGTACCCAAGAACTTTTGGCTTAAATTTACAACGCTCTGCTACCTGGACCGACAACATGTATCGGCCAGTTTTCCTTGATAGATGGCGCTGAACCGTTTCAATCTGTAACCATGTGAACTTAAAGCTTGCAATTTTAAAATGCAAACTACGATTTTCTTGTTTTAACACCTAAACAGAATTAAAGAAAAAAACTGGTTAAACTTTGATCCATCTTTTTACGTTACTTCGAATGTTCTAATACTTTGAGACAACGCGGCGCGATTTATCGTTGCAATTTGGAACTAAATTAAGGAAGCATATTAAAGAAATTCTTTCTTCTTCTGCAAGAATAACTTCAATAGCTGTAACCGTTTGCATGGTACTGAATTTTAGAAAATGTTAGCCCAGTTTATGATTACCTGTATAACCACATTATCAAAGTTCTATCCATAATAATAAGGAGCATAGTTTGTCTGTATATCTGTGTGTTTGTATCTGTGTGTTTGTATCTGCGTGTGTGTCTATGTGCCTGTCTACTTTGTTCTGCACGCAGGGCTACAAAATATGGTATGAAGGTACCTCTATGTATGTAGTTTTGCACCTTAAAGCCCGATTTTTTATTACATTTTTTTATTTGATTTTTATTTGATTTTTAGCGTTTTTTTTTTACTTTACGAGGCGATTTCTCTACATTAATAGAAAGAATACAGCTTCAATTTTTATCCTAAAATAGTAAATTTTGTTCTTTATACATTGTTTCAGATTTCGTAAAATTCGGTCCATAATTACTCGAGATATTAATTAAAAACTCATTAAAATCTCCCGAAATGCGATCTTTTTTATTAAAATGGTTCAGACATTTGAGGCGGTCGTATTGAATTTACTTCCGCTTCATTATTGCCACTTCGGAGCCCGTCACTCTGTTTACTTTCCGAAACGAAAGAAAAAAAAAGACAATGGGTGGAATTAATAAAAACCCCAAGTCAAAATGTACATGAAGGAATTAAATTATGAAAACTACTTCACTTAGCGATTTGGAAATGTTCATACGTACGGAAAAAAATTATATTTCTGAAAATCTAATTTTTGAAAAAATCGGCCAGTAACTTTTTTATCTACTTAATCAGAGATAATTAGTGGGGTTAACCGTTTTCTATTAAACATCGCGCTAATAATTACTGATTTTGGTTTCATTTTAGGTTTATTCATAGAAAAATTGCTTCAGAGCTAAGTTAATCTGGATTCTTGCTAGGTGGCTACCACAATTTCTGAATATTAATCTCCAGGGAGTTGAATTAATTTTCTCGGGTTCTACGGACCCGATTTCAACGAGAATTGGTTCCTTCAACTTAATATGAACCAATTAAGATATAAATTTTTCGCCCTGGGCAGTAGAAATTGGAAATAAAAGATTTTTGCGCCAGCGCAGCACGCCTGCTATAAAGTGCCGTAGGCAGCGGGGACACATGTCAGAAGTTCGTTTAGAACAGATTGCGCTCCTGTCGGGGGAAGATGGAACTAAAAATGTTCCGGTGCGGGGGCCGAAAATGGCTAGTTTTGTTGAAACCGAAAAAGAAAATTACCAATTCGATAATCGCTGACAACGAAATATTCTCATTTTCACTCATCGTCGATTATTAATAAAATTATTGAATGTATCGATTCGAAATTCACAGTACATACGTAGTTTATTTTTCTGATTCCGCAGATACAAATTTTGTGAAATCCGGAGGGTAACTTTTCTTTATTTTGGCCAAAAACTGACCGCCTTGAATCAAATGACCCAGACATTTCAGGGACCTTATTGAATTTATTTCCGCTTCAGGGTCCGTATCTCTATTTATTTTCCGACAGACTAAAGGGTTACCAGAAGAAGCGTTTCGTGCAGCGATTTTTAAATAGTTTTTGCTTTTAGTACTATTTTTTGACGGGACCAGACAACGCCGGGCGGATCCGCCAGTTGTAATATATATACAGAATTAGAAAGTAATATCGCCGAAATTTGCACTCTACTTCGATGTATTCGAAACAGACAGCTTAAAAATCAACATGTATTATCTGTTTCTGAAAATATCACCTTTACATGTTACTGTGTATTTAAGCATAATGATTCAATTTATCTCTACTGTTGCATATTGATATAGAGAAAACTTTAATTTTATTTTTCAGGTGATTTTTCCGATTCAAAGCATATCTGCTTATACGTGTTCACCTTTTTATTTCACTTTCATACAGTTTATGATTTCTTAAATTTATACCCCCGGTTTGGGGAATACATAATGGCTTCAAAATCAGGAAATTGCAGCCCCCTGCCCACGGATACGAGCCATCTCACTACTGCACTCTTTGCAGCATTGTGAAAGGTAGAAACTGTGACATTCGGCTACAAAAATAGTTTGTCGATATTTTTTAATTTTAAATGACTAAAATGCAGATAAATCTATAAAAGAAAGTTTATAAATTATCCAAATCGTCATTTTGTATATTACAGGTAATTTATATGTATTTTTTTTAACTTAAAAGTATTTTGTATCTCATGCGACCGAGTAAAACAAAACCAGTGACGTAAAGAATTTTCCTTTGGCGTGGAACCGATTAAATATTTATTTAAATCATCGTTTTGGCTATTTGATATAAAATTTTAGTAATATATTTACACGTAAACACTAAAAAAGAAAGAAAACATTAAAATAACTAAATTATTACTTACAAAAACAATTTAATGGTAAAAATTACGTCATATTTAAAAGTATTATTTTATAGAGTCGATTTAAAAGTCCGGGAGGCAGCGACATTTTTAACTTAATCATGTCATACAAGCTCATTCGCGTAATTGATATTACTTAATCATGAAAACGGTAGTCAATTCAATCTTCCGTAATCGGATATTTTAAACAAAGCAGAGCAAATTAGCTTATTTTTAGAAATGTTATATATTATTTATATTCATAGCCTGAAAAATAGTCATTTTAACTTATTTCTATCTTTACAAGAAGAAAGTATTGAATTCGTGACAAATTTCGATTTCTGGTTTTTGACGAAATGGACCAAATGAGGGACCAAATGAAAATATTCATAAACCAAAACCAATTACAACGTTGTAACGCACAAATATGAGAATTGCCACAAAAAACCGCATACGGCCGTTTCAAGGATGCACGATCACTTTCTCAGATCGAAAAAAAAAAAAAGGATAAAAATGGGTTCAAAGAATTCCTTGGTTATAGCCCCCAGTACTGGCTTGAATGAAAATGCTAAAGCAAGAGGTTATATATACTAAAGAAGTGACGTAGTTGACCGGAAATAACTGAAAAAAATGAGTCACTGCGCAGGATCCCTCCACACGTGCGAGAGAATAGAGGTGCTGGTCATATCATTCACCAAGGATGAACTGTGTTTGTGAATAAAGTAAGCTTCGTAAAAGTCCAAATCTATAACGGAATTACATTTTTTGATAATTTTAGCTTCTGAATAATTAATCCTGTGGTTGGTATCCCAACAATGTTTAGCTATTGTAGATTTCTCACACTCCTGCTTTTTAACGTAATTTTGGTGTTCTTTCAGCCTAATTCTAAGAGCACGCTTCGTCTGCCCAATGTAAGAGAGGCCGCATTCACAAAAAATTCTGTAAATGCCCCATTTATTATGTTCATCAATTGGATCTTTAAAGCTGGAAAAATAAACTTTATTGGTTGGAGAGAAAACAACTTTGAAACTAAACCTATTTAGAATACGAGAAATTTGTGTACTGATTTTATGAAAATAAGGTAAGACAATAACATTTTTAAATTCTTTATTAGGGGTTCTTTGAACCCATTTTTATTATTATTATTATGATTATTATTTTCGCACTGAGGAAGGGATTGATGCATCTATGAAACGGCCGTATGCGGTTTTTTGTGGCAATTCTCATATTTGTGCGTTACAACGTTGTAATTGATTTTGGTTTATGAATTAAAATTCGCACAAAGTATTTGATCTGTGCAAATGAAAATATGTCGATTCGAAGCAGATATTTCTTTATAAAATACGTAAAACCGAAATAGCGCCCAACTAAGTTCAATAAATGTTCTCAGTACTTCTCCAAATTGGCATAAAAATTGTACTTCACATAATCATGACAGATATATAAAATGTATCACTAACTAATTGTTAACTATTCTCAGCATCTTTGAAATAGAAAATATCACATAATTAGTTTCTAATCGTAATTTCAGAAACACAGATTGTATCTTTATTTATTTCTTGGGCTACTATTGCGAAATTTAATTATTTACTCGACTAAACAAAAAAACTGGTATGTTACAGGTAGGATGTTCTTGGATTACAATCACGACCAGTGTTTCTGAAATTCAATTTATCATGTGTATTTCTTCTTTTACATGTTTTTCTTTCGTTAAATAGTTCATATCAAATCTCAGTTTCAGTAATCAAATTTTCTTACGAAACAAATAAATATTCTAGAAACGTCAGAAACGCTCATTTTTTTAATAAACAAAATAATCACTGTCCCTATATATACTGCTTTATATATTGATTTTCTACTCTCGGAACCCTTCATTTTGGAAAAAATAACAAAAATATCTTTTTTTTTTTGCTTAACATGTATTTAGATATTCCTAGTATATTCTGGCGAAGTTGTGTAAAGATCCAATGATTATAAATACATGAAAAATGCTTTTTATTGCATCCATTTCTCCCATAAACGTACCTGAGTTCCAATCTTAAATTTCATTTTTCTCAGTTCGTTTTTTTTCTTTTGATATTTTGCTACTTTTAAAATACTTAAACTTCAACACATATGTAAAAAAATAACCAAAGATATTTTTTTATATAATTGAAAAGATATATTCAGTAAATTAGGGATGGATTTTGCAATAAAATGAAAACAATTTTTTTAACTGCAAATGTAAAGAAATTCGTGTTTTTCACTTATATTTAGCATAGCTACCTTTCATTTTTTTCTCATAAAATAATGAGTTTACAGAACAAATTAATGCCTTAAATTTTTAAGGATATTGTTTTAAATTTTCTTAATTTTATTTTAATTACAGTTGATTTAGCCACTATATTACGTTTCTCCTCGTGAAAACAATTGTTTAAAAAATACTTTTTATCTATACTAATATTATAAAGGAGTAAAGATTGTTTTTTTGTTTGTTTGTTTGTAGGGGGTAATATATCGAACTACCGAACCGATTTCAAAAGTGATGGTGGCAAATTGATGGTAACAGTCCCTGCTGTAACATAGACTATATTTTATGTCGGTGCCACTAACACAGGGGAATGCAAGCGCGAGAAACGTTTTAAAATTTCGATTTTTTTTATACTGAAAGAGATAGAAATTTGAAATTTGGCATGGTAGTTATTTATAAGATGTAAATGCTCTCTAACAACAAATTCTAAAAACATTCGAAATTCTAAAGGGTGGGATGAGCGAAAATCGTTCTAAAAACATTCTAAATTACAATTTCAATGGAATCTCTAGAAATGCCGAACCGATTTTAAAAGTGATGGCAAATTGATAGTGATAACCCCTGCTCCAACATAGGCTATATTTTATGTCGGTGCAACTAACCCCAGGGGGTTGCAGGAAAGGAAAACGTTCTAAAATTGCGATCTTTTTTATACTGAAGAAGCTAGAAATTTCAAATTGGGCATTGTAGTTACATATAAAATGTAAATGCTCTCTAAGAACAAAATTTAAAAAAAATCGAAATTTAAAAGGGTGAAATCAGCGAAAAGCGTTTTAAAACATTCTAAATTAAAATTTCTATGAAATCTCTGGAACTAACGAACCGATTTCAAAAGTGGTGGTGGCAAATTGATGGTGACAACCCCTGCTCCAACATAGGCTATATTTTATGTCGGTGCCACTAACCCCAGGGGGGTGCAAAAGTGAAAAACGTTCTAAATTTGCGATTTTTTCATACTGAAGGAACTAGAAATTTGAAATTTGGCTTTGTAGTTACTTATAATATGTAAATGCTCTCTAAGAATAAAAAAAAAATCGAAATTAAAAAGGGTGAAATCTGCGAAAAGCGTTCTAAAAACAATCTAAATTACAATTTCTATGGAATCTCTAGAACTACCGAACCGATTTCAAAAGTGATGGTGGCAAATTGATGGTGACAACCCCTGATCCAACATAGGCTATATTTTATGTCTGTGTCACTAACCCCAGGGGGGTGCAGGAGTGAAAAACGTTCTAAAATTGCGATTTTTTTCATATTGCAGGAGCTAGAAATTTGAAATTTGGCATTGTAGTTACTTATAAGATGTAAATGCTCTCTAAGAATAAAATAAACAAAAATTCGAAATTGAAAAAGGTGAAATCAGCAAAAAGCGTTCTAAAAACATTCTAAATTAAAATTTCTTTGGAATCTCTGGAACTACCGAACGGATTTCAAAACTGGTGGTGGCAAATTGATGGTGACAACCCCTGCTTCAACATAGGCTATATTTTATGTCGGTGCCACTAACCCCAGAGGGGTGCATGAGCGAAAAACGTTCTAAAATTGCGATTTTTTTCATACTGAAGGAGCTAGAAATTTGAAATTTGGCATTGTAGTTACTTACAAGATGTAAATGCTCTTTAAGAACAAATTTAAAAAAAATTCGAAATTTAAAAGGGTGAAATAAGCGAAAAGCGTTCTAAAATCATTCTAAATTACAATTTCTATGGAATCTCTGGAACTACAGAACCGATTTCAAAAGTGATGCTGGCAAATTGGTGGTGACAATCCCTGCTCCAACAGCCTCTTTAATAAAAAACTATGCGTTGCTGGCGACTGGGTTTTTCGCTAATTGTTGCCACAGATTAATCTCGGAAAATGAAACATTTGAAGTTACTGAAAAAAAAATCATAGCTCGAAAAGTATTTGTCAGAAATTTGTTAGGCAGATTGCGTTTGAAAGGTAAAAAATTGTATTTTTTTTTATATAAATATCAAATCTAATGATTATGCCATTTTTCAAATATTCAATTTGAAAAATTACGAAATTTCACAATGGAGTACCATTGCAAAACCTTCATGTGTAAAAAGATAATGATAAGGGCGACGTGTCCTGACGTGTGTATATTGGCTATAGCACGAGTCACAAATTATAGTATCCTTATTATTCTGTTAAAATATAAAAGTGAATTATGAAATATCAATATTTTTTTGATTAAAAGTGCGTTATAAGAAATTGACCAGCGTAGCTTGCTTGTTATATATAAAGCAGGAATAAATAAAGTCATAAGTGTAGAAGAATTCAAAGGGTACCAAATCCCGTTAGGGATCTTGTACCATTTAAACACGATGAAAATCAACAAAAACATTCAAAGTTTGAATTAGTGTATCTTCAAAACCTTTTTACGTATAAACATGGAATTTTGACTATTGATTAAACATATTGGGTTTTTTAATACACTCTAACAACGACATTTTCAAAACTGAGCAAAAAATATTGAAATCTGAGTATGTCGCATAGTCAAAATCGCTCCGAATCAAAACTACTCAAGTTTGAAACATGTATATACTCATTTCTGAAAACATGGACACACTCAAGATAAAATATAACGTGCTCATATTTGAGAATATCCATGTTTCAAAAATTAGTATGAACAGATTTCTATGTGCTCCTTTTTGAGTATTTCCATGTTTCATAAATGAGTTTGAACTGATTCTAATCATTTTTGAGTATGTTCATGTTTCGAAAAGGAGTATGAACTGACCTCTGTGTGCTCAGTTTTGAGTATGTCCATGTTTCAATATTCTGAGTATTTCTGGTATTTCAGAATTGAAAGCATTGGGTCGTCCTATTTGAAACAAAAAATTCATAACAAAATGAAAACATCGATTTAGTCAGATTTGAAAGTGTCATTTTTCTCAGTGTACACTAACATTAGAAACTGACTAGCCTGTTACAGAATTTGTGCATTACTTAACTTAAAGTGTTTTTTTTTTACTCCGTAGATATCTTGAGAACGTATGTATGGATTGTTATGAAATTTGATATAGATAATAAACACATATCTATTTTGAAAATGATCTGAGAAAGAAATGAAAGAACTATTTTAATTTCAACAGTACACACATTCTGTACAAGACTTCTCAGTTTCTAATGGTAGTACATTAAAAAGCATAGTCTGTTTAATAAATAATCAAAATTTGATATTTATACATAAAAATGTTTGGAAGATATTTTGGATGAATGTTCATGTTGATTTACGGCGAGTGTAAAAGGTACAAACCCCTTATGTTAAAATTCAATATTTTATCTACACTAACATTAGTAACCGATCTAGGAGTTGCGTTCAAGATGTAAGAATCATGAAGAAATTCGATTATCTATAATAAATTTGTTTAACGAGATAAATTTTGTCAGAGGATTTGAAATTGATAATACGGTTAAACTATGCTGTTGCGAGTGGTTACTAAAAGATAAGTAAAACGTACAATTTTTTTGTATTTTCTGAGCATTTAACAGATTCTACTATTTAAGTCTCAATCTTTAAAAATGAATAATCTTAGTTTTTTAATTATACCAAAATAAATAAATAAAATAAAATAAAAAATAAGAGATGACACATGCCGTCACACACTTTAAGGTTATTTTGTTTGGGATGCAAAGATCATCTTTAGCATACAATTAATAAAAAAACAGTATCTCCGTTTAAAGTAGTATTAAGGGTCCTGTCTCCTCACGCGAAAACACCCGCTCGCTAATGTTAATCCTATGGGACATTATTTTACAATATCTCGTTTGAATTTCTTGATTTTTTGAACTTCTTTTTGTGCATTGGATAGCTCAGATGGATCTCTACAACCGCCGTTTTGAACTTTTTCGATTTTGTTTGCAGGTTTTTTTTTTTTTTTTATTAGGCTATTTTCACTTTCGGAACCGGTTTTAAAAATGAAGATATACTTATGCAAAAACTGTAAGCAAAATCGAAAAATTAAAAAACGGTGGTTATAGAGATCGATTTCAGCTATCCAATGCAAAAAAAAAAAATAAAATAAATAAAAAAAATCGTTAAAAAATACTGAAATGCAAACGAGATATTGTAAAATATCTGTCCCATAGGATCAACATTAGCGAGTGGGTGTTTTCGCGTGAGGGAACAGGAGGCTTAATCGAAACCCACCCCTCAAAAAAGAAAAGATGATTGTAGATTCTCTACTCTCATCCAATAGTATAACTTAATCAATTGGCTTCTTAAGAGCCTACATCAGTCATGCGAAAAAACGCGCAAGCCAATGTTAAGTCTATGGGAAGGTTATTGCGCGATTTCTCGCTCGCATTTTAATATTTTTAAATGATTTTTTTTTTTGCATAGGATAGCTGACGTCTATCTCTAACGTTGTTAGTTTTAATTTTTTGATTTTGGTTACCGTTTTTTTTTTTTTTTTTTTTATAAGCGGACTTTTTCAATTTTGGAACCGGTTGGAACCGGTTCTGAAAGTGAAAGTACCCTTATATATAAAAAATGGAACCAAAATAGAAAAAGTAGAAACTAACAACGTTAGAGATTGACCTCAGCTATCCTAGGCAAAAACATCACTTAAAAATATTAAAATGCGATCGAGAAATCGCGCAAGAACCTTCCTATAGACTTAACATTAGCTTGCGCGTTTTTTCGCATGACTGATGTAGGCTCTTAAACAATTACTCATAACACGTGTCGACTTCCTCTTCTAAGATGATATGGGGTCAAGGATTGTATTGAACGAAGGCCAGTTTTGACCATATTTTCTAAGGTTGAGCAAATTCAATGAAGTAATTTTGAAGGAAAAGAAAATTTTCTTTCTCGGCTGAAACCTTTGCTCAGCTATTTCACTCGGGCTGTGCTTGCATGGAAAAATGGCTCCAAGTAAACTTTGAAATTTCTTATGTTCATAGAAATTAAGCACACAGAGAAATTAACAAGAAAATAATATCTTAATTTTTATTTTTTTAATTGATAAAAAATGGAAATGAAATTGATTGGACTGAAACTATGTATGGTTTTAATGATAACGATGTAAGATTTTAATAATAACGCTTATTCTCTCTTCTCATTTTTTGTATCTAGTAAAGTAATGTGTTTTTCTATAATATTTACCTTGTACAGTACTTAATATACAGGGTAAGTCAAAATGAATATAGCGATTACAAACGGCTATAACTATTTAATGGAAAAGAATTTATCGACAAGATTAGCACAGAATGTAGACGGAACTTCAAAATTTTGTATACATACATCATAGATGTTCTATGTGACTTCCCTTGGTCACACGGACAACTTCTAGGTGGTAGTCCATTTCACGCCATACATTCTGAAGCATTTCTTCAGTCACCGACGCAAGCGCATTACAAATGCGTACTTTGACACCCTGCGATTTTTTTCTACGGGGTTATGTGAAAGAAAGGTGTATGTGCCTCCTATGTCCAAAACAATTGAAGAACTCAAAGTACGCATTTGTAATGCGCTTGCGTCGGTGACTGAACAAATGCTTCAGAATGTATGGCGTGAAATGAACTACCACATATATGTTGTCCGTGTGTCCAAGGGAAGTCACATAGAACATCTGTGACGCATGTATACAAAATTTTGAATTTCCGTCTACATTCTGTGTTAATATTAACGATAATTTTTTTTCCATTAAATACTTATAGCCGTTTGTAATCGCTATATTCATTTTGACTTACCCTGTACTACAAGAGACAGAGTATATGTAGTCTATTTTGTGTTTTTAAAAGCGGGAATTATGATATAGAAATCTTTCAGTATGTAAAAGGGGAAAATATCTCCAATATCCTGAATAATTCAAAAGCTTTTAGAAGTAATTTTAAATATACATGGTTGATAAAAAAAAATGTTTGATACATTATAAAACTCAATAAAAATTCACTTACATGGCGCGTGAGAGTGCGGTTTGGACAAAAATGCTTCTCATAACTGATTGTTTTCTTTTAGCAAATAAAAGTTTTCTTAATCTGCTCATAGAGGGCGCTATAACTCCAGAGATTCAAACAATCCCCCTATCTATTTTTTACAATATCTCAATATGGAATGAAATCAAACGCCGACGGGATGTATTATGCACTAATTCAAAGTATTTTCGTAAGGACGCACACATTGAATTATGGTAGTAGATCTCACAACATAAATATTCTGTAACTCTTATTGTGAGTATTTAATGCTCTTTTACAACGTTAAAAGTATAGAGCACTATTTATATGCAATCTGTGGAACTAAATTTTTAAATTTGTCTACAAAGAACTTTTCGATCATAAGAAGCATTTTAATTCAAACGCTTTTACGACAATTAGTTAATTTTTTATTTATTTTCAAAATGAGTGAAGGCTGTTGGTTCATGTATTATATCCAAAAATCGCAAAATAATCAATATCATATTTGCATAAAAACCACTCAATTTAGTATTAATATGTACTGAATAAAATGCGCAAAATGTTTTTAGTTTTACATTCTGCAGATATGGAAATTATCACAATTGCTGACAATATTTTAATCAAACTACCTGAGAAAGAAATTTTCATCTTAAAAGTTTATAAATTTATCACAAAAATCGCAACTTTTAGTTCTTTGCTTTTAATCTTAAGATACTCTACACCCAGCGATTTGAAAGACGAGAAAGTAATTTTTCTTGAAATTTTAAACTCGGCAACATGAGCCTACGCGTCAAATCCTTTTTACTTTCAATTTCATGGAAACTCTGTTACAGCCATTTTGGAATTCCGTCATTTGAAGTATGAAGATTCTCTTGTAATATGGAATGTAATTTCTCGTATTTCATGAAAATAGCTAGAAAGCAATTCGCACACAATTAAATCATTTGTTACACTTTATGTATTTTTACGGGATTGCATTTTATGGGAATTTTAGAGTTATTTCATAAACTTGCATTATCCAGGTCATTTCGATAGTTTAGCAAATTTGAATGAACATATACAAAGTGTCTCCAACATAACACTTGAAGCTTAAATTTTAATTATCCATTAAACATAATAAATATCAAAATGAAATAAATAATTTTTTAATAAGGTTGGTTAAAAAATGTTGTATACTATAATGTTTAAAGTAGTTCAATGTTTCTTCGATAGATGGCACTGAATGGTCTCAACCTGTAAAAATGCTTAAACTAACTTATAAACTTGGATCAAATGTACCTCCGTATGTTGAAAAAATAAAAATATTTTCTATTTTGAAGTTTTAAAGTTTGTTTACGGAATCTTGCATTTTGAGAGACTGCGGTGACGTCTATTTAAAAAAAATCAACATTTTGTTACTCTACACAAAATTTATGAACTTTCCCATAAGCATTCGCCTTTATATTTATTATATTTGATGGAATATTATATTTTAAAAATCAGTGAGAAGTTGTCCATCGAGAAAAAAAGGGGCGCGACTAGATTTTGAATGGATTCGTGTTGTTCCTGTGCGTAAATATTAAATCCTTTCTTTTTGGGCTTTATGTTTCACGAAGTTTGAATGAGCCCGGTAGAATCGCTGTGTTACTTGCACTTTGCAAATTTGTGTTAATTAGAATTGCATATGGTTGTTTGCTATAAAATGTGATGATTTTACTGGTTAGAGCGGATTACTCCTAAACACCTTGACAGCTTTGATGAATCATTTGCTTTTCCTTGCTGCGTATCAGTGACAGATCACCATTTTTTGGACAAGTGGATTTTAAATTCGCTTTACGTGACTAATAGACCGGGAGGTGGCAGCGCAGACAATCACCTCATCGAGTTCACGGCTGAAATTCCAGAGTTAGTTAAAACTCGATTCGCATATTAAAACGCAATCGGTCTGCCAAGTCATATCTTGGTGGAAAACACGTGAAAACCCGATTTTAGCGGTTGGCACGTAGGTTTACCTTTGTGTGTTCCTGCTCCCAGTCCTCCATGTTTTCATACCTTTGGGTGCAGGAAAACACAATGGTAAACCTAAGATTCAACCGCTAAAATTGGGTTTTAAGGTGTTTTCCACCAAGATATGACTTGGCCGACCGATTGCGTTTTAATATGCGAATCGAGTTTTAACTAATTCTGGATTTTCAGCCGTGAACTCGATGAGGTGACTGTTTGTGCTGCCGCCTCCCGGTCTATAATTATTAGTGCTAAGATCGGATGTTTGCTTACTTCGACTAAAACATACTGATGCTTACGAAGATTTGTAGATGTAGACATTTATTAACTTTTTTTATGTTGTATGAAATTTAGCTGAAGAATTGTGATCTAGAGTTTTACTCTGTCCTTCTTGAATTTATTGGACGGTGACATTGTATTATATGTTAGATATTTTGAAAGTGGTTATTGTGGCTAGAGTTTTAAAAAATAACTTTTCCCGTTCCAAGTGTAGTTGACTGAGTTTTGAACTGGCTTAATTTAATCTACCGAGTCATTTCCATTGAAATTTACTTTTCTTGTTCAAATAAACTATTTGATTGTGTACAGTTAAAAAGCTAGAGTGTATTTCTCAAAAGCCTGGATGATATATAAGCCAAAGCCTCAGTTCAAGTATAATTAATCTTTCGGGAAAAAAAATCTTTGTCTTCACATGGGGCAAATTATGGAAAAGATTTTCTAATGTTACATAGGGTGCCTCTATAATTGAGTGGTGAGATACGCACAGAGCGCATGTTTAGACTGGAGGTTTCTCCCAAACAAAGTCAAAGCATATCCCAGAACCCAGACGATTAGACGAGTGAGACAAGTCATCTTGCATTAGCTTCGCGATATAGTCATCAAGATTAGAGGCGACTAATTTTTGTCCAAAATTGTCTTCACGAATCAAATTTTATTTCTCGTATGTCGTCACTTTCCTATAACAGAAAATGTGCGATTAAATAAGGTGAAAATACCTTTATAAATTTCTGGTGTCTCTCAAGCAAAATGGTTGAATACCTTACTGTAAACGAAAAATAAAATGAATGAGAGTGGTATTATCTAGATTTTATAAAATGTTACTATGAAGCAAAAATTTTAATAAAAAGCTTTTTCGGTAGGGAATGAGTTAATTCATAAAACTATCTCCGCATTTCCAGAATGTTTCAGATGCCGAATATTAGAAAGTGAATTCCGAGTGTTCGAATTTCCATTTGGATGGGAATACTTCAATAGATACGAAATGTTCTCGAAAATGGGGGAGGGGGGTATTTTCTGTTTAGTTTTAAATAGCAAAAATTTTAGGTAGTACCCCAAAACCAATGAACATGAATTTCAAAAACATAAATTTTTATCTATAAGAAAACAATATTTATTTAGGGAACATTTAATTGTAATGTTTTGTATAAATCCATTGATCAACAGATCGCATGGTGTTAAATAACACAGTTCCTACGAATCAGCGGATTTGAATATCAGTAATTGTTAAAAGTAAGGATCAACATATTTAATCTAAAACATTTTTCATTAAATAAGGCAAATATTACTTCTAAAAAACTGGTATTAAAATCCCCCGAGGTATATGAACCATGAAAAATTCATTTTTAAACTTATTGCATCTAATGAAATTACTTCGGAATGTTTCTTATATTGGAAACTCTATTCTGTTTGGTTTATCTTCTTAAAAGATAACGACAATACTCGAAAAGCTTCTATCAATAATTTCTTGGTTAAAGCTCTGTAAATATGAAAACGACATTTGTTTAATATAAATATATAATCATAACGTTATAGCTAAATCTACTGGACATCAGCAGCAGTGACTCGTCACAGACTTTTTGGGAGTGGTCTATTATATTTTCAGCCGTATTTTCGAATACTCTTTTTCATCTTATTTAATCCCAAAATATACAACGAATAAATAATAAGAAGATTAGTATTCAAAAATACTGGTTAAAATAACTTACAGCACCTCCAAAACAGGCATCCATTAGCCGCTACTAGACCACAGACAGCAAATACATAAAAAAATAACTTTAAAACTTATTGCGACTAAGGACATTAAATCGGGACCTTACTTATGCTGGAGGATCACCCACTTGTCCAGTCGTTAGCATTCTGGCCACAAAATGAGGAGCTTGGACCGATTTTCGCAGTTTCGGTACCCGCGCGTTCTAGACGGAGTGAAGGTCCAAGATTTCCACACTGATAAAAATGACACTTTCAAATCTGAGTAAATCGGTGTTTTAATTTTGTTATGAAACTTTTTGTTTCAAATATGACGACACAATGCTTTCAATTCTGAAATACGAGAAATTCTCAGAATATTGAAACACGCACATACTCAAAAATGATTAGAATCAGTTCAAACTCATTATCGAAGCATGGAAATACTCAAAAATGAGCACATAGAAGTCAGTTCATACTCATTTTTGAAACATGGATATACTCAAATATGAGCACATTATATTTTATTATTGAGTGTGTCCATGTTTTCAGAAATGAGTATATACATGTTTCAAACTTAAGTAATTTTGATTCGGAGCGATTTTGAATATGCGACATACTCAGATTTCAGTATTTTTTGCTCAGTTTTGAAAATGTCGTTTGTAGAGTTTATTAAAAAACCCTAGGGAACACTGAGAGAAATGACACTTTCAAATCTGAGTAAATCGATGTTTTCATTTTCATATGAAAATTTTTTGTTTCAAATTTGACGATCCAATGCTTTGAATTTTGAAATAGCAGAAATAATCAGAATAGTGAAACATGGACATACTCAAGACTGAATACACAGAGGTCACTTCATACTCATTTTTGAAACATGGACATACTCAAAAATGATTAAGATCAGTTCATACTCATTTTTGAAACATGGAGATACTAAAATTTGAGCACATAGAAGTCAGTTCATACTCATTTTTGAAACATGGACATATTAAAATATGAGCACATAATGTTTTATTCTTGAGTGTGTGCATGTTTTCAGAACTGAGTAAATACATGTTTCAAACTTGAGTAATTTTGATTCGGAGCCATTTTGACTATGGGACATACTCGGATTTGAGTAGTTTTTGCTCAGTTTTGAAAATGTCGTTTTTAGAGCCGTTGTTAGAGGCAGCAAATGATTAAAAAACTAATTTTAAAACGTATCCGCCTAAGGACATTAACTCGGGACCTTACTTATGCTGGAGGATCATCCACTTGTCCAGTCTTTAGCATTCTGGCCAAAAAATGAGGAGCTTTTGCTGTTGTTCGTAGGTTCGGTACCAGCGCGATCTAGATGGAGTGAAAGTGCAAGATTTTCAGGGTTTTCCTTGTACGAGAACAATAATGCGGTCACTTTCTTTTAAAAAATTCTTCCCTGAAGGCATCCATCTTTTAGTATTATCACCAAAACTGGCCGTTGCTTAAAAAAACCTCTCCCTCTACGGTGGGGGTTCACTTTATTCTGTAAAAAATGACCGCAGAACTCTTTAACCAACGACAAATAATTTCTACTTGGTACAGCTCTTTAAATATGCAAATGATAAATGATCTCCTAAAATAAATGCTTAATTGCGATGTCATGTCTGAAGTCACTGGAAAACAGATAATAAAGGGTTAAGAACTAATTTTAAATCTTATTCACTTAAAGATATTGCATCGGAATTCTCTCTAAGCTGGAAGTCCTCTTCTATTAAATTTTCTCTGCAACAGATGGAGTACGATTTCAAAACCTACAACGAATAATTTATATTTGATTAAACTCTTTAAATGAGAAAGCAATATATGTTTCGTGGAAATATTTTATCGTAACGTTATGTTTACAGCCAATGAACAACAAACCGCAGCGAGTTAAGAAAATGATTTAAAAATTTATTCCGTTTAAGGATATTACTTTTGAAATACTCACTTAACTATATGTCCTATGCTGATTAGTTATTATATTTCCAAAAGATTTCTGTAGTTTTTCAAAACCAACGGTCTGTAATTTCTACGAGATCTCTAATAATCTTTAAAAGGGCAAGAACAGTTCTGAATTCGCCAGTAAAACATCTGACATTGATGTATCTTTTTCGCGGGAAATACTGAAGCGATTTCAATATTATTTAAAAATAGTTTATGCATTAGCTGAATTATACATAGATCATTCTGTAAAAATAAAAAATAAAGTAAAAATGTTACGCGATTTCGTAAGCAAAAAATGTTATCTAAAACAGCTGACATGCATGTACCTTTTACTCGGGAACTACTGAAGCGATATTCGCACTTTTTAATGGTTTTCTCATCAATAGCTGAATTATAAATTGATCTTTAGGCAAGAAAGAAAAATAAAAAATGAAATAGATACGCAATTTCGTAAACAAAATAAGGATCTAGTTGCTTTTTTTTCTTAAATTTAAAGTAACTATTACATTTTGCAAATTTATTGCTTGTCGAATACTTTTATCTACTGATAAAACTAGTAAAATAGTGCTTGACATATTTCAGTAGTTTTCGCCGAAAACATACATGAATATCGACTGTTATGCGAATGATTTCGCAATTGTTGTTGACTCATTAAATATGAAAATTATGTCTGTTTTATGTAAATGTTTGATCATATTACTATCTTGTAAACCATTGGACAATAAATCGAAATTGGTTAAAGAATTAGTTCTAATATTTACTGCGTCTAAGCATAGTACTGATTTTACCCCAGTGTTACTTATTTTTTATCTCATTCAATGTGTTGAAAGGATTTTAACTAAGATTCTGATAAAGAAGAGTGCATCTTCAGTTTTTTTAAAAGTACTCACACGTTTTCTCATTCTAAGAAAATTCAAATACACAAATGTAAATTTCAGTGAAAGCATAACTAAAGTTTCAGCGATTTTTCTAATTTAAACAATATCATTATAATATTTTTATCAATATTATTACATAAATTAATATTACCCTGATTTGAAATTATTCTGTTATTCTTTCTTAACTCCAGCAACATAATCTCTACTGTTAGCTAAAATAAAATAATTTCACTTTTATTATAAACGAATTCTTAATAACAAAAGATTATCAGAAAAAAATAAAATGATTTTTAAACAATGCCAAACTAGTCATATATAAACAAATATAAGCAAGATATGAAAGTTGCTTCACCTGACTATTTTTAATCAACTACTTCCTTGAAATTATGTAAAAACACTCGCTTTGTTAAATATGTTTATTTCTATATTGACTTATTGCGTCCGGTCGGTGTGTTTTAGCAAGAGTGGTTTTAACACAAAAGTTTTCTTGCGATAATCCATTATTGTTATGCATATTCAATTTAATCTACGTTGTCCTATTAGAGTGCCTTTATACATAAGGAAATGGTGAGTTAAGCACAGTTTAGTGGTGAGTTAAGCATTGTTTGGCAATTCACATCTTACAGCTTGGTAATATACCCCAGGACAAGTTCGATTGGACAAGTAAGATAATTCAACAAAAAATAGCACGGCCACAAAGGCAGGCTCGCCAAGTGATCAGTCAAAATTATCTCGATCAGCAAATTTTATTGGTCCTATGTCGCCATTATTATTTGAAAAGGCCTTCTAACTATGTTCGCGTTTGATACACTGTATAGACAATCATGTAATATAAAAAAATTTCGCAGGTCTCTGTAACAAACTGTACGCAATACAGTGACAATTTTTAACTTAAAATCTTTCCTGATGTATTGGAATTGCATAGTTGTAAGATACATTCAAATCTGTACAGCTGATGTTGAGAAAACTGAAAACATACATATATAAATACATGCATATATTATGGCCAAAAACAGAAGCTCCTACTTTTCAAAACGCTTAATAAATCAGGCACATTACAAGATTATTGTTTAAAAGCAAATAATTTTATTAATACAAAATGGAAGCATTTACACTTTACTTCAAAGCATAATGAAAAAACTATTTTATTTTCAAGAAATATATTTAACTAAAGAAATTCTTTTGATCTTGAGGTCAAAATTTTAATATTTTTTTACTTTTCAACTACAGTTGAATTCGGATATATTCAGGACGAAGAGAACACAACTTTTGTATATTTCTCTCAGTAATCAATATTTCATAAAATGAAATACAAGAACCTACGTTCATTTTTAATTTAATTACTAAAAGTTATAGAATAATTATTCCCGTAGAGAGAATTTTACATTTCTAAATTAAAAGATGGAATTAAATTACTGATGGTAGCTTGGTATTCTTTTTAATTATTTATGAATTCCTAATTTATAATTGGAAATAAACGTATAAAAGAGTATATAATTCAAGAAAATAAGTTTGCTCATTATTTATAACTTTAAATATATATAAAACATAATTTGCTTCTTTACGATTTTTTTTTACCGCAGTCGCATCACATATTTTTTCATTGAATCAATGAACTCAGTAAAGGGTTTACTAAAATTTGTTTGTGGAAAAATTATGTGAAAATTATGTTATTTGTTTGTTTCTTCAACAATTTATTTTGTGGAAAAAAAGCTAAGTCAGCCATACTTATTTTTTTTTTCTGGTGGAACACAAACATGTATTTGCTATGTTACGTGGGCCGCAATACAGTAATATATATGTAATAATGTAAAAGTAGCTAATTAAAATAATATAACAAAAGTGATATAACAAAGTAATGCAACATAAACACATAGTAATGCAACATAACCAGTACTAGCCATTTAAAAATTATAAAATTTAATAATATACCATAATTTCCGGCATATAATTCACGGATCAAATAATCATGTTTCGCCGCAGAAATTTCACTTAATAATTGAAGTAAAATATATGCAGTGATCCAGTAAGTTTCATTTTATAAAATAAAATTTCTGGGTTGAAAGATGATTGCTTGATCCGCGGATTATACGCCGGAAATTGCGGTAATAATGCAGAATATTCTAGTTGTACTGATAAAAACAATGTGATTTTCTCCATTAAATCATACTTTTGCTCAATGTAAAAACTTTTTTTCTATTTAAAATGTAAAAATACATAATAAAATTTCATATTAAAAAACAATTTCTGTGTGTTAAAGATTAAATAATGCACAAACCACTGTAATGCTTACAAGGCTACGGTAAAAAGGACATTTGAATAAGCAAATGACACATGGGATGTTTAAGTATAATTTTAAATTAATTATAATTTGGCAGATTTTATCTTCCATAAAAATATAGTAAGAAATAGTGAATGTCTTAAATACCTTTTACAGTATATTCCAGCATATAACGCATGATTTTGATACAAGAAAATGTTGGGCATTTACAGATGCGCTTTATACATCCGTTTAAAATATATACAATTAAATATTTAAAAATATATATATGACCATAGCAACTACGATTTTTAATTAACATGCTTTTTATAAAAAAAATAATTTTTGCTATCTCATTACATAAAAAGTGATAATTATTATACATTATAACAATATTTATTTTATTTTATGCTATGCATGTCATGAAAGTTTCTTTGTAAAAAGGGGGTGCGCGTTATACAGTGAATATACTCATAAATAATAAAAAAAAAGGTTAAGTCACGTTAAACACCGCAAAATACGGTATATTATATTTTTGAATTAGAAGATGTGTGTAATAATAATTGTTTGTTGCCGGTCTTAAAATATGGGAACTCAGGTTGAATAATGTAAAAAAACCCTCCAGTTTTTTATGGAAGTTAAAAACGTTTATTTAATGAAGACAGATGTCGGCCGTGGAAAATGGACCGACCTTTAACGGTCTTTACAGGATGCAGAGCAGGACCGAAGGTGAAGGCTTACATTCAGCGAAGCAGAAATCAACTGAATACAGAGATCGTCAATAGGGTTGCTATGTTGCGAGATTCTTTCGGATGGAGCATCACTACAATTGGAATTTGAATAGAGATTTTTGGTTTATATCATATTTTTGGCATAAATCTTATTAATCTTTTAAAGGGCGCGCCAATATACGTAGATGTCTAAAAAGGTGGATTTAACTTTGTGCCGTTACATTAAAAATAAATAAACAACGTGAAATAGCACAAATAAAAATATATAAATTGGCAAACAGCTGTTTCGGAGCCCCTAAAGCTCCATCATCAGTGCCAATTCAAAAGGTTAAAACCGATTGAAAAGTTTAAGCCATGTAAATACGCTTGCGTCTTTCTCACGTGCCAAGATTGAATGGCGGTGACCTTTCAAAAACAGCAGTGGAGTCAGGAAACACACGTGACGCAGAGACCAATAGGAGAGCTCTGCCAAACCGGGCGAGTTTAAGACGGAGGAGAAAAAAAAGGGGGGACGAAGAGAATGAATTAAGTGAAAGGTAGATGTGTCTTGTCGCAAATATTTGAGGCTCTTGAAGTTCTTGTATATTAGAATCTGCGACTTAATGAATTTCAGCTGCCTGCAGATTATTTTTAGAACATATTTAGCACAGAGATATATAGGAAAACCTTTATGAGGGAATGTATCGGACCAAATGAGGGCATGAAAAATAGCTATTCAATTGTGGTTTTTATTTCTTTCACTGGCAGGTTGTAACGGAAAGATTTTAGTGCGGATGGTTCTAGAAAAAGTAGACTGAATAACTACAATGAAATGCGTTATAATTGGAATTTAGTGAAGCAGGAGGGGGAAGGGGATAATGAATAATTTTATATTTTTTATATAAAAAGTGAATTATAAAATACGGAAAAGAGAAACAACAAAGCAATCCGTTGTAATTTTGGTTTAAAAGGGGGAGGGGGGTTCCGATCGAGAAAATTACTGTAGTGTCCTAACAAAAAATTAATTAAGAGGGAATACTATTTCTGAGTTAAATATTACGTGACCTGACATAATGAAAAGAGGAAATTTTGATTTATTAAATAATAGGTAAGGGGCTGTAATAATATATGATTATATGATTCTCACATCATATAGGGCATGGGAAATATATATTCAAATGTGATTTTTATTTTTTTTCATTGGCAGGATGTAACGGAAAAATTTTGATGTGGGTGATTCTAGAAAAGGTTAACTGAATAACTACAATGAAATAAGTTATAATTGAAATATAAGAAAGCAGGAGAGGGATGTGATAATGAATAAATAAATAAATAAATATATATATATATTATAAAAAGTGAATTATAAAATACGGAAAAGAGAAAGAAAGCAATCCGTTGCAATCTCGGTTTAAAAGAAAAAAAAATATGAATATTTGTATTTTGAAAAAGGAAGGGGGGGGGGGGGGGGGTCCGATCGAGAAAAATGCTTTAGTGACCTAACAAAAATTTAATTAAGAGGGAATACGATTTATGAGTTACATATTATGTGACCTGACATAATGAAAAGGGGAAATTTTGATTTATTAAATAAAAGGTAAGCAGCTGTAATAATATATGATTTTCACATGATATAGGGCATGAGAAATATCTATTCAATTGTGGTTTTTATTTTTTTCATTGGCAGGATGTAACGGAAAAATTTTAACGTGGGCGATTCTAGAAAATATTAACTGAATAACTACAATGAAATGAGTTATAATTGAAATTTAAGAAAGCAGGAGAGGGAGGTGGTAATGAATAAATTTATATATATATATATATATATATATTATACAATACGGAAAAGAGAAAGAAAGCAATCCGTTGCAATCTCGGTTTAAAAGAAAAGAATTTATGAATATTTGTATTTTGAAAAGAGGGGGGGGGGGTTTCAGATCGAGAAAAATGCTTTAGTGACCAAACAATAATTTAATTAAGAGGGAATACGATTTCTGAGTTAAATATTATGTGACCTGACATAATGAAAAGCGAAAATTTTGATTTATCAAATGAAGGGGAAGAGACTGTAATAATATATGATTCTCACATCATAGCGTGTTAAGGCAGAAAAGCAATAATTTAAGTAAAATGCGCAGTTTTTTGTAATTAAATTATCAAAGTTTGAAATTTGAAATTAATGTATTGCTTTTCTGTCTGTCTTTTGCGAAAGGGGTAAAGACATAGGAGTATATAAATATTTATGGGAACCATTTATTATGACAAGGGAAACAAATATTTAAAAAAAATTAAATACCTTCTTTTCATAATATTTATTTTAAAAAATGAATATATTTTTTAAAATACATTTTTCATGTTTATTGAAAAATTAGTATTGGAAAACTGATTGATTAAAATAAATAAACGATTTTCTAAGAAAGCAATGTGTATGCAAATGTCTTCAAACCACATAAATAAATAAAATAAAATTTTGCCATTTATAATTAGCAACTTTAAAAAAAGAAAAGAAAATTTACTAAAATGTTATAAGTAAGTAATATAAATATATATATATTATAAATTAAGAAAAAAATTGCAAAATTTCGTCTTCCAGTGTCATAATTTATTTAAGATATTTGAAAGTGAATTAAATATTTAAAAGCTATTTGAAATACAATTTTTGTTTCAAATTATTTGCTAAAAGAAATAAATATTCTTAAATGTTTCTTTTTCCATGTTTACTGAAAAACGTAGTATGGAAAAACTGATTAATAAAAATAAATTAACCTGTTTTCGAAAAAAGCAAAAATTGTCAAAAACATTTTTGCAAAAGGCCTTTAAAAAATAAAATTCACTAGAAAGCTAAATTTTTAGATATAGGTTGATTTTTTTCCGTATTTTAAACGTTTTTAAGGTATTAAAATGCCATAGAAAATTAGTAAAACTAACAAGATATAATTGTGGACATATTCCTAATTTTAAGCGTTTTTACACCAATAAAATGGCATTGCATACTGACAGTATTGCGTACTTATTGTGACTTTGAACAACGTTCAAACAACGATGAACAACGTTTATTTCAACGGTTTAAAAACGAAACTGTGTTGATGAGGTTGGGTCTTATTCAATTTCAATTTTGGAAGCAGATTAATTTTACTTTATAAAAAAAAAAAAAAAAAAAAAAAAGTAGCTGATCAAACGTTAAAAACTAAGGTTTACTGAAATCCAACGAATATATTTGTAGATATTTTGCGTCCTATTAATGTTAAAATAGGCAATGGAAAATTTTCTGAAGACATTTGTATAATGTTGTGTTACAACAGGTTTAAATAGAAAAAAAAAACTTTCCAGCTATTTTTCTTTCTTTTTTTATCATAAATTATTGGTTTGGAAAAATAGACCTATTTTTAAATTGATAAAGGAAAAAATAAATGACTGTTTATAGACTTTTATAGTAGACTTTTATAATAGACTTTTATTTTTCAAATAAAAGCATCTGAAACTGTGCATAGATATTGAAGCCATCTTCTTTTTTTATTATTATTACTAAACGCTGAAACATAAATGATGTGATTATAATAAAGTAATTTACTCTCAATACTATACGCAGGAAATAACAAAAGTATATGTAAAGACAAAATAATAATAAATGCAAAGACATATTATTATTATGGACGCTAGACACGAAAGTATTAATTATTTAGTTTACTTCCTTACTGGCCCTTTCACATGATTAGAAATAAGGAAATTATACTTTTTAATTGGATCAGCAAAAAGCATACATAAACACTCTTAGCACATACCTAACTTGCATGGTTATTTCAAATATAAGTATTTTGCCTTTGGCGTCCGTATATTCAGTATTCAGAACAAAATTATTGATTATGAAAATACGCTTCCTAAAACGTTGATGTACTGTGGGACTTTTCCGGATTGTTTAAACATGTCTGAGAAGACTATGAAGACTTTACGGCTGGAAATGCAAATTCGTAACCACGTTCGAAACACAGCTAAAGTACTTTAGATTGTAAAATGGTTTAGATACAGGTAACGTAATAAATCAATATTTTTCGTTAAATAATCTTCCTGCGAAAATATTCGTATAAACTTATGGTGATATCTTATAACACCTATATTCATTTATGTAAAACATTACACGTGAAATATTTCTAGTACGCTACCTGACTTAATTGGTTACTCCAGGTCGTTTTTAAGTACCACTTTTTTTCAGAGAATAATTATGCAAATTTTGTAGAGACCCACCCCGAAGGTTATTTTTAATTGCCAATGTTGTAAAGACCTACGAAGAAACATTTTCTTCGGAAATACAGGTATTTAAAAAACGAACATATGTGTTTTGTCCTCTCGCTACTCTATCTTTAATATTAAGAACAAAATTATTGATTATGAAAATGCACTAAAATTTTGAAGTTCTGTAAGAATTTTCGGGATTGTTTAAACATGTCTGACAAGGCAATGAAGATTTTACAGTTGGAAATGCAAATTCATTATCTTGTTTGAATGAAAGCTCAAATACTTCAAATTCTAAAATGATTAGACCACTTTTTTCAGAAAATAATTATGCAAATTTTGTAGAGACCCACCCCGAAGGTTTTTTTTTTAATTGCCAATGTTGTAAAGACCTACGAAGAAATATTTTCTTCGGAAATACTGGTATTTAAAAACGAACATATGTGTTTTGTCCTCTCGCTACTCTATCTTTAATATTAAGAACAAAATTATTGATTATAAAAATGCACTAAAATTTTGAGGTTCTGTAAGAATTTTCGGGATTGTTTAAATATGTCTAACAAGGCAATGAATATTTTACAGTTGAAATGCAAATTCATTATCTTGTTTGAATCAAAGCTGAAATACTTCAAATTCTAAAATGATTAGAAAGGTATATCTAGTATTTAGATAAAGAATAATAGAAATTTTTATATTTTACTTTTATATTCTTTCACAAATATATTCGAATCAAATGTTTTGATATTTAATAACACCTAAATTCGTTGATGTATAAAATTACATTGCAAAAAATTCAAATATTGGATCAGCATATATTTCATATTTATTGAACGCCAAACATGAAAGTGTAAATTTTTAGATTTTTATTGCCGTTTTACATGATTAAAAATAAGAAATTTATATTTTTAAGTTGAATCAGCAAAGAACATGCATAAACATTGCTAGTGCTTTTCTAACTTTATTAGCTACTTCAAATGTAAGTATTTTGTCTATGGTATCCTCAAATTCAGTATTGAGGACATAATTATTGTTTATGAAAATATATTTGCTAAAACGTTGATGTGATGTGGGACTTTTCGGAATTGTTTAAGCGTATCTGAGGAAGACTATGAATATTTTACAAAATTTATGAATGCCAATGACTATCCGCCAATTTTTGTTTATAATTGTGCTATGGGCAAATTTTTAAATAAATAAAAATATGTTCTCCTAACCTATTTTCTCCTTAATATATCAGACGATATGCATTTAATAATAAAGATGTTACTATAACCTTTATAGCTTAGCAATTTATATTATTAAGCAAAAGCATGTCTGCGAGGAACGCTAACGTCATGATGACGGTGTCAACACCTGACCAATAAATTTCGCTTTTAATGTAATTTGTTGGTTCTAAGCATTGCACAATTTCAATATTTACTCCATCTAATAGGAAAAAAATTTTCTCTCAAATTCAATTTGTTTGAAAACTGTATCAAAATTTGCTGATTTTTTATGGTATTTAAAATAATGTTTAAATAATATATTTTTTTAAACCTATCTCTGTCGCATTCAGCCCAATTATTACTTACCCATCATACGTAGTATAGGGTAAGTCTTGTAATCGTTTTGAAAATCGAAAAAAAAATTTTGACGGAATTACACGTTTCAGACACTGTAGATTCCGAAAAACATATTTTTAGAAAAAAATTGTGCCGTCCGTCTGTGTGTCTGTGTGTCTGTAAACGCTCTATCTCCCGAAAAAAATGAGATAGAGACTTGCAATTTGGTATGTACTTAGTATGTAATAATGGGAAGAAGCATATTTCATTTCAATAACCTCGATTAACCGGAACAATTTTTTTCGGACTCTCGAAATATTCGTTCTGATGAAAGGTATATAAAATTTTTCGAAATTGTTTATTTTAAGAAATGAATATAAAAGACAATAAAAAAATATAAATTTTGAATAAAGCATGAAGTCGATCGGATAATTAGTTGCCGAGATATTTGGAATCCTATTTTCCACACTCTTCGATTTTTCATGACCCTGTATTTCATCCAAATTTCACGTCAAAGATATATTTTAATTGGAAATTTGACGCTTAATCAGATGCAATAAACCGCTAGTTAATAGGATTATTATTTTTGGAGTTATAAGGAAAAACCTCTTTCAAGAAATTCAGTAATCGAGCCTTTAAAGTTTGTGACGTCATCAAGCCACGATTTTATTTGAATTGCAATGCATTTTATAAATAGTTTGCACATGTTTTTTTTAATATTTTACATTATGCATATCCATGATGGGTAAGTATTACGGTGGCCCCCCAACGACTAGTTTAAGATTGCGACGTTTGCACTTAAAATAATATAAATAATTCGGTATTTGTTTCCAGCTGATATTCCATAACGAAATTAAAAGTTCATCAATAAATAAATAAAATAATAAAACAATAATAAATAAAGCCCAAATTTAACAGACGTTTAACCGAACTCGGTGCCTAAACCACTGAAATCATCAAAATAAAAAAGGATGTTGTAAGTAGCGAAATCTTTGGTTATTTCTTCCGCTATTAACTCATGGCATGCAGCAAGTATCACTTTTAATAAATGTGAAATCTTTATTTGAATGTATAATTGATATTTTACACGTAAACATGCTTTTTTGTGTCGCTAGTAGACAATCTAAAATAATATATACTAAATGTACGAAATCTATTAGAGTATTCAATAAAACATTTGTTTTCACATATATTCTGTAACACGGGAGGCCCGGTTTGCATTCACTCTAAAAACGACATTTTCAAAATTGAGCACAAAATACTCGAATCTGAGTATGTCGAATAGTCAAAATGGCTCCGCATCAGAATTACTTGAAACATGTATATATTTATTTCTGAAAACATTCGCACACTAAAGAATACAACATCATGTGCTCATATTTGAATATGTCTATGTTTCAAAAATGAATATGAACTGACTTCTATGTGCTCAGTTTTTAGTATCTCCATGTTTCAAAAATGAGTATGAACTGACTTCTATGTGCTCAGTTTTTAGTATCTCCATGTTTCAAAAATGAGTATGAACTGATCTTAATCATTTTTGAGTACGTCTATGTTTCAAAAATGAGTATGAACTGACCTCTGTGTATTTAGTCTTGAGTATGTCCATGTTTCAATACTCTGATTATTTCTGGTATTTCAGAATTGAAAGCATTGGATCGTCACATTTGAAACAAAAAAAATTCATAACAAAATGAAAACATCGATTTACTCAGATTTGAATGTGTAATTTTTCTCAGTGTTCCCTAGATTATATAAAAATATAGTTATGACTACATATTTGTAAATAAAGAGTATATTTTGTATAGGCATAAAAAATATTCTTCTGCAATTAGATTTTTAAATTGAATCTGCAAGGAATATACATAAGCATTTCTAGTATCTGCCTTACTTGATTGTTTACTTCAATTATAAATATACTGTTTCGTGCGTCCTTATCATAACTATTCCCATAGATGCCAAAGGTTACGAATTTTGAATACCACTGTTTTTTTTTTTTGTTGTTCACTTTATATTATCGAAGCTTCTACGCAGAAATCTGCAACTAAATAAGGCGAAGACTTTTTAAAAAAAATCGTGGTATTCAAAATCCGTAACTGTTTGTAACTATGGTATTCAGCACAAAATTATTGACTATGAAAATATTCAGTGGCAGCTCGTGAATGGTTTTATTTGGGATAGTAAATACATGGCTCCAAAATTTAAAACTATCTGTTAAAATAAATTTTTAATTTATTTAATGGCAAAATATTTTGTCATTAAACAAAATAAAAATTTATTTTTTAAAAGTACTGGTAAGAAAATAACACATTTTTCAGCCATGCATTTAGTGCCCCAAAAAAGACAGTCACGAGTCGCCACTGAAAATATTCCATCTAAAATGTTGTTGAAGTGTGAGGATTTGTCGATTGTTTAAGCATGTCTGAGAAAGCAGAGAATATTTTACGGTTGCAAATGTTTATTCATAATCTTGGTTGGTTCAAATCTAGTATCCTGATACTAGTTCTAGTATCCAGATTCTAGTATCCAGATCTAGTATACTGATAAAATGGTTTTGATAACGGTAACGTAATAAATATTTCTACATATTCCTTTACATATTTTTTCACAAAGATATTCGAATTAAATATGGGTTTGTTTGAGGAAAAAAATTCTAAATTATACAAAATTCAATGTTTGATTTTCAAGTTGAATCAGGAATGAGCATACATAAACATTCTTAGTACTCTTGATTGATTACTTCAAATATAATATTTTACCTCTGGCATCCTTATCTTCAATATTCAGAACAAAATTATTGATTATGAAAATACCTATATATACTACCTATATATACCTACACTGTAAAAAATGACCGATGTTTCTTATTTTATGAAAATATGCTATAACCACGAACGAAAATATAATATAATCTTCTGAATTATCCGAAATTTCAAATAGCATGTTACATTGTCTTTTGAATCCCCAGAAACGAATACATCTTCAAAATTTAAAGAATAATTTATAAAAACAAATTATTTTTAGCTGCCCGAATTTTTCAGAAACGTTTCCGAAGGGTTTTTATAGTGTATTAATTAGTGTCCTCAGGCTGGAATACCTGTTTTTCGAATGTTATCCATTCTCAAGTACACGTTTTCAGCCGCATAAGTTAATTTATACATGAAAGAATAAATAAATAATCTTAATTTTAATGTTATTGTTAACGCTGTTAATTTTGCATGTTTGTCTGTTAAACATTTTTTTTGAGCATGAAAATGTTTACTTCAGAATTGATAGCATTCGAAAAACAGGTATTCCAGGCTAAAGATACTAATTAATACACTATAAAAACTGTTCGGAAACGTTTCTAAAAAATTCGGGCAGCTAAAAATAATTTGTTTTTATAAATTATTCTTTAAATTTTGAAAATGCATTCGCTTCTGGGGGTTCAAAAGACAATGTAACATGCTATTTGAAATTTCGGATAACTCAAAAGATTATATTATATTTTCGTTCGTGGCTATAGCATATTTTCATAAAATAAGAAACATCGGTCATTTTTTACAGTGTATGTATAATATATATATCTACACATTCTTTACATATTTTATCACAAAGATGTTCGAATTAAATGTGGGTTTGTTTGAGGAAAAAAATTCCAAATTATACAAAATTCAATGTTTGATTTTCTAGTTGAATCAGGAATGAGCATACATAAACATTCTTAGTACTCTTTTTTGGTTACTTCAAATATAATATTTTACTTCTGGCATCCTTATCTTCAATATTCAGAACAAAATTATTGATTATGAAAATACCTATACATACCTATATATAATATATATTTCTACATATTCAATTACATATTTTTTCATAAAGATATTCGAATTAAATGTGGGTTTGTTTGAGGAAAAAAATTCTAAATTATACAAAATTCAATGTTTGATTTTCAAATTGAATCAGGAATGAGCATACATAAATATTCTTAGTACTCTTGATTGGTTACTTCAAATATAATATTTTGCCTCTGGCATCCTTATCTTCAATATTCAGAACAAAATTATTGATTATGAAAATACACTTCCTAAAATGTTGATGTACTTGGGACTTTTCCAGATAGTTAAAACATGTCTGACAAGGCTATGAAGATTTTACAGTTGGAAATGGAAATTTGTAATCTTGTTTGTGTCAAAGCCGAAATACTTCAAATTGTAAAATTGTTTAGGTAAAATTTAACGTAATATACATTATATTATTTATTTCTGTTAGACTCCATTCTAAAAAATATTGAATTAAATTAAATGTAGTGATATTTACTGACACTTTGATTTTAAAAATTACACTTTAAACAAAATTCAAGCGTTGAATAAGAATATATTTTATAGTTATTTAACGTACATTTTTTTTATCACTGAATCACATAATTATTCCAAATATGTAAATACTTGTAAGTAAAGTAATAACAAGTCTTCGAAAGTATAAAAGTGATTTTACATGATAAATATACGGGTAGAAGTACATGTTTTAATAAAAATGTAATGTAAAATGAGCTGCTTAATCACAATAAGACTCATTTTAAGAAACTCCATGTTTCCAATTGTTCTGATAATTAGAGTCTAATTATTTCGTCTTTCACTGAAACCTTTGGCGATGTTAGAGATCACCATTTGATTGTGCCGTCAATCATATTTTTCTTCAGCGCAAGATAAAGATACAAACTTCTTCCTGGCGACATCTTTCCGTGTCTTAACGAAGTATTATAAATCTACCTTATCTATATATATATATATTTTTTTTTTTTTTTGCATGTACTTTCGTTGTTAGTTTTTTTGCATTTTGGCTTTGATACGTTCGTTGATTTTTCTAGCTACAATCTCTAATTGAAACTGTTTAATCTTCCCCTTCGTTCAATTCCAATATTATGTACAATAATTTTACATTGCGCGGTGACGCAAATATGAATTAAGTAAAATTTACCTTTTAATAAATAAATTCAGATCAAATCAACCACTATATTTAAATAGAACTTTTTGACTTATGTAATCACTGAACTCTACTGTTAAATTAGGCGAAGAATTTAAACATTCTGGTATTTAAATCTAAATATGACTATAAAATAAAAATACTTCAGAAAGAAAAATTCTTGAAGTGTACGTTTAAAACACTGAAATAAATATGAATGACCGTAATTGAATTATGTGAAACAATGAATTCAAATCAATGTATATTACGAGGGGCAGTCTGAAAATAAGTTTCCCCTGGCGACTGTGGACAGAGGTATGTATGAAAGATAAAAATGTAATGAGACATTAAAGATAAAACATAACTTTATTTTTCCACATAAGTACCAAGTACTTTGAGACATTTGTCATACTGCTTTATAAGCTTCAAAAAGTCCTCCAGGAAAAAATCAGGGCTTTGCATACGGACGAAGCGTTGAAGGGCTATGGGCGAAAGCCCACACAGCAGGTGAACGCGAACGTGCAAGACACCGATATACCATTGGGTAGACGTCGACCGCGATCAAGCAGATGGCGCTGTTGCAGTGAACAGTGCCATCTGCGCATGAAAAATAAAGTTATGTTTGATCTTTAATGTCTCATTACATTTTTTGTCTTTGATACACACCTCTGTCCACAGTCACCAGAGGAAACTTATTTTCCGACTGCCCCTGGTATGTTCCCTTCACAATCACCGTACCAACAATGCAGGGCCCGATTATCTCAGTGACAAACTTCTACCAAGACATTTGTAATGTAATTGTGTCTTTTTTAACATCAAAATTTTTGCCATAAATAAGGCAAAACTTTCTATTCAGATTTACTGGTGGAACTTCGCCCTGCAGTAATAGACCCTTCAACAATTATCGGCATAGTTTCATTTATAAATGTCTTATTCATATGTGTGTTTTTAATGCATATAAATATGCTTAGGCAGAGACATAACATTTTATGCATTTAGTAATACAATTTTAATAAAAGCGTTATATCTGAACAATTTATAATATAAAATAATTATGAGTTATAATTACATTGAAAAAGAAGCATATACATTTTAAACGTCTTCTTACAACCTAAGCGATTCTTCGACCTAAACATTTTATGTATTTAGTATGAGTTTTAGCCATGTAAGTTTACGTATTTATTTTTATGTAATAGTTTTAATATACCTTTCTAACACACCAATTATTATATTAAAGTACTTATGACTGAGTATTTGTGGAATGATTATATATTTGTAAATACATACAACATATAAGTATTACAAACTATGTGTTTCTGTAGATAGCAGACTGTATGTATGGTAATACCAATTTTCATATAATCGTTAGAATTCTCAAATTAATATTTTGTAATACTTATAAATACCTACTTATGACAAAAATATTTGTTTTTAATATTTTTTATTTTACAATTTATCTGAATATTCAGACACTGCAGTAAAATAAAAGTTTTCATACATTCATTAAATGTTTTTAAAACATAAATATATGCTTTTTGCACGTAATTTGATTTCTTTATGCAACATATTTTACATATTTAGTGATAATAAGTTTAGTATACCCGTTGTATCGCAACTATCTTTTTTAAATACTGATTGAAATGATTTCAAATACTAAGTAATATAATAAAATACTTACTTATGACTGCATTCTTACGATGAAAGAATATACATTTTAAATATATCAACCTCAGGCATAACATTAAAATAAAAGGACGCACTTTGTGAAAATATAATTAAATTCAATAAAAAAACTTGTTAAGATGCACAAATAATGTTAAAAAGTTGTCAGTGGGCAGCTACAGGGACATTTTATTAACATACATCTAACCTGTGTGCTTGGCGTCAAGCGCCCCTCTCATAAGTCATCGCCAATATGTACAGAGACGAGAAAGCACACACAAGGAAATTTACAACACACAGATATACAGCCGGCAGCTCCACAAAGAGTGTGCAATGGAGCCAGCGGGATTTGAACCCACCCCCACCTACACTCGCAAGCGATAAGAGGTGTGATGCCTTGACCACTCAGCCACGGTGGGACCGCGGGCAGCTATTTCGGAACTTTTAAAACTCAATAATTACTGAAAAATAAAAGGAATTAAAAACGAATGTATGAGAGTATTAATATGATACGAACAAGCTTACAATCTCGTTGCCAAAGACCCCTCCGCCTTTCAGCATCTGCTTCTGAGCCTGTTCCCCTCATTTTAACATTTGCATACATTCGTTTTTTAATACTTTTTACTTTTTCCTGATGATGGATATTTAGAAATACTGAAACAGCTAGCTACTAACAAGTTTTTAACATTAACCTTGCTTCTTAACACGATATTTTATTGCATTTAATGGTTAATTATATGATTAAGGATACACTCAATCTGATTCTTTAAACATCAGTTTTTATATACTTAGCAATAACGATTTTAATAGATATATATATATGTATAATGTCTGGGTAATTTATTTATTTAAATACTTATGAATACACATTTATATGCATCGAACAATAGAGATCATAATATTATTGCAATCTGCAATCTGCATTCTTTTAAACCGGAAATTATAATCATAGCAGTCAAATGTTTCAGAGTGAAAATTTTCATTCGTAGTCTGTATAAATACTGAACTGCCTGGAGATCAAAGAGTAGGCATCAATTGGTATAAAGCGCAATCTATGTGAAATACATCGTAATTAATTTGTATGCATATCGTAAGAATCTTTTAATTATAACCATTATGCTTGACCAATTAACATGTAAAATTCAAGATTGCATACATGATTCTCTATTAAAATAATTATGACTGCACTTATTTAGCTATTAAAATGCCTATTACTATATACTTTAGACGAAGCCATTTCTAAAATTTCATAATATATAATGATTCCTTAGAACCTTATCATTTTCTTTAGACAATATATTTTATGCATTTAGCAATAACAGTTTCGATTTAAAAATTAATATAATCCAGTTATTCATAATATTATAAGTATTCATATTCGCATATTATTAAATATTTGTCTAAATATTATATTGAACTATTTATGACTGCATACTTGCGAAAGAATAAACTTTTTATGTTTAAAAAATTTGCTTCTTCCAATCTGAATTTTTAACCATCAGATTTTATATATTTAGTAACAACCTTTTTAGTATATAAACAGCAAGTCTGAACATTTTATCTTTTAAAATACTTATGAATACACCTAATAAATAGATCTAAAAATACACCTAATAAATACACATAATAAATATACCCTATAAATAGATCTCAATTTACATGCAATCTGGAATCTTTTACTCCAGATATTATAACCATAGCAGTTTCAAATAGCACCTTTTGATTCATCGCTTTTATATATACTAAAGTGCCTGGAGTTCGAGAGGTACGCATACATTGATATGAAGCACGTTATCCGCGAAATTCATCATAATTAATATGTATGAATATCGAAAGAATCTTTTAATTATAACCATTACGTTTGTCCAATTAACATATAAAAATCAGAGGAGTGCATACTTATATATATATTAAAATAATTATGACTACTCTAATATATCAAATATAATGCTTGTTCCTCCATACATATGCTCATAAAATAGATATATGTTTCTTAATTTAAGAAAACAGAATATAACCACGAACGAAAATATACAATAACCTCTCCCGGGTTACCAACAATATCAATAGTTATTAATCATTAGAAACCTCGGAAACTAATATAGATTTGAGATCTAAAGAATCATTTATAAAAAGAAAGTTTCTTTTACTTCCACGGATTTTCAGAAACATTTCCGAGTAGTTCTTATAGTGTAATAATCAGTTTTCTCAACACGGAATGTAGTTTTCAGGTTGCTGTCAATTTTCAAGTAAGCATTTTCATGTTCAACAAACATGTTTTACAGACAAATATAATAAATTAACAGCATTTACATTGACATTGAAAATAATAATATTTTGTTATTCTTGCTTGTATGAATTCACATACGTAGCTGAAAATGTTCAATTGAGAATTAATAGATTCATATATTTTTAATACTTTGAAAATTTTTCCATAGAAAATTTCCCACGCCTTGCATTCATAATAATCAAATTTTAATATTGTAATAATATTGAATTAATAGTGTTTAAATGTTCATTTTAAATGTTCATTTTAAATATTCATTTGAAATGTTAGCGTTAATTTTAAATGTTGTTGCATGTAATATTTATACACAATTTTATAGTATTAAATTACACATAATCTTGTGGCCGCTGATTTTTTTTAAGGAGATTCAAAAGAAAAGACACTTTAATGTGGCCTTATTAGGAGTATTCATTATAAATAAGGCCCTAATTTGCTAAGCGCATTGATTTTATTATCAGTTATTTTAAAGGTTTTACAAAAATATAACAAAATACAGAAAGCGTTTATAAATTGCATATTTTAACTGGTATGTGTGAACTGGTATGTGTGACTGGTATGTGTAAGAAAAGGGTATGTGTGTAAATTCGAGTCCGTCCTACATATTCTTTATGTATCTACTTCTCGCACTTTGAACATATACTCGTACGCATATCTAAGACACGATTATTTTGCCAAATGAAGCAATACCTTATTAGGGGACTTCTGTTCTTTTACATATTTCACTTTCGAACACAAACAGTATTAAAAATGCAGAATATTTCAATATACATTCTAAAATATCGTTAACTTATCTTGTACACCACGCAATGTAAAATTCAATCAATAATTTATGCTGATTTTATATGAAAGTTTACTTACTATTTTTAACAACTATGTATTGAAAGATTCAGTGTTCCAAAGATGACGACGAAGAATGTATAGTTTGTGGTTGAAACTATCCCCACGTGTCAAGGATACATAATCTGTCAAATATGTGCTACCAAGACCGTTATATATAAGATATAAGCTGATGCCCTTATTAAGAGCACGGCCTTATTTGGTACAAATACCTTATATATAACATTAAATTTTATAAAAGTTTACAAATTCATAATGATCATCAATATATTTTGTTTTAACTGTCAGCCAGATTAATCACGTCCGTTGCTTTTTAACATTAAAAAAAAATTCTGCATTTCATTCCATATTGTTAACATAAAAGTTATGTCTAGGCACTTTATATATTATAATACTTATAACTACGCATTTGCATGCAAAAAACCCGTTCAGATCGAAATATTATTTCAATCTACAATCTTTTAGGGTGAAAATGATAATCATAGAAATTAAATATTTCAGACAGCATATTTCGATTTACGTGGTATAAAAACTAAAGTGCTTGTATTCAAAGGGTAGGCAGTCATTTGTATGAACGTCATTATACCTCCTTGGCCAAAAGTATTAGGCACAATGACATTTAATATGATTTTGGTTTTTAAGATAAAAAATAAAAGTCTTATTGTTTTATAAAGTATTTTATTAACGTAAAATTACAAAAAAATATCAATATTTAGTGGGTCCACCCTTTCATAAAAGCAGAAATACATTGAGACAAACTGAGTAAGAGGATTGCACCTTTTCCTTCACTTATGGTATCCCACTCTTGAATAAGAGTATTTTTCAAAGCTGTTTTTGATGTTAATGCTGTGTTCTCCCATTTTACGTTTTAATATGCCCCAAACGTGCTCGATTGGATTAAGATCTGAGGACTTCGCTGGCCAGTCCAGAAATAAAACGTTACAGTCTTTAAAACAGCGCATCGTAGTGGCTGATTTATGACAAGGAGCATTGTCTTGTTGGAACTTGACGCCACGTAAATTAGTGTCACCGAAAAAGAGCGCTAACGAAGGCATCAGCACCGTTTCCAGCACATTTATGTGCATTTGGCTGTTCATGAGAACGTCACAAACCGAATTCACCAACACCATTAGCAGCGATGCAAGCCAAGATCATAATGCTGCCGCCTCCTTATTTTACAGTAGGCACCATGCAATCTGGATGATATTCTTCGTCAATACGTAGCCTCACGAAAGTCACACCGGATGTTCCCAATACCTGGAAATAAAATTTAAATGACACATCTTAAAATATTCTCATTTTTATTACAAAAGCCGACTCTGACTGAATGATGGGTTTTTTTCATTATAAAAAAGGGTTAAAATGCTTATTTCAAAGTTAGATTCACCCAGCTTCTGTCAGTCTTCTTTTTGCCGTTCGAGCACTTATACTCTCTCCAATATCTTCTGATAGAGCTGTAGCAAGCTCATAAGAAGTGTTTTTGCGATCTCTAACTGACTCTCGTATTAGTTTTCTGTCCTGGCGTTTCATTTTCACGCGTTTTCTGCTCGTCCTTGTCTTGTTTACATGAGACCTAGACTCCGTGAACCATATAATACAAAATTGCACTGCACGTCGCGAACATTTCACCAACTTGCTTATTTCTACCTGAGATTTCCCTTGTTCATGCAAGACCTGAATTCTCACTCTTTCAATAGACAACTCACTATTTTAGGCATTTTAGAATTAAATGATGTACAATTCGCCAGTAGATCACACACGGAAGTTATTTTGCGTTGTGAATGTCAAATAAAGAATGGAAAAACTTTCGAAGTATTTTTTCAAAAAATTGCATTTCCTTTGTTTTAGTCGCCAGATGTCGCCAGTCGTTCCAATCGAATTATGTATGTTTTGATTGACGTTTGACAACACCGCTTTCGCCTTTGTACAAAGCGTTTGCTATTATTTCTAATATTTTTTACCATTCAAGTGATTTGTAGGGAGTGCCTAATACTTTTGGCCTAAGGCTGTATACTAGCGAAGCTTCACGCACTACGCTGGTCGGTTTATTTAGTAAGAAAATTTCCTTTAGAATCCTGTAGAAACTGCATCAATGTATTTTTATAAACTGTGATTGTTGATTTGTGAAACTCTGAACTGAAATCGGTAAGTTCTACCGATATCAAGTTGTAAGAGCCAAACCGAGTCCTGATCGGACACATACAACCCTAGATAATATGAAATAAAATAGCAAAATCCGTAGCGTGTTATTTCTTTTTCTATATAAAAATCGGGATTTTGCTAAAATAAAAAATTATGGGCCGATTTTGAAAATTTTTTGAAACTCTGAAATTTTAGCCCATTTTAAGTAACGATGCATACTTTTTAGATCCAAAAATCCGATATTTTTAAAAAATTTATAATTCCCAGAAATTTGAGAGTATAAAAATTTTCAATCTTTCAATGAGTAGACTCAATATCTCGAGTGAAAGTCAGGCGTTTCGGCTATGAAATGATGCGTTAAAAAAGCGAATAAATTAATTAAAAATAAATAACATTTCCGCTTCTAATTATACCATCGTTATGAAAATTAGATATTTGGATTTGTCGTTGAAAAATATGTATAAATGCATAATTTTCAAATCCATAAATGCAATATTTCAAAACATTTTAATCGGACTGTAATTCTTCTAGTATAAAGAAATGCGATTTCCGATTGAACACAAACGAATGGGGTTCGTGAATGGGCTCATTGTAATCCCCGTTCTCAAACAAATCACGTGGAAGAAGACTCATCGATCCGATCAAGGCGCTCGGGGAAGGGGTAGAAAAAGTAGAAGTCGTAGTAGGAGCGCCATGATTGCGAGCAATAAGCCAATAGGCGAGCTATTCTTTCCCCAGCTCTCTTGATTCTTGTTAATTATATTACCTCCTTTATTCAACGTTCTAAAACGGTTGAAGCATGCGCGGAAAGGTCGATTTTGCGCTGAATTTTTTCTTTGTTGCTTTAATATATGATGAAATACGTCTTAATTAATTTTTAATGCATACAGGGTTCGTAAGCATCTACATATTTTGTAGGAGGTATACATCAGTACGTTTGAATAATTATCTTCAGTAAAAAGATAAAATAAGTCGGTGGATACTATTGGAAATTACTAGTGAATTCTTCCTACAAAAACTTTAGGAGCGTACGAATCCTGACATACCGTAAGAATCATTTAACATAATATTATGATTCATATCATTATTATGAACATATATATATATTAAAATGCTTCTAACTACAAACTTATTCAGATATTAAAATGCTTACGGCTGCATACTTTAAAAAAAAAGCTATTTTTATAAATACATAAAATATATACGTTTTAGAACGTATCCTATTTTTCAGATATCATATTTTATGCATTTAGTGATAAAAAATTCAATTCAACAATTAATATAGTACCTTTTATTTATAATACAGGTTGTCCGAAAAGTCTTTCATTCCCTGATAACGAAATTTATTCATATCCGCTATATATATAAGACATGTCAAACAGGTACTAAAATTTTGGAAAACAAATTTTTTGTTGCAGATTTCCGTAATGCAGCTGTACTGTAGCAGTGTAAGTGACCAGGAAACCGGACCACGTACCGAGAACTGGCCGACAATGAATGCCGAAAGGTTGGAAGAAGTGAGACAGTTTTTTGTGCGAAGTCCCAAGAAATCAGTGCGTATGGTCTCACATGAATTATAGATGCCTAAAGGGTCTCGTGATACCAAAGGACACACTGAATTTTTTAGGTGCGTTCGTAGTTATATACATACGTAGCACCTATAGTCGTCGTCTGATCCGTCCGTCCGTCTGTCCACATATAATAGCGCAAAAACTACCAAACCAAATGGTTTGAACTTTAAGATATATTATCTTTGCAGAATTTTGTCGCGACATTTCAAATTTTATGAAAATCAAATCAAAAGTTTAGAAGATATTAATAAAAATATTTATTAAGAAGTTTGAATTTTTTTTTAAAAATCGGTGCTTTCTTGTTATAGAAGCTTCCGAGGTTTAATCGTCAAGAGACCGAAATACTTATTTTATTACAGAAATTAATCTGAAGACGATGTAATTCATTTTACAGAATTTAAAATCATCAAGATCTGAATATTTATATAACTAGCTATAGTACAAACGCACCTCGTTTGTCGAGTTTGACGTACAAATTCCTACTTGTTCCTGATTTGTGAACATTTCTGGTTTCCTGGACATTAACACTGCTTCACATCAGCCACGTTACGGGAACCAGAAAAACTTCCTTAGTTTTCCTACATTTTGGTACCAGTTTCACATGTCTCTCGTATATATAGCCACTATGAATAAATGTAATAAGGGAAAGACTTTCCGGACACTCTGTATTAGGAGTATATGAATACATATAGTAATAAATATTTGAATACATATAGTAATAAATATTTGAAAAATTATTAAATAACATTAGTTAGGGTTGCATACTCGTAAAAGTGTAAAATTTTAAAGTACAAGAAAATTAGCTTCTTCCAACATATATCTGGTTCTTTAACCATCAGATTATATATATTTAGTAACACTATTTTTAGCATAAACTTTATGTCTGGACAACTCACATATTAAAATAGCTATGACTACACATTTGCATGCTTGAAAACGTTGATATCGAAATATTACTGCAATATACAACTTTTAGATAGAAAATGATTGTCATAGCTAGCAAATATTTTACACATCATATTTCTTCATAGCCTGTGTAAACACTTAAGATCCTGTAGTTCAATGGGAATACATTTATTCACATGAAACTCACTCTATGTGAAATTCATTGCTGTAACGTTGGATGCATAAATACTTAAATAATTCAAAACATGTCTTTGTCAGATGACACTAGAAAATCGGATTTCATTTCCAAGATTCTCATCCATCGTATGTACAGAGGATAATATAGTTCATATATTGCTCATATACTTTTAGTATTATTTGATTTTATATAAATAGTCTCTTCAATACGAAAATCAAGGAACTAAGCACGTGAAATATGCATTCTTTGAACAAATAGTTTTTCTCCGCTTTACTTCTTTGAAATCTTCTGAAAATAATAAAATGTACTTTTTTAAATCAAAAAATATTTCAAAAATCAAATGTCGCATTAAAAAATTAAAAAAAGATTTGTTTTTTTATAGTATATTTTTAAATTCAATTAAAAATAATTCTCAACAAAATATTAAAATAATAATTAAGACATTTTTATAAATTAAGAATATGTCTTAACCCTACAGTGCATGAAATTCTCTTTTAGAATTGTGTTTTTTATACTTATATTAAGAATTTGACACCAGAAATTTTAAGATAGATTTTTTATTTTATTTAGTAGCATATTTATGTTATTTTTAGAGAATTAATATTTCTATATAAATATAATGGTTGCAAAGAACTTGATTTATTTATTCAAAGTTAAATGGAAAGTGTTGCCAATCGACTACACTATGCACTGTAGGGAATTCATTAAATATACGTTTCTTATTTGAATCCGTAAACATTAGATTTTACAAATTAAGTAACAATATTTCTATTATAATTGTTACATCTGCAACATTTTTATATCAAAAGCAATGAAAATAAATTTTCCGCAGTTACTATATTACAAAACTTATGTTTACATTATCTTACACAAGGGTCTGTTTTAAAGCACATTAAATATATGCTTCTTACAACCTATCTCATTGTTTAAACATCAGATTTTATATAGTTTGTAATAAGCATTTTATTATAATTTTTTGTTTTAGAAATTTAAATATTAAAATAATTATGAGTAGACAAATGCGTGATGAACACGTTTATCTACAAATAATATTACAATGTGCAAAATTAAGACGCGAAATGATAATAATAGCAAGGAAATATTTCAGGCAGCATCTTTCCATTCATAACTTGTATAGATACTGAAGTGCCTGGAATTCAATGGATAGGCATCTATGGACATGAAGCTCATTCTTTGTGAAATTCATCGTTTTAATGTTGGATGCACAAATCCGCAGGTAGTTCAAAACATATCTTTGTCAGATGATGCTAGGAAATAGTAGTTGGTTTCCAGTATTATCTTTGGGTTGGGTTGGGTTGGGTTGATTATTGACGGCCAATTATCTACACTAGGGATATAGGCCCGGGGGGAGTGCCCTCCGTGGGGGTCTTTCTAAGGGAACCTAATCCGTATTTACGCATGGATAAACCCACGGCTCGAAGAAAACCACGAAAACTCCGAACGATTAGGACGACGGGGGCGATTGGGATCGAACCCAGCACCTCCCGTCTACCAGCTTCGAGAGCACAACCTCTCAGCCACTGGTGGGGCCAGTATTATCTTTGATCGTACGTATTGGAGATAATGTCATTCAATATTTGCTCATACACTTTTTTGATTTTTTGATTTCATAAAATAGACTCTGCAATGGAATAGTCAGGAAATTCACAGAACTAAACATAGAAATTACGTGTGTGTGTGTGTTTCCTACGAACAAATAATCTTTTTTCGCCCTACTCCTTTCTATTTTTCCGGAGATAATAAAATTTGTTTTTTTTATATATCAAAAAAGTTTTGTTAATTAAAAGCCGCATTAATAATTAAAAAAATAATTACTGTGAGTTTTTTTTTTGGTTATATGTTAAAATCAATTAATTGTATTTTTCAAAAATTACAGTATTAAATTAGTTACGATTTTATTTTTATGAGCCAAGAATAGGTACTAAGTACATCAACAAGTAATTTTGAAAGAAGAAACAGAACATTACCTCAAGGAAGAGTTTTTTAATGAACGACTTGCTTGGAATTGTACAAAAATTCCTGTTATTAACATTGTCTATATTTAATTTATTTATTGAGCAACAGGTGGCGTATTTCAGAAAGAGTGGTTTGACACAAGAGAGTATTTTTTGTGACAACCCCATTCAATTTAATTTACGCTTTTGACATCTGAGTTTTTATATAAATGGAAAAGTGTTGGCGTACGCACATGACGCATGCCCAGAATGGAAGTTTTTGTCCCAGCAGCTAAAACCCAAATTCCAGAACTTGGCAGTTCTCGCCTGGACAAGCTCTATTGAACCAATGAGATAAATCAACAAACCTTAGATTGGCGATAAGAGCAGGCTCGTTAAATTTTTGTCCAAATTTTCTCGACCAAATAATTTTTTTGCTAGCATGTCACCAGTTTCTTATACATATATAAATACACTATATATATAAGAAATGATATGTACAGGATATATAAATAATCATATATATTGGTTCTCATTGCTCACGCTTTCGTCCAAAATCCTCTCGACAAATCAATATTTATTATTCGTATGTCGCCTCTTTCTTATTTATAAAGGCTCTCTAGTTGTTCATCACTCAAGATTTTGCACAAAATCTTTTCGCACAATCAAATTTTATTTCTCGTATGCCACCTATCTCATATTTATATATCGCTCAAGTTTGAAACGTAGTAGATAATCATATATTGAAATATTTGACATGTCCTTGTAAAAAAAATATCTGTACAAGATAGGGTGAAACCTTTTACTTTAAAAGCTTCCCTGATGTACTAGAATTGCAATGTAAAAGTTACATTCAGATCAATATAGTTGTTGTTGAGAAAATTGCGGACATACACATAGATACACACAACCACACAAACAGACCTTCATAACGACGAAACACTTAAGCTTCTTTTACTAATAGTACCTAAAAGTATACGTCTTATTCCCTATATGATTTTTTTTAATCCGATTCTGTACATTTAGCAACAAACTTTTTAGTATATAAAGTTTATGCCTGGAAAATGGATATATTAAAATCGATGAAAAGGAATTTTCAATAATTTATGTATTAAAATACACATAACTACATTGTCTTGTATGAAGATTTTTAAAACTCATCAACTATGTGCGCCTTACAATCTTTAACAGTTTTTAACCATCAGATTTTATCTAATTTATAACAACCATTTTAGTATAAACTTTAGGTCTGGATAGTTTATATATTAAAATACATATGACTATGCATTTGCATGCATGAAAACGTTGAGATCAAAATATTATTGCAATCTGCAACTTTTAGACGGGAAACGATAATCATAGCAGGCAAATATTTCAGACATCATCTTTCGATTCATAGCCTGTATAAATACTGAAGTGCCTGGAGTTCAAGGGGTAGGCATCCATTGATATGAAGCTCATTCTATGTGAAATTCATCGCTTTAACGTTGGATGCACAAATCCGCAGGTAATTCAAAACACGTCTTTGTCAGATGACGCTAGGAAATAGGATTTGGTTTCCAGGATTCTCATTCGTCGTATGTAAAGAAGATAATATCTTTCAGATTTGGCTCATTCTCTTTTTAGTACATTTTGATTTCATAAAAATAGTCTCTTTAATGGGAAAATCAGGATATTCAAAGAACGAAGCTCAAAAATTGTGTTTTCTTTGAACAAATAATTTTCTTCGCTTTACATCTTTAAATTTATCTAAAGGTTATATATATATATATATGTGTTTTTTTTTACGGAAGAAAATATTTCAAAAATTAAAAATAGCATTAAATATTAGAAAAAAAATAGTTTATTTTTTGTTACATAAAATCAATAAAAATAATTCTCAACATTTAAACTGTTAAAATAGTTATGATAAAACTTTTTGAACCAATAATACGTCTTAATTACATCAAAAATATGTTTCTTACATTTTATTTCATTCTTTAAATATCAGATTTTACATATTAAGTAGAACTTTTTATGTATAAATGTTACGTTTGGAAAATGTATTAAAAAAAAATGAAAATTAATTCTCAGCTGTTAATATATTAAAATACTTATGACTACACCTCTTGTATAAAAACTTTTTAAAAAAAACATCTATCGAAATTTTAACATTGAGATTATCTATGTTTAATAGTTAAAAAGTGTTTCTTTCGCTTTATTTAATTAAATTTGTATATAAGATATAAAATAAAAAATATATGTATATAAGAGGATTTTTTTTAATATTCTTATAATGTTAAACCTATCTTAAAATTAAATAATAAGTAAGGATTTTTGAAAAAGTATATAATTAAAAAATAAAATAAATCTTCAAAAAATACTAAAATAAACTCCTTCTAAAATAGCAGACAGATCAGATTTCCAAGACATAATTTAATCATAAAAGAATTCTTGCAATTTAAAAACCGTTTAGAAAATAAAATAGTAATTATGAGGATTTTTTAAGTGTTTTTATTTTTTTTTTATTTTATGTTTTTTTTTATTTTTTTTAAATACAAAATAAATAAATAATTTAAAAAACTATTAAATTTGCTGTCGAATATTTGGGTGGATGTATGATGAACTATGGACTTAAAACGGATAAGTATAAATGTCTGATTTTCATTTTAATCCAAAATATTTTTCAGGAAAATTAAAATCCGTTTATAAACATACACTTTCTATTTTCCTTGTAATGGTGATTATAAGTGAAAATACCCTAAAACCGTCCCTCTAAGGACAATTCGCCATTTTGAAAATTATGATAGAGCTAAAAATTCCCAAAACATCAATATAAAAAAGCCAATTCGTCACAGTGTGCTCGAGACGGACGTTGACCGGAAAGTGACTTCTTAAAGTGAAACCGTTACCCCTGTACCACCAATACTTGATTACATTGCAGCAAAATTTTCCTCTTATACTCTGTTTCATTTCCTTGGTGGTTTTCCGTATGGAATCGTTGCAAAATGGTTTGCAAATAGTGTAAAAAGGCATTAAATACCTAATCCGTCTGCCGATTTTTACGAATATTTATACAGTTCTTGCGATGTTTTTCTGTGAAATATTTGCCAAAAAGGAGTTCAATCGAAAATACTATGTGGGAGTTACCGTGTTTAATAAAACACACACAAAAAATCACGATTATTATTATTATTATTATTTATTTTTTGTTCTGCGTCTGGAAAATAAGAAATAGTATTTCAAACGAAAAATATTTTTCAGTATACTATTTTATTAGATTAAAAAATTGAAAGAAACATTGTTAATTCATAATTTCAAATCACTATTACAAAAATTACTTTACACTATATGTTCGGAAAAGTAATATTAGTGGCATTTTTATCGCTGTGCTTTAACAATTTAGTTATTTTTCTTGTCAATTAGGGTTTCTATACCCAAAATGTAACCGAAGTAAGTTAAATCATGATGAAAAGTCGTTGACAGAGATAAATATTCTGAATTGTAAAATTTCACTTTTTTGCTCCTGTTTCCTTTTGAAGGTAATTTTCTGTGTGAATATAGCATGATTTACCAAGCACTGCACGTGCTTGAACGTGTAAAAGTTCAAGACATTTTTATAAATAAATTCCAGCAAACTTGCGAAAAGACATATATCGGTACTTATTGCTATGATATCCCAACAATCTTTAACGAAATCATCCTTGCTTGTCCTAAAATTCACATGGAATTGCATATTTTCAGATAGCCAGTAGCCAGAGTGTTAGCCATGCATTCAGGAAATGAAAGCCTATTTTAGTTAATTTAGTTATTTATATTAGAATTATCAGTTATCAGCAGTAATAAAAAAAAGTGATCTCACCCTGCTAATTCACCTGCAAATAACTGTATAAAAAATATATATCAAAATCGACTGGAAATAATGAGTACTTTTATGGCATCAATTCAATCGTATGGCATGAATTCAAAATGTAACCATTTTATCATCTTTTATTCCTTCTACAAAATTAAAAAAATATATTAAACATAACAAAAATTTAATTTTGAATAAAATTTCGAAAATAAAATAAAATAACTTTTAATTTTTATGACTTATTTTTCTTCATACTGTATCTTAGACAAATATTTTATTACAGTTGTCAATTTTTTATGACAAAATTTATATTGACACCGCAATATTTAATGGTGATTGAAAATTTTACATATCTTATGTTTAGAAAAACAGATTTGGAAGAACACGATTCACAATAATATTTAAAACAAGTAATTTTAAAGTGAAAAATAAAACCGACATCATGGGATGGTTTCTTACATAATTGCACTGATACTTACTTATTGAAGGCCAGGCCAGATGGCGTATATTAGTGAAATTGGTTTGGCACAGTTCAGTGTTTCTATTGCAACCAATTTTTGTTATCTACAAAGGACATTCCATAAATCTAAGATTTTTTTTTACGTAGTGGCAACATCGTAAAACTAAAAAATAAAACTGCAGGCGATTTTTTTAAATTGTTAACTGTACGTTTATAAATATTCTAAACGAAACAGACGATTTTATTTTCATAGTTTCGTGCTTGTTTAAAAAACTGTTATTATTTGCCCTTCAGAAATGGAGATGAGTGATTCAGAGTTATAAAACGAAATGCGTTGTGCCACAAAATGTTGCTATTGTTCGGGCAAAAGAGCTCCAGAAACAGTTAAGTTAATGAAAGAAGCTTACAAAGTCAAACGTTTTGATGAGTCTACGATTTTTAGATGGCATGGTGATTTCAAAAAGGACGTTTGTTTGCAGAACTGGTTCTTAAGCCTGGTCGACAAGAAAGTGTTGTGAATGATCGAAATGCTAACATGTGGGAAATCTTGAAAGAAAATTGGCGAATGACATGGGGGGAGACAGCGGCATCAACTAATATTTCGAAAAAGTCTATATTTAGCATTCTACGCAACAATTTGCAGCTTCGTCATGTTTGTTCCAGATGAGTTCCTCATCACTTTACTAAAGAACAAATACAAATAAGGATTATCCAATGTTGTGAGTGGAAACAGATGTTTCAAAATGATCCGAATTTCGTAAACGTAACAAGGTTCGTTAAAGATAAAATAATAACGGGTGATGAAAGTTGCGTGCCTCATTTTGATCCAGCTTACCAAGTCCGCAACAAGTGTATGGAAACAAACTGTTTCTCCGCCTCCGAAAAAATTCCGACAAACTAAATCTGCTGGAAAGGTCATGATAATTATTTTCTTTGATCATAAAGGTGTAATCTATCAGCATACTGGGCCTCCAAAAACTACTGTGAATCGTAAATATTATGTTTCACTTTTGAAATTTTTGCGACAACATGAATCGAGAAAGCGTCATGAACTGGTAGGGAAATGGACATTAGATCACGATAATTCTCGCCCTCATGTCGCTACTTCTGTTCAGAAATATCTCAGTAAATGCAATATTAAAATCATACCACAATCCCCTTACAGCCCAGATCTTGCACCATGCGATTTCTAGCTGTTTCCGACCTTCAAGGAGAAGCTCCATGGCTGAAAATTAAATGCAGATTCTGTAGTTATTTCACCAGTGCATTGTTGTTTGAAGCTGCTTCCAGAAAAAGGCTTCTCTACTTGTTTTGAAAAGAGGGTTGAATGATGGGGCCATTGCATATCCTCTGAGGGCAGGTATTTTGAAAAAGAATGATGTATTTTTTTGCTGTAAATGTATTTCTTGATTTTTTATCATTTTAATCTCAGTTTTTAAGGAAAGCCCTTTCTATATTCATGTTACCGCATTATAGAACGAACTCGCATTTTGATGCGCATTTTGATTTTTGTCGAGACTCTGTAAAAGACTTATGGAAACAAAGTATGTTTTAGGAACATAAAATAGTACCTTAAAATATAATATATACTTTAGGGGTGATTGGACAGTTTAAAAAAAATAGAGCATATAAAATAAATTTAAGAGAGAAAATCGGAGAAACAAACAAACATCCCTTTTATTAAATTCTAATGAAATTTATAAAGAAATTAGCACCAAAAATAGACCTTTCCGAAAAAAAAAAAACACTACCAAAATCGTATCATCCACTGAAACGTTATTCGTGGACATTTATAAAACAAATTCATTACAAATGGTTAATAATTAATGCTATATACTAAAGAAATATTTCTGTTTTGCATTATAATCATTTATTCACTCTGATGTTTACATGCATATTTTTGCATTAAAATAATCGTAAAAACATTAATAATGTATCGCTTTAATCAAGTGAAATGGGAAAGCTAAATTTAATTTAAAGAGGTAAGTTACGAAACAAATTTATTTTTATTTGGATGTTAAATAAATACCTATTGTTCACATCCTTCTCTCTTTGACGTTTCGGAGGGATAGGAAAAAATAAATATTTTTATTCCAATCACAATCTTAATATTTAAATTAGCTTTCAATTTACATATGTTTATTAAAATATCATTCGAACATGAATTTCTCAAACAAAACAGAAACTAATTTGCGTTCCTTTTCAATTATCAAACAATTGATCTAAAATAAACTATTATGTTGGAACTATTTAGCAATGGCATTTCAAGCTGTCAAATGCAGAAATTCGAGACAATTACTGCCGCCTTCGGTTTATCTCTTTACATTTGCAAACATTTTTTTATGACTTCAATCATTTAAACAGAAGTATTTTTTTACTGAAAAGTTATTTCTTGTTATTAGAAAAAAATATAGAAACGAATCATTAAAATTCAAACAAATTAAATTTTAAAATATGTTTTTCTGCATTTTTTTTCAAATTTTACAGTATACATAGTGAAAGATAATTGGAAAACTTCAAGAATTTATTAAAATCTTAAACTTAATATCTTGCAAAATTGTTTTTAATCGACTTTTTTTCTTGACAACAACTTCTAGCGAGGTTCAAAACAAGAATTAATCGTGGTTAGTTAACTTTGTGAACGCTTATCATGTTTCCTTAAAGATTTTTTAATTCAATCTTTTTTTTTTCTAGGAAGTAATTAAAACAACTGCAAAAAAATAACCCACTCAATTACTTTCTTCGTCGCAACTCTAATTACTTTAGTGTAATGCATTTTAAAGAAGTAGTATTAAAATTTTTTGAAATCGCATCAATTATCAACAGAGAATGAAGCCGTTTGTAATCACGGTATCAACATTAATGGAAATCAATTCAGCTTGAAATGTTCAAAGCCTAAAGCAAGTCAGTAAAATGTGCAATTTTTTTAAACGTCAAATAATACCAGAAATTTATCATCGTCGTACTTTATCTTCATTTCATACGGCAAGTTACTCAATGTGTTAAGCATTTTAATATCCTTTCGTAGAACACGATCAAAAGTTTAAAATATCAACGTACCAGTATTTATTTACGATTAATTTTAGTTGAGATTTGTTATTTTTGTTATTACATAGCTGGAATTTTTTTTTTTATTATATAGCTGAAATGTTAATTTGTTTTGGTTATTTACTAACATTATAGTTAATTTTTATATGGAATATTTACTTAACTATAACTACCAGATATAAAAAAGACAAAAGTTAATCTAGGAAAATGTAATATAACAACAAACTAAAATAAACAATAATCTCTTCTTTGTTACCCACGAATCTAAAAAGCGTTTTTAAACTTTAGAAACCTCAGAAACTAATATATTGTTGATATTTAAAGTAGCATTTACAAAATCAAAATTATTTTTTCTGCCACGTATTTTCGGAAACGTTTCCCAGTCATTTTTATCGTGCATTAATTAGTTATCCCAACCTAGAATATAAGTTTTTCGGATACTAGCAATTCTCAAGTAAACATTTTCATGTTCAACAAACATGTCTTCAGAGAAAATTCATATATTAACAGCATTAACATTGACATTAAAATTAATACTATTTTGTTATTCTTGCAAGCATAAATTCAGTTATGCAGCTGAAAATGTTATTTCAGAATTTATTGGATCCTGAAAATAGATGTTCCGGTTTGAGAAAACTGATTAATACACAATAACAACAACTCCGGAATTTTACGAAAATCAGTGGCAGCAAAATAAATATTTTTTTATAAATATATCTTTAATTAATTTTTTTAAAATACATCGGTTTCTGAGGTTTCTAAAAATAGAGAACGCTTTTCGTAATAGTGGGTAGCTCGGAAGGGATAATTGTACGTTTTCATACGCGGTTACATTATGCTAGGGGGCTCAGCCCCCTACTCGCTAACACTCGCCAACCCCCCGTGAATTGCAAAGCAATTCACATTGAGACCGCTACGCGGTCACAGCTCGCTTCGCTCACTCGCCCCTTTTTTTCAGCAATTCTAGCCGGAATAAGTTCTACTATAAAACATTTGAACATATGAAATTGACATTTTTTTTAATGTAAAAAAGTAATTCTCCGTTGAAAACACAACTGAAAATGCATTTTTTTGGCATATAAATCATTTAAATACTATGAAAAAATGGATCTTTTACTTCATCAATACAGCAACAGGTGGCGGCAGGTGCAATCTAAACAGTTGTTTTTTTTTTCTCCGACTTTTGAGTGAGTGAAATTCGTAAATGAATTCTAAATAAGAGTTGGGAATTCATTTGAAATTAACGATATTGCTCATAATTAAAATGAGGAATCATCTCAAACGCTTTGGATAGCGTACATGTTATTTTATTTTTAATAATTGCTAGTATGAGTTTCATTCTATGGTTTCATTGCTCTCACACTGACCGCCATATTGAGGCGGAGCTGATCTAACACAATCTAGTCTGTTCATTGGTCTGAGCTCTGGAAACTACGGTTGTTGCCAAACCATAAGTTACAAATTCCGCCCTATTTTCGCGCCACGTAAGACAAATATATATATAGATTTTCGCAGATTAAGAAACATTTGTCTTTTCTTACAGTGTTAAAATTTTTATTGTTAAATGAATCGTCTAATTTTGGACTGATGGAATGCGGAAGGTGGCCACTTCCAACACATCTCGCAATATGGTATCATTTAAATCGGTGGAAGTGGCTATTATCCATATCCAATCAGGACTAAATTGGACGACACATTTTTTGGAATGTAGTTGACTTCATATATGATGCCCTCACCCAATTACTGTGTACTTCTAGCAAAATTCATGATTTTATCGCATTTTTCAGAAAGCAAGTTAAGTCTCATGCAAAATATATCAATAACAATTTAGCATTTGTGTTGAACATATACAGGATGTCCCAAAAACTTTTAAACTAGCATTAATATTTTACCTGTTGGTGTTACGTAGGAAATGTAAATTGCAAAAGTGTTCAAAAGAAGTTAGAAATTAAGAATGTGTGGATGAAATAGTCTTACTTTCAAAAAGTTACACTTTTAAAATTTGTTTAAGGTCCCTGGGTCTTTTAAGGTATATTTTGCAAAATTTTCTCCGCAAGTACATTTGCAAGTACAACAATAAAAATTCTATTATCTTACGGCTAAAACTCACCGAGTCATAGTTTAAATTTTATGATATTTCGGAGCTTCCTGATATTAAAAAATTGCCTGTCCGTTTATGGCGCCAGAAAACTTAGAAATTTCATACAATTCAAAGTGTCATAATCGGAGTTTTGGTCGTAGGAGAATGGACTTTTTACAGTTTCACTTGTCAGAGCAAGGAGAAATATTTTACAGATATAGCTTATAGTATAGTGTAGTTCAGTTGGTTGGGGTCATGATGTGTGACCTGTATCCATTAAAAATGAAGCAAGAACGTAGAAGATAGCATATCGGAAAAACTGCGTGGTCGTAGAATTTGTAAATTGTCCTTTACGCATTGCGTCCGCCAAGAACACAAATTCATGATCCTCAGTTTAAAAGCAGTAGAAAAGAGTATGCATGAATAAAAACTCTGAATTACTTGCAAGTGGTTTTTTATATGGCTATAAGACATCGTGGTGTTATAGAGGAGAAGTGGTCTTCCTAGAAAATTCGTAACACAAGAACCTTTCTATCCGAGAGTTAGATGAGATCTGAAGACATTGCTGACATACTGACAGTGCCACCAACGTTTTAGTCTGCCAATCTGCCAAAGTGCCATACGCATTTTTAACGGTTACCGATAAATGTATATTAACTTTTTTGAATGAATGATTGCCAAGCGTCTTCCAGCAGTGGCGACGTATTAATTAAGCAACTTTAAAAAGATAATCCCGTACGTTGGCATAAAACGTAGGCAGTGCCGCCAACGTTTTAGTCTGCCAATCTGCCAAAGACATACAAAATTTGAAGCAAATCGAATAATTCTGAATGAAAAATTCTTTTATATAAATTAAGGGGGGTCAGCCCCCATCGTTTCCCCTCTTTATACTTAACCAATGGACTCCTAAAACTAATCAGGGAAGCTCCTTACCACATTGAGCATATATACAAAATTTAAAGAAAATCGGAAAATTCTGCATGAAAAACCCATTTATCTAAATTAAGGGGGGTAACCCCCCCGTTTCCCCCCTTTATACTTAACCAGTGAACCCCCCAAGCTAATCAGGGAAGCGCCTTATCACAATAAACCTAAAAACAAAATTTGAAGCAAAACGGTTATTTCTATCAAGAGTTATCGCGTTACGTACATACATACATACATAAGTTCATACAGAACGGGCGGGCACATTAGTTCTCAGGCTTTGATAGCCTGTGAGCAAGAAAGTGTAACTTTTTGAACACTGAAGGCAGTACTATTTCATGAACATAATTCTATTTTCTGTTTTATTTTGAGTACCTTTGCTATTTACATTGCCTACGTAATCTCCATTATGTGAAAAATTAAGCGCGTCCCGATATTTTTTGTAACACCTTGTATAGTACTATGATGCATTAAGCTACTGTAAATTGTGTACACCTATTTTACAATTACTCGGCAACATTATATATGAGCCTTTTTATGATAAAATGGAATTGAATTTTGACCCTTTTTTCACACAACTTTTTATATTAAAATAAAATAAAATCATGTCAGATAAAATATTAAAAGTTCAATTTCAAAATTCAAAATTCTAAGAAGATTGATTCTTTAAAAATGAACTTAAAATGATTACAAATGACACTTATCAAACTAAAAATCTATTTTAGTTGTAGGACAGTAATAAAAAAAAGGAAACTTGTGAAAATTCTATAAATTTGAACTGTTCTGTATACCGAATAATGGTTAAGGGTTACGTTAACACATGTTGAGGTTTGTTTTTAAATTATGTATCACATTTGCATTTTACATTTCAAAATACTTCATGGCATATAATTAGCAAAATTTTCAATTCGTGTTTAAGAATTAAAGTTATACGTTTGAAAGAATAAGATATATGTTATATTTTAAATTTTTTATTGTATTTAATTTTACTTTATAACATTTCTTTAAATGTATCTTTTTATTTTATAGACTCACACTTAAGTGAATGCAAATACTTGAGACGTTTTATTTTTTAAAAATGTTAAAATCAGAGAGAGCTTCTGAATAAATTTGTCTTTAAGAATTAAGAACCGTTAACAACACAATTTTTCCGGATGAATCTAAAAGCATGGTGTATTTTAATTGTAAATACTTCCTCCTTTATTATTCTTAAATAATGGGTCTCTGATTTAAGTAGGAGACATAATGAATTATTCAATACTTAAGAGTAACTTAAACAACGTTTTTCTGATTTTTTTAAGTATAAACGTAGACTGGTTTACCAAAGAAAATAACTTATGATAAAAAAAAACACTTAAAAAAACAGCTTACATGGCTAAACAAAAAACGCTTTTTAATTAGCTGCGTTTTTTAAAGAGTTTTTTTTTTCATCATTTATACATATAATAACTAAGCTTATTTGAGCGAAAAATAAACGAAACTGAAACTTTTAATTTACACGGATTTCCTTTCCGTTTTAAAAGTATCGCCTTGTCAACGTTTTCACGAAAAAACTAAAAAAGAAAAAGAAAAATACTTTATAATATCCAATATTTCTTTTAGAATGAAAAAAAAAAACGTAAGCGGAAATTGCGTTAAGCGTGCCGAAATGCAGAAGAAATTAAATAAGGAAAAGTAAAATAAAGATTTGAAATGGTAAGTTTCTTTGAAAAAAAAAAAGAGTTACGTTACGCAAAATAATCACACAAATATTTTACATTTGTAAATAAAATTAGTTTTGCAATGTTAAGAATGAGTTGTTGTTGTTGTTGTTGTTGTGGGGTCAGAACGCCCCGATCATGGGATATAAGTCTACAGACTCTTTATCCCTAACAATCCTACCTCAAGGAGGCAATTTATACACTAGCTGCAGAAACAACTTGTACAAGAGGAGAAGAATGAGTTCATTTTGCATAGACAGGGTTAAGTAAATAGAAGATATATTCGCAGCAAAAAGTGCTTAGTAGCCTAATAAACCAGCACTCTCTCTGTGATGTATGGTTTGGTATGATTGTAGACCTTGAAAAATTATATTTCACAAATTAATTACTTATGGACATATCAAAAGACCTACTAGCATCGTATCCTGTCTGCTTAAACACTAATTTATACATTTTTAAATTTTCCCTTAAAACTAATTGCATAAATTAAATCTCATTTTATGCGTATATCTCAAACTCGTAACTTCCAATTTTAATAAACTTTTGCATGGAATGACCGAAGGTAAAATTGAACGTAGAAATCAAATATGGTGTCAAAATTAGGTGTTTATTGTTGAAACAAGTTTCCTTCTGATCCTATAGGGAAATGCCCCCTAAGCTTTATTTATTTCTTCAGAGTTTTAAAAGACTTTTTTTACATTCTCATCTCTATTATACTTGGATGATAAAATAGTATGGAGTGTTTCGATTGTTTCATTAATCTATTTGACAAAATTAATCAAAAAATTATAATAAATAAAAATAAATAATTAATTCAAATGTTAAAATGTCGCCATAAGCATGCGATATCTGCCTCAAAAAATATTCGGTATAAGCATATGAGTATGTTTCTTGAGCTTAGAAAAAAAGCGAATTCGGTGTAATGCGCATGCTCTGTAATTATCTACCTAAAGCATGTTTCAAATATATCACTACTCATGCACGGGTTTTAAATACGTAACTACCTAACGGGTATACAGGTAATATTTAAAAATAAATTATTTCTAGTTAATAGAAATTCCGTTCACAAACAATGAGTATGACACATAAATAAATGGCACTACAGGTGGCATAGCGATACGTAGGCTGTATCACATCAAAAGCCATTCAAAATAGGCCCCTTTCACACAACACATATGTCGCAAAAAAGAATCAAATTGTCAGTGACTCTCTGTAGTATGTCACTGGAATTCAACACACAAGCTTGAAAAATAGCCCTCGAGCTCGTCGAGTGTTAAAGGATTGTTGTTGTAAACAATGTCCTTCAGTGTGACATCCGAAATTTCTTTCACTGTACGCTAACAGCGATCACTTTTCAACGACGAAATCTTCGACGCCTGATCGTTCTTGACGTCTGAGCTCTCTTTATAGGGACCACATTCTTATTTATAACAACATTAAAATTACCACTATAGCTCACATTTGATACGCAATAAGCAATCATATATTTAAATTTTCAACGTTTCCCATTTTCTTAGGTTAAAATCTTCCTTGGTGCACACAGATTTCCGAATAAAACTTTACATTAAATCCGGTCAGTGGTTGTTCAAAGAGAATAAGAATTTAGGAATAAGATGTCTGTTTAATTTATATAATAAGATACTGTAATAATATTATTTATTATTTCTTTTTTATCATAACTGCATAAAGTCAAAATAAGAAAGCATCTTCTAGATATTAGAATAAAACCTTTATAAAGGTCTGATTAGATATCTGACAGCCATTTTACTAACCCTTCTTACTCCTTTGTCTATCTTGATTGGACAACTTTTGTCGCTACCGCTACTTCAAAATTAAGCTTTGGCACCACTAATTCAAAAAAATAATCTTCGCAGTATATTTCTACAAAATTTGTAATAGGAATGTACCATGAAGATTATAGTAAAGAAATAGTGGTAGCAAAATTGTGATCGCTATTTCGAAACAGAAATTTTCAAAGAGTGGAAAAGGTTAATAGCTGTATAATAATTATTACATCCCCATATATACACATCGGCCAAACATAAAAGTTTCTATCTTTGAAGCTGCTTAACCGCTTAACCGTCGGGCCCGATTCATGCATGGGCAAAATTTGTGGACTAATTTTGTCGCACCCGTGACCCTCACGGGCTAAACTCCTCAAATTTTTAATTCTATTTCGCACCCTTTTCTCAAAATAAAAATCATGTAATACACTTTATCTGCACTCGAAAGAGAAATGTAATACAAAATCTATATTTTAAGAATAGTGGTGCGAATAGATTATAAAAATAGTTGCCAGTGGCAGCCATGATATTATGATTTATTCAATGATTTTGTCATTCCCGAGATTATATTTTAAATGATTAACCCCTTAATCGTCTCACCCAATACCATCACGGGCAGTCATTTGTAAAAAAAAAAAAAAAAATGCGCACCCGTGACCCTCACGGGCCTAGTGTCACAGAAGTGTAGACTACTTTTTTAAAATTCAGATTAATTAATATCCACTAGTTTTTAAAATAGTGTAATTAAGTCTTATTCTAGCATTATTTAATATGTCATTAAATAAACGAATATTTCTACTTCAAAAAAGTGGTGGCAAAAAATCAATCTGAATTAAAGAGAGTAGCTTGTGTACAAAAAAATTGCCAAATGTAAGGTAAGTAAAATTGTGATTTATAAAAGATGTATTCATCCCGAATACTTTAAAGTTGAAAAATATATATATACCGTTTTTTTTTTACTTTTAAACTCAGAATTTTATTAATAATAAAATAGAACAATAGAATAACATAGAAAATCGACGATTTTTGAACGAATTTTCCGAACATTACGCGACGGTTAAGGTGTTAAAAAATAGTTTTATCTTTGCAAGGTTTAAACGGATGGAATGAAAAGTCAAGCTTGCAAAAAATACTTTTTCAGCAGCTGAAAAAAATCACGATCTAAATTTTACCCTTAGGTACAACATTGTCCCATGTTATATCTACTACATTTATTTAAATGAGTATGTTAGCTTATAGCTTTAGTAGCATCACTAAATAGTTTGTTTAAAGTTTTAATCTCGATTAAGTGAACCTTGAAAATCGTGAAGTTTGAATAGAATTTGTTTAAACGGCTAATCTGACGTGCGTGATATTTCAGAATATTTATATAATAACAGAAAAGTTCCAGAAATTCAGGAAAACTGCCTTATCATTAACTGCAAATTATACAGATTTTCCTGTTTGCCGGTTTAAGGTCGGAATATTCACTCTTCCGGCATCTTTTCCAACGAACTTTCCTTGTAGGATTTGATATACTTGCACTTTGTATTTTTGCTTGAACTTTGTTGTCATTATTTTTAATGACTAAGATATTATGCAGAGTAGCAAATAGGAAGGGCAAATTATAAGTGGCGGAAAAGAATTCTTCCGCAGACTCGGGAATTTTAATTCCGTGTTACGGAATTTAAATATGTATTATCAAACTTTTGTCAAAACATCCTCAAACAACTCTATCTTTTTCGAGATTTGAAACACGCATATTGAAAAATGTCAGTTCTACAATCAAAGAGCTCAGAGGAAAATGTTATTTTACATATTTTCTCAAAGATTATTTTATTATATAGATGAATGAGTTATGAAATAATTTATCATATGACAACGCCAAAATAATTAGTATTGAAGATATGAGGCATTATTTTTTAATATTTAATAATTTATTTAATTTTTCTTTTAATGTTTAAAAATTAAATATTAATAAGTTTTCTGCTTGTGTTTTGTATCACTTGTTACAATTTCAAATGCACGCTATCAACAAGCAAAAAAGCTCATAACCAAAAGCTTTCACTTAAATCTTTTCGAAATTTAATTTTTGTTACATAACATATTTTTCCACTAATTTCATCAATTATTTATAAAACTCGTTAATTTGTGAGGATTAAACACAGTTTAAACATTGAATATGAAAAGTTGCTATAGACAGATTTTAAAAAGATTTTTTTTTCATTTAAGTTCCATAAACCATTTGTCAGAAGGCTACTCCTTGTATATTTATCATAGTAGAAAACAATAATTGTCCAAAATGGTTTTGCTATATCTTGGGTTGACAATATTGACATGACATATTATAACAATATTGGTGTGCTTACGTTGTGCCAACATTGAACCAATATTGGTAAGAAGAAATTCGCCATTTCATTGCCTATATTTCCAATGCAATGCCAATATTTCTTCAATATTGGTATTTCCAGTGTAAAGTGAGTATATCTCTGATAATGGTATTTCATTACAAATATTTCCATTGTAAAGTCATGATATCACTAATAATGGTTTATCATCTATAATAAGGAGAGAAGTTTGTCTGTCTGTGTTTTTGTGCTGTGTTCTGAAGAGACCACTGCACGCAGATCTACAAATTTGGTAAGAAAGTACCTCTATACCTCTTTAAATGCACCTCGAAGCTCGAGTTTAGATTTTTTGGTTAGTTTTTTTATTTAATTTTTTATGCGATGTTTAGCGTTTTTTCACGTATTGAGGAGATTTTTTACATTAAGGTGGCTCTCAAATGACTTGCTCAAAACCGCCAAACTTTCTCACACATTTTCTGACTCATTTTTAAACGCAAAAGTATAAAATTGGAAGACTTGACTATGGAAGCGATTTGGAAACGAAATGAGTTTTCCATTTTCGGATAAATAGATTACTTATCGAGTTATAAGCTATTGTGGTCACGTGACAATGTTTTTCTCGCTTCTTGGTATCCCGCGTTGTGATTTCGGTTCAAAACACCGACTTTGACAGAATATTCTGAAAGATCTACTGCCTTTACTAAGAAATGGAAAACGTGTTCCAATTACATAGTTTCTGAATAAGAACACCTGTTAATTTCATGAATTTGTGAACAAAAATGTATTATAAAATGTGTCAAAAAGTAACCTGTTTGGATTTGAGAAAAGCCTTAATAAAAAGAGAATCCTGTTTCAATCTCTTATCCCAATACAGTAAATTTTGTCCTCTTTTCAATAAATTTTATTCGGAATTCGTACAGCGATTTTTGAATTTTTTGCAAATTTTTTATGCGACTTTAGAGTTTTTTGCATTTCGTTCCGTTTTTTCGCGATTTTCTGACATTAGTAAAAAGAATTTGTTTCAAATTTTTAGCCTATACAGTAAATTTTGTCCTCTAATATTTTTTAATATTAGAGATTTTTAATGCGACATTTAGTTTTCCTTTTTTGAGTACCGTGACGAGTTTATGACATCCGGCTTTGAATTTGGTTTTTAACTTTTAGCAGAATATAATAACTTTTGTCCTTCGCGAATTTAATGCGATTTTTCGGCTTCCGATTTGATTTTTTGACATTTGTAAAAGGAATTCTGTTTAAAACTTTTAGCCTACTATAGGAAATTTTGTCCTCCAATATTTTTGAATTTTAGCAATTTTTAATACGATTTTAAAGGGGATTTTTAGCGCTTTTTTGAGTACCGCGGAGATTTTTTTTGACATTCGGAAAAATAATTTGGTTTTAAACTTTCAGCCTAATATAGTGAATTTTGTACTCCAAGATTTTTGAATATTGGCGATTTTTCATGTGATTTTTAGCGTTTTTTTTCAGGACCACCGCGATTTTATGACATCCGAAAAAGGAATTTGGTTAAATATTTTCCTCTACAATTTTAGAATTTTAGAAAATTTTAATGCGAATTTTAAAGATTTTTTGCGTTTCGTGACGAGTTTTTGAGTTTTAGAAAAAGAATTTCGTTTGAAACATTTAGCCTAATATAGTAAATTTTGTCGTCTACGATTTTTGAATTTTAACGATTTTTAATGCAATTTTCAATGCCATTTTTAGCGATTATACGAGTACAGCACAGAGTTTTTGGCATTCGAAAAAATATTTGGTTTTGAACTTTTAGACTAATATAATAAATTTTGTCCTCCACGACTTTTGAATATTAGCGATTTTTAATACGATTTTTAGCACTTTTTTTTCAAGTACCGCGTCGATTTTATGATATCCGGATAAGGAATTGGTTCGAACTTTTAGCCTAATATAGTAAATCTTGTACTTCACTATTTTTGATTTTTTTGCGATTTTTAGCGATTTTTTGAGATTTGTAAAAGGAATTCTGTTTAAAACTTTTAACTTAATAAAGGAAATTTTTTCCTCCACAATTTTTGAAATTTTAGAGATTTTTAATAGGTTTTTGGCATTTTTACGGGATTCGCTGCGATTTTTTGACAATCGGAAACGATATTTGTTTTCAAACTGTGAACCCAATATAGTAAATTTTGTCCTATTCGATTTTTGAATTTTAGCGATTTTTAATGTGATTTTTCGAATTCCGCGGCGGTGTTTGAAAAATATTCGATTTAATGAATTTCTGTCAAAAAAGTGCGCTTTCAACTGCGTTACGCTTTTTTAGACATAACTAAATTTTAATATATTATGTGGTATGTTTAAAATAAATAAAATAATATACAGGCGTGAGCAAAATATATGGAGATATTGCCGTATTTGACTCTAAATGCCGGAAAAGCATCTTCAGTTCTACGATGCGTTTGCCAGCTGAATTAAATATGTAGTACACACTACGTGATATGTATAAAAAATCGTTAATTATATACAGGAAAAAAATTGAATATGTTACTGTCTATGGGAGGTAATTGATTCAAATGGGTTTTCATCTGTTTTTTGTGTTTTCTAACTCACTTGTTTAGATACCTCCTTTCATCATATAATAAGTGAATTTTTTTAACAATTTTCTGATAGTGTTGGAAACTGATTCATAGTGTAATCGTATGTACAATTTTTCTTTTTTATTTATATTAATCACACTTATTAATTTATTTTTTATTTTATGGGAAATATGGACGGTTATAATCTGATTCTGTACTGAAATTTTATAATTGTCTGGAGATATGGCAATAAGATATGAGATAGCAAATTATTGTCATTCAAAACATAACGACATCAATTACTTTTATTCTGAATTGCGCGAAACAATGTTGTTTATCCAATATGTTGTTATTATATGCAGGAATTCTAAAATGTTTATTTAGACATCTCCTTTCATCATGTAGAAAATAAATTTTGCAACGATATTCGGATGGAGTTGGAAATTGATTCATTATCTAATCGTATACTTTTTTTTTTTTTTTTTTTTTTTTTGCATTAATACTATTATTGACACTCATTATTTTTATTAGTATTTTTAATGACAGGTGACTGTTAGATTTCCAAAACCCATGAAATATATTTGAACGCCGACGTAATGCTATTGTACCACAAAAGTATTACAATTTTTTAAAACAGAAAAACAGACAAAAAAGACATGTTTTCTTTTGTAGCATAAGTAAGCATGGAGAATTTTATTGTGGTTCCGCTAGTTGCTGTAATACCAAGGCAACACTAGATACCGGGCTTGCTCATTCACTCTCAAAACGTCACAAATGGTGGCTGACCGCGACCAGCGATTGGTCCAAAGCAACGCGCCCATCGTTTTGTGCCAATCGCTGTATGTCTTTCCTCCTAGTCAGCCACCTTTTGTGACGTCATCATAATGAATGAGCAAGCCCGGTATGTAGTGTAGCCCTGGTAATACACATCTAACAAAAACATAACTGTGAAAAAAAGGAACCAAGTTCTCTTTAAAAAAAAAGTGATATGTAAGTGGGTGGGTGCCAAGTTCAAATAAAATTCACTCGAACTTACCTACTCAATTATTATAGCATTGTTAAATTGTTTAAAAATAAAAATCTCTTTGTCAGGCCTTAATCTGTATTGAGGTTTCCGGGAGTGGTAGAAACTAGAGTGATAATCAAAGACGAGCGGAAGTGTATCTGTGTGTTTATTTCTTTATCAAATCTTTAACACGAGTCATTTGTTTATAATAATAACAATATTAAAATTATTATAATGACAGTGTTATTAATATTATCATCATCATTTTATTAAGACGTGAAAATAATAGGAATAATATTTATCAAAAACTTGCCAAGTTCTAGATTTATTATTAATATGCAATCAATAATTATTATTTTTAAACAATTTAAATAATGCTATAATACTTCAATAGGAAAGTTTGAGTGAATTTTATTTGACACTGGCACCCACTTACATATCACTTCTTTTGTTGTTTTGTTTTTGTTTTTGTTTTTGTTTTTTTAGAATTTGGCTCCCTTTTTTCACAGTTATGTGTTTGTTAGATATCATTACTTTTTGTACAGTTGCAATATACTTAAACACTTTACTTAATGGTTTTTAATGTGTTTACAAGTGACTATTTTACTAACCAAGCAATATTCAATTTAGTTTAAATTTCCTACAACAAAATATTTGGCTGTCAATTTGCGGCAGAAATCAGTATTTTAATACTGCTGTATTTAATGTTTGTTTTGAAACGAAATGTATTGATTCGAAATTTTTATCATAAATTGAAATCATTGGACTTGGAAGAACTAAAATATTGCACTGACAGGAAACTGACGAATGGAAAACTACAACTTCAATTAAACGCCATTGAAGAATTTAATAACCTTAGAACAAAATTAATTAACTCAGAGATAAATGGAAAATTCGTACTAAAAATTCAACAAAGAAAATTAATAATCTTTAAAATTCCAGATACGATAACAGACGTTCTTAAATCCATCCTTAAAAAGCACTTAAAAGATAATATAGAACTTAATTTCGCTAAGAGAATCAACAAGGGCGAATATTACAACCAGATAATTGAAACAGACATTTCTTCAGCAAATATTTTACTTAAATTAGGCAGAATTAATTTTGACTTAAAATTTAGCATTGTAAAGAAATATATTAGCTTACAGAGGTGCTTCCGATGCCAGCGCTACGGTCATCAAATAAATGCTCTGAAAGTAACCCTATAACATGTGCATACTGTGCATCTTCCCATGACTCCAGACACTGTCAACTTCAACACAATTCCGATTATTTCTGAAATAATAATAATCATATTGACATAATTTTATGTTTTACCATTTCAGACTCATTAACATATAAATCAACAGTCCGATTCATATTTACAAATAAAATGACGAAGTTATCCAAATAATATCAAACAAATAGTATAAAATTTAAACAAGCACTAACAAGAAAATCCGCTTGACTTTTAGCCCTTACTAATGTAGGTTTTCAGTCTGGTGAAAGAAAGTATTGGCTCAAACTATAATTAAAAACAAAATGCTAATGCACCTTTTGTTTAATTATAACATTTATTCGACACAGAGCATACAAACTTGAAAGTAAACAGACAGTAATTATTAAAATTCGAATTCGTCCACCGAAACTACAGCAAAGCAAGAATTTGCATCTTCAAAACCCTCCGTATCCCACAGTTTGTAAGTTCGTGTCACTATCGAAAGACATCGAAATGATACTTGATAGTCCTCTGCAAGCATTATCTTTATACTCAGGGGCAATCGGTAGAGTACCTTTATCCGCAGCAGAAATCGATTGAGTTCCTGTAGCACTGGCGATGAGAGTCCGAGACACCGCAAGGTTGTCCACAGCTACAGTGCCTAGACCCATGGTAGCCACACATCCATGATCAATATTTATTTGAATCATAGGAATGACTCTCTTTTGTTTGTATTTTTAATTCTGGGATTAGACAAATTTCAACTGCGGATGTCTCGAAATATATGCGTATTTCGATACATGTATTATCTCAAGATGTTTTTGGTTTTTCACAATGTGTTTAAAAAGGTAAATTTGATGCACCATTACTCAAAAAATTAATTCTCTGAAATTAGCCAAAAATGGCTGATAATCAGGTGATTTTGCTGCAACGTCAGCCCGGATACAACATTTGGCAATTTTTTGACAAATTAAAATTTCGCAAAATAGACGTAACGTTGAAGTAAAAATGGACACCACCAAGTGAGTAATTAATCGATTTAAAAAAATCGATTCGTTATAGTGTAAACGAACTTCCCACCAAATTTGAAGTATGTAAGTGCAGTAGATATATGAGATCTCTTTGATGAGTGAGTGAGTCAGTGATAACGTTATCGATTATCAGACATTTTCAAATATCATTATCTCGGAAACCAATTATGCGTTATTTATAAAATGTTGTATTCTGGATAATCAAGGGGCCTTACTACACATCTAAAATTACAAGTACGTAGGTCAAATAGATTTTCAGTATTAGAGTGTCGAAATTTGGCGAAAACAGCTCGAAATGGTTCGTGTAATATAACACACTAGTATTGCAGACGAACTTGGCTGACACACTGCCGTGTGTCTAGATAAAATATTCCTTGTTTCCAGCACAACTATACAGAAAATGTATTCAAGCTGTCACAATTGAAAAATAGGTTTAAATACGTCAAATATGTTATTTGGGGTTACATGTTATTATCTCTTTGATTTGCGAGACCAATTACTAAAACTAAACAAAATATAAATATGGAAAAATAGTCATTCCAGATACTTGAACTTTAGAAAAAAAATGATGGTGTTTTCACCATAAAAATACAGTAGAACACCATCTGTACGTCTCTTATATAGACAACGTTTAAATTATACGTCATTTCATAATAGAACCTATTCCCATCAATTTATTTTAATTGGAAATTACTTTACCTGAACAATGGATCTGTATGTATCTTATTTACACAACGTTTAAATTATATATCATTTATTTGTGAAGCTTATTATTATATCCCCTTTCAGTTTTTTTTAATTGCAGAGTATTTCACTTATATACACTTTAAAAAAAATTCCGTCAATTTACGGGAAAATGACTGGCAGCAGAGTTGCCGGAATGTTTCTGTTTTTTGAGCAAAGTTCCGTCTTTGTAGTCCGTAAATTCTGTAAATGGCACGATACAGACGCGAAGGAGTTGAAGCGCATGCGTGGCGATAAAAAAACTGCAATCCCATTGGATGGTAGATTTTTACAATAATAATTCCGTATTTGAAACTATGTAATCTTAAAATGGCAACAGATATACGGGAGAGATTCCATTTTTCTAACAAAACGGAAAATTTCTAATCAAAATTCACGGAAAACAACCTGTCAATAAACGAAAAATTTTAACAGTGTAGACAATGTTTAAATTACATATAATTTTATCGTAGAGCCTATTATCTTCTGTTTATTTTAATTGAAAAGTTTATCATTTGTACGGTGCATCTGTACGCCTCTCATTTAGACACGTTTAAATTATGCATCATTTCATCGTGGAGCATTTTCTCTTCGATTTATTTTAACTGGAAAGTACTTCATTTGTACGATAAGTTGTTTTATACAACAACTTTATTCAGATTTACAAAAGAAACTATAAAGTTTATCATATCTTTTGAACAACAATTAAATGATGTCTACATATATGAAAGTTTTAAAATAATGAATTAAACAGAAAATTTATATTGTAAAGCAAAACAAGCCCGTAACTAACTGTGACATCATATTAACGGTGACAACACGTGACAAATAAATTTCGATTTACTGCAATTTTTTAAACACCTAAACGTCGCACAATATACATTTTTCCAACGTTGAATAGGAAAACAAGTGTTCTTTCAAATGCAATTTGTTTGAAAATTCAATTTACTGATTCTATGGTTTTAAAAATAATTTTCATTAAAAAAAAAAAAAAAAAAAAAAAAATCTATCATTATGGCGTGCATCGTGCATCGCGATTACCTAAGATTAATCCGTTTGTACTTAAAACACTATAAATAGTTCAGCATTTGTTTCCGGCTAATATTCCCTAACGAAATGAAAATTTAATCTATAAAATAATAAAATAATATAAATAAAACACAAATTTAACAGGCATGTAAACGAACTACGTTTTTAAACCACTAAAATTTCTAAATTTAAAAGCACTGAGAAAAATTACACTTTCAAATCTGAGAAAAACAATATTTTCATATTGTTATGAAAAATTTTGTCTCAAATATGACGAACCCATGCTTTCAATTCAGAATTACCAGAAATACTCACAATATTGAAACATGGACATACTTAAAATTGAGCACATAGAGGTCAGTTCATACTCATTTTTGAAACATGGTCACACTCAAAAATGATTAGAATCAGTTCAAACTCATTTTTGAAGAATGGAAATACTCAAAAATGAGCACATACAAGTCTGTTCATACTCATTTTTGAAACATGGACATACTCAAATATGAGGACACGGTGTTTTATCCTTGAGTGTGTGCTTGTTTTCTTAAATCAGTATATGCATGTTTCAAACTTGAGTAATTTTGATTCGGAGCCATTTTGACTATGCGACATACTCAGATTCGAGTATTTTGAGCTCAGTTTTGAAAATGTCGTCTTTAGAATGAGGCTGTAAATAGCGAAATCTTTGGCGATTTTTTCGGGTATTTACTCCTGGCTTGCGGCTAATATGAAAGTATCGCTTTTAACTCAATCAAAACTTTATTTGAGTACATAATTGATATTTTTTATATAAAATTGCTTTTTTGGTAGTTAGTGGAAAATCTGAAAAAAATATATTAAATTCCAAAACATTTATTAGATTTTTCAATTTAAAAGGATAAAAATTAGGGTAATTTGGGGAGAGATACCAGTATTGGACAAGATGCCTTGTTTTTCCTATGCGCAGGTGCTGTAGGGAGACACTATTCAGTCGGGTGGAAGAGGCTTACCTACTGATACTTTAACCTTTTTTATCCTGACTGTACTTATAAGTACCACTTTAACCTCTTCGCGACGAGCGTCTTTTACAGAATTTTTAATCTGTTACCACCGGTTTTTCAAATGAGAAATTTTCACCTAAATGAATCGCAAAAATGCTATGATTAGATAAGGAAAACTTTACAAAAAAAATAATAACTGGTGGGAATAAACGAGGATTCTGAGCATCTAAACAGTAGCTGGAAAATTAATTCAGGATATAAAGGGTTAATTTCATTTTTCATTGTTTATTAAAGTTTAATAGTGCTTTTCTATTGCTATTTCGTCTTAACACCTTTAGTAAGTGTCCAAAATCATTTACGCTCTTTCTTCATGTAGTTCATATGTAGTTGTCCATCTTACCCCAATCTTGGGGTAACATGTAATGTCACGTAATGGGGTAACACGTAATGTCATTTACAAAAACAAAATTTTTTATGGTTTCTGTGACATTTGTAAAATGAAATACATTTTTAAATCATACGTAAATATATCAACTTTAACAAGAAATTAATGAATAACAAATAAAAACAACAGGCGATTTTAAAAAACATTAATCATTATCAATGGCATCTTCATCCAATCTACCCTAGTTTTCACTTATTTTCTGTAGCCATAGAAAACCGGATTTGATCCTCTATTTGGTATTAAATGGGAAAAGGCTTCACCTTTTTCTTAATTCATTAGCTCCGTCCACTGTGAACAAGTTTATAACTCCTCTCTAAGAACTATTGAATGCAAACAGAGGTGCCAAGCTCTCATTAATATTCCGTAATATGTGGGTTAATTTGAACCAGGTTTAACACGTTTCGCACCAGAAAATTTTTTAAGAAATGAAATTAAATAAATCCACTTCCAAAATATGAAAATAAATAAATAAAGATTCATCAAATAATTTTCTGGTTCGAAAAGTTGTTAAACTGGGTCAAATTAATCCACATGTTACGGAAGATTAGTGAGAGCTTGGCACCTCTGTGCAAATACTGAAGTTTGGCATTCTCGTAAAATGGAAAGTTCTATTATAACATAAAACGCTTCCCCTTTTTCTTAATTCGTCAGCTCTCTCCACTGTGGACAAGCTTATAGCTCTTCTCTAAGAACTATTGAATGCAAATACTGAAGCTTGATATTCTCGTGAAAAGGAAAGTTCTATTATAACATACAAGACACACATTTTAGAAATCATTAGTTTCAAATGTTTAAGAAAGTGGAATTAGAGGAAATAGAAATCAGTGAAAATATATGTTGTATTTTATCATTGTCTCCCATTGGTGATGGATAAAGTAAAACTTTAAAAAAAATTATTATTTAATTAATTATTTATTTTTAAATTAATTTAAATAATAAATTAAATAATTTATTATTTAATTTATTATTTATTTTTATTAAAAAATTTAAATGCATAATAGATTTAATATTTTTATAAAATATGACTTAAAATATGTTAATATAAATAGATTTATCGAACAGAACTGTAAAAGTCTTATTACGATTGAGTAATACGCGTTAAATAAAAAATATTAGTTACAAAAATTTTTATTTATACGTAATTTTTAATGGTTCCTTTCGAGGTGTACAAAAGGATGTTTTACTACATATATGTGTAATTGTGAGTTAGGAAATATAATATGAATTTAATGCCGATAAGTGTGAAATATAAGCTTCTGTAATAAAAAAGAAAATGCAAAAATCTATGTATCCCGATTACTCTAATTTAAATGTTTTCAAGCAAAAGAGTATATCTTTTTACTTATACGAAATTTTCTGCTTCATATAAATCACAAGGGTATACAATTTATTCTTTTTTTTTTCAGAAACTAGCTCAGGCAAACATAATTCAAGTGTGACGTAACGAGACCCAATTCAGTATATTCTGCTAGCAAGCAGTGGCTATTCATCTTGTTATATATTCAACCTTTCTCAGTTTTCCCGTTTTATGTAGTTTATTTCGGCAATAAAATTCTTTAGTATTTATATTTCATTTTCTTTCTGACTGTTTAGAGATTATCTGAGTTAAGCAGATTTAATCATGGAAAAAACTGTTTATTTTTTTTATTTCAAAGAATAAATAAAAAAACATTTTGGTTCAATTTTATTCCTTTATTTTATTCACCTTTTCCACATTATTTTTTTATGGAAAACTAGGGGATTCAACCCGGACTTCCTGTATTACCGAACATAGGTGAAAACCATTTTTTTTTAATTGAACACATTAATAGATTATTTTTATATTTCATATATATATATATATATTTTACTAACAACTAACAATAATAAAAAATATTTTTATGCGAAAAATATCAATAAATATATTCAAAAATTTTTGAATTTTATTAAAAGCTATATTCTCGTTTTAGACGCGTGACGGGAGTTAATAACCGTAAAAATAGCCAAAGATCTCTATTTACACCAGTCCTTTTTTATTCTTATAATTTCAGTGGTTTGATTACAAGTATGTTAATTTTGTGTTTTAATTATACTGTTATATTATTTTGCTTATTTATTGATCAACAACAAAAATACTAAATTGTTTATATTCTTTTAAGTGCAAACAGGTGAATATTTCGTAATCGGAGTGCACACGATGCTATATGTAGATTAAAATAATTTCTTGCTTGAAATTTATTTTAAAGATCATAAAAAGTCAGTAAATTGGGACACTTTTGAAACAAATTGCATGTGAATGAACATTTTTTTCATATTTGACGGTGTATAAATTTAATTTGTGCGATGTTTAGAAGTTAAATTGCAGTAAAAGCGAAGTTTATTGGTTTCGTGTTGCCACCATCAATATGACGTCAGCGTAACTCATGGACATGTTGTTGGTTTATAGTATATAGACGGTTATTTTGGTAATACAATTTAATCTTAATCGGTAATGATATTTTATAATTGTCCAACGATATGGTATTTAGAAGACAAACTATTGTCTTTCAAAACATAAGGACGAGAAATACTTTTATTCTGAAATGTGAGAATCCAATGTTGTATCGCGGATTCTTCTTCGCCATTTATGCCTCAAATTATGAATTATTAAAACTTTCCCGATCGAAAGTATTTTTTCTGAATTAAAAAAAAATAGGAAATTTGGGCAATCATTAAAAAAACTAAGGGAACCAACCTGGCCTTCCCCTTTTACAGAATATTGGTGAAAAACATTTTTTTTTTTTTGTAATTGAAAACTCTAATATATTTTTTACGTTTAATATATTATTTTTTGTATTGCCTACTAACAACACCAAACAAAATTTTATATGAAAAATATTAATAATGTATTCAAATAAACTTTTGAAATTTGTTACAAGCAAAATTTCATTTTAGCCGCATGAGAGTTAATATTGTGAGTAATTTCAGTTAATGGCCGCATAAATCGCCAAAGATTTCGCTACTTACAGCAGCTTGTTTTATTCTAATAAGTTCAGTGATTTAAGCTTGTAGTTCGATTACATGTATGTTTAATTTGTGCTTTATTTATATTGTTTTATTTATTTATTTATTTATTAATGAAACTTTTCTTTCGTTATATTAGTCGAAAACAAATGCTGAAATATTTATATTCTTGAAGAAAGGTTACACTACGTCTGATCAAAAATTACATAAACAGTTAAACCCTGTTCTAAAACAATTTAATACACTTTAAAAAATACATTAAAACAATTAAAATACTGCACACGTGTTTTAACAAACGTTAGTTCTTCCCCAGTATAATAAAAACGTTATAGTCATGTAAGATGAAAATAAAACAACTTACAGATGTAACCATGTCAAATGCGATGTGTCACTAATGCGAGCAAGGCCCTACGTTATTACAGCGTTGAAAAACTTTTTTACAACGAGAAAAAGAGGATTTTTATGGATCTGTGCAAAAAGGGTAATCCCAAACGTTGGTCAAAGGTAATTTTCTCAGAGACTTTAAAAGCAGCTACACAAACTCCTCCACCCTTTCAACGTGAGTCTACTAAAGCCTTCGTATCCATACCATATTACAGGAACTTTCCAGAAAAAAGTAGTATTACAGTTACTCGGAACAATTAAAATCAATGCTGTTTTTATTCCTCAAACAGCTTTACGTAGTTTTCTGTGTGGTTTTAAGCATTAATATCCCATCACGCAATCTAAAGGCGTCGTTCAATGTATACACTGCAAACTGTGTGTGTCAAGTTATATCGGTGAAGCCGGCTGCACATTTGAAATCAGACTGAAGAAACATAAATACACATTAAAGACCGGCAATTTATACTCTAAGTAGGTTGTCCACGCCCTAGATACAGACCATGTCACGGATTTTGTAAAATCTGCTATAGTTAAACTAAATTGCAATATATACGCAAGTCGCATTTTTCTTTAGGCCTGGTTCACAAAATTAGTCTGTTAACCCTTGAATGAAGCAAACCAAATTCCTTCGGAATACACGCTTCTACTTTAATTACTTACCCATCATACGTAGTATAGGGTAAGTCTTGTAATCGTTTTAAAAATCGAAAACAAACTTTTGAAAGATTTACACGTTTCAGACACTGGAGATACCGAAAAATATATTTTTAGAAAAAAAAATTTGCCGTCCGTCTGTCTGTGTGTGAGCCTGTGTGTCTGTCTGTAAACGCTCGCTCTATCTCCCGAACAAATTGAGATAGGGACTTGAAATTTGGTATGTACTCAGTTTCTATTAATGGGAAGAAGCTTATTGAATTTCAGTAACCTCGATTATATGGAACTATTTTTTTCGTACTCTGGAAGTATTCTTTCTGATAAAAGCTATGTAAAAATTTTCGAAATTGTTTATTTTAAGGAGTGAATATAAAAGACAATAAAAAAACATAAATTTTGCATAAAGAATGAAGTCGATCGGATAATAAGTTGCCTAGATATTTGCAATCCCATTTACCACACTCTTCGTTTTTTCATGACCCTGTATTTCATTCAAATTTCAATTCAAAGATATAGTTTAATTGGAATTGAAATGCTTAATTAGACGCAGTAAACCGTTAGTTAATATGATTATCAATTTTGGTGTTATAAGGATGTTTCTTTTACGCAATTCAATAATAGAGCATTTAAAGTTTATGACGTCATCAAGCCACGATTTTATTCGAATTGCAATGCATTTTATAAGAAGTTTACACATGGGTTTTTTTTCATATTTTATATTATTCATATTGATGATGGGTAAGTATTATACTGTGGCCCCCAACGACTAGTTTTATTCGATTTTGAGTGGTTTGAAGGTGATTACTTCTGTAAGTTGTTTTATTTTCATCTTACATGACTATAACGTTTTTCTTGTACTGAGGAGGGACTAATATTTGTCCGACACGTCTACAATATTTTAATTGTTTTAATGTAGTTTTCCTACGTATTAAATTGTTTGGCTTATAGAGTTAAATTCTCTATTTATCATATATATATTCTAATACGAGCAAATCTTGTGTGTGGTTATATATATATATATATATATATATATATATATATATATATGCAAATTTTATCTTAAAAACGGCTCTAACGATTTTGACGAAATTTTGAATCCTACCGTTTTAGGGCACCAGAAAACCATTGGGCTAGGTCCCATGTTCGAGAAAATTCGATTAGTGGGTTATTTTGGATCATTTTGGGTCATGGTCAAGCTAATTGTATCTAAAAAACGGTTCAAACGATTTTGACGAAATTTTGTATCCGACCATTTTCAGGCACGAGTAGATTATTGAGCTGGGTCACATGTTCGAGAACTTTCGATTAGAGGGTCATTTTTGGTTCAACGCGGGTCAAATTAATTTTATCTAAAAAACGGCTCTAACGATTTTGATTAAATTTTGTGTCCTACGAGTTTCGAGCACGATAAAATCATTGGGCTAGGTCACATGTACGAGAAAATTCGATTAGTGGGTCATTTCTGGGTCACTGTGGGTCAAGATCTAAAAAGCGGCTCAATTTACACTAAATTTTGCATCCAATGGTTTTCTTGCATGAGAAAACTGCTGGGCTAGGTCACATGTTCGAGAACTTTCGATTAGTGGGTCATTTTTGGGTCAAAGTGGGTCAAATTAATTTTATCTATAAAACGGCTCTAACGATTTTGATTAAATTTTGTATCCTACGAGTTTCGGACCCGCGAAAATCATTGGGCTAGGTCACATGTTCGAGAAAATTCGATTAGTGGGTCATTTCTGGGTCATTGTGGGTCAAGATCTAAAAAGCGGCTCAATTTACACTAAATTTTGCATCCAATGGTTTTCGAGCACGAGAAGACTGTTGGGCTAGGTCACATGTTCGAGAAAATTCAATTAGTGGGTCATTTTGGTCATGGAGCATTATGGGTCAAGCTATTTTATCTTAAAAACGGTTCAGAGGATTTGAAATAAATTTAGCACCCTACACGTTTAGGGAACAAGAAGACTATTAGGCTAGGTCACATGTTCGAGAAATTTCGATTAGTGGGTCATTTTGGTCATGGGTCATAAAGGGTCAAGCTATTTTATCTTAAAAACGGCTCAGACTATTTACACTAAATTTTGAATCCTATGGTTTTCGGGCACGAGAAAACTGTTGGGCTAAGTCATATGTTCGAGAAAATTCAATTAGTGGGTCATTTTGGTCATGGGTCATGATATTTGAACTCAAATTTAATTTTGACCGAGCATAGCTCGGTCTTCCCTGCTCGTATTGTTTTAAGTGCAAACAGGTTAATCTTTCGTAATTGGATTAGACGAAATAGAGATAGATTTAAAAAAATTCATGCTTGACAATTATTTTTAAAAAACACTAAATCCAGATATAGTTTTCAAACAAATTGAATTTGAAAGATTTTTTTTTCTATTTGACGGTGTACAAATTGAAATTGTGCGATGTTTAGAAGTAAAACTAGTCGTTGGGGGCCACCGTTATACTTACCCATCATGGATATGCATAATATAAAATATGAAAATAAAACATGTGTAAACTATTTATAAAATGCATTGCAATTCGAATAAAATTGTGGCTTGATGACGTCATAAACTTTAAATGCTCTATTACTGAATTGCGTAAACATCCTCATAACTCCAAAATTTGTAATCATATTAACTAACGTTTACTGCGTCGGATTAAGCGTTTCATTTCCAATTAAAATATACCTTTGAATTGAAATTTGAATGAAATACAGGGTCATGAAAAATTGAAGAGTGTGGAAAATAGGATTAGAAATATCTCAGCAACTAATTATGCGATAGACTTCCTTCGTGATGTAAAATTTATGTTTTTTTATTTTATTTTATATTCACTCTTTAAAATAAACAATTTCGAACATTTTTATATACCTTTTATCAGAACGAATATTTCGAGAGTCCGAAAAAAATTATTCCGGATAATCGAGGTTACCGAAATTAAATAAGCTTCTTCCCATTATTACATACTAAGTACATACCATATTTCAAGTCTCAATGTCAATTGTTCGGGAGATAGAGCGTTTCCAGACACACACACAGACAGACGGACGGCAAATTTATTTTTTCTAAAAATATGTTTCTCGGAATCTCCAGTGTCTAAAACGTGTAAATCCGTCAAAAAGTTTTTTTCGATTTTCAAACCGATTACAAGACTTACCCTATACTACGTATGATGGGTAAGTAAAAAATTGCCGTAAAAGCGAGATTTATTGGCCAGTTGTTGCCACTGTTACTATCATGTCACTACTATTCACGGACATGTTTTTGCTTTATAACATAGATTTTAGAGACACTTCGTCTATTAAAACTAATAAACTAAATAAGTATTTATATGTGTTTTCTGGAATATTTACAGTTCTGTTCAAGTCATTTTTAATATTATTTTCAGTAGCTTGGAGAAATACAAAATGTTTAAATACATGTCTTACATACAGGGTGTGCCTAAAATATATGTCAAAAATGTAAAGGTAGGTAGAGGGGACCTAAATAAGCATATTTCGTATAGTATTGTGTGTGCGGTATTGCCGCCTTGAGCCAGTAAGGAGTTTTGATGACTGCGGCGTATAAAAGCGCTTCGCTAGCTGGATTCATCATTTCCAGCACGGATCTCAAACAGCATGCATTGTTTCACCAATGTGGAGCTTGCCGACATGCATTTCATGTATGGGGCTTCACAAGGAAATGGATTAGCTGCTCAGAGGACGTACAGGGAGCGATTCCCGGATAGGAATCAACCGGATCGTCGAACATTCGAGCATCTTCATCGGGAGTTACGCACAAGTGGATCGTTTTATGCTTCCAGGCGTGGAGCTGGCATTGGAAGATATCGCAGAATTCCTGCAGTGGAAAACAGAATGCTAAACACAGTAGAGGATAATCCTTCGACTTGAGAGCTGTAGGACGTGCGTTGGGTGTGAACCATCAAATCGTTTTGAGGACTTTACATGAAGACGGAATGTATCCGTATAATTTACAAATAGTGCAAGCAATGACCCCTGACAATTATCTTCCACGTCTCAACTTTGCTTGTTGGTACCTACAGGAGACGGCAGCCAATCCAACCTTCCCATCAGATGTTTTATTTACTGATGACGCTACCTTTACGCGGTCGGGTATGTTTAACATCCATAATTCTTACCTATGGGCTCATGGCAATCTACATGGCACAATAGCACACGCGTACCAAGAAAGGTTTTCCATTAATGTTTGGGCAGGCATTGTACACAATAACTTAGTAGGACCGTACATTCTACCTCGTCGTTTAACTGGCCATACATACAACATCTTCCTACAAGAGGTTTTACCTGAACTTCTGGTAGATATTCCTCCAGTTGTTCGCAGAGGAAAGTGGTTCTAGCACGATGGAGTCCCACCTCACTTCAGTCGAGACGTCAGGAATCACCTGGACGCTGTCTACGGCCAGCATTGGATAGGACGGGGCGGTCCAGTTCCCTGGCCACCGCGTTCTCCGGATTTAACCTGCTTGGATTTTTTTCTTTTGGGGTCACATTAAAAGCCTGGTGTACGAGAGTCCCGTCACATTTGAAGAAGATCTTGTTGCCCTCTTGTCTGTTGCTGCTTTACATGTGCTCGACATGCCTGACGTCTTTTCTAATATACGCCGATCTATGCGCCGTCGCTGTGAATCTTGTATCGCTGTTAGTGGCCGCTCTTTCGAGCACCTCTTATAAACTGTTAATAAATTTTTGATTTATTTTGTCTTTACTTGTCTTTTCAGTTTCCTTTGATTCATACTGCTTTACAAGCTAGTGCTTTAATGGGTCATTACCGCACACACATTCCTATCCGAAATATGCTTATTTAGGTCCCCTCTACCTACCTTTACATTTTGACATATATTTTAGAACCACCCTGTATAAATATAGAACTTTTTCAGGACTGGAACTTTCCACACCATATCTTTCATCATAAATATAACTGAACAATTATAATTGGAAACAAACTATGGATTTAATTTTTTTGTTTGTTTTTAGGACGAATAATGGTTTTGGAAAGTAATTAAGTAGAGTATCTGTAAATCATCCTAAATTGCATTAATGTCTCTCGATGTGTTAAATAAAATTTATACCGTTTTCTTTATTGATATTTTAAAGTAACGTCGGGGCATAAATAATTAAATAGCTATTTGATCATAGAATATCTATTTTTTTGATCAAATGAAAATAACTCGCATCTATATGCTGGAACCAGCATGGTATATGCCAATTCTGTCTTGTATTTCACTCTAGATTTTCAGTCTTCAATTTAATACTGTTCTTGTTTCATAGTTTAATTCAATTGAAAATCCTTAGCTGGAAAGTATCCTATTGAATAAAAGATAGTGATTTGTAAGAGAAATTTTATTAAACTTTTTCGGAACATTTAGGTAATACACTTTCAAGTAGGATGCCTTTGAACCTACTTTTTATTTAATAAATTGCTTAACGTTTTGTAGAAGACGTAAAGTATTAAATACCGCTTAAAATACAAGAAATAAATCCAGAACTTCAGAATTCCAGTTTCAAAAATAATGGACAAAAGGAGAAATCTTAGTAGATTTCGTATAGGGAGAATCCGATGTAAACCTTTAAATAATCTTTTTTTTTATTATATTAATGATTATATGTTTCTCTGCCCTTCTAACGCCGTTTCCATCTAGCTTAGCTCTTAACTGACAAAACCGTGCTTCGATAGGTTTTTGCTTGCGTCATCCTGCCTACCTATTCAGAAACTTTGAAATGCGTTTTCCACAATATGGTGTTTTTTGAACTGGTGGGCATTGTGAGAAAATTAATAATTCAGCTACGGACTTAAAAGTGGAATGAATCAACTTTAGACACTTATTTATCGGGGAATTATTATTTTTTCTATAAATTCCCTCTTTTTTTTGTCAAACGTAGAAGATTTGAGAAAATCTGATGTTTGTTTCTTCCAGATTTTTTATTTTAAAACAAAAATAAATGATAGTATGCATATATATATATACATATATTGTTGTTCTTAAATTGAATTGTTTGCATTAAATTTAAACATTTTAAACTATTATTGTTTTCAGAAGCACAGTTACCAAGCAGATGCACCGACCACAGCTTTCAGGAACTAGGAACGTAAACGCGCTTGTAAATCCGACTGTTTACAATCAAAATTTTTGAATCACTTAATAGATACCGACCACATCCCAGATTTTGAAAATATTAAAATAGTTAAATCTAACTGTAATAATTATAAAAGTAGGATTTTTCCAGAAGGTTGATTTACAAATTACAGATAACTCCCCAAAAAATTACAAAAAAAAAAAAAATCCATATTAAACTAAGCCACTAAATTTAATGACCACATATTATGGTGGAATTATAACTATGAAGTATACTCAGTGGTGATTTATTATTGCATATTTTGAACGTGAATATAAGTAAACATTAGGTTTTGTTTTCGATTGACATTTTTGCAGAAGAGGAGATTGTTTAAAGCTTGAAACGTTTATAATAAATTTAATTTTGTAATTATTATTTAAAACAACACAAATGTCACAAAACACATATGCATCATTTAATAAAACTTTGTTTAAGGTGTTTTTCAAAAATACATAACTGTATTTCACAATGATAAAAACCTAGCGCTTTCGAGCAACCTTAGCTCGTCATCAGGATTATAAAACTAACACGCAGACATACACAAAACAAATAGTCTAAAACTAGTAAAAACATTGTTTTCTTCTGAAGAATGGTCAAACCATTACAAACAGGTCACTAGGGGTGGGAAGCATTGGGAGGGATGTGCTAATCTTAGTCAGTCTTGAACAATCTGTAAAAGTTTATACCACAATTTTGGATGTTGTAAGATACCGAATCATTGCATGTCTTATCTTTTCTGGTTAAAATTTCTATGGATTCATTTATTATTGCTTGTTGAAAGGAGGATGTGGGTTTAATTATTTTAGCTTTATCAAAATCTATTTTAATCGACTGCTCTTGTTTTAATCTGGAAAGTGCTGTTTTACTTCTATTGTATTTGATATCTGCAATATGCTCTTTTAAACGAATTTTAAATTCTCTTAAAGTCATACCAATGTAGTCTTTAACTTTATAACATTTCATCCTATTTTCAATTAATTATATAGCAACTGGGATTCTATAGATTCCTGCAAAATCTTCTATCGGTATGGGATCAATCTTCTTATGTAGTAACGCATTCAATTTAACTGGAGGGGATGCTGCCAAATTTATTTCATACTTCTTTAAATTATATTTTAATTTCTCAAAAAGTTTTGGAAAACATTGAAATTTGTAATATTTAGTTGGTTTTTCTGTTAATTCTTACTGTTTGTTATCCTGATATTCATATTGATCAATTAACTTATTGAATAACTTCTCTGAAAAACCATTCTCATTTGCTATAATTTTAATTCTGTCACGTTCTTCATTGATATAACTATCAGTACATACTGAAAATGCTCTACGGATGTAAAACCTATATGCAGTCAATTTATAACTTAAGTCTGCGTGTTAGTTTTATAGCCCTGATGACGTAGCTAAGGTTGCTCGAAAGCGCTAGGTTTTTATCATTGTGATATACAGTTATATATGTTTGAAAAGCACCTTAAGTAAAGTTTTATTAAATGATGCATATGTGTTAATTGACATTTGTGTTGTTTTAAATAATAATTATAGTACAAAGGTGAATATTGATTCAAATGAGTGTTGTTTTTAGCACTTTCCAACCTAGTTGAAAAGTGCTTATGACTTCGGTTTGTCTGCCGTCTGCCGTCTGCCGTCTGTCCGTGCTCTAACTCCCGTAAATATGCTCAGATTGCTCTGCAATTTTTATATGTTATTGTCGTTATCTATAGCATGTTCCCTATTTCAACGGAAGTGTGTAGCACTGATAGTTTTTTTACAGGGACACTCAAAAGAATTCCGTTACATTGCGGTCTATGGGGAAAAATCATTTGCGGTTTATTTAAATAATGTTTCACTATTTTAAAAGCATTGAAATTTACATATATCACTAAGGTGCATTAGAAGAAGCTTAATATGGAATAGGGTGTGCATAGCACTTATAGTTACTTTACAGGGACAGTCAAAATAATTCCGTTACATTACGTCTATGGAGAAAAATCGTCTGCGGTTTATTTAAATAATGTTTCATTATTTTAAACGCATTGAAATTTATATATATTACTAAGGTGTATTACAAGAGGCTTACTACAGAATAGTGTGTGTATAGCAGTCATCGTTCATTTACAGGGACACACAAAAGAATTCTCTACTGTCTGTTAACAATAATTCCTGGAAGTGCGTTTTAAGTTACTGAACGCGATTTTAATTTTAACTCGCTTTTTGTCTATTACGTGGTGTGTATAAATTCTGTAGATCCTATACAGGGCAGCACAAAAGTTCGCGAACACATGTCCGTTTACTGACAGAAACTCCAGAAGGATAATTTTAAACTCTGCTACGTGTTTCCTAACTAAACTAAAATTTAGCATCCTATGTAGTATATATACAAATCTATAGATCCTATACAGGGCTGAATAAAAGTATTCGGATATTTTTCCGAATATTGTATCTGTTGGAAATTCCTGAAATTATGTTTTTAAATATGTTATGCGTTTTCCAAATTGTTTACTTAGATATTATCTTTTAGCTTATTAAACGGTATGTTTTGTAAAATTATTTTGGAAGCGTTGGAAAGTGCTACATAATCTATGATTGAAGCATGATTTTTCGTTCTTGTTTCATAGCTCAAGTTTATTTTGTAATTTTGTAATATTAATGTGTTTTTTTAGATTATTAAAAATCTAATTTGAATTGTATTTATTTTTCTTTTGTTTTGAGATATTGATGAACAGATTAATTTTATTTTTATTTAAATTGTTGTTTAAAATTATGTAACCTAATGGTGATTTCCGTTTGAAAATATTGGATTGTTCGGAAAGTTCTTTTCGTTTGGGAAAGTTGGTTCGTAACGGAAAATTCTATCATTTAATTATTAGATTATTCCGATAGCTATTGTCTAATAATTGACGGGCAGAATTTTCCGGTACGAATTGATTTTCCCAAACAGCAGGAACTTTCCGAACGACCCAATAATTTGTCAAGCTTTTTGTTCTAATAACCTACTAAAATTATCGTAATTTAACGGCCCTTACGCCGACATCCCTCCTTAATGTCTCGCATTTTGTAAAATATCAGTTGCTTCAGTATCAGTAAAATATCAATATTTACTCCTTCGCCACGAGGGTCCTTTACAGAATTTTTAATCAACGACAGTGTTTTTTTAAATAGATATTTTTGCCTAAATGAATCGCATAAATGCTTTGATTATATAAAGAAAATTTTTAATTAAAAATTACCGGTATGAATAATCAAGGATTCGTAGCAACTTAAGCGTCACGTATAAACGACGCTCGTCGCAAAGTAATTAAATGCTTTACATATAATATGAGAAACATTCTAATTTATCTTAATATATATTTGATTTTTTATCGCGTAACTTGACGTTGATCGTGATACTCCGTCGAGTGCATTCTTTTTCACAGTTAAAATAAATTAATTAAGAAAATATTAACATAGTTTGTTTAACCTTCTGAGCACCGTGAACTGATATATCAGTTCACTAAGCTGTAGTTTTCACTACAATGGAAGCATTAATTAAATTAATATAATTTTAGAGATATAATGCAGTTTTAAATCATTGAGTAATGATTAATACTCTTAAGGATTATAGTCATTTACGTAATTCATTTTTTTATTTCATGTTAAAAAAATCGTCTTTTTTAGCATTTTTAAAAAATTGCGGAGAAACCACTACAATTTTGTCCTTTTGTTAGGCCGTCAGAGGATTAAATGCTTTAACCCTGTGACTAGTGATAGGCATAATTGAGTGAGTTTGATATTCAAATGAATCATTCGGGCGTGCGCGAAAGCATAGCTGCGAACCTTCTTATTCTTTTTAATCAATTAAAACAAGATTTTTATTTCTTAAGAATTAAGCTACGAGCCAAATAAAAATAACGCTGAATTAAATCTTTTTTTTTTTTTTTTTTTTACAAAATTTCTGGTATAAATTTATTAAAAAGAATTTATTATTAATACGAAGACTAGAAGCTATGCTTTTCTGCATGCCCGAATGATTTATTCGAGTATCAAAATCATTCACTCCCTGAGTTACTAACACTAACGAGATATGTATGTCCCCAGACCGCCTGCAATTTCAAAACGCAGAAACTGATGATTTAACTCGCGACTTAAATGACAGCCACTAAAATCTAACAGCAGGGAAATCACCTAGTTTATGCGAACAATTCAAAGGACGAATACCATGAGAAATAGACACACTCTGTTACTTTCGTGAATTTCAGACGAAAATTAATTAGTAGATAAAGAGTTAACAGACTGAAAATTTAAAACAAAAATATGTCATGAAAATGTTGATTTTATAAGACAAAAAATATACATATATCAGACCTTCCAAGTCTCTGGATTTTGTAAAACCAGTATTTTTGTACCGAAAATTTAGTTTTAATAGGGGAATTCCGATATTAAATAAGCAAAATTTTCTATACAAAAATGCTGGTATCAAAAAACCTGGAGACATTCCAAATTTGATATATATATATATATATATAGATAGATAGATAGATAGATAGATAGATAGATAATTATAGATAACTGTGTTTTTACTTCTAATCATTTTTGTCTCATATTTTATGGATTTTCTTTCATTTATTAACGTCTCAATTTAAGTTACTGTAACCGTGGTCGTATAGCTTTTTGCGAACTCGCGTGTTCAATTCAAATGTTGTTAGGAGGCTGGGTTTGTATCTTGCTGTGTACAGTGCATGGTTTGAGACTAATTTTGTTTTATTATCTGTTTTCCCCGGTTATTTTCTTTTGTTTAGGTCTATTAATTCAATATTTTTGGCAGAAATATACTGTTCTTAGCAAATTTACCATTATATCTTAGGAAATATTGCATTATTTTTTTTATGTGCAATGTCCTGACAAACTGAAGATTATGCATTGCCAAATGTCTTTATTTTTCGAATTCCATTTTACGATCATTTGATTTGTAAGATACACTTTTTGTTCATATATTATTGGGTTAAATTTTTTTCTATTTATCTGGCATCTTTTATCATTTTAAATATTTATTTTTCTTTAAAACTATTATGTCTGTTTAGCTGTGTGTCGCCTCTGAATTGGAGCTTCGGTAATTTAATGTTTGAATTTGTTAATTATTTATTAAGTTAATAGTATTCTGTATACACTTTATACTTACCTATCTTTCAATTGGAGATTTAGGTAGATTTTGTTGCATGAAAATTGTTTGCTGTACTTTGAATTCAAAGGTATTACATGTATATTTATATATACATAACAAAATTACAAAAAGAATAACATAAAAGAAGAAAAACAAAAATTTTCCCAACATCCGCAGACTTTCATACAGATATAGAGGAAAATATGCTAGGGGTTTATCTATAATTTTCGGAAAATAAAATTAAGATCTGACAAGTAAAAGTACCGAGAACTCTCAAATAGTTATCCGAAAAATTATGCAGAATTTATAAATATAAAACAAATTAACTTTCTGAAATAAAATTATATTTACAATGTTGTCCGATAAGTTTCTAAGATTTTTATTTCAGTTGATCCTTTAATAAAAGAAGGCGGTTCCTTTAGACCATCAAAAGGTAATTTTTTTTGTTTCTGGAAAACTGATAACAGAAATAAGTTGAAAAAATGCGTAGCCTTGTTTTGAACAACACACTTTTTCCTATGTACAAATTAATGTATGTTAAAATTCATAATTTTTTTTAATATGAATTTATTATATAATTGTTACACTGAGCAACAATAAAATTGCTTATGACATGAGTATATTCAATTCTGCATGAAATTAGTGGATATCGCCATGGATATGAACAGGAACACGGTCATTGCCATGAAAATATATCATTGGCTCTAGTTTTGAAAATACAGATGGGTAAATTTATGAATTTTTCAAGGTATAATTCTATATCTGAAATTAATAGCCAAAGTAATTATGAATTTTAACCGATCATTTTTTTAAACAGAGATCGATTTCTAGAAGCATTAAATATACGAATACAAAATTACAGCTCATTCCGCCAAGTAGTTTTTGAGTTATATTTAAAAATTTACCACGCGCAGTGCAACTTATTTCGCAACTATTAAAAGGAATTTAACATTAGGAGTTTAAACGTTACATCTATATAATTCCTAAATCACTTCGCCGAATGACTTGCCGCTTGGTATTCGTAAGTAAAATGTGCCAAAAATCCAAATAAGCTGTCAAAATCCGGTGTTTATATTGAAAGTTTTAAAGTTTGTTAAAATTTCAATATGGAGACCATCGTCTAAGCTTTTTTTCTGTTACATAAATAAACCATAATTCCCAATCTAATGGCTATTTCTGTTTTTCTCTGCCACAATTTTGCAATTAAAAAATGTGGGGTGTTCTTTTTATTTTTTACATTTTTCTAGTACATATCCCAAAGTTAAATTTAATAGCAATGAAAAAAAAAACAGATTATAATTTATTCTTTAATAGTTATAGTTTTTAATGGATTAATTTACATTTATTGTTTCTGAATTTATATATTTACAAAGAAGTATAATGTGGCGCATGCAGTATATAGAGTGATAGAAGTATTAAGGCGAACATATATTTGTAAATTTCGAATGTACAAATGTACAAGTGCACAAATGTAGCCAATTCAGCTATCGATTTTCGTTTCACAGTAATATAATTGAAAATATATTTTTGAGTCAACAAAGATTCCTGAAATATTTTTCGGTGTATTAATTGTAAGTCGTTAATAAGAAAACTTTCCAATCAGATGATTTTTTGAGAAGATATAAATTAAATTTTGTCACATGCGTGTAACATTAGGATAATCAAACTTCCACATTTTGTCACTCTATGAGGAATTAAGAAAAAGTATATAAACTAAACTTTTTTCAGCTCTACTTTGTCCCAAAGAACTCATAAAACTTGTTTGAAGTCCGTGTTACTGTTTGAAAAATCAAAGGTTTGGTGCATTTTGTTTAATATAGAGATCACCCCTAATAAAAATTGACTTTCAGCTTTGGAAAATAGATACAGTTCATTGTCGAATACCTTTCTCATTTCTCTGCAATAATTTGATTATAAAATAATATATAGGGGTTTTGTATTTTTTCCTTTTCTTTACGTTTCTTTTCAATTTGACAGATTGCACGAATTCAGTGTAAATTAAAAATAATAACATAATGAAGGAGTAAAAGAAATTCTATTATCCCTTTAGATTTATCTAATATCAAGGTAGTACTTTTCTAGATTTTGTTATAATTGCATTTTTACAATACGTAGATTCTACAGGGTGTTTCAAATGAGTTTTTTGACAGTTGTTGATAAAAGAGAGAAACATGAAATACCCGAACCAAAAAGAAATTTTAATGGACAAATGGCTACGTCACATAAAGATGTATGGGACTAGTAACTCTATTATAAAGGGTGTCTAGTTTTATGAGTGAGAATGTTCTGTCTATATTAATCTATGTGCGTGAAAGCGACATCTATCCTTCTTTTTACTTTCATTTTCCGAACTGTGTTTGTAGCTCTCAGAATCTGTGGTTAGTGACTTCTCTATAGCTTTGTGCAAATTAGGTTACCCTGGTAAATCTACTGAGTATAAAAGTTAAAAGGGGTTCTTGGAGTTGTTATCGGCGGATCTTAGGTCGAGACCTGCCTTCTACGGGATTGCGAGGCTATTCTACTGCTTTTGGAATAAAGTTTACCATGTTCCCTAAAGAAATGGAAGTGGAGATTTTATCCGAGTAGAAGTGCCAGTTTTGGTAACGGTGGAATTTAGTTATCATTCAATAAAGCTGATTTTCTAGTTTTAATGACGATTATTGGAATTGTGAGGAAATTTTATTTACAGCTATAGTCGTGTTCGATTTTGGAGCTATTTGTGATTGTTATTTGAGCATCCAATCTTCGATACGTAAGTTAGTTTTGAATTACTAATCTTGCATTTATTATATTATTGAGTATTGATCTAAGAACTAGAATTACCGTTAAGTGCAGAGTAGTATAGGCTAAAGTATAAAGCTCCATCGCAGCCCCTCCCTATTTAATTTAAATAAACAGTGTTTATAATTCTGAACTTGACTATGTCTCAATTTCAATGTTGCAGCCCTGATGAGTATGCCACAAAAATTACAATACAAAGAGAGTTTGGTCAAAGAAGCCACCCTCAGCAACTATAGCAGTCCCGAGGCGGCTCAGGAAACTTCACATGAATCTGGTACAAGCTCCCCAAATTTCATTGATCTTTTGGGTCCTTGTGATACTGACAGTGCGTTTAGTTGCTTCCTCAATCACGCCAGAAACATGATAATTCATTGTATTGCAATAGAGGAGTTCGGGAGACAAATGTTGGAATTCGAGACATACCCTTCACAGAAGACACGTCAAAACACAATTACATTTTGTGTTGCTTCCATTTCATAATCAACATTGGACCTTGTCATTACACTTCGTATTGATTTTTCAGTGTTTAAGGAGCATTGAGTAGCTGTCTTGATTCCGGAATTCTGGTACCGACGCGAATCACCATTATGCAGTTTACTCTTTTTCCATATTCGGATGGCTTCAATTCTTCCATTTCAGTTATCTTTGACATTATTGGTGTATCTGAAACCAAAGTATATAAACATACGTAAAATATATCACATTTTTTAAGACAACCCATAATTTTGTACTTTTACAAACTGTCAAATTTATCCTGAACATTCCGTAAACGTTATGTACACAGAAATGATTTTCAAGGACCTGGCGGTTTCTTCGTAAAGTATTTATAACACACTAAATAGTAGAATAATTCTAATGGTGCTGCTGTATTAAGTTTTGAATAATTAATTTTACAAGTAATTTTACCATTTAATTTTACTGTTTTATAGTAATTACATTTTCTTTATCGTGTTCATGGAACTGATGGTGAGATCTTTTCATTGAAGATTTTTTCATATTTTTTATTTGAAAATGAAATACATTTTACACTGATAACACTTACAATGTATGGTTACGTTTAAAATGACAAAAACAAGTTTTTGGTGCCATTAGTTGAGCTATTTAGAAGCTATTAATCTTCAGTCCACAGACAAGACTTAATTTCTTGTGACAATAACTATTTATCAAATCAAACTAAAAAAAAAAAAAAAAAAAAGTTTTATCCTCTGAAATGGAACTTGGGATTAAACACTGAATTAACAATATAAATAACGTATCATGAAAAAAAAAAAAAAAAGAATCGACTTGGTAAAAACTAAGAATGCGATATGCTATGTATATGCGACCCCAGGTTCTGTGGGTATAATATTTATATGAAAAATTACATTTTTTTTAAATTTAATTATTTACATGTATTGTTTGATTGTACCACATCACATTTTTGAATTGTAATTACCTTTTAATAAATATTCCATGAAAAATATTTATACGTTTCAAGTATTATGACTCATTTACTGGTAATAAATTTTCTCGTTTATCTGAATTTGTCTACTCTGTTATTGGTAAGACATATGAAATGTCAATATGCACTTTGTTGAAAGATGTTTATTTATTGCTTATTAATTTATTTTAATTATAAATGATATCCGTCATTCAATTTTTATTTTTAGCAAAAAATTTAAAAAAAGAGATTTAATCGGTTAGTATTTTTCCCTAGTCGCATTTAATAAATGGCTTTTTAAAAACATTTTTCTTTACGTTCCATTTTATTTACAAAAGTTTATAACGTCATTCAAATTCTATTATTTAGAACTCTTAATTTAAAAGGAAATTTTCTTGAATAAAATAAAGCAAACTTACAAGTTTGTTACTTTTATTTTAGTGAAATGGAAAAAAAAAACTGTACTGAAACGGTAAAAAACTGATTAAAAGATAATGTATTATATTCTTGAACTGTTTTCATGTTCATTTGAGACCATTTCATGAGCATTTGGCAATTCATTGCATAGGTGATGAAAAATTTTATTTGTACCGCTCTAGTAGCTTTTAATTAAAAATCTTTCTCCTGTGATATTTCGTCTTATACTTAGATAAGAAAAAGTCTTCTTTCCATTCTACATATTATGTAATGTCTTCAGTGCAACAGGAATTTTTCATTCGAAAAAGAAATACTTTCCTTCTCTTTTCTGCAGCAATATTTAAAAAAATGTATTTTAAGTTATTTCAAAGAATATTCTATCTTCTATATACCAAAATATTTATGAATTTAATATTAATGTTACCGAATAATAATTAGCAAAGCTACTACAGTCACTTTTCACTCATTATATTAGTCAATTATAAACTAAAGATAACCATGGAAGCATTTCTGCCATGCTTATTGTTACTTTAAATTTTGAATTATGTGATATCTCAGCTAATTTTTTTTATTATTATTCTTTAACTACAGAGATTTTTATTGAATTTCAAACAAATGAATTTACAGGTAGTAAACAATCCCAGAAAATATTTAAAATTCAACAATTAATTAACTATTTAAAATTAGAATAAGTGATATGTATATGAGGTAGCTTATAAAATAAATTTTGTATGCAGTAATTTAAAATATAGATAACCAGATGATTCTAGATTGTCTTCACCTGTAAAAATGCTTAAGTTAAGTTCACAATTTCAAAACGAAAAACCATTGTTTTTTTATTTCAGCAGCTAAACAATTTGAAGAAGAAAAACTGACTGTGACAAATCTAATACAACAATTTTTTTATAAATCTTCACAACTTTAATTCAGTATTCCCATAGCTTCAGTCTGTAAAATGCCATCTGTTAATAAAAATTTTAAATACTTTCCAAATCATAGGGCTGCCATTGGCGACTATTTTTATGTTCTATTCGCCCCACTTTTTTTCTTTTTTAATAATTTTGTAGTATATTTCTTGTAGTACCTTGTACTTTTTTGTAGTATATTATATTTGTAGTAGGTAGTAATTTTGTAGTATATATCTTGCTCATGTTGTCAAAGTGTATGTGAAAGATTTTTGTTTTATGAAGGTGGCGCGAGACAGAATTAAAAAATATTAGTCAGTAGCAACCCTGAAATTGAGGGTCCCCCTGCAAAACCAAGGCAAGTGTAGTTACCTCGAAGCCTTTAAAACCATGTAAAAAGGCTTGTTGACGTACCTTACTATTCCTTAGGCTCTATTTCGTATTCGAACCGCCCGTCATGGCTTGTAAAAACTTTTTTTCAATTCTCACATGTCTCATTTTCCCGATTCTGGTAATAGGACTGAGGGCGCAGTATTAGGACTTAAAAAAAAGGTAAGATGATTTCCTATTTTGTAGGGTAGAGTACTAAGAGTACACAGTAGGGCACTAAGAGTTCTTCTTGTGTTGCACTATATAAAATTTGTAAAAAAAAAATCATTATGTGCTCCAAATGTACTTTTTCTTTCACCTAAAACCATGGTATATGCAATAATAAGGTAAGTGTTCAATTTGCAGATTTATATAACGTATTATTCAGCATATAAGGAAATATAAATTTTAGGATTATAAGCAAAAAAAAAAAGATGCTAGAAAACTCTTCTTAATACGAATGTATGCAAAGAAGTTATATTCTAAATTAAAATGTGGAAAGTAAATGTAAAAGCCTTGTAGCTGAAAACTCCATTTTTCACTTGCCTTGTTATTGCAGAGGGCCCCTCAATTTCTATATACAAAATTTATGAACTACTGTATAAACATTTCATTTATTTCCTCTTTACATATGATTTTCGTTAATGAATTACAGAAAATTTAAATTTGGGATATCCATTTAAGACACTCACATTTGAATTAGTTGCAAAACTGTGAAAATGAACCACAATTAAAAATATTTTTATATATATTTTTTTTTCACATGTGAAAAAGAAGGTTAACTTCGATTGAATCTAGAAAACAGCTTTTTAAATATAAGTAATAAACCAGCTGTAATTTATTGGAGCGCTTTCATTTATTGTTTAATTCAGATTTATGTTTTTTTAATCTTTCTTACATAGAATTTCACATGAAACTTTTCGCAAGCGAATACAGAACATAAAAGTTATAGTGACATAAGAGTGTAACTTGTATCCCACTTTATGTATTTCCTGGTTCCTTTTTTAACAATTGACCTTTTTCTAGAAAAACGTGTTTATTATTTAGTTATGTATTTATTATGGTTTTGTTTATATTTCCAAATCATTTCCATTTTTTTGAGACAGTTTGTGCAAAATTTTATTGTACGAAGTTTCATGCGAAATTCTACGTTAGAAAGATGAAAATAAATGGGAGTTAAACAATAAGTGAAAGCGCTCCAATAAATTACAACTGGTTTATTATTATTGTATGTTTTGAATTTATCTTCTCAATACTTGTCATAAACAGATTTATATGTTAATGTAAATGTTTGTGAATATATTGCTGTATATGTAACACAGCAGGGTGTCCTTAAAAGAGTAAAACGCGGTTTAATATTTTAAAATAGGTAATCTAATGTATATTCTAAAAGTGATCAAAATGAATTATGAAAGAATAATTTATGAATGATTTGTTAATGGCGTAGTCCTGTCATTAATTTTTAAATAGTTACACTTTTAGGACTCCTTCGATAAAACTGGTCAATTAACAAGAAATTTCTTTACAATACCGTTACAAAAATTTTATAGCTATATATTTAAATTTAAATAAATTATGTTTAATTGAAAATAGACCTTGGTGACAGGGAACCATACCAAATTCGAAATTTAAATCTGTGAAATGTTGCAAAAAAGTAAACCGAAGTTGATAATACACCAGAAAAAGTTTTGGTTGTTATTTGTAGACTTCATAATACTGTTCAGAAAATTTCGCTCAAAGTTGCACCAATCCATGGAGCAAAATAAGAAAAAGCACCAAAAAATGGTATTTCTAAATTTTTAAAAGAACCACGAAATGGTGCAACCTCCAAAATTGCCTTATTTTCACCACGTTATGGTGCAACCTAACAGCGAGTCAGAAACGTTGATTTCTGCGCATCTCTACAGCGTCTTTATGAGATAAGCAGACGAGAAAGGAAACAATATTTTTATCTACACCATTGTTGGCAAGGGTATTTCTAGGATTATTTATGGAATGGCACTGTAGGTTATTTCTAATTTTAATCTTTTATTATTATAGATTTTGTATCTTGTGATTATGAGCTTAATAGTTTTTATACAATGATGTCCAGAAATAAAGTGGCAGTGACCAATTTCAGATGTTTATATCTACTGAAACTTGTGAGGAAATGTCCGAAATGCCCTTGAACTTTGAGGATGTGAAAAACACGTTTGACTTCCTGTTTTTCAGTGAAGATTTTGTCGCGAGGACAATTATGGGGGGGGGGCAATAATAGTTTTAATATTAAAATAAAATTTTCGATCATCCAAGTAACAGGAAATGCTAAAAATGGTCTGTCACTGTAACAAATGACTATGTAGGTCCTGTTCAATATTTGTGTGCATTTGTGTAAGCATAGCTGGTATATTCGTGAAGATGTTAACGTTTCTGTGAAAACTTCAAAAGTTTTTTTTTACAGCATGCAGAGTTTTCAACTGAATTTAAGGGTGTACTGCTTATTTTGCCAAACTGCTTATTTTGTGACTTATTTTTAAATTAATTTTTGCTCTAAAATGCATACAATTGGCAGGTTCTCTTATTCAGAAACTTTATAATGTCCATATTGGTCGATTTTCTGAAAAAGGCAGAATATATTTCAAAAAATGCTGTAAAGTGGACATTTTGAACGGAATTTCCCGAAGCGATATCACTGGAAGCAACAGAAAATTATCGTACTGTGAAAATAATTGTTTTTAAATCACTTTCTAATTAATTGAACGAAAAATAAAAACACATGTCACTTATAAATCTCTTCATAAACCACGTTGCCAAGTTTCATATTTTTATTTTTTAAAATGAGTCTGAAAATGTGTCAGAAAACTTTGAGATGTTGAGCGTGGAATTTTTTTTTTTAATACCGCCTAACACCGCTTTCCAAAAACTTGACGAAAAATTATAGAAATAGTATACTGCAATTAAAATATTAACATGTTGAATATTTGATGAGATATGAGTATTTCTATGAAATAAATTTTAACTGCGCATGCGCGAACTACAGCAAAAAATTTTTGTCACGATTTTATACTCAATACTATAGGGCAACTCATATAAAAAGACCAGTGAAATATCGTGAAAACTGAAAAAGTTACAGCAATAATAGATAAATTGAGGAGGAAATCCCATATAATCCAATGGTATACAATATCCAATGGTCCCATATAATAGTAAGCTGAAAGGTAGACCTCTCCGCCAGGTTTGACCTTGACCTGGTTTACTTAGATATCATCTTTCATCTTATGAAAAGATAAATATATCTAAAATTATTTTCAATGTTTTGGAAAGTATTACATAATCTATGCTTGACGCATGATTTTTAATTGTTGTTAATTTCATCATCGATTTATTAAAATAAGACACAATGTGTACGTGGATACAAAAAATAGTCGTCTGTGCAGATCAAAATATCTGAAACCGATGAGAGATGTTTTGTTTGATACAAATTTGTATTTGCAGACGATAAAGACAGTTTCAATTATAAACATTCGTTCTTGCAGATAAAAATACCTCAGCTCTAATAAATATATTTTACTTTAAATACGGTATACGTGTATTATTTTAAATACACGGTTCTCTTTTTTCTTTGCTTGTACTACATCACAGTTTTTTATTCCTATTTGTACACGGCCGTATTCTTTATTTAATCTAGTTATCATACATTTAAAAATTTTCTGATTTCGCTTTCGGAAAAATTCGTATTTCATATAAACAAAGATCCGTGTTAGATATTTTAACATTTGCAGGAAACCATTTATTATATTCGTATGCACAATACTTCTTTACTTACTAAATCGAGGATTCTTTACAACTTTGTCATTTGACGTTTAGTTGAGTCTCTTATAGTTTTCAAAGTACGATCTCTATCTCTAAAATTTATTTCTTGGATCTTTTTAGGTATCTCATAGCTTAACGCTTGACGTATACACGTTTTACTATACATAGACATCACATTCATGTCGGTATTTAACTAGGTTCACCAGCTGTGTGAGGCACAACGGACTTAAAACATTACCCTGTTTATATGTAGAAGTGTGTGTATTTGTGTATTTATCTATGTATATATATAGACAGAGAAGTTGTTTCGAAAGGGCGTGTAAAACTTTATAAGTTGGTAGACGATATTACATCAAACAATTTTTATATAAGGATCTAGGCTCGTTATCCATTTATTAGGTGAAATATTTAAGGTGTTTCACTCGAATACGAAAAAAAAAACTATTTTCCATAGCTTTAAGAACAATAAAGATATATTAAAAGAATTTTCATAGCTCATGCATTGTTTTGTGTGGAATGCAATGACATCATGAAAAGTTATGGAATTGCACTGTAATCCGATAACTAGTCTAGTATATTATAGAATATAGAGCATCTACTTCAACACTATTTAGATGTAAATGGTAGTCACTTCTGCCACCTCTCTTTACATTGTTACATTTCACACAAAAAAAATATGTCTGTTGCAGATTCAAATAAACTTTCTTCATTATTGTTAAAGATATGAAAAAATTTAGAGTTCAGATTGAACTTAATCACCCAATATTTTGGACTGAATAAATGGATTATATATAAAATATTTGCTGCAGAAAAGAATTGGAGTACTTTTCCGGCTGTGGGTGGTTATTGCTGAAATCTGGTTTTCAAATATGTTTTGTGTTTTTCAGAAATGTTTACTTAGCTATCTTATTTACAATATAAAACAAAGATGGATTCTTAAAGTATTCTGTTAATGTTGGAAAGTGTTTCATAATATATGCTTGGTGCATGATTTTTCTTTCTTGTTTATCATTTTAATAAAAAGAATAGAGCAGGAAAAATATTGCCACCCAGTAGATAAAACTATCTTTTTTTGTCCTGGTCCTTTTACAAAATAAATTAGGACCTCAGAACCTTTCTTGTGTCAGGGCCTCTTTAAAGAGAAAAATATCGGTCTTGCCCATTGGACAAGTCATAGAGTAAAATAAGAAATTGATTTAATGTAAATTAAATTATTACAAAAGATAAATTGGTTCCTCCAATTTTATCTTTCGATTGGGTGTGGATTTGACTCAAAAAGACTCGCAGACAAGTTGAAATAAAATGCTAAATCTGTATATTACTTATCAACGCGACAGTTTGCATTTTTAGTTAAGTTTCAGTTTCGTTTCTAGATCTACGTTTCTTTTATTGCGAGAACGAAAACGGAAAGTTGCCAAGAAAAAGATTACCGCCAAACAACGACACCCTTTTGGCGATCAAAGCGGGAAGATGAATGCTTCAATTTTCATGCTGGATGAACAAAGGAATCCGCACTCTACTTATAAACCACTCCTGTATGGTAATTACCCGGTAATTGTCCCCTTTCAACATACACTACAAAAACCTCAGAGAACATGCTTGCTCAGCTTCTGGAACATCCGGTGAAAGACGGGTCAACATCTCTGTGTAATATTTTTGTCTCTGTTCTTCTCGAATCTGATACTGTCATAGATGTAAATGAACAGTAAACAAAATGCAATCCTTATTGTTTCATCATCGCTACGTGACGTGAAAGATCAATCGTATCCAAGACCTTTTGACGTCGTTATGCTCAATTTTGTGACGTGTTGCATATGACTAAAAATTTGTCACAGTGAATTCACCATGGAGTCATGAAGTGATAGTCACTGAGTGCCATAATGTGACAAATTAAAGACTTCTCACACAACTTTTGGTCGCTGTTTTATCTGTGATGATTTAGGGCCATTTCTGACATCATAGTGATGTTAAATAGACAGGCTTTGTTATAAGGATTAAAGAAATATTCATACACTCGGAGCATGTAAATATCCCGCATAACTGACGTACTATCAAACTGTAGCATGTTTGTTTCTGACGAAGTTACCAATAATCAATAAATCTTTTGCGCATCATATATAATACTTTGATGAAAAAAAATGTATCTACTGTATATTGTTTTGCATTAACCCTCTAAGCGTTTAGAACGTAATATTCCGTTCACTAAGCTCCAGGTTTTACTGCAATATATGCAATGTTTAATATAATATAATTCTATAGATTTAATGAATTTTCAAAACATTGAAGAATGATTAATACTCTCAAGAGTTACATTCATATTTGTAATTAAGTTTTATTTATAATGCTGAAAGAATCATATTTTTTTAGAATTTAAAACAAAATGCAGAGAAAACAACATTACAATTTTACCCTTTTTCAAAACGCTCAGAGGGTTAAAACGAATACTTCTATTTAAAAACACAGGTTATCAGTAGCTAAAATATTCTGCTCAAACAGGTATATGCATCTTTCTGTTCCACGTTAAAACAAAATGCCCAATTATATAGCACAACAGAAAGCAAATAAACTATTATGAATAATTTCAATTTATATGGTTCAAATGTAAAATTAGTTTCATAGATTTAGGAAAAACAAAGATCACTGTCACTGTCGAATCTAAAACAAATTTCGTGCTTGAAACGTAAAATAATTCAAATAGTTACAAATATTTCTTTAAAGCCTTTTTTCACATCATTTTATTACATAATCAAATAATAAATGAGAAAAGACACGATCATATTTATTACATAGAGGCAATCATATGGAATTAGATTGGGTGTAGTCTAACTATTTTAGTCATCAAGGATTTCTATTTCATGATTTTCACTTATACAATAAATATTTTATGGCTTCAGATATGACTTATTTCTTATTTCTTTTGAATATTATTTCATTTTTGCTGTAATCATAAGATAACGTACTACGAATGACAGAATAAGAAAGCTGTAAATGCATAGTAAATTAAGATTTATTCATAGAAATAATAAATCGTCTATTAACTCTGTTATTTAATAGACTTTTATTATAGAACGAGAAAATTAATATAAATCTAAGTTTTCAGTTTAAAAATAAGTGATCTACATTCTTAAAGTATCGCATAAAAAAATTAAAATACTAAAATCTGAAAATCTGAAGATAATCTAATTTTTTTTTAGAAAAATGGGAATTTGAGTATAATTTTTTTTTTATGTAGACACTGTATTTTAACCTCTTAATCGTCGTGACTGATACATTCACGGGCAAAATTTTTGAACAAATTTTGTCGCGCCTGTGACCTTCACGGGCTGAACGCCTAATTTTAATTCTATCTCGCACTACTTTCTCAATACAAAAATCTCTTAATACACTTTAACAGCACTCGCACGAGAAATATAATACAAAATTTATATTTTAAGAATAGTTGCCAGTGGCAGCGGTGATATTTTAAAACCACTGAACCCATTAACTATGTATCCCGAACTCAGTTCGGTCAAGAAGAGTTTGCTTGTTTTGTTACTAAAAACTTTTGCACACCAGTAATTTTTAAACGCAACCTTCGCTTTATTAATCGGCAGACCATTTTCGATAACACAAATCAAATATTTTAGTACGGAAAAAGTGGTGTCAAAAACCCTCCAACAGTTAAAGGATTAATCGTCGTGCCCGGGACTCTCACGGGCAGTCTAGGATATTTTTTAGAAAATCAGATTGTTTGATTCCCAACAGTTTTTTTTAAATAGTGTAATCGGCCTTAGTCTCGCATTATTTAATCTGTCATTAAATAAGGCGAATATTTCTACTTGAGAAAGTAAAAATGTGGTGACAATCAAGCAATATAAAAATTTAAAAAATATCTTGTGTCAAAAAAAAATAAGCTACCTAAGATAAGTAAAATTGTGATTTTAAAAATGTTTACCCATGATGAATACTTTAAATTTAAAAAAAATACATTGTTTCTTCTACTAATTAGCTCAGAATTTTATGAATTATCCATAAAATTCTGAGCTAATTAGCAGAAGTTTTTTTTTGTTGCCCCATTTTATAATAAAATGGGGCAACAAAAAAAATCGACGATATTTGAAGGAATTACGCAACGATTAAGGGGTTAAAGCTCATCCTATTAAAGAACTTAAACATATCATGCATAAAATATTAAATATTTCAATGCATTTTATAATTTTCTCTGTTAATGTAGAATTATCAATCAATAGTCTTTCATTACCTGCCAAAATCTATGTTGCATTACGTAACATTTTTCAAGGGATCAATAGACTACTTTGGCATACCCAAATATTATTATCTAGTTTAACGTTTAGGCGTCTTTAACGTCTAAAATGTTATCAAAAACCATTTAAAATTTTAAGGAAAATAAAAATCATTAAAGACAGTGGAAATTTATGATGCATAAAAATGATGCTCACTAACTCAAACGATTATAAATAAAACAGGAAAGAAAAATCATGCATCAGACATAGATTACGAAACACTTTCCAACACTATCGGAATATTTACGAACCTACATATAAATATGAAGGATATACCTAAAAAATTATAAAACTCATAATACAGTTGAAAACTCATTTTCAGATATTACCTCACACAGTCTGTAATATATTGGAATAATTATGAGCATCCCATATATAGCAATCTGCGCCGAGAGAAATGTGGGTGTGGCGCCGCACCGAGTAAACTACCTGGGTGGCAGTGGCTCAGTTTGGCGCGACATGGCGTGGATTTAAAAAAAATCCCTGACGGCTCGGTCTACAGGCACAGGTAGATTTCGAAGACGCAGACCGTAGTGCGCCTGTTTAGTGATAATTGCAAAATAAATTACCTTTTTGCCACGATGCGGCAGTTTCGACCACCCAGTTCGAAATCTACCTGTGCCGTTAGGCGGAGCAGGGAGGGACTTTATGGTTTTTATTTTTTATTTATTTATTTATTTATTTTGTACGGGTTGGTCCTATAAAAAATTGTCAACATAAATGTTGTAGATAATATTAAGAGGATTTACAATAAATTTAAGCGGATTTGATATCTTGTGAATTGACGAAGTTATGGATTTTTTCTTCTTAAACCCCTATTTCCCCCCCCCTCCTTGAGGCCATTTTTAATGATATCAAAAATCTGTCATACATAAATTTTGGGCCCTTTTCCTAGAAGTAATAATGACTTGAAACGGATTCGATACGTATTAAGAAAAGTTATGGGGGTTTTCCTGTTTTCACAAAAAGACCACCATTTCCCCCTTGGTTCTATTTTGCCCGTTAACGAACTTGAGAAAGAGATTTTATGCCCCTTGATTTTATGTATCAGTTTGGAAGAGATTTGTGCAGAATTATTGACGTTATCGTGTCCATAAAAAAGTGATATAGATAGATAGATAAATAAAGTTGTGAACTGGGAGTGATTTTGGGATCTGGGAATCGTGATCGGCGTAGATCTGCAATTTTTTTTTTCAGAAATTCCAGCATAGGGGAGAATGTAATAGGTAGTATTTCTTACGAAACCTACCTATTTTCGGTTGGCGGACTACTAGTCAACAAACGAAGTTTTTATTTATTTTTCGTGACCTGGTTTAACATTTCAATAATTGCAAATTATTTATCTTTTAAAAGTTAAAATGTAATGTTATTTTTTAATATTAAATTGAGAAGCTAAAGGAGGTGAAGCACATAAATAAATGTTATGGGCCATCATGGGAATAACGCACGAATTTGCAAATTTTTCATGAATTTGAAATGGTTGCCACTAATTTTTTTGTACTTTGTTTGTTTTTTTATTATTTCTGATATAAATGGGTCAAAGAGATAATATTTATGACTATCACTGAAGTAATAGATTGCACTGCCATACGAAATTTATGTGAATATTAAAATGTACTAAAATTAATATTATAACTTTTTCAATTTATCATGTCATGGTCAGACGACCCTTGGTTAAAGCCGGTAGCGGGCAGTGGCTTTGCAAATATACACTGCGGTGGAGACGCAGTTTCCAACCTGTATATAATCTACAGATTTTTATACATATCAAGTAGTGTACTAAACTTTAATTTAGCTAGGAATCGCATAAAGCAACTGAAAACTGCTTTCCATAATTTACCATTCATAGACGGCGATGCTTTTTCCCTTTTTATTCAGTGATGGATAGAAATTTATATATATTAAATTTACATTTCATGATATTTAGTTCAGCTTAAAGACGCGTAACACAGTGTAAAGCGGTCTTTCCGGAATTTCCGTCGATAGACTATGATTAATTAAAAGTTTTTTGAGCAGCCCTGTGTATGATCACAGCACTTATTTAACTATATTTATCTAAGCTTAAATCTTCATAACATAACTGAACACGCAGTCCCTGCAATTATCGCTCATAGAAGGTATCTGGCTTCTTTTGTGTAACCCTGTAAAAGAACATTAAATGCTGCATACCATATTATCTATACGGAAGATGTCACCTCGCTGTCAATAACGTACATGGATTCAATAATGTGTATTTAAAAAAATTAGTGCAAACAGTAATGCAATCGAATTCTTTTGTAAGGCCAAGGGAACTTACACTCGTCACAGTAAACATTGTCCTCTGTAAATGAACAATAAATATCATGCACACAAAGGAGACCCATCGTATTGCATATCAACAATAGATATAAATTTCATAATGTTTGAAAAAGGGAAACATGAATAAAATATATTTCAAAGAATTATATCTAATAGATTGAAAAACGAATCTCCATGCTGTAGTTGACCAGTACAAAACATATCAGTTTCATGGCAATCCAAATATATTTACTAAAGTCAGAGCCCAGATGGACATACACACACAGGATTCAAATTCATATATTTTTTAATTGTGTTTGAAAGTGTTAAACCGCAAAATGTTATAACATTATCATCATCGTTTTTATTATTTACCTCATCAACTTTCAACATAACTGACATAGTTGCACAGTAATTGAATCAAAAAATCATATAAATCTGGACATTGAGCTTTCACATTTATGACTAAAAAAAGTAATAAAGAATATACTTAAATGCACATTTACGGAAATTTCTTGGCAGTAAATATAGCTTTCGAGACATACATGTATGCTCTGAGGTGACATCTTTAATTTTCGTTTTCTATCATACATCAAAGCTGCCATTTAGCAAATATGGACGTTTCTGGCTAATTGAGAATATTGGGCGCATTAAACGGACAGATACAGCGCGTAAAACAATTCTAATAATTTTGATTGTGTTAAGGGTAGTTGCTTATGATAATCACTATATCCTATAGGAAAGCCTTCTTTCAGGTAATCAAGAACCAAATTTAAAATATGTCGACAAGCGTCCCTAAGAAAAAATGGCGGTGTAAATCTTTCAACTTAGAATCTCACAAAAATGAGGTGAAGGAAACTTACACTCGTCACAGTTCCTTCTCTGAATACATAAAGGCCAGCGCACTCGCGCAACAAAAAAATCCAGATCATATGAGTACGCAACAGCACAAAAAAGCATGGTGTTCAATGATATTGTTAGCCTTGTTCCATGTTCACCGTTTACCTTAAATTCTCACATTAATTTTCCTAATGTGTGGTAAAATCAGACTTGTCACTGAGCATCACTGCTGCTTTCGAATTCACATACTCACAACATCACTTCAAATGTTCTCCTTTTGACATTTTAAGGGCAATCTCTTGGTACTCGGATATATAACCCTTCCATAAGTAACCTTCGCAGCACATAAGGGCTGATATTGAAAACCCAAATATTAAAATATTCAACGAGTTTACTCTTTTGTATGTCATTTCAGCTTAGCAATTAAAATCATGCACTTATCATTAGACTTTGTGATACCTTTGAAAGAGACTTGGAGCAGCACTCTGGACAACTGACCCATTCATTTGAAATCGTTTGCATAGGCGTAAAATAACTATGTAATTTAGGTGTATTTAATATTTTTATGGTTCTACAACTATGCTCTCTTTCTAATTGGGAACGTAAACTACAGTGATTATGAGTCAATAAAAGCATTTGCAGAAACACAGGAAAATCACCATTTATGAAGCTAGATATTTTTCGGAATACAGAAATTCATTCGGATTCATCCGACGGTTCTTATTTCAGATATTGGTTGATAATTTTTATTGTGACTCCGATTTTCAGAAAAAAAAAGTATTGTACATATTCTAATTGGTTTTGCACAAAAAACTTTCCATTTTATATTAATCAAATTCCAAGCGGAATGTTAATGCAAAGTAATAAGCACGCAATAATGACTGCGTTTTACAGAAAGAGGCTTTTTGAATATAATGAATTTGGCAAATCCGATAAGTTTATTTCCAAGATACCGATTGTCACACAATTATCACTACAGTGGTTTAAGAGGAGATAATACAGGCTGGACATGAACCTGAGAAGATTTTGCCTATATAAAAGCATTTAGTGACCGTACCGTCCAAGGAAACGAGGTGAAATTTAGGGTCTTTTTATTTAAGATATGCGTTCGAAAATGACGTGAAAAACAACATTGGGGTTTCACGGTTACAAAATTTTGAAAATATCAAATGACAACACCCACGTTTCTTTTCATCTCGAAATACTCACCCAAATTAAAAAATATATATGAGATGGCGTTGAAAAGTACCTATAACACTAAACACAGCGACTTAAATAAAACAAAAATTAAAGAGTACTAGAAATAACAAATTTGTATAGAAAGGCGACAAGAAAAACAATAATTTGTAGGATTAAAATATTTTAAGAATCCGTCTTCAAAGACAATGACACTTCACAGTCGACAGGTTATGAGTAACAATAAATCATGGTATGAAGACTACACAAAATGTCACGTTTAATGATGTTTTTCATGTGAGATGGACTTAGTGGATTCGACGTGTATGCCTCAAAATACAGAAACCCAATGAAGTGTGTTTGGTGATTATGGTGACCACGGAACCCAGAATAGCGGTATATGACAATGCCACGAATATTATCTTCTGTTGCGGGTAGAACACTCATCGCTCTTATTTGCCGTTCGCTTACGTAACTGATTTTAGAGCTTCACATATTGTTTTAACGACATTTATGGTTTTTCAGTCACTCAAACACTAAATCATTATCCATGTTTTAATATGTAAAGCAACTGAGTTGTATATCGAAAAAGAAGTGTAAAAGTTCCGCGTTAAATTAGTATTTGAATTCCTAATAGTTTGATGTATGAGTTAGATTAATCAATGACATGATATCCTGGAATCGGGCAAAGTAGATTTATTTGTAACCGATATGTTTTGGATATATACCACGCCATTTCTTAGAAGTTACAACAGCAGTATCTAGATGAATAAAAATCATTTATTGAATTTAATTTCGGTGTATTATATAGTAAAACCAGTTGATACGGCGACTGATGTAGCGATCTTACTTTAAACAGAAAATAATACCTGAGATTTTATAAGGAACCCTTTCAGGGAGAAAGTACGTCGGTTGTGGGAAAGTCGAAATGATTGAATGACACCAGAATTTACGAAAAATTTATTTGATGTAAGCTTCACGAACATTATAAAAGCAAATTTTTGTATCAAAATTCTGGTGCGATTTTGACATTCGGGATTAAACTTAAGTGGTATAAATATTATCCTTTCGCTTCAAAGTGTTAAAGGGGATGGTGTACCTGCCAAGAAATGAAACCTGTTTCAAAAGGAATTTTTCAAGTTAAAACTTCTTTAGGCGCGTTGGGATTTTTTGAGATGGAAAAAAACCTTTGAACTCGCGACACTGTTACTGTAACCGACACCTCTGTATATTTGTAGTGAAAACTTCTTTAGGCGCGTTGGGCAATTTTTGAGAGGGGAAAAAACCATTGAACTCGCGACACTGTTACTGTAACCGACACCTCTGTATATAAGTATGTATTGTGTATAGTTCGGTATGAGGTAGGGCGGGGCGGGCGCCGAATGCTTGTACGTGCGTTATTGGTTACGCTATTGGCTTTCCTGTGCGCAATTGATGCAGTATTTATAAGATATTTAAGTAGATTCGAGTCACAATTGTTTGTTTACTATTTTAGTTACCATAAACCTATAATATCAGTTCCGGAATATAATGATAATAATGATGATGGAAGACTTGTTGAAATTGTGGATGAAAATTCATAAGTTTCCTTGGTATTCATTTCAAAGAATACCAATTAATTAAATTTCTTATTTCATGTATTTAAAAATTTACGTTTTAAGGAATACATTGCAATTTTTGTATGTAAAATAATATGCATTATTTTTCATGTACAATAGAGCATTAAATGGAAATTGTAATATAAATTTGTAGTAGTAGATTATAATAATGAATAAAAAAACACTTCATTTAAAAGTATTTCCTGCTCAATAAAACATTTCCTGACGATTCAAAAAATACATAAGTTATTGTTCAAGTTTTCACTTCTGTCGGCACTCCCGGAGTGCCGTTTTTTTTTCTTCTCTTGTGTCTTCTTCATACGAGATTTTACTGTATTTACAAGTCTAGAAGAATTGCAAATTTGTATCAATGCTGTCAATAGAAACTGCTTCCTGCAGTTCATGAAAGAGATATTTTGGACCCCTAATATTAATATATAACAAAGGTTTAAATCAATAAGTGTGTATTATTAAAAAAAACCCTCCAGTTTTGGTCTAAAGTTACACTACATGGGCAAAAGTCGACGGATTTTTCCAATTTTAGACGTTTTCTCAAATATCTATACAAATACTTGACAAATTCTTCTGAAACGTCAAGAATATAATGAACTCGTTAAACATCACTATTTCAGCGAATTTTTGTTCGCTAAGGCAGTTGGGAGACCAAAACCATATGGAATAAAATTAATAATATTTGACATCCCCCTGTAAAATAAAATAATACAAATGATCAGAAACTGTAGCACATCAGTATATGTATCTCGTGCAAAATTTGTGTTCATTTGTGTAAAAGTCGCACTTATATTTATGGAAATATATAGGATTCTTTTATAAATAGAAGAAATATCCGCATGGTTTTTGTTTATAGCATGCAGAGTTTTCAACTAAATTTAACTCCACTTAACAAAAACTTGATACTTATATACTTAATACACTATACAAACTACTCGGAAAAAGCTCTGTTTATATAAATACTTCTTTAAAGATAAAAAAACACTTTTTGGAATTTTGAGTAGCTCGAAAGCGGTAATTTTATATTTTTGAGCGTAGTTAGATTATATTTTCGTAGCTAAAGACACACGTTTTTTTTTCTTACAGTGTATAGTGTGTAAAAAGGATAAATAAAGAAAAATAAGTAAAACTAATGAAAAAATTCCTATTTTTTTTTATTGTTCAACAAAATTAAATAACTTATGTCTTGATTTAATTTTATGAATAAATTTGCTACAACTAGCATTTAGCATATTAATACTTTAATATATATACATACATCTATATCTATATATACATTACATTAGTTTTAAATTAACTATTATATATTTGATGTAGTGATTAATTTTCTACACTTTGCCAGTAAATCTCGTTACATCAAAATAAATTAGAAACTAAACACAATCTTGCATAATCACTTCCCCCAACAAGATACTTTGAAATTCTTCAAGGGGCATTTATTTCATTAAAATACATGAGCGTATAATAAATATAATATTTTTTTCTGACTTTCAACTATCTATTTTTTTTTATCATTCCAGCATTCACTGACAATTAATTTTCATTAAGTCGAAAAACAAATTAAACGCGTAAAATTCTCTTTTGAGATCTGAATTTCACTTAATTTTCTATTACCTAAATTAGTTTATGTCAATTATGAGGTTGCAGTTGTAAGCTTCTGAAACGAGTTTCTACATTCCATGTGACAAAAAAAAAATGAGAGGAAGAATTTAGCTTCCACGCTTGAGAGAATAAAGGCAAGATAAATTGCATTATAATTTGGCTTAATCTCTTGGGAGACGTTTTCCATTCATTATAGAAATGACTTGTCGATCACCTTCTAGGTAAATTCTTTGCCGAGAAAAGGATTTTCTTGAAAACTTCATAAATTTGATAGATAGTTTAAAATTGTTATCGTTGGGAAAAGAAATGGATTTTCCCAACAAAATGCTATTTGAAAATGATTCTGAAAGAAATATGAGACAACGTCAGATTTTGGCTTAGAATCGTTGAAAGACTTGTATAATTAATAACAGGTTTTTACAAATTTCATTATTTTTGGTTTTACAGGAAAGATATTTAGCAAATTGAAATTGAAATGAAATGAGAATTTATTTACTAAAATGAGTATATCATTTAACTCAATTGTTCCTATCCATTTTTTTAATTTATTTCTTTTTAGTAATTAATTTTCAAAGGCTGAATTTGAAGATTTCCGTTTTTTTAGTGCTAAATATAAGTTCAATTCTAATCTAATCTTGGATAAAGCATACTTCTGTCGCATCGTTTTGACATTATCGAATGAAAATTAATTTTTTTTTCATACAATTTATACATAAAATAAATTTTAATAATTGCAAAAAATATATTGAATTAAATTAACATGTTATGGAAGAGGATAATTAAATTTTTAAGGCGCATCGTTTTTGTTCATTATATATTCAATGATTCATGAACGTTTTCTGCAGAAAAGTAATAGTTCTTAATCTATACTAATAAAAGAAAGTTTCGCTCTGTGTGTGTGTCTGTTGGCGATTTCCAGGAAAATCTAGCCCACTCAGAAGGCTGGAAATTTAGGTGTGGATAGTCCAAGTTCTGACCATGTGCACCTGAGCCTCAGAATTTTAATATTTTGATAATTAGTCTAGATATTAATTAGATTCTCATTAACCATCGCTTCTAAAATATCATTTTTTAAATCAAAATGGCGAAAGAAAAGGACAGGTGCATTGGATTTGCAACCGGAAATGAACGAATTCAAAATTATTTAACTAATTAGCGAATTTTAGGAAAACTAATTGAGATATCAAATTGCAAATTTTTGAGCATATGTAAAAAATATTCTGTATCTGACTATGTGATTTTTGAAAAACTCGGTTGGTATTTTTTTTTAATTTACGCAAAAACTGCCAAAAATCTTTCGGCGCCAGTGAAAACGATCCGAGAAATTTTCAGACAGGGATCGGCTTTCATTAAAAACTGAACTACAAAGAGATCTGTTTCTCTGGCCGATCCCTCTCATTTAGTTTGCGAAAATGAAAGGAAATAATTGCCAATTTTTACTAATGAACAAAAATTTAGGTAACTAATTAAGATATAGATTTGAATTTGAGGTCGGGAAGGTGTGTCATCTGCCGGCTATTTTAGCGTAGCGTCTTCGTTATGTTCTAATGATCAGAAAAATGTAATTCTTTTTTTAATGATCGCGTTAATGTACGTGACGGTGGTTCTCTTGAACAAATTATTTATTATATTTGCGGGTATGGGGTGGGAGGGGGTTAACGCCTTTCTGTGAGATTGTAATAATCTCGCGACCGAGCAACGCCGGGCGGGTTAGCTAGTATTTAATATAATATTTCGTGAAGCACGTAATACAATCCAGTGTCTATACTATGCAACGCATTTAAAATTTTAAATTGGAAATACTTGCAAGATACACACTTAAAGGAAAAATGGTAGTATATTTGAAATACCCTAACAGCACAGTCTGTTGATGCGACGTTACTATGACGTTACACGTGATCACAACTGTCACTCATACAACAGTCATCATTTTTTTCTTTAACCAACTACATTATAACTCTCAGGTTATCGACATTTCATGATTTTACTGTGAAGCCACCGTGACCATTTTTTTTAATAATTTGCAATTCGTCAAATAGAGTGGGACTTATCCAAATCACAGTGACTTAGATATGACTCATTTTTTACATAACGTTAGGACAATAACTTGAGTTATATTTGAGTTTTGCTCATGGTGCATTCATATTTTAGTTATTGTTTGGTCTTAGTGCTATAAGGGTATTTAAAATTAGCTTAGAAGATTAGAAAATATTGTGTTATTTACATTTTTTAAACGATTATTTTTTATAATATAGATGGTTACAGATTGAGCATGTCATGAGCTCATTTATGTTTTTTAGACCGCTTACCAGTCCCCTACCTGTTGCACTTCTGCCCAGCTTAACGTGTTGATGCCTGGCAATGGGACGAAGATTCTCGTGATCTCCACGTGGGGAAGTTCTGTTTGATAAGCCTCTAACCCTACGTGTCTTCAGTGCATCATTTTGCCTAAGTTGCTTTTCCTTAGTTGGCCGGTTGCTAATTTATGTTTGGATGAGTCGATTTAGCACTGCACAGTGTAGCGAAGTCATGCTGGTCGGATGTGACATGCTGGAGTATTTATTTATTTCACGTTGCATCGCACACCAATAATTCATGCCATCGCTACGCGAGTTGGTCTCGTAATTTAGAACCTTGATCATGTGACGAGACATTCACCTGACTAGGCACATCCAGACCTATAATTCACAGGGCACTTGGAGGACTTTGCAGATTTAACATGTACCGGGCGCCATTAGCGTACAAAGTCGTTGCGTAGTGACGCTCCACTTGGCTGGTTTGACGCTTTGACGGTGGCTTGTTGCCTCTATTATGGGCTGGTCTCTTTGTTGTGTTTATTTGTCTCAATTTGGGTTTTTTTGCCGCTTTTATGGGCTCATCCCTATTGGGGTTTTTTGTCTCTGTCATGGTGGTTCGTCACTATCAAGTTTATCGCCGCTTTCATTGGCAGGTCTCATTTTTGTGTTTATTTCTTTCTGTTGGGGATTTTTGCCGCTTTTATGGGCTCATCCCTATTGGGTTGTTTCTGACATTATATTAGTGAGTTATGTCTTGTCTCTGTCTTGGTTGTCTATTATCATTACCTTGTTGCTTGTGACGTTTATCACGTTCTTGCGTGTTAGTCACTTGCGATGTTTTCGCTGGTTACTTGTCACATTGCGATTTTTGTCGCTGGTATTTGTCACATTCCTTGTTGTTGCACTTTAAATTAATTTTCCACATTATCTGATTTCCATCCTTGCATTTATTGCTTTGTGGTACTTATTATATTTGTAGCTTCGTGAATGTCCTTTATGCGATCAGTCCATTGAAACCTAATGACTGTTATCATTACATGATTTTCTTTTTATTTTCAACTTGGTTGATAAGTTATTTGAGAAGCTTGGCGCAGTAATGGTGTGGGGTTTGTTTCATGGCAATTAGTCCGTCTTTTGCCTATGAGGCTGTTTTCACTCGATGAGACATGCATTTTTCATGGTCACTTTTGGTATCATGTGTGCATTTTGCTTTTCACCCTTTTACATTGTTGGCACTATTAAACTCTGTGTTGTTAATTGTCTTCTTCACTTGGTGAATTCACAGTCCTCCATAAATGACCTCTACTCTTCACTAGTTTAAGTCCAGCTCCTCGTTTATGTTACATTTGTACTTAAAAAGTAGCAAGAATGCAGGTTCTCAATATACAGTAGATATTTTAACAATATGTATTATTATTATTATTAATTATTTGGTAGATGAACCATACTGTTTTTAGGGAGTGCCATTACACTGCCTTGTATGTCCACATCGTGATAAATGTTTGAATACGTATAACACCAAACTTATTTCTTCCTCTCTCTCTGTCTCATTCAATATAGACATAGCATTTCTCAATACTGTACTTATTCCTAATATATCTTGTGTCATAGATAGAAAGTTATTCAAAGAGAAATACGTAGAAGCATCCCGAAAACAATACTTTTACGAATAATGTATGATAAAAATGAAGTAATAATATAGAGAATTAAGTAAAATCTATGCTTTGAAATTATAAAATTTAAACAAAATGGAGCCTTTTTTAAACACCACTTTTCTTTTATATAAAAAAAAACTTACACAATTATGAATAGTCATGCACAATTAATTCTATTTTCAAAGGGTATCATATACAGTACTATATAAATCCCAGAAAATGTTTTTGACGTAGCAAAAACTTTTACAAACATGCTATGTTACCTTTTAGTTACTCACGATTTCGGTAACCTTATCCATACATATAGCTACTTGATAAATGTTTGAATATGTATAACATCAAACTTATTTCTTCCTCTCTCTATTTGTCTCATTCAATCTAGACATAGCATTTCTTAATACGATACTTATCCTTAATATACCTTGTGCCATAAAGTTATTGAAAGAGAAATACGTAAAAACAGTCTGAAAATAATCCGGTTGTGGATAATGCATGATACAAATGAAGTAAGAGTATAGAAAATTAAGTATAACATATGCTTTGAAATTACAACATTTAAACAAAATGCAGCATTTTTTAATCACCATTTTGATATTATACAAAAAAACGTACACAATTATGAACAGATATGTACAATTAATTCTGTTTTCAGACACAAGGGTCTTATATACATATACCATATAAATTCCAGAAAATGTTTTTGATATTGCAAAACTTTTACAAATGTGCTCTCTTACGTCTTAGTTACTCACGATATCGGTAACCTTATTCACATATATAGACAGTACTTGGAAAAGAATCAATTGAAAATCTTAGAAAATAATAGATTTTCAGAGTTTACGGAAATGTTTATTTTTTATTTATTTATTTTTTTTAGTTAATGGAGGCTTTTTACTACCCGTAAATTTCAGAACGGTGTGTTTTCTAATTTCGAAAATACATTGATTTCTAAGGTTTGAAATTGGTTCGTATTTTTAAAATTTAAAAAGATAAGTGTAAGCTTTTCAGAATCGTATGCAACTACAGTATTACACTATTCAGAAATAGTTCTGAAAATAAACTTCTTCGTTGTTTGTTAATTTCATTTATTCATTTATATCATAAAAAAAAAACTATAGCGTGCTCAAACATAAGTATTTGTATAATAACAGGCAATGTTAAACTAAAAATTAAGCAAATTTAAATAATATCATGTCTGCAATTAAAAACATAATAATGATTTTTTAATGAATTTTTGTTAAATCCCTCTGAAAACATCAAGAAAATACTCCCTCATTTGCATATCATAATAGCAAATACAACCTAATGGTATTTTTTAAGAATTTAGAAACTTTATTTAATTTAAAATTTTTGTTTTAAAATTTATTTTTCAAAACGGTCATAAATTAAGGATGAACAATGTAAAATTAGAAAGCGAACAAGTTCCCCAAATTTATTAATATTGTTTTTCGTAGAGAATGTTAAACTACACAACATCTGAATATAGGAACATAGCAATGATTTTTACCTTCCTTCCCAAAGTATTTATATAGCACAGGCAGAAACGAGCCTCTGTATCTATTACATTCTCATCACATGCATTTTAATTTCCTTCAAATGCAAATGCGTTCGGGATAAAAGCGGAAGGTTTAAACATTATTTGTCATTCATTTGCATTTACTCTTAATTCATTTGAACTTGAGAAACTCATTAGCTTCTCACGTAAGTTCATGAGAGCATCTCAGTTATCTACAGCGTTAGCGTTTGAATGCCTTTTGACTTAAGTAATATTTAAGTTCAGATAGTTTCAATTCTCCCTGTCTGCTTTGATGACAATATCCTTGTCGCATTAGCTTCATTTAAAAAAGGTACTTACGTTATCGATGTTAAAATTTTAATGATAAATTTTAAATGCTAAATTTTAATACCATTTGGAAACATTTATGTCTGTATAATACATCAAAAAGATCAATCTTTTATCAACACCTCTAAATATATTCAAATATTATTTTATACACCCTATGGAAATATTGATTTTACAAGAACATACTTCTGCCTTAACTAGTAAGTAAAATAGATTTTTTTACGGGAATAAAACCTTCATTTTTACGAATGTTCTCAATTTTTAAAACTTAACCCCTTAACTGCCAACGAAATTTGACGTGATCTTCAATACCTTATTTAATCACCTAATTTTGCAATTAAATAACGCGACGATTATTTTTCTGATATAACAGTAAGAAAGTGCACTTGTTATACGTGTTCAAAACACGGCTCTGCTGATGAAAATGGGCTCGCGGTCATGCAAGTTCGCCATTCATATAGTATATGCTGGGATTTTTCAAGGACGTATATATACGTCCGGGGCAGTTAAGGGTTTTAAATTGTGTATTTGATTATTACATAGAGATGATTATTTCTGTAAAATAAAAAAATTTTAACTTCTGTTCTGGATGACAAATTTCTTGTAAAATGGAGAGATATTATTTAAAAGTGAAGTTAATTGTTTGCTACATTATATTAGGTACATGTACTATTTCAATATGAAACTCTACCAATAATGAATTAATACGACGTGTTGCGGTTATAAAGATAGAACTTCACAAAAGTCTTTTTTGCTATTATTTTTTTAAATATAAAACGTGACTGTAGTAGCTCGTGCAATCTTTTACAATACTCCAGTACGTCTCTGGTATTCTGAAGTTTGTGTTAAAATACAAACTGATAAACTTTCAATAAAGATAGTGTGCTTATTTAAACAATTAATTCTCTAATTTTTTTTTTGGGGGGGGGGCACTCCCTTAACTCCTTCGTGACAAGCGTCACGTATATGTCACATATAAGTTGCTCCGAATCCTTCATTAACCGTACCCGTACTTTTTAGAAATAAATTTCGCCTTATTAAGTCGCAGCACTTCTGAGATTAAATTAGACAAATATTTTCATTTGAGAATGCCGGTGGTAAAAGATTATAAATTTCGGTCGTCGCAAACGGGTAAATATCCACAGTGCCTCATATGTATGCGTGTGCATATAAATGTGCATATATGTCTACTGTCTAGAATGTCTAATTCCAGACATTCTGTGAAAACAATTAAGTACGTGATAAAAAAACAACCAGTTATGAAGGCTTGGAAGTAAAGTTTGCATAACTGTACAGTTCTAAACATTCATTTATGTATTACACTACACATCGTAGAGTATTAATAAATATATAACAGATTCTTTAGCAAATCTCTATGAAGTTACGTCAACATAAGTAGGGGATGTGTTATTAAATGATCAGATCATATTTTCATATGTATAGGAATCGTAGATATTTCAAACGTCAAATTACACAGGAATTTTAAGTAGAGTCACAGCAGAAGTAAGGAAAATATTTCCAAACAAATAAGCAATCCGTGTATATACACTAATAAGTAGACTGACAAAATATTTATCTCTCGATTTCTCTATCTCATGTATGTGCCAAAATAATTTTCCGGTAAGGTATGGAGAATGATTTCATCGTCAATAATATGTATTTATTGCGACTGACTTTTTCATTTATTTGCTCGGTATTTGATACATTGTTAAGATACTATGCTTGATCCAATGTTAAGATACAATGTTTGATGTAATGTTACTCAAAAATGAGAATCCGAACCTAATTCCTTTTAAACCGATTTTTATGCGTCACAGGAATTCCTGTCAACATATATTTTCAGGGTTCATTCCACTATTTTTGAAAATTAACATTTGCCTTATTTAATGACAGAAATTTGCGATTGAAAAATGTGAATATTACTAGTTGGAAAAAGCCGTAACTACATAGTAGTTAAAACCGTACGAAACCTGTTTTTACACTCATATCCGATACGTAGAAATGTAAAAGCAAAAACAATTCATTTTTCCACATCTACACTATCTAATCAAAAGTATCCGACACTTTAGATATTAGATGTTCTGTCGACTATTCGGGATATAACGTACACTTTTGAAACAGGGAAAGCTAAAATAATTACATGTGCGGTTTATACGCTGGGTAAAAAAGGAAAGATTAATAATTAAGAAAATATAGGAAAATATAAACTGATATTTCAATATTAATGAACATTGTACACATCATGCGTACTCGCTGCCCATTTACTCATTTTAATTTTCTTTTCGTCCGTACTAGTTATTGTACTTTTAAATGTTCTCCATTGTACATTCATTTTATGTGTCTCATGAAAATTCCATTGCAAATAAAGGAGAGCACATAATAGTGCCAATATACTTAAAATAAAAATCAAAACTCTAAAGTCAAATTGGTTGGGTGGTTTCAAACCTCGAAGTTTCCTCAATAATAAACTGCAACCAAAATCGAAAATGTACAAAACTATAATACGAGGCTGTTCAATAAGTAATAAGACTAAAATTATAAAAAATACAGAATACCTTTAATCGTCATCATTTACATGGTCTTTTTCAAAATAACTACCGCGGCACGTAATGCATTTATTCAAACGTTCTGTCCACTTCTCTTGAGAGCTTTTTCAAAACCGCCTCTGCAGCCTTAACACATGCTTTGTTGCTTGCAAAATGTTTGCCTCGTAGTGGTTTCTTAAGTTGAGGAAACAGCCAGAAATTGCATGGAGCGAGATAAGGACTGTGTGGAGGGTGTGGTAAAATCTCTACGTTGTTCTGCTGCAAAACATCCTGTACGCAATGTGCAATATGTGGTCGGGCATTGTCATGGTGCAATAGGAAGCCATTTTCGCATTCTGCGGTCCTCCCTGATGATAACCGCAGCTGTGTTAATCATTGTCTCTGTGATGGACGTTGAAGGTCGTCCCTCACGGTCAATATCTTCCACATTTTGCCCTCCTTCCTTAAAAGCTTTATGCCAGCGAAAAATACTTGCCCTCGACATTGCTTCATCGTTGAAAGCTTCACGTATCATATCAAAGGTATCCGATGCTGTTTTTTGCAGACGAACGCAAAGTTTAATCGCATAACGTTGTTCCATCGACGCTTCCATTTCGACAACTGGCCGCTCTCGTAGACGCCCGCAAACACGCTTCAGTTCAATCACGTGATACTCAGGAACATGAGCCTGTACACGCCATCTATCGGTAGCTTTTGTTAATACAGACAACAAACTTTTTTTATGCCACAGAAATTAACATTCCGAAAAGTGGTTTCGCGGCAGTAAAATTAGTCTTATTACTTATTGAACAACCTACGTATTAGCCATTGACTTCAGATATCGTATACTAAAAAAATCATTTTGAAATATGGAAATGCAAACGAGAAAATTGTAAAGAATTTTTTCGTTGGATTAACAATGTTGTCGCGAACGTTGTCGCGTGAATAAATTAGGCTCTTAACGCTTTGACTGACTTACCCGTGCTATGTGGAAGTAAACTGTACTTAGAGAAACTGAGTTGACAAAGCATAGTAAAAATATAAGAATACATTTTTTAGCTTGCTAATTTAAAGTTTAAGGACGAATTTTTTATTATTGTTTGTCTCGTAATAAACATATCTTAACCCCTTCGGAACCAACATCCCATACACGATTTTTAATCGACTGGCACCACTTTATTTTAAAACAATTATATTTACTTATGTAATTACGAAAATGATTTAATTAAATACAACATATTTACTTTTCTTTATTACTGGTAACCAATAGGAATTTCTGCATGCACATTTTGAAGATGCATACAGATACCCGTGGTGCCGAAGTGGTTAATAAAGAAAAAATAGCTATTATTTTTATAAAGACTTTTTGTTATTTTTAAGGAATCTAGTTACTATAAAAATGGCGTGTTGCATAGCTGCAACATGGCACTATTATATGTCCATGTGTTTTAATGACTAAAGAAAAAAAAATAAAACAAAATGGGCAAACTGGCTAATATTACAGTGTGATTTAATAAAAGATTGCACAAACTTTAAGAAGTAATAGAACACACTACAGCACACAATATTTGGATGGAGATCCAGAGCTATAATCCATTTATTCAGTCAAAATTACAGGGTATCTCATTCCAATAGTTGACATTAACACGTTCGCTGCCAAGCTAAAAATTCCGGAATTTTCATTTTATTTAGAAAATTCAAATTCAAACCAGAAAATACTAATAGCAATACTTACTTTGTTTTATTACAGACATTTCGTGATTACATAAAATAAAAAGTCTTCTTTTGAAATTTCCGGTGCGAATAACTAATTTTAGATTGAAGAAACGTAGATAGCACTACGAGTATACTCGTAGTTGGAAGCGAATGTGTTAAACAAACAGCCACTGACCACGTTACCGTGAATTTAAACCACTTTTCGTGATTTCAATGCTTTTGAGATAATGAAAGATTTGTCTGTTGTAAATGTCGCTGAAATATCGTCATTACTATATAAAATGTGTACAAAAATCCGGGTTCAGATTGGAGAGAGATACCATGTATTAATGATTAAATAAATGGAGCGCGACCCTGGCTTCTTATGCAATTATATATTTTTCGTTGTGTGCTCTACAATTTTGTACAATCATTTATTTATCAGATTGTATAAGACATTATAAACGAAAAGAAATATTTAATTATCACACTCATTAAACCTGGAATAGAAGAATTAGTCATTTAGACTCCTTCAGATAATAGTACACGGTAGTCACACGACAAAACGCGTAAGCTAATGTTAATCCTATGGGAGAGTCCTTTTCAAGTTTCTCATTTGCACTTCAATATTTTCAAATGATTCTTTTTGCATAGGTTAGCTCAGGTCGATCTCAAACAGGGTCATTTTATGAATAAAATCTTGTGTGGATAAATAAAATAAATAATCTTGTGTGTTAAACGTTGGTATTTTTAGTATAGGGTCTTTTATACTTTTTTCAATTTTGGTTGAAGATATTTTTATGAGGTCACTTTCTACTTCGGAAATCGAAAGTGAAAATAACATGGGAAAAAAATAACCCACCAAAATCGAAAAAGTAAAAAAAGGCCTCGATTAGAAATAGATTTCGGCTATTCTGGAATTTAAAAAAAATCATTTATAAATATTGGAATACAAAAGAGAAATTTGAAAAGAACGCTCCCATAGGTTTAACATTAGATTGCAAGTTTTGTAGTGCAACTAGCGTATGATCATAAGGGATAAGAGCGTTCCTTCCAGTCCAGGGTTTATATTTGTTTTTAAAGTGTATGATGATAATTAGTGGTTTATATAAAAAAATAACTTATATAAATGTTGAAATCTGCTGTGAACGGCGTATTACGAGTGCATCTTGCTAAATTTTTTAAGTAAAATTGCTTCTATAAAGTAAATTATTGAAAATTTGGAAAACAATTTTTGAAAAGTCAAAGGATTTTTTAAAGTCTAACCTATTCGGTAAAGCATCTATCTTGAATAAGAGGGCCTTATGTGACAGACGCTTGTTACATCCTAAAAAATGCGCTCAAAACTCAAATCATTGCGACACGCCTAAAACCAGCATCGATATCTGGGAAGAGCTACCGACTAATAGGACAGGGTGGTCAAAAATTATTTAGCGCATTTCATGTTTGAAAAGAAATTATGTACGTACATGTGTATTGTTTTCTTGGAAAGACAATTTAAAACAATTTTACACAACAACATTTTAAACATTAAATAAGTTTCACATAAGCCGTTAGATGGCGCAACAACATTGCGCGGCTAAAATTTACTGATTGCATCTGTCTGCAAATGGCTACCGTACAGGAAAAATCAATGTGCGTTTTTTGGTTCCATAAAAGCAAATAAATCTGTTGTTACTGTTCATGGATATTTTCGTTTCGAATACTCAAATCGTCGTCCTCCAAGTAAGGACTCTATAAAAGGTTGGTACCAAGAATTTAAGAAGACTGGAATTTTCGGAACTTTAATGTTTAAAATGTTGTTATGTAAAACTGTTTTAAATTGTCTTTTCAAGAAAATAATAAATATGTACGTATCTCATTTTGTTCTTCTTTTTGTCAAGCATGATATGCGCTCAATAATTTTGGACCAACCTGTGTTTCTAGTGTTGTGACAGAAGAGATACGAATGTTACAATCAGCAAAAGAGAAAAAAAAACAATTTGTTTACGGAACATACGTAAAGACGTCCTTTTATTTTGATAGAAAAGTTTATCATGATTTGTATGATTTTTCTATTTGGGATGTTTTTTTTAATGTCTTCATGCATATGTGATGGTTGCATTATTTATATTAAAATGATTTATGTCAGTCATAGAAATGATCGAAATTATTGTGATAAATAATTATGAAATGAACTAAAGTATACTTTTTAAATCTTCAAGAAATATCTTCAAGAAGTCTATTTTCATCTTGTTTGTAGTAGAATTTTGTATTTTAAATCTACTAGGAAAGATCTATTTAATAAAATATATTTGAATTTACATAATTTCGATTTCATTACAAGTTAAGTATTAAAGTTAAAGTGTCAGCGTTACAGCCTTTTCAGTGGTAGAATTTTGTATTTTAAATCTACTAGGAAAGATCCATTTAATAAAATATATTTGAATTTACATAATTTCGATTTCATTATAAGTTAAGTATTAAAGTTAAAGTGTCAGCGTTACAGCCTTTTCAGTGAAACATCTACTTTGGTGAAAAGGACCTTAAATGATAGACGCATGTTAAATCATAAAAAATGCCCTCAAAACTCTGAAAATCCAAACTGACTGAGATCAGGATCAATACCTTGAAGAAGCAACCGGGTAATAGTACCCCTAGTGTTGTGAGAGAGGAGAAGCGGATGTTACATAAAGTAAAAGAGGAAAAGAGAAAACAATTTATTCAGCGAATGTGCGTACAGGTGTCAATTTATTTTCATGGAATTATTTGTCGTGATTTGCATGTTTTTTCTCTTTGCGCATGTGTTTAGATGTAATATTCGATGGTTGTATTTTTTTAAACTTCTCAACATAGTTGAAAAGTATTCATGAATTCAGTTTGTCTGTTTGGATATCCATCTCTCTGTCTGCCTGCCTGCCTGTCTGTCTGTCTGCCATCTGTCCGTGCTCTAAGTCGTGTAAATATACTCGGATTGCAATGAAATTGATATACGATATTGAAGGTTATTATGGCGTGTTCGAAATTGGAAAGTAAGTGTGTGGCATTTACAGTTCGTTTACAGGCACACTCAAAAGAATTCCGTTACGTTACCGCCTGTTGGGACAAATCGTTTCGTGTATTTTAATGATGTAATATGCGATAGTTGTATTTTTTAAAACTTCCCAACATAGTTGAAAAGTATTTATGAATTTAGTTTTTCTGTTTGACTATCCGTCTCTCTGTCTGTCTGTCTGCCATCTGTCCGCGCTCGACAGATTGCAGTGAGTAAAGTATTAAAGATAAAGTAATACACACTATTTGAAATATTGAAATTGATGTATAGCACTCAATTGATGTATAGCACACTACAAGTTACTTATTACAGAATATGATGTACATAGCATTCATCGTTAATTTACAGGGGCATACAAAATAAATCGGTTACTGAACAGTCCCAATATGATATATGAAGAAAAAAATTGCTGGAAGTACATTTTTCAGTTGTGGTACGCGTGGCATATGTATTTTAAACATAACTTACGTGACTAATTTTTTGCATATAACTTGTTGTGTATAAATTATATAGATCATATACAGTACTACACGAAAGATATCAAGTACATTTCCGTTTACTCACGGAAATTGTTGAAGGGTAATTTTCAACTGTGCTATGCGTTTCGTAACTAAACTAAATTTCACCGTACTATGTTACATGTACAAATCTATAGGACAATTACAAGTTTGCCCAAAAAATATCTGATATTTTTCGACTATTGATTATAATTGCTGAAATTGTGCTTTCAAATGGGTTTTTTTCTTTTTCCAAATTGTTTACTTAGACATCATCTTTCACCTCATTAAACTGTGAAGATTTATTACAGTATTCTGAATGTGTTAAAAAGTGCTTCATATTCTATGCTTGACGCATGATTTTTCGTTCTTGTTTTTATTAGAGCACTTTCTTTCAGTCAAATAAAGCAGCAAAATAATAAACCTAAGTATTGTGACTTTTGGTGAAATTTTGGATTTTCAGAGTTTTCAGGGCATTTTTTAGGATTTCACATGCGTCTATCATTTAAGGTCCTTTTCATCAAAGCAGATGTTTCACTAAATAGGCTGTAACACTGACACTTTATCTTTAATATGTACTCGCAATAAGGTCGAAATTACGTTAAATCAAAAATATTTTATTAAATAAATCTTTTATAGTAGGTTTAAACCTAAGTAATTGTGAATTAAACTTAAGTAAAATTTTTAAATCTTGAAAAAAATTATAAAAGCAATTTTGACATATTTTCACCTTATGTGAAGCAGAATTTGTACTTTAACTCTATTATTGCAATAGCTTGTATTAGCGGAATAATTCCTATCGCATTGCGATTTAAGTTTAAAAAAAAATAAAGTGTCATTTTTATGACCTGTTCAATGAAGCATCTACTTTCGAGAAAAGGGCGTTAAATGAGAGATGCATGTTGCTTTCTAAAAAAGTGCTCAAAACTCTAAACATCAAGACCTACTGAAACCCGGATCGATACCTGGAAGATGTTACCTGGTAATAGTATCTCTAGCGTTGTGCCAGACGAAATGTAACTGGGGAAAGAGAAAATTATTTATTTAGATAATATGCGTAAATATGTCATTTAATTTTCATAGAATTAATCGTCGTGATTTGTATGATTCTTTTTATTTTGCGCATGTTTTTATATGTAGTGTGTGATGGTTGCGCTTTTTTTCTCAATACATTCTTCCTCTCATATGAAAAGGCAAAATAATTGTCTTAAATACTGAAGAAATAAAATTAATCACATTTTTAAATCTTCAAAAAAATTATAAAAGTATTCTCACGTGAAACATCATTAAAATCACACCTAAACATACGGATACTAGGATAGAAATTTGGACCGACACAGAAACGTTCTATATCGTCCTTATTTGCTTTAATAAATCCCTAAGTGTTAGTCTCAGAGACGTAAGTGTGGTTTCGTGTTTTAACATATATTGTCAAGATCTGTCAATTCTGTTATTCGGATTCTTGTGTATAGAGGTTGTCGTGATCGATTGTTTTAAAAGTATATTTTGGAAAATATTTCTATGTAAAAACTTAAAGTATGCGAAGAACTGGAACATTCAATATGTCGAGCTCAGTCCGAGCAAAAGCCATCCGAAAAGACACATCACGGATATCGTTGGAAAGAGGAAATTATGAGACACGCACACGTACCGCAAGGCTGAGCGAGCGAGACTGTTTCAGAAGTGTCACAAATTTGAGGAGGCGCACTAGGGGATCAGCGGCAAGAGCACCTCTACCGCTGATGTACCTTAATCGATGGACATTTCCAGTGAAGATAACACCCATACATCTGTCAAAGACGTTTCCGAGCTTATGGATATCAACATCATTCAAATAATGCGATACGGGAACATTTGCGAGCAGCAGACAATGCTTCATAAAGGTCTCGTCCTCTTGCCTACAGAACCAACAACATTGGGTAATACCATGATCGATTGTACGTTCACCAGACGCATCAGTGTCGATGTTATGCCCTTATGTCTCTTACTTCTCATATCACAGGCCAATGTCTGACAAAATAGTTGTCAAATAGTAGTCTAAATAAATAATATCGTGTACCGTTCAGTGTTGCCAGTAGGCTACTTTTTTAAAATTCAGATTCCTTCATTCCCACCACTTTTTTGAAGTAGAAATATTCCGCTTATTTAATGATAGATTAAATAATTTGAGGATAAGGATTTACACTATTTTTAAAAAGTGGTGGAAATCAAACAATATGAATTTTAAAAAAGTAGCCCACTGGCAACACTGGTACCGTTCAGTATATGTATTTTATGTTAAAGAAAAATTTGGTACGCAGTCAATGTCTCATATTCATGTCAATCTAATACGTTAAAAGCGATTTGCTGCCGTTGTTGATTCAGGTTAAATCAACGACCGTTTGCCCAGATACAGAACCGCCCAAATCTTTGTTTTATATCTTTATCTTTTATAAGGCAGCATTTTCTAAATCTTCAAAAAATATATAAAAACATTTTTTAAATATTTGTTGACCTTATATGTGGCATTATTTCGCACTTTACCGTTATTGCAATAAGAGACTTTTTTGTATTAAGAGTTATAAGAGACTTTTTTAAATTAACATAATTCCTATCACATTTCGAGTTATGAATAAAATGTAAAATGTCAGAATTATGGCCTCTTCAGTGACTTTGTAGAAAAGGGCCTCAAATGCAAGACGCATTTTGCATTCTAAAAAAGCACTCAAAACTCTAACTATCCAGTCCAACTAAAACCAGGATCGATACCTGGAAGAAGCTACTGGGTAATAGTATCTCTAGCGTTGTGACAGACAGAATGGGGATGTTATAACCAGTAACACGGGGAAAGAGAAGAACAATTTATTTGGGGAATGCACGTAAAGGTTTTGTTTAATTCTGATAGGATATTTTGTCTGTATTTGTATATATTTTTCTATTTTGGGCTTTTTTGAACGCAAAATGTGATGGTTGCTTTATTTTTTATTTGAATGCAGTATGTCTGTCACAGAAAGGAGCAAAATAATTATGTTAAATAATTACGAAATTAAATTAAGTATATTTTTAAACCTTGAAGAAATTAAAAATTGTCTCCCTGATATATTTTCACAATTTATGGGGCAGATTTTTGTACTAAAAATCTAATATGATAATAACAGCTGCCAACTTTTACACTTTTTTCTTACCACTGTTTTTTAAAGTAATTTTTGCCTTATTTAATTTCCGAATTGTTCGATTAAATAAAGCAAAAATTACTATTAAAATTTTGTGTTAACAAAGACCGCGTAAACGTTGGCAGCTATGTGATAGCTCGTGTTATATATTTTTTTTTCAATTGAAATTATTTCGATTTCATTGTAAGTTAAATATTAAAGATATAGCCTATTCAGTGAAGTATCTACTTTTGATAAAAGGGCCTTAAATGAGATATACATGTTATTTCCTTAAAAATACGCTCAAAATTCTAAACATTCAAATCAAATAAAATGAATATTTCAAGATGAACTGACGCATAAAATGCATTGTCGCACTTAGGACTTTGGATGTTTCATTTAGGTTTTAACTACTGTAAATGTGACAGTCGTATATTGATAGCACATATTACAGATAATGATTCAATTTCTTCAAAACATGACAGTTTTGCATTAAAAAACTGTGTTAATTCATTTTCGGCTTAAAATAATATTTATTTATTTAATAAAATGACAAATATACCCTAAATGTGACAAAACTATGGGGAACCGCATCGCATGACCTCAATATTTAAGTTTGCTGTCTTATCAGTCTGTAATAGGAAACTTTTGTGAAAATATCAATGTCATCTATATATGGTTAAATATAGGTTATTTTCTTAATTACTTTTTTAATTATTTTTTTAGCTTCTTAGCATGGATATTCCATAATTACGTGCGTCATCAAATCGTCAAATTCGGAATAGATTTTTAAAATATAATCCGCGGTTACTGATGTTATTCTTTAAATATTAACTGCAAAGTAAAACATAATATTTCACCGAAATAGCAAAGTACTACACACAAAAGAAATTTGATAACGAAAATTTTGTTATAACAACATTCTTCATTTTCATTTCCTAAATGTTTGATTCAAAATGAAGATTCTTATTAAGAAGCGTAATTTTGAAGAAAAAATAAACATACATTTGCGAAATATTTCGACCAGTACTGGAGAAAAAATAAAATAAAAGAAAGTGGAGAGTCTCATTAACTTCAAAGCCATTAATTTTTCTTTAGAAAACGAAAGAAATATATTCACTCTTTTGAAAACGGTAAAACTTATTTTTTCTTGGAAACCAGCATAATTTTTACTATAAAATGACATTAATTTGTATAATAAATTTGAATCCTGGCTTTTACCTCTTATTATACCTATTCATAACAAATTTAGGCATTTATATTCAAAAATGATTTTAAACGTTTTAGATACCTTGAATTTTTAATAAAAATTTTATCTCGTTTACTATATTTAGCGATATTTTAAATGGCGCGTATTTTTGAAATAACTGTAAATTATCAATGAAGCGAATAAATTTTTGAGAGCCAGAATATGACAAGAATTAGTGACATTGATTTTTTTCTTTTTTTTTATGTTTCAGCGTGATTTTTCTTTTAACGCTTTTCCATGATTTGAAAGGGCAAATATTTATTCTTAACGTTCAAGTTATCTCACGCACTCATGGAGTTGGAAAAATCATTTTCCACTTTTAATGGTACATTTCTGAATGCTTAGTTTCGTACATCCGGAATAAATATTTGAATATATTTTCCCATATTTATATATAGTTCGAAATAAAGAAATATTTAAGCTTCAATTTCCTCACTGTCAAATGGGTGTACACTATTTGATTTTCTTTATTCCATCATTGAGTTCGCAATTAGTTTTGTGTAAAGAAATAATGTTTCAAGAAAAATTATTGATATAAGAGGTTATAATGAGGAAGCATTTTTAATGAACTAGTAAACAGAGGAAATTAACTGCGCAACGCAAAATAACAAAATTTTTCAAGGGGTGGAATTTTCTGATTTTTTTTAATTTAATAATTAAAAATCTATGAAACAATATTATTTAAAACAAGAAATTTTGGAAGGAAGTTTATAAATATATATTTATATATGTATATATATATATATATATATATATATATATATATCTGAGGTCTATCCCAATAATTATAGAGTTACGTATAACGTTAAACATAAAAGTATTTTTAAGTACGAATAACGTTAAACATAAAAGTATTTTTCTTTTAATATAGTTTAATGTAATTTTAATATCAGGACAAAAATAAATTAGAAAAAAAGGCCAAAACAATGAGTTAGTGTACAGTAAAATACAATACAATGTACACTGTAATGTACGACACTCGAAGAAATCGATAAACAGAGGAAATATACCAAAACGTACTATTCAGTGTACATTAAAATATAATACAGTATAAAGTAATAGTGTATAGTGAAACATAATACGGTGTACAGTGTAAAATAAAATACTTAGTAATTAAATAAATGGAGAAAATTAACTAAGCAATGCAAAAGTAGCAAAATGTTTCATGAGGTGGAATTTTCCGATTTCTTTAAACATTTATTTTCCAACGAAAAAGTTAAAAAATATATTAAAAAAAATACTTTTTAAAGAAAAAAGTTTTTGGAAGAAAGTTTATAAAAAGTATATATGTCTGAGGAATATCAGAATAATTAGGGAGTTGCGTATAAACATAGCAGTATATTTTTTCTAATATAGTTTAATGTAACTTTAATGTCACGACAAAAAGAAATTACCTACGAAATGCCAAAACGTTGCGTTTAGCGTACAGTAAAATACAGAAAATAAGAAGCGTTTTTCTAGATGGAGAGCAAAACTGCTCCCACATAACATAATAAATGTTCTTCTCAATACAGTATATTAAATTTTCTATTTAAATATATTTATTTCTATGTCTATATATTTCTGTATACCTATTATTAAAAAAAATGCTTTTAAGAAGTGCTGCATTGCTTACATTTCAGTGAAGATATGAACAAATAATTAAAATAAAATTCATATACATATCATATATAAAATAACTTTTATTGTATATTATCTACTAAAAGGAATATTTCTATATTTAAAGTCCATATATTTATTCTGCTTTAAATATGATATGGAAATTCTTTTCAATGAATTTATTGCAAAATTAATTATGCATACCGATGTAAAATTCAATATAAAGGAAAGAACTTCTTAAAAACATTTTTAAAATTGAGAAAACCCTAACTTGTTTTGAAAGGAATCGGTATTTCTTCGTCAGGAGCAAAAAGACAAGTTATCATCTTGAGAGCTGAAACAAGACGGAATCTAAATGGAACAGAAAGGCAGATAGAAGAACAGTTAGGATGGTATATTTAAAAGAAGGCAGCAGGAAACAACCAACCAAAAGTTAGCATAAATACGGCAAGTTAGAAAGCAAGTTAGAGGTATGCAAGTTAGAAGTACAGCAAGTTAGAAGTACAGCAAGTTAGAGTTATGCATCAAACGAATCAGCTTTAAGGAAGGTGACCCATATGTGGCCATAGTTCAGCTTTGACGATTTTTATTATTTTCTGGTTGGGTGTGTGTGGATGAATTTTTATTTGTAAAATTTTACACTTATCTCTAACACATATCAAGTATATTTTTCTTTGTAAAGTAAAATTTAATTGCTAATTTAAATACAATTTTAAATTTTAGCTTGTGGGCCACCTTCGGCGCATAATGTTCCAAAGGTGCCCCATGTATTGAAATCACTTTTAAAATGTGAAAAAAATACTCGGCAAACTATTTTGCTTACTATTATGCTCTGATGATCCTTTCTTTCTTTTGATATATTTCGAGCTTTGATAATCTTCTTATCTCATGACAAGAAAAGACCTTGAAGCACTTTTTACATGGTTCTTCAGGAATTTGCTTCTGGGAGTTACTGACTTCTTTTGAGTGATATCTGGTGTTAACAATAAATGGTAATAAGTTTTTTCAGATATTTATGTAGAGATTTTGAAAACCAGCCTTACTACACTAATTTCGACATTTGTTTTCGAAGTTGGCCACCTTGGGAACATGCGTATGGTCGGGATTTGCGCGACGTAAAGGGATTAATATGATAAATTTCTTAGACTTCAACTAAATGTGGTTACGAAAAAAGAAATTAACTTTCAGGAAACGTATCATAACTCAAAAGTTCTAAGAATTTAAACACGTGTAAATTAAAATATCCTCTTACCTGGAAATTTGAATGATTTCTCCTCAAAAGTGAAATCACAGCATAAAATGTCGGAGGATCAAGGGGATCTCTTAAAATTAGCCACGTGAACTGAAGATACATCATTGGCAATGCAGTAGCACCATTTTTTGATTAAAAAATAAATTAATTCTACTTTTGAGTGGTGAGCTACCTTAGAAACACAGGCCACTTTTGGTTCCCCCACCTTATATATTTTTTATGTTTTAGCGACACTTGGGTCAAACAAGTGTCTTTGTCACTTCAAATATTTTGTGTATAATATCTTACAAAATCAAACTTAATAATTGAATAACGTGCTTAAGAAATAAAAAAGTGTTTCTCTCGTTTCGTCTTTTTATCTTATATTTATTGTAATTTTGAAGCTCTTGGGTTATTTAATGACTTAAAAGTGTCTCCAACCTTTAAACAATTAAATTTTTGATATTTTAAAAACATAGAGTACTGAAATATTTTAGAATTCTGCACATTTTGAAACACATATTCATGAAAAAATTCACGTAATTTTCTAAGTCACAGTCAAAACATTTTTGCTGATTTTACAGGAAAAACTGTGAGCTGACACGGAGTTCTTTTCATACGAGTGAGTGTTTTTATTTGTATTTTTTATTTGTATGTAATTTTATTTTTTGGAGTTTGTTAATTTCAGAGAAAAATAATCTGTCCGCCAGTAAATACGCCTGTAGAATGTCTGTATTTAATGTGTTCGTATGTTCTTTACATTTTATTAGATCTATTTCAAATATTGTTGACTTATTTAATCAAATAAATTGTAACAATTTTCTGTGATTAAATAAGTTGAAGATTACTTTTCGCAAATAGCGGTACGCAAAAGTAAACGTTTATTTCAGCATTATTATTGGATAAAATTGTTTTTTTTTTTTTTTCAATATTATACTTTTTATATCCTTACATTTCACAAAAAAAGTCACTCTGTTTTAAATTTCGTTAAAATAGCTTCATATGTTTAAAGTAATGAAGAAAAAGCCAGTTTCGAATGAAACATCCTCTATTTTGGACTAAATAAATGTATTGTAAAACAAGTTTCCTGTTGAAAAATAGTTTGTTGTAGTGTACAGTACTAACTCATGAAGTTTGTCTACTATTTTTAATCACCTTTTTTCTAATAAGTGAAATGGAACATGTTGTTCTTGCAGTTTAAGCAAGTCATCGTGCGCGAAACGTATGTTACATATAACAAGTTTCTCTAGCGGTTAGAATGTATGTTACACGAGTCAAGCGGTGTTTGGTTCGGTGTATATAGTGTGTCCTATTCTATTTAAACAGAGATCCCAGTCTCATTCACGAATGTACGAAAAGGGTAACTGAATATTTTTCGTGTCTCATTAAATTTTACAAGATAATGGTTCAACATTTTGCCAAGTCATGATAGTCATCACACGGAGCACCAAATGTTGGACTAAAGTTTCTTCATCTTGTGTTGATGTCTTTTCTGGTACCATGTTTTGGTCAAACGTTGAAAAATATAAAAGGCTTTTGCATATTATAAAGTACTTTAATGTGGTATTTGTTTATTAATAGTTCAAAGTATTAACTTTAAGGTTAAATGTACGTACAGAAAGGCATGGATATGGTGCCTGAGAACATTTTCGTAATGATAGCTTAAATTCTTAAAGACTAGAAAAGAGACCCTGTGTGAGAGATCTCGAACCCACAATACATGGTGATTTATAATACCCATATTGGAATGACGAATTTGGCGAAAGAGTATATGAATTGGATGATGTCTTACGCGCTGAAATTATCAGTTATCTTTCAAACAATTCAGATAGTTTGAATTTTATGGCAAGGCTACCAGGATTGCAGTCCTAAAAGCCCTAAATTTTTGCCAAGTGTTCGTTTTCAGGAGACTTTTGAGAACGTAGAAGAAAAACATTTGCGTAATCAAAACAATGTCATCTACTGGAAAATGTTTATAATCTAACGAGGAAATAATACTCAAAAATTAAGCAAATGAAATACTTATTGCTGACAAACTCCAAAAATAATGGAAATAGATCGGAGACCGAATATTAAGGCAATATATAACTCTTCTCTATTTTTTTATATATTCCGTGACGGCAATTAAATAATTTAAACGGATTCTATCTGTACACGAGCCGTTAGGAGATAAAGACCTAAATTAAATATATTTTTGAATATTCTTTTTTTAATGGGAAAATTTGCGATGTCAATAGAATTTAGGATAACATAAATAATTTATTAAAGGTAAATTTTAAATGAAATTTAGGGAAAACGATTAACATAACAAACCCACATGTTAAAATATATATACCCATAATATACAAACCCATACCACATCACAAATTATTGAACCAAACTTTTAAGTGTATATAGTCTACTCATTTTTAAAACGCTTTTAGTATCTTGCATATTTAAGAACATGTTCAGAGATATAAACTTTCTGTATTAGTAAAAAATGCATTTATTTCAAACATATTTTGTGAAATACTTTAAGCCACCCCCCCCCCCCCGAAAAAAAAGTGTAAAAAAGATTGTAAAACATTTTCAAAGCTGTGAAAAATATTATTTTAAATTATAAAACTTTATTACCAAACCCTGGTATATTTCCTTTATTTGTATGCATATTTTGTTAGATAACATTATGCATTGTAATACCAACTCACATTAGCAGATAAACGAATGAAAGGTAGATAATAATTTTGTTATAAGTTTATTTATATCTACTTTGAGACATAAGTCCAAACATGTTGAAATTTCTCTTTCTTTGCGAATTTAATTATGACGAATCCTCTTAAAAACGGGTAAGATGATACTGTATATTATGAATTAGTATTAATGCTTTTAAATGCTTATTTTGTGATGAAGGTTTAATGTCCATAAAATGTTGACATTTTTCTTAAACTTCACTTTTAGAATGGTGAAACTTCTTAAAAGCAACTGGAAAATACTTGAAATTATGAAATTTCAATGTTTTTTTTTTATTTTATATGCTGTTTCTAAATAGAAACAAGAACGAAAAATCATGCATCAGGCATCGATTATGAAACACTTTACGATACTAAGAGAATATTTTAAAGAATTTTCATTTTTTACGATGAAATGATATATCTAAGTAAGCAATTAAATAATATTCACCGCAAACGATTTTTCCTCATAGACAATAATGTATCCGAGTTTTTTTGTTTGTCCCTGGTCAACAAACTATAAAATCTACACACATAATTTTCAATAGTGATCATTCTAGACAGAAACTCATTAACTTATAAAAAATGACATATCAATAAGAGTATATTTATGCGAGTAAGATCATTGACAGACCGACAGATAAACAGACAAACCGAATTCATGTACACTTTCCAACTATGTTGGAAAGTGGTAACAAAGATGTTGGAAAATGCTAAATAAAACAATTTTCTTAAGATTTAAAGAAAGAGACTATAATTAATTCTGTATCAAGACACAAAATGTATTTAACATTGTATTTTATGTATTGTTAGAAATGGAAACTGATAAAGTGAAATATCTGATGGTTGCTACAAGGTGTAATTTTTTGTACAGTAATATGCCTGAATATGTGTTTTCGAAGATTTGTAATCCCATTACAAACTTTTCCAGGCACTGTACAAATACCAGAATTTTCTTTTCCTGAAATCCAAAATATGTAACAGAAAGTAAAAATGGGTCTTAATACTTCATTCACAACATTTATTTCTTTTGATTTTTCTTAAGAGATAAACATTCTCAAGTTTTGAAGAGGGGCATTTTAATTATTACAGTATTAACTAACAGGAAAACATAATTTATAATGTTTTATTTTATTCATATTTGAAAGTGATAAAAAGAGACTTTTCTGTTTTGTTAAAAAGTAAAATTTTCGCGCAGTAATATATATGAACAAATGTTCCTGTGGATGCAGCGTTTCCGCCAAGCTGTTAAAAAAACCTATTACGAATATTTCAATTACGGCGCAAACAATAGCACAGATCGTTTTTTTCCTAACACACAAGATATGTAACAGAAAATTGAAATCCTAGAATAAAGAAATTTTTAATGCTTAATTCATAATATTTATTTCTTATTTCATTCATTTTCGTAGAGTTAAAATTTTTCATGTTTTAAAACAAGGCATTTTAATCGTTACAGTATTAAATAACCAAGAGAAACTTATCCTAGAATACATCGTGAAATTTTCTTCGCTTCTATTTTATCTTATTTTAAATTTTATTTATATTCATAGCTGGAAAGTCATGAAATAAAATTTGTTACTTGCTACAAAGGATAATTTTCGATACGCAAAATGATCTCATACGCTTCTGTTTCGGTCATGCTGTTGAAAATTATATCCCATCGAACACACCAGATCTAAAAAATGTAGCCAAGTCTCGTGACTCTTTGACCGTAAATAGTTCTGAGATCGTCTAAAGCTAAATTTATCTTTCTTATTAACTTTTAAATTTTCATTCACAAATCACTCCTAGTCTCTACATCTTTAGTTAATGATTATTTTGTGACTTAGCAATTACGCAACACGAGAATGTGACGTATAAAATTAGCCTTAATCAAATAATCCCATCACATCCGATAACATAGTAAGGTGTAATAACTTCCCTGTTATGTGGAATTGCTAAGTCTCAAAATAATAAATAACTAAAGATGTAGAGATTAGGAGTTATTTGTGAATGAAAATTTCAGAGTTAATAAAATAGCTAAACTTGGCTTTACACGATCTCAGAACTTTTTACGGTAAAAAGGTCACGAAACTTGGCTGCATTTTTTTACATGTGATGTTTTGTGATTTCACTTATTTTTGTAAGAAATGCTCCTTCTCTTGCCTTGTTGCTCTTTTTGGAAATCTTCCACTGGTTTTTGCCAAGCCAACACCCTGTCCCTATAATTTGAAGGTTCCAAAAATTTGGGGCTTTAGTTCCATTTGCAAAGTCGTCTAGATAAAAAGGAGTTTCAGGTTATTAGACAAGCACTAAGCTATGGGGCGGGGGAGGCAAAAGTACTCTTAATTGCTTCCAGGAAAGATTCGATCGGTATTACTCGCAGCCCTAGATACTTGATATTTGGCATTAAAGTACTGTTTAGGATAAAAAGAAAGACAAAAAAATAAAAATTCCAAAAATTCCAAAAATCCCAAGAAATCGAAATATTTTCTATTTTCTAATTTTATTTCTAATTTTTCAAATTTATTTTTTTTTCGAAATTTCCATATATTTTTTATTTTTTTCTTTCTTTGTATCCTAAACCCTACCATTATGCCAAATTTGAAGTTTCTAGGACTACAAAATCGAATTATTTTCAAACTTTCGATTTTTGTACAAATTTTTCGAATTTTCGACTTTATTTTCCGATTTTCCGATTTTTTTTAATTTTCTCTTTTATTGAATCTTAAACACTACCTTTACACCAAACTTTAAGTTTCTAAGACTAAGTGATCAAATTATTTTCCATTTTTCGAATTTTCGAATTTTCTGGATTTTTTATTTTTTCCTTATTTTGTATCCTAAACACTACGTTTATTCCAAATTTCAAGTTTCTAGGGCCACGGGGTGTACCTTTTCTTTTTGATTATTGGTAAGTTAATGTAAGTGTCAAAAAATGAAAACTGTTAGTTCATATATCTTCTGAACTAAAAAAGATAGAAACATAAAATTTTAAAATTTGGCCCCATTTGCAACGTACTCTAGGTAAACGAAGTTTCAGGTTTTTGGAAAACTCCAGCGCAAAGCGCAAATATATGGGGGGGGGGCAAAATTGGCCTGAGTTGCTTCCAGAAAAGGCTGTGCTTTCTCGACTTTGCGGAGGTAATGCCGTGACTCCGGATTACGAATCTTTTAAGTACTGCGTAAATACAAGTACAGATTTTTTACCGACGCAAAAATTCCAGAAAAGTAAAAATTCTAGAATGAGGAATTTTTGCAGTACTTAACATGCAAGATTTATTCTTATGTTTTTCCTTAAGAGAAATGTTGAAGATAGGCACTTTAATCTGTACAGTAACAGCTAATAGAAAAAAACTACATTTATCTTAATTTAATTTTCCTCTATATTAAGAAATGGAAAGTTATAAAATGAAATATTTATTACTTGCTACAAAGCGTAATTTTCGCATCGTAATATATCACAATAAATGATTTCGTATACGTAAATACAGAGTTTCGGTCATGCTATTGAAAAATTTATTACGAATCTTTCAAGTACTACGCAAATACCACGATGGATTTTTTTTTCCCCTGAAGTTCAAAATATGTACTAGAAAAGTAAAAATGCTAAAATTAGATTTCTTTTTAATTCTATATTCACAACATTAATTTCTTATGCTTTTTTTGAAAATAAAAGACTTTCTCAAGTTTTGAAAAAAGTACTTTGATGTTTACAGTAATTATTAACTAGAAAAACTCAATTGATTTGCACTTTTATTTATATTCATAACTGGAAAGCGATAAAATGAAAATTCCGTTTACTTTCTAAAAAGTGTACTTTTTGCAGAGTAATATATCTGAATAAGGTTCTAGATTTATAGTGGGCCAAGTACCAGTAGTGAGTCAAAATTTTTAAAGTTTAAAATCAAGTCCTCAATGCATTTCTGTGGAGAGATTTTTTTTTTTTTTCGTGTCTTCAAAAACGGATTTTTTGGCAAATTCATGGAGACTTATTTAAGAGATAAGTTTTTTTAAAAAATAGCATTTCTTTGATATTATGTTCTATTTTGCATTAAACAGCCGTTGATATATTATATTACGCTCTAAGCAATTTGCTAGATAATCCAAAAACTTGAAAAATGAATATTTTGTTAACTTTGAGTGGAGGACCGCTTGTAAGTCACTATTTCTTTAACTGTACCCATAATGGGCATGTGGCCCCACTACCATACCATATTTTATTTCCATGTTTAATTTATTTGAATTAAGTATTTTTTGTGGTTCTAATCCTTTCTTATAACTCAGTTAGTTTTTTGATCATCGGAACCCCTATTGGTGCAAAAATGGTTCACTTCTGGAACAGCGAAAGTGTAAATTTACTAAGCATATGTGATTGCTAAAAGAAGACATTAATAGCTGAACTAGTTTATGCTTCAAAGTTGGTTGATTAATTGGTTGGTTAAACTTTCATTAGTAAATCTTGATAGACTTTAAATGTTTAAAAGTTAATAAGAAAGTCTGTACCTATTAACTTGTATCAGTTTTTTGTTGCTCTAAGACATTTCTTTCACTTAAATTTACAATTTTGTTCCGTTGTATTCTAATCATATGAAAAGGATAAAATGTTAACCAGTTAATATTTTTCTCTATGTGCATAAGCAAATAAGCTCATTAGTTAAAGCATTAATTAAAGCATTCATCAAAGCTCATAATTTAAAGCAAATTCAACAATAACAGTTTTCTGTAATTGGTTCTTGTGCAGCTACATATACAAATTAACATGAACACAAATATAAAACAATAAAATATCGGCGTTCTTTAGCCCTTAAAAAGCCTTATTTTGTTAGAAATTTCATATTTGTTTAAGAGAGTATAAATCAATCTAATAGTTAAATTAAACTTTTAAAACAGTTATTAAAAAAAGACTATTTCATCATTCATGAAGACCCTGTGGTAGAAAATTACTGTGTTTTCTACAGCTAATTTCATTAACACCAAAATCTTCCTGCGGGAATAGTTTAGAATGTGAAAAATCGCTTATTATGCAAGGTGATTTCAAATTATATTATTACATCTTTGAAGGGCTATATCTTCTGAACAATAGACGGTAAATTCCATTTCACACATCGAAGTGAGTGAGAAGTTATGAAGTTTTTACAAATGTAAAGGTTCCTTTTTTTGGCGAGAGAAGGCGCAACGAGCGGGGGGTTGAAAGTGAACCGGCATGTTTCTTTGCGAGTTCATTCAGTCAGTTGCCACCGAGATACATAAAATATAAAGTGTTTTTCCGCCTCTACCATCTGACACTCCTGAACTGAAAACGAGGATAACTGCAGTTATTGCAACTGTAACACCAACATACTGAAAACCGTGTGGGACAAATTCTCCTACAGAATGGCTGTCGTTCGTGTTTCTGCTGGTGGCGCAAACTGGCTCGTGTTTCTTCTTCTTTCTACATTTATGAAACTTCATAACTTCTCACTCACTTCGATGTGTGAAATGGGACACTACCTTTTTTTGTTCAGAAGATATAGACCTTCAAAGTTGGGATTTTCATTTGTAATCACCTTGTATATTATATCTGCGAAGAATGAAAAAGAACGGATTTTTTTAAGTTAAAGAATATTAAAGACTGTTTGGAAACACTAAAGACGAGAAAAAAGTGTTTTGGGGAGGAAATAGTAATTTAGATGATTTTTACCTCAAAGTAACAAATAGGACAGAAAATTTAATATAAATAAAAAAATTTAAACTTTGAGGGTGAAAAAGGCAAAGGGGTTGGAATGTTTTAAAAAGAGGAGGGGATGAGTATTTTAAAAGGAATTTCTTTAAGCAGAAATCTGAGTAAACAGAGAAAATTCTCTTCCTGAAAGTTAAAAATTATGAATAGATAAAATCAAGCAATGCTTAGAGAAAAAATATGCCCTTCAACAAAAAAGGTCGCTCTAATATCTACTATTCTCGTTATATAGAATCTGATAATTTTCATGGGTTTTCTTCCCCTTCCATTTGTATTATTTTGGTACTAAAAACGGGAAGATGCCTTTTTAGTGTCAGAAAACGCATAAAATTCATAAAATTTAATGTATCATCACTCGGTAAGTTTTGGTCGTAGATGATGGGAATTTTTACTGTTCAACTAGTCAGAGCCTGGAGGACGTTTTTTTTTTTAATACAACTTACAAAACCCAGGAACAGTAACGATTTGCTGAAAACGATTTGCTGAAGTTGAAGACCCTGAACTGCACATTTTACTAGTGAAATTATTCAACATAACCATCTAAATTGCTAAATACATTTTCATTATTATGTATATTTAATTCTAGAACTGCAGAAGAAATTATAATTTCTGTGTGGTACACGTAATATTCAAGACTTGAGTGGCTGACTTTTGGTGGGCCCCCTACTGGTGCATGATAAATTTACTGTACTCTTTACTGGTGCATAGATGAAGGTAATATTTTTATTTTTATTTTTTTCCAAGAAATATATTTTGAAACTTTGAATGTTTATTTTGGTAGATGAAAGTTAGGACTAGGCTAAAACAATATACATATTTTGTAGTTCACTAACATTTTAATAATAATTAGATAAATGTACTTAAATAGCCCACTATTGGTACATTAATCTTAAGTTTTCTCGCAGGTGCAGCTTTTCTATTATGCTTTTGAAAATTCTGTTACAAAACTTTCAAAGTATTGCGCAAATACCAGAACTAGTTCGTTTTCATGATACATCAGAAAAGTATAGACGATAGAATAGAAATTTTATTAACATATAATTCATAAAATTTATTTTGTGTTTTTTCTTATGAGATTTATTTTTCTAAAATTTTGTAGAAAAGTATTTTAAACATCATAGAATTAACTAAACGCAAAAACCTAGATTTTTCTATTTTAAATGTTATTTGTACATTTATAACTGGAAAATGATTACAATGAAATTTCTGTAACTTCCTACAAAGTGTAATTTTTGTACAGTAATATATCTGGATAAGTGTTTTCGCAGACGCAGCGTTTCTGGCATGTGGTTGAATATTCTATTACGTATCTTTTCAAGCATTGAGCAAATACCAGGACTTTTTTTTAACTAAAAAAACCCAGAAATGTAAAAATGGTAGATTGGAGATTTTTTAGTATCGTATTCACAAAAGCTTAATATAAAAACTCACAAAGTTTTCTTTGTTTAATTATAAGTACAGAATAGTTTTTAAGTATAAACTAATTGCATTTGTTTTATAGGTGTCTTTCTGATTATATAAGCTTTCGTATACCCTTATCATAATTAATGAATGAATAAAAAATGAAAACGTATTTCTTGTTGCTGGAATTTTTGCACGTATTTCATTTAATTCGATTCGTTTATAAACTTTGCATCATTAAGCATCCAAACACTCTATCCGTTTGCAATTATTTTCGTTTTTATCTTCTACAAAGGTTCATTTAATTATTCTGCAAAAGGATGAGCAACATTTTTGTGAATAAATGAAAGAAAAACAGAAGGAATTTATTTCTAGATAATAAACATAACACTTTTCGTTTGAGAAGCATTCTACAACAATTAATTGCATAAATTTACAAAATGTAGTCTTGAAAGACAATTTTTCAATGAAATTCCGTACCTTGAAATTACGCGTAACATTTTTTATTCATAATATTACAATGCTATATATTTTGTGCTATGTTGAATTAAATTTTCATGCTCTAGTAGCTGCAAGGAAAAAAATGTAAAATATTTTTATAATAATTTCGTATGTTACATGAATCATGAAAGGAATACAATAGCGAACTATAAATTTGTTTTAGATTAAATCAAAAACTTAAATAAGTAAAAACATTATCTGGTATAATGCCGAACCTTAAATGAATAACATGTTGAACTGAAAATTGGTAAAATGTTAAAAAATAACCTTTTTGAACACTCAACTATAACACGACTGCAGTCATCATTTGGAAACAAGAGCTAACCAGACCGGGATCACTCTTTGACATACTACGAACCCCAAAGCTTGAATCAGGATTCGACACTAGCACATCTAGAGTTAAATCTAGCATTCTAACCATTAGACTAGCAATAGTCTTCGCAGTCTGGAAGAACGTATTGATAGAGCACATAATTATTTATTCTAATTGTCTGTTGACAAGCTCAATATTTTTAAATGTTAAAATAACTTTCAGGGTTGAAAAATGTAGATTATTTTAAGTTAGCTTTAAAACAGTTGTGTGTTCTGAGGTAACCACCAGCCATGTTAGGAACAGCACCCACATACCTCAACCAACCATCTGTGCAAAAACTCAGCTTCCAGCCCAAAAGCTTGTGTGAAAAACTTATCTTTTATCTCTTTAAAAACATTTTTACGTCCCAGACCAAAAAACTCTTATCATCAAACTCCCATCAACTCTTAGGAGAAAACAGAAATACACATCTTCGTGCTCGCGAAAAACATTTCTCGCTCCCAACCACGACTTTAGATAATCCAAAAATTTTCTCCATCATTGTATATAACATTATAGACTATCTTCATCATCAAATAGCATACATAATTCAAGAACTTCATCACTTATACTAATTTTTTATGTATTGTAAATAATCAAAATTGCACTGTCAAATATGTTTTTTTTAATTTTTTTAACCCTTTCCGGCACAATTGTCCCACTCCGGGCACACCTAATTTTAATTCCAAAATTGCATTCCACACCAAGAATAGTTTAATAAAATTTTGTTTTTATAATGAAAGCTTAAAATAAGGAGTTCTTATTTTCTAAAAAAGTCGTTTATAAATTCCGGTGTCAGTCAGTAATTTCTCAATTTACGAACAGAATTTCTTTGTGCCGGAAAGGGTTAATAAACTTGCGAAGCAGGGTTTCCACAGGCTAAAGCCATATGGTAGGCCTCCCTGCTTGCTTGAATCTGAATCTGTGTGTTCTGAGGTATGTATTCTTCGGTAATGGAAGATTTACTCAATGGCTATGTTATAATATTACAAATTCTAGGTTAGTGAGCAAAAACAGTTCGGAGCTTGCGTAGAACGTCCAGTGTACGCTGTGAAAGCCAGAGCCAGCGATTACTCAAACCAGAGGTTAGATTGTAAAGATTTTCTTTATAAATATATAATTATACTTATTCAAGGTCCGTTTGCAAAAACAGATCGGAACATGCGTAGCACTCCTGGTGTACGCTGCCGAACGTAACCAGGCCGCCGTTGGTTCGTACGGGAAAGGTTCGTTTGGAAAGATTTCCATTAAGAAATATAAATTCATACAAAATCTTGTTGAAGATATAAAATCATACAAATTTCAAAGGATATTAACACGAGCCCTGTCATCGCCGTGCTGGTCAGATAGTAAGAGAATAATTCTGCATAACATGAAAGTTAAAATAAAATTTAATACTCAACCGGTTTCTTATTGACTGGAGAAAAATTAATTATAAGAAAAGTAAATCGAAAATAATGTTCAAAATACAAAAAAACTTTAAATTTATAACAAGAATTCCAACTAATAAGGGTATAAAATTTAATAGAATTCTTCTCGCTTTTCATATTTCCTTATATCATATGGTATTTCACATAAAAGGCTTTCGCATTGTTTCATTCTGTGTTTCATGTTAAATAATTCTTTAATCTTCCATTTTCCATCTTATAAAAAAAAAATGAGAAAATTATTCATAACAATATACTTTAATACTTTCATATATAATTAAAAATCTAAATTAACTTTTCAAACAATAGCATATTGAATGACTTTAAAATGCAAACAATGAATCTAAAGTCTTAAACTCTTTATTTTGGTAATAGATTTTCTCACAATGTGGGGAGAAAATCCGCATTTCCCCCCTGACACTGAAAAAAAAATTAAATCCGAAAAATGTCAAATTTTCTCTTTCGGGAAATTTTGTTTAGATGCTAGATGAAATGTGACAATCCAAGTATTATTCTCAAACTGGAACAAAATATTAAAATAAAAATAAAAAGGTTATTGAAGTTTTAACTTGGTTAGCGGCTTAACCATTATATTTTAAGAGCGGTGTCTGAAAGAATACTTGAGGCTCGACAAAGTTTTGAGGGTCATGATACATATTTCTTGAAGGAACAAATAATTTCCTTTTAATAAAATCTCCCAGTGAAATGTTTAATACATTTTTAAACACGTTTTATTAAACTGAACATTAATTTATATTTAGTTTATTTAATCTGTTAAAGCTGTAATATCACATCAAAATAATCCGGAAGAGCTATCATCTACTTATCATACATGACAGTAGACACCGACATACTTGCCCGTGCAAATTGTTGAGTCTTCTGGGTAAAATAGTGAAAATTGTAAAAGCCTAAACTAAACAATTTCAGCATTCCCTGTAAATAGGTCCTGTGCTCCGTGCATCTCATAAATCGTTAACATTACATTCAGTATTGTTGTGAGCTCGGGGTTCGAAAGGACTGATGACAGTATATAAGAACAATAAAAAGGCTTTATTCACTATAAACAGTGCAATACGATCACAAATATCTTCTGAAAATTACAAGATATTCAGTAATCTTCAAATCCAATAAAAGCGCAGCAAAATTTCACACAGAAACAATCCGTTCAATACGGCCCCACCAGTGGCTGAGAGGTTGTGCTCTCGAAGCTGGTAGACGGGAGGTGCTGGGTTCGATCCCAATCGCGCCCGTCGGCCTAATCGCTCGGAGTTTTCGTGGTTTTCTTTCGAGCCGTGGATTTTCTCCATGCGTGAATACGGATTAGGTTCCCTTAGAAAGACCCCCACGAAGGGCACTCCCCCCGGGCCTATATCCCTAGTGTCGATAATTGGCCGTCAATAATCAACCCAACCCGTTCAATACGACGTATCAACGACAAAATCAATCTGAGTAACACAGTTCTCAATGCAAAGCCTCTCGTATGAATTCAATCGCAGTTGACAGACAACTCACTAACTGGACTGGTGGAGGTCCTTATATAGGTTTCAGAGATCTTTCCAGATTATTCCAGAGCCTTCAGATGCTAGAAATTACCAGAAAGTGCTTTAACTTTCGATAGAGAACCCAAGCAAGAAAGGATCCCAATGTATAGGTATAAGGGGGGTGTGGTTGCACAAAAAGTCGCCAAATCCGTCGCCAACTTGGCGACATTTGGCGATATATCGCCAAATTTGGCGACAAAAATAAGTCGCCAAAACCATCGCCAACTTGGCGATAAACCCATTCCTTGGCGATTTTCCAATAGAACTCATAATAAAAACCGATGCTGTAAGGTTGTTTTCCTTGCAAACCACCTGAGGCCTTTAGCATTGAGTTACATGATGCTCAATAGGAAATACATTAATAATACTGCAATTTTCACAATAACAAAATAAAATTAATTTAAACAAATGGAATATTTACAGATATATACAAAATTCATAACATTGCCCCCCTCTCAAGGACTGCACGTCCCGGGCAGTTCAACCTTTGATCGGAAAGCAAACTCGTTACCAACAAATGCTATACTATTCAAAACACATTCATAATGCTGAATTATACAAAATATACACTTATTTAAAAATAAAATAAAATAAAAGCATAGACATTATTACATACAAGTATTTAAATAATAATAACAATAATAATGATAATGCTAAGCAAAATAAATAATTACATTAATTTATATACAAGACCATGGTCATACTAATTTACATTATTTACATTACACTATTTACAATCAATGAACTAAGTACTATGGCCATAGTATGGAGCCAGCCTGTCGTAATGAACGACTCTAGGCTTCGAACTTGGTGACTTTCGGATCCGAATCACGACATCGTTCAGTCTGTTTAGGACTGTGTAAGGACCGTCCCAGTGCGATTGTAGTTTGGGAGAAAGTCCTTTGCGTCGAGTCGGATTATAAAACCAAACCTTGTCACCTTCTTTAAATTGATGTCCCGTGGCTTTCGTGTCATACCTGGTCTTCATCTTCTCCGTCTGTATATTGATCCGCTCTCGAGCCAAGTTGTGGACGTCTTCAAATCGTGCCTGGAGATTCTGCACGTATCCCTCTGGCGATGAAGGCGCATCTGGAGGGCGACCAAAAATCAGATCACAAGGTAGACGAAGATCACGACCGAAAAACATCTGAGACGGGGAATAGCCGGTTGTTTCATGGACGGCGCTGCGATAGGCGAGAAGAAACAAGGGAAGTTTTTGGTCCCAGTCTTGTTGATTTCTTGAGACTAGCAGTGAGAGATTGTTGAGGATGGTACGATTAAATCTCTCAACCATGCCATCCGATTGTGGATGTAAAGGCGTCGTCCTAGTTTTGTCCATTCCGAGAAGTTGACAGAGACCCTCAATCACAGCAGAGATGAAATTTCTCCCCTGGTCAGAATGCATTTGAAGGGGGACTCCATACCTTGATATCCACTGGTGTACCAAGGCATCCGCAACCGTAGAAGCTTCTTGATCAGGGATGGCATAAACTTCAGGCCATTTCGTGAAGTAGTCCATGACAACAAGGAGGTATTTGTTGCCATCAGCACTTCTTGGCAGAGGACCTAGGATGTCAAGGGCGATGCGTTCAAAAGGTGCTCCTACATTGTAGAGATGTAGTCTTCCTCGGCTACGTTTCTTTGGTCCTTTCCGAGCTGCACATGCATCGCAAGATTTGCACCATTGTTCGACGTCAGCTCTCGCTTTTCCCCAGAAGAAGCGCTCTCGGACTCTGTGTAATGTTTTCATGACTCCAAAATGGCCACCAGTGGGACTGCCATGTAATTCCTTGAGGACCTCTGGGATTCGGGATCGAGGAAGTACCAACTGCCACCGAGAAGTCTTCCCATCTTCCGATTCGAATTTTCGGAACAGGACACCATTCCTGACGTGGAGAGAGTTCCAAAGAGCCCAATATTGCTTCGTCGTAGGACTGTAAGTCGAGATGTCTTTCCAACTGGGCTTCGTGCTAGAAGATTCTAATAACTCCAAGATTGGTTTGATCTCAGAGTCTGCCATTTGATCTTCTCGAATCTTCTCATCACTCCAGGGATCTGGTGGCGTCAATAGTGAAGTCTTCGTCTGGCGTATGACATATTCGGGATTATACTTGCTCTCCGCTCTGGAACAATAGCGACAGCTCTCGGGACACGGTCTTCTTGATAGGGCATCGGCGTTTCCATGCGATGAGCCTTTGCGATGCCTGATGTCAAAGTCGTATTCCTGGAGTCGTTGTATCCATCTGGCTACTTGGCCCTCTGGGTTCTTAAAATTCATCAGCCATGTTAGGGATGCGTGATCAGTACGAAGGAGAAATTTCCTGCCATAGAGATAGTGATGGAAGTGTTCTATGGCTTTTACTATAGCTAATAACTCCTTACGAGTGACGCAATAATTCCGCTCTGGTTTCGACAAACATTTGCTCCAGTATGCTACGACTCGTTCTTGGCCATCTATTTCTTGGGAAAGTACAGCACCGACACTTTCATGACTAGCATCCGTGTCCACAATGAATTGTTTGTCGGGGTGTGGATAGGTTAGGACTGGAGAGGATGTGAGAGCTTCTTTCAGCTGCTGGAAGGAATTCTCGCATTCTTGTGTCCATAGAAACTTCTGCTTGCTTTCAGTGAGCCTATGCAAGGGTCTTGCGATGTTGGAGAACCCCTGTACAAACTTTCTGTAATAAGTGCATAGTCCCAGAAAGCTTCGCAACTGATGGACGTTTTCCGGACGCTTCCAGTTCTTTACTGCAGACACTTTTTCAGGATCTGTTCGAACACCTTCAGCTGAGATGATGTGTCCTAAATAATTTACTTCGCGTTGGAAGAACTTGCATTTCAGAGGGTTCAGCTTTAAATTCGCCGCTCTTAGCTTCGTTAACACTTTTCGAATATTTCCAAGATGTTCTTCAAACGTGCGGCAACCAATGATGACGTCATCTAGGTAGATGAGACAAGCTTCAAATGTCAGACCTTTTAACACTGTCTCCATGAGGCGCTCGAACGTTGCTGGAGCATTGCAGAGCCCGAACGGCATAACTTTAAATTGCCAAAGTCCTTGTCCAGTAGTAAATGCGGTCTTCTCTTTGTCATCAGGATGGATCTCTACTTGCCAATATCCACTCTTCAAATCCAGCGTGGAAAACCATTTATGTCCTGAAAGAGTATCTAGCGTGTCGTCTATTCTTGGTAGAGGATAGCTGTCCTTCTTCGTGATATCGTTAAGTTTACGATAATCCACACAAAATCTTGTGGAGCCATCTTTCTTTCGGACCAACACGATGGGAGAGGCCCACGGACTTGATGACGGCTCGATGATGTCACTATTCTGCATCTCTTGTAAGAGCTTAGAAACCTCTTCTTGTTTTGCGAACGGCAAGCGTCTTGGATGCTGTTTAATCGGTGGATGGTCGGCAGTATCAATTCTATGACGTGTCAGAGAAGTGCGACCTATATCATTCTCGTTTTGTGAAAACACATCCTTAAATTCCTGGAACAGTCTTTCTGCGGCATGTCTCTGCTCAGCAGATAAATTCTCATTTCGTCCAATTTCAGGTGTTAAACTTGTAGGCGGCTCCGACAACGTCAAGCTCGGGTCTTTGCAAACACAGGTGACTGGAGCACAGGTAGCAAGCACTTCACCCTTCTGGATAATTCTAGACTTTTCACTTACATTCGCCATCCTCACGGGTATCACATCTCTCGACAGATCTACCAGCGCTGATGCTATTAGCACTCCTTTTGGGCTCTTCTCAGGATATCCAACCAAGCCACATTGAAAACTACTTTCGTTCTCAGTTAATCCAGGTATCATCATTTCGGTCCGAGGAGGGATGATAACATCTGCCTTGGCTGTGATCCGTTGAATAGACCCGGACTCATTTCCAAGTTTGAAAATAGTGACATCTTCTTGAGCAGAGCGTAACTCATTCTTCTTAAAGTCCAGTGTAAATCCATGCTCTTTTAAAAAGTCCAGTCCGAGTATGAAAGGGTCTGAAATATCGGCCACATAGACTGTATGATGGTAAGCGGCGTTCCCAAACTTTATTTTCAATTTCATTCTTCCATGTATATCGATCTTATCTCCGGTCGCAGTTTGAAGAATAACACGCGGCGGGGTCCAGAAGAGTTTTTCTTTCAGCCGCTGAGCTAGATCTTTCCGAATGATGGTCACATTGGCTCCTGTATCGATGATCATATTACAGGGCAAATCATTCACACTTCCGACTAGAAAAACTCCATTCTCGCCGCAACTTCTTGCAGAAATTTCACATACTTGAAAATGGGGCTTCTCAAAATCTGGCAACCTCCGCCCCGCAAGATGGCCATTAATCAGTTTTCCTGCTCCTCCTTTAGCGGGAGAGATATTACCTTCGGTGCTGGGTCGTCTTGGGCAGTCGATTTGGATATGGCCTTCTCCACCGCATTTCCAGCACTTGATCTTCCTGTAAGGTTTGTTGGCCATTAAGGAGTTCATCTTTCTCATTATGTCATTCATCTGCTGCTGTAAGCGTTCCACAGCTCTATCCGACGTCTCAGGCAGGTTGGCTGCTCGCACAAAGTGTCGATCTTTCCTAGTAGCTTGCTTGGCTGCCTCGAATTTCAGAGCGTAAACCAAAGCCCCTTTTAAATCATTGAGATCTGCAATCCGGAGTGCTGTCTGGATCTCAGGGTCACGCACACCATCGATAAAATGTTGCAGAGCTAAACTTTCTCTAATTTCAGTCGGACAGCCAGGATAAGCAAGATGGGAAAGTCTCTCGACATCCGTAGCAAGCTCTTGCAGGGATTCAGTGGATTTCTGCTGTCGAGATTTGAGCTGGAGTCTGCTATATTCCTTCATGCATTTCTCGCCAAAGCGTAATTCTAAGGCACTGACGAGCGTTTCAAAATCCAGTGATTCATTTGCAGGCAAAGTCTGTAAGACGTCGGCAGCATCAGCTCGTAGAGAAGCAGCTAACTGGCAAGCTTTTGTCTGGGAATCCCATCCATTGGCGTCCGCTACGATCCCAAATTGTGTCTTAAAAACTGGCCAGGAGGATTTGCCGTCATAGGTCGAAAGTTTAATAAAGGCCCGAGGAAGCATATCTGGATACTTGAAATCTTCGGAAAAGTTTACGGCAGTTATCTTCTGTTTCTTGACTTTTTCCAAATCTTTTTTTACATTCTCTATGCTTTCTTCAACGGTCTTGGCGATCTTTTGAACTTTTTCTTCTACTCTTTCTTCTACGGTTTTCGCTGTCTTCTGAACTTCTTCTATGGTTTTGGCTGTCATTTGAACATTTTCTTCTATTTCTTGAAACCTTCCTTCAAATTTATTTTCCACGGAGTCAATTCTTTCATTTAAAGATGTTATTTTATCCTCTATCAGATCTTTCAACTCACCAAGGTTGGTTGACATATCTTTTTTTATTTCTTCCGACATTTCCTTCATTTCAGCCTGATTCGCAGTCATTTTCTCATCCATCGCTGACATTTCCTCCTTCATTTCAGCCTGGTTCGCAGTCATTTTCTTATCTATCGCTGACATTTCCTTCTTCATTTCTTCCGACATTTCCTTCATTTCAGCCTGGTTCGCAGTCATTTTCTCATCCATCGCTGACATTTCCTTCTTCACCGCTTCCTTCAACTCGCCAAGGTTGGTTGACATATCCTTCTTCATTTCTTCTTTCAACACGCCAAGGTTGGTTGACATCTCAGCCTGATTCGCAGCCAATTTCTCCAATAATTGTTTCAGTTCACCCTCCATTGCTCTGGTGATCGGCATTCAACCCCACTCCTGACACCAAATGTTGTGAGCTCGGGGTTCGAAAGGACTGATGCCAATATATAAGAACAATAAAAAGGCTTTATTCACTATAAACAGTGCAATACGATCACAAATATCTTCTGAAAATTACAAGATATTCAGTAATCTTCAAATCCAATAAAAGCGCAGCAAAATTTCACACAGAAACAATGCGTTCAATACGACGTATCAACGACAAAATCAATCTGAGTAACACAGTTCTCAATGCAAAGCCTCTCGTATGAATTCAATCGCAGTTGACAGACAACTCACTAACTGGACTGGTGGAGGTCCTTATATAGGTTTCAGAGATCTTTCCAGATTATTCCAGAGCCTTCAGATGCTAGAAATTACCAGAAAGTGCTTTAACTTTCGATAGAGAACCCAAGCAAGAAAGGATCCCAATGTATAGGTATAAGGGGGGTGTGGTTGCACAAAAAGTCGCCAAATCCGTCGCCAACTTGGCGACATTTGGCGATATATCGCCAAATTTGGCGACAAAAATAAGTCGCCAAAACCATCGCCAACTTGGCGATAAACCCATTCCTTGGCGATTTTCCAATAGAACTCATAATAAAAACCGATGCTGTAAGGTTGTTTTCCTTGCAAACCACCTGAGGCCTTTAGCATTGAGTTACATGATGCTCAATAGGAAATACATTAATAATACTGCAATTTTCACAATAACAAAATAAAATTAATTTAAACAAATGGAATATTTACAGATATATACAAAATTCATAACATTTTACATTCAGTATAAAAAGTGTTCTCACAGTTATAGTTACTATGGAACCTGTTAAGCTTCAACCATTTAGCTGGTCTGTTTTTCCAAACAAACCTAGTGATAGTACCCCCAATGCCATCGGCATTGTAGATCTGAGCTTCATCGGTATTAGCATTCATACGGTCAGCAATTAATAAATTAAATCAAAAATTTTAATTTTATTGCATCGTTTTCTAAACATAACAAGTGGTAGGAACCCCACGGCCTTCATTATCATAGATCCACTCTTTGTCCGTATTCGTTGGAATCGTATTCGTTGGAGTCCGTATTTGTTGATCGCATCGTAGATGGATCGTAAATTGAAAACACAAAAAATTTAATATTTTAGTCTTCGTTTTTAAAACGAAAGTAGAGGTGGATGCTGCACTGTCTTTGGCATCGTAGTTCCAGGTTATGTCCGTAATCGAAGGCATACTTCGTGAACACGATCGTAAATTGAAAAAGTAACTAAAAGTTTGAACTTTCATTCTTCGTTTATAAAACTAACCTAGCGTTGAGGGGTGGGGAAGAGTCCACTGCTTTCGTCAGTATACACCCGGACTTCACCCTTATCTGATTTTAAATTTTAAGCATTAACTTACACATTAAATACTGATATAACATAAATTAAATGCGCAGAAAAATAAGTAATTGTATATGCTTAAAACAATATAAAAAGAAACTCGTCTTAATTTCAAATCGTAAGTAAAATGCTTCTTGCACAACATGGCTCCTTCACGACAGAGAAAGGGAATTTATCAGGGAATTTAGTACAGTAAAACCCCGGTTATCCGAAAAGCATGGGACCAAAAGATGTTCGGTTCACCGGTGTTCCATAGGAATTTTCGGATAATCGGGAAGCTTCCTAATTCTATACTACCAGATGACACTGTTCTCCCTGCTCACTTTCCCACAGTCAGGTAAAGCGTTCGTGCTTGAAGGTGCAGTTAGAGTCCGTATTCTGTTCGATTTCTCCTTCTTGTGTATACGTGTTTAATTTCCTCCATTTATTATTTAAGTTGAATAATAAAATCACAAACGGATTTTTATAAGCACGAAGAGCTCAACGAGTGTGTAACTTAAATTTTTTTCAGTTCAAATGAAAGAGAATGTTCTTGTTTTTTGTCCTTGAACTGTTTTTAGAGTCATGAGATTCTCTTTAATTGGAGTTTTCTGGCATATTTCACAAATAGGCGAGCACACATCACACACACATATAATACACCACTAATTAGCTGTGATTTCTTATTTGTTGCACGAATTATACAAGTTCTTTTAAATGATGTTTTCACTCACTTTGTTCGCTATTTGATGATATAAAATAAAATAATCATTAAATGATTCACTATGGCTTTTAAGGACGATAAGTTGGGTACTGCATTTGAAGATAATTGGATGTAATAGTCAACAAGATATTTATGTTCGCGGAACTGTTCATGAGCTATTGCACTTATTGGAAGGAAAATCTTCTGCTACATTTTCTTTTTTGAACAGCTGTGTTTTCGAGTGGTTGCAGAGATCCCAATTCAGACTATTGTGTTTTCTTGCACCCAAAAGTATGAAAACATGGAGAACTGGGTTCAGGAAAACACAATTGTAAACCTACGAGTCAACCACAAAAATCGGGTTTTCACGTGTTTTCCACCAAGATATGAATTGGTAGACCGATTGCGTTTTAATATGCGAATCGAGTTTTAACTAATTCTGAAATTTCAGCCGTGAACTCGATGAGGTGGTTTTCTGTGCTGCCGCCTCCCGGTCTATATTGTTTCCGACGTACAATTTATTAGAGATAATTTCTGGAAGTGTGTTTTCAGTTATGGTATGCGTTTTTCAGTTTAACTAAATGTCTGCTTGTCACGTAGTGTGTATAAATTCTATAGATCGTATATAGGATTACAGCAAAGAATTCTGAACACTTTACTATGTATGACTGGGAATTGTATCGTTATATTATTATTGTATAGTTATCCATTTTCAATCGGAACTCTTATTTAGTACACTAAGAGATATAAAACAAGTTCTGAATGCTTAAATTCCTTTTTGTCAAATTAAAATAAAAAAGTACACACAAAAACATGTGATTCCATTACCTAAAAGATGAAACTTTATTCACATTTTAAAACATTAAAATACAGGGTCTGTTCTGAAATTAGTAGGACTCATTTTTTTTAAATATTAATTCATAAGAATAGTACAAGCGATTAGAATTTTTCAAAGTAGCACCCTTCCGTATCTACACACTTCTGCCAACGAGTTTTCCAGTTTTCGTACGCCTCCAGGAACGCCTGGACCGGAATGCTGTTTAGCTCTCTCGTCACGGCCTGTTGAACCGTCTCTACCGAGCCGTGATGCTTCCCCTTGGGCGTCGCCCATTGTTTTATTGTCAAATTATACATAAATAATATTATCAAATTATCAAACAAGTAAAAAAAATGTCATTTGTTTGCTAAGCCTAACCGCAAATCTATTTTACTTTACATAGTTTTTTTGTTGCTCTAAAATATTAATTTTACGTTATTTTGTAATAAAAAATGTAAAACAGTAATCTTGAATAAGTGTTTTACGCTATACAATGATAAATAAGCTGAAAATAAGATCTTACTTAATTTAAATAGGAAGTTTTTCTCATCATTACAACCAAGTCATATCATTCAAAATTTTAAATGGCTATCAAGTATAATAATAAGCTAACTTTTTTTTTTTTTTTTTTTTTGTTATTCATCGAAAAATAATAACTGATACCTATAACAACCTTATCTGGCAAAATAATTGCAAAAAATTATAATTTGCATATTTTTATAAGCATAAGCTTATTTTTGAAACCGACCTACTTTACGCATTACTTATTTTACACCACTTGACCCTATAATATTATTTCATATAAAAATCTATATTTTAATATAAATGAGTTTTTATATATATTTTTTAAACGATAAAATTGATATTAAAAACATAATTATAGGCTATATTTCAATAATTGTATTAAATTGTAAATCTATTTTCTTTTATTTCGGGTATTGGGTCCGGATGACTGGCGATGAAAACATTTATCAGGTTTAGTTTGGTTATGGGTCAACAAAAAATTTTTTTGGGTTAGAGTTGGATTGCGTTTGACTTGATTTAAATTTATGGGTTCTAATTGGGTATAACGGGACTCGTGTAGGACTTTAGATCCAAATCGACGCGTGTCGTGATAACTTTTGATAAAATCTGGTTACTCGGTCGTATGCAGGATTCTATTCCTAACTCGACTTAAAGTATAAAAATACACCTGACTTGGGTAAGAAAATCAGCTCACCCGACCCCAAATCGAAATCTAATCTATAAAAAAAAAAAAAAAAAAAAAAAAAAAAAAATGCGGATCCGAACATTCCTGATTAGATTCGGTTAATCTGGTCCCCCGAGCCGGTGTACAATCCTCACAAATGTCACACACCTGTAGCAAAAAATAAATAAAATACCGATTCGAACTTTTCGGATCGGATTCGAAAAAAATCTGGCCGCCCGATTGTCCCAAATGTCACAAACCTGTAGTTGAAAAACCCACCCTGTATGGAGAGATGGGCAAAATACATTGAAAAACCATTTTCGATACAAAATACATTGGTTTTAGAGCCTAAAATACAAAATACAAAATACTTTTCAATTTTTCAAATTTCAAAATACAAAATACATTAATTTTCATTTTAATTATTGCGCACTATCTTACACTGCACAAAAATGTTTTAATCCCAATGTTATGTTATAAATTTATATATACTGTATGAACAAGTCCGTAACAAAAAAAAAAAGTCTGCACGGACGAAATTTCGAGACCCGGGTGCATCCTGGCACGTAGAAAAGAAATTTGGGGCCCTACCCGGTATATAAGTTAAAAGTTTTATCTGAGTCTGATCTGGCTCATATAAAAAATTTATTGATCCGATTTAAATGCTAAAATTTTGGCCCGTACAAACCTAACCCGTACAAAACTTAATTGACTCGAATAAATTTCTGCAAAAGAAAAAAAATTACGTCGATGGGGTTAAACATTCTCTTGGGGTTACATTCTCGATGGGGTCAAGAACATTTCAAGGTCATTTTGACAATTGTTTTTAATTTTAGATATCTTTCATGTTTTATTCTGTATTTTTTAAAAGCACTCAGAGCTGCGAAATAGAGGCACACCCGTTCCAAACTACTGCCCTCCCTAAGTTTATTTCTGCCTGTGCCCATGTAAATTATGTATATTTATATTTTTATGAATCTCTATTTGTACGCAAATGTTTGAGTTATCATTAATATCATTAATACATTTTCTATGGCTTAGAGACTTACAAATCTGAAAATCGGATGGAATCGTGTAGGAGCGAAAAAATCCGTTATAGACTAGTTTCCACATCTGCTGGTACATCACCTGCTGTAAATACACTATATTCTTTTCGCACGTATCATTATACATTCATTTTGCATGAATCAACACATTTTTCCGTTTGAGACAGAATTCCGTCATAGACAGGTTTCTTTGCACAGGTTTTTGTGTACTTAAATTTTCCTGCCTAGAAATATATGTACTATTCTACAAAAAGTATACATTTAAAATTTTAATTGTAGAATAATACCGATTTAAAAATATATGCATTTTTTGCAAAAATTGTTAAACCAAGTCAAATTTTACTGCTTTTTGCACGGGCCAGGCCGGGCCAATGATTTTTATATGACTACGATCTGGGTCGAGATCGGGCCTGAAAATTTCTTCTCGTCCTGACCTTTAGAAAATATGTCCAGAAAAAAGAAATCGGACCCTGACGTCCCGAGCCTGCAGGAAAAAGTAAAGCTCAAGCCCGGTCCGGTCCAAAAAGAGTGATGACCAGTCTCAGTTAGTTTCGACCTGAAAATAGTGTTTTGGTCTTACTCCAATTATCATCAAAAAATATTATTTTGAAATATTTCGAGTATAGATCTATCGCCTAGCACGATGTATCATCAATAATTAATTTCCTTGCATTAGGAATTCTCAAGTATGTATTATCTATCTTTTCACGAGTCTATGCAACAACTAACTGCATTATCATATCACTGCACTATCATAGTTTAAAATTGCAATACTCAGGAAAACTCTGGACGACCCAACTTGTGTATTACATGACAAACTTTTATAATTCACATAGAAACATTAAGAATTATAAAAGCATTTGTTATAACCAATCAGCAAAAATGTTTCGGCCGAAGATAAAAAACCTTATCGAATCAGATATGAAAAAAAAAGTTATATTAGCTTCTAGAAACGAATTCAAAGATTAGACAAAACAGACAACCATGTATTTTTCTGGTGTGAATAAGTAATTTTCGGTTTAAACACAAGTTGTGGTTTAAATCAGCTTCAAGTCTGATACGAACAATTTGAAAATCGAGAAATGTATTTTGAGTATTTCGAAAATACAAAATACATAGAAAAATCATTTCAAAATACATTACCAAAATACTGTAGTTTTATCTGTTTAAAATACAAAATACAAAATACAAATGTATTTTGAAAAAGTATTTCAAATAGATGTATATTCGATACTGCCCAACTCTGCCTGTATGGATGATAACATCTGGAAGTGCGATTTCAGTAGTTTTAAGCGCGTTTTTGCCTGAATTAAATTTTAGCTTAATATGTGGCACGTATTAAAACCTGTATATAATATACAGGGCTGGACAAAATAATTAAAATACGTTTCTATCTATTGGTAGAAAATGCTGAAGTTGAACTTTCAACTATGTTGTGCGTTTTCTTAATAAATAAATTTTAGCATACTATGTAAAATATATAAAACTCTATAGATCACATACAGGGCTGCGCAAAATAATTCGAGTTCCTTTCCTGCTATGGACGGTAATTGCTGAAATATTGTTTTCTAAAATATTTATTTAGGTATCTTCTTTACCTTATTAAACGGCGACGTTTTTTTAAAGTATTCTGAAAATGTTGAAAAGTGTTTCATATTCTATGATTGACGCATGACCTTTCTTTTTTGCTATTTTCTGATATTTAACTTTGATATATGTACAGTCTTAAAAAGATAAATGCATACTTTATAACATTTTGATTGCAAAATTATTACAGAGGAAAACGAAAATACACATCAGATTGGGAATTATCACTTCTTTCAATTTAAGTTTATAAAAAGTAAGATTAGTAGGCAATTTCTATATTAAAATTGTAACAGCCTTTGGAATTTTTTTGCAATGGACACCTAATTGTCGCATCATATTTGGATATTTCGAGATTTTTAAGCATAAATCAAAACTATTTTTGTCAGAATGAGCGGAAATTTTGGATTCGCATATTGGAAGCTTCTAGGAATCGATTTATGTTTAAAGAATCATAAGTTACGATTTATATTTGTTTATATTGTTAATTTGAAATGACATATTTTAGTAAAAATCTTAATATTGCACATCTATATTTCCAAAACAAGAGCCTATGAAATTTTTTCATGGATATATTCATGTTCATTGGGTTAACTACATACAGAACTGCACATTTTCACTTCATAAGCAATTTCATTGTGGCCTATTGTAATTTTAGAAGTGATTCTAATTCAAAATTATTTGCCTAAACAGAATTGTTTTTAAAAGAATTCTTGACGGGCTATGTATTAAATGTCACCATAGAAAAATTATTTCTTATCGCCTGAAAAAGTATTGATATCAAAAGCAAAGAAATACATATGCATTTCTTTTTTACTTAATAGCAATAAAATACGAGAAAAAAATATATTAAATATTTTTTCCAATGGTAATTTCCTGTATTTCGTATATACATTGCCTACTTACATACCAAAAAACCAACTTTCCAAAAAATATTTCAGTGAGACACTCAACTCAACAAAGTCACAATTTGGCTGGCTGGCTGTGAGTGATTTCTTGCCAGTATATTTAAAAATATAAATTTATCAAAATTTATTAAAAAGAGTATTAAAACTTAGAAAAATTTAAGTAAATTTCTTAAATTAAAAGACTTGTATATATATATATGTGTATATAATACTAATATATATATATATATATATATATATATATATATATATATACCGTAATTAAAAACCTTAAAGTTAATCTTTACAGTTATTGTATTCCATCACTATGTTCCATCGTAAAAGAATATTCTCTTAATATTAAATAGGCATATATAGCATTAAAATAGCATTAAATTATATTAAACAATTTTCATAGAATTATACCATAATAAAAATTTATATTATATAACGGAATGAAATGTCCAGTATTAAACATACGATGACTTGTCGAAAAACATTTTCAAGAACAATTTTCTTTTCTTTTATTTATGAAACTTCCTTTAGTTTATTGATAAATGAAATTCAAGCACATTTAATCGGGCGAAATTCTAGGAAGAAAAAAAAACAGTACTTCAAAGAAACTTTGATTTTTTCTAAAAAAAAATAGAAAAGAAAGAAAAGAAAAGAAAACTAAAGTGGCAAGATTTCCTCTTGTTCTTGAACTTTTGGTTTATTCACGAATTTGGAGCAATTCAGGTGACCTTTTCCTGCCTGCCCGTTTGGTAGGGGTACTTAAGATTTCTAGGTTGCCTAGCAACTGCTCATCCTGAAATCACGAAATGATTCCAGTTGTGGATCCAAAAGCGAAACGAAAAGTAATAGCTTTCCAAATTATCGTAATTTAAAATGGTAATTTTTATTCCACGATTTAACTCCAACAATCTTTTTCTAAAAAATTCGTTTAAAATAGAGAAGTATGATGACGAAGATAAACCTTTACATGCGAGATGAAGTTTTAATTTAAAATGCATTTGAATCGTTTTAATATTTTTGGTTTAATTTTATGTCTGAGAAAAAAAATACGATGGAAATTCATTTTCGCCCATGTATTTAGTTAAGGAATATGAGATATTGACACGTCCAACGTAAAGTATAATTAATCTTTTTATGCCTTAAAATTGTTTTTGGAAAGTATTAGAAATTTCTTGGATCAAAATTAATAAGAATAAATAAAATATGAACACCTTACCCAGAACTTATTTTATAAATGGAATTTACACTTAAAAGTTTCTGTGTACAAGTGACGTGAGTCTGTGATTCAGGTTAGAAAATCTTTTGAAAGTGAATCACTAAATTTATTACCAAACAGAAATAATCTTTTCGCAATCACAACATATGTTGTTTTTAAACTTAAAGCTGTTTTTCAAAAGTATTGGAGCGTTTTTGATGAAAAAGAAAATAAATGAAACGTGAAAAAATAATCTTAATTTAATTTATAAATTTTACTTGCATTTAGATGGTTCTGTTTTTAAGCGACATGAGTTTTTGGAGCCTCTAAAACTATTTAAATAACAAATGTAAAACAAATCTAATCACCCAGAGATAATACACTTCATTAATAGCTAAAATGCGTTAAATATAAAAAAAAACAGTAAAATAGTTTATTAAACTGTATATATGTTTCCGCTTCACCGAAGCTTTTATTAAGGCAAATAAAATATTTTACAGTTCCAAAAATGCAGTCATATTTTTTAAACGCCACCATTTACGTTTCTAACACTTTATCTCCTATTACTCACGTTATTAAACCATACAGCATCATTTAACTTACCAAAATTATGGGTTGAATTACTCCATGGTTACGAGCATGGAAATAAAGTAAAAATAAAAATAACATAAAACAACGTGAGTAATCAAATCATTGCATTCTAGATCGTGTAACTGTACTGTATTCTTATCTGTCTTATAAATACTTCAGGGAAGCCGAGCTATGAAGACAGTTTATTTAAACATTTTTGCAGTTTTTATGGTTTTTATTTAATACCTTTTAGCAATTAATGAAGTACATGTAAATAGAATTAAACCTATTGTAGTATATCTTGCTTTCATGACGAAATAACATAAGAAATAAAAATAAATAAATACGAATTTAAAATACAGTAGCTTTAAAATTGTATACAAACAAAGTTACACAAAATAACGTTACATGATCATTTACACATAGAATGATAATCATATTCTTTGACCCTTATTAGTACCAATTGCAATAATAAAAACGGGTATGCCATTTTTTTCCAGAGTTGGGTTATAGAGAGTAGATGATTAGAGGATTTCCTTTTATATACACTGCTCAAAACAATTAAAGGATATTGCAGTTTTAGGTGGATTTTGTATCTGGGAAACTTTTAGCTGATTGATACATGGTCGACAGACATAGTAGGTTATATGAGAATAAATTACACATGTTTGGTAGAAAAAAATGTATTTTATTGCGCATTTGTGTACAAAAGGAAAAAAACACAATTTGTGCATATGAGAAAAAAAGAATAAGAAAAGGTGTTTTCTTCAAAGAAAATCATTTTCAGTAGGGGGTATGGTTTCCACGGGCGGCCAGCAACGTTGAACACCTGTGAGGCATGGACTCAATGAGGCTATTAATGACGAGTTGGGGTATTCTGCCCCACTCTTCCAGAAGTGCTCTTTCCAGTTCTTGGAGAGTTTGTGGGGGTTGTTGGCGGCCAGAAACTCGTCTTCCTAGAGCGTCCCAAACGTGCTCGATTGGATTCATGTCTGGAGAACACGCTGGCCATTCCATTCGAACGATTCCTTCCTCGAAAAGGAAATCCTCCACCAGGTTTGCACGATGTGGCCTGCAGTTATCGTCCATTAAAATGAAGTTATCTCCGATTGCTGCAGCGTAAGGGACTACAATAGGTCTGAGGATCTCATCCCTATATCGGCGACCAGTCAGAGCTCCATCTCGAATGATGTAGAGGTCAGTGCGCCCGTCAATGGAGATGCCACCATACACCAACACTCCTCCACCGCCAAATCTGACACTTTCGTGCACGAACGCAGGATTATTCCTACTGCCACGGGCCCTCCAGATGAAAATATGCATATTATCCGGATGCACAGAAAAACGGGACTCGTCAGAAAACAGAATATTGCTCCATTCATTTCTCCTCCAGTTGACATGCTCGGTTGCCCACTCCCTGCGGTCGCGACGATGCCTTGATGTTAATCTAACACATACCATCGGTCGGCGAGCATACAGACCTACAGCATGGAGCCGGTTTCGGACAGTCTGAGTTGAAATCGTGGTGCCTGTAGCCGAGCGAAGGTGTTGTTGGAGAAGAGTAGCGTTCATGTTTCGGTGTCTCCGAGCTGTTAACGCTAAATACCGATCTTCATTGGGCGTTGTTGCCCGTCTACGACCTTGCCCTGGTCTTCGGCCTGCACATCCACTCTCCAAAAAACGGTTCCAGATCCTGGAAATGACACTTTGTGACACTCCAATGGCTTGCGCTACTTCGGCTTGAGTTTGGCCCCCTTCTAACCTACCAACAATTCTCCAAGCTTCTGAATCTGTCAAATGACTTCGCTGAGACATCGTACTCATCGAAACAAAGCAATCACTGAATGCCGATCATCCTTGTCTTCATTCTCTTTTATATAGTTGAAAGTCAAATTTCATTCGCTGCCGCTGAAGCGACGTTTTTGACGTCGAACTCAAAATTTGCATACTCCACAGTTTGAAAACCAGAAAAATTTGCATTTGTGATTCTCGTCTTCTATTTTCGGCAAAAAAAAATTTCGTTTATACCTTTATTTTATATAAAACTTCAAATATCCTTTAATTGTTTTGAGCAGTGTATTATGTTCATATTTAAACATGATTTGCAAATTTAACCATTTTTTTCATGGAGAAACGCAATGATATTCATATTCGTCGACACTTATTAGTACCACGTGCAATGTCGGATAAAGGATTGCTATTTTACAGCAGAGTTGGATTGTAGAGTACATTTTAATGGTTTTCTTTTGTATTGCCTGTTCATTGCAATTTATTAAATCAAGATTTGTAACATTCAACATATTTTTCATAGACATATGCAGTGACATTTATATTCCTCGACACTTATTATTTACTTATTAAGACCAGCTGGAAATGCCAGCTAAAGAGGATACTGTTTTTTTTTACAGTGTTGGATTATAGAGTATACTTTGTAAAATTTTATTTTATATTGCGTGTTCATATGAATATATTCATTCACAATTTGCAACTTTTATCATTTTTTTTCATAGAAACATGCAGTGACATTCATATTCTTCGATACTTAGTAGTACCAATTGAAGCTGGCAAACACATTTGGGCTTGTGAGCTCCGGGCAGAGTTGTATTATAGAGTGTATAGACTGTACTTATAAAATGAATTTATTTTTTATCTTCTGTTCATTGTCTATCTAATCATGATATGTAGTACTCAAAATTTTTTCATATATATATGCAATAATATTCATATTCTTCGACACTTGCTAATACCAATTGTAATGCTGGATAAATGGGTTTACCAATTTCGTATAGAGTTGCTTTATACAGAGTATGCATAATGAATAAATGATTTATTTATTTTATACGACATATTATACAGTAAAACCTCTAAATAGTGGCCATCTCGGGAACACGGAATATGTCCACTATTCAGTGCTAAAATCATAGAAATATATAAGCGCTGAGTATTAAGAAAGTTTTATGGGGTTTTCTTTATGATGGTTTCACTGTATATTAATCACGATTTGAATCTTTCAACATTTATTTTTAATCAAACATTAATATATTTGCTCATTTTTAACCTTTATTTGTAAATATGATATTTTAAATTAAAAGAAAATGTTTACTTACAAAATAGGTATTAAAAGGCAAGCTCATCATATTATGTCTTGTAGAAAACCGTTTACGCCAGAAGAATTATGCGGATCAAGATCCTTAACCTAGGTTTCAATAGTTCTGAAGAATTTAAAATTATATGTCCGTTGGTAGAATATCGATTTATTCAAATAGAATATCTCTTTGAACAGTACTTGTTCAATCAGAAGTAGCATATTTCCCCCATATACAAACATGTATACGTAAGAACACAGATGCATAAAAATGTTACTCATTTCTTTTCCGTAAACTATTTTCTACATTTACTATACCGTAGAATGGCATCGATTTTCGTGACAGGAAAAAGAATACTAAAGCTTCAATCATTTGATTTCCTTCAGAATATTGTAATTTTTTTCATTCTTGTTTTCCGTTTGCAAATAAAAATTGAAAACATACATTAAAAACTGTAGTATTTGAATTTATTTTACCCAAATTTCTTTTATACATTATTATTCCTTATTTTTGCCAGGATCTGAAATTCACAAATATAGAATTATTTTACTGTGCAAATAAGGATTTATTTTGCAGAAAATTTCAGGTTGTGCGCGTAGGTAGAGGATCTTTTATCTTTCATAACAGCGAATAAACAAACTCAATTGAAATTTGCTTATTATTTTTCCACCTGTAACAGTGAAGACATCCAAAGTTCTCGAAAAAGAGAAAATGCAAAATTTGTGATAGGATCTGAGTGTCATTTTCCGTTCCAACTATAGACACCGGATATTAAAATTCAAGTTGAAAGGAAATTTTACGTTAAAGGGAAGATTTTAGACGCAAAATCTGCTAAGAGATTTTGTTGTGCTACCAGATGCGTTTAAATTGCGACTGGATTTATATATTGTTTCTGGAATAGCCTATTTGCATTTATCAATAACTGTTTTTCATACTTTTTAAAGAATTTCCATACTGAATAAAAATTTAAATATTCTGTTTTCCTTGATCCCTACATTTCACACTTTTTTATTGAAATTCTCTTTCGAAAATTGAAACATAGATAAATGGATGCAGAAAGAATCTACGAATGAAAAATGTTTTTAAAGCAGTTTTATATGAAATACTCTAAAAATCTTGAATAAATGTTACTCTTTCACACCTTGCTAAAAATAGTCAGAGGGCTTGCATAGGTATAATATTACGAAGCGAGTTCTTCCATTTGTTGTATTAATAAAAATGAGTAATATTTCCGTTTATTATATCCTGTTGTATATTAGTATACCTTAATTTTTGCAAGATTTGAAATTTACAAATGCAGGATTACTTTCCGGAAGATTTCAGTTTGTGCACGTAGGTAGAAAGCTGTAAGTTTTTTTTTTAATTTTCCATAACACCAAATAAAAAATCCAAGTGAAATTTCGTTTTTTTTCCTGTAACTGTGAAGAATCTAAATTTTTCCAAAAAAAAGAAAATGCAAGGTTTGTGATAGGATATGAGTGTCGTTTTCCATTCCAACTATAGACACCGGATATTAAAATACCAGTTGAAAAGAAATTTCACGTTAAAGAGAGAGGATTTTAGACAAAAATTCGGTTAAGAGTTTCTATTGTGTGACCAGGGCGTATAAATTGCAATTGGATTTATATATTCTTTCAAAGATAGCCTATTTGCATTTATCAATAACGGTTTTTTTCGTACTTTTTAAAGGATTTCTGTACTCCATAAAAATTTAAGTGATCTGTTTTTCTTCAGTCCTACATTTCGTACATTTTATTGTAATTCTCTTCCAAAAATTGAAACATACAGTAATGGATGCAGAAACAGTCTACAAAAAATATTTCAAATTCTCTAAAGATTGTGAATAAACGTTGCACTTTTGCATCTTGATAAATTTGTTCTGAGGACTTGCGTTGGGCTTAATAGGACAGAAAGCGTTCTTCCATTTGTTGCTTTGATATTTTTTTTTTAATTCTTTTTTCTTGATACTTACACTTCAAACATTTAGATTGAAATTTGTTTTCGAAAATTATGGATACCGGAGAAGTATACAAATGAAAATATATTGAAAAAAGTTTAATTTTTTTTTAAGCAGGCTTATTTTAAATGCTCTAACACTCTTCAATAAATATACTGTTCTTTTACATATTGATAAAATCAGCCGGAGGGATAACAGCATAGTGTTCGATGTTTTTACATTCTATGTTTCGCTGCAAACAGTAACGATAAGTATCAGTATGCATTTATGAGAAACACTTCTGATATTGGTCGTGGGAATAACATGATTAAACTTGTATAAAGACATGTCTGCACTGTAAAACATTACGAAAATATTTCCTTATACAGATGAAAAATTCAATGTAATCTTAAAATCACTCACGATTCTGGAAATATTTTCCATTTTTATCTATAAATCGATAAGATAAGAAGCAATTAGAAATATTAAAAACCAATAGGTTTCCAAATTTTAAGTGCAAAAAATAATAAACTTATTGTACATAAATGTTTCCTTTGAAAACTATTGTTTTCAAAGATAAATTCTTCGAGAAGTCATTCTCCAAATAGCTTCTGAAAATAACGAAAAGGTTTCTGAAATCATTGTAATGGCAAAGTTATATTGAATTTCGTATATTTGGACATGCATCTACAATTTTATAGTGAAGGATAAAGCGCGAAGATTCTACATTTGTTGTTATGGTATGAACAGTAACAATGAAAATCAATATGTATATATGTGAAAAATATAATTACATTTCTTAACGCTCAGATTGGAAATCTTTTGTGAACCAATATATGTAAATAATATTTGTTAGAAAATCAATTAAAGAGAAACTCTTTAAAGCTTATTTTATGACAAGTTGGTTGATTTTTCTGACAAATAAAATTGTTTTGCTACTGTCAATAAATATTAGACAGACTGCATACAACAATATATGTCTCTATGCACACAACTTTTCAAATACAACAAAATATCAAAATATTAATAACATTTCCAATTCATGTCATTTCTGGCATTTTTCGTTAAAATGCGAGAAAATACTTCTTCTAAACAGTTTTTTCGTTGAAACATCATTGTAAAAATAAAAAATACTAGTAAATCTACAGATCAAAGGCCTCAACATCAGCTCTATAAATCATTGTTCATTAATCTCACTAAATTTTAACATTATCTGCATAATATTTGATATGCTAAAATTCAATTTTTTAAAGTTATTTATACATTTATAAGAATGTAAAATTTATCGAAAGTTCCGGAAATTTTAGAGGTATCGCATTAAACACAATGTTATGCAATAAATTTCTTAGAACATCTACAAAAGTGCACAAAATCATTGTAATCATTACTGTGTATGAATATTAATTGCTTAAAGGTTATTTTAATTAAGTTATGCAGTTTGTAGCTTAATTATTTAGCATATTAAGAGATGTTTGTAGAATATAAATAAATTTATATATAGAGAATCACGTAAAGAACTGGATACATTGCCCTCTAAGATTGATAATTTTAGAAAGTACGTTTTTTCTTGTACTATGCGATTTTTTAAAAAAATAAATTTTAGTTTAATGTGAGATTTGTATAGAAATATGTAGATAATATTCAGGTCTGTACAGAGTTATTCGAATTTATTCCGTCGATTGGTGGAAATTTCTGAAAATCCATTTTCAACAGCATTTTGCGTTTTGTAACAATACAAAATATCAGCCTACTATGTAGTGTATACAAATATGTCATGCGTTTTCTAAGTTGTTTACTATCACTTTTTTAATCTATGAAATTCCGTTACAACATTCTGGACGTGATTTAAAGTGTTTCATAATGTATGCTTAGTACATTATTTTTCTTTCTTGTTTTAAGTCTAAAATATTACTAACAACTGTTTTTAAGACAGTAAATTACAATGTTTTCATCATATTTTAAAGTCTTGCCCTTATTGGAAAGATACTGAAAAAATAAAATATGTTTTAGCACTCATTTACCTATAGGGTGTAATCTGGGTGCTACTCCTGTAACTCTATGACAGTGCATGCTAATTTTTGTCAGCATATAGTTGTTATAAAAGATACGAAAATTAATGTATAAAATCTGATTTTACTGTCATATAGTTTATTTAGCCGAATTAGAAGAAATTTAATTTTCTTTTCGAACAATTTTTTGAAAAATTTAAAGAAATACTAATAAGTATCACGTGCGTATGCCTCACATACAAATTTAGAAAAGAGTGAGTAAAATAAATTCCAAATCTGTGAAAAAGGCATTATAAAAACACTTATAAAACTCTAATATCACATTCACATATTGGAACCTTATATATAATTTTTAATCGTATAATTCAACTCTTGTAAAGATTATAAAATGAATATTGAAAGAATTTTACCGTATATAACAATAGCCCAAAACATATTAAGTGAATAAAATGGTCATATTAGCAAGAAATAATACATTAATAGAGTTGACTTAGTCATTCTGTAACATTTCAACAATCGAGTACCGAACTTCAATTTGGATACAGTCCCTAAAATGTGTTCATTTTAAAATAATTAATTTCTCTGGAACTAATCATTGGAATTTCATGAAATTTGGAATATAGGCGTAGTTTGAACTGAATATTTAAAATATATTGTCAAAATTGGGTCTTGCTATTGAAAAAAAAACATTTTTTTTTATATTTATATGCCCCCTTCTTCCTAAGAAAATTTTATGTACATCATTTCAAAGTGGACTTTATTTCCAATCTTTTAGTACCAGTAACTTTCTTTTACAATAATTTGTTGCAGAATTAATAGGGGTGTTCACTTTTTTTTCTACGACTGTACATACTGATGATTTAACCCTTAATTGCATAGTGATGTAAATTTCCATCACTTTTTATTTAACTTTTAATAAAAAAATCAACTTCTTTGCCACCACTATATCTATATAGAAATATTAATCCAGTAAATTTGCCGTGAACTATGTTGCTGAACAAAGTTAAAAATCTATCTTAACATTTCTGGTGTCTAATATTTAATATAATGTTTAAAAAAACACAATTGTAAAAGAAAAACTCATGCAAAGAAGGGTTAAAACTAATTAAATATATTGGTCTTACACCCATTAAACTCGGTTTAAAAATTTAGTTCAGCGAGAAAAAGGCAATTTGACGTTAAAAAATTAAGCCTAATTACAGTTTTATAAATTGCCTATTAGATAATGACGAAGTAAAACACTTGTTATTTAAAATTAAAAAAATTAGTATTATCGACTGCCAATATATCCGTATTGTTTGTAATCTTATTCAAACTTTCGAAGGGCCGTTACTTTCGAAAGCATTATATAATCCTTTTAATTGAAAAACTTATCAAATATATTAGAAATATCATCTAATTGTTCTAAATTGGTGCGTATAACTTCGGTATTTTGGACACTATCTAAATTAAAATTTTGGATTGTATTCATATATAAAAACGGAGTGATTGTAAACTTTTAAGATTAAAACTTCCACTTTTTAACGTTCTACTATTAATACTACAATTCATTCCGTAGTTTATTTATTCTATGTACGTATTACTCAATAAAATTAAACGATGTTCATGAATTCTTAGCCTTTCGCTTCTACTTTACTATGCAAGGTAGATATTCAGTTTGAAACTAGATACTTTTTTCTCACAAATTTTGTCAAAACGCAAGTACCATAAACTGAAACTGCGTTGAAAGTTGAATTCAGATGGGTGTACTGCTTTACCGAAAAGCTGAATAGTATTACACTTCCTCTCTTGAAAATTCCCTCGTCCACCATTATTTCTAAAAATCATGGCAAGCAACTTCTTGATTTTTATTCGTTTTATACGTGAGTATATTCAGCGAATATAAATCATCAATAAGAAAGGCTAAAAATAGACGAGAGCTTCAGTTTCTATAAAATATGATAGCAGTTTGAGTATTTAAATACGACATCTTAATATATTTTTACGAGGCTATAGGTGTGTAGTTTGTTGAGGTATCTACATTTTAAGGGGACCGTCTAGCGAAAAATGTTTTCCCGTCACCGATCGTTAAATCCGATGTTAACAAATGGGAAAATTGAACAAGAAAATAACTCATTTTCTTATAAAATTATGTTTTCCCTGTAAAATATTGACATTCCATCCATATCTGCTGAGTTATAGTTATTGCTTTCTTCAATTTTTAAATATTTCTTTCAGGAAAAAAAAAATTCAAAATTTATTGCATGTTCAAAAATCAAAATTGTTGGTAATAATTGTTGAAAATGTTGTTCAGATGGATCGGATGTAAACTTTCTCTCAGCAAAAATTAAATTTTGATTATTGTATTAGTTAACGAATAATACTATTTTATTCACCCATGGGTTAATATGGGAATTGCCTATTGCAGGGGATTACTGAAACGTTCCCATACTGAAAAGAATAAGAAGCACTTGTTTATTGAATACCATCATATACTCAATTAAACCCACTGTGATTTTACAAAATGTACTGAAACATCTCGCACTGATAATCACTTAAATTTTACGCTAAAATAGAAAATCTTAATAAGCGTATAATCGGAATTTTTTCAAAGTAATTACTGAACACAATACTCATAATTACATTCCGGATTATAAGCAATTGCATATTACCATATGCATTTGCATATTTTGGTTATATTTTCTATAAATGCATATAAGTGCGTGTAGGAGCATAAATGCTTACAAAACCCTAACTATTATTGAAAATCTTTTTTTAATGGTACCTGAGACGTTATAAAATTAGAAATGTGTAATATGGCTTCAAAGACGCAATTAGAGAAAGATAGAAAGTTACATATCATATATCGTAAAGCTCAAAAGAAATGAGACACAAACTACAAGAATAACTCAACTATTGCAGGTATTTCAAGCTTAAACAGATAAATAGCTTCATTAACGGAAGGAAATTGGACTACCAGAAGATGTCACATCTATTGTAAAATGGTGCAATTATTGCCATATTATATCAGTCGAAGTTGAAAAACATTTTCCTCGCTAAGAACATCATTATTGACGGTAGACATAACTATACTTTGTGGAAAATTATATAATTATATGCAGCAACAAAAATTGATACCGAAAGAGGAAAATATTTGCATTCATTATTAATAATTATTCCCTGCTTCTGGTGGGATTATTTATAGTGAAAATACCCATGCTTATGTGAAAATTAGAGATAAATGAAAATTTATTAGTACATATACATTTTCCGCATGTTTTAAAAGTTATATTTTTGTTATTTTTCCAATATTACGCTTGCTCAAAATTGATGAAAATATCATTATGTGGCAAAACATTTCTCTGCTGGTGACGTATTAATACGATGTAATAAATTCGCCTCTCAAAAAAAATCTTATGTTTAATGATAATGGTGAATTATTAGTCAGATCAAAAATATAACTAAATTTGTACTAAATAAAAATATTTTATGTGTCATAGTTAAAGTGATATTTATTTTCAATGTAAAAGATAAATATTAAAAAAAGAGAAATTTCGAATAAGGAAAAAATATTTTGGAACAATTTTTATTCATTAAGAATACTTTTATTTCAGTTTTATTATAAGAAATAATAAATGTATAACGCAGATAAGGGTCAGTGAAAAAGTGATCGAATTATCAACATTTTCTACCAACCAACCCTACAGTAACTTCCTCACATTCTTCATTCACGTTAATGTGCTTCGGAAATCCACGTTGTTTTAGTTGTTCATAATAAGGAAATTATTTATTTTGTTCTTCTGTAAATTCCAATTTTTCTATATATTTTCTAAATAACGTGTAGGCAAAAAATAAAAATATATAAAAAGCACTAAGTGTAAAAAAATCATAAAACAATATAATAAGCAGAAAGATGTGTAAAAAAATCGCAAGTAAGCAATATAGCGAGTGGGAGTCTTAAAAGATGGATTGATATCTAAAGAACTCATTCACGCAGAAAATACTGGAACAACAAAGAAAATAAAACAAGAAATCGAATACCTCAGTATTGTGATAACGTCCGTCTTTTATCGTAAGACGGACTAATGACCGATCACCATACTCCAACCTATAGCGCACCAAGAAATTAAAGTGAGCAATAAAGAAAATATTGAAAAGAAGTCCCACATCTGCATAGTTGGAGGTGGAAGTCAACAATGACGAATTACTGGCCGAAACAACGCTCCACCCCAGTATGCCACAGCAACCAAAAGGTGTCAATAAAAATAAAAATCACATTTGCGACAGTAAAAAATTAAAAATAAGTGACCACAACCCAAGAAAATGACTAAAATTCACGATAGAAGCAAAAGGAAAACAACTCATGCAAGTGTCAACAACCCATGAAAGTGTCAACAAAAATTAACAGTTGATTGAAAACCAATTCAATTTAAATAACGATAGCTATGAACAGTAATCGCTATCATAAATGACAAATAGAAAAAAACAACTATGACAAACAAAACAGTTCTAATCTGCACAAGGGAGTTCTCCAGCTATACTAGTTAGCCAAGTTTACTATTTTGTGTCCCTCGTTATTTTTATCCCCATCATTCATTTAAGTAAATTTTCAGTTTAACTTTATTGCACCTCACTCCAATTAAGAAAAATGTAAATCACTGAGCTCTGCTGTTAAAAGTCAATATAGTTAATAGTAATCTAGAACCGGCCAACACCAGTAAACTAAAGCAATTCACTTACTACCACTGCAGCCAGGATTGTCCAGAAGCTAGTCAGATGGATCATCAACATGAAGCGATCAGGCAATCTTCGCCCCTCAGATAGATACCAATCCTTTAAGCTAGGCACTCCGTAAGTATGTGCCTGGTAAGCTATATAAAAAATAACGTGTAGACTATATTGTAAAGGAGAAGGTCCAAATACCGGCTAGGGTCTACAAATTAGCTAGTAGGTGTTCTGAGAACTGAGCGCAGCGCAGCCTACCGGCGATAGGCAGAGTTGGTACCTTTCATTGAGGGAAGAATGTCACGAGAAGTACATCGCTGAAGTCTGTGTAATTTACAAACAGTAAGAGTAGAAGTGCTGACACGACGAAATCTGAGTGAATTTAATACCAGACAGCCGGTATTTAGACCTCTCTAGGTTTGATCCATAAATAAATTATTTTATGGCGTCATCGTTTTGTTATGTCTTTTGAATAACGTTGTACAGTGTTACAGTGTGGCTGTGGTTACAATGTTGGTCAAAATCGTCGGCAATAAATGGGACGAGAATGAAGAAAAAGACAGAATATCTAAGAAAATACAGGCGAAAGGGGCAGAAATTGGATTTTAAAGAGGTAAAAAAGAAAGATATTCGACAAGGAAGCTGATGCAATTTGTGTCTTCTTCTACGTAGGTGTTTCCTGGGCGGACAAACAGGAAGAACTCAGGGTTCGATGCTTAGAATGTGACAACTGGGCCCATAGTTACTGCTCCGACGCAGAAAGTGATTACTATGTTTGTGATTTTTGTAGATAAAGTAATCTACATATCAAGCAGCAAGCCTTTTTTTGTTTAACAAGTTCAAAAACTAGGAACAGAATGGAAAGAAGATTGTCAGAGATAGTCCTTAAGATTTTTATAAATTTGACAAAATGCTTGCTTATAAAAAATTTTATGTTATTTCTGTACACATTAAATATAGGTGAAAACCATTTCTTTTATTGAAAACTCCAATAGATTTTTTTTACATTTAATATATATTTTTTAGACTGTCCAACAACAACATCCAAAAACATTTTTATATGAATAATATTAAAAATGTATTCGAGTTTTCAGATTTATTAAAAGCGATATTTTGGTAAAAAAAAAACGCATGCTAGGAGTTAACAGCCGAAGAAATCGCCAAAGATCGTTACTTACGGCAGTCTTTTCGATTCTGATATTGTTAGTTATTTTAGCCCGTAATTCGATTGACATGTTTGTTAAATTTGTGTTTTATCTATATTACTTTATTATTATACTTATGAATTGGTGAAGTGTTACGTGTTTTATTGAATATTAGCCGGAAACAAATGCTGAACTATTTATATTGATTTAAATACAAATGGGTTAACTTTTAGTAATCGGATTGCACCCGATTGAGATAGATGTTAAAATATTTATGTAAGAACATTATTTTAAAACCATAAAAATTCAGTTAATTGAGATAGTGTTTCCATACAAACTGCATTTGAAATTACATTTTTTTCATATTTGACGGTGTAAAAAGTGAAATTGCGTGATTTCTAGAAGTTTAAAAAGTCGCGTTAAAAGTGAAATTTATTGGTCAGGTGTTGTCACCGTCAGTATGACGTCAGCGTTACTCACAGACATATTATTGCTGTATAATATATATTTTAAACAGATAGATCTTTCTTTGAGTGAAATTGAAGAGTAACTCGAAAAATGCTAGGAGTGAGTACTATCTAATTCCAAATAGTGGCTGAACTAAACGCTGTATATTTCCTAATGTAATTGAAAATTCATACGGTTTCACTTACCGAAATGTTGTATATTTCCATGCCTTTTCATGATACCATTGCATTGTTTTTAAACATCTTTATTTAGTTAAAGTTATGATCTATATTTATGTTCCAATTGAAATGAGACAACCTGTATTTTTTGCGTCAAAAATGCACCCAGAAAAAAGGATTGATTAAAACAACAAAACATGTTTTGTTGAGTACATTTTGGTTGTTTTAGCAAAATTTTTAGTTGAAGTAAAAAAAATTATTTTTGTTTCTTAGACAAAAAAAATATTGTTAACTTTCTTACAAAATTTTAACAAAATTTCATCAATTTTACTTGAATTAACAAAATCTGTTTTTTTTTTAATTTTACAATAATTTTGTAATTCCAGCAAAATTTTGCTGTTTTTGCAAAATTTAAATTGTTGTGTAGTATTCATAACTCTCTCCAGCAACTCGATTTATTTGACTTATATAGCTATATAATTAAAGGATTAACATAAATTTTGGATAATTAAAACTTTTTTTTCATTGGGACGGACCAAGGTAGTTTTAAAAATCCCCCTGTCCCATTTATTATTACTGTCTTCTATCTTTACAAGAAGAAAGTACTCTGGTACAGAAGTACTCTGGTACTGGAAGAAAGTACACTGGTAAAATATAACAGTGAATTTTTATCCTGCTTTTTGCAGGCGTAATTTACTGCTGAAAATGAATTGAAAATTAACTATTTGTTGCTGTATGCTGGGCTTTGTATTGTCGTCTCATGTTTGCCGCAGACATTTGCGTGCTCCTAATGACATTTCCATCTTATGCTGCGGTTGCAGCCGTTTCGACATATATAAGAGTGAGAAGTGCCGAGCTTAGACATCGTTCTTTGTAACTCAGTGGTAACGCCTCAGAACGCTGTTCTGAGGACCCGGGATCGACTCCCGGCTTGGGCAATTTTCACTCTCTCGGTTTTCGCTTGAAAAAAAACAGGATAAAAATTCACTTGTTATTATTCAAGGTTTACAGGCGTAAATCACTGCTGAAAATGAATTAAAAACTAGTTAAAATTGCATATTTAGATTGGTTCATTCAACAAAAGTTTTTGTAGTATAAACAAAACAAGTTCATAATATAACATATTTTATTATTTAAGCAAACAAAATATATTTTGTTGAAAAAAGAAAATAGATTGTTAAAATAACACATAGCATATATCTATCACAAAAAGAATTTTGTTAATTCAAGTAAAATTGAACCCTTTTACTTGAATTAACAAAACATTTTTTTGCTGACGATACAAATTTGTTTTTGGAATTGCAAAAAAAAATCAACAATATTTTTTTGTTGATTCAAACAAAATTTCCATTGACCCATATTTAAACAAAAAGTTTTGTTGGGTCAATCAAATTTTTGTTGATTCAACAAAAAAATTTTCTGGGTGTGGAATACGAACCTTCATTCTTATACATTTTTTTGTTTTGTTTTGGTGTACACTAAAATATTTTTAATTTTGTCAAATGTATGTTTAAATACCATCCGTATGCCGGATATTTGTGAAAAAAGAGCTCCTGAGAAATTTTCAAACGGTTCTTAATGATATTAAGTTAATACAACGAGCAGCCAGGAACTCTTCCAATTCAAATGATAATGCAATTAATTAAATCACAAATATAAAATTATTTTAATTTTATGGTTGAGTTAAATAATTAATTTTATTGAAGCAAGTAATAGAATTACTTCAAAATTGAGCGAAATTTACAATTAAATTTGAATGAATAAATGAATAAATGAATTTATATCAAAACATCCGGATCATCTGAATATTATACAATAATATATAATAATTTAAAAAAATGAAAATATTAACATATTATAATGGATGAACCGGGGACACGTCCACCGTTCCAATCCTCTTGAAGAATATTGTTAGACTCCTCGCATTATGAATTGGTGAAGTGTGCGATCCGAGGGGAGAAGGACCTGATTACCGAAGGGACAAACTGCCACCACTAATTTAAACGCCTTTTTTATACAGAAATTCTGTCATAAATAAGGCAAAAATTTATATTCCTTTTAGGTAGATTTCGTAAGAAATACTACCTATTACATTCTCACCTAAGTTGGAATTTTTGAAAAATTTTTGCAGATCTACGCCGATCATGACTCCCAGAACCCAAAACCACCCCCAGTTCAAAACTTTATATATATATATATATATATATATATATGTCACTTTTTATGGACACGATAACTGCAATAATTCTGCACAGATCTCTTCGAAACTGATACATAAAATCAAAGGTCATAAAATCTCGGTCAAGTTCGTTAATGGGCAAAATCGAATCAAGGGGGGGGAGGATGGGGGGGGGCTTTTTGTGAAAACAGAAAACCCCCCATAATTTCTTAATTATGATACATATCGAATCCGTTTAAAGTTATTATTACTTCTAGGAGAAGGGCCGAAAATTTATGTATGACAGATTTTTGATATCATTAAAAATGGCCCCAAAGGGGGGGAGGGGGGTTTTAGAAGAAAAAAAATTCATAACTTCGTCAATTCCCAAGATTTTAAATCCGCTTAAATTTATTATAAATCCTCTTAATATTATCTAAAACTTTTATATTGACAAGTTTTTTATAGGACTAACTCTTATTGCAAAAAAAAAATAAATAAATAAAAAATCCCTGCTGGCTCCGCCTGCAAACAAGTTAGGTTTCGAAGTAGGCGGTTCCAACTGCCGCATCATGGCAAACAGGTCATTTCTTCCGCAATTCCCAACAAACAGGCGCCCCACGGTCTGCGTCTTCGAAATCTACCTGTGCCTGTAGACCGAGCCGTCAGGGATTTTTTATTGGTAGAACTTTGTCCCGTTGTTAATGAGGCACTGTAGGTGAGCCCCCTACGGGGTAACATCGCCACATGAGCACTATTAAATGTATCCCCATATGCATAACTTGTATCTACAATCCCTGATATATTTGTGATCAGAGGCGGTTAAGGGGATTTTTAGGATCAAGGGGGGGTTTCAATCAAAAAATAGTGAAACAACTGTTCATTTATTTTTGATGGCGAATTTATTATCAAATTTCAACAACACAAGTGTCCGAAGCACCCCAAAGCGAATTGTAAATGCTACGGACATTAAAATTAAGATATGAAGTGGTTGACAAAATGCAAAGTTTCAGTAGCTTGCAAAATATTTTATATTTCTAAAATATGTACATTTTGAAATTATTTTTTAAAAATATATATAAATTGTAACCTATGAAGTTTTTAATAGAAATAAATTTCTAGAAGCTCCAAATATGCGAATCACAAATTACATCTCATTACGCAAAGTAGTTTTTGAGTAATGCTTAAAACACTACCGCCGTACCACCTGTTTTGCAACGATTAATAAAGAATTTTGATATGTATCTATAATTTTTTTATGAAGACGAACTTCTAAGCAAAATTTAAGTATAGCATTAATTGATAGACGTTATCACAATCGATTGGTACCAGTCATATTTTTATATGACGATTTTATTTTTTATTGTTTTTCTGTAGTTAGTAGGAGGGTGATTACATTTTTTTCCAAGCGTGTACAAAAGTTTATAAAACATTAAATTTAATACTTTTGGTTTAAAAAATGTATAAAATATTGTTTTTTATGAAAAATAATAATTCATAAAATAATAACAAATACGCAATTATCTTCGATGGATGATTTTATAACTTTCAATATCAAATTCGTTGAACATTCAATAAAATCGTTCATCTGAAAAAAATAAATATTTTTTCTCTATTTGAATATATAACGATTTTGAATATGAAATAAAAAATTCAATCATGTTTGCGTTCAAAATTCAATCGTCAACCTTTTTAAACTGATGATTCATAACCCTCGAACGGAGGATAAGTCGATAAATTGCTTAAAAAATCATTTTAAAATATCAGTTACATTCGAATCACGCTACTCAGACGGTGCTGAACTTCAAACATCACATATCCCATACCCATCAATTCCTTATTTTTTTACTAAGCTAGTTCCATCTTTTCGGAGAAATCAATAGTTTTTTCCTTTCTTTTAGAATTCATCTCCAAGTATTGGCTGAATCAAAAGCAGCATGCCCTGCTTGCTCCTATCGAACTGCTTGTCCGATGTATCGGAATATGAGATTTATTTTGCTCCATTTTTTTAAAGGTTCTTCGCTGAACACATTCAACTAGATACTATCCTAAGTTTGGATGTTCTCTTCATCCCATTCGCACAGTAAAACTGAAATGCTCTTTACGAGTTTGGATTTCGATGCGTTTGAAGGTGAAAGAAATGAAATTTTCTATTCTTACTCAATGCTTTTTTCCTCTTCAAATAATAGAATTTTAAGTTTGGTAGATTTTTGTATCAGGTGATGCTTCGAAATATTGTATCTATTGGTATTTCATATTATAACTCATGTTTCGAAAATATTTTGTGCTATAATTCTATTTTTTACATGCTATATTTTGTTATGTTATATAATTTTATATTTTAACGGTATTTATTATTCGAAATATTCGAAATATTTTTTGTTATAATTTTTATTTTTATATGTTATATTTTTCTGATGTGTTGTAATTGATAAGTCTATACATATGGATAAAATTGGTGTGTCTGTCTGTAATTTTCATAAAAAAACACCCATTTTTAAATTCTTTATGTTATTAAGACGACGTATAGCGAAAAATAAAATTTATATTTTCTGTTTGTCTGTCGGTTTGTCCTGAATAGGTTTAGAAAATGTAGAATAACTAAACTTATCAGGAGCAGATATAGAATGCTTCTGGCTACAATCTTACGTTTGTCGCACTCATATATCTAAAAACCTTTTTCGAGAAAACATGGAAAATTTACGCGAATCAATCAATTAACAGATCTTTCATTACTCGAAGCCACGTGATCTAATCGATCAATTGTAATGAATCTCACGGCGATTCAAAGAGGTAATTAAGCTATCTAAGTGATAATAATTACATCTCGATTCGATTTTTTAGCTTTCAACTTATTCATTTTCATTTAAAAATTTAATTAGGAAGTACAAAGTTCTAATATTCCATAATCGGTATGCATCTTTACACCCCATTAATCCATGCATCTGTAAGAGGGTCCACCTACAAGGCTCGCGTCATTTATTAGCAAGTATTTAATCACATAGGATGATACCATTAAATGTTTGCCACATAAAAAGAAAACTGGTTATAATAATATATTTAATTTTGCATCCAACGACATTATCTAAAATGTGCCAATTGACTGTGGACCCAATTACAGAATGTCTATAAATAATAATAAATTTATATTATATAATAAATTTATATTGTAATAAATAACTATAACAGTGTGCTTGGAGCTACAATTTAGGTTTGGCAAAGCCGATACTGTGTTTATATCAAGAATACCTATTATCTCAAGTAATTATCCATTTCAGTTTAGAAGACTTCGATTCCCAATGTATCTAAATATACAAAAACACCTGTGGGTGTATGTTATTTAAACCGATCTACAATTTTTGACCTATTTCCATGAAACTTCATGTACATTCGTTTAAAAACCCGATAAAATTTATATCTTCTTTAAAAAAAATTCCATGTATTCTTTTATATACTTTACCCATTTTTTCAACCATCTGCCACAGTTTATCTTTCTAAAAATAAATTTTTATTTTTTGTTGGTATACCCTTAAAACGGCGCAAGAAATTTAAAAAGATGGTTACACGCGTACATTGTGATAAGCTAATAAAAATTTTAGACGCACTCGCTACAGTTTCGAAATTGGCGTCATTTTGTGTAGATAATGAGCGTTTTTTCGTATACAAAATTTAAAACTTTTACTAAAAGCGGGATTAAACGATGTAATACATTCATTCAAATGTATTTGGAATTAAAAAGTCTACTATATAATACAGACATTTAAATTTCAAGAAAAATATTGATTATGAACAACAAATTATATAGTAAGCATCTTGTGGTGAACCTCAGTGACGTGTATCAATTTCAATATATTTTAAATTGTGTACATCATTAAAATACACGACAAACAGAGTTCTTTTGTGTGCCCCTGTAAACGAACTATAAACGTTACAAACTTCATTTTAAATACTAAACGTTCCACAGAAATATTCAATAACATATATGAATTGCATGGCAATCCGAGTATATTTACGTGAGTTAGAGCGCAGACATATAGACAGATGGACTGACGGACGGACAGACAATCAGAAACAGTTTTGAACTATATTGGGAAATGTAAAAAAAAAAATATTCTTTCCCTCCAATTCAAATAATATAGTTTTAAGTTTGATATATTTTCGTATCAGCTGATGCTTCGATATATTGTAGCTATTGATATTTCATGTTATAGCTCATATTTCAATAATATTGTACATTAAGAATTCTATTTTTTATATGCTATAGTTTTTTAATTATTATAATTTTTATGTGTTACTAGCTGACCCGCCCGGTCCCGTGATAATAAATTTAAATAAACCTCAAATTTGTATGATTTTATATCTTTAACCCGATTTTGTATAAATTTATATTTTAAAATGAAAAATTCTCGAAAAAATATTTTTATTTAGGGTAAAAGCGCTCGTAAGAAGACATTTTCTTGTTTCTTCACCTAGGGTCGTTTCACAGTTATAAAAAAAATAGCTCTTGTGGTCCGAACTGTTAGAAATTTTTATCAGTTATAAATATAACTCTTTTGTAGCCCGTGTAAAAATTTCGTGAAAAATATTGATATCTAATTGTAAAAGAAATATGTTTTCTTCTCGCTAGTTTTTTTGTTTACGTGTCATGTCCTTTAATAAAAAAATAGTTCTTATCATCTGAACTATCCGAAATTTCAATTTGTTATAAATATACTTATATCAAAGCCATCTATAAAATTTCTTGAAAATAAGTGCATATTTAGTAGTGAAAACATAAACCGAAACCGCTCCGAAACAGCCCAGATTTAAGCGTTTTCATCGACAAATTCTCAGATTTTATTTTATTTTTAAATACTTCGCTACTCGTCGATCGTTTCAAAATTTTCATAGGTGATGTAAATCTGGTCTCTCAACATGCTCTAAACTGAAATATCGACACTTAGTTACTTTTAGCGTCGAAAAAACATCTTCTTCGGAAGGCACGAAACAACATGCAGTCTGAAAGTTTTTCGAAAGGGTTAAAATTCGTATTTTTCAAAACAATTGCGCCGTCGAAGAGAAGAATGTCTCAGCTTTACATACATATTTTTTGTTTATCAATACCTCTGAAATAGAGATCTGCAGGCAGCGGCGCCGAAAGGAACAAAAAGTTGTATGCTAAAACGAAGCTTTTTGAAATTTTTTATTTCAGAGGATTAACAACGATATTTTTGAAGTGAAAACTTCTTTAGGCGCGTTGGGCATTTTTTGAGATGGGAAAAATCCATTGAACTCGTGACACTGTTATGTAACCGACACCTCTGTATATTTAAAGTGAAAACTTCTTTAGGTGCGTTGGGCATTTTTTGAGATGGGAAAAAACCATTGAAATCGCGACACTGTTACTGTAACCGACACCTCTGTATATAACTATGTACATGTATTGTGTATAGTTCTGTATGAGGTAGGGCGGGGCGGGCGCCGCATGCTTGCCTGTGCGCTATTGGTTCCCGATATACACGTACGAGAATTAGAAAAAGGGAATGCTTTCAGTAGTGATGAATACCAATGCTGCTCAAAGAATACTAATTAATTAAATTTCATATTTCATGTATTTGTAAATTTACGTTAAGCAATAGATTGCAATTTTTGTATGTAAAATAATATGTATTATTTTTCATGTACAATAGCGCATTAAATGAAAATTGTAATATAATTTTTGTAGTAGTAGTTTATAATAATGAATAAAAAAACACTTCATTTAAAAGTATTTCCTGCACAATAAAACATTTCCTGACGATTCAAAAATATACACGTAATTGTTAAAGTTTTCACTTCTGTCGGCACTCCCGGAGTGTCACTGTTGTTTTTATTTCGAACTAATTACGGCGAATAAGACATATGTGTACGAACTTTAAGATTAAGTCATCCGTTTTCCCGTATTTTAAACGGTTCGACCGATGGGCGTTAAAACAAAAGAGTACCAAAATTGGCATCTGGTTTTTCCCTTCCACTCTTTGCGAAAGCCTGAACTGAGCATGCGTGGCGGTGTTTGTCTATTTTTGCAAAAAATATAGCTTTTTTATGAGTTTTTAAGTAATATCTTGGTAATTATCAAAAAATTAAAAATACTAGCCTTAGGCGCATCAGGACTTGCTTTGGACTATCCTCACCCAAATTTCCAGACTTCTATTTGCGGTAGATTTCGCTAGTAATCTCCGACGCACACACAGACAGAGCGAATCTTTTATTAGTATGGATAATTTTTTTATTTTTCAATGTAAAAAAAAAGGGCATTTCATTCTCAATAGTTATTTCGGCCAATTTTAAAGTTTAAAATCTTTACTATCTGAGAGGGTCTGCACAGACTGGGAATGAAGTCTGTAGAGCATGGATGTCCACCCTCCCGGAAAAAATGTAAATCTGTAGATCTATGTATCAGCTAATACTTCTACATATTGTAACTACTGGTATTGACTATTATACCTCATGTTTAGATAATATTGTGTGCTAGGATTTTTTTAATAATTAAATGTTGATAGAAGATGGACGATATTGTACTTCTTATTTGTACTCAATGCTTTTTTCAGCCAAATATTCAAAAGATAAGTTATTTTTATACCTTTTTAGAATTTTGCTAATATTTTAACAGGACTAGTTAATAAAGTTTATCAATAAAATTAAATGTTTACAAAATATAGAAATAAATAATTTATTTTTAAATTTTTACTCAGTGCTTCTTTTCCCTTTAAATAATCTAATTTTATGTGTAATACTAACTTTTTATATAAAACTTTGCTAATGTGTTAACAATACTGTCTAGTATTGTGGTGGAAAAGGTGTCGTTAAGTTTCACTATTGAACACTCAGCTTATATATATATATATATATATATATATATATATATATATATATATATATATATATATATATATATATACATACAATTACAATTTATTAACAAAAACAGCAAAAAAGTTGCATTGAACGAGGTGATATTGAAACGGTTTAGTTAAATTTAACTGCTAATTCAACAAATTCACTTAAAGAAACCCACACTGCCTTCAAATAAACTTAACAGGAACAGTAACAGTCAATTTCTTATTGTACAACAGTTGATGTATTTGAAAATGTTCAATATTTAGTTACTACATACATTTAAATTAAAACCTTTTATTTGATGGACGGTCTCTATCCATTTTTTATCATGTGTTATCTGTAACACTTACAGGTAACTAAAATATATATTTATCACACCAATCATTCTTCATTTTATTCATTCATTTCATTAATTTATTCATTAATTTATTCATTAATTAAATTATTGCCCTAAATAAGTAATATAACTTCGCATATTAAAAATTATTTGGAATATTTCCTATTGCAGAACCACTGATTTATTTGAAAATATTGACTTCTCACAGATATTACATGCATTTGAAATAAGAAAATTTATTCTATGGTCGATCTCTATGCATTTTATAAAAATATATGCCATCTTTAAAAACTAAAAGTAACTAAAAGCATTTTTTATCATACCTCCCATATCCCATTTTGTTCACTATTAGAGGTATTTAACTTATTAACCTAACGAATTAATATGTCCGATATAGAGAAAAAGCATTTGAAATGTTTCTTATTGCGCAACCACCGATATACTTGAAAATGTTCAATCCTTAGTTACTACATACATTTGGAGTAAGGCATTTTATTCCATGGACGATCTCTATCCATTTTTTAAAAAAATATGTCATCTGTAAAACCTAGAGGTAAGTAAAAACATATTTTCACACACCTCCCGCTCCCATTTCATTGGACGGACTTGATCATACATATCCTACCTCCGACATTTCAAAAAGGAAATCTGAGATTTAGTAGCATTGAAGTGAGGAAAAAAATAACTCCGAAAAAGTATTTCCTGGCACATGTCAAAATGTTTCTTATCAATTTTGACGGAGGAAAAAGCCTTAGGTACTGTTTGGTCGATGTCAAATTTTTAGGAAATCAACTTTTTTAAACATGGGAATAAAGGATTTATGCTTTTAAAGTAACGAGATACACATTTACACGTGTTTCGGAAGGCTTTATTTTTTACAAAATATGAACGTATTTTAATAGAAGATTTTTTTTTTTTTTTCACAAGAAATTATTTTTATTTTTGTTTCATTAAATGATCTTATTTTCACCAAAGATTGAATTTTAACCAGAATTATTTTAAATACACGTTTTTGAAAATTTTGAAAATTTAAATATGATAGCAATCACAACCTGGGAAGTGTTATTCCTAGTACTTTAGAAATCGTAATTATTGCAATGAAACATTATTCCCATTGGAGTGTGTATATTAAACCAATATTGAGCAAATATTGGCAAGAAATATTTCGCAATTTTTTTTTCAATATTTTTCCAATATAATTTTTTATTGCAAATATTTTGAATGTAAAGCCAAAATTTTTGTAATGGTGGCATTCCATTTGTAAATATTTCCGATGTAATGCCAGTATTTCTGAAATAATAGCATTTCATTGAACATAATTCCGATGAATGGAATCCCAGTAGAAAAAATACCAGTCTGATACGAGAAATTTTTGCGAGAATTCGAAGTTTTTTTTTATTTATTTATTTACATTGAAAGAATGCTAATGTGAAAAAATAAATCAGTGTATTTTATTCTAAAAAAGATATTTAATAAAATCACTGTACCCTAATCTAAATAGAATAATTAAAAATATATAATATTAAGAAAATACAATTCCAAGCATAATCTGATCCAGTATATATTTTAACAAGTTCAATTAAATTCATATTAATTTTACGTTCAATATAATACGAAAATCTGTCTTTTCATTGAAATATTTCAATTTAGAACAAAGTGTGGTAGCTTTTGGTTGATCTTTTGTAATCAGGTCCATAGTCGAATGACATGACAATACAATTTTGAGCATATTCTGATCCAGATATTTTTAACACGTTCAATTTAACTTCATATTAATTTTGCGTTCAATATAATATGAAAATCTGTCTTTTCATTGCGACATTTCAATTAAGAGCAAAGTGTGGTATATTTTGGTTAATCTTTTGTAACCAGGTCCATAGTGAAATGACATATTTTAGCAGATGCCATTTGGAACAAAAGTGTGTTTTAAAAATTATTCAAATTCACTTTAAAGGACATTGTATCTGTGATGGCAACGCTTGGAAGTGGACCCATTTACGGATAATTAATCGAATATAGAAAAAAGACAGAAATGTCTTTTTTCTTTTGATTTTGCTCGGAGCAATCAATTGCAAATAGTAGTCACTCTACCACTCATTACATTATACAGGGTGTTTTATAAAAGAAGGGCAAAACTTTAAGAGGTGATAGTATGCATCCAAAAAAACAACTTTTATCAAAAAAATGTATGGTCGGAATTAAAACGCAAACGTGCTAGAAGGCGCCGAGGTGATGTTGTTAGACGAGGCAAAAACACACAAAAACGATTAAGTGACAAAAGCAAGTCGCTTTCCGTACAATCGGTGAGTCTCTGAGCCATTTCCATTTGCAGTTACGTAGATAAAATGCATATTAGCCTTTTCCCTATTAGTGAAGGGTAACAACTTCCGATACGTTCCTACCGCGATTGACATTGCATATTCGGATCAGCGGCTTTTATGTATTAATCGAGGCGAAATTTTGCATATTCAATCTTCTTCTTCCCCATATCATATTTGCATTCTATTAGGGTCGTTCTTCTTCCCCATATCATATTTGCAATCTATTAGTGTCGTTCTTCTTCTCCATATCATATTTGCATTCTATTAGTGTCGTTCTTCTCCCGATAACTCGCAACAGCAATGGAGCTTTAACGTTTGCATGTACCAAGTTTCCAAATGCGCCAGCACCTTTGCGTTTCATTTCCGACCATTCATTATTTGATGAAAGTTGTTTGTTTGGATGTGTACTATCACGTTTTAAAGTTTTGCCCATCTTTTATGAAACACCCTGTATTGTTGTAGCAAACAGTATATTCATAGTTAAGATGGATTATTTTTTTTTTAATCACGCATGATAATTATTTATAAAAATTAGAAAATATCACTAAATTTATTTACAGTTTTCTAAAAATTTCATTTGAAAATACATTTATTTTTTTCTCCATATTCGATGATGTGAAAATTTAAATTATGTAATATTTATAGGTGATGTTTGAGCGATAAAAGGGATAGCGATAGTGCAAATCATTGTCACCATCTATATAACATCCATACGCGGTTCTACATTCAGGGACACATTTCTAACTTTAAATGGACAACACGTGTCTGATAACGGCGGAAAAGACTACTGTGAAAGAAATAGGACATGTCCCTTATATTCCAGGATATTTAAGGTATCTGACTACGTTTAAAAAGTGGTTTTCGACCAAAATTGTCAAAATGCTTTTATTACATTTTATTAAAGCCCAACTTCTTACCTTTCCAAAACTGTATTTGTTTGTATTGTATGACAAATTGAACCGGAGTTGTAGTGGTTTTTAAATTCTCAGCAGCTGTCACTCAAACCGGCAGAACTGTTTAAAGGACCGGAAGTACTATTTAAAGGTACTAACTGGGAGGGGGAAGCAAAACTATGGCCTTTTAGAAATAAACAAACGCTCAATACTTAAAAAAAGGATATGGCTCATAAAAACAGTTAAGTTTAGATGCATATTACTGTGCAAATTCTTGTAGTAAAACATAAATCTAAACTTTAAATACATTTTTTGGATAATGTAATTATTCGTGAAAATTCCATACGCAAAACATGATTTCTCAAAAACTTTTTAGAATATCACTATGAATGTTGAAAATGCATGTTGTTTATACTATTGTGAAGGCAATGAACTACAGATATTATTTTAGAATAAATATTTTTTGTTTTATGGATGTTTTCGTGGAAAGACGTCGATGAATTTCAAGAAAATCAGCATGTAAAAAGGTGCGATACGCTATAAATTTTGAAACATTTAAAATATCTCTTAGATTTTAGTTTATTGCCTTCACCAATCTCATAAGTATGAAGTGTAAAAAGGAAATTAAGATACATACAATATATTTTTCTGTAGCGTGTTTTGCGTATTGGGCCAAATTTCACAAAATTTTACTACAAAATCCCCCATTTACCGAAATTTCATCAATGAATGAAATATTTTTTACCTTTTTTCACAGTTTCTAGTCCTAATCTTAATAGAAATAAGTTCAAAAAATAATTAAATAGCTTATTTGGAAAAAATTGCTCCGTACGTAGTCAGGCACCTTAAAACATTATTTAATTTGCCTAAAGAAATTCAAAATACTTTTTATTACTAAATAACAACTTAGAAATTGTGAAAGACCTTAGATTAATATTATTACTTTGCTAATAACTTTATTCATATCTTAATAACTTTGTTCCTTTCTTTTACTATTGCCGGATTATTGAAAGTAGCTGATTTCGTTCGTTGAGAAATTTATATCTGTCCTACTTTATGATAACAATTGTAGAATTAATGTCTCATATAATCATGGAGTAACCTACTATACTGAGAAAAATGACACTTTCAAATCTGAGTAATTCGATGTTTTCATTTTGTTATGAAAATTTTTGTTTCAAATAGGACGACCCAATGCTTTTAATTTTGAAATACCAGAAATACTCAGAATATTGAAACATAGACATACTCAAAAGTGAGCACATAGAGGATAGTTCATACTCATTTTGAAACACAGACTTACTCAAAAATGATTATAATCAGTTCAAACTCATTTTTCAAACATGAAAATACTCAAAAATGAGCACACGTCAGTTCATATTCACTTTTAAAATACAGACATACTCAAATATGAGAACATGATATTTTATTCTTGAGTGTGTGCATGTTTTCAGAAATGAGTATATACATGTTTCAAACTAGAGTAATTTTGATTCGGAGCCATTTTGACTATGCGACATACTCAGATTTTAGTATTTCTTGCTCAGTTTTGAAAATGTCATTTTTAGAGTGTAATAGGTAATAATATGCTGTTTAAGTTCTCTGCTTTATTCTTTATTAACACTATTACAAAATAAGTAATTATAAGTTAATGTATATTTTTTAGAATAATTCAGTGAAGTATTACAGGGTAGGCCAAAAGTCCTTGAAGCATTTTAAAATTCAATGAAAAATAAAGAAATTGGAATAAAATAACGCAGTTTGGACAGAAATCTTTTTCATTATTGAAAGTTCGTTTAAGCGCATTAAAAAATCATTTAAAAAAATTTCCATAGATGGCGCTGTCATTTAAAACATTAAAAATTCAAGATAAGCAGTTAAAAACTATTACTTTTAGTACAGTAAAATGAAAGGAAACATAAATATCAATTGAATGGATATTTTCGTTTTTAACACTTTCCAACCTAGTTGAAAAGTGTTTATGACTTCGGCTTGTCTGGCCGGATGGCCGTCTGCCGTATGGCCGTCTGTCCGTGCTCTAACTCCAGTAAATATGCTCGGATTGCTCTGCAATTTTTATATGTTATTGTCGTTAACTATAGCATGTTCCCTATTTCAACGGAAGTGTGTAGCACTTATAGTTTTTTTACAGGGACACTCAAAAGAATTCCGTTACATTGCGGTCTATGGGGAAAAATCATTTGCGGTTTATTTAAATAATGTTTCACTATTTTAAACGCATTGAAATTTATATATATCACTAAGGTGCATTAGAAGAAGTTTAATATGGAATAGGGTGTGCATAGCACTTATAGTTACTTTACAGGGACAGTCAAAAGAATTCCGTTACATTACGTCTATGGAGAAAAATCGTCTGCGGTTTATTTAAATAATGTTTCACAATTTTAAACGCATTGAAATTTATATATATCACTGAGGTACATGGCAAGAGGCTTACTACAGAATATTGTGTGTATAGCAGTCATCGTTCATTTACAGGGACACACAAAAGAATTCTCTACTGTCTGTTAACAATAATTCCTGGAAGTGCGTTTTAAGTTACGGAACGCGATATTAATTTTAACTCGCTTTTTGTCTATTATGTGGTGTGTATAAATTCTGTAGATCCCATACAGGGAAGCAAAAAAGTTCGCGAACACATTTCCGTTTATTGACAGAAACTCCAGACGGAGAAATTTAAACTGTGCTACGCGTTTCCTAACTGAACTAAAATTTAGCATCCTATGTAGTATATATACAAATCTATAGATCCTATACAGGACTGAATAAAAGTATTCGGATATTTTTCCGAATATTGTATATGTTGGAAATTCCTGAAATTATGTTTTTAAATATGTTATGCGTTTTCCAAATTGTTTACTTAGATGTTATCTTTTAGCTTATTAAACGGTATGATTTGTAAAATTATGTAGCGTTGGAAAGTGTTACATAATCTATGCTTGACGCATGATTTTTCGTTCTTGTTCTCTATGGAATTTGGCGATTAAAAAGCTATATTTGATAACTGATAAAAGCTATACTATATTTTAACGATTTGAATAAAACTGAGTACCATTTGAATGTAATTCAAGGTAAAAAGAGCGCACACGTTGAAATACTGTTGTATATTTTAAAAATAAATTATGTATGACTGCTTGTTTTTTTATTCGTTTTCTGCTGCTTTTTCTCAGTTTTGAAGGTATAATGCCACCTATTAGCAATTTCGTGAACTAACGTTTTGTTTATGCAAACTTTCGATCATGAGAAGCATTTTAGTTCAAATCTCAAACTCATATGCCATTAATTTATTTTTTTATTGAATTTCAAAATGTGTCAAGGGCTTTTGGGCCACCCTTTATTATTTTAGAAATTTTGAATTCAACTAACTACTAAATATTCAGATAGTCTTTGAAATGAACAGAAAAGTATTAACAAAGTAAAACATAAACTTACGTCTTAAATTCAAATCTACGCATTTAAATGTAGAGTATATTACACATTCGAAACAGTAGTATTTTCCATCTGATTGGTTAAAAAATGTATGTATTGTTTCCAATTGAAATGTTCATTGTTTATTATTACTATAAACAAAGTCAAAACTCGAAATGTTAGAAAAATTTATGGAAATTTTAACAATTTTAAAATCTTTATCAAAACTTCATATTTTTCAATTGGTTCACATAGATGAGTATAGTTTTCATTAAAATTTTTATTTTTTAGCTCACAGGCTATCAAAGCCTGAGAGCTTATGTGCCCGCCCGTTCTGTATGTATGTATGTATGTATATACGTATGTACGTACGTAACGCGATAACTCTTGACAGAAATAACCGTTTTGCTTCCAATTTTGTTTATAGGTTCCTTGTGATAAGGCGCTTCCCTGATTAGTTTTGGGGATTGATAGTTTAACTATAAAGGGGGGAACGGGAGGGCTAACCCCCCTTAATTAAGATAAATGGTTTTTTCATGCAGAATTGTCCAATTTTCTTCAAATTTTGTATATAGGTTCATTGTGATCAGGTTCTTTCCTGATTAGTCTTGGGGGTTCATAGGTTAAGTATAAAGGGGCTAACGGGGGGGGGAATCCTCCCCTTAATTTAGATAAATGAATTTTTCATGCAGAGTTATCCGATTTTCTTCCAATTTTGTTTATAGGTTCCTTGTGATAAGGCGCTTCCCTGATTAGTTTTGGGGATTGATTGGTTAACTATAAAGGGGGGGGGAACGGGGGGCTAACCCCCCTTAATTTGGATAAATGATTTTTTCATGCAGAATTATCCAATTTCCTTCAAATTTTGTATATAGGTTCATTGTGATAAGGTTCTTTCCTGATTAGTTTTGGGGGTTCATAGGTTAAGCTTAAAGGGGGTAACGGGGGAGATAATCCTCCCCCCTTATTTTAGATAAATTATTTTTTTCATACAGAGTTATCCGATTTTCTTCAAATTTTGTATATAGGTTCATTGTGATAAGGTTCTTTCCTGATTAGTTTTGGGGGTTCATAGGTTAATTATAAAGGGGCTAACGGGAGGGTTAATCCTCCCCCCCTTATATTAGATAAATGATTTTTTTCATGCAGAGTTATCCGATTTTCTTCAAACTTTCTATATGGGCTCATTGTGGTAAGGGGCTTCCCTGATTAGTTTTGGGGGTTCATTGGTGAAGTGTAAAGGAGGTTAAACGGGGGCTACCCCCCCCCCCTTAATTTTGATAAATGGGTTTTTCATGCAGAATTATCCAATTTACTCCAAATTTTGTATATAGGCTCATTGTGGTAAGGCACTTCCCTGATTAGTTTTGGGGGTTCACTGGTAAAGTATAAAGGGGGGAACGGGGAGGGGACTAACCCCCCTTAATATAGATAAATGGGTTTTTTAAGCAGAATTATCCGATTTTCTTCAAATTTTATATATATGTTCATTGTGATAAGGCGCTTCTCTGATTAGTTGTGGGGGTTCTTTGGTTAAGTATAGAGGGGGGACGGGGGGCTAACCCCCCCCCCTTAATTTAGATAAATGGATTTTTCATGCAGAATTATCCGATTTTTTCAAATTTTGTATATAGGTTCATTGTGGTAAGGCGCTTCTCTGATTAGTTTTATGGGTTCATTGGTTAATTATAAGAAGGAGAAACGGGGGATGGTTCCCCCCCCCCCCCTCTTAACATATTGTCGATTTCTTCATTTTTCGAGGGCTTATTTCAAATTCTTTGAAATAAGAATATAATTTACAGTTAGTGTGAATAGCCTGTGAGCTCAATGCCGTCAGTTTAACTGGGCAGTTTTTAGCTCACAGGCTATCAAAGCCTGAGAGCTTATGTGCCCGCCCGTTCTGTATGTATGTATGTATGTATGTACGTATGTACGTACGTAACGCGATAACTCTTGACAGAAATAACCGTTTTGCTTCCAATTTTGTTTATAGGTTCCTTGTGATAATGCGCTTCCCTGATTAGTTTTGGGGATTGATTGTTTAACTATAAAGGGGGGAACGGGGAGGGCTAACCCCCCTTAATTAAGATAAATGGTTTTTTTATGCAGAATTGTCCAATTTTCTTCAAATTTTGTATATAGGTTCATTGTGATAAGGTTCTTTCCTGATTAGTTTTGGGGGTTCATAGGTTAAGTATAAAGGGGCTAACGGGGGGGGGAATCCTCCCCCTTAATTTAGAGAAATGAATTTTTCATGCAGGGTTATCCGATTTTCTTCCAATTTTGTTTATAGGTTCCTTGTGATAAGGCGCTTCCCTGATTATTTTTGGGGATTGATTGGTTAACTATAAAGGGGGGGAACGGGGGGCTAACCCCCCTTAATTTGGATAAATGGTTTTTTCATGCAGAATTATCCAATTTTCTTCAAATTTTGTATATGGGTTCATTGTGATAAGGTTCTTTCCTGATTAGTTTTGGGGGTTCATAGGTTAAGTATAAAGGGGGTAACGGGAGGGTTAATCCTCCCACCCCTTATTTTAGATAAATGATTTTTTTCATGCAGAGTTATCCGATTTTCTTCAAACTTTCTATATGGGCTCATTGTGGTAAGGGGCTTCCCTGATTAGTTTTGGGGGTTCATAGGTTAAGTATAAAGGGGGTAACGGGAGGGTTAATCCTCCCCCCCCCCTTATTTTAGATAAATGATTTTTTTCATGCAGAGTTATCCGATTTTCTTCAAACTTTCTATATGGGCTCATTGTGGTAAGGGGCTTCCCTGATTAATTTTGGGGGTTCATTGGTGAAGTGTAAAGGAGGGAAACGAGGGCTACCCCCCCCCCTTAATTTTGATAAATGGGTTTTTCATGCAGAATTATCCAATTTACTCCAAATTTTGTATATAGGCTCATTGTGGTAAGGCACTTCCCTGATTAGTTTTGGGGGTTCACTAGTAAAGTATAAAGGGGGGAACGGGGGGACTAACCCCCCTTAATATAGATAAATGGGTTTTTTAAGCAGAATTATCCGATTTTCTTCAAATTTTATATATATGTTCATTGTGATAAGGCGCTTCTCTGATTAGTTTTGGGGGTTCTTTGGTTAAGTATAAAGGGGGGACGGGGGCTAACCCCCCCTCTTAATTTAGATAAATGGATTTTTCATGCAGAATTATCCGATTTTTTCAAATTTTGTATATAGGTTCATTGTGGTAAGGCGCTTCTCTGATTAGTTTTATGGGTTCATTGGTTAATTATAAGAAGGAGAAACGAGGGATGATCCCCCCCCCCTCTTAATATATTGTCGATTTCTTCATTTTTCGAGGGCTTATTTCAAATTCTTTGAAATAAGAATATCATTTACAGTTAGTGTGAATAGCCTGTGAGCTCAATGCCGTCAGTTTAACTGGGCAGTTTTCTTTTATTAACAATATACTATGAACAAAAAAAGAAGTAATAATTAATGACACGCATTTAAAAAAATATACAATTTCTAAAATCAGAACAGAAGCATTTTTAAAGTCAGATATAATTCAAATTTCTCGAATTCGCTCAAGAGATGTGCTGGAAATGGCCATTATTCGAGTAAAAATAACACAGAGCTAGACGCTCCATAATTCAGAATATAGTTCACGTTCCACTTCCAGCACTTCACATGACATCATCTCATTTCACACGCAGCAAATTTCGTATGTTGAAAAGTTTCCTAAAATATCTTTAATAATGTTTAAGGTGTTTCGCAAATGACCTGCTCAGCGACGCGAAACTTTCTGACACAATTTCTGACTGATTTTTAAATGCAAAGTCATACAATTGGCAGGCCTGACTATGGAAGCGATTTAGAACTTTTTGATAAATATATTAATTACCGAATTATAAGCAATTTGGTCGCGTGACAACACTTTTTTGCGCACTTCTCGGTCTGCCGCGTCAGGAATTCTGTTCAAAACGCTGATTTTGACAATATTTTCTGAAAGATCTTCTGCCTTTACCAAAAAATTAAAAACGTGTTTCGATTATATAGTTTCTGAATACGAACACCTACCGATTTCATGCATTTGAGAACAAAAATGAATTTAAAAATGCGTCAGAAAGTAGCCTGTTTGGATTTGAGAACAGCCTTAAGTTGTAAACGAAAATATGGGTTCCCTTAGAGTGAGACAAATTTGTATGTATAGATTATGAAGCACTTACATTATTACGAGGGTATAATTTGGAATTCGTTAACTTGCTAGCGACAACTAGTTACCAGATTAGTGTATTCTTTTATTCAAAATATCTACCACTTTTCCCGATTATTAATATTTGCTTTATTGAATCACCGAATGTATGTCATTAAATAAAGGCTATTCTGAAATAATTGTAAGCATTTTGAATAAAGTATTTCTGGGCGTTATTGAAAGCAACTGATATTCTTTACAAGTAATGCATGGAGCCGTTGAAGTCGCAAATAATTCGAGAAACGGTTTGCCTCTTTACTCAATCCTGAATTTACCCGCTGAAGGTTATTGGGCGATTTCTCGCTCGCATTTTAATATTTTTAAATGATTCTTTTTGCATAGGATAGCTGAGATCGATCTCTAACGTTGTTAGTTTTTACTTTTTCGATTTTGGTCCCAGTTTTTTTATATAAAGGTAATTTCACTTTCAGAATCGGTTCCAACCTGTTCCAAAATTGGAAATGTCCGCTTATAAAAAAAAACTGTAACCAAAATCAAAAAAGTAAAAACTAACAACGTTAGAGATTGACCTCAGCTATCCTATGCAAAATAAATCATTTAAAAATATTAAAATGCGAGCGAGAAATCGCGCAAGAAACTTTCCATAGACTTAACATTAGCTTGAGCGTTTTTTCCGTGACTAGCGTAGGCTCTTAAGATGTATCAATATAATTTATACTTTTGATTTTTGCGAGGAAATCGTGACACGTTGTCACAGATTACCTGTTTCATTCTCGATAATTCTGCTCCTCTAATTACAGCTGCTTGATTTCTGAAACTTTCATATTAAATGTTTGTCACTGTATTCTATTGCCAAAGTTCATATTTTCTCAAAATTTGCCCACCGAGAACGTCCTCTATATTGGCCAATATATTATATTTATCATTCACAAATGCCAGTAAATGTACCATAATACCTGTAAAACTACATTTGATACAAAAGATTGGAAAAACTGAAAAAAATTCTCATTTATATAAAAAATAGAATTTGATTCAGTTAAATAACGTATAAAATCACTGAAACTTACCTCAAGCTATAACGGCTCACAGATCATAATGTATTCGAATATATTTCTGTGACTCGCTATGTGAAATATACAGGGTCATTCATAATTCCCTCCGGGGTTTCGAAACGTTATAGTAAAAAAACGAAGACAAATATGAAAAAAAGAAACACATTAAATTATTCCGAAACTATTCAAGTTTTACTTACATACATTACAGGTGTTCTATGTGTGAACCCTTGGTCACACGACATACATCCATGCGATAGTCCAGTTCCTGCCATACTCCGTTTCTTTAAATCTGAATCAGTGGTGTCAGTTCAACGGGCCTTTCGTAATAAATATCGAAAACAGGGACCAACTGACAAAACAATTCATGTGTGGTACCGGAAATTTAAAGAAACGGAGTATGGCAGGAACTGGACTATCGCATGGATGTATGCCGTGTGACCAAGGGTTCACACATAGAACACCTGTAATGTATGTAAGTAAATCTTGAATAGTTTCGGAATAATTTCATATGTTTCTTTTTTTCATATTCGTCTTCGTTTTTTTACCATAACGTTTCGAAACCCCGGAGGGAATTATGAATGACCCTGTATTTTACTCACTTGCAATAATATACTAAAATTTACATCAGCTATGAAATGCATAATACAAATAAAAGCCCATTTACAGCAATTATTGCCAATAAAATATGATGCATCCGAATATTTTTGTGCACGCTGTGAAAAAAATATATAATTTTTGACACATCGCATTTTCTATAAGTAACATTAATAAGAAATCTTAATAACTTATATCAATTTGTTTGGTTTGAAGAATTGTAGCATCATTGCAAGTCACTTTAAACAATTAATGCCATTTGACCTTATTGTATCAATTCCTTCACTTTGAAATAGTATACCATTGTTTAAACTCACTTTAAATAATTGCAGCCATAATATATCAAAAATACTTCGTGTGTACTTGTAAATCTCACGTAAACGACTTTTACAGAACATGTTTATCTGTAGGTCAATAAGGCATATGAATTTCATTAGGTTTGAAGCAACATAAAGCATTAAATATACTTTTAAAAATGCTGCCCATAGACCGTAATGTATACGAATTATTTTATGTAGCCTTGTAAACGAACTAAAAATGTACACTCAACATTTTCAATAGTAACATGTTGTAATGAATTTCAGAAATATATATAAATTTTGTGGCACTCTAAATATACTTATGAAAATTAGAGTGTGGATGAATTGACAGATATATGAACCGAAGTCATAAACACTATTCAACTATTTTTTTAAATCTTAAAAAAATGTTTTACACTTCCTTCGATTTTATACTGTAGAATACTCATTTAAAGAATTTTCCAAAGGAGATTATTTAACTAAAATGAAGAAATTAGAATCTAATACGGAATATATGCTTTATATTAGATAAAGTAGATATTATAAATGAACTGTTCATCGAAAATATAGATCTTAATATAATCAGAGAAAGGTCTAAGGTACCATTGAATAAGTATTTAGTCTTAATACTCAAGGCACCGAGTTCTTGAAAATCAGCATCATTTGAAAGGAAAACGAAACTAATAAAAGCTCTTTCGTCTTTCATGTTTAATCAAATATTTCAACTTCTGGTTGATTAAATATAAGAGTCCTTAGAGACGTTTTGATAAAATGTCGTCTTCGCTTAAAAGGTCTGACGTCTTACAAGTAGAGTGAATTGTGATTTACAAATACAAATAATAATAAAAAAAATCTTAAAGCGAAAAATTTAATTTACTTTCTATTAAGGGTAAAAAAGACAGGATGTCATAGTTTCTGTTTCTTTTTCTTGCGTAAACAAACTACAGAAAAACTTGTGCTTGTTGAGATGGCTGACAAGTAGAAGTTTTATTAAATAGCAAGTCAAGATATAAAAAAGAATTTACCCTTAATCGAAGAAAAAAGTTTACTTTTTCATGTTCAGAAATCCCCAAACACCTCAAAACGCTTCTACAAACAATGAACAACCAACAGAAGAAAATAAAGCATCTTTGCCTGCTGTATATATATTAAGCTGCTTCCTTTTTCTATTAACTGTAAAGGTTCAACACAAAGTGCTCTGTATATCTCTAAAGGAAAAGATTAACTAAAATTTTTCCTTAAAAAAACATGTTTAAGGTAATCAGCTGATTTCAGATTATTTTCCCTCGAAAATTGCTTTATGGAGAATTTTATTCAGTGTTTTTAAGGTGATAAATTTAATTTAAACGTTCTTTGGAGCTTTAAGTTAAACTGTTTATTTTTTGTGGTCGTTTAAAGAATTTTAAGATTTAATCTGTAATCTAAGTTAGAGTTTAGTAATTTTCATGAGTTTTGTAGATTTTGTAGATTTATTACCCTAACAGCAAATCAATATTCGTAGTTATACAGGTTATCAACAATGCGTCAGTATTGCATACATCAAAAATATTTTTAACAAAATACCAAACATGTTTAAATATTGGATTTTGTTGGAAATATTGTTAGAGAAATATTGGGTATGCAAGAGAAATATTTCCAATAAACTACCCATAATTAATAAATACTTTTTTTACGTTGGAAATTTTATCAAGAAAATGAAGAAATATTTCTTGATAATATTGTGCAATATTGTTGAAATATAAAACACATTATTGAGCAAATTTTTCTATTACTCACAAATATTAGCCAAGATATTGCAAAAGAAAAAAAACAATATTAGCTTAGTATTGCTTTACTTCTAAAGTATATTCAAGCTTTTCAAGACATTTTTATTCGAGTTTTATATTTTTAAAAGTTCTAGGGTATCCAACCCACTGCTACTGCTTACCAAGTTTCAAAATATAGGTGAAAACCATTTCTTTTAATTGAAAACTGTAATAGATTTTTTTACATTTAATATATTTTTCTCGATTGCACACTAATAACACCAGAAAGCATTTTTGTATTAAAATATCAATAATGTATTGAAATAAAGTTTTGAAATTTCTTAACAATAAATGTACCTCAAAACAGTCATTTGACTGGTACCAAATGACTATAAATTTATTATTTTGATTCCACCAGAAATTTCTATAAAATAAATACCAAATCCATAAAATACATAAAATGTAAATCACATCGAAATAAGTTGAATACAATATTAAATAGCTTTAAATAAATATTCTGTTTCTAAATATTTTTATAAAACTTGAGTAAAATTCGCGGTACGTTTAGTTTTAAAAGCGATACTTTCGTATTAGGCTCATGTCAGGAGCTAACAGTCGAAGAAATATCCAAATATTTCGCTACTGACGGCAGCATTTTTTTTTAAATTCTGTAATTCAAAAGTTTAAGCACCTAATTCGATTACGTAGTTCGATAACATTTCAATTAAGTTAATTTTTTTGCTTTATTTATATTATTTCATTTATTTATTATTAAAGTTTTAATTTCGTTACGGAATATTAGTTTTAAACAAAAGCTTAACTATTTAAATTGTTTTAAGTGCAAACGGTTTAATCTTCCGTAATCGGTCTGTATCGCAATAGGGATAGGTTTTTCTTTAAATTATGCTTGAAAAGTACATTTAAAACCATAAAAAATCAGTAAACTTAGATACAGTTTTGAAACAAATTACATTTTAAAGAACATTCTGTTCCTATTCGACGGTGTAAAAATGGAAATTGTGATAGGTTTAGCAATTAAAATAATTGTAGTAAAAGTAAAATCTATACATCTGGTTTTGCCAGCATCAATATGACGTTAGTGTTCCACATGGGCATGTTTTTCCTTTATAATATAGATTAGAAAAATTTATTTTATATTGGTTTCTATAAAAAAGAATTCATTAACTAAAATATTTTGATTTCTCGTTAATTAATCAAATCCTGGAATAAAATTGGAATGCTCAGGTTTTCTCATTTAAAAGTTTTGGACTAATAAACTGTTAGATAACGTGCACAATGTAACATATAATAAAATTCATTCCCATATTTTAAGTAATAATTACCTTTCATTTGCTGCAGCCCAAGATAAAAGTTGTAAAATTTGAACGCACCTGGGTTTAGAAAGTTCATTATTTGAATGTCGGATAGTTTTCGTCATTTCAACAAAACTACAACAAACATTGAAGGAAAACACTGCATGAACATTTTAAAAGTTTCAGTATAAATTTTCAGAGGAGGAAATAAGTTATCATTACATTTAAAGGATATTATATTTCATGCACTAAGATTCTTGATGCAAACTTTCAAATCCTTTTAAAAATTGCAAGAAATAAACTTAGATCTTATTTCTTTAGGTTGCAAGACCTTATAAGAGTTGATATTATAAAGGAGTTGTTACATAAGAATACATTTTATTGATGAATGGAAACTTGAATAAGAGCTTTATTATTAAAAGAAGATATTGGCTCGCTGTAATCAGATTTTATATATGAAAGTTTTAAGCGTAAAACTAATGAAAACTCATTTTAATTAAGAAAACGATATATATATTAGAAGTATGTTTATTAAGTTTTAGTGACTATATACAATGTAAAAAATTATTGAAACATATCCTGATATTAAATAATTCTTTAAAGTAATTCAGTATAACCTTAGTTACCCACGATTCCCGGAGCGCTACCCATACCTTCAAAAAACCTCTCGCCGAGGACTATCGAAAAATCTTAGAAAATGATATGTTTTCTAAATTAAAAGAAATGTCATTTCCAAAATTTACGTGTGGAAAATTGACAGAAATATATCAGAAAAGTTTTTCTAACAATCGAAAAGATAATGTTTTCAGAACTTTATGATTTTTGCGTTATAGTGTACAAAATTGATGTATGCCAGATAGGAAAAGAAAGCCTCCACTGTAAAAAATAGTAGAAATATTTACAAAAACTCAATTTGATTTCTTAGTTATCCTAAATTCTGGAAATTCATTTTCTGGAGAAAACTTTGTGAGAGGAGCCCTCCAGAAACCGCAGCACCAACATTTTCCGAAAAAGATTCATCTTTTCCGAAATTTCCAAACCGATTCATCTTTTCCGAAATTTCCAAACAGCAAGATTATTTCAAATACTCTAATAATCTTAAATAAATGTTTCTATTTCATATCTTGATAAAACTGGTCAGAAAACTTGCGATAAAGACAGTAGTATAAAGCGGAATGTTTTTACAGTTTTTTTTAATGCAAAAAGTATCTGTAAATATGTGTATGTTTATAAGACACACTTGTGCTATTCTCCACAGTACACAGTGGGATCTTTTGATGATCTAGGTCATACTCAACCTGCGGTCCGCGGATCGCATGTGGCCCGGCGACCTTTAATACGCGGCTCGCGACACATAATGATTAATCCCTATCTATAAAATCAAATGAGAAGTGCATAAAAAAATTTTAAGACCTTCACTGCTATTTTATATGTTTTCATGGGAAGGCAAAATCTGCCCTATTATTTAAAATCACTAATTTAAAATTATCTTAAAACATGTTAAATGCCGTTAGTAAAAAGTTCTTTTTTATATGTAGTTCTATTTGTGCTTTGGTGGTGTATATATTTCTTAATCTTCAACACTGAACAAACATTATTTCAAATTTATTAAATTTGTACTATATATTCCTAAAAAAAATTTGCATTGAAATAATGACTGTTTTATTAAAGGAAATCACTTGATTTTTTTTATATATATAGAAACTTGGAAATGCTGCATTGTTATATTATTACGTTAATACTTATCATATAGCTAATAATGCTCATTAGGGTTACACGTTTTCCACAGAAAAAAGTTTTACATCACTAATTCCAAACAAAAATCTTCGCGGCATATTTCTACATCATTATGAATAGAAATCTACTACGAAGTATATTGTTCGGAAATAGTGGTATTAAATTTTTTGGTGACATTTCTTCCGCGACAACCTTCAATCCTACTAATTATATTAGTTTTGTTATACTACTTTTGTTATCTTACGATTTTAATTACACTTTTTTACATTATTATACAAGTGTGTTGCAGCCCGCGAGAAAAGAAGGTTGAGTATGGCTGATCTAAGTGGAGAAAATTCATCTTTCCATTTATCTCGGAATTTAACAAGACTACGTATACTGGTAGACGGATGTCTCTTTTGTCCAGATCCATACGAGTTTTCTCGAAAAAATACAAGGTGTCAATTAACTACAACTGTAACGAAGGAAGTTGGTTTGAGAGAATTTCAACGGTTGCACTAGTTTCCTGTAGGTTCGAATGCACGTCGTGACAATTCTGTTTTATTTTAAAACACGAGTTTACTGGACATATGTCACATGTTTGTCACAAGATTTAACCTATTGTTGTTTGAAAAAAAGTGCCATCTTGTTTACAAACTTTATCTTGACTTTTAACACAATATTAATCATTATTAAGCAATGAACATTTTAAAAAAAAATCAAAGTGCCATTCCTATAGTATTGGAGACTGAAGAAAACTCCTGCAAAAGTTTGAAAATCATTTAGTTATAATAGCTTGTAGTGTATGTATGTTTAGTTCAAATCTTGCAAGCCAATTTTAAACCACTTTTAATTATCCGATCGAGCTGAAACTTTGAATACCTGTGCAGTTTCAATGACAATATAAAATTATAATATAAATAATAATAATAATAATAATAATAATAATATAAATAATAATAATAATAATAATAATAATAGTAATATAATTAAATAAACCAAATATTTATCGCTGTTTGAGTATTTTATTAGTGATACATTCCTAAAACCAGTAAAATGTAATTAAACTTCAACGCAATAATTTTGTCCCCCTGGATCATCAAAACGCCCCACTGTGCAGTGTTTCCAAAAGTAAAAACAATGATTTCAGAAATTTTGGGTAAGGAAGACGGTTACATTGAATATTCGTAAGCGTATCAATGTAAAAGGTAGGTAATAAAAAGAATATATTTAAAAAAAATAATAATCCTCCCAATAATTTTCAAAAAGTTACACAGTTTTAATTTTTATACGACCTTCCCTCTTCCTCCTCTAGAGAAATTAGTTAATCAAAAAAAAATCAATTTTGCTGCAACGAAATCATTAAAAAAAACGCATATTTGTGTATCTTTAAAACTGAATGAGTTATTCTTAAATAATAACTAACCATATATCAAATTAGAAATGTAAATATGTGAGATATTCTACGAAAAAGGAAAACAGACGACAATACATAAGCAGTTGACATTAAACAAAAAATTAATCCACGATTGCAAGAATATTACTGGCGGATTGCCCCAATACATTTACAGAAGCATTAGTAAAATGTGCTCAGTTATCTACTGGGTTTAAAAGTAAACACTTTGAATATACTTTCTGATTTGAATTTTTTAATTACGTTCTTAGAATTTAAAACTACATTTTTCTAATTACATGATGTCTGCCTGTGATTCAATAATTTATGATTCACTTTTATTCACATCCTTAACATACCGGAGGTGCCAAAATTTCGTTAAAACTTTAAATTTTTTTAAAAAAGAAACAAATGATGCTAAAAAAATGCGACTTGCAAAAATGGGATTAGAGGGAGATCGGATTTTTTTTAATAACAAAAAAAATGTTGGTTCAAAAATTACCGATAGATGGCGCGACATGCATAATATGAAGCAGATTTATAGAAATCAGGCTGTCAATAAAAATCCTCAATGCACACAAATTCTTCATTCGATGCCAACAGTATTCTATCGTTACCAGATCAAACACTGTTGGTTAAACTCTTTTACAAGAACGGGGAATCGGCGACTGCCGCATTAGCTCCACCAGTGGCTGAGAGGTTCTGCTATCAAAAGCTGGTAGACGGGAGGTGCTGGGTTCAAACCCCTGTCACGCTCGTCGACGAGTTTCCCGTGGTTTTCTTCGAACCTTGCCGTAAATACGGGTTAGGATCCCTTAGAAAGACCCACCCCCCCCCCCCCCCCACGGAGGGCACTCCCCGTAGGGCCTGTATCCCTCGAGTAGATGATCGGCCGTCATAAATAAACCAAACCAAACCAACTGGCTCATTGCGAAAATTCTTCACGGCAAAATGACTGAAGACGAGAAAAAAGGCTGTTTCATTTGCAGGGCTACTGAAGCTTGTCAGACTCTTTGCCGAAATGGGTAATTTACTATAAGCCTAATTTGCATACATCTCTTTCATATTGCGCGTGCCAGCGCCATCTACCGGTATTCTTTTAAACCACAGTTTTTTTGTTATTATATATATATTTTTATATATATAAATCCGATCTCCATTAATTCCATTTCTGCAAACCGCAAAATTTTAGCATAATTTGTTTCTTTTTGATGAATATTTGAAGTTTTAACGAACTTTCGGCGCACCCGATATATATATATATATATATATATATATATATATATATATATGATGCATATATATATATGTATATGTATATATATATGAACGATATCATCAATTTGTGAATGATTCCAATTTTACTGATGAAGAGAATAGATTCAGACCTCTTAAATGGTACGGAAAAATAGTTTAAGTCAGTTTATTTTCTTGATCTCTCGCTTTATCGCTGTTGATTTTAAATATATAAGTATGCAGTTTTTATAATGATCATGTAGGAGAAAAATTTAAAAATTTCTAACTGAGCAATTTTGTGCAGGAGGTGTTATAGAAATTTAATAAGTATAACTCATTGAAAATTAATGTGATGAATATTCCATTAACGTTATCTTATTTCCTATCTTATTTTGAACAAGTTTGCAATTTATATAATGTATTTATCTCCAATAAGCAAAATAATTAAAGCGCGTTTCAACCTTTTTGGGACATACTCTGTAGGAACATTCTAATTCAAAATCAAATTTCATTGAAATGCAGAATTCTAATGCAGAATTCAGAATGCAGAATTCTAAAGAACTTCACTTAGTAAGATGGAATAAATGTTGCCAGTTGTCATATTTCATAGGGCGTGGCTTGTCGAAATTTTAATTTCGTCGTTGTAACCTGGTTTGTTTAGTTTTTGTATTGATTATTCTGAAATATGGCATGTTGTGAGTTTGTTTTACAGCTTACTGTGGGATATCACAAAAATTAGAAAATATGGCCAAACAGGGTACGTACAATATATTTTTCTTGTTTGTTTGTTTCAGATATTTTTTGAATTATTTATTTTGGTAAATTTAATTCAATTGGTCAATTTAACTATTTATATAAACAATCCGTAAACATGCAAAAACAAAATTCATATTTGGAAATATGTAAATACAGGGTGTACATAAGTAGATATCCCAAATTTACAGGGCTATAAAAGAAAACAAAAAAAAAGTACAATCTTGTTGTTCATAAGAAATAAAAAATAACATTTGAAAGTTTACAAAAATGGCGATAGATGGCGCGACCTTGCTTCTCGTCATGGCCTCCTCACAGCCCTGACATCACTCCATGTGATTTTTTTTCTTTCGAGCTCTCCTCAAAGATCATGTGTTTGTTCCACCGCTACCAACTGAGTTGACGAACGCACAAGCAAATCTGCAGCGCATGAACATAGATCTAAAGGAGGACTTCTAACGAAATAGCCTTTCCAAGTAGAAAATCGTTCCTCGAAAAAAGTCTAAAATAGATGGCGCATGTGGTAAGAAGGATTCTCCATACGTCACCAGTTCGTCTGTTTCTTCAAACCGTCTGTCGTCTGGTGGGTATCTGATATACAGTTTCGGTTTGATGTTGTAGGTGGCGCTGCCTTGGCAAGGATTCTCGCCGGCTGCGCTGAACCATGCGCGTAGCTGTGCAGCTGCTATTTCGTTCCAAAGTCGCGACACAATATTAACACTATTTCGTTGGAAATGCTTCTTTAGTTCTATGTTCATGCTGCAGCCATTCAAAGAGTCACACTGGACATGCTGAAAAAAGTGTGGGATAAGTTATCGTACCGCCTCGATATCGTTCGTATTTCTAGAGGGACTCACATTGAATACTTATAACTGTGTTGAATTAAAACTATTTTTGATTTCCGATGAACAACAAGGTTGCACTTGTTTGTTTTCTTTTAATAGTCCTGTAAAGTTGGAATATTCATGTATGTACCCCTGTATTTTGACTGTAACTCTTAAATAGATGCATATAATTTTCCATTTTTAATATTTTTTTACTGCTTTATTCGGACTACATAACAACTCGCATCCATATTTATTCAAATTGATATATAAGAAATGGTAAGAGTGTTTTTTAACTATTGCTACATTTGAAACTACTACCACATTTGCCAACATCCCTTAGTGACATATCCGATAACGAATCTTTAACCAAAATCTTCCTAAGATATGATCCTGAAATATACTGACTAAAATACAACTTTTATTGTCGTCATTGTCGTTACGTGAAAGTTTTCGTATCCAATTCCCCATTACGACTATGTAGTCCATTTTTGGATTATTTGTCAATGAAAAACATAATCTGTCACGGCAATTTCACATCAAATGATAATAATTTTAGAGTCATTATGTCACTTTAGAGTCACATTTTGGTTACTAATGTAAAGGTGACACTTCTAACCATTTCTGACGCCACATCAGCGAAATGCAATGTTAAAGAATACACGGTGAGTTCATTGTAGTACTTATTAATATTTTTACCCACTAAAATTAAACCTATCTTCTTCTAATAAAATGTTGTTAAACCGAGCACGTAAAAGGGTAGGTTTTTTTTCCATAAAAAAGAAATAATGAAACTATAAACTCTTAAGAAATTTCATTTTACTTTTAAAGCATACATGATTCAGTCAACAATATTTTTAAATAAATTTACTACTTATTATTGAATATTTTAAAATAAATATAGCACAAAACAAAGAGAATGGAGCATCCTTTTTAAATAGTTTTTTTTTCTTCAGAGGAACTAATTTTTCGGAGAGCATTTAAAAAGCATTTCGTTTTTATCTTAATAGCATCATATTCTTTGAAATTATATGTTTCTGATATTAGATATACATTCTTGAACAAAAGGTTATTAAAAATTCCTAATCATTATTAATAGGATGCATATAATTTTTTTATACTACTTAAAAATATAAAGTTTTAGGCAAAGTTATTAAATTTAAATAATTTTCAAGATGAGAAATAAAAGCTCATATTTCAAAGGAATTTCAAATACTTGGTTAAATAGTTTGAATTTTTATAAAATATTTTTATTCAGTGATGTTTTGATTAGTACAAAAAAATAATAATTAATTAAGCTGTCGAAAAGAATGAAACATTTTTCACGAAATATTATCTGGAGCTAACTTTGGAAGTTCTTTGATTTAAGCAATAGACTGTTAGCTTTCATTAAAAATTATGTATCGAGTTTTATTTTTAACAGCGTTATAAATGTTTTCACAAAAATTGTGAATAAACAAACGCACTTTTGAAAAGAAAATTTATTTATATTTATTGACGGTACTTACTTTTTAATTTGCATTCTTAATTTGGGTTTGAAATTATATCCAGTTTAGTGTATAAGCAAATTTTAATTTTAGGTCATTTTTTCTGCAAAATTACATCAGAACATTGTAAAAATGGGTACTTAAAAGGACAAGTAGATTTAAAAATATATGAAAGAGACTTCAAGGAACTGTTTGTTAATCCACTGTTTTAATCCACGTTGTTGACAGAAGAGAGCCTTTATAAAGAAGAGATTGATTCAAATGCGCAGGATGCATGCTCTGTTTGGAAGTTTTTGTCCAAACTATCTGAATCCACATTTAAGGTCTTAGTCATATTCACCTGGACAAGTTAGATTAGACGACTGATACAAATCAACAAACATTAACTGAGTGATAATCGAATGCTCGCCAAGTTTTTGTTCAAAATACTCACGACTAATCAAAATATATTAGTCATACTAACATGCTTCGCCCGCTACGCAGGTCGGTTTTTTCAAATGAACCTCTAATTTTAAAAATCAAATTTTGCAACCTCATATCAAACAGCTTCTCAAATAAACGAATGCCTTTCCGAACGAACGTATAATTTCGAACCTCGAATTTGTATGATTATATATTTTTAAAAGAAAATCAATATAAACAAACGGCAGCCTACACGTGCTACGCATACTTCGGTTTATTTTTTCAACCAAATCTCAAATTTATATGATTTTGTATCTTTAACCCGATTTTGTATGAATTTATATTTTTAAACGAAAATCTATCCAAATGAGCCGAATATTGTGGGCCATACTGCATTCGGCAGTGTACACCAGGCGTGCTACGCATGCTCCAGTTTATTTTTGTAAGCGAACCTGTAATTTCTTTGATTATATATTTTTAAAGGAAACTTTTTCAAAACGAACATAGGATTAAAGTCCCTGCTGTCTTCAGTAGCTCCGGTTTGTCTTTTCAACCAAAGATCAAATTTCTTTAATTTTATATATTGAATACCGATTTTGGATGAATTCATATTTTTAAACAAAAAGCTTAAAAACGAATCTTGTATGTCTGTGTGTGTGTGTGTGTGTGTGTGTGCGTGTGACGAAGGACCTTTTTTTGGCAGCGTACACCGAAAGTGCTCAGCACGCTCCGGTTAGTTTTTGTAACTGAACATCGAATTTTTTTTTATTTTATACTTATATCTCAATCTTGTCAAAATTGTGTCTTGCCGTTGAAAATTGTGTCTTGCCGTTTGTTTTGATATGTATATGCCTTCCCCCCCCCCCTAAGAAAATTTTATATACATCATTCAAAAGTAGACTTTGTTTCCAATCGTTTGGTACCAGTAACTTTCTTGTACAACAATTTGTTGTAAAGTTAGTAGGGAGTATTCATTTTTTTTCTACGACTGTACAAAGATTAAGTGGGTATTTATTTTTGTTTTTTCGTGCTTCGATCAGAAGTACGAATGCGTATTTTTCAAAATTTCAAATAAAAAGGAAAATCGCGAAATCGGAAATCGGAAAATATTTTTTGAAAGAGTTATAATCAATATTTTAAACAAATTGAATCGGAAATGTACTCCAAATAAGTTGGTATTTTTTATTTTTTTCTTATTTCAAAAGGGAGCGGGGATTCGGACTTGTAAACATGCGGAAGGGAAAACACGAATTTGACGTTTAGAAAATAGTTTTTTGAAGGTTTTGAAGGTTTTTATATTAATATTTTTTAACGGATAGCCCCGTTAGATCCGAAAACGTACAATGATTAAGTGTGTAATTTTTGTTTATTCTGAATTAAATCTCTAAAGCCGATACGGATTTGTAAAAGTGCAAAAAAAAGGAACGTTTTCCTCCGCTTCTTTCGTCTTTGCTACGGAACCTCGGAAAACCTCGAAAAAGCGTAGATGACGGTGACACCTCACCATTTTACGAAAAGTTTGAATTTTTGGTGTGTTTTTAATTATTATTTCGTCTAATTACGGTCTGATTTCTTAGAAAAGAATGACTTTCCGTGTTTTCCTGCATCGATCGGTTCTGGTCTCGACCCGAAACTCCCAGAAGCTCCGGAAGAAGTTCCGGGTACAGACAGACAGGCGTTTACAGATTTTAATAGTATAGGTCTTATCATTGTCTTATTGATAAAGGCACTCTAATTGCCAGTATCACCCACGTTTGACACGCAGTACACAATCTTATATTAAATTATAATACGTGCCCCTGTATAAAAAGAACTATACAAAATAGGATGAAGGTTCTTTTTTATAAAAACCTTCCCTATTATACTACAGTTGTACTAAAATTGTGTAAAATGTTGCTGTCAAGTAGTTCAGTGATTGTTCAGGACTTGTTGTTGCGGACATACATACTTACATATATGTAGGACGAGCAACTCAGATTTTTAAAGCACTGTGTGAATAATTGCACCCAGTCTCGTGTAGGAGTCTAGCAGGTTTGTTTAAATTTTTTACTTGTGTTATGGGGGATCAACATGTAGGATGTTTCCATGGTTTTGCTATTTAAAAATTGAGTTTTGAAAAGTTCACGTGCAGGTGATTTTTATTATTATGAAATAAGAATCTCGTAATGATGGCAAATGTCGGTTCTAAACTAGAAATCAACTATTTATGTTTAAAATGTGATACCAGTTTTGTGTTCATAAATAAATAAATATGTCTTGTTCAAGAGCCGTTTACACTGTTAAAACTAGATACTTAAAAATAAGCAAAATGTACTCTGTTTTGAGTACTTTCCGATCTCATAAAAGCTCCGAGTACTTAACTCTTAAATTTGAGAAACGCATGTACTCATCGTTAATGAATATATTTGACTTAAAATTTTTAACTTCTTTTCTATATGTACTCGTATTTGAATACTTTTATCAATTCATTATGATTATGAATTTATACTTTTAAGTACTACTTTTCGAATACATAGAGGAATCGATAATGAATACATTTGGCCTCCAATCTAAAATTTCTTTTCTGTATATACTTATTTTTTAATACATAAATTAATCAAATATTAATATTTTTGGCTTCAAATTTCAAATATTTCTGATTTCATACATAAAAATATACAAGAATCTAGAACTATTACGCTTAGGTTCAAATTTGAAATGTTGTGCTATATATAAACTCATTTATTATATACACACACTGTTAAATCTGGTTACATAAAAATAAGGAAAATGTACTCATGTTTGAGTACTTTCCGATCTTATAATATATGTACTCATTTTTTGAGTACATACATTGACTCGAGCATAAGTATATATAGAAGAAACACACATAAAGTAACAAGAGATTATATTAATATTTATTCACAAGCTTACTTTGCAGTTCGAATTGTCACTTATATTTGAAAACATCATGTACTCATTTCTAAAGCAAATCTCCAAAAAAAAAAAAAAAAAAAAAAAAGAGTACATAGAAGTTCTTACTTTTAAGTAGATTATTTTTAACAGTGTAAATTAATTCACACCTGGTAATTCTACATACATATAAACGAAGTATCTATTTTTAAGTCGTTTGAAAATATGCAAAAAACTCTCATTTTTGAGTGTTTTTATCGCATAATGTATCTGAGGATTAAAATATCAATTTTGATCAAAACAATTACCTATTTTTAAACGTATGCAACAAAAAATGTAAATAAAACGAGTTACATGTAAACACACACGGTTGAGTAGTTAAATTCGGACTGTATGGTTATCTTTTGCACGCAATAAAAAAAGACATTGGGACTTTCGTGTAAATTGGAATTTGGTACAATAGGAGCCTCGAAGCCTGAAACGGAATTGGAAACAGTGGCGTAGTGTAAAAGTGCTCTATCACTTTACTATCAGTATACTTATATACTACATTTGGTCTTAATTAATCTTTCAGTGTTATGAATTAAATAAGGTCAAATGTAGTATATAAAAATACTGGTAGTAAAGTGATCAAACCCAACCCCTTTCGCTACGTCACTAATTGGAAACCATCATCTCTTGACTTGCAGCCACAACCTTAAGGGGCTACTTCACTCAGTCAAAAACACCCGCTCTCTAATGTTAATCCTATGGTGGAAATATTTTAAGATATCTCGTTCGCATTTCAATATTTTTAAATGATTTTTTTACATTGGATAGCTGAGGTTAATCTCTATGCACGCTCCTTTGTACTTTTTCGATTTTGGTTGCAGTTTGTTTTATTGAGGATGCTTTCACTTTCGAAACCGGTTCCGAAAAAAACGAGAATCAACCAGCCTGACGGATCGATTTAGGTATGTAAACCACTGTTTTCTACAGCTTTCACACGATATTTTGGTGCTAAATAAAAGTGTACGACCAGCCATCCAGGAGAACGACCATTTTGATTTTTGGTCATCTGTTGGGACAAAACCGGGTAACCATGGTTTTGGATCGAATTCTGCAATGCATTGCTTCTCTATGGTCAACAGATGGTGAAGGATGGATACAATGTTCAGTCTGCAAAGAGTGGGCACATGAGGATCTCTGTGTTCGTGCAGTGCAGGAAAGCCATTCACCTAAAAAGTTTTATTTTTTTTCCATTTCTTCTGCTCTTTAAATAAATCCAGCCTGACGGATCGATTTAGGTATGTAAACCACTGTTTTCTACAGCTTTCACACGATATTTTGGTGCCAAGTAAAAGTGTACGTCCAGCCATCCAGGAGAACGACCATTTTGATTATTGGTCGTCTGTTGGAACAAAACCGGGTAACCATGGTTTTGCATCGAATTCTGCAATGAATTGCTTCTTCACTCAACAGGTGGTGAAGGATGGATACAATGTTCAGTCTGCAAAGATCGGGCACGTGAGTAGTGCAACGGGTACGAGAAGTAAAATCTGAGAAAGCCATTACAAGACAACATTAAAAATTGCTAGAGAAAACCTGAAACAAATGTTACTGACCTTAAAAAATGTATATATGTTTTAAATATACATCAGGTAAAAATATAAACTAAAATGGGACTTGCGACTGACTATTTTATGGGACAATAAACTTACTGAGAGGTACGTGACATAAGTGAGTTTTTTGACGCAAATATGAACTTTTTAATGTAGAAAGTAAAATTTATTTGTCAAAAGATGCTTATGAATTGTAAGCAATAAATTTTGTTTTACATAACCAAACGGCATATTTCATATTACTCTATTTTAAATAATATCTATATCTATTTCGAAATATTCGAGTAATTTTTTTATCTACAAGAACAGAAAAGAAGAAAAATATATCTTTATAAGAAGAAGGTAAAAACTGGTAAATATGTGTCACTCAACTAATCTTTGGGCCTACGCTTGTCCGTTATAAAAAAATACACCTATTTGAACCTATTTGGAATCTATTTGAAATCTATTAATTGTAGTTTTTAATTATCCGAAAAATAGGCGTCCACTTTTGAGATCTTAACCATATTCACCTGGACAAGTTAGATTAGACGACTGATACAAATGAACAAACATTAATTAGCTGATAATTTACCACCCCAATTTTCTATGTATAATCCTCAAAGGAAGTAAATCTGTTTTGAATTAAAAAATTTGCTTAAAATATTATAGTTTATTTTGTTCCTCGTTGTAATAAGTTATCCTTTATTGATTTTTTTTGTTCTAAACATGTTTGTTTGATCCTCTCAATATACGTCAGAAATTAGGGTAACATTTATTTCAAAATGTTGCATTGCTAAACCGTAGACTAATGATCTACCTTTTTTTATCGGATAATTAAAAACTACAATTAATAGATTTCAAATAGATTCCAAATAGGTTCAAGTAGATGTATTATTTTATTATAAGGAACAAGTGTAGGCGCAAAGATTAGTTGATTGGCACATATTTACCAGTTTTTTCCTTCTTCTTATAAAGAAAAAAATATATTTTTCTCCATTTCTGTTCTTGTAGATAAAAAAAAGTTACTTGAAAATTTCAAAATAGGTATAGATATTATTTAAAATGGCATAATATGAAATATACCGTTTGGTTATGTAAAACAAAATTTATAGCTTACAATCCGTAAACATCTTTTGAACCATAAATTTTACTTTCTACATTAAAAAGTTCATATTTGCATCAAAAAACGTACGTATCTCACGTATCTCTCAGTCAGTTTATTGCCCCATAAAATAGTTAGTCCCAAGTCTCATTTTAGTTAATTTAATGTTCTTTGTTTGTTCGAGATTTTTTTACCTGAAGTATATTTTGCGACTCAAAATCTTTTAGAACATTTCATTTGTTAAGATGTTTAAAACATTTTGATTATATCAATAATAAAAAATTGTTATTGCTAAATGGGAAAATTTAATTAAGAGAAAAATTATTCCGCACTGCGCTCATGCTGCCAGAGTAGTAAATACTTTTGTTATATTTTGTATATAATCTATCATGGCAGTGAGCACCTATACGCGATTGTGTTCTATATTTGTCGTCGAAACATTATTACATATAGTAAGTAACTCTGTTTATATAAGAAATAAAATCCAAATTCTCGTACAAAAGACTGATAATGCAGGCCTACAATATTATAATTTTAATATTGTTCTGCACCATTTTGAGTGTTTTGATTTTTTTTCGTCATGCTGAGTTAAATGTAAAGTTTTTCCTCAATTACGTGAGGCTTTAACACAATATGAAGATGATCTAGGAAAATCATAAAGACGATCTATGAGAATCAGAAAACTGTATTGAAAAATCCATCACAAATAAGCTGAATCGTACAATTTAATTTGCTAAGCTATTCTTATGTTAAGGTATAGATATAATCTATAAATCCGTAAAAACTGCATGTAAAAATGATAAGTAGTTCAAAAGAATTATTGCGCGCAACGTAATCCTTTGAAAGGCAGATGATATATTATTTATACCACATAATTTTAATTCGAAACAGCCAAATCTCACCCAGATTTTTTTAATTAAATTTTGGTTTTCTAATATACGTGAAAGTAGTTAATTATTTATTTCTAAAGCAATTTGTTCGTAAATTCTGGTGACATGCTTTCATTTTTATAATTTAGCAAGAGACTCATTTTGTCCCTTAAAGGGTTAAAAAAAAAAGCAAGTTATAACCATTTTGCGGTTAGTCACTTTAAAGTGTCTTTTACTCATTGATTACATTGAAAACATCCTCCACATTTTTAAGTCATACGTAGCGTAATTATAAAATTTTTTTGTTTTGTTTGTTTTAAAGTGTTCTGAAGATATTGCTCTCTATCTATACCTGCCAAATGCCAAGATTATTAGCAGCGTTATTTTTAAATAGAAACCTTCGCTTCATTTAACCGCAGATTTCTGTGATTACATAAGATTAAAATATTTTCAGAATTAATGATGCCAAAAAGTCGTAGCAGTTGTCAGCTGTGTCGCTCATACATACCTTCTTTGAACAATCGTTTATTTAGGTGCGTTTGTAATTATATAAATACGTAGCACCTATTGTCGTCGTCTGGTCCGGCCGTCTATTCTGTCTGTCCGTCCGTCCGTCTGTCTGTCCGTCCGTCCGCCTATAACAACGCAAAAAGAAACTACCCAACCGAATGGTTTGAAATTTAAGATATAGTATCTTTGCAGAATTTTGTCGAGACATTTCAAATTTTATGAAAATCGAATCAAAACTTTAGAAAATATTAATAAAAACATTTATTAAGAAATTTGATTTTTTTTTTAAAAAAATCTGTGCTTTTTAGGTGCGTTTGTAATTATATAAATACGTAGCACCCATTGTTGTCGTCTGGTCCGTCGTCTGTCTGTCCGTCCGTCCGCATATAACAACGCAAAAACTACCCAACCGAATGGTTTGAAATTTAAGATATATTATCTTCGCACAATTTTGTCAAGACATTTCAAATTGTATGATAATCGAATCAAAACTTTAGACAATATTAATAAAAATATTTATTAAGAAATTTGAATTTAAAAAAAAATCGGCGCTTTCTAGTTATAGGAGCTTCCGAGGTGTAATCGTCAAGCGACCAAGATACTTATTTTATTACAGAAATTAATCTGCAGACGATATAATTCATTTTACAGAATTAAAAATCATCAAGATCTAAATATTTATATAACTAGCTATAGTACGAACGCACCTTATTTGTCACGTTTGACGTACAATTCCCAACTTGTTTTCTTTAGATTTAACGGCCGTATACACTCTTAGCAGGATAACGTCGTCCTACACAGAGATTTAATTCAATTCGTATTCGATCCCTTCCAATGACAGTAAGTAAGCCGTCTGGGATTTAGAAATACTTCGGCGCTGAGGAACTTTTGACAAAAGCATCATTTGCGAATTTCCGTCTAAAGAAATATTTTTTCATCTGCTGCTGCTTCAGAGGGAGCCTAAAAAAGAGAATACCTTTCGCTTTACTGGGATAGATACGGATCCCCCAGTGTTTTGGGCAGAAACCGACACAAGAAATTTAGCTTTTATCATTCAATGTATTGTAAAATAGCCTTTAAAAGCTTATTCTCGAAAAGAGAATGAATAAAGAGATTTTCTTCTTCTTTGTCAAATCTGCACATGACAGGTAGGTGTAGATAAATATATACAGACTGAGAGAGAAGCGAGTGGGTGTAGACAATACTTATTCGCCTTGGATTTCTTTTGATATTGTTTAGTTAGAAAATGCCGCAAAAAGTTTGAAATAGACTTATATAGACTCAATAGACTTATGTCAATCGTGACTTACAAAACATTATGCTTAGATTTAATATTTAATATTCAAAACAAAGTTTTATACACCTTTTCTCTTATGTAAAATAACTATTTCCATATTACTCTCTAAGGAGTACGTATTAAAAGAAGATGTGAATATTTTCTGTTAAAAGACAATCTGAAATAACTGACAAGAATGGTTGTTTCTCAAAGTAAAAAAACACAACTTCCAAGTCTTATAATGTAAATGGACTCTTATGTAAAATAACTATTTTCATATTACTCTATAAGGAGTACGTAATAAAAGAAGATGTGAATATTTTCTGTTAAAAGACAATCTGAAATAACTTACAAGAATTCGTTGTTTCTCAAAGTAAAAAAACACAACTTCCAAGTCGTATAATGTAAATGGACTCTTATGTAAAATAACTATTTTCATATTACTCTATAAGGAGTACGTATTAAAAAAAGATGTGAATATTTTCTGTTAAAAGACAATCTGAAATAACTGACAAGAATGGTTGTTTCTCAAAGTAAAAAAAACACAACTTCCAGGTCTTATAATGTAAATGGACTCTTATGTAAAATAACTATTTTCATATTACTCTATAAGAAGTACGTATTAAAAGAAGATGTGAATATTTTTTGTTAAAAGGCAATCTGAAATAACTGACAAGAATGGTTGTTTCTCAAAGTAAAAAACACAACTTCCAGGTCTTATAATGTAAATGGACTCTTATGTAAAATAACTATTTTCATATTACTCTATAAAGAGTACGTATTAAAAGAAGATGTGAATATTTTCTGTTAAAAGATAATCTGAAATAACTGACAAGAATGGTTGTTTCTCAAAGTAAAAAACACAACTTCCAGGTCTTATAATGTAAATGGACTCTTATGTAAAATAACTATTTTCATATCACTCTATAAGGAGTACGTATTAAAAGAAGATGTGAACATTTTCTGTTAAAAGACAATCTGAAATAACTGACAAGAATGGTTGTTTCCCAAAGTAAAAAGCACAACTTCCAGGCCTTATAATGTAAATGGACTCTTATGTAAAATAACTATTTTCATATTACTCTATAAGGAGTACGTATTAAAAGAAGATGTGAATATTTTCTGTTAAAAGACAATCTGAAATAACTGACAAGAATGGTTGTTTCTCAAAGTAAAAAACACAACTTCCAGGTCTTATAATGTAAATGGACTCTTATGTAAAATAACTATTTTCATATCACTCTATAATGAGTACGTATTAAAAGAAGATGTGAATATTTTCTGTTAAAAGACAATCTGAAATAACTGACAAGAATGGTTGTTTCTCAAAGTAAAAATCACAACTTCCAGGTCTTATAATGTAAATGGACTCTTATGTAAAATAACTATTTTCATATTACTCTATAAGGAGTACGTATTAAAAGAAGATGTGAATATTTTCTGTTAAAAGACAATCTGAAATAACTGACAAGAATGGTTGTTTCTCAAAGTAAAAAACACAACTTCCAGGCCTTATAATGTAAATGGACACGTAAATTACTATTTTTTTTCGTTTTAGCGTTGTTCTATTCCTATTCCATATGTATATAGTTAACAATAGCAAACGGTTTACATATGATTATTTTTTTGTTAGAGCATTTACACATAATCACAAAAATTACCCATGACATTACATGAATAAATTCTAACTAAACGTAAAAAAATAAAAGCAAGAGCACCAAAATTACAATTTTTTTAACATAATAAAATATTTTGCAATATTTAGAGACGTACAATTTCATTTAAAAATCCCTAAAATTTTCTGTAATTTGATTATTAATTTTTATTAACATTTTATTATGATTGGCGAAGTATCATAACTTCTAATTTTCATAACTCCAATATTTTTTTAATAGAAGAACTATTTATAAGCATTTTGTAGATATCCAGTTACGCCAGAAAACATAGACTATGACACTTGGTGGACAAAGACAAACATTTTAACACCACATTCATTAAAATCCATCTTCCCATTTGCATTTTATCAAGAAGTGAAGAAACTTACATTGCCTACTGTCAAGAACATTTCCCTCCGTTTTTACGCAGCAGGGTAAAAATAACAGCCTGAATCTGTTATTTTTTAAGTATAGCAGTATCAGACACAGTGCATGAAATGTTTATATATGAATATTTAAACATGCTTAAAAATAACTTTTTCGATAGAATTTATCTCATCTATCTCCATTTTACATATTATAAATTTATATAAAAATTGATTCATTAATATAAATGTACCATTTAAAAATATTTTGTCTGAATAGTATATAAATAATAAAAATGTTACCGTTATTTCATGCCTCCACTCACGAAATTTTTAGTTATTTAGAAGATATCACAAAGTGGGACGTCACGGTGACTTGAACACAACTCATATTTCACGACTCGTATTTCAGTCAACGACGATAACAAGAGACGCATTTTAATGAAATCTTTCACATTTTCGTAATATTTTGGTCGCAGTGCTAAAAGCGACTTTAATATTCATATCTACTTTCGTAATATTTTTAAGCACATGTAATTAATAAAACAAAGTTTGCCTTTCCAAATAAACCCTTTTATGCCCAATGAAAGAAACAAAATATATTTTGTAATACGCAAAAAATTACATTTTATCATCATTTTGATAAAAAATCTCAACTTCTCAATTTAGTCAGAACTATTATTCTGCTTAAAGATACTTTTTTTTTAAAAGGAATCCTTAATCTCTTGCCTGTTTTGCGATATACAGCGTACAAGCAATCTCGTTCCATTGCTTTCACTTTTTCAAAAAATCTTTTCTACTTTTAATGTCAAATTAGTCGTTTAAATAACGATAGTTGTCAAATAAATGCTAGATTGAGATGGTTTTTTAAGTGACTTCAAAAACAGAAGCTTCAGATTTTGGTCATTATGTATGTGTGTGTGTATGTATGTATGTATGCCCCCAATTATCTCAAGAATCACTGAAGCAATATAAATGTAACTTTTACACTACAGTTCTAGTGCACCAATAAAGGTTTTAAGCTATAGTTTTCTTTTTATTTATTTTTTTATTTTACAGGGGCACGTCAAATATCCTTACATTCATATATGATTGTCTACTGCATTTGAAACCTGGGCGATGTGGAATAGATTGCCTTTATAAATGCCAGATAGGCGGCTTATGAGAAATACAAATTGATTTGTTGAAAGAATGTTGGATATAATCCAGGGTTACACTAGATACCGGGCTGGCTCATTCATTATCATGACGTCACAAATGGTGACTGGCCACAACCAGCAATTGGTACAAAGCGAAACGACAATAAAATACAGTAAAATCGCACTATAACGAATTTCTGGAGACCACCGATTAAATTCGTTATACTGAAAAATTCAATAATGTGAAATTCTAATCTGGCGTTTTTTTTAAAGGGATATTTGCATGCACATTGAATTAAAAAATATATAATTACTACACTTATATTGAATTTCGGATAATATGCAAACATGTCAGTAAATATTAAATATACAGTACATTACTGTTGTGAACTTGCTAGTTAGAAATAAGATAATTATTGTTCAGTATTTAATCAGTATTTTATAGTAGTTATTAATCAGTATTTTATAGTAGTTATTAATCAGTATTTATAATTTATGTTACATATCTGGCAGATTAAAAAATCTTACTTACATCTGTCGTTAATGTAACTTATTTCTTTAAAAAAATATATAGAAGTTTTTTCTCCATTGCAATTTTACAATGCATTTTTCAAAACAAATTGTATAAAAATATTTTCCGAACATTATTACATTATTTTTCAGGGATAATTACTTTTTAAGAGTTTCAATGCTCTGTAGAGCCCCCCCCCCCTCCCTTTTTTTTGATCGTACAAAAAAATCTGCGGTACTAGATGCACAGTCGTCATCAGTTTCATTTCCACTGTCGTCTGCCTCACTTTCATTGAGTTTCCGACTAAAGTTTTCTTCCAAATTCTAGTTTTCAATAGATTTTTTCTTCCCAATTCAACATTCGTAAAACTGAAATGAGTATTCATTTTAGCCTTTAATATAAATTCGTTAATTTGAAAAATTCGTTAAAGTGAATCTTTTTATAATGTGAAAGCAATTTTAACAATCAAGCAAGCAGAATTTTCACAATCCAAAAACAGTCGTTAAACTGAAAAACTCGTTAAAATGACACTCGTTGTAACGAGATTCTACTATATTTAACATTTTTTTCAAAATTGAATTTGTGAAAAAAATTAAACTGTTAAAGGGTTAAAAGTTAAACTCATCACATCTTCCAAAACTATGCGCGAGTTTTAATATGGTTTGAGCCTGAAGATTAATCAAGCAAGCTAAAGCTGAGTACACAAAACAAGATTACCTGTAAATTACTTTCATTAAAATGAACTTATATTGCTTAGAGTGCAGCAAAGTAGAAGTAATCTAATTTTGCTAGATGAATCTTACGTCATGATGCATTTACATTAAGTGCTTTTCATTATGTAGTAAATTTATCATCGTTTCTTACATTTTAGCTTTCACAATTTGCGTAAATACATGAACTGTTGCTTTTAATGGATTATAAATATTATCTTCATGTACATTTGAAATGTTACTACGGCGTTTGCGGAGATAATAAAACTTTTATTATTATTATTATTATTATTGAATCAATACAGTGCTAGAAAAACTCATAAATCTAATAGAAGAGACTAGATAAATTTATAAACGAGACCATGGGATGCGGACGTAATTTAGTTTGATTTGTAAATATAATTTTAATAAAATTATACAATATTAAATTTATTTTATAAAAAGCGACATTGAGTTTTAATTATCGTATTTACTTGTGTAGAATGCGATTGTTTTCTTCGAAATTTCAGGCCTAAAAGGGAGGTACTCAGTATACACGGAATTTCCCCGTCAGTTATATAAAACTACACTTGCTTTCACTCAGCTACTCTATACAACACGTAGATATGGGGATAAAAATGTAGACGTATTAAGTAAAATAAACGAAATAGTTGCACTTTGCGTATTGTTAGCAAATATGGTATTTTTTTATAAGAAAGTTACCAATGAGAGAAAAGAACACATTGTACAGAATTTAATTTTATGATATTTTAAAAGAGGGCGATAATATACGTGACTAAATATGATAATATAGGTTCAAATAAAAATAAATCAGAAACAGATAAACGCGATTTTAGTGCCAGGAAATGCTGAAAATTTATAAAATGTAAAATATAATAACTGGGTATGTTTTGGTTGAACAAAAATGGAATTTTTACTGTATTACCTATTGGAGCATGGAGAATTATTTTCTAAATATAACTTATAGGAACCAGGGGCTGTATAGACATTTAAGTATCTAACTTAAAAAAATATATTTAAATGGATTTTCATATAATACCAAACAACATTTGAAACTTTTTTTTTGGCCATGAAAACGACATTTCTAAAACTAGCTATTTAGGAATAAGCTATCGGTCAACGATAATAAGGGACACCCTACTATTTTAACGCTTTACTGGTATGTTTTATTGGCTATTTTTTTTCTCAGACGAGAAACAGAATATCTAAGATATATTAATTTATAAAGAATGTGTTAAATTACTATCTAAATCGAACTAGTATGCGAATATTCGTATATTAAACATAAAAATACAGTCCCGAAAAAAAATTAATCGCTCCCTTACTTATTCCAACAAAATTAACAGTAGGAGCCAGAAAATGGTGCCAGACGATTGGAATAACATCTACTTTTATTTGATATTTCTAAATTTATCCATACTGAAAGGAAAAGAAAATCAATTGTAACCTACAAATGTGTCACAATAAAAAAAAAAAAATCTGCCTCCTCCAAACAACCTAAATACAAATAAAATGTATTAGTATAAGTTTCATACATTTTAGTTGCCTCATAAAGAGCCAATAGGGTTTTCTTCAAATTAAAATTCGATACTTATATCGATTATATTAAACCGTTTGTATCATTAGCGTGCATTTCAGGATTTTCCATTTTATTCAGAAATTAAGAATTCATACCAGAAATTCTAAATAGTAATTTTTTTTATTTGATGACAGACGTTTTGTGATTATGTAAAGTAGATTTCTTCTTTAGGAATTTTTGGTAGGGATTCGGAATTTTGTAATTTAAAAAAATGCCTGAATGGACACATATATACGCGAATGATGCACATGGGCTAATAATAATAAAATTATAATTTGTTTTAAATATTTTTACTGAAAGGGCAGCACAATTTTCACAAAACGTTTCTGTACACATAACAAAGGAGTAATGCTGGTTTATTTTAACATGTAGTTTTTAACAAAAAAGAAAATAAAAGAAAACAGACTTCAAGAGATTGTGTCTTTTTTTAGTCTTTTGGAGGCAATCCTGTATCCCTATCCACATTAGATTCCTGCATGGGTCGAGATATGTATACCGACCTGAACCGAACATTCTATCTAAAGTCAAGCCAAAAGTTGTCCCGCATCCACAGCATCTCAACCCCATATTTTAATGTATTAATCCATATTTTAATTCTAATAACAAAATATTCTGTAATTATATTTCTAATATACATTTTATCTAACATTCATATACTGATTTATATTCAGATATTTTTTAAGAAACAGTTCAAGCCGCAACGGTAAACATTGATGGCAACCGGGGGGAGGAGAGGGGGTGTGAACTCGGGACATCCGACCTGATGCTGGACTGTAATCCATATTCGTTTAAATTCTCATTATTGTAACTATTGCATATTTTGACACGCAATAGACGATATTATATTAAAATATTTATGTGTACCTGTAATAAAAGCTATACATGATACGATGACTATTTTAAAAACGTAAAAGAGTGTACTTTAACACCATATTAAAATTTCACCACGATTGATCCATTTTTACGAAAGTTAAAACATATAAAGTAAAAAAAGTTACATGAAAACAGACAGACAGACAAATATTACATTTTTAGTTCCTGATGATATTCAAACGAGACAAGATCATCTGCACGCCGAGACCTTTGCAGCAGCAACAACAAAAAAGTCCTTCCGCCCTGTACCGGGAGGAAAAGGTAGCTTTCCTATATCTTCGTTTTAAAATTTTAGCTAATGTTACACGAAAACAGCAAGCTAAAATGCAAAGAAAACGTTTACAAAATATTCGTTAATACTGAATTAGAATAAGAAATTCGCCAAATTATTGAGCTATAGCCAAATTAGCTTCATTTATGAAGACTTATTTTGGTCGCCAAGTTTGGCGAGAATTTGGCGCTAACGGATATGAATATATAGTTTTATGCGTATGATTGGGAAAATGATTACAACAATGAAAATTTTTGTAATGTGCTGTCTTGTTTCAAAATGTCAGCCACCCTAGAATTTCAAACTGCTCTATCTCAGCCATTTTTTAAGATAGAGGTAAAACAAAAAATGCTCTGGAATCCTTGTATCAAGACCTAACACTTAATTAAAAATAAATTTGAATGTTTAACTTTTTTGTATATTTATTTTAGTTTTAAATCTTTAAGTGGCCGCCATCTTGAAACAAGATGGTGGACCAAGCTGGCCAACGAACTCGGTCGAGACATTGGTGTGCTTAATACACACAATTAGTTTCATTGAAATTGATTTATAAATACGAGCGTTATCGTATGACATAGGTCAGATATATATATATATATATATATATATATATATATATATATATATATGGATATATCTATATATATAAATCAACATTTGAACGGAAGGTGGTTTTGGGGTCTGGGGGTCATGATCGGGGAAAATATATCGAAATTTTCTGGAACTGCTTTCCTCCAAACGGCTGCAATAGGTAGCTTTATACTTTTTTGTATTGAAAGCTACCTAAAAGGAGTGTGAAAATAAAATCATCTGTTCAAATTTTATCTGTGGACAAACATAGAAAAAACAATATAAAAATAAATTGTATAACCTTCTTTGTTGGAAGTCGTTTAACAACACTATATTTTAATTAAATCAAGTCCGTCACTTTTTCAACTCTTCAAAAAAAAAATTGAAACAGGGAAGCTTGTTAGTCATTTTAAACTTAGCAATACGTTACCTACGTCATTTGTGAAAAATATTTATTTTTTAAAATAACTTTTAAGAAATTTTGAACGAAAAGATCACACCATCAGTTCGGTCGACAAGATATAAACCAATAAATACTGCAATATAGTAAAACTAAATAGAATAACAGTAATATCAATTATGCAAAACTTAATTTGCAGTATTATTCGATCCTGTGTAACATTTAATGTGTTACAGAGAAATTGTGTAAAAAACGTCATGGGTATGGGTATCATGTCACGAACATAGCATCCGCATAATGTAAAAATGCAATTTTTAAAAAGTATTTCTGATGATAGGCAGAAAAATTGGCATAATCTTTGATAAGTCCAAAGCAATGTAAAAACATATTTTTTTACACTTAATTTTAATTTTTTTGTTAGAAAATTTAACACTGAAAGTGTACGTTTCTCCGGAGAAGGACAAATATATCCCATATAATTTCTAAAGCAATTAAATACATATTAACTGCTTATTAAATTTATAATTTCACGGGCAATCCAAAGCAATATATATACATAAAATGCCTTTAATTAAGAAAATAATAGCACTAAAAATAAGCGTTTAGGGTATAATGGCTCAATAATTGAAACAAAAAATAAGTATTAAATTTCTGTTTTTCTCTAGAAAAGCTAAAATGTAATTTATAATTTAAGGTAATGTTAAACATATCTTAGGCACGTTTTGAAAAAAATCGCGAAATATTTCATAATCCATGCAGTTTTAAGTATTTTTTATACTTTTATGGTATTCAATTATTAACAAAGCCACGTACTGAGAGCACGGAGAAGTATGTGACTTCTCCTTTCCTAGATGTAGAAATAGAGTGTCTTAGAATGAGATTTCGTTTAAAATTTCATTTCTTTACTGCTCAGAATTTCTTGTTTTTATTTTTGTCTGCATTTTGCATTAGAATGGTATAACATTCACAGGTATTATTGTCTACAAAATATTATTCTGAATATATTTTTATGTTCACCCAAGTGAGACACTAACATTAAAAAATTGTGTATAAAGATCAAAAGTGATTATACTAAAGTTACTCGTGAAATGCGTTTTGTGGGTGAGTATATTATTTCATTATACAATGTGATTAAAAAATATAATGGGCAGACTTTACGATTTGGCAGATCACAATACAACGAACAATTTTTTTATGGGAAATCAGGGTCACAATCCACCATTTTTATTCAAAAATACTTTTAAAAAAAAGTATTAAATTTGTGATTTTCTCTAGAAAGCTAGATTTTTGTTATAATTTAAAGTAAAATTAAACGTATCTCACGCACGCTTTGAAAAAAGCACAAAATCTATATTAATACCTAATAATCCAGACAGTCTTAAGTATTTTTTATATGTTTATGGTATTCAATTATTAACAAAGCCACGTACTGAGAGCACAGAGAAGTATATGACTTCTCCTTTCCTAGATGTAGAAATAGAGTGTCTCAGAATGAGATTTCGTTTAAAATTTCATTTCTTTACTGCTCAGAATATCTTGTTTTAATTTTTGTCTGCATTTTGCATTACAATGGTTTAACATTTCAGGTATTATTGTCTACAAAATATTATTTTGTATATCTTTTTACGTTCATCCAAGTGAGACGCTAAAACTAAAACACTGTGTATAAAGCTCAAAAGTGAATATATTAAAGTTACTCGTGAAATGCGTTTTGTCGGTGAGTATATAATTCCATTATACAATGTGATTAAAAAATATAATGGACAAGTTTTACGAGGTGGCAGAACACACTACAACAAACAATTTTTGTATAAGAAATCAGGGTCACAATCCATCTTTTTTAGTCAAAAATACTTAAAATAATAATAATAATAAAGTATTAAATTTCTGTTTTTCTTTAGAAAAGCTACAATATTTTATATTTTAATGTAATATTAAACGTATCTCACGTAAGCTTTGAAAAAAGCACAATATCCATATTTGTACCCATTAATCTATACAGTCTTAGGTATTTTTTTATACTTTTATGGTATTCAATTATTAACAAAGCCACATACTGAGAGAACGCAGAGGTATGTGACTTCTCCTTTCCTAGATGTAGAAACAGCCGAAGCCGAATATGGATTTTCTTCCTTAACTTTGATAATCTTAAAGATATCCTAGCAATATTTTAACTAACATTTTATCTAACATCCAAATCCTTATTTATATTCAAATATTATTTTTATCATCTTAAACAATATTGTGGGCATTCTTTAAAAAAAAACAGAATTTGAAACAAGACCCGAAAGAGGATAAACTCAACGCAAGAGGGTAAACTAACTTTTATTTCTGTAAAATGTGATGCAAACACTAGAAAATCTAGAAATGACCACTATTCATGTGAAAACGACATTGGGCAAGCATCCCAGAATTGGTAATGCACCTAATTGTACATACGCTGTCACTCAATAAATTGTAGTAGACTCCACTTCTATACTGCACTTCTATTATACTGTATATTTAGTAAAAGTCAAGCAATTTAAAATTTTGATTCTAAAAAACAACAGTGATGCGAGCGAAAAATCAAGTATTGGGTCATAGATGTCCCGCCTGGGTAGTTCTAGTGTTAAGCATCACAAATCTCCTAACAGTCCCAAGTTTAACAAACAGAAATTGTATAAAGAGAAGATAGGAAGTGAGGCAGGTTGGGAGACAGAATGGGGCAAGTTGTAAAGAGCGTAAGTTGCTAAAGTGGTGCTAAGGTGATTTTTATTTTAGTATCAAAAAAGTAATTACGAATAAATATGACAACAAATAAAGATTTACATAATCATATCATAAAATGACTAATTATCATCAAAATACAGATTTAAATGCTTAAGTGATAAAAGTAGAACACAAAAAGGCTTCTTAAAAACCTTTTATATAAGGATCGACATGTTTCGAGTGCACAAACGGCGCCAATATCAAGATCTATATGATAAACAAACTATTCTCGCAAAAATATTTGAAAATAAACTTGAAAAACATAAGTCACGCGATCATATGTGTAATAAAAGCAGGTGCTTAAAAATTAATATTTTCTTATTGCTTTTTTAAAATTGAACAAGACCTCGTGCCAGATTTTAGATAATTAAAAAGAGGCTGATTTATAGCACATGTTCTCGTTACGCATGTAGATTTCTATTGATTCACGGATAATAAATGGGAAATAAAGTCTTTATGAATATGTGAAAACTTGAGAAAATATTAATTTTCATGTTTACAGTTGACTACTTTTAAAAACCTGCTTTTATTACACATATGATCTCGTGACTTATGTTTTTCAAGTTTATTTTGAAATATTTTTCCGAGCATAGTTTGTTTATCATGTAGATCTTGATAATGGCGCCGTTTCTGCGTTCAAAAGATGTCGGTGATTATATTAAAAGGTTTTTATAAGCCTTTTTTTGTTCTACTTTTATCACTTAAGCATTTAATTCTGTATTTTTAGAAATAAAGATTTACTATTAAAAATAACTCAGTTCGATAATTACCGTTATTTTCGGAAATATTTTAAATAAATAATTTCTTATTTAGTGACTGGTGAAATTTATTATCATATATCATTACATAAAATCTTTATTTATTTAATAATGCAGTGTAAATAGCATGAAAATCAGTGTGCTTCAACCTGACCATCTGGTTGGGCTGTTTGAGACAGTTGAAGATGTATACATTTCTATTAATACCCTTTCTCAAACGCTCTGTTTTCTCACTTATTTATTTTTGACTAAGCCAAGAGATCAAGTACTGTGCAGCTTCTGGAAAAATGGGACAAAAAATGAGATGTAGAAAAGCCATAATGAAAATGTGTCCCACGGTGCACCACATTTTATCTTTCAACTATTTTCTTTATTGCTACAATGAACATTTTACAGTGTATTTTACGCAAAAAAACAATATTGTATTTGAGTTATTCTCTACTATTAAAACAATTAAATAGAATGTACTTCAGAATTCTTATTTCAGAGAACTATAAATTTTTCTCTAGTTTGTGATAAAATTTCAGACTCTAACTTGATAATATATTCACGGAGACGATCAAAATTGTGGATGCTGAAAATAACTAAAAATATCACTCGACTTCAAAGTAATGAAATTTGGCGAGGGAAATAAAGGGAAAATTAAGTTAAACGGATCACCTTTAAGTAAATGCGGTGTTAAATTTTTTGGGAGAATCAAAGATTGCTAATGCTGGGTACATCAAATAGGATTAACTTTATATTGCTTTTTCAAAATAAATTACGCCTTATAAGAGTGGAAAAAAGACAATCCAATTTTTTGAGAGTCTTTTATTTAGAAATACTGTGATAATTAGTTTATACACTTTGTTTTTATTATGCTTCTCAAGATGCAGGAGGAAAGAAAATTTAAATCCGATTGTGATTATTTTGGAAACTAATGAGATCAAATATTTACCATAACATGATAAAAATATTAGCCTGATTGAATATAAAAACTTTGTTTTGATGAAACATTTGTAAATTATTGAAATGGCTTCAAATTGTGTAGTAGTTTATATTTAAATGAAATTAAAATACATAGCATAATAATCAACACACGTTGTTGCTTTTAGAGTATAAAGAAGAGTTAAAGCTGGAGAGGTAATATAAATCAAAATGGCAAACATTCGATCAATCACGCTGATCTAGCAAAACGATGCCCAGTAAATCAGTGGTTTGCTCAATGCACTGCCTCACCACAGATTCAAGATTAGCTTTCAGGGTTCTGCGAAGTTCATTCAACCATCCATTTCTTCTGAGTTGACCCCTGTTGAACTCGTCGACCTAACCGTTCGGAGTTTTCCTTGGTTTTCTTCGAACCTTGCTGTAAATACGAGTTAGGATCCCTTAGAAAGACCCCCACGCAGGGCATTCCCCCAGGGACTCTATATCCTTCATGTTGGAAATCGGCCGTCATAAAATCAACCAACCAACCAATCATTTATTGGCACAGCATCGAGACATCGTACACGACTGTCGTGAGCCAATATTGGCTTCCATAAAATGCATTCATATATACTGCGTGCATTTTCACGTATGCTAATTACTTAGTGAAATTATCGTAGAATGATATGAGATGTAATCTTCCCAACTGAGCGAAAAATTCCGAGCAAAGATTCGAACCCGTGATCCCTTGGCTGAAGCTCCCAATGCTCTACCAACATAAATATCGTGTCAATGTCCGCGATCCCTTGGCCGCTTCAGCCAAGGTATCCCGGCTTCGAATCTTGCCCGGACTTTTTCGCTCAATTGGTGAGAACTGGTCAGACTGTGCAATATCTATTGCACAGTCTTTTGGAAACACGTATTGCAGTCTTGTCTCTTCACATAATGATTTCCATTTTACTTACATCCGTATCCGTCTCTAACTTGTCGTAACGTCTTCACCTATCCAATTATCCTCCCTTCAATAAAAATAATCATCAACGTATTTTGTCCATCTATCTTTAGAACTGACTTATAATCGGTATGTACTATCTTGGAAAGAAGAAACCAGAATTATTTATTCAGTTTTCATGTCTACCAACAGTTGCATGAAATGTTAAAACTATTCTTCACCTTATTTAATCGGAGAGATTCTGTCATTAAATGAGGCGAGCAATACAATTTTAATTTAGTGATGAGAATCAGCTCACAGGTGCGCAGATGTTCCATCATTCTTTTAGTCTGATCATGTACAGAAATACATTAGAGGGTTATAATGAAATTTCTCACATGTAAAATCATAACTCAGTGTTTCAAATCAGTATAAAACATGTTATAACATCATCTAAATATGCGATAATTTTTAAAAGGTTATTATCTTTGACAAAGAAACGAATCTAATAGTGCTCACAAAACTTCAGGACTTAGGGCAAAAATATGCATGCGGCAGCTGGCAACCAAACAAAATGGAGTTTTCATAGGAAATAAAATCATCATTACATCATAATTACATCCTCGATTCCTTTAAAGATTTTCAATTCCTGTTAATAATCAGCACGCCGTTGCCAATATTCATCTTATCTAATAAAACATTTTTTAAGTTGCAAGTTTTTTTGTAAAGACTTAAATTTTATTTTACAATCGAATTTTTCTTTTGGAAGTATATTTTTTATAGTATTTCATAAATATTGATATCACAAATTCGAAAACACAACTCTTCGCTTTATTTTATAGCAGACGTATGTGACTGCTTGAGGCAAATATTTTTATTCAAATATAGTAGTATCCAGTAACTGAATTTATTTAGTAAAGGTTAAAATTTAATTGATTCATACATGCATCTCGCGCAGTGTAGGGTACATTACTTTCTTTTATTTTTTAAAAAACACAAAAATATATTTAATAGCACTCCAAATAAATGAACAGCTTTGTGAGATATACCGAGAAAACTATACAGCAGTTAAATCTAACGTTACAAACATGGGAGACTTTAAGGTCTATTATTTCCTTCTATGTTATGTGTTTTAGGTTTATGTAATTAACTAATGAAGTACATATTTAAAATTGTTGGCAACTGAAACTGTTACCCCGTTTTCGTTTATATAGTTCGTCTCAAAATTGTCATAAATTTAGGGAAGATAAGACACACCCTAAACAAACACCAGTCATCATACAATGCATGACCGTAACTCAAGCTATAAAGCGCTAGAAGGCGCTTTCTGATAATGGTAAAGGACATGTTTGTGTCATATATTCTAGATAATGATTGCTAAAATTCTCTATATGTATTACTGTTAAAGAAAGGATTAAATTATAAAGCAAAATAAAAAAAAAACGCAAATGGTAATAAAAAAAATCTTATTTAGAAATGATTTAAAGTTTCTCTCTAAGGAGTGAGTAAAATACTACCATTCTTTGAAGTTCATGCACAACAATGAGAATAAGTGTCACTTCTATTTTTAAAAGTCATTTTTGAAAGTTTAACATCATTTTAGTGTAATTCTTTCTATAGACAATACAGATCAACCTGTTTAAAACTAGTTTAATGAACCATCTCCTTATTCTGTTCAGAGATTTCGTAAAATAAAAAGGTTTTAAATTGTAATTTCTTTATTTCTTACTGTAATTATCATTCGTAGTAGCATTCGGATCCGTAATATTAGTATACATAAACTCAAAAATCATTTGCTTGATATTGTGTAATGAACAAATATCTCTCTACAACCAAAAAGTGACCATTAGTGCTTTATCTTCTGTGTTACGATCAGGCACTGTACGTAATTGCTTATGGTCTAAGGCGTTCTACCTCCCATGAACGTTTGTACGAACAATCTTGAAGCACCAGGTATTGTTATATGTGCACCTTATTCTAATTTAAATGTTTAAAATTTATATAATTAACGAATATATAACATATTACATTTTTAAATTTTTCTGGTAAATGTAAATGTACATTATTACACTGTATTATATGTATTAAATCTTTCCAAAAAATTCGCAAGAAAATGAATTTGTAACCTAATCTGCTGACGCAAAATTAAAAGAAATATCTTTTACTGAATAATTGTAACAGGTTTCACCTTTTTGCCCGCTGAATTACGAAATAATCAATAAATATGAAAAACTATATATTATAATTTTTATTTGAAACGCTTAAAACAAAAACAAATTTTTCATCAGGGGTTTACTTAGAGTAAACAATGTTCATAAATAAAATCTGCATCTTATATTTGAGAAACATCCTTTCAAACAAGATCAACATATCAGATGCTCAAAATAACCAAAGGGATCATTCAACTTCAGCATAATTTAATTTACCATTAAGAAGTGACATGCAAATCGAGTTAAAATGATAACTTTCTCATAAACTTGATGTTATTGCAGACTATGATTAATTGAGCCAACTAAGGACAGCCATAACAAACAGGATTAACAACACATTACTTCCCTAAATTTTCTCCTGACTCCCGAAAAAAGTGAAAAAAAAAAAGAATCCATTATCCTTAAGATGGGCACGTGTTTTCACCTTTTGAGATTAAATTTGTTTATATTTAACGATTTTTTACTCTCTAATTATTTTAATCTTCGTTTCCAAAATGAATCCTTAGAACTAAATTAAAACAAACTAAAACAGCAGTGCAACTTAATTAACACTAAACTTCACAAAAATTATATGTCTTAAAATTTAACGTGTTTTACTAAGAAAATTCTGTTTTTCTCTGTAGTATAAAATGGCTAATAGGCTTGAAGTACTAAATGCATTGTTTTATACAAGAAAGATAAAGAAGAAAATATTTCCTGAGATTTTAATTTTAAAAGTGGCATTAAGAAATAAAAATAATAAGTTTCTCTTTTAGATACATGTATTTGAAAATCTATTTATGTGATGAAAAAGATAATTTTCTGTAAAAATGTACCTAAAATCTGCTAAGCAGATCAAAATGATTAACACTTTAAGGTTGTCGGCTAATTATACGAATAATTTCGGTTTTCCTTCATTTTTATATTAAAGGGTTATATTATACTTATCTGCAAACTTTCAAAATATGCAATTTTTATTGAATTTTCTGAAAGTACAATTCGTAAAGAATATTCAGTTACATTTTCTAGTAGATCTGATAAAAGTTAAAAAAGGTATGCCGCTTTAATTTAGTTTGTTTTATCATACATAAATCATAACTTGAATCTTTAAACATGATTATCTCAAAACGATGTTTTAAAAGTAGGTGACCACGATAACTCGAGTAAATCTAGACCAATTTGCTTCAAATTTTAACCAATTTTTAACAACAATATTCTCTAGTGATTAATTGTTTATTTTGGCGATCTGATGATGTTTTCTATTTTTTTTTATAAACAATCAAATTTCATTTTTTTTTTTAAATTGGTACCTTAATTTTGAACGGCCGCCATTTTGATTAAAATCCATTTTTCCAAAAACCCAACGATTATTCTCTAGTTTTAAGTGTTCGTAATAAAGACATTATGCTTTTTAAATTTTCAGATTACATTTGACAGAGTAACGGTGATCATCGTAGACAGCTACCAGAACGACGCCATCTCCGGCGAGCGGGTCAGCTGAGACACCGAAATTTATTTCCTCGGTAATAAAAATCGATTTATTTTCTCTAAATTTAATAAACAAAATACAAAAACAGTTCTTCAGGAATATTGTGTCATTTTCTCGAAAAGCATTTTTAAAAACACACATTTTTTTTTCGACTTAGCAAATAGGTATAACCATTTAAGTTAGATACCAAATTTAAACCCGCTTCTAAAATAGCAAAAGATATCTGTTCGCATAATACTTCTGGCTTTGAAATGTCCAACGTAACGATTTTTAAAGCTCATTTAACTTTGATTAACTGGAATATTTTTCTAGCTTGATGATATATAATTACATCCTTAACACATTTAAACACATACCTGAGTTGGCCTAGCGAAGTGCAAAATTTTCGCACGTCCCGTACCCAAGCATATCTGGCAGATCCGTTTAGACAGTGAGGCCCAACTGCGGCCCATGTGGAACCACTAATTTCTTGCATATTTTTTGCTTTATTTAATAGCGAAATTATCTCGATTAAATAATATGAAATTTTCTTCAAGAAATTCGTGTTCCTACATGGACTGCAATCGGATCACACTGTGTTAAAATTTCCTTCAAAAACCTACATTCATACTTTAACAACAAATGTCTTTATTTTTAGTTTTACATTCTTGTCAAAAATGAATTAAAATATGCCTAGAAACCTTGGGTTTCTAGACCCAGTTAGTGAATAAACACTTTAATCTCAATGTGTTAAGCAAGACGTGGAAGAATTTTTTAAGGATCATCATCTTTCAAACAACTTTGTATAACATACAGCTTTGCAAAAAAAAAAAAAAACATGTTTTAAAATTGCAATAAATGATGAAAAATTAAAAAGAACACTTTAGAACTTTGCATTTTTTCAGTAGCATTTCAAAAGACTGTTCCAGTTGATTATACCCGTAATTTTGATACAGTAAAATCATAGAGAAAGAATATGCAGGAAAGTTTTTTGGTTTTTAACAAAGGGTGAAATACTGTAATAAAACTAAATTTCCTTACATTTAATATCTCATTTTCAAATAATTATTACAAAAGAATTAAGCATTCAATAGAATCTTAATTTTTTTTATTTGTAAAATATCCCTTATTATCATATATTATTTTATTATTAACAAGATTTAAAAAAAATATTCCATAAAGACATTTTATTAATAAGAAGAACATAATGAAAAGCTTAGACTACAGTTAATTTTACCTCTAATTTAGTTCATATTTTTTGGATTTTGCAATCCGAAAATTCAAAATTAGACACATTTGCATTTGCTTTAAGGAGAGATGCCAGTACTAAATATCCAAGAACCATATTTTATCTTTAGCTTAAATTTTTCAATGTTTTTCCCGTTTTCAAAGCCACCTTGACTAGCTCTTAATTAAAGTAAAACGCGCTTCTGGAGGCTTTTGTTTTGATTCACCTCCCGAAGCTTCGGCACCTTTTCCAAAACTTTTAAATGCATTTTTCTAAAAATCATTACTTTTTCATCTGGTGGTCATTGTCGAAAAGTTAGTAGTTAAGCTATCTTTTCAAATGTAGGGTGAAGCTACATGAGACATGTAGAGAAATTTCGGTATTATGGAATAGTCGGATAATATGGAATACCAAGGTTTATGTTAAGTAAAATACTGCCACCAAGTGGCAATATCATAAACTATTTAAGAACATTTCCATAATACCACCAGAACGCGCAGTTCGTCGGTTGACGTCAAAGCGCGTTGTGGGAATAAATAACTATTTTTTGTCTTTGGAAAGTTTCAGGAGAAATTTTTTAAATATATTTTATTCATTATTAGAAGTAATGTTTTTACAATGAAATTAACCCCTTGGGGACAAGCGACACGAATACGTTACGCATAAGATGCTCAGAATCCACGATTATTCCCACCAGTTATTTTTTATTGTAAGGTTTTCCTTATCTAATCACAGCATTTTTGCGATTCAATTAGGTAAAAATTTGTCTTTTGAAAAGCCGGTGGTAACAGATTAAAAATTCTGTAAAGGACGCTCGTCGCAAAGGGGTTAAGCATAATGTACACAAAAATACTAACAGTTTATGATGTAATACTCATTTTTTAGCTCGCGATTCACGCCAATAAATATATAGTAATTTTTCCCCAAACCGGCGATGTCAGCTTATATGGAATACCAATATCTCATAATACTTCATGATTATGATGTCGCAAAGACAGATCCGTATATTTGTGATTTGTTCAAATCTGAAGTATGAAGTGAAGTAAGTATATTGGCTGACACTATATTTCGATCATGCTCTCTTGATACCATTACATCTGTTTTTTGCCAACTTGTGTTCGTTTTCATCATTTTTAACAGTCTATTCCATATTTCCCGACTATCTCATAATACTATCCAAAAAAGTTTTTCATTATTATTATTTGTTTGCATGTAATGAAATTCCGTAAAATGATTTTTGTCTACAAATAATTAATCACAGATATTTGAAATTTGTGATTGTATTAAATTTTCAGGTTTTAAACAATATCGAGCTGTGATACTGTCTCAAACATAAATGCTATTCCATAATACCCGAAGTTCCCCTACTTATCTAGTGAATCACTAAACTTGGATGTTTAATTTCTATTTATTTAAAAAACGTGGCTTCTAAGGAAATCTTTCGCATTTTATGTTCAAAAATTTCATTTTACAATTAAAATAATGATAAAAATATAATATTTTTTGTCAAAATGAATGTTATCCCTGACTTCAACATTCTGTTTAAAATGTTTAAATCCTTGTTTCTTTCTTTCAGAATTACCCTTACTAAGCAGAAGTGTACACCGGTCAGAAGGATTATTTGTTGAAGACTTCGATTCATTTCCTTATTCTGAGCTTTTTGATGATCAGAATAATTTTATTTTTACGGAAATTTTCTTTCAAGTATATCTTACCTAATGATGATTTCTGTTTGAAAATAAATTGTCAGCTTTATTTACCCAAAACATGCAAAAATGATCTTAATTTAACGGACCCTCGTTTTATTTGCATCGCCCCTTTAAAATAAAAAAATATCTTTATGGAAATAATGTTCGTATTAATGTGCATCAGACAAAATTTCTAGATGAAGTTTATTTTAATTTATAAGCAAATGGAAACTTTTGATCCCAAAATTCCTTTGCATGCACTGTAAACTGAAATATCTGAAATTCAGACACTTATATTTATGAAATGAATGGTTCAATTTTAAGACTTTTAAAATATATTTTTTCCAGAAACACTTTTATCGGAATTGCGGCCATTTTCTACCTTTCATTTTTTGGCCATACGCAGCCATTTTGGACCACTTTTGTCCCTTTTGCATTATATGCAGTCATGATTGGCCACATTGAGTCCGCCTTAATAATTGGTAAACTGTATGAGTATAAAGACAGCTGGGTTTGTTCCATTAGTAGAACCTTATTAAAACATGGACGAACTGGGACGTGACCTTGTCGTCTTTGATCATAGGGCACCATAATTTGCTATGAAAATTTCGTAAAGTTGATAATTTCAATCTCTTTCAATATCGTACTGATTATAATCAATATTTCGAACTGTTACAATACAGGTCTGTATTGGAGACTATTTTTTAATTCTATCTTGCGCCAAAAGCAATTCTCTCGTATGCAAAAATCTTTCCCATACATTTTAAAAACATGTGAAACAGCAATATACTACAAAATTTGTTTTTTTAAAAATAGAGGTGCGAATATAATATAAAAATATTCGCCAGTGGCAACCCTGCAATAAGATAAGATTTAAAACAAAAATATGTTTATCTAACTACAGTAAAACCTCTCAATAGCGGATACCTAGGGACTGCGAAATTTGTCCGCTAGTTGGAGGTGTTGACTTTTCAGTAGTAAAAGTATACAAATATGCATTTGTTGTGGATTGCAAAATGTGTTATCTAAATAAATGTGACCGTTATGGAGGTTTTACAGTAAATCCATATATCCATAATGAAGACTTTATAATAGCAGACATCTATTTAGGGAATATACGTTTTTCAATCCACATCACAACCTCAATGCGATATAGGGGACACATTCAGCTGTTCCAATGTGTTCGTTATTGAAAACGGACACTTCTATTTAGCGAACCTTTTTTTCAGTCAACAAAATATACATATTTTTGTACATTTACCTCTGAAAATCGGACACCTACGATTAGTGGACAAATTCCACAGTCCCGAGGTGTCCGCTATTCAGCGGTTTAATAAATATAATTAATATTTTTATATTCATTTATATGTATATTCTAAAGTTAGAAAGTATTTAATTTTTTGTAACTGTATAGGAAATGTTATTAAAATGAATTCGAGGCACAGGGGTTGACATTCGCACGTACCCCTTCATTTCCATATGCTGTCACAAAAAATTAAACACGTTCTATGACCTAAAATATATATGAACATTTGTTTTGTTATGAGATTTTTAATATAATTGGGAAATTCAATCTGCAACAAAAAAAAATAACTTTTATTTTTTGTCATTTAAAAAGTAATGCTTTGGAGCACGCAGCATACGTTGCCTCACCTCTTAATCCCTAAAACAAAAATCCGTATATTTTAACATAATAGGTCGCTAAAATATTTTTCAAACCAAAACAAAGTTATCTGGGCATTCTTGTTTTAGGACCCTTTAACACTTAATCATTTAAAAAACAATCAAAGCACATAAAGTTTTAAATCAATTTAATTTGGGAGTAGAATGTAAATAAGTAACATAAGCAATTTTGGAGATGCATCAGCTTCAATCATAACAAGGTTAAAACTTGTTCCAACATTTCCTGCTTTGATGTAAGTAAAAAATTGTGTAAGTTCAACCATGAACTGGTATAATGGTCGATCAATAATTGATAAAATGTTGAACATTAAATTAGTAAAATGTTGAAGAATAAGCAGATAAAATACTGAATCTTAAAGTCACTACTGTTTTATTTTAAAAACAAGGGCTAAACAGTTGGGAATCGAGTAGAATCGAACATTCATTGAACATTCGAAGCAGGATTGAAACCAGATCATGAATTTGTAGCCAGCGAACTAAACACCAGAGAAGCAGGCGGACACCTTCAGACTCGAAAGTAGCATACTGGGATTGCTTATAAATATTTGTTTTGATTGGCTGTTGAATAGCTCCAATTTGTAGATAAATGTAGAATATTTTTCAGTGTTGAACCTAGTAAAATGTTCAAAAATGAATAGGTAAAATAATGAAGCTTAAAGTCACTACGGTTTTATTTTGTAAACAACAGCTAATCATTCCGGGATCGAGTGGAAGCCGACACACATTAAACAATAAAGATATATCGAATTCAAAACAGACCCCCGATTTGTAACCAGTGAACTAGACAACAGACATTCAGGTGGATACCTTCAGGCTCGACTGTAGTATACTGGGATTGTGTATAAATATTTGTTTTGATTGGCTGTTGAATGTCTCCAATTTTTATTTAAACTTATGATAATTTTCGATGTTGAACCTATTAAACTGTTCAACAATAAACATGTAAATTAATGAAGCTTAAAGTCACTACAGCTTTATTTTGAAAATAAAGGCTAATCATTCCGGAATCGAGTGTGATCCAACACACACTGAACATCACTCAATACATATCAAATTCATATCAGGCCCCAGATTTGAAGCCAGCGAACTAAACAACACACAGACAAGCAGACGTCTAATTTCAGTTTCTAAAGCAGCATATTGTGATTGTGTATAAATAGTTGTTTTGACTGACTTTTGAATATCTCCAATTTTTAGGTAAGCTTATATTAATTTTCAATGTTGAACCTAGTAAAATGTTCTACAATAAACAGGTAGATAATGAAGCTTAAAGTCATTACGGTTTTATTTTGCAAACAAGGGCTAATCATTCCGGGATCAAGTGGGATCCGGTACACGTTGAACATTCAAGACATATCAACATCATACGAGACCCGGATTTGTAGCCAGCAAAATAAAAAACAGACAAGCAGACATCTACTTTCAGGCTCTAAAGCAGCATACTGGGATTGTATTGAAGGATTTGTCTTTTGTTTGGCTGTTAAATATCTTCAATTTTTAATTGAACTTAAATTAATTTTCAATGTTTTACCATGACGTTAAGAATGTTAAGAACAAGTATAAAGTTTTTGAAAGTTAAGTAGTATAATATTTTTGTTATTCTAACTAAACGCCAGAGAAGCAGGTGGATACCTTCAGACTCGAAAGTAGCATACTGGGGTTGGGTATAAATATTTGTTTTGATTGGCTATTTAATAGCTCCAATTTTTAGATAAATTAAAATTAATTTTCAATGTTGAACCTAGTAAAATGTTAAAAACAGAACAGGTAAAATAATGAAGCTTTATGTCACTGCGGTTTTATTTTGCAAATACAAGGCTAATCATGCCGGGATCGAGTCAAATTCGAACCACACTGAAAATTAAAGATATATCAAATTCAAAACAAACCCCCGATTTGTAACCAGCGAACTAAGCATTCAACGATTTGAATTATTTAGCTTTAGACTAAGCTTTTCAACAGTGTATGCCTTCTATGCGGGTTACAAAACAAAGAAAAATGTTGCAAATGGCCGGGTATTAAAAAAAAAAAGAATTATCCGACACTTCTATTTAACCGGTTTTGTTTTATCAAAGCTGTTACACGGATAGAGTTTAACTTTTGACAGTAAGTAACTAATGCAGTGATTCTAAATATTTTCGAATAGTTTCGTTTAACAAAAATTATTCGTTGCATGATTATATAAATGGTGCTTTTAAAATATACATTAGAGTAATTATACAAGGTGATTTGGAACATTTCAATAAAATCAGGATTGATAACACCAGTCATGGCAAACAACTTTTGTACAGGAAAACATGGTCGCAATCACCTTACTCAGTCAAAAAATTTATGGTATCTTATTTCTAGCCAAGCCTAGGTGTTCGTTCATAACTGTACAAATAATAAAGGTATTGTAAAGGTATTTTCAACAGATTTAATTGTGTAATGTGATTACATCCAGAATAATGCTGGAATGGTCATAATTTGCATTCAGACAACATTTGGCTAGGCTCTAATTCAGATGGTAACTGACCGTACAACCAGTATTACTAACCGAATTACAATACTCCTCGGAGACTTATCGTAATGTCATCAAATTTTGCAAAAGCCATATTTTATTATTGAAAATTTCGTTCAAATATTTTCACCATTGTTAAAATCATCCGGGTTCATATTAGAGTAGTATTTTTGACTAAATAAATGGATTGTGACCCTGGGATTCCCGTATAATAGTTGCTTGTCTTGATATGTAATATCATATATAAAAGTAAATTATAAAGAGTTCCGAATCATACTGTATATCATTTATATTTTATTTCAAAAAGTTTTATTTCAAAATTTTGTATTTCAATATTCAGATTAAAAATGTTTTTTTTAATGATGATGTATCAAAAACTACAAACTAAATAAAATTACATGTATAACCTTAAAAAAAATCTTGAAAAGAAAAAAATATATATTCCACTTCTGAGTATCTACCCATAATTTTTCCTTCAAAAAATAAGAAGAAAATAAAAGTATTTCAAGCAAAAAACTACTTTAATAGGATTTTTTAATCTCCCCAACTTTTGTTCTCTAAATGTAAGAAACATTACATCAACATTATGTCAAAAGAATACAAAATATTTTTATGCTCAAGTTACAAGAGGATTTTTTTTCTTTAAGAGTTCATGTCTTTCATTTTTTCCTCAGTGTTTGTCTACTGAATGATTTTATGCAAAGTTAAGCGTTTTTTGATAATATTTCATTTTTATGCAGTTAATCCCGAGATGAAGTAATCAATTTCACGAACTTTCAGCGAGAGAAAAAAAAATGCCTTCCAGAAGCTTTTTTTTTTTTTTTTTTGCTAATATGTTACACTTTGGCTTGTGGCAATGTAAATATATCTGGCGATGGTTATAGCATTTATTTCAATGTCCGTCACATTAATTATTTGATAGACATGAATAATATTTTATGTACAGCATGTAAAGTGTCAAAAGTTTAATTTAATGAAAATGCTTTTATGGTTATATGATTATATGAAAGGAAATTTCAATATTGAAAAATTCTGTATCACCATCTTCTTTAATATATTCCTAACACTTTTATAGATTTTTAGGAAAAATAAAGTTATCTTTTATGATTATTCGCGTTTATATTTGGATTTTTGTTAAATATTTTTTATCCCATTTAAGGGGACTGTGAACATTGAAAAGTGCAAAAATATGCATTTTTGTGTTGAAATTCAATAACATCTTTGTGTTAAAATTCGTTGTTAAAAAATAAAAAAATCAATATATTGCCATATACTTGGAATATACAAAAGAGAAAAGAAAGAGAAAAAATATATACTATAAAAGTCCTGGAAATGCAATGAATGGATCCAAATATAATCTGGCCATTTTTTAAAAAAAATTCAAAAACATGCTTTTAGTTACGAAAATCTAATATAAAATTACCAGATCAATAACTGTAACATATTCAGTAGGAAGTAGATATAAATTTTAATGTATTTAAAAAATACTACAAAATTGAAATCTGTATTTTCGTTGACAAATTTCGGTTTATAATTAAGCAGTTCAATAATCTTCTGTAATCGGTTCCACACCAAAGTCGCGTACTTGAACAAATGTTATTTGTCGCTAAAGTGTTGTTTAAATCTTTTAGGGTTAATTACATCCACTTTAAAGTACATTGTGTCCGTGGTAGCAACATTTGAAAAAGAATCCAATTAAGGAAAATTAATATAAAGAAGAAAGAAAACGGGTTTTGATTTCTTTTAAGCAATCAATTTCCAAATGTGGCAACTGATTTGTTAGTGACATCTTGGCTGAAGTTTTCATACCTCTTATCAAGGTAATAAACAAGAACGAAAAGCGTCAAGCATAGATTATGAAGCACTTTCCAACACAACCAGAAAACTATAACGAAACTTCACCGTTAAATAAGGTAAAAGAATTTATGTAAGTAAACAGTTTAAAAAACATATAACACATTGAAAAATACAGTTTTTGAAATTACCTTCCAATGTCAAAAAAATAGTCGAACTATTTTGTGCAGCTCTGTAGTGGATATATAGCATGATAAAATTTAGTTCAATTAGAATATTCACCTTTAGCAATTTTCGCCAATCGATGGAAATGCAGTCGAAACCTTTTGCGTAGCCCTGTATATGAACTTATTTATATTCCACAAACTTCTATTAGTCTACTAAATATAGTTCAGCAGGAAAATGCGTAACACTGTTAAAAACTATCCTTAGGCAATTCACTCCCACAGTCTGTAATACTTACGGATTCCCTTGTGTAGCCCTGTATATGAACAACCGAGTTTATAAACACCCACGTACTATGAAAAAATTTAGTTAAACTTACAAACGCAAACTAAAGTTGAAGACGCACTTTACACACAGAGACTGTAAGTATCGCACATGTACTGTAACGGATATCTATTGTGCGTCCCTGTAAATAAACGCAATGCACACCACACTTTTAAGAGAGCAATTTATAGTACACCTCAGTAATGCATATAATTTTCATTATGTTTGAAAAAGTAAAATATCGCTAAATTAAACTGCAAAAGATTTTTTTCCCATAGAACTATGTGTAACAGAATACTTTTGCTTGACCCTGTAAATTAATAATTAATGCTTTGCACCCCATAGTCTACAAAAAGCATGTTTTAATGCACTTCATTATTATATATCAATTTCATCATGTTTTAAATAACGTAGAATCATCAAAATGCACTTGAAACCATTATTTCCCCTTTACTGTACTGTAACGGAATACTTTTGACTGTTCCTGTAAAATACTATAAGTGCTACATACTTCATTTGAAATAGGGAACATGCTATAGTAAACGACAATAACATACAAAAATTTCATGGCAATCCGAGTCTATTTACGCGAGTTAGAGCACGGCCAGATGGCACACAAACCGAAGTCATAAACTCTTTTTAACTAGGTTGGAAAGTCTTAAAAAGCTTTTCAAATAACTTCATAGACAGCAGAATTATAGAATATAGTGAAATATCACTAAATTACACTGCAGACGATTTCCCCCCTTAGAACGATGTGTAACAGAATTCTTTCATTTGACCCTGTAAATGAATATTAAATGCTTTGCACATCATATTCTACAAAAAGCATGTTTAAATGCGCTTCATAATTAAATATCAATTTCATTATATTTTTGATGACGTAGCGTCATCAAAATTCATCTGAGACTATTATTCCACATTGACTGTAATGTAACTGAATACTTTTGACAGCCCCTGTAAAAAAAATTATAAGTGCTACACACTTCAGTTGAAATAAGAACATGCTATAGATAACGACAATAACATATAAAAATTTCAAGGCAATCCGAGCAAATTTATGCGAGCAATGTATTTCAAATGCATTTTTCTGAAAACAAATTTTACGTAGTCTATACATCTTTAAAATATTCCAAATGTTTTAAGTTTACTTGAAAGTTACCAGTATCGCTAGAGAACTATCTTGATAAACAATACAAGAAGTTTATGCATCCACTTTATAATTCCGACTGAGAGTTATTTAAAACAAGATCGATAAATCATGCATCAGTCATAGATTCAGAAACACTTTTCAACACTAATAGAATATTATTAAGAAGTTTAAATTTTTCGTACAATTAAAAGAGATGTCTAAATAAGGAATTTGCAAATCACATACCAGCAAATAATGACACATAAATACCACAGCAGAAAATGTACTTCCAGCAGTTATCGATCAAAACTGGTCAATTGAATAATAGTCAGTCCTGTAACCGAATATTTTTGTGCATCTCTGTAAATGAACAATAAACGCTACGTCGCTACGCAATCCATTATCTATAGAAAACATGTTGTAGTACATCTCAGTGATCCATTTTAATTTCATAATGTTTGAAGAATAACATCAGTAAAGCGTTTATGGTCTAATTTAATATCAAATGGTTTTTCCTCAGCAGATCATAATGTAATGGAAGTCTTCTGTGCGTCTATGTAAACTAGCTATGCATTCTACACTGACGAAAAAAATTAAAGGAACCAGACATTAACAGAACTTGAATAATTTTGCAAATAAGAACATGAAACTTGCACGAGATCTTTATTTTGTCATGCCTGACATATATTCAAAATGCAGAACTGCCTACATAAAAACATAGGAATGTGTGATATAAGAGGTGATAAGTAAATTGTGTTGTTACAACATTTTAGGGACACACAGGAAAAAAATAATAAGGTATGTGGTCACTCCTGACCGAAATGTAAGCTTTACAGCGATTTTCCATTCTGTGGATTAGATTACGCAGAAGTTCTTGCTGTAACAAAGTGCATTAACGATGAATAGGACTTCGAAACTCCTGGAAAGTATTTAGGGGGGGGGGGGGTTGCCGAAATGCAAGTCAACTTCCTGGTGCGTCCCACACATGTTCTATCGGATTTAAATTCCGAGAATATGTAGGCCACTCCATTCGCTGGATTCCTTTGCCCTCAGGATAAACAATCACTAGTGCAGCATGATGAGGACGCGCATTATCATCCATTAATTGAAGTTATTACACTCCTTTTCACACGTGCCGAAAGAACTGCCTCAAAAATTTGCATATTTTTCTGTAGCAAATGTTAATCCCATTGGACTGCGTGATAACGTTGACATCGAGTTACCAACCAATCAGCTTTCATTGAAATTCTCTTAATATAATTAACATAAAGCACATTTTTATGGCTGTTCCTTTAATTTTTCTCGCCAGTGTATTTATTCTATTCTATACTCCAGAGCCGAAGTCCCCATCTCAGTAAGGTATATCAATATCACTATTTTTAAATATTCTAACATCAATAAAGTACACTGCTAATGGTTTTCCCCATAGACCATAATGTAACAGGATTCTTGTGCGTAAACGAACCCTGCAAACGAACTATAAATGCTACACACATCATTTTCAATACGGCAGTTTTTATAGTAAACCTCAATAGCTTATAACATTTACATGGTAATCCGAGTACATTCACGATAGTTAGAGACGGTTAGGCAGACAGACGGACAGACAAATCAAATTGATAAAAACTTTTCATACAATCTTGGAAAGTGTTAAAACGACAAAAAACCGTCAGGAAACTGAATTTGAAGTAAAATGTCACATGTTAATTGTCTTTATTGCTAATTTGAGTAACTTAATAAACCATCATTACAAAACGGATGACAGATTTTTGGTAGTATGTACCAAATTTATTCGTTGTCGATGTATAGAAGTTTGAACAAAATTTAAAATGCATGGAACATTTTAAAGATGTCTATACTGTGAAAATTTCTTTGAGAATGCATGCGAAATGGCATATTTTTTTTCATTTCTTTCCTTTATGAGAAATATGAAACTAAACTTTTGGTAAGTATTTGGCATCATATTAATATTTTTTAATTTGAATAATAAATTTGAACACAAAGTACAATTTGCATTTTTGCTCTTTTGAAACCTTTGCAATTTTCCAATCGGTATAACATCACTAACACCGCACTAATGCTTCACTAGCACCTCACAATACCGTCACTAACATGTTACTAACATAAATTACAGTTGTTCACAATATTTGATAATATGATAAGAGAAATGTATAACATCTTTTTAACACAGTGTTGATCAGTCACGTGTATGTCCATGTTTGCATAGCTACCAACAATTACAATTTTATATTACTGTATTTTTTCAGTAATAATATTCACCTTAATAATCAAACACATCTGTGACTAAATAAGATAAAAATTACTCTTCTAAAATAGTGGAATCAAAAATCCGTAATATGAAGTCGGACAATATGATTGCCGGTCAACAAAGTGATAATTCATCATATTGTGACTCTAGAGTAACTCCACTGTCGAACCACCATGATTGACATTTTAGTCATTTGCTATATGTCACAAAATGGAACACATCATCGTTACTGTGATTTATATACGACTCATTTTCCCCTTTTTGTGGCAACAATGACTACAATAAGATTTCAATTTTGGTCACGATACATTCACATATTGGTCGTATATTGGTCGCAATGCTATAACAGTAATAAAATTAAAAATTCATTAAAAAAGATATCCATTAAACAAATATTACTCTGTAAAATTTTTATAGAGAATATTTTTTATAATTTGGTATATCAGAAATCAGTTCAAGTGTTAAAGAAAAATAAATAAATTCTCAATTAAATCAACAAGCATGAAAAAGAAAACACAAAACGACAAAACGAAAACGAAATATTTAATATTTGATTTACATTTATATGAAAATGGTACAGTAATGCTACGGTAATACAAAAAATATATTATAGATAAATTATTTATTAATACGACAACAAATTTTCCTTGTGTACCCGAAAATTATGTTTTGTTCATTAAGATGAAATATAGAGGTAGGATAGAAGTTAATAATTAAATAATTTATTTAGAGACACTGTGTAGATAAATAGTTTATACTAATTAATAGATAAATAATTTATTCATATCTACAACTTTTTAAAAATGCAAAATAATGATAAAATGTAATATAAGGAATATTTAATCTCAGTAAACTCTTTTATTATAAATTAATTTATCTGAAAATAATGATATAATTAAATATTCAATATTTGGTTATATATTTTTGTAGATTTTGTTACAACGCATGATCTGCCTCTTAGGAAAATGCATTTCAATGAATTATGATTTCAGAGTAAATGTAAACAGACTAAATGTCAATTAAATACATTAAATAAACTTTATTATGCACTTTTATTCTCATTTTCTCTTAATTTTTAATCATTGTGTTGTGCAAAACAGAAAATTCATTTTTCTATTCATAATAGCTATTGTTAAAGCACAATGATTTTAATCAAAACAATCTCTTTATATTCAAGATTATTAAAATTGTGTGCTTAAAATTAAACAAAATGTATTGATTTTTAAATAGTTTCTTGGATTCAAATATTTACTTCTCAACTTTGAAAAATATACGTGGTTTTTTCGAAATGTATCTCAAAAAATGTAAATTTAACAACGCCAAATCTGATGTATTAAGATACTAACTGTATCATATTAGGGAACACTTTAAGAAAATTTTTTGCCACTTTTTAGTGTACCGTTTAAGTTTTAGTGACTGCAAAAATAGAGAGTGTTCGTTATCTCAATTAACTCTTTCTGCACTGTAAACTGAAACGTCTGAAATTCAGTCATATAAGTGTCTGAAACGGGTGGTTAAAAAAACAGACACTTTGAAGTGTCTTAATATTTTAAGACGCTTGTAAATGTCTGAAATTCAGACATTTCAAATGTCTGAAATACCGCCAATTTTTTTACCTGTGTACCTAGAGAAAAAATGAAAACAACGTTAGTGCTGCCATCTATTGATAGAAGCACCTCTATCTACAATTAAGGAAGGGTAATCTAAGTTTCGTTTTCATTCTTACCCAGGCCCTACTGGATACGAAACCAACGCCTTACCCATTGAGCCATCCAGACCACATAGCTAGGGTGAATAATAAGGTGTTATTTTAAATGCAAGTGATGGAATGATATATATGCGTGTAGATATTTTTATAGAATTTATTGATTTGTTACTCAGAAAATTGGAAAATTTGAACGGGATTTTTAAAAAAATCATCAATATGAGTTAATACGGTTAATTAACTCGACAATATTGTTAAGTAACTTTATTATTTATGTGGGGCAAATACATATGAATTATACATATTTTCAATTCGATTGTTATCAATAAATATCTTAATTGAAAAAGTGCTCCCTGTATATTCAAATGTAACTAACTAAGTTTTCTTTTTGACCGATTTTAAACACTTTCCGTTGATTGGTGGTGGTGGTGAGGGGGGGGGGGGTAGCTTTCAACCATACGTTTTGAGACCCGATGTCACAATAGAACTACAAACATTTATTCATTGCTTTGGCACAAACAAAATGACACCACAGATGACAGAAAAAAAACATTTTTTTTCTCAAATTGAAACTATAGTGCTATAGTGGCTGGTAATCTCCCAAAAATATCAATTTAATTATCAGTAACCTAAATTCACACAATGAAAAAATTAAGGGCTTTAAATAAGCGATTAATCTCACTAGCTACACATCCTCAAAAAATTTTATTGTAAAGTATTTAAGTTAACCCATCAACGACGACTTATTTTACACTTCTTTTAATACTTAAATACCAGTTGACACCAGTTTTGCCATACTGTTATTTTAACTGATTAAATCTCTGATAGTTTCACATTAGATAATACGATTTTTTTTTTACTAAGATACTGGTGTTCATATTTAAAGCTTTCATGGCTTAAATGGCAAGTTTTCGTACCAACCGGCATTTTTTGCATTTATTGTCAATTTTTAATTAGTTTTTACACAATTTCGCACAATTTTTATATTCGATGTATACGAATCGTATAGATCGAAGTCATATTATCCTATAACACGATCAAGCAGTGTTGAATTCAGGGTGTGGCCTGGGGGGATCATTCCCCCCTGAGCATCAAAATCCCCCCTGGAAAATTTGAAATTTTATGCTTTTAATGGTTAAAAAGTGCAATTTCCCTCCTAGCATGTCTCCCCCCGGATAGTGGTGTAGTGCTATGAAAAAAAGTGGGGGGGGGGGGGACGGTCATAGCCTCGAACATAGGGTCTGGATAGGAGAACAATAAAATTCGGAATTCAGTAACGCTAAATCACGCAACGAGATTTTCGTTAAAATTTGTTTTGAAACTTACGTAAGCAGCGATAGACAGACAGACGATCCGGAAACCTAAACACTTTTTAACTTCCTTGGAAAGTATTAAAAATCAGTGATTTACTTCCTAAAACTGTTATTTTTTAGCTGCTTATCCTTTAAAAAATATTAATACGTTTCAAAAGTCTACGTCCTCCCGTGCCTCTAGCCGTTCCCCTGAAAATAAAAAGCAGGGGGACGTTTGAAATAAAATAAGAAGTCGGGAGACGCCGTTCTCCAGGGTACCCCAGCGACTACACCACTGCCCCCGGAGCCACAGAAATCCCTCCCGGAGAAAAGTGTCTGAATTCAACACTGCGGATCAGGGCCGGCGCACAGTGTTGAATTCAGGGGGCGGCACGGGGGGGGGGGAATTTCCCCGGAACATTGAAATGTTCCTCCCCCAGAAGATTTGAGATTTTATGATTTTAATGGTCGAGAACTGCAGTAACGTGGGGCCTTCCATTCACCTGGTGTAGTCGCCATCGAACTATAACAACTGGTACAGTCGTACCTCGGAACTGCACATCATCATCATCATTCTTGTCTGTCGCTGCCTGTCTCTTAGGGACGCTGGTCCCAGTGACAGACCTTCAACTGTAAATTTTTCGCTCTCCATACCTAGTTCCTGTCGCGTGTCGCGTGGGGGCCTTTGCCCGGCAGGACCAGCCTTTTTGACTCAGTATGTACCACCACTCACTATTTAAATGTTAAATAAATGGTGGTGGTGCTGGCCGACTGGTGCTGCGGTTTGTCTGGCTGCTTCCGGCAGCGCTCGTGTCTTTGCCTCTGGTGGGCGTTCTGCTCATTGGGGACGTTTTTTTTTGGGGGTCCGAGCATGTGCTTCGTTGGAGGCCTCTGCATGCGCTCTCTCTGCCCGACGGCCACTGGTGTCACTCAAACGAATCCCCGCGTGCCGGGGAAAATCCCGGGTGGGACGTTAAAGGTCCACAGTCTGGCTACTCAGACCAATCTGTCCTACTTAGGCATTAAATCCTCCCTCCCCCGTGGAGAAAAATCTCTGAATTCAACACTGCGCGGCGCAACAATCGGGCAAATGACGCCTGTCCAGGGTCTCGCGCCTCTCTGTACAATTTGAAATAACGTTTCCCTGTGTAAAATAATACCATTTTGTCTTTAAATGTTTTTTCGTGAAAAAAAAAGTTAATTTTATTTGTTATAGCCAAAGTTTATAAAATTGTTGGGAAATGTATTGATGTGAGGATCAATAAAGTAACCTAAATGCTAAAAACAAATATTTAAAATATTCTAAAGTATAGAAGATTTAAATTAAAAATAGTTATACACATTACATGCGAAAAGTTGCATGTTTTTTTCATGCACTTTATTTTCTATATTAAAAATTATTCTCTGATGATAAAATTCTATGATATATTAAAAATTATTCTATGAAAATTATTCTATTCATACAAATTTTAAAGAGGAGTTTTATTAGTGGACTATTGCAGTCAGAGACGCTGGGCCAATCTAAGTTATTTGCCAGTGTGCCCTGGGTCTAATCAAAATTTAGTGGATGGAAAAGTATTTTAAACAACATTCATCCGTTCGAAAACATTCTCTGAAATTGCTGTCATATTCAGTGGCACGATTGTATCACAGTCACTGCGTATATGATACAATTATATTCAATTCAGACACTTAAGTGTCTACTTTTCTATATGTCTGAATTTCAGATATATCATAGTTATTCAGACATTTTTCTCAGTTCTTTCATACCCTGATCATAGTAAGACACTTATGTGCCTTAAATTAAGACATCTTTGATGTCTGAAATTTTACACTGGTGAAAACAATTATAGGGACAAACGTTTTTTTAAAAAAACAAGACAAAATAAGTTATGCCTAAACACAAATAAGGTATCAGATGATCGTTTAGCTCTTCTCGGACACACCTGCCACGCGGTGGTCTGTGTCGTCATAAAGAAGTGGCGCTGTGATTGCATTTGTGTAGAGGTACCTGATTTTCTCGCCGAAGCTTGTAGCGTAAAGACGTTGTGAAACATCGTAGTATAACTCAATCCTTGTTTTTTGAATTTCTTCGTTTACCCATCGTTAGTATGTCTAGTTGTCATTGTCGAGATGATGCCACAAGATGGCGGATAGTTGAAGGACTCGAGGCTGGCCGATCGCAGACTACTTGTTGTAAAGACGCCGTGGTTCCAAGAAATATGGTGTCCTCTCTGTGGAAACAGTTCACAGAGATAGGAACAGTGGTCCGCTGACCTGGCCAATGCCGCAAAAGGGCAACAACGTCGGTTGAAGACTGTTATTTGAGACTTCTAGCCAAAATTGATAGTTTCGCGACAACGACACAACTGTCTTGTCACCTGTATAATGCAACAGGAACATCCATTTCATGGATAACAGTCACCCAGAGACTTAATGCAGGTGGCCTGTATGCTAGGCGCCATGCCGTCTGCATCCCTTTGACTGTGAATCACAAAAAAGCCCGTCTAGCATGGTGCCGAGAACACCTCTCTTGGACAGAGGATAGTTGGGGGCGGGTTCTCTTCAGTGATGAGTTGTGATTCAGTCTGAACAGCGACTCGAGACGTGTTCTCATCTGGAGAGAACCGGGGAGTCGATATCAACCCTCTAACATTCTCGAAAAGGACCACTATGGCGGAGGTGGTCTGGTGGTCTGGGCAGACATCATGGCAGACGGGTGTATCGACCTTATTGTGTTCGATAGAGGTACTCTGACAGGTCAGCGGTACAGGGACGAGATTCTTTCACCCTATGTGAGACTTTTCCGAGGAGCATATGGACCAAATTTCGTTTTTATGGACAATAACGCCCGTCCACATAGGGCTCAGTTGGTGGACGATTACATCGAATCGGAGGATATTCAACGAATAGAGTAGCCTGCGATGTCCCCTGACCTTAATCCCATAGAACACGTATGGGACGCCCATGGACGATCAATTGCAGCTCGAAGACCAGCTCTAACGACCACCAATGAGCTCAAGGGTGCTTTGGTACAAGAGTGGGTCAGGTTGCCACAGGGATTGATAAGAGCCCTGGTAAACAGTATGAAACGCCGATGCGAGAGTTATGTAACTGTTACAGGGAATCACACACCCTATTAGACATGTTTTTCTATGACTGACAGGGTGTCGGTCAACTGCTGAGCTGGACACGTGACCAGTTTCCTTATTTAGGGTGCAAGTTGTGCCTATTTCTGTTTTCCCATATATTGTCTTATATTGGATGATATTTTGGCCAAGTTTGGTTTTATTTGCTTTGTTAGTTTTATTTTAATTGCAAAAAAACCATTTGTCCCTTTAATTGTTTTCACCAGTGTACATTCAGACACTTAAGTGTCTAAATTGTTTTTTCAGACACATATGTGTCTGAATTTAAGACGCCTCTATTTGCAGTGTGTACACGACTGTGCTAAAAAAAATTCTGCTTTAAATATTTTGCGCACAAAATTATTTTTTCTTTTCGGAGAGCATAAGATGTGTCAGTGGTGAGCACGCAAAATCCAGTAGTGAACTCCTATCTGTTCCAGTTGTAAACACATTTGAATTCTTTCAAGAAACGTCAAATCAAAAACGAAATAATGAATAAATATTTTTTTTTCAACGAAAAGGTATTTGTTTTTTTTTGTTTTTTGTTTTTTAACGTTAAAAAATTAACACAATGAAAAAAATAACAAACATATATACAAAGCGGGGAAAAAAGAGTTTAAAATGTTTAGAAAAAAATATAGTATGGAACAATTCAATAACAGCGCTTTCATCGCATACTTTTACTGCAATAAAGACTTAACGCGTAAATGGAACTTTAATTTGAAAATAAGTTATTTTTGTGCATTAATTAAAGAACTATTTTCGAAAAACTATCCAAAAATTACTTGCACTCACGGGTGTACGCAAGGGAGTGCAGGAAGGACGACCCCTTCTAAACATTTGAAAATAGTAAGATATACATTTTGAAATACAAAGAGACATAAGCACCGGCAGAAAGAAATGTAAGGAAGGACAAGATTTTGGAACAGATATGCCTGTGGGGCACAGCCTATAAGTTTAAATAAGCTAAACTAAGAATATTTTAACAAATCGCATCGTGCAATATAATTTTTAAACATATTAACTTAAAAAAACGATGCAAACATTTATAATTATGAATATTAAATTTTACCAAATAAGTTTCTAACAACATTTTTGAAATGCTGTCTTAAAAGTGCAAATTAACTGTTTAAAAAAAAATTAGCAGACTTTGCTTCCTCATTTAAGATAAATTTAACACACATGGACGTTAAAATAAAAACAGAATTAAAAAGGGTTTTCTACGAGAGGCTTAAAGGGGAGGGGGGCTTACCTGACGAAAAATTCTTAGATCCTTTTATTTTAGTCTTTAATTATTCCACAATCCCTTGAATGTATAAATTTTATCATGTTTTTTAATAATCGAACATAAAGAAAATATCATTTGTTAAATTTCAAAATCTATGGATGGGCAAGGGCTCTCCAATGCTCCACATCCTGCTGGCGATTATACTAAAAGTGTGTACCAACTGGGCATCATCCCCTCGCACACACAAACACACACTCCTAATAGCGGCGTAACATAGTTTTTATGTACCCGGGCAAATTCAATAATATTATGTCCCTTCCTTAGCGGCTAGTATAGTTTCATGCTACAATTTTTAAGCAACAAATATCTAGCGTACCTTATATTTATTTCTCGGGGCATTCGCCCCTCGGCCCTCCATATGCTAAGCCACTGCCCGTTAATAAAAATCTTGCGTGATACTTACAAATTGGTATTTTATAATTAGGTAAGAGAAAGTATGGTATGAAAAGTACGACATTTTCATGGTTTTATAAATCTATAATTCTTCTTTTAAAGATCAGATTTAAATTGAAAATTTAATAGTAAACTAATTATAAAACACATTATGAAAGTATTATTGCGTGTCAGTCTGAAAACGACAGCAGGCTCTCATGTGTTCGTTTGTTTACAACTGCTGTTTTCGTGGGCTGCGGCTTTGTTTAACGGCTTGGCGAAGGGGACGACTGTATTAAATTATCCCTGGATTTCCTAGATGTAAAGGAAAAATTTTAAATGTAAAAATGAATTTTTAATTTATCAAAATTCGATAAATTATTTGAAAGTGTGACGACTAAATCTTTATTTAAAGCTTCTTTGCCTTCAGTCTGAAAGTATCATAACTGTAATAATTATATTCACATAATTGATAATTGTAACACATTAAAAAAACAATACGAAATAAGGAAAAAAAATCGGTTTGTATTTCCACAACGTTTCTTTTCCTGCTGATAAAAAAAACTAACGATATGATGTCTAGACTCTTGTGATATACTGCACATCTAGTCTAGTCAATGATTCATCATTAACGGATAGGAAATGCTGACATAGTATATTTTCTTTGTGAACAGATTTCTAATTCTATTGGCTCAATTATATTTTAAAGTTCTTTCAACGAGTGCTTTGAAGATGAACGCCTGATTGTTTTAGTTTTAAGTATAGTGAAATGCTGGACGGAAATTTTGTTTATTACAATATCGAAACACAAACAGAAGCTATTTGGATATGGATTTGCATAGTACATGATGTTTTTCTTACGACAATGGCTAGCTGGTTATCGGTAATGGTTTGTCTGCGTGTTTATTAAATAAAGAATATTCCCTCTTGAATTGAAAAATTCATATGGATGTTTAAAAGTTGCAATATTTATTTGATATTTTTTTCCATTATTCGTCAGTATATTTAAAGAACTATAGTATGAAGGCTATAGAAACGCAATGCCAATAATAATTAAAAAACATACATATTTTTAAAAAATAACGTTTTATCGCTACATTGTGGAATACTATATTTCATTTTACATTTTCAGCAATTTCGATTTGTGTGAATACTTCCTCAAATGTAAGGTTTGGTTTATGTGATTATGTAAATTCAATTTCAATCAGAACTTTTACAGGAAAATACTAAACTTTACTACATATATTATATTATCTATTTGTTATTTAATTTATTTTTATTAGAGTAATTTGTATTTTACATACATGAACTTTTTATCCCGTTATTTTTTACTATTTTATTATACACCATTCACTTTGTATTTACGTATTGTTATCTTATTTGTATGCTTATTTGTATGCTTATTACGTATGCTTATCTTATATGCTTATCTTGTTTGCTTATCTTTGTATTACGTATGCTTATCGTGTTTATCTAAATGAAACATTAAAGCCCTAAAATATTTTTTTGATATTTTGTGAAAAATTTACATGATTTCTTTTGGGTTATTATCTTTCCCCTATTATATGGCATTTCAAAAATTCTTGTATTGGGTTCTCAGTATAGGGATCTATTACGCTTTGCAGAATTTTCTGAGCATTTTCAATCGATATTTTGAGCACGAAAATATGTTAAGGCTTTATCGTTATATGTCAAAGTATGGTTTATAATTTTAATCGACATACAAAGAAGGAGGTCATATATTTTGTTTGAGTACAGATTGTCCAAAAACTGTTGAAACACGCTTTAATGTTTTACCTGTTGGAGATATCTAGACAAAGTAAATGCCATAAGTGTTCATCATAAGGTCGGAATTAAGTTTATGTTGATGAAATATTCCTGCCATTATTCTTTTAAAGTTACACCTTTTAAATTTTTATACGATCCTTGGATCTTATAAGTTCAAACTTCAAGTTATTCTTATAAGTATTCAAAAGAATTTTAACTTTGATCTGACAAATAAAACAGGAAAATTTTCATTCTTCTACGACCCAAAGTCATCGAGTTGTGATATTTTGAATTTTCTGAAATTTTAGAGCCTTTCGGCACAAAAAAATTGAAATATGTTTTTTTTTTACGTGGAAGTTTCGAAATTTCATAAAATTCAAAGTATCATAACTCGTAGAAGAACAGAATTTTTACTCTCTTTTACTTGTCAGAGCATGAGAGGAAATTTTCTAAATATAACTTATAGGAGCTAGAGACCGTATAAAAATTTTATTTTCGTTACTTAAATAAATAACTTTTTTGAAGTATAGGGATTTCCACATGATGAAGAACATCAGTTGAAACATTGTTATACTAGTAACTATACTTTTAAAATTAACTGTTAAGGAATTAGCTGTTTAGTAACTATTTTCAGGTAAATGGATTCCCAAATGATGAAGAACAGCAGTTGAAACATTGTTGCAATACGATCTGTACTTCTAAAATTAACGGTTAAGGAGTTAAGTAAACGGTTACTGTGAGTCAACGATAAGAAATCGCACCCTATATATATTAATGTACATCTACGCATAACTTTGGAACGGATGCTTATATTTTTATTTTGCTGTGGCTGTTCTTGGAAAGTTGTCATTTTCCGAGTGTTCCCGTTTCAATATCTTTGGGATCTAACAATAATATGTTTCACTGTCTGTCTTTTTTTAATTTTTTCATCATAGGCCTTAAATTTCCTAAAATATGACCAATCGTCAGGAAATACTATTATGACGTTAAGGTACACAGTACTACTTTAATTTTTAATATAGCGTTGTAATGCGTAGTTTTCTACAGGGCCACGTCAAAAATTTTAATATCTTATTCTCTACTGAGCATAAAAATGATTAGAAAATGAGAATTCAAATGAATGTGGATTAGAGTCCTTCATCAGGTCGGATAAACCCGATATTGATCAAATACGCCACAAACTGTGGTTTGAGTCGGGTCGGTCAAGGTTTCATTTTTTTCGTTATGCGAGTCGCATTCGGTTTGATTGTACTAATTATTTCGGTTATGTCGTATGTTAAAACTATGCATTTTATTATAAATGAATAAACAGATGTTTAATTTTTTTCTACATGAAGGATCAAACTTATATTAGAGAAATAATTATATTTTACCATAATTGAATTAATATTTAGATTAATTTTTTATCCTTTACCCGTCGGTCTGCTTTTGGAACCTAACAGGTTCGGAAACGGAAAACGTTTTGTCGGTTTCGTAACGGGTTGGTATCCGGACCCCCAACCGGTTAAGAATCTAATGTGGATAACAATAAAGTGTTGCCCCAAAAACTAGAAAACAAGTCAAAATTCTTTGAAATCATTTTTTGTTCTTGAAAATTACATATTTATTAAGAGGGGTCCCAGGAGTCTTACCTTTTGATTGAAGGGAAAATTTGGCATCATATCACATTTAATTTTATTTATGATTCCCTATGAAAAAGAAATTGATAAAAATTTTACCACTGACAGTTTAATATCTTATCTATGTAACATAATTATTTCAGATAAAGTAATTTATATGACACTTGGCAGATGATGCAAGGCATTTTGATGCAAGGAATAACATATACTTCCAATTTAGTATTATGATTGCCATTAGTTGTTTAAAATGAGACTTTTTTCATCAAAAAAATGTTGTTGTTTTTTTAGACGTTTCCGAAAATCAGTGATAGCAAAAGAAACTGATTTTATAAATGCTTCTTAAAATTTCAAAAATATATTGGTTTCTGAGGTTTCAAAATCAAAGAACGCTTTTCGGTATCGTGGGTAGCTCGGAACAAGTTATTGTATATTTTTGTTCGTCATCTAGGAAAATATAATATAACCACGAACGAAAATATACAATAACATCTTCCGAGTTACCCATGTTCTCGAGAACATTACTTTTTTTTATTTTTACTTGGATGTTTCCTAACATCCAAGTAAAAATAAAAAATAACGTGCGTAATTTGAAAAAGTGCGTGAAAAATTAAACGATAGCTATTCAAATAATAACTTCATAGACCGTGCAATTATAGAATATTATCATTTGTTTTGATAATGTCTCAGATGTAGCCGAAACATGTCAACAGTCTGATAAAACTTATATTACTGTTTATAATGTTTTTATTTTTCGCTTTTTAGCAATTAAAAAATGAATTATAAATCTTAATTTAATTAATCTGTAGCATATTGGATATGGGGTAGAGTAGGATATTTTCAAAATTTAAATATTTTTGAAAATGGCGGCATAAAAAATTCCATTTGGCCCCATCAAAGAGGGTCTTAAAAGTCTTGAAAAATATCGAAAAAGGAAAATAAAAAAAACTGCATAGCGCCATAGAGAATTCAATTCTGTTTGCATCAAAAGTTAAAGGAAATCGATCGAGAGCGGTTACCGAGCAATTCAAGAGGTCAAGTAAAAAAATGCGTTTAAAGTTACTTTATTGATAATATGTTAGAATATATATCTGTAGCTATAAATTTTATAATAATGAGAAATTTCAAAAGTGGCTTTTGGGATTCCAGACTATGACTGTCAAACTCAGCGGCATCCGCGGGCGCCATATCTTTCTTTGGGGAATTTTTTGATGCCCTTTTCAATATTTTCTGCTAATAGTTTTTTTAAAGATTAAAATGCATTTTAAAAGATGATTTGTTTTTTAATGAATGTTTTCATGCTTTATGCAAGCAAATAAACCCATGTCACCTGTTTGCATGTTGTTAGCTTGCATACAAGCATTAAAGTTTTTCGCATTACCGAGTGTATCGTATCCAAGTGTTTCGTATTCGAGTGTAATCCCCCCCCCCCCCACCCCCAAGAAAAATGTAATGCTAAATTAAATATAATTTGTTATTTTCATTCTTTTTATTAGCACTTTCCAACCTAGTTGAAAAGTGCTTATGACTTCGGTTTGTCTGGCCGTCTGCCGTCTGGCCGTCTGGCCGTCTGGCCGTCTGCCGTCTGGCCGTCTGCCGTCTGTCCGTGCTCTAACTCCCGTAAATATGCTCGGATTGCTCTGCAATTTTTATATGTTATTGTTGCCATCTATAGCATGTTCCCTATTTCAACGGAAGTGTATAGCACTTATAGTTTTTTTACAGGGACACTCAAAAGAATTCCGTTACATTGCGGTCTATGGGGAAAAATCATTTGTGGTTTATTTAAATAACGTTTCACTAATTTAAACGCATTGAATTTTATATATATCACTAAGGTGCATTAGAAGAAGCTTAATATGGAATAAGGTGTGCATAGCACTTAAAGTTAATTTACAGGGACAGTCAAAAGAATCCCGTTGCATTACGTCTATGGAGAAAAATCGTCTGCGGTTTATTTAAATAATGTTTCACTATTTTAAACGCACTGAAATTTATATATATCACTAATGTGCATTACAAGAGACTTACTACAGAATATTGTGTATATAGCAGTCATGTTCATTTACAGGGACACACAAAATAATTCTCTACTGTCTGTTAACAATAATTCCTGGAAGTGCGTTTTAAGTTACTGAATGAGATTTTAATTTTAACTCGCGTTTTGTCTATTACGTGGTGTGTATAAATTCTGTAGATCCTATACAGGGAAGCACAAAAGTTCGCGAACACATTTCCGTTTATTGACAAAGTCCAGATGGAGAATTTTAAACTGTGCTACGCGTTTCCTAACTGAACTAAAATTTAGCATCCTATGTAGTATATATACAAACCTATAGATCCTATACAGGGCTGAATAAAAGTATTCGGATATTTTTCCGAATATTGTATATGTTGGAAATTCCTGAAATTATGTTTTTAAATAGGTTATGCGTTTTCCAAATTGTTTACTTGGATGTTATCTTTTAGCTTATTAAACGGTATGATTTGTAAAATTATTTTGGAACCGTTGGAAAGTGCTACATAATCTATGCTTGACGCATAATTTTTCGTTCTTGTTTATATATATATTCAGTTTATGGCTGCAGGTGTCGCCATCCGAAAAATCTACAAGAAACTATTCCATTTCTTCCGCCAAGTGCCCATTCATCTTCCAGCACTATCCTTCATCGTTTTTTGATATCCTCCACCCAATTCTTTCGTGGTCTTCCTCGTTTTCTTTTTGAATTGTTTTATAATTAAATGCAATTTTGTGTAGTCTTTCATCACTCATTCTTTTAAATTAACCATACCGGATTAATTGCTTCTTTTGAAGATCATCTTATATGGTTCCATTTATTTTCATCATTTCCTTGATTCTTTCATTTCTTATTCTTTCCACTATTGATATCCTGCATGATCTTCTTAGAGCATCCATTTTCACTGCTGCTAATTTTTTTTCTGTCTCCATAATTCTCCATACCTCTCTGCTCCATATAACAATATGCTCTTTAGAATAGAATTGTATATAGTATTATACTTTCTTTTCCCGGAGATCTTCCCACTCCTGCAAATAGAATTTAATAATTTTACAGCCTTTCTTCTTTTTCAATTTTTAACACTTTCCAACCTAGTTGAAAAGTGTTTATGACTTCGGTTTGTCTGGCCGTCTGCCGTCTGGCCGTCTGGCCGTCTGCCTTCTGTCCGTGCTCTAACTCCCGTAAATATGCTCGGATTGCCCTGCAATTTTTATATGTTATAATCGTTATATATAGCATGTTCCCTATTTCAACGGAAGTGTGTAGCACTTATAGTTTTTTTACAGGGACACTCAAAAGAATTCCGTTACATTGCGGTCTATGGGGAAAAATCATTTGCGGTTTATTTAAATAATGTTTCACTATTTTAAACGCATTGAAATTTATATATATCACTAAGGTGCATTAGAAGAAGCTTAATATGGAATAGGGTGTGTATAGCACTTATACTTACTTTACAGGGACAGTCAAAAGAATTCCGTTACATTACGTCTATGGAGAAAAATCGTCTGCGGTTTATTTAAATAATGTTTCACTATTTTAAACGCATTGAAATTTATATAAGGTTCATTACAAAAGACTTACTACAGAATATTGTGTGTATAGCAGTCATCGTTCATTTATAGGGACACACAAAAGAATTCTCTACTGTATGTTAACAATAATTCCTGGAAGTGCGTTTTAAGTTACTGAATGCGATTTTAATTTTAAGTCGCTTTTTGTATATTACATGGTGTGTATAAATTCTGTAGATCCTATACAGGGAAGCACAAAAGTTCGAGAACACATTTCCGTATTATTTAACTCCAGACGGAGAATTTTATACTGCGCTACGTGTTTCCTAACTGAACTAAAATTTAGCATCCTATGTAGTATATATACAAATCTATATATCCTATACAGGGCTGAATAAAAGTATTCGGATTTCTTAGATGTTATCTTTTAGCTTATTAAAAAGTATGATTCTTAAAATTATTTTGGAAGCGTTGGAAAGTGTTACATAATCTATGCTTGACGCATGATTTTTCGTTCTTGTTGTATTTAATTTTAATTTTAATTTTTACATGAATCAATTGCATTACAGGGGCCTTCTGGTAACCAATGTGATGCGCATATATGTATGTATCGCTGTACTGACAAGGAGAGGGCCAAGCTTGATAATCACAGATTTTGATTATATTTATATATGTTGTAGGATAGAAGCCCCTTAGTCGCGGGTTCAACGGATTTTATACAACGCTCCTTAGTTCTCGAGAAATAGGGGGGGGGGGGGGTCTAATATTATAACACAACTTAACTACCTACTTTGCAACGGGCTTACTGCGTTGGTTAAAGCTCAATTGTTATGGCGTCTGCTCGTTGATCCGCGGACTCAGGTTCGAGGACGAAACACGTTGCATCTATTTTTCTCTCTTTTTTTTTAATAAATATACTTGCAATTTTAATTTAATAATCGCAATTAAAAATTATAATATTGTGCCTTAATTATAATAATATATTTTTAAATTTCTTTTAACTAAATCGATATATAAAACATCATCAAACGGTTTTTTTTAATCACATTTAAAATGTATTTCATGTATTCTTTATCGATGCAATGATATTGAACAGTTGTGTCAATTCGTGATTTTTCAGAAACATCATTTGCACATCGCCTTAACAAAGATATCAATGGGATAATAATACTACTCCGTTTTTAAAGTTAGAAGCATAATCATATTAAAAATTAGAATAAGAATTGTATTGCAACATATTTTTTGCACATTAATGAATTTTAAATTTGTAATACGTATGCTTGCACTTTGAATTGTTTTGCTTTCTCATTTATCTTCTTTCTGCATTTATTTTTTTAATTACTTTATTTTATTATAAATAAAAAATTTTAAATAGGTTAACATTATAATTAAAGCATATTATTATAATTTTTAACTGCGATTATTAAATTATAATTAAAAGTATATTTATAAAAAAAATGAGAAAAACAAATGTAGCGCGTCCCGGCCTCGAACCCGCGGATCAACGAGTAGACGCCATAACAACTGAGCTATGGCCAACGCAGTAAACCGGTTACGAAATAAATATTTAAGTTGTGTTATAATATTAGACCCCCATTTTTCTCGAGAACTAAGGAGCGTTGTATAAAATCCGTTGAACCTGAGACTAAGGGCCTTGTACCCTACAGCATATATAAAAATAATCAAAATCTGTGATTACCAAGCTTGGACCTCTCCTTGTGAGATATGTTTGTTGCATATCTCCAAACATGCGAATAATGGCGACCTTCAATATTTACAGACCGGTTAAGATGCACCTCTTACTAACAAAAAATTCATAGTTTTGCAAAAATAAAAATAAACAAGAAAGAATAATCATGCGTCAAGCAGAGATTATGAAACACTTTCTAACCCATTCAGAATAGTGTAACAAAACTTCCCCGTTTAATGAGGTTAAAGATGATTTTTGAGTAAATAATTTGAAAAACGCATAACACATTTGAAAACTGAATTTCAGCAATTACCATCTATAGCCGTAAAATATTCAAATTCTTTTGTGAAGCCCTGTATTTGATCTATAGATTTGTATATATACTACATAGTATGATAAAATTGCGTTCAATTTGGAAACGTATAACGCAGTTGAAAACTGTCCTTCAGCTTTTATTGCTTTTAAGATATTTTTATTTTAATTTCAAAATACGTGGTTTCTGGATGCAAATTTAAATGTAACGTCTAAAGCTCACCTAGTAAGAGACAAAAAACTTAGGATGTTTATTACAGACCTAAACTGAAAGAATTGAAACAATTTTGAGGTTTGCCCTAATTTATTCCGAATTCAACCCAACAGTCTCTGTGCTAAATATACCTAGCTTAAATAATGTATCTGCAAATAATCCAAAAGAAAAAAATAAACATGTTTCTTTTATCGTGATAAAAAAAGCATGCGGTTTTTTATAAATCTACATCGTTAAGCATAAACACTGGAGGCTTTTGAAAACACCCAATTTTCATGGTAAAATCTGGTTGTTGCCTTTCCATTGATCTATAATTACAAAATGACGTGATTTTCTGTTGGTGAAAGTTCTTTTTCAGTACTGCTGCCAAATGTGCATAGCTGCCACTACACATTGTAAATGCTACTTTTTGTATCACCTGTTACATTATATAACGGATGAAAAAATTATCAAGAATAATGAAAATTTTAAGTATCGTTGAATTATTTTATTAGTAAAATTTGAACTCTTAAGGAAAATTTTTGTTATTATCTTTCCGAAAATGGAAGAAAAATGCATCTATTCTGAATAAACAGAATATACCTAAGTTAAATAATGTATCTGCAAATAATCCAAAAGGCAAAAAACATGTTTCTTTTACCACGATAAAAAAGCATGCTTTTTAAAAAATTAATATGTAGAGTTAAACATAATGACTGGAGCTTTTGAAAAAACCCAATTTTTATGATAAAATCAGGTTTTTGCGGTTCCACTGATCCATAATTACAAAATGCCGTAATTTTCTCTTGGTGAAAGTTCTTTTTCGTTAGTGCTGCAAAGTGGGCATAGTAACCACTATACACATTGTAAATGTTACTTTTTGTATCCCCTGGTTCATTATATAATGAATGAAAAAATTATCAAAATAATGAAAATGTAAAGTGTCGTTAAATTATTTTATTCGTAAATTTGGACTCTTAACGAAAAAAGATTTTATTACTTTTCTGTAAATGAAAGAAAAATACATCTATACTAATTAAAAATTAATATAGCTTCATATTAATTATTTATCTATTACGCTTGAACTCTTGAGGAAATGAACTGACTGTCAGGATACTTTTTCAGCTAATATTAGCGAAGATTCTAATTAAATGAACAATGTATCTAATATGTATTTATCTTACATCAAATTAAAAGAAATCAAAATCCACATTATAATAACACCGTGATTGTAATTATTATTATGCAACTTGCTTTCAAGAATTATTTTAGATTTTTCGCTTTTAATTAAATTTTAATGCATTATTGGCAATTGTTTTGAAGTATCTTTAAGAAAACAAACTCCGAAAACAAAATAGTCATTACTTTAATTTGAACCAGGTAGTGTAGATTTACTATCAGCTAATGAGAAGCCTTTTTTAACATTAGGATATTTAAATTTTAAATTTTATGACATTTAGACATGAATTATAAATGTTCACACTGGCAACGAGTTTTTTGTAATTCAGAAAACTTGTAATGAGCAAAATTTCTGTAGTGGCAGTCTAATGCTTCTTAATCCTTTTATTATTTTTTTATTGAATCGGTATTGTAATTTCAAACACATTTTAAATACGAGTGAAATGTCATTAATTTATTTTGTATATTTAATGTATTATTAAATGCATTGTGTGTGTAATTTACAACTGCTTGAAATTTGATTTAAGTAAAATACTCAGAAAATAAAATAATCATTGTTTGAATTTGAACTAGATCTGTAGATTTACTACAGACTAATGATAGAGGATTTTTTTGTAATATTATAATACTTAAATTTATAATTTCATGACATTAGTTAGACCTGAATAATAAATGCCCTCACTGAGAACGAGATTAGTAATACTTAAAACTTGCAATAAGCGAAATTTCAAAGTAGAAGACTAATGCATGTTAATCGTTTTATTAATTTCTACCGAATCGGGTTTATATTTGTAAAACTGTTCTAAATATGAGTGAAATGTATTTAAAGTTCTTACTGTAGGAAATATATTATTAAATGTATTTAATGTATTATTCACAATTGCTTAGAAGATTTTTTAAGAAAATAAATTTGAAAACAAAATATACAATATTTAAATTTGAACCAAATCAAAGAACCAATTCAAAGTACAGATTTAGTATTAACAAATGACAAAGAATTTCTAGCAACATTATGATTCTTAAATTTCAAATTTCATGACATTAGTTAGATTTGAATTATATATGTCCTCTGTAATTCCTAAAACTTGTAATGAGCTAAATTTATGAAGTGGCAGCCTAATGCTTCTTAATCCTTTTATTAATTTTCTGCTGAATTGAGTTTGGATTTTCAAAAATATTCTAAATGTGAGTAGAATGTAATTAATGTATGTAATGTATTTAATGTACAGGTTAGGCAAAAATTCCTTGAAACATTTGGAGATGCAATAAAAAATACAGTTACTGGAGTACAAGCGTGCAATTTCGACGAAAATAATTCTCGTGATCAAACGTTTTGTTTAAACAAAAGTGAATTCAAAACATTGCCAAACGATAGCGCTATGCTTTCAAAGTTGAAAAAAAAACATCAAAAAAGCAGTCACAGACTGTTTATTTCGTACAATCTGCTACAACACTTCAACGTGTGCGTTCTTTATAGCTTAAATCCTATCTAAAAGGCGCTGAATTTCCTACTACACGTTGAAATATGTTAGTACATTGCACAGTTGTTCCAACAATAACGAGAACGCGCCATACATTTTAATTGTCAAATAGTCGCAGAGAAAAACAAAAATAGCCATTATATTTGTAATTATGTGTTTATCCAATTTACCGTGCAGAACTGCTCATTTTGAGTAACTATGTTTACGGATTTTATAACTTCTTATTTTGAATTTTGGATTATTTTTTCAGATATGAAGTTATAGCGCCATCTATGGTATTTTTTAAGAATTATTTTTTTAATTGCGTAAAAAATCTTTTGATCATGAGAAGCATTTCTGTCCGAAACGCATTCTTGTATGCCAATTACTTTATTTTTCATTGAGTTTTAAAATGTGTCAAAAACTTTTGGCCCACCCTATATTAGTTATAACTGCTTAGAAGATTCTTTTTAAAAAGTTTAGGAAACTATAGTAATTATTTAAATGTGTGTACCTTATATTGCTGACTCACTATCAACTAATGGATAAAAATTGTAACGTTATGATTTTTAAATTTCAAATTTCATGACAATATAATCTGAATTATAAATTATACACTGAGAATGAGCTTTGTAATTCTTAAAAGATGTAACGAGCTAAATTTCTGAAGTGACATCCTAATACTTGTTAATCCTTTTATTATATTGCTACCGAATGGAGTTTCGATTTACAAAAATATTTTAAATATGAGTGAAATATACAGGCGTACCTAATTTGAATGAGCTGCTATACAGGGTGTTTCAGTATAGAAGATAAAAATTTAAGAGTTGCTAGAGTAGAATTTTTGTAAGAACCGGGTTCGGCATACAAGATGTCTCATTTCAAACGTTCGTATGTTTAATATTATTGAAGATATTTTCATTAACTTACCTTGCGTTGAGAGAAATATAATAGCACGAGAATACGTTTCTAACAACAACATTCAAACAATCCAGGCACTAACTATTTGGGAATGTAGTTTACAATATATACTTTGTCTCTGACCGAATTAATCTGCATTTCCAGCAATTTTCACAATGTCATCTCATTTCATTCAAAAAAGAAAAACTCGCTTGAATATTTAGTTAAAATATCTTCAATATGAATGAAGTATCTTAAACGCAAAAAAATAAGGTTCGAATTGCCTCGAGACAAACATTATTTAGGAAAAAAATAAATGCATAAATAGAATATGGAGAATACATTCAGAATACGGTTTTCTATACAAAAAATTTTTGTTTTGGTGTACACTACCGAAATTTAAATTTGCCACATTCGTACTAAAAGTCTTGTATTTTCATAAGCAACTATACAGTGCTTGACTGCTTTTTGTTAGAGCATTATTTAGGGTTATCAGGAAGGAATCATCCGGTTACAAAATTTAATATTTTCCATAATTACAAACAGAAAATTTTAATTAATATGTCATTGTAAAGGAAAAATGTTAAATTTTTAGTTTGTAATATTGTCTTTTCGCAATATGTGGCATACAGCCATCATAGCACAAACGTTTTCATATTTATCTAATACCGTATCATATATTTATTTCCATAGAAAGTTTTTTAATTCTTAAATTCCTTCTCTATGCTGCTCAAAATTATTGCTATTTTTATTCAAAAAAGTGTTTTGAAAAGATTGCTAAAGTTTTCTGCAGCATCAGTTTATTCTGCTACAAAACAGCCTTTTGTGCTACTACAAAAATTTAAATTCGGCTGCAAAACTGCAATTTATCCTGCTACAAAAGCAGTTTTAAAAAAAATTATCATTTTTTTTTCTTCCCAGTGACATATTCATTATAATTTTCTGTTTGTAATTATGGAAAATATTAAATTTTGTAATCGGATGATTCTTTCCTCATAACCCTGTATTATAGGATGTATATTCCGAGACGAATGTGTTAAAAAGGATCACTAACGTGAATTTCAACATGTTCTCTATAGATTATGGCGTGAGTAGGATTTATCGTTTATCTATAGAGACGCACAAAAGAATCCGGTCATAGGACCGACTATGATAAATATTTGCTGTAAGATAAATATTTGCTGTGGTATGTCTTTTTAAAGTTTGATTTTAAGCGTATTTAGGTGGCGTGTATAAATTCTATAGATCGCATACATTTTCGTTACATGAAAGAATTCTTAACACATTACCGAACATAAACAGCAGTTGCTGAAAATGGATTTTAATTCAATTATGTGTTTTTTTTAAATGGCTTATTTATATACCGCATTTCATTATATGAAAAAAAAATTGAGATTTCTTAATGATATTCTATCAGTGTTGGAAAGTGCTTCGTAATCTATGCCTTATCGATGATTTGTCGATCTTGTTTTACAAAAGTTAGTTTTACATGAAGTTCATTTATTTTATAAATATAATTTCTATAATTTTTTTTGTCTACTTATTGACTGGTACCAATCCATTTCCCTGCGTAATATCTTAATTTTATTTTTCTCTAAAATTATGAATAAACTCCTAACACATTTCTTTTAAATTTCTATGAATATTTAAGAAAAAAATTATAAAAAAAACATACTTTTCCGTGTTACTTTGATCCAAGGAACGCAAATAAAGTGTCAAAAATGGGTGTTACTATTTAAAAAAGTAAAGTTGTATGAAGACGACGTGTAATTTAAAACTGCATGTCTGTTTTTAAAGAAGACATTGAATATAATAGCACATTTGTTGTGATTTTGTTATAAACGATCTGAAAATAAAGTAAAATGTATCTCTTTTTTATTATTTTTTTGGACACCGACTGTACTTTCATTGACAAAGTAGTTATGTTTCTAAAATATTGAAATCATTGAATCACACCGGGATTTTAAAACAAATTTATTTCAAAATAAGTAAAAGCGTTTCTTCACCTACTACATTATGAAAGCAAAATTTGATTTCAAAATTCCAGTGTCATTGTGGCGTTTCGGATTTAAAATTAAGTGGGATATACAGGGTGTTTCTAAATGAATATCGGGGTTTTAACGCTTGATAGAATTTATTGCATAAAACTTAAAATTATAATTTAAACATAAAATGAAAGAGCAACTCAAACAGTTTTACCTACAAGCTTACAAGTGTTCAATGTGAACACCTTTCGTCACACGGTACACATGAAGTCCATAGCTCAGTTTTTCCCAAGCGTTAATTAGTGTTTGTGGGGTAATTAGTTTTCTGTTTTTTAATTTAATTGTTGTAAATTAACTGTTTTGTAATTAGTTTTCTGTAATTTACTGTTTCTTAGGATCCTTTATGAACCCCAACAGGTAGAAATCACATGGCGTGAGATCGGGTGAGCGTGGAGTGGCGTTTGGGAAGAACTGAGCTATGGACTTGATGTGTGCCGTGTGACGAAAGGTGTTCACATTGAACACTTGTAAGCTTGTAGGTAAAACTGTTTGAGTTGCTCTTTCATTTTATGTATTAAGTATAATTTTAAGTTTTATATAATAGATACTACAAAGCGTTAAAACGCCGATATTCATTTAGAAACACCCTGTATTATATCCCATCGCCTTTCAAGGGTTTAAATGAAACTATATGTGAGTTTAAGGTGATTAAGGTGATATACAAGTGTAATTATTAAAATATAAAAAGTTCAATTAATAAAATAGTACATACTGTGGCTCAAAACTATTATAGTAAACATTTACGGATCACGTCACCACAAACAATTTTCATATGGAAAACCAGGCTTGTACTCACATGTTTAATCTTAAGTATAGGATCCTTGACTCCAAGCCACAATCTGATTTTTTTTTTCACTTTGAATAATAAAGATTTTTCAGTGTAGCTTTCAAAAGACAAATTTTGATTTTTTGCAAAATGTGAGGTCATTACATAGCATCAGCTACACTTAAAAAAATGGAGCATATAGTTCAGTGTTGTTTGGATGTGAATAGCGGTCGTTCTTAGCACATTTCATATATCAACCTATTTTAGATAAATAAAATAACTCTGCGGAAAACATGTTTCAACATGTTCCTTGTTATTAGCATTATGATCGAAAATCCTAGTTCGGGTAGCGTACCTTGTACTTTACATCAACAAGAGTTCAAGCGTCTTTTTTTTTTTTACAGAACACAAATTTCTAAGTCACTTTTTTGTTAAAAAATGAACGAGTCAAAACAAAAGAAATGGCCTTAGATTATAAACTAATGAAAGAAATAAATAAGAAAGAAAAATCATGCGTCAAGCATAGATTATAAAATAATGAAAGAGATAAATAAGAAAGAAAAATCATGCGTCAAGCATAGATTATAAAATAATGAAAGAAATAAATAAGAAAGAAAAATCATGCGTCCATCATAGATTATAAAATAATGAAAAAAAAAATAAATAAGAAAGAAAAATCATGCGTCAAGCATAGATTATAAAATAATGAAAGAAATAAATAAGAAAGAAAAATCATGCGTCAAGCACTATCAATCACTTTCTAAAACTCCCGAATAGTGTAACGGAACTTGACCGTTTGAAAAGGTAAAAGAAAATATCTAAGTAAATAACTGAGAAAGCGAAAAACACATTTGAAAATCAGATTTCAGCAATTAATGCCCATAGCGAGAAAGGCAGCCATTTTTTTTTTTTTTTTTACATCCCAGCACATGATCTATAGATCTATATACTAACATAGTGCGCTATAATTAAGCTCAGTTACAAAGGGCATAACACAGTAGAAAATTAAACTTTAGCAATTTCCACCAATACACTAAAATGCATTCGAATAAATTTGTATATATCTGCATAATATCTACATATTTTCATTCACGCCTCATGTTAAACTAAAATTTAATTAATTCATGCAAAAGACGAATAACGCAACTGAAAACTTATTTTCAGAAATTACCATCCATGGACGGTTCTTTGCGTAGCCCTGTATATGCATTTTTTTATGTTCTACAAATATCTATTAGTATAATAAAGCATAACTTAATTAGAAAACACACGCAAATCACACTTCTACACAGTAATTCTTGCGAATAATTTTGTGAATATTATCTATAGAATTTAAATACACCACACTGGATGCAAAAGTTTAGTCAAACTTAAAAACACGCACCACCCGAAATCTTGTGTGGGTCACTGTAAATGAAAGATAACTATGCACGTCATAATAAACAGTAAGCATCTCTATTACAGAAATGGATATCAATTGCATTATGTTTGAAATAGTGTAATATCATTAAAATACACCTTATTCGTTTCCCGTAGACCATGATGTAGCGTGATTATTTTAGGTGTCCCTATATAAATGCTACACACTGTATTTTTAAAGAAGAACATGCAGTACTAAAACCTCATCAACATATATCAAATACATGGTATATAAATATAAACATGGTATATATATGAACTATAAATGGATCGTTCGGCAAGAAATAAAAAATAAAAATGCACTAGTTCGTGATCTTGCAAACAAAAAAATCACAGGTAAAGCAACTGAAATTATAAAGAGTTACTGAAGAAAGAATTAAGAATTATTGAAGCGATTTCAATACATTTTTAAATAGCTTTAGCATTTGTTAAACTATAAAATAATAATCCGAAAAAAAATATAACAAAAAAAGCAATAGTTATATTAATAATAAAAAAACACTAGATTTCTTTTGTTTGCAAAATTGTATAACTATTATATTTTTTATTATTTATTATTTCTTGCTGAACAATCAATTTATAGTTTAGCTATACCAAAACTATTTAAATATTATTAAAATTGCTTGAGCAGTTGTCGGGAAAAATCTATATCAATGTCAGCTGTTTCATATGTGATTTCGCACCGGATGCCGTCCGCAGAAGTAGGGGGGACAAGAGTTTGAAACTTTCAAAAAATTAGTTTTTATTTGCTTTTTCTGACATCTAACAGCATATAGAACATCTCTGCCAAAACTTTAAGTAAGGAATGGCACGCCTCAATTGATTATAAACAATGAAGATCGCCATTATTCCTATGTTTGGAGATAGGAAACAAACATATCTCAGTATAGTAACAATACACGTATATATATATATATGTACGCGTCACATTGGTACACAGAAAGACCCTATAGTGCACCAAGCATGCAACGTATTGAAATTTCTTGAGTAGTTCTCGAGAAAATGATATTTTATTACCAGCTATTTTATATATGATTTTTCAACTGTTGTCACCCCCTTAAATAAAACTACTTATGTGGATTTTTGAGAGAATGAACAATATTTTCATAGCAATATTTATTTCATTGAGAATTGCGACTATTTATTCGCTTTAAGGATTCACGATCAAAAGCGGTAAAATCTTAATTTTATGCCGAAAGAATCGTTTCATATTTAATATTGTATTCAAAATAACTTCGCATTCCTTTAGTTCCGTAACTCTGAAATAACGATGAATACTATTTTTTTATTTGTCTGTCCGTCTTCAATTTGTTTACGCGCCACATTGAATGGCATTTTATTCGTCTTATTCATATCACCCCTTGTAAAGCATTATTAAACTCCTTAATTTACATATAAAGTGAGTTTTTCTTTGTGTGAAGCGGAAAATAAGTCAGATGGCGTTGAAGCAGAAAAAAATGCTCTACATACAAGAATTTTTGTTTCAAGCATTGAGAAAAAAACCACTGTTAAACTACGGTAAAATTTCTTACGTGTAACTGGCAAACATCAGCAGCCTTTTCATTTTCTTATCTATTCACTTTCAAATAAATCTGTTCTTTAAAAATTCAAAGAGCGGTAAAATTTCTTTTGAATAAGTGTTTTTTATTGAAGCTTAAATATATTTCATGGAAATTGAAATCAATAAGATTTTTTGTATTAATTTTCATTTCAATTTTCAGTCGTATAAATAACAACACGGATAAAATGTATAAATATATAGAAAAGCGTGCAGGAGGAAACAATTAAAATAAATTCCGAGCATATTTTGCTGCAATCTATATTTTAACCTAGGAGTACTCACTACGTGGTCCGCGCGGACTGCAGTGTTTTTTAAATAGAAATCTTCACGTTATTTAATTGCAATTTTTTTTTTCGTTAAATAAGGCGAAAATTACTTTTTGCAAATAGCTATATGCGAATACATTTCGCAAGGAATAATGAGTTCCACTGTTCTTACCAATTTAATTTAATATGGTATAAATTTTATGTTCAACATATAATGAAAATTTGTATTTTTGGTTGACAATTTTAGTTTGGCTTTAAAGTGCGGTATCTTTGTGGTTAACCTGCACATTTTGTAGCTTACTCCGGGGAAATTGTGATAACTCTGCAATTAGCGACTTTTTTAATGCAGCAAACTATTGTCAATCGTTGAGCTAGATTTAAAATCAATTCATGCTTAAAATTAATTTTTAAAATCACAAAAAGTCACTGAATTTAACTGCAGTTTTCAAACGAATTTGCCATGCATAGGGACCTTTCTTCTTACGATTTCTACTACATTGTAAAATATATTTATATAATATATATATATGTGTGTATGTGTGTTGAATTTACAGAAAAACTATAAGTCAAGACGTCAATACTTAAAATATAATTGAATCTTAAAAGTTTTGAAACATATTCAGATAGAATCTTTCATAATTTTTCGACTGCTTGATTTATCTTGTAAAACATTAGCAAAAATTATCTCTAAAGGACAAAATAAAGTAAAAAAATACTTTGTTTCTGAATACACAATAGAAAAATCTGTTGATTTTACAGAAAAACACTGTCAGCTACGGCACCAGTAAAAGACCAGTAAAAAGTTTATTTTGTGAAACAAATCTGTATTTATTACAAACTTCCATTTCTTTTAAAAAATTTTGCCGTAAAACAAACAGTTTACAGATTTCCTCCGAAATAAAATCTGTATTTATGACAAACCTTCTGTTATTTTAACAGATAGTAAAATAAACGGATTGCAGAATTTTTTTTCTAATATAAAACAGTTTTTTACTGGCATCCTGTCTGACAGATTTTTACTGTAAAATCAACAGTGTTTTTACAGTGTACGTTCTAGATTACCATGTTTTCAATTTGTATTTGTTATCTGTTCGTTTATTCCTTAAAATTAATTGCACCCCTAAAAACCCCTAATTGCTTCTATTTCAAACATTATATTGTTCATCAAGCAGTGTTTTCTTGAGTACTTTGAATGAAGACTTTTAAGGAAAAGTAACTATAATTTTGTTTTCGTAATGAAGTGTAACTTTAAAAAAAAGCAAGTGAGAGTACCAAAGTACCGTTAGTACCAAACCTGCGACTTTAGCTTTTCTCTTCTTACTTGTTAGCCAGCAAACTAACCACCATTCTGACTTGATTTGCGTAGTTATATTTTTTACAGAAGGGCTAACTAGAAGGAGATGTCCCACTTAACGTATATTATTAACCCGTATCCAGCCCTAAATCGAGATGCAAAACCGTCAATATAATAGAAGTCAGCGCCCTAACTACTAAACAGAATTGATGTTTTGGTACATTTTGTAAGACTGAATAAAAAATATTTATGTTTGCTGATGAAACAGCTTTTGAATGCATTTTTTCTCGTTTTCTGATGACGAAAATTGATTTCCACTAAATAAAAAACGAATAATAGTATGTGATTCAAATAAACATTTCTATATAATAAAAACAAATGTAGATAAAGTCTATTGTTTTAAATCTCTGAAATGTTTTAGAAGATAAAATGCATACATTTTTCACCAAAAGCTAAAAATTATCTCTATCAAAACTCTTGTAAAAACGAGTGTTTTGTTTAGTTTAACATCCATCGGAAAATTTATGCAACATTAATGATGATATTAATCTAAGATAAAATAAAATTTTGCCTTCAAATCTGAAAAAGAAAACAATGCCTTACTTCAAAACAAGCTTACAAAAATAATAGAAGCATTAAAATAAATAAAATTTATTCAAGATTCAGTAGCGGAATTTCATTACTCGTAGCATAAAAAAAACATAAAAGATAAGAAAAATAAACTTAAGTTAAAAACATCACAATGTTCATAAAGTAACGTTTTTTAGCCTTAGGCAATTAATATATGATTCAATAAAGCATTCAAGTATGTAGAAAAAGGTAGTTATTTTGATATTTGCATATTTTAAAGAGAAATTTCTTTTACTAAGAATCGTTAAATTATTCGATAATTTGATTTTTATAGCAAATAAAAAGCCATTTTTAAAATAATACTGCGTGTTATATGACACTGATTAAGCCACAATAGATGACATTATTATTTTTTGTTGTTGTTGTTTTTTCAGAAGCAAAATTAACATATTTCTCTTGAAAATGCATTAAAAGAATTCTATTTAGGATATTTCTTGATAATAATACAAAGAGAATGAAAAAATTATTATTTATTAACACACCATAATATATTTAACGCGTTCAAAGGAAAAAGTATGGAAATAATTTTGATTTTTGCTATCATTGCACAAATACGATATTTTTCATTCTGTTCGTACAAGCTGACTCAAAGTATTTCAATTGGTCATTTTAAAAATTACCTGTACGTTTGTTTTTTTTAAACGCACTTTTTGATGCAAATGAATCCTTCAAGGTACTCTTACATTAAAATAAAACATATTAAAATAAATTAGCACATTAAAACAAACAAAACATTCAACAAAAATGACACAATTTTTTTTATCCATTTCTATTCAAAAGTTACGGACAAATTGTTTGTTATTGCAAAATAACAATCGTTAATGACTATATCAAGATAAATTCCAAAGGACATAAATAAAACAAACAAAAAATGTGATTGAACACGATGGTGAATAAGACTAGATTCCTTAATACATGGCTGCCATTTTTTACGCTTTTTTGCTACCACAAAAATTTAATAGATATAAGTTATTTAATCTCAGATTTGGGCGATTAAATAAGGAGAAATTCATTATCAAATTTTAGAGGCAAGAAAAAAATGTAAAAGTTGGTAGCCTATGCTTAATGAAATAAGTGCGAAAGATTACAGATTTTAAATACCTCTATTTCCAAATAATAATCTTCGCCTTATTAAATCGCAGAAATTCGCGATTTAACAAGGCGAATTACTTTTTCGAATAATTGTATAAACAAATACGTAATTTTTGGTATCCATGCCATCAACCTTAACCCCTTGAAGGGCGGATGGATATATTTTATCCCACTTAACTTTAATCTAGATTTATGCCAGAATCTTTGAATAGAAATTTTTTTGTAAACATTTGGCGAAAAAAAGATGTAAAATTGTAGTTCCTTATTTTCAAATGATTTTTTTCAAAAATTCTGGTGTGAATTCAACGTTGCAAAAAGACAATCTCTTGCCCAAGAAATGGTTAAAGCTGTCACATAGCTAATAAAAATATGATTAATGCTTTTTTGTATCATTTGTATGGCACTAAATCCCATTTCTAGTAAAAACAACATAAGCTATGTTTTTTAAATTTAATTCTTACAAAATAAATTATTGATAACGAATATACAAAGTTGAATATTTAAGTAATATAGTGAGTATAAAACATTCTTAAAAAATCTAGCATTTGTCTGTAGCACACTTTTTATTGATTTCGAAAAAACTTGGTCAGAACACGAAAATCATATGGATTTCTAAAGAAAACCTTTTAGGTAGATTTCGTAAGATATACTACCTATTACATTCTCCCCTAAGTTGGAATTTTTGAAAAATTTTTGCAGATCTACGCCGATCATGACTCCAAGAACCCAAAACCACCCTCAGTTCAAAACTTTATCTATCTATCTGTGTCGCTTTTTTATGGACACGATAACTCGAATAATTCTTCACAAATCTCTTCCAAACTGATACATAAAATCAAGGGGCATAAAATATCGGTCAAGTTCGTTAATGGGCAAAATCGAACCAAGGGGGGGGGGGAATGGGGGGCTTTTTGTGAAAACAGAAAAAACCCATAACGTCTTAATTATGATACCTATCGAATCCGTTTAAAGTTATTATTACTTCTAGGAAAAGGGCCGAAAATTTATGTATAACAGATTTTTGATATAAGTAAACATGGCCCCAAGGAGGGGGGGAGGGGGCGTTTTAGAAGAAAAAATTCATAACTTCGTCAATTTACAAGATATGAAATCCGCCTAAATTTATTATAAATCATCTTACTATTATCTAAAACTTTTATATTGACCAGTTTTTATAGGACCAACCCTTACAGCAAAAATAAATAAATAAATAAATAAATAAAAAATCCCTGCCGGTTCCGCCTGCGAACAAGTTACATTTCGAAGTGGGCGGTCCCTTATGGAACCCAACTGCGGCATCATGGCAAAAAGGGGATTTCTTCCGCAATTCCCAACAAACCGGCACCCCACGGTCTGCGTCTCCGAAATATACCTGTGCCTGTGGACCGACCCGTCAGGGATTTTTTTATCATTGTTTGTCCTTTATTCAGTCCAAATAAAAAATACGGTCAGCATGTTTATAGAATGATTTGCGCTCAATATTCTGAATTTTTCAAATAGAAATGTATAGAAATACACATAAATTAATAACACTAAGGATACAAAATCCTGTACAGATAGCCTGTATATAAATATACATGTATGAAAAAAGGGTTATTTATTTACATAATTTGTTTAAATAAAGCTCTGAATTTTTATACAGAGCGCACACTAAAGTCCTGTACATCCCCCATTAACGTCAGATCAGCCACAGCTGCAGTAATAAATGTGGTGTCTAGGCATAGTAAAGTGGATATGCGTTACGCTATGAGAAAGCTTACAGCGCCACCTGACCACAAACTATAGCGTTAGCGTTCCTATCTCAAATTATGTACGAGATACTTGGGAAAGGTTCAAGCGTCCTCGATTTAATATATGATGACTTACATGTAAAAATAACTTTATAAACCACGAAATGTATTTTTTTATATTCTATTCCCAGCTTAATACGCCACAAACATGCAAAAGTGTGGCCTTATAAGATAGAATTACGTTTATTAATAAAACTTACACATGTAAGCAAGTTACACTTTACTTTAATAAGAAAATCAAATTTTCCATCATTGGAGCACATGTAGAGTGCATGATGCATTGTTGCCGTTGGTGGACGGATTCAACATACTTACTTCAATTTCTTATTTAAATAAACTGTATCTTGCTTACATGTATTAATTGCAGTTGCAACTGTGCGTCAGTTTTAAAATTTCACACTTCTGGATGCAATTAGTGGAATATTTAAGCAGGTGGTTGGATATAAGATATGTACATTTCAGGGTTTCTAATAAAGTTACTATTTTAATAAGTATGATATCATTTCACACTGAATGGAGGACGCTCAACAACTTTGTAACTGACGTTTTCTTCGTATCCTCGTTTTAAAGATAGCAACGCTACCTCTTCATTTTGCCGCCAGGTGGCATCGCTTTTCTATACCTAGACACAACACAAGTGAAACAGCTGTTGCCGTTCTGAAGTTAATAGGGGTAGACAGGACTTTAGTGGGCATCCCCTATATAGAAGCTGTTGTTACTTATGTCGTGAACTAATTGAGAAATCCGACTCTTTGAAAACAGCCTAGTCTGTTATAAAACTAATTGGAGAATGATCTGCATTTTTCCAATCTGCCTGATATTTTTTTAGGCTCATTGCAAAGAGCCTATGCAGCTTTAGACTAATTTGAAAATGACCATTTCATTCGCATTGAGCCTGATATTTTTCAGGCTCATTGCAAAGAGTCTATGCAGTGTTAGGCTAATTGGAAAATAATCAGTTGTTCCTCAATATATCTCATTTCTTATTTCAGACTCATTTCAATTAGCCTATGTCGTTTTAGGATAATTAGAAAATTAACAGCTGTTTGTGTAAACAGCCTTTACAACCTCGTGCTCATTGCAAAATAGCCTTGTTAAAACAAGGCAGTTTGAACAAGCAATTACACATTTTTTAATTTAGCCTAAAGCTATAGGCTCTTTCCAATAAACTTAACAATATTCGATTGAATAATTGATAATCGATTGAATAACGAATCTCAATTCTAATTCCATTAAATAACGATTGAAAAATTGTAGATGAAATTTCAATTAGTCGGTTTATGTTCAAATAGATAGAAAAGGGTCTTTACTATAACCCAGACTACTAAATTAGCCTACATATGTCTCTTCCTATATTCATAGTAATATTTTCATTTAATAATTTTTTTTTTTCACATCATTCCGTAGGAGGGAAAGGAACTCCAATCATGATAAACAGGGAAACATCTCAACTATGGAATGTAAAAGAAGAAACGCTACAAAAAGTTTCTAAACCGGAAAATTTAAAAATTTGTCCCATTTGTGGTTTTATTGATGCATATGCCAAGACAATGTTACAAAATTAACCCTTCAAATAAAAAAAAAGTATTTATTAATATTAATTATTAATCAGGTGCGTAAAAAATCTGCTGATAAGACAAATAGTTATGTTACATATATTTTATACTGTTTGTTATTCAACAATATATTATATCTATCTAATGCTATAGGGAAAAAAAAGCAATTTTGTCAGCAGATTTTTTGTATATTTTTACGGAGATGGCAAATTTTACATTAAAAGTGTTTATTAATCTTAATTATAAACCAGGCTCATAAATTAAACCTGTCAAAAGAAAGTTTTATTTTTGTAGTCATTTTTATCCAGCAACCTATCATCTCTACATAATGATGTGAAGCATTACAAATCTGCCTCATGTGCACATTTTATTAATACGGCGGTGTTCTTATATATTTTTTATGATTATTTTCGCTAAGCATCCCATTTTCTCTTCAAGAAACTAGGGAAAAAATTGAAAATCTGTCTCATCTGCAGCTTTTATTAATACAGAAGTTTTCCAATTATTTTTTCTAATTATTTTTATTCAGAAATCCACCTTTTCTGTATAATCCTGGAGAAGCATTAAAAATCTTTCTCATCTGCAGATTTTATTAATACAGAACTTTTCTAATTATTTTTATTTATAAATCCATCTTTTCTGTGTAATGCTGTGGAAGCATTAAAAATCTGCCTCATCTGCAGATTTTACTGATAGTTTTGCACGAGATGTTTGGGTAAAATATATCCTTAAAATAAAAATGAAGTACTCGTTAATCTCAGACACTCGGGCACGTTAATAAAATCTGCAAATAAGACAGATTTTTTACAATTTTTTTATAACCATTTCAAGTTTCTGCTCCTATTTTTTAAACTAAAATTATGCATAAACATTCACTAACTTGGACTTATTGCAATAAGTCTGGATGAAACTAAGCTGTGTGAATAGACAGCTGGTCATTTTCTAATTAGCCCAAAACTGCATAGGCTAATTGCAATGAGTCTGAAAAATAATCAGACTGATTAAGAAACAAACAGTCATTTGCAGTCAGCCTAACGCTGCATAGGCTCTTTGCAATTAGCCGGAAAAATATCAGGCAAATGCTATTAGATCATCTAATCTAAAACTTAAGTAATAAAATTTAAAGTTGTCTTCAAACTTGCTCGAAGTGACTTCCTTTGGCAGCAATGCAGAAATGTACACGTGAAATAAATCTTTCTAATACTTTAAGCATTTTGTGTGCTATCCCTCGAAGCATGGCCCAACTAATCTGTATTTAGATGCAGATGCAATGCTACGTGATTCCGAGTCGTCTAGGTGTACCCCACCTCTCATAGAAGTTTGCTCCTCCAGTTTTGAATCACCCTGTATAATTCAGAATGTAGCTGAAAGACAAATTCGATGGCAAATTTTGTGTTACTTGTTAGTGTAATAGGAAAATTTAATTAATAGCACTTGTAGGACGGGTGACAGTATAAAAAATTTAATTTCGTAACTTTTTAAGAAATGTGTTTATTGATCCAAACGACTTTTAAAATAAGTGTTTACCTCATTTCAAACATTTTTTAATCGGGACTATATGTCTATGACGAACGGTTTAGGAATTAGCCATTGGACACCGTTGAGAGAGTGGACACCCTGTATATCAATTGTCTCTAAGACACTTAAAAAGACCTTTTTCAAATCCATATAAATTTTCAAAAAATACCTGTAGAACCAACAGAAAGTAATCCTTCTTATAACCTTGCTAAACAGGTCCAGTATAATATGTCGTTCAAAAGTAATGTTCTTACCGTGGTAAGTTAAATATATTTCCGCATCAAAATAATTCGTGAATATTAATATAATCTTGAGAAAGAAGAGTAGAATGGTACCATAGAGAGTCATCCGATTTCCTGGTAAAATAAGGGCGAAAGAACTATGATTGTAAATGAAATGCTTCAAAATAAAGAAAAAAGTTTCTAGTGAGTACTCGCCTTGAAAAAAAAAGGTCAATAAATTATAAAAACAATCTTCTCACATTTCTTTTCATTCATGCAAACTCCCATTATGCTACGACAATATTTTCATTTAAAATACTTAGGAAAAAGGCATGTAGTTACCAAGTGACGAGTAAAAATGAGACATTTTGTCTTAGTTTTATTTAAAATTTACTCTCTTTCCTTTTACATTTTTGCACGTTTGAGGGGTCCAACTGCAGCTCTGGAGAAAAGCGCTATCAAGCAGATAACCAGCGCCTTCAAACGTGCAAAACTGTAGATGATAAGAACCAGGCTCGTAGGCAGAAAACTTCGGGGAACTTTATTATCAGGAACGTGATGACTTATTTTAAACTTATAGTCTTTAATTGTCAATTTTCGATCACGATGATTCAACACCTAACAACCACATTATCTTGTTAGGATTGCATTTCCTACCCTGCATTGTTACGTGATTCCGATTCGCCTAGGTGTATCCTAAGACTCCTATAATAGGAGCTGACGCATATCCATTTTGTTTCAGATTATTGGTACACAGTTCAGCATCAATCTACCTCAGCCGGAGTTGGGATTGCCTAAGACTCGACTCTGATTGTCTGAACCGGTTCTGATTAGCTTGGTTTTTCGACTGGGCTGTAATTCGGGTACCAAATCTGCGAGGCCTCTATTATAGGAGATCTAGTGTACCCCATCTCTCATAGATGTTTGTTCCTCTAGTTTTGAATCATCTTGTATAATTCAGAATGTAGCAGAAAGCACATACTGTGCTACTGACTTAATTACTGTACACATCCAGCAGTCGTTGTATTATCATTTTTTACACAAAGCAAAGTTAGTCTGTTGAAAAGTTCGATGAAATATCTTCAATATTGCTAAAGTTACGACGAAAATCCACGTTCGGCTTCAAATGAAATACTTTGAATTGTAGAATAAATAAGAAATTTGATTAATTAGACGTTCAAGTGCTACAGACATAAAGTATACATATTTTACAATAAGTCTCTTATATAACATTCTAGTTCTATTAGTTTTTAGATCCATTTTAAATAGATTGTTTAATATTTGAAAACAGAAATACACTTGACACTTTCAATAATAATTTTCAAAATCGGAAATTCATAAGAAAAATGTAAAGATAATTGAATTTTTTTGAAGAAAATACAAAAGCAAAATGCAAAATAATTTCAGTTTATGATATATTTTTCTTATTTGCTTACAGACTTAATTACAGACATAGTAGATGAAACGAAACAATAAAATTTATGATTTTGTCTCATATTTTTAGTTTTTATTGGTATTGCTAAACGCCTTTCATGCGAAAAACAGCTGAATGAAATCATTGCATAATTTCCATTTTTTCTATTATTTAAGATAATTCATAAATATTTTATTCATTTTGTAATTAACAATAATGCCAAATTGGGTAAGTGTTCAGCTGCGTAAACATAATGACTAAACTTTTGAGAAATGAAAATTTCAGAAGAAATTGCTAAATATTTATGATTTTTTGAATATTTAATTTTATCGAAGAAGTCTTTACTTTAGTCAATAGATGTTTATCTCTGATACTTGTCATTGAAAGACGTTTGCGACGTATTGCTAGTTTTTATGAAACATAAATTTTCCGTTTTAAATTAAGGTTACAAGTTAAGAGTAAAAAATTGCAAAACATCAGGACCATTTGCACAACGTAAAATCACGAAGGAAAACTAATTCATATTCTCAATTAAATTAAAAATGGAGAATAAGATGTATATTTTTAAAATGCGAGGCCAATTCCATCGACAAAAATTAGAGAGAAAACTACAGCATCAATTTAGGAGAGTGGGCCACTTAAGGATATTTATCTAATTGCCATCAAAAGTTTAGTGAACTCCAAATAATATATATTTTTTTAGTAGTCATAACCTCCATCCATCAAACAACGTAAAATCACGAAGGAAAACTAATTCAAATTCTCAATTAAATTAAAAAGGGAAAAAATAAGATGTATATTTTTTAAATGCGAGGCCAATTCCATCGACAAAAATTAGAGAGAAAACTACAGCATCAATTTAAGAGAGTGGGCCACTTAAGGATATTTATCTAATTGCCGTCAAAAGTTTAGTGAACTTCTAATAATATATATTTTTTTAGTAGTCCTAACCTCCATCCATCAAACAACGTAAAATCACGAAGGAAAACTAATTCAAATTCTCAATTAAATTAAAAATGGAAAATAAGATGTATATTTTTAAAATGCGAGGCCAATTCCATCGACAAAAATTTGAGAGAAAACTACAGCATCAGTTTAAGAGAGTGGGCCACTTAAGGATATTTATCTAATTGCCATCAAAAGTTTAGTGAACTCCAAATAATATATATTTTTTTAGTAGTCCTAACCTCCATCCATCAAACAACGTAAAATCACGAAGGAAAACTAATTCAAATTCTCAATTAAATTAAAAATGGAAAATAAGATGTATATTTTTAAAATGCGAGGCCAATTCCATCGACAAAAATTTGAGAGAAAACTACAGCATCAATTTAAGAGAGTGGGTCACTTAAGGATATTTATCTAATTGCCATCAAAAGTTTAGTGAACTCCAAATAATATATATATTTTTAGTAGTCATAACCTCCATCCATCAAACAACGTAAAATCACGAAGGAAAACTAATTCAGATTCTCAATTAAATTAAAAAGGGAAAAAATAAGATGTATATTTTTAAAATGCGAGGCCAATTCCATCGACAAAAATTAGAGAGAAAACTACAGCATCAATTTAAGAGAGTGGGCCACTTAAGGATATTTATCTAATTGCCATCAAAAGTTTAGTGAACTCCAAATAATATATATTTTTTTAGTAGTCCTAACCTCCATCCATCAAACAACGTAAAATCACGAAGGAAAACTAATTCAAATTCTCAGTTAAATTAAAAATGGAAAATAAGATGTATATTTTTAAAATGCGAGGTCAATTCCATCGACAAAATTTTGAGAGAAAACTGCAGCATCAATTTAACAGAGTGGGCCACTTAAGGATATTTATCTAATTGCCATCAAAAGTTTAGTGAACTCCTAATAATATATTTTTTTTAGTAGTCCTAACCTCCATCCATCAAGCAACGTAAAATCACGAAGGAAAACTAATTCAAATTCTCAATTAAATTAAAAATGGAAAATAAGATGTATATTTTTAAAATGCGAGGCCAATTCCATCGACAAAAATTTGAGAGAAAACTACAGCATCAATTTAAGAGAGTGGGCCACTTAAGGATATTTATCTAATTGCCATCAAAAGTTTAGTGAACTCCAAATAATATTTTTTTTAGTAGTCCTAACCTCCATCCATCAAAGTTAACATACAAAGTTTCAAAATATGTCTTGGTAAAACGAAAAATTATAAACGTATCATTCTCTGTGCACCAATAAGGGAAATGCTCAATTTCTAATGTACCAGTAGTAGCCCCCCCCCCCCACAAGTATGACACTCAAATCTTGAATGTAGTGGGCATTATAGAGAAGTTATAATTTTCTTTACAGTCTTAGATCTAACTATACGCAATATAGAAAATATATATGGATACTTCAATGACTACATTACATAATTTCATGAAACAATAACCTATTATTAAAATTTTTTAATCTAGGTTGATTTATAAAGTTTTTCCTTTTACAGCTAACTTTAACCCCCCCCCCCCTCCATCCCTACTCAATAATTTTATCCAAATGTGCTGTTTTCGTCTTATTTTCTTCTTAATTATTCTCTTTCTCTTTAGCTTTAGCAATTTATAAATTTTCATTCTTAAAGCCTTTCTTAAAGCCTTTTCATTCTTATTAGCCTTTTTTCAAACTTAACAGTATCTTCTCATTAATTGCTCTTTCAAATCTGACTGTTGTTTACACCATTTTCAACATATTCAGCAAATTTACCAATATATGCTGTCTTTACAGGATTGAATAATGTTTTCTGAAACAAATGACACTTTTAAAGTAATTTACAAAATTAAGAAATTAAAATGTATTTAAAATAAGAGATGTTAATTTATCTGAAAGTACGGTTCCATACTCAAATTTACTTTAGTTTCGAAACATAAATAATACATATCAATTTGTTCTACTGAGCCTCACAACTGTCCTAACTTTTAATTAAACTTCTTTAATATTACATTTCCATTTTTTTTTCTTCAAGGATTTAAAAAAAAAAACTATTTTACTCTTCTTCAGTCATATTGCTTTACTGCTAGATTTATTTTCTTTATGATTATGGATTTATTCTTTATTTCTTTGGATGTCATGGAAATAGTCACGGGCTTTGAATCCATTAATAATTGTTTCAGCAATCACTGGGTGCAGTGCTGAAATTAATTGAATTCATGATTTTCTAACTACGTGGATAAGAGTAATCAGAGAAAGCTTTTCGAAGAGCTTTTTTTTTTGTCTAACTAGATAATTTCCGTGCTTCAATCGATTTCTGTTTTTAAAAAAAATCGTTACAAATTCTCACCCATTTTGCCCCTGCCAAAATTTATTCTTTTGACTTCCACAGAATAAAAAATTTAAAATATTTCAAATGCATTATTTTTTTAGCCGTATTTTTTGTTTTGTGGTAACAATAAATAAATAATCAATCATATAAAGTACTATTTCCTCCCTATTGAAATTTGTGCTTCCCCTTTTTGCCTCCCAACACAAAATATCTTTAAAAAATTTTAACTATTTTTTTCACTATTTGTTACTTTACTGTTAAATAAAATTGTTTAAGTGGTTAATTTTACTATAAAATTATTTATATTGACCTAAATAAGATTTTCTACAAAACAAGGCTATTTAAGGAGTGGGTAATTTGTTTAGTATTTGTGTTCATATGGTCACGTGTTCATATTTCTATTCCATCAGTAAAATCAATTAAAAAAATTTTTTACTATTCAATTTGATTCAATTTTTTTTTCACATGGAAAAATATTATTTATTTAATATTTTGACATTTTTTGGCATATGAATAAAACACAACGAAATAAAATTAATTTTAATGAAAAAAAGTTTTTGCTAATTAAATTTTCCAGCTTAGCTGAAGTTACGCTGGAGATAACTCATATAACAAAGAATATGAATTATCATTTACAACTCAGCGTATAACCCTGCATGCGACTGAAAAAGTGTGCTCATGTTTGACTTTCCATTCTGTGCTGCAAAGTCGCAACCGTGCCAATACATAAGAGTGAGAAAATGCTAGACTGGATGTCGTCCGAAAAGCTCCAAAAAGTAGAGCATTGCTGTGCAATAACAAAGGTTCGGGGTTCGATTTCCGATATGGACATTTTTTCACTCTGTTGGTTATACGCTGAATAATAAATGATAATTCATATCCTTTGTTATATAAGAAAGAAATGTTTTAACGCAGCGGTAAACTATTATAAGTGTATAGGTAGTCATCCATTTAAAACTCTAAACAAGAACGAAAAATCATGCGTCAAGCATAGATTATGTAACACTTTCCAACGCTTCCAAAATAATTTTACAAATCATTACCGTTTAATAAGCTGAAAGATAACATCTAAGTAAACAATTTGGAAAACACATAACCTATTTAAAAACGTAATTTCAGGAATTCCCTACATATACAATAAAAGGAAAAATATCCGAATACTTTTATTCAGCCCTGTATAGGATATATAGATTTGTATATATACTACATAGGATGCTAAATTTTAGTTCAGTTAGGAAACACGTAGGACAGTTTAAAATTCTTCTGGAGTTTCTGTCAATAAACGGAAATGTGTTTGCGAACTTTTGTGCTGCCCTGTATATGATCTACAAAATTTATACACACCAAGTAATAGACAACAGTGAGTTAAATTTAAAATCGTGTTGAGCAACTTAAAACGCACCTCTAGGAATTATTGTTAACAGACAGTAGAGAATTCTTTTGTGTGTCCCTGTAAATGAACGATGACTGCTATACACACACTATTCTGTAGTAAGCCTCTTGCAATGCACCTTAGTGATATATATAAATTTCAATGCGTTTAAAATAGCGAAACATTATTTAAATAAACCTCAGACGATTTTTCTCCATAGACGTAATGTAACGGAATTCTTTTGACTGTCCCTGTAAAGTAACTATAAGTGCTATGCACTCCCTATTCCATGTTAAGCTTCTTGTAATGCACCTTAGCGATATATATCAATTACAATGCGTTTGGAATTGTATAACATCATTAAAACAAACCGCAAATGATTTTTCCCCATAGACCGTAATGTAACGTAATTCTTTTGAGTATCCCTGTAAAAAAACTGTAAGTGCTACACACGTCCGTTGAAATAGGGAACATTCTACAGATAACTACAATAACATATAAAAATTGCAGGGCAATCCGAGCATATTTACGGGAGTTAGACCACGGACAGACGGCAGACGGCCATACGGCAGACAAACCGAAGTCATAAACACTTTTCAATTAGGTTGGAAAGTGTTAAAAAGAGTAACTAACAAACCAACTAACCAATCAACCAGGCTATAAAATATTTCAGTTGTTAAGTTCTTCTTTTAACAATCACATGTCTGACATCTTAGTGAAGTTACATTTCCGCTGCTCCAAAAGAGCATAGCGGGCCAATAGTGGGCGCCCAGCTGACTATTGTCTATGATGAGCAAAAGACTAAATAAATTATATACAAAAATTTAGAATCACAAAAATTTATTAACGAAAATAAATTAAGCACAAAAATAAAATTTAGCATATGTTCGAGTAGTGGGCCCTCATGTTCACTATTGCTACAATTTAAGAAATAATGATCCAAAAGTTCGCCACTCCTCAAAATTAGTAAAATATTCATTTCTTTCCATTTTGGGCTTATTTTAAAGAGTTATTAGAGTTTTAAAAAACATGTAAACGGTATTTTAATACAACAAAAAACTAATATTTTAAAGGAAAATTTACCTCTAAAAGATTTTGCTAAAAAAATATTTAATGTTGATATTCTAAAATAAAAATTCTCCATCAACAGAAAAAAAAATTTAAAAGAACTTAATGGGCAGTTAAGAGTTAGGGATTTTAGACAGTCAGAATTCCTTCAGTTTATTTTCAAATATATATTCGCTTGTCTTGTTTTTCAAATTAAAAAATTAGTTGTTGACTACTGGTATATGACTCACTATGTTTGCAATTACCGTACTTCGTTTTGGTCTTAAATGAAAAACTTTTGTCAATATTTGTGCAAAATTGAGTTTTTGTGCCCATAATTACTATTACTTTAGGTAATTTAGAGTTTAAAATTGATTTCCGTGCATGCGTAGTGATATCTTCTAAACTGACTTTAGGTGTGTACTCTTAGCGAAGGCGCAATATACCATAATTCTTCTTTAAATAAAAACCAAAGAAGCATGATTCACTTATTCCGAGACTTTGTTGAGGAATAATGCATGCATTGGCGTTTATTATTATTATATCTGCACGATAGATAGTAGAATTACACCTAACAAATCATACAGAATTTTCTATTTCGCGCTGTTTCATAATACACATCTTCGTGCTCGCGAAAAACATTTCTCGCTCCCAATCACGAACTGTAAATAATCCAAAAATTTTCTCCATCATTGTATATAACATTATAGACTATCTTCATGATTTCCATCATCACTTATAGTAATTTTTTATGTTTTGTAAATAATCAAAATTGCACTGTCAAATATGTATTTTTTTTTTATAAACTTGCCAAGCAGGGCTTGCACAGGCTAAAGCCATATGGTAGGCCTCCCTGCTTGGTTGAATCTGAATCTGAATCTTGTACTTTTAATACAAAATAAATGCATCATGAAATTCGGTAAAAACCTGTTATTAAAATTGGGAATCCTTGAGAATTTTATAAGGATTTCGTTGTGATCAGTGATTAGTTAAAGATTTTAAATTGGAAATCATATGATCTATCTTTGAAATCAGATGAATCTATCAATTTTGGCGATTTCCAACAAGTTTTCAATAAAGTTCCACATAAACTCAGTTTTCACGGATGAGTGTGATTAGAAATATTAGAAATATTATTATAGTAAGACTTCCATGACTTTTTAAAGTTTTGTTTTTATAATAAAATATAAGCGGTTTGTAAAAATTGAAATAACGAGATAGTCCCCAACGAATAGGTTTTGCATAATACTAAGTAATCAAACTTTATTTTCTATACATAGGTACCAGTATCGGTTTCCACTCATCGGTATCACCAATTATATGTGTCAGAATAACAGTCTCTCTCTCTCTCTCTCTCTCTCCTCTCTATTTATCTCTCTCTCATCTCTATTTATCTCCCCTCCCTTCTCTCCCTCTATCCCTCTCCCCTCTCTCCTTTTCTCCCTCTCCCTCTCCATCTCCCCCTCTCTCCCCCTCCTTCTCCCTTCCCCTCTCCCCTCTGCTTCTCTCTCTCTCCCTCCCCTCTCTCTCTTCTGTTTAGGCCTGAACCCATGACGCATAGTGAGATCAAACATAATATTATACATTTTAAATTGAATTGTATAATGGAAAATATGTTCAAATTAAATCGTTTTTTAATGGTTTTAAGGTGTACTTCTAATTTGTTTTATATATACGTATTTTAGCATCTACCAGATACTCATCGACCATTTTCGGGTGAACGTCTTATGAAATATTTTTTGTGTTATGCTCTTGACAATTCTGCAATTTTAACGGTCATCTAACAATTAAATTTCAGAATTTAAGGCTCATCAATTTTTTACATTAATCAAGACACAAAAATCAGTTTCGAATATAAATTTTAAAAATTATTTTTAAATATAAAAAAAAATCCTTCTTACCATACTAATTTTATTCCAATGAATATTTTGCTAATAATGCATCTATTAAAATTAAGAAAATGATAGGCATTATTTAAGCATCATTAAGAAAGTATTAGAGTTTTTAGGCTTCAAAAAATGCATTTTTTTTCCGTGCATTTTCTAAATGACATTTTCTAAATAATCCCTTGAAGGCGTTTATAAAGTTTTAAACAAGTGTAGGGGATATAGCGATTTTTGTCGCGCATTGCATAAAAGAACGGTATTCATGATAAACCCTTAAATACGCATGTTTTCGATGCATTGATTTTTAAGTAGGTTCAAGAAATTTTCAACCTATTTCCATGCTTTTTTCAATGATAGCTTATGTTTCTGCCTAATCCTTGACCGATGCATATATATTTTTCTTTTAATTCGTTCTGTATTTATAAACAAATACAACAGGGTGTTTTTTTTTTTTTTACCAAAACTGATACATTAAATTTGATAGTCCTCCATATTTTAAAGGTGCAAAATTAAAAAAAAAAAGAAAAAAAAAACAGTCAAGGACTAGACAATTATGTATAGATTAATATGGTTTTTCTATGTGATTAATGCTAAGGCGCATGCCCGGCAGCGTATTACTGCTTATTTTACTGTTTGTTACTGTTAATTTTACGGTATAATACTAGCAGATGGATGCCAGTATTATACTGTAAAATTAACACTTTTTTGCAGTGCACGATTCTGAAAAGAGTTCTGTAACTTTAGAAACCTCAGAGACTAACATCTTTAAAGAAGCATAAAGTTTCTGTTGCTGCCACTGATTTTCGGGAACGTTTCTGAGTAGTTTTTATATTGTATTGATCAGTTTTCTCAACTTGGAATATAGGTTTTTTATATTTTGTCAATTCTCAAGTAAACATTTTCATGTTCAACAAATATGTTTTACAGACAAACGTGGTAAATTAACATCAACATTAAAATAACAATTAATGTTACTTTGTTAATCTTGCCTTTATAAATTCAGTTACGCAGCTGTGAACGTTTAATTGAGAATTGGTAGTACCCTGAAAACGGATATTCCGGGTTGAGAAAACTGATTAATACACTATTTTAAAAAAATACTCCTAAACGTTACTGAAATTCGGTAGCAGCAAAAAAAGCGTTTTCCACTTCTTTTTAATTCTTCAGCTTCTAAATAAGACATATAGATGCAATTTTCATAGTTTTTTAACACTTTCCAACGTAGTTGAAAAGTGTTTATGACTTCGGTTTGTCTGCCGTGTGGCCTTCTGGCAGTCTGCCATCTGCCGTCTGTCTGTGCTCTAACTCGCGTAAATATGCTTGGATCGCCCTGAAATTTTTGTATGTTATTGTCGTCTACTACAGCATTTTTCCCTATTTCAAATGAAGGGTATAGCACTTATAGTTTTTTTTACAGGGACAGTCAAAATTATTCCATTACATTGCAGTCAAAGGGAAATAATCGTTTGAAGTGCATTTTGATGATGCATTGATATATATTTATGAAGCGGTTTAAAACATGCTTTTTGTAGAATATGGGGTACAAAACATTCATTATTCATTTACAGGGTCAAACAAAAGAATTCTGATACACATTGTTCGACGGGGAAAAATCGTTTGCATTGTAATTTAATGATATTCCCTATTTCAAACATAATGAAAATTATATGCATTACTGAGGTGCACTATAAATTGCTCCCTTAAAAGTATGGTGTGCATTGCGTTTATCGTTCATTTACGTTCATTAAAATAATTCTGTTACACATTGTTCTACAGAAAAAAGTTGTGTGCAGTGTAATTGAATAATGTTTGACTATTTCAAAGATAATGAAAATTATACGCATTACTGAGGTGCACTATAAATTGCTGACTTGGTGTGCATTGCTTTTATCGTTCATTTACAGTGACACACAAAAGAATTCTACAGTATACGTGCTATAATTACAGTCTATGTGTGATAAGTGTGTTTTCCAGTTTGGTTTGCGTTCTTAAGTTTAACTAATTTTTTTCATATTACGTGGTGTGTATAAATTCGATTGATCATACACAAAGGAATTCATAAGTATTACGCACTATGGGAGTGAATTACTTAAGGGTAGTTTTTAATTGTGTTACGCTTTTTCTTGCTGAACTACATTTAGTAGACTAATATAAGAGTTTGTGGAATATAAATAACTTCATATACAGGGCTACGCAAAGAACAAAATACATTTTCGTTTAGGGTTGGTAATTGCTGGAAGTGAGTTTTAAGTTGCCTTAGGCGTTTTATACCTGAATGAAATTTTAGCTTAATATGTGATGTGAACAGATGTGTTCCGATAATATACAGGGCTGTACAAAAGATTTCGATTGCATTTCCATCGATTGGCGAAAATTGTTAAATGTGAATTTTCAAACTGAACTAAATTTTATCATGCTATGTATTATATATCCAAATCAACAGATGATATACAAGGCTGCACAAATTCGACTACTTTTTTTGCAATGGAAGGTAATTTCAAAAACTGAATTTTTCAATGTGGATGTGTTTTCTAATCTGTTTACTTACATATCTTCTTTTACCTTATTTAACGGTAAAGTTTCGTTATAGTTTTTTGGATGTGTTGGAAAGTGTTTCATAATCTATGCTAGATGCTTGATTTTTCGTTCTTGTTTCTTTTTGGTTTTGTTGTCATAATACACTACAATGGGAATTGGGAATTCGATCAGTAATTATTTGAGAATTATGATACACAAGATTTATAAAACTTTTATACTGATGATAAAGCATGAAAAATACAGGGTGGTCATGAAGTCTTTCCCTGATTACAATAATTTATTGCAGAAAAACTAATATATTAGGCATATGCTTGTTTCTATATATTACAAAGTCATTTATGAAGTTTTTAATGCAAGTACTTACGTCAGTAAATTTCGATGTGAGCACCCTTGGTAGCTCGAAGAATGTCAAGGCGGTATTCCATTTCTCGTCACGTATTGCCCAACATTTGGGCTGTCACATTAGACGCAGCATCTGTGATCCAGACCTTGAGTGTTTCAATATCTTTTACTGGCGTTGCAATCACTCTGTCTTTTATCTACCCCAAAAGAAAAAAAAATCTACGGGATTTGGATCATTCCGCACGAAGTTCGTCATCAAGGAAGTCACGAACGACGGTAGAGACTAGACTAAAAAAACTTAAGAACATGACTTTTCCATAATAAAAATTTTACAGTATTACATTCAAGGGTTATTTCGTAATATTTTTTGTAATCGGGGAAAGACTTCACTGTAAAAAAAAATCCGTGAAAATACAAGAGATTTTGCGTAAAATTTTACGGAGAAGTTTAATTTTTCCAAAACTTCAGTACAATTTCCGTAAATGACATTAGTTCCGTTAAAGAGATTTCAAATCCGTAATATGCAGATGGTTTTCCGTAAATTTAATGGATTATTGCTGTATTTCTTTCAAAACAGTACAATGTCTGCATTTCTTCCATAACAGTGCAATTTCCATAAATGACGTTTAAAGGTTACGTACAGAAATCGCTTTCTTTGAAATGCGAATTAAGATTGTTGTATTTACTAGAGTTCTTCTAGGATACAGACCTGGCCCGACTCGACCCACTGACCCATTGTAACCGAGGCCATACGATTTTTTTTTTGTGAAATTAATAGTAATATATATATTTTGTAATGAAATATTTAGAAATTTATTTTATTTTTATAAATTACAAAAAAAATATAAATTTTAAATCTACTTTTTTTTTTTCCTGTTAGTGCTTCGAAATTGTGATTTTTTTTTCACAATTTTTTTAAAAATTATTTTAATTTTTTAACGAGAGGCAATATTGGGTAATTTAAAGATTTCATAATATAATATCTCTGGAAATTATCGCTATGCAAATTGGTATTAAATTAAACTGATTTGGCTTATAGATTTATGAATTACACTAAAATTTATTATTTTATAAATTATAATTTTACAAAGTTTATAATTTTTTCCTTAAATTTATAAAATTAATTAATATTTTTTCTTTACTTTTACAAAAATGAAGTTATAATTTTGTAAAGTTTTTAATTTATTTAACTTCATTATATTTTTATAAATTAAGCTAAATTAATTAAAATTAAATTAATAAGTCCATATTTAAACTTACCTATCCCAAGGTCATTAATTTCAAATTTTTCTCTAAAAAATATTTTTTTGTTTTAATATTTTTAAAACTATTCAGTTTAACACAACCGCACGCAAAAGCTCTCAGCATAGCTGAAATATAATAATTTAATTTATTATAAAATTATATATTTACATAAGTTTTTAAAAATAAGATATAAAAAAATATTTTAATAGCATGTAATAAACACGTCTGCTTAAGATAATCGTTGTTTTTATTGGAATTGATAAATAGATAATCAGGCAAATAATTTTAAAAAAGTATATGTTCGAAAAAAGAAAATGTTGGTACTATTGCAAAAAGAAGCAATCATTACTCTTAATACAATGTTTTACGCATATATTACATAATAAATTAAATTTATCTGTTATAAGGCATCAAATAATAAAGCAAAATATTGAAAATTATGGAAAGAAAATATTAAAAACATTGGAACCCTGAAAAAATCCATCTGCCGATGAGCATCAAGTTTTTGCATCATAAAAAGTGACTAAAATAAGTTACGACATTCGAAAACGCGGTGTGACCAATCATAGCACAGTGGCCTAGACCTCAGTTTAGTAAACGAAAGATACCGGGTTCTATTCCGTTCGTGGTAAGGGCTGGTTATTTACTGTAAACTCACTCAGGAATAAAAAAAAAATCAGAAATGTGTCTATCACTTATAAGGTTGTACTTGCGAAGTAACTTCTTTTTGTTCCTATATATTTTATTTTAACGACATAAAAAGTTCTAAAAAAAATACGGAAGATATCTGTTATAAAACGGTAATTTAAAAACTAATATTTCAGAAATCACGGAAAATTTCCGGGAATTTCCGGAATTTTTTTCAGTTAAAATACGGAAATAGTACTGGCGTCTCGATTGCCAGTACAGTTTCCGGTATTTTTTTTTCAGGAATTTTTTTTACAGTGTTTATTGTATATCACCCTGTATATCAATACTCATATCGTGATAAACACAAAACTTAGGCAACATTGAAGTATCGCGAGTCAAAAGAACACGAAACATTTTGGAAAGTTAATTACAAATTTTACTTACCCATCATACGTAGTATAGGGTAAGTCTTGTAATCGTTTTGAAAATCGAAAATTTTTTTTTTGACGGATTTACACGTTTCAGACACTGTAGATTCCGAAAAACATATTGTTAGAAAAAAAAAATTTGCCGTCCGTCTGTGTGTGTGTGTCTGTGTGTCTGTGTGTCTGTAAACGCTCTATCTCCCGAAAAAATTGAGATAGAGACTTACAATTTGGTATGTACTTAGTATGTAATAATGGGAAGAAGCTTATTGAATTTCAGTAACCTCGATTATCCGAAACTATTTTTTTCGAACTCTCGAAATATTCGTTCTGATAAAAGGTTTTTCGAAATTGGTTATTTCAAGAAATGGATATAAAAGACAATAAAAAAACATAAATTTTGCATACAGCATGAAGTCGATCGGATAATCAGTTGCCGAGATATTTGGAATCCTATTTACCACACTCTTCGATTTTTCATGACCCTGTATTTCATCCAAATTTCACTTCAAAGATATATTTTAATTGGAAATTTGACGCTTAATCAGATGCAATAAACCGCTAGTTAATAGGATTATTATGTTTGGAGTTATAAGGATGTTTCTTTCAAGCAATTCAGTAATCGAGCCTTTAAAGTTTGTGACGTCATCAAGCCACGATTTTATTTGAATTGCATTGCATTTTATAAGTGGTTTACACAATTTTATTTTAATATTTTACATTATGCATATTTTTGATGGGTTAGTATTACGGTGGCCCCCAACGACTAGTTTATTTAGCTATTATATGTCAGAAAGGCTTAGTAAAATATGTGTATTTTTTAAGCCAAAAAATTCCCGTTCCCACGTTTCCTTAATGAATAGTCTTATTACTTTCGATAATGCGTTAAAATTCGTAATTAATGCTTGCATTTCTAACTTTCTTATTACTATCATAAAACATAAATCTTTAATTTATGCCTGCAATAAGACCACTGAACACATAAAACTGTCAGTCATTTCCGGTGTTAAAATATGAAATTAAATTCTTCTCCGTGTCACTCTAACGACAGATTTTGAAGAGGCTCTCAAATTTTAGTAAACTGAGATTCGTAAATAAAATGAGTTATAACTGCTTAGAGGAAAGGACATTTTAATGAATAAAGCTTAATTAATAATGACGGTTTAATAGCTAATAGTTACAGGTTTGATGAATTACCCGAAAATGCTATACTTAGATTGTACTTTTGTCATATTTGTTTCTTAGGGTTAAGAATACGATTTAAATGCTTTCCATAAATCTTTGGGGGGAAAAGGTAATCTTTTAAAGAAAGTTATATATTTTTTATTTTAATTAATATCTTCGTTACGTAATATTTTCTTCCCGAAATGTTAATTTATTTTAAGAAAGAGGGTGTAGAAAACAAAATGGGGAAGACAGTATATCACTATTTGAAAAAATGTGTTATATACTATCTATTTTTTTTTCTATCAACTGGCTTCCGCTTGATTCAACTTTATGTTAAAATATTTCGAAATGTCAAAATCTACTATTTTTAGCACTACAAATAATTTTTCAATTTTCAATCTGAATTACATTCAAGAAAGATGGTGTAGAAAACAAAGTGGGAAGACAGCCTATCAATATTGGACTAATTTATCACTAATTAGTACATTATATTTTCAAATTCGAAATTATACTGACAGGTGTAACAGGGTGTTTTATGTGTGAATTGTGCTTTCTCGGTGTATTCTATCCCCCCTATAAATTTATTCTAATAATTTGATATACCCTTTTTTAAGATTTAATCTTATTTATGGCTATTCACATGCAAAAGAAATACCACATAATGGTAGTACTGCCTGAATTTGTGGTGCAAACAGTACTCTAGTTTGCACGTCTAGAGTACTTATGGAGTATTACTTTGTATACAGTAATACATAGCATCACTGTATACATTTAATGCTATGAATTCGCAATTTGCCCACATTGTACGTAGGAGTTGAAATGTTTCCGTTTGAGTGAACAATTGTTCAGTCCAGGAGTCGTATACAGGACCTATGGGTTAAATTGCCAACGCTTAGCTACCTGGACATCAAAAATCACTCAGACAACCTTTTGGCAATAGCATCTAGTTCTCATATAACACAGCTCAACAGAATAAACTGCAGGTAAAGGAACTGTAATAAACAATGAACACCTAATTACTCTTTATTATTTCAACTCAATCTCAATGATTTATAAATAAATCATCACTCTACGTACACTCAGAAAAAGAAACTGATTAAAACTGCAAAACATGTTTTTGAGTACATTTTGGTTGTTTTAGCAAAATTCAAGTAAAATTGAACCATTTTACTTCAATTAACAAAACATTTTTGTTGACGATACAATTTTTTTTTTTTGGAACTGAAAAAAAAAAAATTGTTGATTCAAACAAAATTTTTATTGACCTATATTTAAACAAAAATTTTGTTTAAATATAGGTCAATGGATATTTTGTTTGAATCAGCAAAAATTTTTTTTTTGTTGAAAACCATTTTTTTTTTTTTTTTTTTTTTTTTTTGCAATTCCAAAAAAAAAATTGTATCGCCAGCAAAAAATATTTTGTTAATGGAAGTAAAATGGTTCAATTATACTAGAATTTTGCTAAAACAACCAAAATGTACTCAACAAAAATGTTTTGTAGTTATAATCAATTCCTTTTTCTGAGTGTAGCTTAGAGGATTATATTATTAATAATTTTAAACTTTATACTATATCCATTCTGTTTGTTAATAAATTAAAAATTTTAAAATAGCTAAAGTAATTCGGACCATCGAATTCCAGGACCCAAAACTCAGGCACTGTAGGCCTTCTTCACATTTATTATCATCTTGTGATTCAAAAAATACTTGCTTTGTTTGCAAATCAAAATTTCATCATACTTCCCTACATAAATATTCAGCGCCACAAACTGATCATTACGAGGTCAGATCAAGCGTCGCAGACACAGCAGCGGCGGCCTTTACGCAAAGAGAGAATTCTGAAAACGATACTCCCAAACATTCTTTTTTTCTCATGGAAACAATAAATCCGTTTGATAAACACGGCGATAATTTATATTACAGATTCTAATGGGGTTAAAAGACCGTTACGTGGCATTTTGGACTCTGCGTCAGAAAGTAATTTTATCTCATTTCACGCAGCAACTTTGTTGGGATTAAAGAAAGAAAAAAATCATATACCGATTGCGGGTTTGAATGATTCAACAATAAATATAAAGGCGAAAACTGCAGTTTGCTTATCTAATAAAAGCGGGGATTCTCAATGGAATATTGATTGTCTGATCACTCCGAAAATAGCAAATTTCAGTCCATCTAGAAATATAAGCATTTCTAATTTGAGCATTCCACAAAACATAAAATTGGCGGACCCTGAATTCTTCATTCCACAAAAAATAGATATACTTCTGGGTGCGGAATTGTTTTTCGAATTTTTAAATGCTGATCAAATAAAACTGAAAGATAATTTAATTCTGCAATCAACTTGTTTTGGATATCTGGTATCTGGTAGTGTTTATGATAATAATATAAAGCATAATGAAACCCGTTGCTTTCTAACAAAAAATCTAGAAACACTCAATAAGACCTTGACCTCATTTTGGGAAATAGAGAATGTTGATGATTTAAAGCCGTGCAGCAGTGATGAATTAACATATTGTAATCAACATTTTGATAAAACGCATTTTAGAAAGGAGGATGGGAGATACGTAGTTGAAATGCCGTTCAAACCAGAAATTTCTGAAACTAATTTAGGAAATTCTAAAAAAATCGCATCTAAAAGATTAGATTATTTGTGGCAACGTTTAGAGCGTGATCCAACAATGAAAAATTTGTACATAGATTTTCTAAATGAATATAAGTATTTGAAGCATATGCATGAAATAGAGGAAAATAGTGATTTTGAAGACGGTTTTTATTTACCTCATCACGGAATCCTGTGACCATCAAACAAAACTACCAAACTGCGCGTCGTTTTTGACGCAAGTGCAAAATCAACAACTGGAAAATCTTTAAATGATATGTTTTATAAGGGAGGGGTGCTTCAGGAAGATCTATTTTCAATATTAGTAAGATTTAGAAAGCACATTTACGCATTCACGGCAGATATCAAACAAATGTTTAGAATGATAGAAATTAACCCGTTACAGCATAAATTCCTAAAAATTCTCTGGAAGGACAGTAAGTCATCGCCTGTCAAAGTTGTCCAACTCTCAACCGTTACCTACGGGACCACCTGCGCCCCATATCTAGCAACCAAGACTTTGCAACAACTTGCTTTGGATGAAAAAAGGGACTTCCCATTGGCTTCGAATATTTTATTAAATGATTTCTACATGGAGGATTGCTTGTCTGGTGCTTTAGATTTAACCCAGATGCAATTAATTCAGCGAGAATTAACGCGACTTCTCCAAAGAGGAGGCATGAGCTTGCACAAATGGTGCTCCAATGGAGAACACTCTAAGGATCAGGAAATATTTTGACAGAAATTCCGAGGAAATTGTTACAAAAACTTTAGGAATGCTATGGAATAGCTTCAGTGATACATTTACCTACAAGGTAAACATATGTGAAAAACAAAACTTTAATAAAAGAGATGTTTTTTCACAAATAGCTCGTATCTATGACCCCCTTGGTCTATTTGGACCGGTGATAGCAAAGGCAAAAATCTTCATGCAACAACTGTGGCTATGGCAACAAATGTGGATTGGAACGAAAAACTAATTCCACACGTTTCTCAGCAATGGGAAAACTTCATCGCAACATTACCAGAATTAGAGACAATTAAAGTGCCAAGGTGTTTCTTAAAAGTGAACGTTAAATCTGTGGTGCTGAACGGTTACGCAGATGCTTCTTCTAAGGCGTACGGTGCAGTCATATATATTCAAACTATCTCCAACACTAATGAACTATCTAGTCTATAACTTCTTTGCAGCAAGTCCCGTGTTGCTCCGACGAAAGTAATGACAATTCCTAGATTGGAATTATCTGCATGTCTTCTTCTGACAAAATTGACTAAGAAGGTCTTAGAGGCCTTAAAACAACCTCTCGACTCCGTCCAGTTGTTCTCTGATTCACCTATAGCACTAGCTTGGATTGAAACTCCTCCAAATTTGTTAAAGACATTTGTGTGCAACAGAGTGTCGCAAATTCAGCAGTTATCAAAACACTGTAAGTGGTCTTACATTCCATCCGAGAGCAATCCAGCTGACATGGTTTCTAGGGGACTTGACGTAAAAGCTCTTGCTGCTAGTGAACTGTGGTGGAAAGGTCCACAACTTTCAACTGTTAGTGAACAATCTTTAGAGACTATTCGTAATCCAGATATTCTGTGTGACAATTTATATGTGAATGAACTGAAACCTCCTGCTAAAATGACTCTTTTTAACATTAATGACTCTAATTTTATGAATGATTTATTTAATTTAACTAATAATTTTTTGAAATTAATTAGAATTCTAGCCTTTATTTATAGATTTATTAGAAATTGTAAGGAGCGCGATAAATTAAAGGGTCCTCTTTTTGCCAACGAGATCCATAAATCGGAAATTTACTTATTGAAATACATACAGGTAAAGTATTTTACACATGAAATTGATGCCTTGAAAAACGGTTCTTCAGTCCCTCCTGCAAGTAAGTTAAAATTTCTGAATCCTTTTTTAGATTGTAATGAACTAATCAGAGTAGGTGGGTACTCTCACATGCGAACATAAATTATAAAAGCAAATATCCCCTAGTTTTACCAGCAAAGGACAGGTTAACTAAACTTATTTTTCAATACTATCATCTTCGTGATTTTCATGTAGGACCCCAGGCTCTTTTGAATGCTGTAAGTCTAAAATATTGGCCACTTAGCGGCAGAAACATTGCACGTAAGGTTGTGCATGAATGTGTACAATGCTTCAAAGTTAAGCCCATAATGGCTAACCAGCTGATGGGGATCTCCCTCCTGATAGAGTAATACCTAGCTCTCCCTTTTCTAATGTCGGATTATATCTATGTGGACCCTTTGAAATAAAATACAAGGGCCAGAGAAAGGGTACCCTCCAAAAAATCTATGTAACTGTATTTGTATGTATGGTGACTAAGGCTGTATACTTGGATTTCGTTTCAGACTTAACATCTGAAGCAATAATTGCTACTTTAAAGCGATTTTTCTCTCGTCGTGGGAAAAGTTCAACAATTTTTAGCGACAACGCTACAAATTTTGTTGGGGCTTCAGCAAAACTTAAGCGTCTACGAAAACTTATGAATAGCGAAAAAATCTGTAACCTTTTGGCATCAGAGGCATCTGCTGGAAATTTTCTCCGCCTAGAGCACCCAACTTCGGTAGCCTTTGGGAAGCGAGAGTTAAAGCATTTAAATATCAATTTAAGAGAGTAGTGGGTTCAGCTCATTTAACGTTAGAGGAATTTCTAACGGTAATTGCACAAATCGAGGGCATATTAAATTCCCGGCCGCTTTCTCCTTTATCGACAGATGCCGACAGTTTTGAAGTATTGACTCCTGGTCACTTCCTCATAGGAAGACCGCTTAATGCGCTTCCAGAACCAAATTTAATTGAGGTAAAGGAAAACTTATTAAACAAATGGCAAAGAACACAAAAAATGGTGCAAATTATGTGGAAGCGTTGGCAGAATAATTATCTTAGTTACTTATAACAACGAAACAAATGGCTATTCAAAAGGCCAAATATTTTGCCAGGTATGTTGGTATTAGTAAAGGAATCACAACTTCCTATTTGCACTTGGTCTCTAGGCCGTATTACTAAAGTAATCCCAGGTGCTGACGGACATGTCAGAGTAGTAGAGGTACGAACCGCGAAGGGCATTTTTAAAAGATCTGTATCTAAAATTAGTATTTTGCCCATGATAGATAATGAAATTAATGCTCAGTAACTATTTAATATTTTTTATTATTATTATTCTTAATTGTATATTTATTGTGATGGTTTTAATTGCTTATAATTGTATCATGTTGTTTTCTTAATTATCTGTGTTACATTTGTTATATATTGAAATACTTGTAATATTTCAACGCCGGGCGAGATATTCCGTATCTATTGGCGATGGAACATTCCCCCTCCCCTCTCTCTTTTTTGTTTCTGGTAACCCGTTAATGTAAACTTGTGTGTGACGCAGGTGTTCTCGGAACTCGGTGGAAACAAGCCGCCGTTGCTGTCTTTCTCTTCATCGTATTTATTAACTAAATAAATACTATAGTTTTTTATACAGTCCATTTGTTCTAAGTTCGCACAACTAGTACGAAACCTCCGCACAACATGAAACAGCAGATGTATGTGACAACTCCGCCAACATTGCAGGACCTCCAACGACGCATTATGGATCCTTGTGGAGACGTGTCACCCACTATGCTACAACGTGTTCAACGTAAAGTTCAGACAAGGGTCCAGATGTGCAATGTGTATTGCAGCTGACGGAGAGAAGTTTGAACATCGAAAATAAATGTTGTTGTGATAACTTATTTTTTTTCTTTCTAAGATCGTTTCGTCACATCACAGTGTAGGAAATCATTAACAAACAAATGCGCTTCGGTTTTGAGCATTTATGTTCACAAGGTGTCTTCTGGTATTAAATCTATGATGCTCTACACCTGTGTAAGTCATTGTTTTTCCATATCGTTTCTATACCGTTTTCAAAATAGGAACGCTAACTCCGCCGTTTTGCAACAGGTGGCGCTGTAACCGGTCTCATCTAGTAACACATAGCCACTTTACTATACCTATACACCACTTTTATGGCTATAGCTGCAGCCGTTCGGCAGTTAAGACAGCCTTCGGCCCTGTACAGTCTTTTTCCTTTTCCACGGAGCGATGAAAAAGTGAAATCTTCTATACGGACTTTTTCTAGAAAAGGCGGTGTTCGTATTACAAGACAGCCATATTTTAGTTCCCCTGTTTGGCCGTTAAGCTTCTCTTAGCAAATGCATTTTTTTAATATATGTCCAACACGTAATATCGGAGTTTCGACAGGCTGTTTTTCTCGTTGTGGCGTTTCCGGTATTCTTCAAAACACCATCCATTTTGTTGGTTAAAACTTGTAAGTTCTTCTTTAAAAATCACTCTTGTTGTTCAACCTCGGCTGCATCCAGCGATTTTTTTTTTGTTTTCATGAGCGTGAAGCGGACATACTTGCGTTTTCTTTACTGTGGAATTACTTAATTCTGTGTGCTTTTGAGATTTTTATGCAACGAAAAGTTTCTGCATCCAGTGATTTTTTTTTGTTTTTGTTTCCATGCGCTCGAAGTGCGCATACATTCGTTTTAGTGCTCACGACATTACCAAATTTCCTGTACGTTTCAGTTTCCTATAAAACAAGGTTGCTGCATCCATTGATTTTTTCATGGGCGCGAAGCACACATACATGTGTTTCAGTGAACGCGGTGTTACCGAGTTTCATATACTTATGAGATTCCTATACAACGAGGTTGCTGCATCCAACATAAATTTAATTAGCATACATTTAACTTCATTGGTTTCCATGATCGCTTTGTCCATGATAAACATACAAACTTTATATTTTTTCTTAACTATAATAACTGTGTTGCTAAGGTAATTTTTATAGTGTTGCCACTTAACTTACTGCTGAAAATTACTGTTCAATCTTTAATTTTTTTTCTCTACATTTTTACCCACTTTTAAATTCATAAATTCTTTTGCCAGGGCAACTAACCCTAATAGCACAGTATATTACCTTTGTCGTTTATTTTTGTGTTATTCACTACATTCTATTGTTTTGATTTTCATTATTAGTTTTTTCTTACATGGTTGTTTGAACACTGAGCACCTCCTTTTATTTACATTTTTTGTAGTTGATTTATAAAGAAGCACGATTTTTTAAATTTAAACTTATGTAATCAGAACTATTAAATGCCGAGAAAATCTTATAATAAATATAATTTGCTAATTTTTGAATAACCTCTTTTTAACAGTAGTTATTTATGTTAATGTTTGCTTTTGAAAGCAATTTTTAATAATTATGTAATGTATATCATATTCTATAGAATAGTCAGATACAAAAGTCATTTCTCATTTAAAGAAACATCATGAAACGAAAAAAAATCATTCAACCAAATATTGAATTGAGAGAGAAAAAAAATGTTAGATAAACGTTAAAAGTATGAAATGAAATCGATGGATATTCCAAATCCGTTCTGTCATTAACACATTCTGTCAAGTAAAGATGAGGTGTTCCAATAGCTGAAAAGGATTTACTTGGAAAATCAATTTTCATCCTGATTCTGCGAAATGCAACTAGTGAAGCGATTACTGTAATCTTTGCAGGAAGGATGGAGATATTTATTTAAATGAGTTATATCGATTATAAGCATGATTATATGAAATTTACAATCGAGAAACTATTCTAATTATTCGTATTTCTCTGCTACACATTTTAAATTACTTGCAGTCTTTAATAAACGTAATGTCAAGTTAGATTAGGTAATATCTAGTGCGTACTAATATTTTAAACTAATTTAGAAAAACTAAAGTCGGTTTGTAATTACTTAGTAAGAAAGCAACTAATAAAGGAGCAAATAATATATAGTTCATGAAGCAATATAAAAATACTTTAGTCATTTGTTTTTCTCAGAATGTATTTCTATGCAAATTGGTTTTGAAATTTTGACATTTCACAGTAAAAAAAACATTACAAACTTTAACTGTGATTAATTAACTCAACGTTATCAAATAATAATGTGTTGAATAGTAGTAGGATAATTAGAGTTTGAAATACAGTTTAAAATAATATGTGAATAACTAAATACATTTTAAATATGGGTAATTATTTTTTTATAAAAATATTTTGCATTCAGTTAAATGAAAGCCTTTGTTGGTTATCAAAAATCTACATACCGTATTTTTTAGGACTCTTCAAGTGTGTTTTTTATCAATTAGGTATTCGGTGCTTCCAAAAAATAATATTGTTAATTAAATAAGTAATAATAAATGAAAAATATGTAAGAAGTTCAATTTAGACGAGTAGCAGAGAATTATTAGAATTAATACTCCTTAAAAAATGTTATTAACTAATTAAGTTCGAAATACGACTATGTATTTATCTCAATAAGATAAATACAAAATGGAAGTTCTTGTACGTGATTACCAGGTTCTAAGTGCACTAGTTTTCTAGTACTCAAATTAGTTTTCAATCAAATATATATTCGGAGTTTGGAATACGCAATTGTTAATAATATAAATAAAAATAAATGAAAATCTGTAAAAGGTACAATTTAACACATTGTGTGTTGACTGCAAATAATGAGTATCTCATGTCATTGGCTCGATTGTTCAATCCTACGTTTCTTGGATAGGGAGGCTGCAATACTATTTCAGGATACTCCTTGCACGAAAATCATAATTCAGATTATTTTTCTTCAGAAAGGTTTATTTCTTTTATGGTAATATAGCAATATAAACAAAAGTTGGCCTATGCCAAATAAAATTCTCGCTGTCCTTAAAGAGATAAAGAAATCGCTCAGTTCTTTCTCTTGAATTCAACAAAGAAAATGAACGTTTAACTATTTCTTCTTTAATATTACTTTAAAAAACTTTAAACAAGGTACACACTAAAGTCCTGCCCACCCCCATTAATTTCCATTAACATGAACTACAGCTATAGGCATGGTGTCTACGTGTAGTAATGTGGCTATGCGCTACGTGGAGATACCGCTTACAACTGTCTAATTAGCGATCAGTTCTCAAAAACAGTGAAGGATACGAGAAAGTCAGTTAGAAAGTTGTAAAGCGGCCTCGATTTAGTGTGAAATGATGCCCCATATGTACATATTTTTAAGTCAATCACGAGCTTAAATACGCCACTTATTGCATGCAGAAATTAAGCTAAACGCACATTTATTAATAAAACTAACGCGTAGAAGTGAGGTACAGTTCATTTTCTTAAGAGAATGAAGTTATTTATGTGCACTGTGTCCACGATCGGGACACATGTAGTGTTAAACGCTTTATACATGATTAATTTGATTTTCCTTTTGAAATAAACTGTATTTTTCTTAGGCATGTCAGTTTTATTAGTACATGTGCGTCTGCTTTATGATATCACTTTTCAGAAAACAATTAATGTCGTATTTAAGCTATTTATCTATAAAAATTTAACATTTTGGAGCTTATTACTTACCCAAAATACGTAGTATAGGGTAAAACTTGTAATCGTTTTGAAAATCGAGAAAAAAAATTGATGGATTCACACGTTTCAGACACTGGAGATTCCGAAAAACATATTTTTAGAAAAAAAAAATTTGCCGTCCGTCTGTCTGTCTGTGTGTCTCTGTATGAGACTGTAAACGCTCTATCTCCCGAACAAATTGAGATAGAGACTTGAAATTTGGTATGTACTTAGTATGTAATAATGGGAAGAAGCTTATTGAATTTCAGTAACCTCGATTATCCGAAACTATTTTTTACGAACTCTCGAAACATTCGTTCTGATAAAAGGTATATAAAAATTTTCGAAATTGTTTATTTTAAGGATTGAATATAAACGATAATAAAAAAACATAAACTTTGCATAAAGAATGAAGTCGATCGGATAATGAGTTGCCGAGGTATTTGTAATTATATTTTCCGCACTCTTCGATTTTTCATGACATTGAATTTCATTCAAATTTCAATTCAAAGATATATTTTAATTGGAAATGAGACGCTTAATCCGACGTAGTAAACCGTTAGCTAAATTATTTAGGTTCGCTGTTAAGAGTCTACTTCAGTCATGCGAAAAAACGCGCAACCTTATGTTAGGTCTATGGGAAGGTCCTTGCGCGATTCCTCGCTCGCATTACAATTTTTAAATGATTTTTTTGCATAGAATAGCTGACGTCGATGTCTAACGTTGTTAGTTTTTACTTTTTCGATTTTGGATCCAGTTTTTTTATATAAGGGTACTTCCACTTTCAGAACCGGTTCCAAAATTGAAAATGTCCGCTTATAAAAAAACTGTAATCAAAACCAAAAAAGTAAAAACTAACAACGTTAGAGATCGACCTCATCTATCCTATGCAAAAAAAATCATTTAAAAATATTAAAATGCGAGCGAGAAATCTCGCAAGAACCATCCCATAGACTTAACATTAGCTTGAGCGTTTCTTCGCGTGACTAGCGTAGGCTCTTAAGAGCCTACACTAGTCACGGGGAAAATTGAATCAAGATGGCTGCCGTTATTTAAAGGCGTGCGAGGGAATTGTCGCATTTCAAATGACTGACAGGGAATTTCTCCAATTAGAAAACGAACGGTAATTTCTTCCCTGTCCGTCTCGAAACAACGCCCCTCGAAAGCATTGGAGGTATCAATCTTGGATAATTGCCAAGATTTTAAAAGTAGAAAGACTTTTATCAGATCAGAAGATTCAAATAGCATCTTCATGAAATTAGAAAAAAAAAAGTTGAACAGATTTATTTTAATCATTGTACTTTCTGTATTAGGAAGAGGGCATAAATTCCGGAGAGAAGGTTGGGGGGGGGGGGGTATAGATCTAATACCTCCGTAGTCATTTGAAGTAATAATATAAAGAAAAATTATAACCAGGACTAAAAAGGCAATCTAGAAGAATGCCATTAAAGAAGGACGATGTAATTAAATTTATATCTAAAATAAAGAAAACAGAAGTTTGTGTGTGTGTTTGTGTGTCTTTCCGCTGTGTTCTGAAGACACCGCTGCACACAGAGCTACAAAATTTGGTAGCAAGGTAACTCTGTATACAGTTTTAAACCTCAAAGCCGGAATATGGATTTTTTTTTTTTAATGCGATTTTTAGTGTTTTTTCCCCGTTTTGCAGAGATTTTTTCACATTAGTAATAAGAATCCGGTTCCAATTCTTTAGCCCCAATATAACAAATTTCGTACTCTTTTCAATAAAGTTTATTCGTACAAATATTTTGAAATTTTTGGCGATTTTTTTACTTTGCCACTAAGACATTTTCTCCAGAATAATTGATTGGTTTTTTGATTGATTCCATTTCGCCCTCAGTTAAGTCAAAAATCATGATTTTTTTTCCCAATTTTTAGCTTGGAGAGTGTTGATAATTCTTTAAAGATAACAAACCAAGATTTTAAATGAAGAGAGAGTCATTAATTGTTCCAATTTGGATTTTTTGATTAGATTTCTTATATTTTTTATGCGTTTTTTTCACGTTTTGCAGCGATTTCTTTAGATTATTGAAATGAATCCAATTTTAATCTTTTAGCCCAATATACTAATTTTTTTCCTCTTTTCAGAAAAAGTTATTCCATAAAGTAACCGAGCATCGATTCTTGAATTTTTCGCGATTTGTTTTATGCAATTTTTTAGAGTTTTTTCATGTCATTTATGTATTTGATTTTAGAAATTTGCAACGATAACTTACTGTATTTGGAAGTCAAACAAAAAAAGCGGCATTTTGTTTCTGTGTCAAAAGTTAACGATAATTGTTAAAGTCCTTGGTTTAATTTTGAGGGGACAAGGGGTGTCCGGACGTAATTTAAACATTGCGTTAATGCTCTGATCGAAACTCCCCCTACCCAATCAGAATTTTTTAATATTAAACTGATTCAAACAAAATATTTTCTAACATTCTTCTCAGGTCCCTCAGGTAGTACATAAACTTCGGTACTAAACTAACGGTATCATTTTCTCAGATTTTGGTTACCACCATTTCTGGATATTAATCTCCAGGGGAGGGGTATTTTCTTGGGTTCTATAGACACGATTTCATCGAAAATTGGTTGATTCAACTTACTATGAACTAATTAAGATATAGATTTGGCACTTTTGGCGTTGGAAAGGGGAACTAAAAGATTTTCAGCGCGTACGCAGCACGCCTGCTATATGACGCCATACGCAGCGGGACACTTTCCAGAGTTTCGTTCTGAAAGAGAATTGTTTAAAGCAGAGTTCTTTCTCTGGCGGTGGGAAGTGGAACTAAAAGATTTTGCATAGGTTACCACCATTTCTGAATTTTAATCTCCAGCGGGGGGATTTATTTTCTGGGGTTCTATGGGACCAATATCAATGAGAATTAGTTAATTCAAATTAACATGAAATAACTAAGATATAGATAACTAATTAAGATATAGATTTGGTGCTTCTTGGTGGTGACAAATGTAATTGAAAGATTCTGTAGCGTTTGCGCAGCACGCCTGCTATACGATGCCATAGACAGCGGGGACACATGTCGGAGGTTCGCTTAGAACATAATGCGCTCCCAGGAGGTGGAACTAAAAGATTTTCCTGCCCATGCGACGAAAATGACTATTTTAATGGAGACGGCAAAAGAAAATTACCGATTTGACAATCCCTGACAACAAATTATTTTCATTTTTGCTCATCCTTTAATATTAAATAAACCGTTAGAGGTATCGATTCGAAATACGCAATTTTAAAGTAGTCAATTTTTCCGATTCCGAAAATGCAAATTTTGTGAAAATCGGACAGTGAAGATTACTCTGAGTAATTCAGTTTCTGAAGAATGGAAATGACAGATTTTCCGTTTTAAGTTTCTCCTACAAAATATAGTGAAAATGATGTATTTTGATGCAATCAAGTTGAATATTCTATCCCAGAGACACTTTTAAGAGCCTACAAAAGTCATACTTTTTCTCGCAACGAGATGGCAGCTAGTGATTTCAAGCCGACAAGAGTCTTACTTCAAATGATTGACAAGGAAATCCTCCAATGAAAAAAAAATCGAAAAAGAAATAAATTCAACCAATGATCTGTAACATTTTCTTGCTGCTATCACTCTTTGGTAATTGCCAAGATTTTAAATGTCTACAAAAAGGAATGATTTTAACCCGTTCATGATTAGCGTCCAAAAAATAAGACGTTTTGAATTTTCGAAAATAAATTAATATATTTTTGACAGATTTTTTTTTCTATTTTTTCGTTCATTTTGCTCTTTTTACAACAAAATATTGATTTTGGTATAATATAAAGAATTTTTCTATTTCATGTAGTGCAATTACATAAACCGGAGTATTTAAAAAGAATAAAATATCAGGTATAAATGAGTTGAAATAACTATATTGGTAATTTTTCTTTAGAATTCGCAATTTCCTGAAAGACTCAAATAAGATACAATAACACTACATGTTAAAATAGCATCTTCATGAAATTAGAAAAAAATCTTAAACAGATATTAAGATTTTAAACATTGTATGTTTTCTACCAGAGGGACGGGGAGAAATGAAGTCTAACGCAGGGTGATGAGGCGATCGCCCCCACCCCTTGGGCTAATAAAGGGTCTACAAACTATCAGTGAGGTCTGCACCCGAAAGGGACAGGCCAAAGACTGGGCCGCTGGCCAAGTAAATTTTCATTCATGAAACTCGGGTCCGGCTTTGTCTCCACACTTTCCTCACTCGGCCGGGCTGAACATTACTTTTCTCTGCAGACTCGTGCCGGGCCACACTTCCGGGTAGACTTCTTTTCTGGGTCCAGCTTGGAGTGGAATTTATTCTTCCTAGAGGCGTGCACCGGCTGAAATATCAAGATTCGGGATCCGCATGGTATAAAAGCTAAGATTTCGTTCCGGATTCAACCCAACAAATATGAAAACCATTGTTATCTCGACTCATGCATCCTCTAAATTCTTTCCTCCCAGTCCATGCTGGATTGGCATTTCTAATACTTTCTTTGATTTTTTAAAGAAAAAAGTATTGGATTTATGAAAATTTTCGAATTCTGGTTTTCGACGGATTTATACATTTTAAAAGGTACTAAACACGATTTCACTGTTTGCATTTCTTCTAACTTTACAAAAAGAAAGTATTGGATTGGTGAAAATTTTTGACCTCCGATTTTAAACGGATTTATACGGTTTAGAAGACTTGAATACGATATGACTGTTTTTAGAAAAATATCTGTCTGTATGCATATGAACATTTTTTCTCAGGAACTAATTCATAGAATTTAATAAAATTTTAGAATCAGCCAGAACTTGTAACAAATTGGTGCTGATCAGTTTTTGGTGTAAGTCGCTCAACAGGTGGCTGCTATGCTACATTTTTCACGATTTACGCAATAGCTCTGTCTCAAGAACTAACGCACAGATTTTCATCTACCTTCAAATTCAGTTAGACGTGGATATCAGTTGTTGCTGATTAGGTTTCGGTGTACACAGCCCTAGAGGTGGGGCTGCCATGCCGCATTATTCACAATTTTCAAGCTAACTCTATCTCAAGAACTAATGCAGAAATTTCCAACAAATTTCAGATTCAGTTTGGCATTGACATAGGTTGTTGCTGATTAGGTTTTGGTGTACACCGCCGAAAGGTGTCGCTGCTATGCTGCAGTATTCACGATTTTCAAATAGCTATATCTCAAGGACTAATGCACGGATTTTCATTATGAGTTGTAACTTATTATGTGTTGATAATCGCCCAACAGGTGGCAGTGCTATGCTGTATTTTTCTGAATTTCCACACAAGCTCTATCTCAAGGACTAATGCACAGATTTTCATAAAACTTCAGATTCAGTTTCACATTGCCATACGTAAGTTGATGCTGATAAGGTTTTGATGTATACCACCCAAAATGTGACACTGCTATGCTGCATTATTCACGATTTTCTAGATAGCTATATTTCAAGGACTAATGCACGGATTTTCATTACATTGCAGGTACAGTTAGACGTTGACATAAGTTGTTACTTATTAGGTTTTGGTGTAAATCGTTCAACAGTTGACAACAGCTATGTTGTCAACTATGTAACAACAATCGTTCAACAGCTATGCTGTTTTTTTTTTCAGGATTTCCGCAATAGCTCTATCCCAAGAAGTAATGTACAGATTGTTATCAAATTTCAGATTCAGTTAGACATGGACATAAATTGTTGCAGGTTTGGTTTATACCGCCCAACAGGTGGCGCGGTATGCGGCATTATTCACTCTTTTCAAGATAGCTATATCGCAAGAAATAATGCACGGATTTTAATAAAACTTTATAGTCAGCTAGACATTCATATAAATTGGTGCTGATTAGGGTTTGGTCTCAATCGCTCAACATGCGGCGCTGCTATACCACCCTTTTCACGATTATCACAATAGATATCTCAATAATTATAATGCACAGAATTTCATCAAATTTCAGAATCTGTTTGACCCTGACATATATAGACGCTGATTATGTTTTGATGTAAATAGCCCAACAGATGGCTCTGGTATGCTGCTTTTTCCATGATTTTCACGATAGCTATATCTCAAAAACTAATGCACAGAATTTCATCAAACTTCAGATTCATTTAGATGTTGGCATAAGTTGTTGCTTATTAGGTCTTAATGTAAAGCTCCCAAGAGGTGACGCTGCTAAGCTTCATTTTTCAGGATTACACGATTTTAGCGATAGTCATATCTCAAGAACTAATGCACGGAATTTAATGAATCTTGAGATTGAGTTAGACTTTTATATAAATTGCTGCTGATCCGTTTTTGGTGTAAATAGCCCAACATACTGCATGGCGTTGCTACGCAATTTTTTTCTCCATTTCCACAATAGCTCTATCTGAAGAACTAACGTAAGGATTTTCAACAAATTTCAGATTCAGTTAGACTTTGACATAGGTTATCGCTGATTAGGTTTCGGTGTATACCGCCCAAAATTTAGTGCTGCTATGCTGTATTATTCATGATATTCAATATAGATATATTTGACGAACTAATACACGGATTTTCCTTAAATTACAGATTCAGTTAGATGTTTACATAAGTTTTTGCTTAATTGATTTTGGTGTAAATCTCCCAACATGTGGTGCTGCATGTTGCGTTATTCACGATTTTGAACCCAGCTCTATCAAATTTCAGATAATGTTAGACATGGACATAAGTTGTTACTGATTATGTTTTGGTGAATACCACCCAAGAGGTGGCAGTGTATGCTTATTATTCATGATTTTCAAGATATCTTCATCTCAAGAACTAATGCACGGAATTTAATAAAACTTTGTATTCAGTTAGACCTTCATATAAATTGGAGCTGATTAATTTTTTGTGTAAATCGCTCAAACGGTAGCGCTGCTATGCTACATTTTTCACGATTTTCACGATAGCTGTATCTCAAAACCTAATGCACAGAATTTCATCAAACTTCAGTTTCAGTTACACAGTAAAAAAAGTATGTAATTTTGACAAAAAAAGTATTTTACTTTTTTTACAGAAAATATTGTTTAAAGGAAAAACAGTTTTTACCTGTAAAAAAAAAAATGTGGATTTTTCATTTTTACAGAAAAAATCTATATGTTTTACAGAAAAAACTGTTTTAATGAAAATATATGGATATTTTCTGTAAATTAAACGGTTTTCCACCGGCGCCAAAATTGACAGTTTTTCTGTTAATTTGAGAGATTTTTTTTACAGTGTAGACTTGGACATAGGTTTTTGCGCATTAGGTTTTAATGTATATCTCCCAACACCTGGCGCTGCTATGCTGCATTTTTCAGGATTAACACGATTTTAGCGATAGTCATATCCCAAGAACTAATGCATGGAATTTAATAAAACTTTAGATTAGGTTCGACCTTGTTTATATGTTGCTGCTGATTCATGTTTGGTGTATGTGAAACATGTATGATATAGACGAAAGTTTTGGGAGTGGCAAATCTGACTAGTTTTCTTCTATCGATACAAGAAGAAAGTATTGGATTTGTGTAAAATTTCGACGTCTTGTTTTTCAAAGATTTATACGTTTTTGGAAATCCTGAACACGATATTATTGTTTTTCAAAAATGTCTGTCCGCGAGTTTGTCTGTCTGTATGTGACACAAATTTTTGGGCGCTCTATGTCAGCAAATAATGCATGGAATGTAATCAAATTTCATATTCAGTTATACATTGACATAAATATGTGGTGATTAGCTTTTGATGTAAATCTCGTAAAAGGTGTAAATCTCGCAGCTTCTATGCTGCATTTCTCACGATTTCTGCGATAGCTATATTCCCAGAACTACTGTATGAAATTTCTTGAAAATTCATATTGTGTTAAGTTGTGTATATAAGTCATGTCGGCTCTTGCCAATCAAGCTCTTGTACGGGCTGAGCCGACTTCGGGCAGAACTTTTAGCGTTTATATCGTACTAGGCCAATATATATATATATATTTATATATTTGTACGGACCAGGTCGTTCTCGGGTCGAACTTTTAGCTTTTATATCGGTTGGGTCATTATATTTTTTGTACAGGGCGGTGAAAGGGTTTTTATGCTTATTTCAGCCAATGTCCCATAGGTACTGAATGTCTATTTCTTTAAAATGTTTAAAAAATTGTTTACTGAATTACAACTAATCTTAGTAATAAAATGAGGCTGCGCCACCAGCCGGTTGAGCACATCAACCGCCGCACCCAAGTCCTGAAGGACTTTAAACGCACTAGAACAGGAGAGTCCTCCTGTAAGTGCTGCGGCCGGTGGGAGCGCCACCACCTGCTGAACACTCCCTTTAACCCAAGAGACGTACGACAAAAGTCGCTGCGATGTGCGATGGAACCCACACTTCGAGGACACCACCACAAAACACTTGGGGAGACGCTGGAGACCTCCGACAGCTTCGTAGCCGAAACCCAAAAGTGGGAACCGGGTCCTAGTCCTTATGCCAAACTATCCCAACGATTCTTATTGTACGACAGTTTCCGATCATCGAGTCCTAGGGGAGGAAGAAACGACTGGTCTCATCGGCTGCGGCGAGGAAGAGGAAGCGACTAGTCTCATCGGCTGCGGCAAGGGGAAGGAGCCTCTCGCCAGCCCGAGACCTCAAGGAAAAGTGTCCCTGAACGCATAGACCGTCCTGGCATAAATTGTCGCCCCCAGAAGCTTTCCCTCCGGCGAAGCCCTGCAACGAATTGCAGGTAGTGGCCAGTCGACTCAACTGGGGTGTCACCCACATATAAAACAAAACTTAAACAAAAAGACAACAATAACAACAAGGAAAAAGGGGAGGCACCACTATCGGTACTCTGAAGGTCATGGAAAATTCCTTCAAAAGCGCCAAAGAGGCGGTCCCGATCAAGAAAGTTATTTCTAAGATTCCAGCTAATCGAACAGTCCAGGTAAAGAACATACATCCTCCCAAGGAGTTGATATGGTTACACGGTGACCTAAGTGGCCCGAGTACTCCTATCACTCTTCCTACAAACGGGCAATGCCCTTCTTCCGGACCATTGAGGTTGACACAAAACTACCCCAGCTGCAGACCATGAGTGTACGCCCACATGCCGGTAACTACGCTCTGCTGCCTGCTAGTACTGAGGGTTGCTTCACGCCGCCTCACGCAGTAACCAAGCGTCACTGCAGAGCCACCACGCACCGTGCTCTCCGGAGTTCGATCTCGCCTCCGTCAACACCCCAGATAAAGATTTGGAAACTATCTGACCGCTGTTAGCTAGTCGTTGCTCATCATCACCTACCTCGACGCAGGGCGAGGGTCCCGCTCGAGCAACTGAGATAGGCTTACGAGGCGTCTTTCTACCACCTAGGGAGGAGGTTTCCAATATTGGCAGAGTCCTCACGCCGCTGAAAACCTGAGCTTATGAAGGGTAGACCCAGACTCAGTGGCCTGCGTCACCGAGTCTTTTTGGTGTCTCTGTTTTTTTGGACGCCCGAACGCTATCAACGGCGCACCACATTGAGGTGGCGGTTCAACCGTGTCATGCCCCCGTCGTGTCGAACATCTCGTTGTGTCGGGCTTCCGGTCATCTTTCCTACGGAAGGGACCGAGTCGGAATCTCCGGAGAAGCCCGCTGAAATTTTTAGCCATAAAGAAACAAGCAGTCTTATATCTATTTGAATGCCTAAGAGGGACTGCTCAGACTGGGAACCAGATCTGTAGAGCATAGATGTCCCTCCCGGTCCCTTTATTTAGGTCTTAAAAAAAATACATATTTCAGCTGGAGCTGAACCCGCCAGAAAACGCGACAGGAGGCGGGGTGAAAATAGACATGCTAAGGTGATACTATCTTAATGTACATTACAGGTAGTTCACTACCAGAGACATATCTCCAGCGCGACACTGGGCAATGAAGATGGTTTATGATTGGATGATGTTCATACCAGGAATGAAGTCCATATCTCAGGAGCGGGTCAAGTTAGAAAGATCCATCAAGAACTTAAAGACGTTTTTCAGTTTATTTAAAACTACTGGGCGGGAAAGGATAGGCGAGAAGGTATCTCCCAATGTGTCCTGATATACACAGTTCCTCTAAAAAATATTTTTTCTATGAATGCTTTGTATATATATCGTCCTACCGTAGTATAAAATAATTCTAAAAAAAAATCCGAACAACCATTTTACTAGTTCTAGTGTTGTAACGTTCTATCCTGTAGTTCTATTTCCAAACGGTCCGTTGTTCCTTTGGAAATTTTATTACAATGTGGAATTCCTCCATTGAGTCATAAGCGATGTTACTGAGATGTGGGCTCACCCTGTCTCTCTCTACCCACTGGTACCTCTGTATGCTTGGCGACAGCATTTGACATTGCATCCAAGATTCGATCTCGGCAGCATGCTGTCGTTACCAGATCGAGCGCTGGTAGTTAAACTTTTTTACAAGAATGGTGAATCGACAACTATTGCATTGCGAAAGTTTCGCATGGAGAAAGAACTTCAGGTACAAAAAACCCTATTTCATTGAATGGGATACACAATTTAGTACGACGTTTTGAGAAAACGGGGAGTTTGGAGGATCGTCCACGTAGTGGCAGACCATCCTCGAGCACGGATCGCGTCAATGTTGTGAAAAGTGTCATGGAAGAATTGGCAGCCGAGACATCAATGGGGAGTAGCAGTGCTCGTGAAGCTGGGCGAATAACGGGGATTTACGTAATCGTCAATTCGACGTATTCTGCACGGAATCTTGGATCTGTATCCGTACAAGATACAGGCAATTCACCAGTTATTACTGGCAGATAGAGATAAAAGACTAAAGTTCTCTACATGGGCGCTGGCAAAAATGGAGCGGGACCCATAATGGTTGTTGAACGTCAACTGGACGGATGAAGCACACTTTTCACTGCATGATGACGTCAATACGCAAAACAGTCGTATCTGAACAGCGTCAAACCCTCGTGAGTATCTGACCAAGCCAGTGCATGCTCCTCATTTGACTGTTTGGTGTGGTTTCACCGCGTCTTTTGTTCTGGGCAGGGCCCGAATTATGCAGGGGCATGTGGGGCAGCTGTCCCAGCCCCCAATCTGAGAGCCCCCCCCCCTCTGCTCTTAATTAAGATTTTTGTTAAACGGATGCAAAATGGTTTAAATTGGCCAAAAGTGACAAAAAATATTACATTTTCAAAGATTTAGGAAAGGAGTTTAGCCCTCCACTTCCTGTGCCCTAAGCCCCCTAAAAAGAACAATCTACATCATTAGGAAACTAATGTTATAAAAATTTATATAAAAATACTTTAGAGCATGGGGATTGAAGTAACAACGTATCAAGTGTTAAAATTTGTTGCTATTAGTATAAGGGCATGGCTGCACTTATCTTTCCATATTATGGAATCGCCGAAATACTTGCTGATGCACAACAAATATTAAATTTTATAATATAATAGAAAATTTTACATTATAACAAATAACCAAGAGTGATTGAAAGATCTGCATTTACACTTCAAAAGCTCACATGAGTCGTTATATTCCTACACCAAAAAACAGTGTTCTGTCATTTGTTAAAGTTGTGACCATTTCTTGTGATACCCTGTATATGTATACAGATGTAAATAGCACTTGGTTCGAAATTTATGTATACATAAAATAGGTATGGAGTTTAATACTAGTCACTTCAACATAATTCCCGAACAATTTTCATGGATAGATAGAAAGGGGCCTCTCAGAATGATGCTTCCCCGGGCCCCAGATAGTCTAATTTGGGCCCTGGTTCTGGGTCCTTTCTTTTTTGAAGAGGTCCTAAATCCGGCTGGAAAACCTGTACAGTCACTGCAGAACGGTATGTTACGCTTTTGCGTGACCACGTTGTGCCTGCATTGCAGGAAAGCCTGCATGCAGGATGGTGCCCCGTCGCAGGTTGCACGTGAAGTCAAGATGTTCCTGTTGAACACTTTCACTGAAGACCGAGTGATAAGTCGAGGTTGTAAGTTTGAGTGGCCCGCATGATCTCCAGACATGACCCCGGCAGGTATTTGGTTGTGGGGATACTTAAAGTGTCGTGTACACCGGGGCTCCCCAGAAACTTTGGGGGAATTGAAAGATGCCATTCGACGGACCGTCGGTGGCATCGATGCCGACATGCTACATTCAGCTGTAACAGGCGTACTGACGCGCCTCGCTTTCCTAATACCTGGTGATTGTGGTCATGTTGATCATCTTTTACTTTAAAATAAATGCACAGTGTCATATTATTGTGATTTGTTTTATTGTCTATTTGTGTTTGCCTGATTTGCATAAAACTCCTCAGTACGACGTGTGAGCGCCCTCTATTGGTTACTTTTGGAATAACTTTTTATTATACATGGGAAAAAAATCCAAAAACCTTCTGATGATACTCGCGCAAACCGAAAAATTTTCTGAGCATTACTTCTTTTTTTATGAATATTTAAAGTTTACACGAATTTATGACTCACCCGGTATATATATATATATATATATATATATATATACTAGCTGACCCGACCGGCGTTGCTCGGGCCCATGATAATAAAATTAAACAAACCTAAAGTTTGAATGATTTTATATCTTTAACCTGATTTTGTATTAAATTATTTAGTTAAAATTGCTTCGCACGTCGAATGAAAATCCTTTATCTCCACTTTCCGCAAATACGGGCGCATTCTGTTAAAACGAACCACCGACACGTGACCCACTGCCTGCCGCACCTTATGGTATGCATGCAGAGCACGCGCTGCAAACTCTTTTAGTTCCACCTTCCGCCGCCAGGGGACGCACCCTGTTCCAAAGAAACCACCTTCCGAATAAAACTCCAAATCGTGTCCCCGCTGCCACCAGCACCGAATAGCAAGCGTGCTGCGCACGCGCTCATAATCCTTTAGTATCGTATTCCAACGCTAGGGGGCGCAATTTGTCCCATACGAACATCCAACACGGGTACCCGTTGTATAAAGGAGTTGAATGAACTAATGCCCGTCGAAATCAGGCCAACAGAACTCTAAAAAATAATGCGCCCCTTGGCGGTGGAAGGTGGAACTAAAATCTGTAACACGAACGAAAACCAAGTCGAATCATCTAAAGGCCGTTGCGATTGGGAATCCGTAGAACTCGAGATAAGAATGCACAGTTAGATAAAGAAACTCGTAGGATTGCTTGTAGGGCACTTGGTTAAGTGCTCAACAACAATTCATTTACTTTGATTGTTGATAACCATCTTCATAAATATACGGGTTGTGCACTTTTATTAGGAACATAAATTAAACATTTATGAATATCGTTATTTAAAATTTCCTGTATTCTCTACCCATAACATTTAAAAAACGCTACGTCAGAAGCTAAAAATGTTAAATTTCTTGGGAATTTATTTTGTATAAATCAGAGCAAGGCCCTCCTTCCCCATACCCGCAACATAATTTATTCAAGAAAACCACCTTCACATACATTAACGTGATCATTATAAAAAAAATATTTTTTTTTTATAATTAGAACATAACGAAGACGCTACGCTATAATAATCGGCAGATGACATCCCTTCCCATCCTCAATTTCAAATCTATATCTTAATTACTTATATAAATTTTTGTTCATTAGTAAAATTTGTAAAATCCTGTAACCAAGTATAGATTATGAAACACTTTCCAACACTAACAGAATACTTTAACAAACCATCGCTGTTTAATAAGGTAAATAAGTTATCTAAGTAAACATTTCAGAAAAACACAAAACACATTTGAAAACCAGATTTCAGCAATTACCATCCACAGCCGGAAAAGTACTCCAATTCTTTTCTGCAGCCCTGTATATAATTTATACATTTGTATATACTCTACAGTATGCTGCAATTTAGTTTAGCAATAAAACAAATAACACAGTTGGAAATTCATCTTCAGCAGTTTCCACCAATAGATGGAAACATACTTGAATTATTTTGTACAGCCCTGTATATTACATAAGTTTTTTGTACTCGCTACATATTAAGCTATAGTTTAATTCAGGCAAATACACGCTGAAATCACACTTCCAGGAATTATCATACATAGTCAGCCATGTATTCAGTTCTTTGCGTGGTCCTGTATATGATTTTATTTATATTCCACAAACCTTTCTTGATATACTAAATATATTTCATGTTTAAAATGCATTACTCGATTAAAAACCCATTTTAATCAATTTACGCTGCTGCACAGTAATGCTTACAAATTTTTTTGTTTAGCCCTGTATATGATCTGTAGCATTTATACATAACTCATAACATTCAAAAATTTAGTTAAACGCATACCTAACTAAAATCCTACTTCCAATTATGGCTTATAAACAATATTTCGGACACAGTAATGTACCCGAAATATTTTGTGTGTCCCTGTAAATGAATGATAAATGCTTTTCGCATAACAAGTGCCTTGTAGTAAACCTCAATAATGTATATCCATTTCATTATATCTGAAATGGCGTAACATAATTAAAATATGCTGCAAATAGTTTTTTCCCGTAGATCATCATGTAAAAGAATACTTTTGTGTAAATGAAAGAAATAAAAAAGGAAAACTGCCCAGTTAAACTGAGGCCATTGAGCTCACAGGCTATTCACACTAATTGTATATTATACTCTTATTTCAAAGAATTTGAAATAAGCCCCTCGAAAACTAAAGAAATCGACAATATGTTAAGGGGGTTCATACCCCTCCCCCCTTATAGTTAACCAATGAACCCCCAAAACTAATCAGTGAAGCGCTTTATCAGAATGAACCTATATATAAAATTCGAAGAAAATCGGATAATTCTGCATGAAAAACTCTTATCTAAATTAATGGGGGAGGATTAGCCCTCCATTACCCCGTTTATACTTAATCAATGAACCCCCAAAACTAATCAGAAAAGCGCGTTATCACGATGAACCTATGTACAAAATTTGAAGAAAATCGGATAATTCTGCATGAAAGAAAAACACATCTGTTAAATTCAGGGGGCTTACCCCCCCCCTTCGCTTTTTTATACTTAACCAGTGAACCCCCAAAAGTAATCAGAAAAGCGCGTTATCACAATGAACCTATGTACAAAATTTGAAGAAAATCGGGTAATTCTGCATGAAAAACCCATTTTTCTAAATTAAGTGGAGTTAGCCTCCCGTCCCCCACCCCCCTTTATACTTAACCAATGAACCCCCAAAACTAATCAGAAAAGTACCTTATCACGATGAACCTATGTACAAAATTTGAAGAAAATTGGATAATTCTGCATGAAAAACTCATTTGTCAAATTCAAGGGGGGGGGGGGATGACCCCCCCTCCCTTTTATACTTAACCAATGAACACCACCCCCTCCACTGGAGTCTCCCCAAGTCCAATCTAGGGCTATTAGTCAATTGTTACGAACGTTAAAATTTATAAAGTAAGAAAAAAGCATGTAAATATTCACACAGATAAGCTTATTATTGCTTACAGTCTGCTGGAAAGATACTTTTCCATCAAAAGAAGAAAAAAACAAGTATTAAATTTGGAGTATCCCTTCCAAAGTTTTACGTAGATATACATAAGAAATAAATAATATATATCAGATAAACATATAGCCATTATCGTGGTGAAGCTTTTCCGAGAGGCGTATCTATAGAGTTCAGAGAATGCTTTGTCCAATCACAGAATGCCTCTGGGTGGATCCGAGTAGAGGCGGTCCGCATATAATTAATTCAGGTGTTTTTTCTCAATTTAGGTCAAAGTTGTCGCGTGATTATACTCGCTGTAATTGCAGTAGAATTATAAAAATCATATTTTTGGAAAGCTTAAACACTGAGCTATCGTTGTTAGTTCTTAATTTTTTTTAAATTTTGTTGGTATCGATTTTATAAGAGTTTAAAAGACACAACAACTCGATTTTTACCGAATCCAACCATTGAGTTGGTCTTCAGAAATAAACTACAACAGAAATCGAAAAAGTGAAAACTAACAACGTTGGAGATTGGTCTCTGCTATCCTATGAAAAAAAAATATTTAAAAATATTAAAATGCGAGCGAGAAATCGCGCGATAACCTTCCCATAGACTTAACATTAGGGTGAGCCTTTCTTCGCGTGACTAGTGTAGGCTCTTAACATGTGTGTGTGAGTTCATAAAATATCAAAATGTGATAGTGTGTTTTTGGGTTCATAAACGAAATATTGGTAATAAATTTCATATTCCGATAAAAGAATAAAAAGAAACGTGTCCAGTTAAAATTATGGCATTGAGCTCACAGGCTATTCACACTAATTGTATATTATACTCTTATTTCAAAGAATAATACCCCCTAATGGACAATAAATTAAAGGGGGGTGAGTCCCTGTTTCTCCGCTGTACAAATAACCAACGAACTCCCAAGGCTCATCAGGGAAACGCTTTATCAGAACGAACCTGAAAAATTTGAAGGAAATCAGATAATTCTGCTTGAAAAACGCATTTATCTAAATTATCGGGGGAATTAGCCCCCCCCCCCGTTCCCCCTTTCATCGTAAACAATGAACCCACAAAACTAATCAGGGAAGCGCCTTATCACAATGAACATAAAACAAAATTTGAAGCAAAACGAATATTTCTATCAAGAGTTAATGCGTTACGTATATACATACATTTACATACATACATACAAAACCGGCGGGAACATTAGCTCTCAGGCTTTAACAGCGTGTGAGCTAATTAAACAAGAAAAGTGCCCAGTTAAACTGATGGCATTGAGTTCACAGTCTATTCACACTAATTGTATATTATACTGTTATTTCAAAGCATAACGCCCTCAAAAAATAAAAAAATCGACAATAAGTTAAGGGGGATTAACACCCGTTCCCCTTTATACTTAACCAATGAAACCCCAAAACTAATCAGAGAAGCGCCTTATCACAATGAACATATATACAAAATTAGAAACAAATCGAACAATTCTACAGGAAAAAAACATTTACCTAAATTCGGGGAATTAGCCCCCGTGCCCCTCCCTTATAATTAACCAATGAACCCCCAAAACTAATTAGGGAAGCGCCTTATCACAATGAACCTATATGCAAAATTTTAAGCAAATTGGATAATTTTGCATGAGTAACCCATTTATCAAAATTTAGGGAGATTAGCCCCCGTTTTCCTTTTATAATTAACCGTTAAACCCTGAAAACAAATCTGAGAAGTTCCCTATCACAATGAACCTATATACAAAATTTGAAGAAAATCGGATAATTCTGCATGAAAACCTATTTATCTACATTAAAGGGGGTTAGCCCCCGGTTGTCACCTTTATGCTTAACCAATTAACCTCTAAAACTAATCAGGAAAGCGCCTTATCACAACGAACCTACATACAAAATTTGAAGAAAATCGGATAATTCTTCATGTAAAACCCATTTATCTAAATTAAGGGGGAAGGATTAGCAATTTTTTCTCTTTATAATTAACCAATGAACCCCCAAAACTAATCAGGGAAGTGTCTTGTCACAATGAACTTATAAACAAAATTTGAAGCGAAACGATTATTTCTATAGAGTTATCGCATTACGTATATACGTACACACATACACACATACGTACTTACATACGTACGTACTTAGATACGTACATACAAACGTAAGTACAAACAGAAACGTCGGGCACATTAGCTGTCAGGCTTTGATAGCCTGTGAGCTAAAAAGAAAACTGCACATTTATACTGAGGGCAGTGAGTTGACAGGCTATTCACACTAATTGTATATTATATTCTTATTTCAAGGAATTTGAAATAAGCCTCTCAAAAAATAAAGAAATTGACAATATATTAAAGGGGATCATCCCCAATCCACCCCCTTCCCTTATAATTAACTAATGTATCCCCAAATCTAATCAGGGAAGCACTTTATTATACTGAACCTATATACAAAATTTGAAGAAATTGGATAATTCTCCATGAAAGACCCATTTATCTAAATTAAGTGGGGAGGATTAGCCCGCGTTACCCCCCTTTATACTTAACCAATGAACCCCCAAAACTAATCAGAAAAGCGCCTTATCACTATGACACTATATACAAAATTTGAAGAAAGTTGGATAATTCTGCTTTAAAACCCCATTTATATAAATTAAGTGTTGGGGGGGATTAGCTCTGTTTCCCCTTTATACTTAACCAACGAACCCCCAAAGCTTATGATGGAAGCGCCTTACCACAATGAATCTATATACAAAATTTGAACGAAATCTGACTATTCTGAAGGAAAAAGCAATTTATCTAAGCTAAGGGAGGGTTAGTCTCCTGTCATTCCTCTTTAAATTTAACCAATGAACCCCAAAACTAATGAGGGAAGCGCTTTATCACAATGAACCTAATACACAATTTGAAGAAAATCGGATAATTCTATTTGAAAAACCCATTTATCTAAATTAAGGGGGTTAGTCCTCATCCCCCTTTATACTTAACCAATGAAACCCCAAAACTAATCAGGGAAGCGCGTTATCACAATGAACCTATAAACGAAATTTGAAGCGAAAATGTTATTTCTATCAAGAGTTATCGCGTTATTGACATACATACGTACATACAGAACCGGCGGGCGCATTAGTTCTCAAGCTTTGATAGCCTGTGAGCTAAAAGGGTTCTTAACTCTACTATAAAGAAAGAATAATAAATTATCTAATTTTTTACATACACATTTTATTCAAAATGTAGAAAATCGAATATATATGTATTCTCATTCATATTCGAATATGCTTTTATTCTCGTCTCATAATATATATTTCGGCTGTAACGTTTTAAGAAAATCCATACAACCTGACCTGGAAAAATGTAATTCTGACCCGCAAACAACATTCTACAGTGAACCCGACCATAAAAAGACAATTAGTCACGGAGATGCAAAAAAAAATAGGGACAACTTGGCCCTATGGAGGGCTCTATTCAACGATGAGGAAGAGCGCGCTATTCATAGGTTTTATAATATTTGAATATTAAACTAGTTGGACATGCCAGTCTCAAAACTTTCTTCTATCTCATACATGTAAAAGCTTCAAAATTTGCTATCAAACCACAAAAAAAAAATCAAAATTTTTCGTCATTCCGTTGTACGTCAGCTACTTGCGAATCTTCGGGTTACCTGTATTCGAGCAGCCGATGTATTATACTAAACTACGGAAAGTCCTTCTGGCCTGTACAGTCAAGAAAAAATAGCCTCCCTATTGCTCGGTTGTGAGGCCTTAGCTAATTCTACTAAAAATACACGAATTTAAAATGCGTTGAACCCGATTATAGAAGAGTCATTCCCAGTTCTGGTCAATATTGAATTTGAATTAGAATATCGCTAAATTAATTAAATTGGATTCACACGTGGCAGTGTATTTTTTGTCTCCAAATTTGGCGATATTTCACCAATTGTCGCCAAGCTTGGCAAATAATTTGACGTTGTTGAATATAAATATACAGTGTTAAGCATGTAAGTGATGAAACGATGGTTATAACAATGAAAGAAAATTTAGTGAAACCATGTTCATTAAAACTCATAAATTAAACCCATTTATGGAGGAATCCTGCTGTATTGTTTCAAAATGTCGGCCACCCTATAATTTTAAACTGCTATATCTCCGCCATTTTTTAAGAGCAAAACAAAAAATGCTTTGGAATCCTTGGATCAAGGCCGAACATTTAACGGAAATTTTTTTTAGGATTTCTAATATTTTTCTATATTTTTTTTAAATTAAAATCTATAAATGGCTATCAATGCGCCCCCTCCAGCCACAATATCCCCAAATTCAACTGGGACCTGCAGGTTATAGTCAAAAACATATACAAAAAGTTTGGTTCAATTATCTGCATAACTTCATGCACTTTTCGATGATACAATAGTGAAAATGGAGCAAAAATCGTGATCACAGCTCCCCCTTTCGTCGAAATATTCCCAAATTCAACTGGTACCTGCAGGCTACAGTCTAAAACATATACAAAAAATTTGGTTCAATTATCTGCATAAAGTCATACACGTTTCGATGATACAATAGTGAAAATGGAACAAAAATCACGATCGCAGCGTCCCCTTTCGTCGAAATATCCCCAAATTCAACTCGAACCTGCAGGCTATAGTCAAAAACATAGAAAAAAAATTGGTTCAATTATCTGTATAACTTCATACACTTTTCGATGATACAATATTTAAAATGGAACAAACATCGCAATCGCAGCCCCCCCCCCCGCCTTTTGTCGAAATATACCCAAATTCAAGTGGGATCTGCTGGCCACAGCCAAAAACATAGAGAAAAAATTGGTTCAATTATCTGCATAACTTCATACACTTTTCGATGATACAAGAGTGAAAATGGAACAAAAATCGCAATCGCAGCCCCCCCCCCTTTCGTCTAAATATCCCCAAATTCAAGCAGGACCTGCAGGCCATAACCAAAAACATAGAAAAAAATTGGTTCAATTATCTGCATAACTTCAGGCACTTTTCGATGATACAATAGTGAAAATAGAACAAAAATCGCGATCGCAGCGCCCCCTTTTATCGAAATATATCATAAATTCAACTGGGATCTGCAGGCTATAATCCAAAGCATATACAAAAAATTTGGTTCAATTATCTGCATAACTTCATACACTTTTCGATGATACAATATTGAAAATAGAACAAAAATCGCGGTCGCAGCGCCCCCTTTCGTCGAAATATCCCCAAAATTCAAGTAGACCCTGTTGACCATAACCGAAAACATAGGAAAAAAAATTGTTCAATTATATGCGTAACTTCATACACTTTTCGATGATACAAGTGTGAAAATGAAACAAAAATCGCAATCGCAGCGGCCCCTTTCGTCGAAATATCCCCAAATTCAACTGGGACCTGCAGGCTATAGTAAAAAACATATTTAAAAAATGGTTCAAATTGAAGAATAACTTCATACACTTTTCGATGATACAATAAGGACAGACAGACGGGCAGACAAACATTTTGTAAAAAAATGTTTTTTGTAATCTCTGACCCCTAAAACGTGTAAATTCGTCAAAAACCGGAAGTCGAATAAAAGTTCGATTACAACTACTTACTTCTATCATAGATAGAACAAAGTAAAAATACAAATGTGTTCATTTTTCTATATAAATGATAAAATTGTTATTAGAGATACAATGGAAGACTTATATTTTGTATTAAAACATGAATTGTTTTTCTTTCATTTCCGGTTCTAATCGAAATATGTGAGGTTCGGGTCGATTCGAGGGTCGGCGAAAATTACTTTGTCCGGTTGTGGGTTGATGAATTGGTTTTGTCCGAGTCGGGTTGCGAATTGAATTTAAATAATATGTTTGGGTCGACCGCAAGAATGAAAACCCAACCCGATACCTAAAAAATACAAGTCAACCCGACCTGCAACAAAAATGTAAAAATCAACACGACCCGAAGCAAGAAAGTAGAATTTAACCTGATCCGCAATGAAAAAATTCTTTCCCAAGCCGACCAGAACAGCGGGTCATATTAGAACCTATTATCGCTCCCCCGACTCCCCAGATCTGCCCTAGGACTTTAGTCAATTTTTACGAAAGTTAGAATTTATAAAGTAGAAAAAAGGCATGTAAATATTCAGACAAATAAACATATCATTGCTTAAATTCCAATGATACTGAAAAGAGACGCTCTACAGAAAGATATACCTATCCGGGAAAAAAAAAAAAAAAAAAGTATAAAAATTGCACTATCCGTTTCAAAGTTTTGCGTGACATACATATAGAAAAAATATACATCCTAACGAATTGTAGAATTTCCTCATTGGAAGTGGATTAAAATTCAAAGGTACAATATTTAAGCTTATAGAAATAAAGAATTTGAAATTTACTCAATTTTAACAGGCGTATTTTGATGAAATTTAAAAATAACCGAAAAAAAAAAAAGCTTCTTAAAATATATCTAATCATTCTTGCGACTGTTTCTATTTTCTACGCCGAATTTTGAAAAATTGGTTTTAGCCAATTATCGCGATGAGGCGTTTCCAAGAGTTCAGAGAATACTCTGTCCAATCACAGTATATGTGTGAGCGTCCCGATTGGAGGCGGTCCGCATATAATTAATTCAGGTCTTTTTTTCAATTTTGCTCAAAGTTATCCCGTGTTTATACTCGCTGTAATTGCAGTAGAATTATAAAAAGCATATTTTTGGAAAGCTTAAACACTGAGCCATCGTTGTTAGTTTTTAATTTTTTTTTAATTTTGCTGATATCGATTTTATAAGAGTTTAAAAGACACAACAACTCGATTTTTACCGGATCCAACCATTGAGTTGGTCCTCAGAAATAAACTACAACAGAAATCGAAAAAGTAAAAACTAACAACGTTGGAGATTGGTCTCAGCTATCCTATGAAAAAAAAAAATATTTAAAAATATTAAAATGCGAGCGAGAAATCGCGCGATAACCTTCCCATAGACTTAACATTAGCGTGAGCGTTTCTTCGCGTGACTGATGCAGGCTCTTAAGTAAAGTGATAATTCACATCCTTTGTATTCCAGTAATTTACAGCGTAATTTCAGCTCTGCTGAAAAATTAATTAGCATATAAATATTCACCGATACTGGGTTTGATTTGTCTCATGTATGTCAATAGGTGTTGTGCTCATGATCGACGTTCCATCTTGTGCTGCTAGGTTGTAGCCTAGCCATTTAAGTGTGAGAGAATGCTAGACCGGATGTCTGCCGAATGGCTTAATTGGTAAAGCACTTGATGCGGTATACCAAGGGATCCAGGATGGAACCCCGGTCTGGACATTTTTTCACTCTGGTGGTTGTTCTCTGTTAAATAAAGTGATAATTCACATCCTTTGTATTTCTATAAATCGACCAGCAATAATTCTAATTCCGTAAATAAATACATTAAAACTTATAAAAACGAAAGCATGCCGGAGATAAATCCAGTTTAATCAGGTTCCCGTCTTACCAGGTGTAATTTTATGGTATTCCTTCCGATGAAACCATTAAAATTTCCTGTTTAAGACTTGGTCCCATCATAGTCAGGTTCTGGTCTTACTGTATTACGTAAATTTCATTAAGAAAGCAAATATAAATGGATTAAATTATTTTACAAATCATGTTAGAAGCTATTCCCATAGGTATTTCCATGTGATTTTAGAAGGCTAAATTTTATACAATGACGCATTGGATGAATAGACTAATTCGGATTTAGTTAGGAAAGCAAATATATAAAAGGATAAGAATAGTTTAAAAACCCATTTTGGAAACTATTATATTATACAGAGTGTCTCATTTATTTTGCAACCCGCGTAAACGCGAAGCAAATGAACAACACGAGTGCTGTTCAAACGGGTCCAGATATGTAAAGATGAAGACGGCTGTATATTCAACCGCTACGCGTTTTGTTTCAACAGGGTGGCGCTCCTGCGCATGCGGCCAACGACACTCTGTCATTTCTCGAAGAATATTTTGGTGATATTCTAATTACAAAAGGACTATGGCCTCCACGCAGTCCAGACCTGTCACCGCCCGATTTCTTCTTGTGGGGCTATTTGAAAAATCGCGTGGTCCGTGAACCGGTAGCCTCGATTACTGAACTGAAAACTCGCATTTCGGAAAAGATAAACGCTATCACACCAAACACATTGCAGAATGTGTTCGAAACCTCTTCAAATCTACTCCAAACCTCCTCAAACGGGCCCAGATATATATTTATATATATTTCTATTTCCATTCCATTTTTGAATGCTATGTTTTATATTATGATCCCCTGAATAAATAGAATAGTTCGTATTTAATTAGAAATCCAAGGATTAGAATAGTTCTAAACCACATATTGGTAGCTATTGCTTTATGTTAATGCGTTTTTATTTCGCTTTAGAATGCGGAATTTCATATAATGATTCAATGAATGAATAGAATAACATATTCAGGTTCTGAACAGTGAGCCAAAAAGTATCCTCGGAAGCTTTAATTTCAATTACAATCTATATACGACAAAATTTTCTTTTAAAACATATTTTAGACATTAACGGTGCTCCAAAAATAAAAATAAAACCAAAATAGTACGGGACTTCAAGTCTATCGACTTGATATGAAATGATTAATATATTTTCTGAAAAGAAAAGCAATTAAAGTTTTTGGAATTTATTACGAATGATATGAAATGAAATAGACTGTGATCATTAGCATCGAAATAATATTTAGCAAATTACCAGAAATCTAATTTAGAGAACATTAGATCAACTTCAAAAGGAGAACTGAGGTTAGTCTACATGTCTCTGTAATTATATATTGAATATTAAAGGCTGATCGAATGAAAAAGGAAATCCCGTAATAAGATTTTACCTTATCAAAAGGAATTACGGTAGAGTTAAGTCTTATGGATTTAATATGCTATAGAATAATTTGATAGGTCCGTTAACAGTTTTGTGGAATGAAATAACTGACTTCTATATGTGTCATAAACAGGCTTTAGAAAGTCTTGAACAAATTTTATCTATTAGTTACATATATTTTAATAGTAAATTAGAAGTTCATTTTTAAGGTTGCTACGAGTCAGGGAAATTTTCAGAGAAAACACCAGCATTTTCTGATAGAAAACGCACTTTATTTAATCGGGCAATGAAATTAGGTGATTTTTCTGTAAGAAATTACTGGTATTTTCTCTGAAAAATTCCCTGACCCGTAGAAACACTGCATTGTTTTCTGTTTAAAGAAATACTAAATAAATGAGAATCTAAAATTACTCGTTTTCTTAGTGCAATTACATCATAAATGAGTGCATTACGAACTCAAATAAGAATAAATATAAGTAAAAATAAGTAAATATAAATATAATCTCGCGTTACCGCATATTACATATTATAGATTTGAACAGAAAGGATTTAAAAATTGTACATGTCTAATTCGAAAGCAATTTGTCCGAATTATTTGAAAAGTAAAAGCTTTGTACGTCAACTTTACTAATTATGTTTCCTAATGGATATATTGTATCTGTGTGATAAATCGGTCGTTAAAAGACAAGAGGTTACAGTTGCAAATTACATTTCAGGCTTGAATATTCGAAGTGTGTCGTATTCGCCTTTAATCTACTTGAATCTTTCGAAGATACTCGCAAGCTAATGTTAAACCTATAGGAGCGTTCTTCTGAAATATATCGTTTGCATTTCTATTTATATATTTAATAAAAAATACTTAAATTAAAATCGAAAAAGTAAAAAAAAAATTGAAATGTAAACGAGATATTTAAAAAAAACCAATAAAATGAAATGGTATTTATAAAAGTATACAAATTACTGTATTCTGCAATCCGCAAAAAAATTGTTACCGTTCATACCCTTCATATTACTGCTCTAAAGTATAGATGGAAAGCAGTAAATTATGGAAATAAACGAGTCATTATTCCAGTTACGTGCGTTTTCAGTGCTAAATGTCCTGATTTTTTATTTTTTATTAAGGTAAAAATTTGTTTTATAATGCTTTGGACTTATCTAAGCAGTCTTTAAATTTATCTAACCCAGAAACTGGTAGATAATAGCGTTTGAATCGTCTTCTTTCCGTCATTTAATATATGAATTCAATGGATAATGTAACAAAATTATAAAATTCATGTCGACTTTTTCTAATGCATCTAATAAATAAGTATGTAACGTATTTAAATAAAAATTCTCTTATTGATGCATTTCATAGCTATTACTTTATGAATCGGTGAGGGAATAAACAAAAATACTGCCTCACACAAAAACAGTTTAAAATTGCATTTTTACATTACGTAGATTCTACGTTGGTAACCATGATATATATGTTCACACATGTCTGACTTTTTTCATAAATTAATTAGAATATACTAAATATTAAACTGAATTGAATGATGCCTCTGAAATAAGTTTTGTGTAATTGATATCACATGCTATTTTATTTATTTATTTATTTATTTTGCTATTTCATAATTCTTAGATTTTTTTTATCTTGCCCACAGAACTGGTGCAGGGATCTTTGTGTTCGTGATTTTTTTTCAGTTATTTTTCTTTTCGAAAATACATATAAGCCGTTGATTTTAAAAGTGCGACAAGTTCATTTAGGGAAAAAAATAATTTATTAGTGTAATAGTCTTATTACAAATTAACAGAAAATTTATGTTTTTAACCAATTTACAATAAATATATTTAATATCTGTGTAAGTTTGTTACTAGTCATTTATTTGGTCAACGATATCTCAAATATGCTGATTTTAAAAATGAGGCAAGTCTACTTTGAGTAGAATTATTTTTTATGTTGCATATTATTAACAAGCATAATCAGAATTTAGAAAATGTTGCATTTGAAATATAATTGACCCAATTAATTTTGAGGTTATTCAGAACTATATCAAATACCATTTATTAGAGCAGACGGATCAAAGAATTACTATATTGGCATGACAAGCAGGAAATTTAGTTACAGAAAAAAGGAGCATATAGCTGATATTAAGTATAATAGAAATAAGTATAATAGCTGATATTAAGTATTAAGTATAATAGAAATAAGTATAATAGCTGATATTAAGTATTAAGTATAATAGAAATAAGTATAATAGCTGATATTAAGTATTAAGTATAATAGAAATAAGTATAATAGCTGATATTAAGTATTAAGTATAATAGAAATAAGTATAATAGCTGATATTAAGTATTAAGTATAATCGAAATAAGTATAATAGCTGATATTAAGTATTAAGTATAATAGAAATAAGTAAAATAGATGATATTATGTATTAAGTATAATTATAATACAAGCTGAAATTAAGTATAATGTCAATAACAGCATTGGTAAGATTATATCAAGAAGAAACCATCCAAATAAATTTCAGTGAAAGTAAAATAATTTCCCCTGCAATCTACACTATCCATCCATTATAAGAGAAACCATAAAGATTGTAACACATCAAAATACAATATGTAACGATGCAGCAACATTTTACTTACCAAAATTGTGGCTCGAGTTACTGCATGGTTACAAATAAAAAAATAAATATCCAAGTAAAAAATATAAAAACGTGCGTAATTTTAACAAGAACGAAAAATCATGCGTCAAGCATAGATTATGAAACACTTTCCAACACATCCAGGAACTGTAACAAAACTTCACCGTTAAATAAGATGAAAGAAGATATGCAAGTAAACAGTTTAGAAAAAATATAACACATTGAATAATACAGATTTCGAAATTACCTTCCAATGTCAAAAAAATAGTCGAATTATTTTGTGAATTATTGTGTGTATATGATCAATAGAAGTGGATATATAGCATGATAAAATGTAGTTCAGTAAGAATATTCACCTTTAGCAATTTTCGCCAATCGATGGAAATGCACTCGAAATCTTTTGTAGAGCCCTGTATATTATCTCAAGACGTTTGCACACACCACATATTAAGCTAAAAAGCAACTTAAAACTCACTCGTAGCAATCTTAATCGACAATGTATCTTTTTCTTTGCGTAGCCCTGTATATGAATTTATTTATATTCCACAAACTTCTATTAGTCTACTAAATATACAGGGTGTCCATAATTAAACGACCCTACTTTAAAGTTGTCTACAGACGAAACTATTGGTCAGAAAGTTGTGAAATTTTGTGAAGGACTTAATGAAGGAATGGGAATTTGTTTAAGCGAAAAAAAAATTAGTTCAAATATTCGCCACCAGATGGCGTTTTTAATGAGTAAATCGCATTTGAAACATTCTTTAAGTCATGATAAACCAAGAACTTTACCTGATCTTAAAGACATGTCCACGGCATGTTTTTAGCATTTCTCAGAACACACTGTTGTCAACTGTGGAACATGCTATCCTACGATTCCAGATGGTAGCTGAAAATGATGGACGTCATGTGGAACACGTTTTGTTGCAATAAAATATGTAAATTATCTAAAATGTATGCTAAATGTATAATTCATTAAATGTTCTTGGTTTATCGTGACTTACCAAATGTTTCAAATGCGATTGATTTATTAAAAACGCCATCTGGTGGCCAAATTTTGAACTTTTTTTTCATTGAAACAAATTCCCATTGCTTCATTATGTCCTTCACAAAATTTCACAACTTTCTGACCAATAGTTTTGTCTGTAGACCACTTTAAAGTAGGGTCGTTTAATTATGGACACTCTGTAGTTGAGCAGGAAAATGCGTAACACTATTAAAAACTACCCTTAGGCAATTCACTCCCATAGTCTGTAATACTTACGGATTCCCTTATGTAGCCCTGTATATGAACAACCGAGTTTATAAACACACACGTACTATGAAAAAAAAATTGTTAAACTTAAAAACGCAAACCAAAGTTGAAGACGCACTTATCACACATAGACTGTAAATATCGCTTATGTACTGTAACCGATATCTTTTGTGTGTTCCTGTAAATAAACGCAATGCACACCCCACTTTCAAGAGAGAAATTTATACTGCAAAAGAGTAATGAATATAATTTTCGTCATGTTTGAAATAGTGAAATATCACTAAAATACACTGCAAACGATTTTTCTCCATAGAACGATGTGTAACAGAATTCTTATGTTTGACCCTGTAAATAAATAAATAATCTTTTCACCCCATAGTCTACAAAAAGCATGTTTTATTGCGCTTCATAATTATATATCAATTTCATCATGTTTTAAATGACGTAGCATCATCAAAATGCACTTGAAACGATTATTTTCCATTGACTATAATGTAACGGAATACTTTTGATTGTCCCTGTAAAAGAAACTATAAGTGCTACACACTTCAGTTGAAATAGAGAACATGCTATAGTAAACGACAATAACATACAAAAATTTCAGGGCAATCCGAGTATATTTACGCGAGTTAGAGCACGGCCAGACGGCAGACAAACCGAAGTCATAAACACTTTTCAACTAGGTTGGAAAGTGTTGAAAAGTACGCGAAAATGAAATGATAGCTTTTCAAATAACTTCATAGGCAGCTGAATTATAGAATATTTGTTTTGATAATGGCTCAGATTGAGCTGAAACATGTGAACTGTCTAATAAAGTTTATTTTGTTGTTTATATTTTTATTATTTTTACGCCTTTTTACAATTAAAAGAAGCATAATCAGAATTTGGCAGTTCTACTACAACTGTGTCGAATTAGAAAAGAATGTAAAGCATTGTTTTAAAACCCTTTAAGCGTTAGGCCCGTGTTTTTCGTTACTAGAAGTCCTGTTAAAATGGCTGTAGACAAAAATATTTTTAACAAAATACTTTTTTTGAACCTTACATAGAATGAGGGGATATGAAAAATATTATAGCATCAAACTAGGATTAATATATATATATATATCCTGCGATTTACAAGCATACTTAAGAAAATATAGAAAAACCCTCAACGCTGAAAGTTTTAGAATAATTTATAATTATATGCACACAATTTATTGGATCAAAACAATAAACCATCTATAAAATTAAAAAGTATAGTTTGTAAGAAAATAGACCCAATTGTTCCATATCAACTATCAGGTGTTTATGGAATCCTGTTCACCAGAGAAGATGGAACATTGCAATATTTTATAGGAATAGCAACTAGAAAGTTTAAAACAAGATTAAAAGAAGATTAAAAATTCCCATTGACTGTAATGTAACGGAATACTTTTGACTGTCCCTGTGAAAAAAAAAACTATAAGTGCTACACAATTCAGTTGAAATAGGGAACATGCTATAGTAAACGACAATAACATACAAAGTATTTGATTAAAACATATCAAATACAACAGAAGAACTACAGCTTTGGCAATATTATATTGGACCGGGACTTTAAAAATTGATTTTAAAAATAGTAAAATAATTTATGCATCAAGACTTTATTTCCCATCTATTATACGTGAATCAATAAAAATCTATTTGCCTAACGAGAACATATGCAATGAATCAGCCTCTTTTGAATTACCTAAAATCTGGCACGCGGTGTTGTTCAATTAAAAAAAAAGCAGTAAGAAAATATTAATTTTCAAGTTTACAGTTGACTCTTTTTAAGCACCTGCTTTTATTATACATATGATCTCGCAATTTTTGTTTTTCAAATTTATTTTCAAAAGGTTTTTGCGAGAATAGTTTTTTTAGTGTGCAGATCTTGATAATGGCGCCGTTTGTGTGTTCAAAACATGTCGATAATTATTTAAAAAAGTTTTTGTAAGCATTTTTGTGTTCTACTTTTTTCACTTAAGCTTTTAAATCTGTATTTTAAGGATTATACTTGCAAAAGAAATTTACAAAGCAAAGAATTAAAAACCAATAATGTATTTTACTATCTTTCCATTGCGACATTCCCGTTATCACTTGTGATGCTAGTACCTTTCATATTACAGGTTTTGCTTGAACTGGCCCATCTTGTTGAATCTAAATGTGTGTAAAAATATATGTTTCATATTATTTACATTTTTGTGTAATATTCTTTAAAAATAATACGTTTGCATATCAAAATTGAGACTCAAATATTCGGAGCTAATAAGCCGAGAAAATACTCGAAAATGATCAAGTATATTTTGGTTAATAATAATATTTTGGTTAATGCAATTGTGTAATTTTTAACATTAATATTTAAATTTTTTATAGAGCTAAAAATGCTCTTAAAAACCTATAATATTTTTACTTTTTATTGACGGACATCCGAAATTTTTAAGGTATAAATAGCATTTTCTTAGGGCAATTTCAAAAAATTGGGTAAGGATAAGATTTGTTTGGATTAAAATGCAAGTTGTCAATTATTGTTTGAAAATTTTTATACACATTTTCACAATTTATTTTAGAACTACATGAAAAAAAAATCGTTTTAAAGAAAAAGCTGAATGTTGTTGTTCTTAATTAAAAAACATTTGAATGGCAATGCAACAAAAGATGCTTTAAAAAGCAAAAGTTCAAAATGCAAAAACCGTGGAGAGCACTTGTTTTTCTGCGGTTTGTTAGATACATTGATGAAAGAGAAAGTATGACTGCTTTGAAATAATTATAGGACTTTTCCGAATTTGAAAAATCTTCTATGTATTTTTTATTATCTTCATTTAAAAATATCTCAAAGAAGGTTTTTGCCAATAATTTTGACCCTAAAAAGTGACTGGAATTAATTATTTATAAAAATATTTTGCATTGTTTGTAAAAAAATCACCAAAGAAAATAATAGATGGCATATCAGTAGAAGATCGTAAATTTTAATAAATTAAAGTATTTTTTAGTTTTCATTTTGTATGGTAGGACACTGTGAGAGGCTCACAGTTTTGCTTTTAAATTTGGATGAAAACCGACTTACACATAATTACAAACTCTACTTAAATATCAGTTATATGAATATTGCCGTAAAAAACAGATATTTTATATGAATATTGCTTAGTAAAAAATTAAATTCAAACAATGTAATAAATCTTAAAATTTGAAGAAAAGTTGAAGCAAGCAATTGTTTGCTCGAAATTTCATACTAGCATCTATAATGTGCTTCGAAACTTGAAATTCAAGAATTCACCAAGTGTTAAAAAATAAAGTTGAAAGAATTGACATGTTTTTAAACTGTTCAATTAATAGGATATGTCATATCATTGACTAGTATTTATTATTTGATTATTATTCATTATTTATTATTTAATTTTAAGGGGACACAATACCTTGAAATTGGTCAAAATATCTATTTTTTTATTATTTTTTTATTATATATATATATATATATATATATATATTATTTAAATTGTGGGTTTGTTGAATTTCTTGGATTTTTTAATATACACGAGAGAGAAAAAAATCATATTAAATGCAATATCCCATACATCTATAAAATAGTCGTTGGGGGCCACCGTAATACTTACCCATCATGGATATGCATAATGTAAAATATTAAAATAAAAATGTGTAAACTACTTATAAAATGCATTGCAATTCAAATAAAATCGTGGCTTGATGACGTCATAAACTTTAAAGGCTCGGTTACTGAATTGCTTGAAAGAGGTTTTTCCTTATAACTCCAAAAATAATAATCCTATTAACTAGCGGTTTATTGCATCTGATTAAGCGTCAAATTTCCAATTAAAATATATCTTTAAAGTGAAATTTGGATGAAATACAGGGTCATGAAAAATCGAAGAGTGTGGAAAATAGGATTCCAAATATCTCGGCAACTAATTATCCGATCGACTTCATGCTTTATGTAAAATTTGTTTTTTTTATTGTCTTTTATATTCATTTCTTAAACTAAACAATTTCGAAAATTTTTATATACCTTTTATCAGAACGAATATTTCGAGAGTCCGAAAAAAATAGTTCCGGTTAATCGAGGTTATTGAAATGAAATAGGCTTCTTCCCATTATTACATACTAAGTACATACCAAATTGCAAGTCTCTATCTCAATTTGTTCGGGAGAAAGAGCGTTTACAGACACACACACACAGACACACAGACGGACGGCAAAATTTTTTTTTCTAAAAATATGTTTTTCGGAATCTCCAGTGTCTGAAACGTGTAAATCTGTCAAAAAAATTTTTCGATTTTCAAAACGATTACAAGACTTACCCTATACTACGTATGATGGGTAAGTAATATATGCACAGTTTTATGTAGTATTTTCTAATAAATGTGGAAAAAAATTGAAGTAAAAATATTCATATTTAACAAATTAGTAGGGATTTTTAAAAAGTTAAAAAAAAAAAAAAAAAAAAAAAATTAGTAAAATAGGCTGTTTTACGAGAATTTATTTAAAATATATATTTACTTTTTAGTATTAAGTATAATTCCACGACAGATTTTTCAGTATCATTCAAAATTGAAAAAAAAAATTGTTTAAAAGTATACAGTGTATGAATTAACACGGAAAGAAATTAATCTTGCTCGCAGACAGATAGATGCCACAAAAATGAAAAATGAGGGCCTTGCATAGAAACCTGAATGTTTTTTAATTTTTATACGAAAGGTACATGAAACTTATTTAAGTTCTCGCAGGATATATATTATTAGTAAGTAACATTTTATACAAATAACGAGAAATGGGACAATTTTCTCGTTTTAATTTTTTTGGTGATTAATGCTTTTAAAACATTACCTAACATATTATATGTAATGAAATCATATGCAAGTGTTTATGTATGCTTAAATTTATGTGTTTGATAAATTTTTATATGAATTTTACACAAGTTATACGATTAAACATGTTATTTTTGCAAATGAAAACATTAAATTGATTTTTCTCCATGTTAATAGTTTTATAACTTGCTTGTTCGATAAATACTAAGGCTCTTTTGCTAATTTAGATAGACGTTTGAAATTTTTTTAACGTATTCTCCATGGTGTATTTAATATTTTAGTACGTGGATTTAACATTCAAGTTTATAGTTATTTTTTAAAAAAATATTTAAATTGAGAGTCTGTTGAATTTCCTTCATTTTTTAACATACACGAGAGAAAAAAAAATTATATTAAATGTAAAATCCCATACATCTAAAAATTCATGGATAGTTTTATGTAGTATATTCTAATGAATGTGGAAAAAAACATCGATATATATTCATCGAAAAATATTCATACTTATAAAAGTAGTAAGGATTTTTAAAATGTTAAATTTTTTAAAAATAATTAAATTTTAGTAAAATAGGAGGTTTTACAAGATTTTTTTTAATTTTATTTAATTTTTAGTATTAAGTATTGTGCCACCACATATATTACAGTATTATTTAAAATTTAAAAAAGTTTCAAAGGTACCGTGTCCCCTTTAAAGATTCTTATTTTCTTTGAATGACAAATTAATAATTTTAAACAAATCTTTGGTAGGGATATTATCAAACAAATCATTAAAATCAAAAGTTTAAACGTAATTTATGTTGTTTAAATTTTTAATATTATTTCCAAGTTGAAAACTGTTTTTAATGCAATATTTGTTGTCATGTATAGAAATATCATACAATTTAGTAAGTATTGTCAATAAAAAATTGTTAGTTTTGTATAAGTATTACACCTAATGGTGTCAGCGTGAAATTTAATTGGATTTTATATCTATAAGATATATCCTACGTGGCTCTGCAAGCCACAGACAAAATAATTGCATGTATACTGCGTTTGGCTGTTTTATGCAAGTGCTTAATTGATTTTTATTATAAGCAATTAATTGCTAATTTATAGTTATTGCATATTCATAATTTAAAATTTTGTTTCTATTAGAAATGAATTCAAATTCAAAGTAATCAATGCCTCTGGTCTGGGAAAAAGTAGTCCTTGAAAATGCAGTCTTTGAAAGTGGGGAAATGTTACATTTTTTTTTTTTTAAGTAATCTTTTTTTTTTTTTTTTTTTTTTTTTTGTGTGTGTGTATTATGCTTGAGATATTGTCCTGTATGTTTACTGATCAAAAGTAAAAATTTTTCCTATCAAAATGTCTCAATTACAGAAGATTTTAGAAAGTGAACAAAACGGGTAATTGTTAAAGTGTTTGAATAGGATTTTCGCCAAAGTAGTGTTATTGCTAAGTTGGCAATATATTTATGATGCACTTTCAGCGCAAATTCTGCAGCTTTTTACAAAATGTTGGGTGACTTTTGGCTATACTCAAGCACTTCTAAAATTAACTGTCCATAAATGATAATATTTTCATCTTAGTTTTGTAAAAAAAAATAATAATAAATAATAAAAAATATATATATAAATGCCTTTTTTAAATTTTTTCAATAGGCAATAGAACATATTGTGGTATAACTCGATACGATATTCGAACTTTGTTCATATTGAAATAATATATAACATCAATAAAATATATTTCAATCAATTACCACTAGCTATGATGCACGAATTCTATAGTGCAACTTTGTAAAAAAATCAAAAGAAGAACATTAGAGTGATAAAGGGTACCAAGTTCCCATTGGAATATTTTTTAATCTAAAAAATATTTGTAATCTAAATTAATGTTAAGTTTATTTTATATATTGAAATCGGAATCTAGGGTTTAGTAAACAGGGATAGTATGAATGCAAATACTCATATTCGAATTCGTCATTCTTCTTTTTTGCAACTTAAAATTCAATTAAGAAGAGATTTTATGGCTAATCTTCCGTGATAAGGTTCAGAGCCAATTGGCGTATTATAAACCAGTGAGATTTCATGAAAAAATGATTTGAGTAAAATTTTAATGGTATTAATATTTATTTTAAAGAATTTGATAGCCAATATCACTGAAGTATGATTAAAACTCTTGGCAGTAGATGAGATTACGGAAGATAAATCTTTCATGTTGTATACAAAAACTGTCATACCAAGTTCAAACTTGGTAGTTGTTTTCAACAGAACCCGCTGCTTATTAAATACTGGATCAGAGTAAAGAAAGTTGAGTTGAATCTGCCCAAGCCAATTTGCTTCCATATGAGAAAACATAAAAAAATTATTTTTAAATTTTGGAGAAGCAATTTTACACCAGCAGCGCCACCCGTGTAAACTAAAACCTATCCGCAAAAGTTTTTATCATAACATAAATTTGACCATGTCTAAAGTTTATTTCGAAGATTTTTTTTTCTTTTTAAATATCCAATTTTATTTCATTTAGCAGTTACGTTTTACCTGCCAGAGCACGCTAAAAAAAATATAATTGTGTTTCATCTGACCCACCTATTTTTGACATGAGTATGACATCATACAGTAAAACATAGAAAATCAATATTATTTAACTTTGGTTACTCTGTGTTTTGCTAGGGGCGTTATCGATGTAAAAGAAAGTTGAGATGATTCTGTGTTATCTAAATTTAACTTGAAATATGGTTGCCACATAAGAAAAAAATTTAAAAATCAATTTTAAAAGTTTAGTTATGAAAATGCACACCAGAGACGCTACCAGCGGGAAAAACCTATCAGTTGAAAATGTTTATAAAAACATCGTTTGACCGTACACTATTCTCCACCAGGGGGCAATATAAACAAAAATAAAATCTAGCAGAATCTGCCCAACCTATTTTTAAATTGAGTATGCCTGTCACACAGTAAAACATGAAAAATAATTCATTCAAACTTAGTTACCCTATTTTCCGCCAGGAAGCGGTATTAATGCAAAATAAAATTATATTGAATCTGTCCAGATAATTTTTAACTTCAGTACGACTGTCATACAGTGAAATATAAAAAATATATGTATTCAAATATAGTAAATTAATTTCTCGCTCGAAGGCGTTAACAGTGTAAAGGAAATTGGATTAGAATCTGTCCTAACTAATTTAAACTTAGGGTATGGTCTTCATAAGAAAAACATAAAAAAATCCATTTTAAAACTTTAGTTGTTCAACTTCCCACCAATGGTGTCACCAGCGTAAAAGCTATCATGTAAAATGTTTTATGAGACCATAAATTTGACAGTAGCAGACGCTTATTCTGAAAATTTCATTAAAAAGATTAAAAAAAATCAATTTATTTAAATTTAGTTAAATGATTTCCCGCAACGAGGCACTCTAAACAAAGATAAATTGTGTTGAATATGTGCAAATGATACCCTTGTGTACGGTTTCATGCAGTAAAGCATAAAAAATCAATTTTATGTAAATTTCATTATTCTATTTCTCACTAGTGGGCGTTTTGGACGTCAAAGAACTTTGAATTAAACTTGTCTTATCTAATTTTAACTGGTTGACATAAAAGAAAAATCCAAATTTAAATTTTAGTTATGCAATTTCCCACCAGTACACTACATGCGTAAAAAAACTAAAAATAGTACTTCACTCCGCCAGAATGGTTTTGAGTTATACTTAAACAATTACCCTCATTGCAAATTGTTTTGCAACTATTATAAATGAATTTAACATTACGAGTTCCAAACGTTAAACCTTCATAATTCATAAACTACTTGACCGAATAGCTTCACGTTTGGTATCTAAAGATGCATTTTACCAAAAATCTAAAAATACTTTCAAAATTAGATGTTTGTATTTAAAATTTCAGATTTTGGTACAATTTCAATGTGAAGATGACCTTAAGCTTATTTATTTAACATAAATTGAAAGAAGACATAATTTCCAGTCGAATGGCCATTCCATTCTTTTCTGGGACAATTTGGGGATTAAAATGCATAGGGTTGTTCTCTTTGTTTTTGTCGACAGTACCTCGACAAATTAATACCGAAATTTTTACAAATAGTCAAGTGTAAACAAATAAACCGTCATATTAAAAAACTTGCAACATATAAAGCTACATTAAATGTAAATAAATGTATGTTTATTTGCATGCATTCATTGCTATTTTTATTTCTATTTACTATTCGTGACTCTTGCAAGTAAAAAAATATATATACATATATATAGGGGTGAGCCAGACACATGTAATTCTTCAAGTAGTACGTGATGTATAAATGTTTAGGAACCACTGCGTTAGAGGAGTGTATGTTGAAAATTTCAATTTTCCTTTAAAAAAAACTATATACGATACAACCACTATTTTAAAACAAAAAGTATTAGTGTGTATCTTAATAATCCACTGAAATTTCGCAGTGCTCAGCCAATGTGTAAGAAAGTTACAGCGTAGAAAGAAAAACAAGTTAGTAAGTGTGATCGAAAATTGCATAAAGGGTTTCGTTTAATATTCTTTTGAAAACACTTTATCCTTTAATTAATGAATTCAAATCATTAATTTATAATTATCTTTATCATTTGTCAATACACTTTATCAATAAGAACATAGATGGCAGCACCACTAAATTCAATTATGAAATGTTAAGAAGAGGATGCTATTTTTAAATCAAATAAAAATATTTAACAACTGCTTTTCAGACAATTGTAATAGCATATATTTGTATATCTGAAAAGCATACTTAATTATATGTATTTAATTTTAGCTGAAAAAAAAATCGAAACCCTTAAAATGGCAAAAACTACGAAAGATCTTTTAATTAAATCCATCTGAGAAAAAAACGTAAAAATCCTTTGGGTTAGGAGAAAAACACTCTACCACTGAACCATCTAGCCTTCGTGAAATGGACTGAAATTAAGATTCTGTTTTAAGATCTAAGAAATTCGCAGAATTTGTCGGATGTCATTAAATTATTTCAATTAATTAAACTTATATAAGAATTTTGCAAAATTTTTCATTGTCGTGTGACAGGAGATATTCAGCTATAAGTATGCAAAATTTCATGTCTCTAACTTATACAGTTTCCGAGTACGAACTCTGTGACGGACAGACAGCCAAAGGAGTGAGACGAATAGGGTTTCGTCCGATGAACGAATTCCTAAAAAGACAAGAAAACGGGCGAACAGCCATATATACCTTTTTTAGATCTCAATTGAATTGAAACGGAATCACCGCCCAAATGCGTCCCTTCAAGCTGAAAAAGACTTATCAAAAGCAGAGTATCCACGAAAAAGTTATAAAATAACATACATTAGGGAAGTTTTCTACATTCTCGCTTATATCTTGGCATTTTGGGGAGATTTGTTTTTTAAGATAAACAAAATATATAAAATTAGTTGTATTTCAATCTATCTTTTTAAATTTTTTCAACAACAAAAAAAATAATAATACTATTTTTGTTATTACAAAATAGCGCCGAAGTCCCGAATACAGTTGTAATTTCCCACACTTTCCAGCAGATCTATAAATCAGAAAAATTGAATTTATGAAGAGTCTTATAATTTATAGACTTACAGTTATAATTATAACTGATAGAAAAAATAATTTTGTCTTTTTTTCAGAAAGACGTTTTTCTGAAAAAAGCGGGTAGACAAAAATCGATATATATATATATATATTTAAGGGGACAGAAAAAATAGATTATATCAAAATCATATTGCTTGTTCCTGTCCCACGTGTATACAGAACAATGTCTAAAATTTTAATTCAGATCAACCGAGTAGATTTTTCAGAAACCGTGAGACAATGTAAAAAATGTTGTTTCCAGTAAAACGTGTTTAATTTTTTTCCTTTTTTTTCTAGAAAACATTAAATTTTTTAATCTTTCTATTAATCAGCAGTTCTGGGGTCATAAAGCACACCTTCATGTTCTTCCAAAAGGTGTTCATCAATGTTTGTCCGAGAATGTAGAAAAACCCCTTAAAAAACAGACAATCAAATTATACAGGGTGTCGCAAAATGATTACTCTTATTTAAATTGCGTATAGTTTTATTGCCTTGTTTGTTTGCAAGCACCATATTTGGCACAGACACTCAGAAGTTGATAAAGTTTTATTTAAGGCACTCGATATGAGCTCAGCGAGTCACCAAAATGTCCACGTGTAGTCTAACTCCTACCACACATTTAGTAGCATGTGGGAAGTCATACTCTGAATAGCTAGACTGATTCTTTCACGCAAATTCAGCAGGTTTGGAACCAGGTGTCACAAAAAACTGATCTTTAAAGCATCCCTAAAGAAAAAAGTCCAATGGAACAATGTCTGGTTATCGCGGTGGCCAAAGGATTAGACTATCGCGATCAATACGCCGATCTGGAAAATGACGGTTTTGCAGGTCTGAAACGTTGCCCAGTGAGGAGGTGCTCCATCCTGTTAAAAAACACGTGTGGCCTCATGTCCTGCAACTGGGGTATTGCATAATTTTTAAACATATCTGCAGACATATTAGCCATGTTTTCAGATTAAGCAGCAGCAGTTCCTCTTGTAACAAACTTGCATGTTAATATCGCACAGCGAGAAAAACTTGACGATTGGTCCAACGCATCTGCAAAAAAATCGAAATCAGTGCAATCACTAAAGAGTAAGAACATTATGAAATCAGGGTAAAATTTTTGGGACACACTCTATAACCTCGTTTTTTGTAAGTCGATTAAAAATAGCATGAGTTGCGTTAATTTGCTTTTCTATTTATCGTCTAAAGAAATTGTCTCTCATTACGATAAATTTGAATATTCTATTTTAACTAAATGATAAAAAGTTCATTTTATCACTCAGATAATTAAAACAATTAATTGCAATAATTCATAAAAAGTTAAAAATTTCGGTGCAAATTCACCTTGTTTAATAACTAAAATTCATAAAGATACAACTAAATGTAAATATATTGCTTGAAGGTGCGTAAAAACATACATAAAACATTTAAAAGCACATTAAAGTTTTAAAAAATTCAAAACGTTTTCAACCGAACTACTCGGTCATCATCAGTGAAAAACTAATTGTTGAGTTGAGTTGTTGTCTCTTCGCGTATTCTTGCTTGCCTGGAATAAACTATTTTACTTCAAGGGTTTGGAATATAAGGTGGGATGGGAGAGGTAATCAATGATGTATTAATTCATTCCAGACTGCGTGGATATCATTTTTGCAATAATTAATTAATTTATGTGTGTGTTTTCAATAGTTTTATTTCATCCATTTTTTTACGGTTATTAAGAAACATTTTATATATCGCTTTCTTCTCGTATTAACCAAGTTTAACTACATTTCTTTTTACAATGTGTCACTTCTTATCGTTGACTAATAGGTAGATGCTAAACCGTTATTTTTATATACGTATAGCTCAAATTGCAAAAAGCCTTCATATGTTAGGCTTCATCATATGAAAATCGATGTACGTAAAAATTGCTATATTTTAAAAATTCACAAAAAATATTTATTTATACGGTTACTGGTTTCTATAAGTTACGTTACGAAAACTGTCTCCATACTCTAAAAAGTAAAACCGTAAAAACTTATTTTTGTACGACCAAAACGTGCTGAGTTATGAAACTTTGAATTAGTTTTCAACCATTTCGGCCTCTACAAAAGCGTTTCCTGTTTTTTTTTTTTTATAATTTATTAATTCAATTTTCGTAACTTTTAAAAATCTATAACTGTTTTGAATAGATTATCATATGATGAAGGTACAACATTTAAGACATTTTTGCAATTGAAAATACATACATCTAAAACCAATGTTTAATAATTAGTTATTAGTCAATGATAAGAAGGAATACCCTGTATATTTGTTTCAAGTATAATAAATAAGGAGCTAATTAATGGAAACAAAATATTTTTAAAAGCGGAGTTTTTTTTTTTTCCTTTTCCGATCACATAACTGTCAGATTTCATTTTAACATTCTAGAGTGTACAATTTAAAAATTAACTACGTACAAAGATAATTTAAATGTCAAACATAGTTAATGCCAAACATAGTTAATATTTAAACCAGAACTGTTTCTTCGGCAAAATTAATTGCTAAACATGGTAATATTATTTTGAAATTTCATAGAAGGGTATTTAAAAATTATTCTAGTATTAATTCCTCTTTGGCACTTTGTACATTTTATCGTGTTATTTCAGAAATATCTGTCATGCTTTCAATAAATTAAATGTACATAAGATATTTTTCTGCACACCAGACTTTCGCAGTATTTAATTTAATAAGATTCTTCAAGTTTTTGATTTTTTTTTTTTTTAAATGAACATTTTTCGGGAGCTACTGAAAAGTATATCTGCTCTATTACTTTCTTTCTTTATTTCAATTAGCGCAATTCAATCTATATTAAAATCTGTGATTTTCGAAGAATACATTATTTTTTTATTCTTCTTTTACCATCAGCAGTATTTTGTTTTTATTTTTATTTATGGTTTTAAACAACCTCTTTGTGTACTTGTTTTAACTAAATCTATATTATAAAATAAAAACATGCCCGTAAGTAACGCTGACGTCAGATTGGCGGTCGTGGATAACGCGGGCGTCGTATTCATGATTGTGATTAACACTGACGTCAGATTGACTGCAGTGAGTAACGCTTACTTCATATTGATTTTTGTGAGTAACGCTGACGTCATATTCACGGTGGCAAAGACATGACCAATAAATTTCCATTTCACTGCAATTTTTTAACTTTTAAATATCGCACATTTTCAACTTTTACACCGTCGAATGGAAATCAAAATGTACTTTCAAATGCAATTTGTATAAATACTGTATCGCAATTCACTGATTTTTATGAATTTTAAATAATTTTCAAGCATGGGAAATTTTAAATTTGCGTGTAACACATTACTGATGATTAACCTTTAAAAAATGTAAATAATGCATTTTTTTTTTTGTTTCCGCGTACTATTCCATTACTAATTTGCCAAACGAAAGTAATAATATTTTTTAACTTTTAAATATCGCACATTTTCAACTTTTACACCGTCAAATGGAAATCAAAATGTACTTTCAAAAGCAATTTGTATAAATACTGTATCGCAATTCACTGATTCGTATGAATTTAAAAATAATTTTCAAGTATCAGAAATTTTAAATTTGCGTGTATCACATTACTGAAGATTAACCTTTAAAAATTGTAAATAATGCAATTTTTTGTTTCCGTGTACTATTCCATTACTAATTTCCCAAACGAAAGTAATAATATGTAAAACCGTACATAACTGAATTTCATATATTCATATATATATATATATATATATATATTTGTAATATATGTATGACACTTTAGATCTTAATAAAATTGAAACCAGACAGCCAACAAGTCAAGTCTTTTCCTTCCAACAAATATATAAATGAATATATGACATTCAGTTGTTCCATTCAAGACCCCACCAGTGGCTGAGAGGTTCTGCTCTCAAAGCTGGTAGACGGGAGGTGCTGGGTTCAAACCCCTGTCACGCTCGTCGACCTAACAGTTCGGAGTTTTCCGTGGTTTTCTTCGAACCTTGCCGTAAATACGGGTTAGGGTCCCTTAGAAAGACCCCCCACTGAGGGCACTCCTCCCTAGGGCCTATATACCAAGAGTAGATAATCGGCCGTCATAAATCAACCAACCAATCTTCGATTCAAGAGTTATGCGTGGACATGTATTAAAAAAGAACATAATAACGAATTTTATACCATTGTTAGAAGTCTATTAACCCATTTTAAGCAAAGGTAAAAAAAAGGAAAAAGAAAAACTCATCTTATTTTTTATTTTCTGATTTTTATTTGACATGTTTTTATGAGTGCATTCAAGATTTCTGTAAATTATAGTGAATGTTATTGGGATTGAGCCCCAGGAACGTGTACGACCTCGAACATTTATTTACTAGTTGCATGAATTTCTGATCTTTGTCTAATCTAGACCTAATCTATCTATATTTTCTTCACTTTTAGGTAACCAGTGTCTAATTAGAAACGTTAAAAGTCGATGTTTTTCTAGCTAAACAAATTTAATTATTTTTTGAAAATCCTCCTCTGTAAATCCAAAAAAATCTTTATTTGTTTCCTTCCTGTACATTGCGTTCTGTTGTAAAATATAGGAAGACATAGTTCTAGTTTCTCTCAACATGCCTTCAAAATAGAGACATCATAATGCAACCCAAACAAAACAATGCAACGAAGAAAACAAAATTCAAACACATAATTTGCATACTACCCCTCCCCCCGCGACCTAAAATGGGTTTTAAAATTTTATTTTCCTCTAAGTAATTGTACATGTGAAATCAGTTATAAATCCATTTGTTATAATATCGCATTATTAGATGGACGATAAATTGATTTAAAAAATTCAACATTGTCTAGCCCTAGCATAAATAGAATGTTAGATTTAATTAGCTCGTTTCGAACGGAAAACATTCAGGACTTCACTTTTAAATCCAATGTACACCTAAACTCGAAATTTTATCACATAGTACGGAGCAGAATATTTTGCAACCATATAAATAATTGTAACAGTGTTAGGAAAAAAATATATTACAACGAAGTGTACATAATTTTGTTCAAGAAACTTTTATTTACAAAATATGTAATCATTTAATTTTTAATTTTTTCGTCAGTTCAAAAAATAGCTCTCTACTCTTTCTTTCGAGCAAAAAAAAAAAAAAAAAAAAAAATCTCCAAAATGTAATACGACATATTGTCCCATAAATCATCAAAAATGTGTTCCCATTCCGTAATACGAATTATTATTTTTTTTTAATCATTTGTTTTACTGATAATTTGCTACATTTTAATGGAATTAAAGTCTGATAAGTCTGAGGGCAATAAAAATGTTAAATTTAGTGATCTTCAAAATATTTTAGTGTTTGTTTTGTCTTTGGAAACCTATCTAAAATATCACCATCTTTCAAAATTGGACCAACAGCCTACCGAAAGGCAATGCATTGTGTTTTCATTTGTAATCTTTTCAATAGCTTTTAGGTTATATTTTGGACGAAAAGCTGCAAATTCGACGATGTCGATCAATAGCATTAAAACTGTTCTTCAGCTGTAGTCTAACCTTTCACTAAACGTCTTCATCCTATTTAAAACTTTTCATCGCTCGATTACATTTTTAAAAGGGTATCATTGTTCTCAAACTAGCCTCTTTTTCTGCTCTCAGAGAAGCCTAATGCCACGTTTGCTTAGAAATTGGAGTATATTTTCAATTTCTGTGTTTATGACATCTTGAGTTTAATTATATCTTTATAACAAAAATCCTATCTTTACGGAGATAACATTCCTCTGTTCATTAAATTTGCTTATCTGCTATGTTTCAATATTAAAAATAAAATGGTAACTGCGATATATTTAAAAATTTAGATTTTTGTATGAAAATATATTATACCAACTATTTTGCTAATACCATATCCTATTTCATAAATATAATAATCCCTGTTTTATAAATTTCTGTAAAGAAATTTACAATACTTTTTTGTTTGATTTCCTTTATAATAAAATAAAGATATTAATTATTAAAAATTTCAATATTTTATTAAATGTTATAATTTGATTGAAATTTAATGATAATTTATATATTAAATTATGCTTTTTCTATTACATGCAGTTTTGTGTATAAGTTAGTTTATTTTTAATAATTATTTCAATTATTAAATGTATTGAAATATTTGTAACATCGATACATCGAATCGATGCATCATGATATCAGACCAACGATTAATCACGCTGTAAATATTTAAACGTCGTCCAGTCCTCGTCCAAAGATCGTAGTTATAACAAATGCCGTATCGATATGATATATGCATAGGTGCCAACCTCTCATTAATATTCCGTAATATGCGAGTTAATTTGACCCAGGTTTAACACGTTTTGCACCAGAAATTCTTTTAAGACATGAAATAAAATAAATTCCACGTAGAAACCTGAAATTGAATAAATAAAGATTCATCCAATAATTTTTCTGGGTTGAAGCGTTGTTAAACTGGGTCAAATTAACCGGCATATTACGGAATATTAATGAGAGGTTGGCACCTATGTATATGTGACGATTAGAGGTCTAAAGACAGAAGAAACAATTTTAATCATGGAAATAAACGGTTTTTTTTTATATAAACTAGAATTTTTTAGAATAAACTTGGGAACAAACTGAGATTTTTGCAATTCTAATGACGATGTAGTCGAATTCACATATAGATATATATAAAAAAGTAAAGATTTGTGCTTTGCTTTTATCTCCTGGCCATTTACCAGTTATATACAGAGTGCTATATACGCAGTCATATTGTTTTGAAGAGCATTAGTAATTAAAGCCAAAGTTTCTAGTTTCGAGTCCCAGCATGAACACATTTTCACTCAGATGAGAAAAATACTACTCGTATAAATTATTTACCAATCAGTTGATTATGTTAAAAATAATTAAAAGTGTAATTACTCATCCAGAGTTTGTTGGAGTCCCTTTACTTGCGGTTTATTTTGTTGTGCTGTTTCAGATAACAGTCGAGATGTCATGACTAAATGGTTGTTCTGAGCGAATATTGTGTTGGATGGGATGTCGTCCAGATAGCTCAAATGGAAGAGCATTGGCAATTGAAGACTAAGTTTCTGGGTTTGAGTCCCAGCCTGGACACTTTTTCACTCAGAAGGAAAAAATACTACTCGTATAAATTATTTATAAATCAGTTTATTGTGTTAAAAATAATTACAATGTATAAAAGAAGGATACTTGCAGTCATGATTATTGAAGAGATTTGTAATCAAACCGCTTTTTTCATTTTCCGATTAAAAGAAATTCTTTTCTGAGCAGCCTCGTCTGGAAATTCGGTTCAAAACAACTTTGACATCATTTTCTGAATATTTTTCTGGCTTTATCGGAAAACAGAAAAACAGTTCGATTACATAGTTTCTTAATAAGAGCACCTCCAATTTGATACGTTTGAAGACGTTTGATACAAAAATTAATAAACAAATGTGTCAGAAAGAAGTCAGTTTGGATTTGTTTGGATGAAACCTATGTTAAAGAACACATAATTTCCAAACAAATGGCTGTTTTTGTTTTCTTCTACATCTGTTAGGTAATAAAACAAACATGGTGGATATTTTTTTAATGTTTTTTATATAATAGAACTCATCCTGTTTTGCTTTCAATTTTATTGTTTGAAGCATCAAGTACGATGATGCATTCATTTTGGAATTATGTACTAAATTTATACTCCACATGTTGGGCTACTGTATGCAAAAGAAAATTGTTACAGTGAATAAAAGAAAAATATAGGTATACATTTTTTTTGAGGAGGCAACATAAAAAATTCCGGCTTTTTACACAGTACAATTTCCGTTTAAATTTTACAAATTGTACAGACATCACCTTTAATTCCCTCTTTCTTTTCATTTAACATTCTTCTCAGTATGCTGATACAATAAAAAAAAAAAAATCAGAACCCTTTAGTTGTAGAAATATATTTGAAAACTTTTAACCAGTTACCGTCTTGTAAAATTAATTAGTCAAGTTGTGTTTCTCATCTCTGAACAAATTATCTATTAGCGTTTCTAAAGAAACACGTTGCGATGTTATCTTATTTGAAGGTGATGCGTGCAGAACATACCCAAACAGAGTCACTTTGTTCAGATGGTCTTTTCAGGCTTGTAATCGAATGTAATTATTCCGTAGAAAGTGATGCCTTTGAAAGGAAATTGTATTTAATGGAAGACATTCTAAAGAAAAAAAAATCTATTTAATGATTTTATGGATTCATTTTAAGAAGATAAGTATCTTTAGAAAAGATTATATATTATTGATTTTAAGGATTTCTTTTTTATCATTCGTTTTTTCTTCTGAATAAAAAGTGATTAAACAAAGTATAGTGAGCTGTTTAAATAAAGTATAAATGGAAGTAACTAACACCGTTATTTCATAAATTTAATTATTTATCGGATTGGAATTTTTATTCATTCTTTTATCTTTGAGGTTTATTTCGAAAATAATAACTGGAGAAATTTTCAAACATCTTCGGAAAGGGCAATGTATATATGTATGTATGCAGAAATGTATATATGTATGTCACAAAATAGTACAAAATTTTAGGAGCAATAATGCACGTCAAGATATACAATTTATACTAATAAAAGAAAAGTGTTTGTTTATGTGCCTGTGTGTGTGTGTGTGTGTGTGTGTGTGTGTGTGTGTGTGTACGATGGCTAGAAAAATCTACCTCACGTAGATGTCTGAAAATTTGGATGAGGATAGTCTAATGCACCTGAGGCTCAGATTTTTCTTATTTTTCATAAGCAGGGAAGATTCGAAAGTGTGGAATTCATTCCCCCTTCCCCCCACCTTCTTTCGAAACGCAGATCAGCTGTACCATTTGAAATACGGAACAACTAAACACACCAAACCACAAATACGTTTTTAAAACTTTCTAACAAAGTAATCTGTTTCGAAAAATACGAAAGTTAAATCCTTCAAAAAAAGTAATTAAAAACCTCAAATTCGTGTTTTTTTTTTTTCAAGCTTTTAAATGCTTTTCGAAATACGAAAAACCGATTAGGCCACATTTAAGGTAGCATTATTAGGCTTAAAACGCCGCAAATCGTTTGAAAAAATATCAAAGTTAACCCTTTCAAAAAAAAATGTTTCCCGAGAGCCGTTTCGGTGTTTTTCGAGATTTCTGCAATATTTAAAAATCTGCATCCGGGCGTCTGATCAAAATACGAAATAACTAAAAATACCATATCATATGCACGTCCATTTTTATGTTGAATGCCGCAATCTGTTTTGAAAAATGTGAATATTAACCCTTTGAAAGAAAATTATTTTGCTAAACTTACTTTTGATAATTCCGTTTCCTCTACGATTTTTAAAATTCTGCCCCGCTTCGTAAATCAAAATACAGAAAAAACAAAAGTTTCCTAACCACATTTACGTTCAATTTCCTTTAAAACGACGACTTTGTTTCTAAAAAATATTAATATTAACCCTTTCAAAAACGTTCATTTCTTTTGAGTGACTATTGCGAATGCCGTTTTTCCTGAAATGTTTGAAATTCTGCATCGGCTTCGTAAATCAAAATACAAAAGAACGAAATCTATGTTAAATTTCCTTTCTAATTATTCAATCCGTTTAAAAAATATGTGAATATTAACCATTTGAAAAATATATTAGTTTCCGAAAGTCACTAACACGAATTTCGTTTTCTTCTGCAGTGTTTAAAAATCTACATCGGTTTCAGAAATCAAAATACGAAAAACTCCAAACGTACCAAACTATATCTATGTTCCTTTAACCCTTAATCCCCTTTAACCCTTAAGGCCGGCGAGAAAAGTTTTAAAAAAATATTTTTAAAGCTAGGTAAAATAATTTTTATATGATTAACGATTCTTTCAGAACTACCTTTTTATATTTTGTATTTCTAAGAATCTTGACTTTTTAGGACTGCATGACTTGCCTGAAAGTCACAAAGTTCCATAAATTCACACCCACACGATCAATTCGTATGTATTCGGACTTAAAAAGTTAAAACGATGCCTTTAGTTTTAAAAAATATCAATATTAACCCTTTCAGAAATGTTCGTTTCCGTAAGTTACTTTCGCGAATTTCGTTTTTTCATCATACTATAAAATTCTGCTTTTAAAAATATAAAATCATTCAACCCTTATTTTAAGTAAATTTAAGTTATTCTCACGGACAACTTGGGGTGAGTCAGCTAATATTTATATACTAAGGCACAGAATTCGCTACATTCGCCATAAGATATGGTTCGTTAAATTTTAAATAATTTTTATTTGCGAAATTATTCGGAAAATTTTTTTTCGAATTGTACATGAACTTTTATTAAAGAATTTATCTTGCTATCTATGTCTTAAATCAAGTAATACAACAATATACTTATTGACAATGTTATTTTTAAGTACTAAGATTAGTCCATAAATTAGAGCATGCCACGTAAATTTTTACGGTACCTAGTACTTTAAAAAACGAGAGTAAGTTCATATTCTCAATTTTGACGAGATTATTTTAGAGATTGCAATGTTATGCCACGAAAACATCAATATTGTAATAATTTGGCAGGCTTGACATTAAAAGTAGATTACCGTAAAACGATATTGGCCCGTAACAGGGGAGTAGGGTTGCCAGTTTGACCACCTTTTTTGTCAGAAATTCAGAGTTCATACCGGAAATTCCAAAAGAAGTATTTTACCATAAGTAATCACGAAGCGTCTGTCATTAAATAAAGAAAAAATTGCTGTTCCGAATTTCTGGTATGAATTCGGAATTTTTGAATAAAAAATAAGAGGCCACACTGGAAACCCTGCATGGGAAGTGAGTTCTCTGACAGAACACATAGTTGACAAATTTTACGCTTTTTTGCTATCAGTAAAATTTAATTGAAAATTTTGATTTATTTAATCGCATATTTCGGCGATTAAATAAGGCAAAATTTACTATTAAATTGTAATTGTAGGAGAAAATCGTAAGTGTTGGCAGCTCTAACAGAATATCCTGTATAATACATATGTTGACCAAAAGTAATAACATAAGTGCTTGTCATAACTCTTCTCTTGAATTTGGAGAAATTATTGTTGGCATTGTTGTAATTTATATAGTGAAGCATTTATGCGAAAAGCTCTTAGTATTATGCGTATGTTTGGTAATTTAATAAAGAAATAAAGAAAAGTTCCCAGTTAAACTGATGGCATTGAGCTTATAGGCTATTCACACTAATTGTACATTATACTCTTATTTCACAGAATAATGCCCCTCGGAAAATAACGTAATCGACAATAAATTAAGGGGTGTTGGCCCAACGTTCCTCTTTTATACTTAATTTTGTACTTGAACCCCTAAAACTAATCAGGGAAGTGCCTTATCACAGTGAACATATATACAAAATTTGAAGCAAATCAGATAAGTCTGCATGAAAAACCCATTTATCTAAATTATGGAGGGATTAGCCCCAGTCCCCATCCCTTTATACTTAACCAATGAACCCCAAAACTAATCAGCGAAGCGCCTTATCACAATGAACCTATATACAAAATTTGAAGCAAATCGGATAATTTTGCATTAAAAACACATTATCTAAATTAAGGGGGGTAGCCCCCATCCCCCTCTTTATACTTAACCAATGAACCCCCACAACTAATCAGGGAAGCTCCTTACCATAATGAACCTATATACAAAATTTGAAGCAAATTGAGTATTTCTATCAGAAGTTAACGCGTTACGTACATACGTACATACAATTTTGGCTGGCAATTGTCACTAAAATTCTTTTTCTCGGATTTCATCTGTCTGTATATCAAATTTCGTGTCATTTTTGTTATCAAATCAAGCTACAAAGGGCTTTGGGCAGCGTCAACTTCATTTATGTCCACTCTATAATTAACATCAAAATATTCTATAAGTAACCATTATAATAAGTTTAAATTTGGAAAGAGTGTTTTTATAGTTTTTAAGTCATTTATTCTGCAATGTTAGCAGGCTACAATTGACAACAGATAGCGCCACGTTTTAAATTTTGAAAAGACCGGGAAATCTCGAATTAACTCAAGAGATTTTGAAGAAATGTGAGCAAACTGAAGACGTCCAAGAAGGTATTGTGAAAATATTTTTTTACGGCTATAAAGACCTGATTTCTCATATCTGGAAGAACGGTAGGTATATATTTTTTTATAAATGACATCTACGTAAGTTTTGTGTGTGAAAAAATTGTTTTAACCCATTTTAGGCCAAGCATAGAAATTTTATAAAATGTGGTATTATTTGCATTGAAATTTGCTTAAATTACATTCATTAAGACACCAAAAGAGTTTCGTGCATGAAAAATAATATTTTATTTAATTTGACGTTACCATTATTAATTTACTATTAATAATTTACCATTAAATTTAAATAAAAAAAATTTAAGTTTTCTTATGGCATTTGTTTTATTTTTATTTTATTTACAGAACTTGCAACTTTACTCCATTATAAAAACATATGATTAATCTGAAGTGGAATAATTATACATTTTCAAAAAGTCGAATTAGTCAATAACTTTTTTAAGTAAAAAACCAGCGTATTTTGAATCTCAACAGAAAGTGACTACTTCAGTTGAATTACTAATATTTTATAGCTGTTTCCAGAACCCTTAAAAATAGCAGGAAAATAAAATTAGTGAAAAATATACCTCACAGTGTTAATAAAAATATATTTATTGAAATGGTGCGTTTACGCACCTTTGGCCGAAAATGGGTTAATGTCTGTAAATAGGTAATGTGAAGTAAAAACTATAAAGTGTTTTATTTTTAACCCTTTACAGCATGAATTTTTCTTTTGAAAGTATGTTTTTAATATTCATATTTAGAATTTGATACCACAAAATTTTAAAGAGCAATTCTTGGACATATTCGATAAGCAGACTTATGTGATTACATAAGGCGAATATTTTTACTTAAATATAGTAGTAGATACCAACAAAATTTATTTATTAAAGGTTATATTTTAACTGATTCATATGCGCATCGCTCAAAATTAAAAATCTGCCCATTCAGTGCATTCATATTGATGCATCTCTGCGCAGTGTAGTATTAAGGATCTCCAAACAAAAAAACACTGAAAAAAAATAAAACAGTCATTGTGCATTATTTTAAACTATTTACCGGCGATGAAGCTGCGTATTTCGTATTTTTTGAAAATAAAAGTATTAGTTTCATTTAGCTCAGCCATAATTACTTGTGGCTTTAAACTTTTACGATAATTTAAAATAATCTATTCAGAGAAAATGCTGATAAAACTACGTATATCAACAATTTAGTTTATCTTCCTCAAACAGAAAATTGACGCAAATGTGATGTATTTATAAACACCCAGACAGTTAATTCAGTAAATTCTATTTTTACAAATAATTATTCAATGCATTCATGACATTTCAATCAATACTTAAAGTCATTTGAGGTACTAAATTGTGACATCGTTTCTGGAAGACTATAATTTATAAAAGCAACCCCATAACCAAGCGTGTTGCAGATGAATTCGAGTTTGTGAGTTAATAATTCTGTTCACCAAATATTAAATAAGTCATTGATTTTCTGTCATGAAATGAGAATTTATGATAAATTAAGCAGGCGTTTAATCTTTCTGGTTTCACGATGGCAGTCGGTTTTTTTTTTCTAATACGCTAATGATACATCTTTTAAGGAGATATTTTAGCAGAAACAAGCAAGTCGTGATATTTTTAAAATGCTCTTTGGAGTGTGTAGTTTTATTTTAAAAAGAACGTCATCAGACTTTTTATCATAAATCAACGCTTGCAAAGAATACCCGCAAATATTAGAGAAAATTAAATGATGAACAAAATAATTAAAGACGAATATCGTATAATGTTTTAATAACAATCGTTATCGAGACTTAATAAAAAGGTTTTCTGTTGTAAATAAATTACCCTCGAATAAATTTGTCGAGTTTGTGTTTTAGCTGTGTTATTGTAGCAGATACAATAATTCAGATAAAGTGATAACTTTAAAGAAAAAAAAAACATTTATAATTAAGTTTTAAAATATTTTGCTTTTTTAAATAAGTTATTTTATTTCTTTTTAAGTAGCGATTGGTTATAAATAAAAGGACTTTAACAAAATTTAAATTTAAATATTATTATTCTATTCATTTATAAGTTGCTATTATAATTTAATTGAAAACCTAATTACAGGGTTCTTGAAAATTATTAGTACAATTGTTAAAGGGGAGTCATCATTCTTAAAACTTCAAAGAATCCAATTTTTGTTCTTCATATACCTTAAACATTCACACAATTATAAATCAAACAAAAGAAAGCACTAGAATATGTACAAATTATAACCAAGTGTTTTAAATTGAAAATGTGTACTTCAATACCCACTTTAAATGATTTTTAACTTTAAAAGCGGTTTTTTTTTCTTCAAAACTATATTTTTGTTATTTGCGCACATCATAAACAACTTTTGCAGTGTTATCATTTATTTTGTACAGGTGTGTATAAAATGATTTTACTTACAATTTCTACCTTCTTTTTTGTCAAAGTGTCTTTTTTATTATTATTAGAATGTGTTTTAAAATTTGATATTTATAATGATTTAAACTTTCTGGCACTAAAATATTTTTCGTACAAGCTAATAAAATTAAGAGTAGGTTTATATCTAATTCGCTTTAATAAAAAAAAAATAATAATAACCTAAAAATTTGTCCTAACGTTGTGACTGACAGTCTCTGTTACCCCAGATCATGGTGGGATGAACAAAATTCCTAGGGAATTTGATTTTATTGCCTAAGAGGAACTTCTCAGACAAGAAAACCAAGTCTGTAGAGCATAGTATTCTTCCCGGTCCCTTTACTAAGGCCTTAAGAAAATGCACAGTGTTCAGCCGTAGCTTAAGTCGCTGGAAAACGTGACAATAGGCAGCAAAACATAAACCTTAGTCCTTTGAAATTGTCTCACTCCTGCCACGGGAGTCTTAGGAACGAGCAGTGCATTACGTGAAATCAATTGTAAACTGTAGTGGCTTTGTTCCATACTGATACTAATTTATGAAACCATAAACTGGAGAGTGACGGAAGGCTGACAAAGCTTACCAATAAGAGAAGGGGTAATTTACCCCCCCCCTTCTCCTATATCTTCCCCTACCTGGTGAAATAATGTAAAGAGGAGGGAATTTTTTCTAGACTTTGGAGAGAGATGAGATGAGAAATATTAGATTATGATTTGAGGTGATCCGAGTAGGATCTGAGAACATTTTCTTGACTGCGTATTTAGCATGAGTATGTTTCGGAGTTATAAATACTTTGTTTATACCCTGAGCCATATCTCAGTGATAGTTTTGCTATCATTTTCCAACTTTTGTTACGTTTTTTCGTTAAACATTTCTTTGTTAGAATTGTTAATTATGATTATGTCTATCTGAATCAAGATGAATAATTCCTTGTTATTTTCTACACAAACTTTGGGCCGCTACATCACATGTTTTTGTGGTTGTAATTCTTCGCGCACTAGTTGTGTTAAAACTTTATTTCTCCTATACACGCCAAATATTTTCAGTGTTTTAATAAGGATAAACGTGTAAATAATTGTATTAATCCAATAAATCTGAAGAAAACTGTGACCCTTAAAATATAGGTAAAAAATCTACAAATTTTAGTATCGTAAAACTGTTGACGACTGTTAAAGGTGATAACACACGTTAAGAAAATAAGCGTTTTGTGTTGAAAATCTGGATCGGAATGCATTTATTCTCAAACATTGTCTCATAGACGTGTATTTTCCATTAAGCAAACATATCTTGGTTTTCTTATAAAAATAAATTGCATCTTGTTTACATGTATTTTATTCATTAGTGAATATGCATCTTCTCATAATGCCACAATTTCGCATGCAATTAGAACGTATTTAAGCCGGTGATTAGACATTGAAAAACTTGCATTTCAGTGCTTCTAATAAATTAAAACATGAAAGACATTCTTTCATACTAAATCTCGGATCCTCTACACTTTTGTAACAAACTTTATTATGCTTTCTCTTATAGTTTTCGAGATACGGTCGATAACTTCCAAATTTCACTACTAGGGGCACTACAGTAACTCTCATATTATAGGGCATAGTTGCTTTACTATGGTAAACATTCGTTCCTCAAGTCTAGCTTTATCTGTTCAAAACTTATGTGAATGTTTCTTGTTTTTAGTTCACACCATGTATATACAGGCAATTCGTAAGGTTATTTTTCCTTAAATTAAACTACCCAATATTTTATTTCTTGATAGACATCCGGATGCCTAAATTTCGTATAGTTAGTTTTTTAATGAATACATGTATGCTGTACCTTTGGCATGTGAAAGAAAATTATACAATGCATTTAAACTGTAGTAAAGGTATTAATTTAAATTTTAAAAAATCTAAGTATACAGAAAAAAAAATTAATGAAAAAAGCAATTAAAATAAAGAAATATACCAAATTTATAACATTCGTGTAGTTTACGCTTTTTAGCAGCCACACTATACATTTATCTACTACATTATGCCATTTAGTTATTAAAAATAATTTCGTGTAGAACATGTCACGTAACTTTAAAATAGCAAAACAAAGTGGGTTAATAAAGCACGATTTTTATTAGTTTCAAATTATTGCTTCTAAATCATTAAAAAGGGCAGTTTTGAAGATAAGCTGAATACATTTTTGCATTAAATTAGCTTTACATAAAGTTCTTTTAACGGAAATCATGACACGTTTTACATACAGATTTTAATATCAAGGAAATTTCTTTTTTTAAAATATTCCATAAATACGGGTATATTCGAAATTTTGTCTTATGCAAAATATATTTAGTATTAAGTAAGTAAATTGTAGCACCAAAATTAATAGCATAATTGCAGAGAAATTATAGCCAATACTCATACTACTAAGAATGCTATTTACTTAGCCAAACTTATATAGAGAATATGCGTCTTTCCAACTTTTATTGTTCCTTTCAACTTATTTCCAATTTTGTCATGTCCCCTATCATAGGGGTCATTCCTTGCTTAGACTACGGATTGCGTAAATTCCATTTATCTAATTTTAAAATTGTACAATTACTTACTCTCACTCGAACTTGCCTCTCTCAAACTACATTTTGTTTTCAAATAAATTTTTAATAAAACAAATTTAATGCTTAACGATGGGAAATCTTGTTTCAGAAACGCTGTCTGATATTTACAAGCATTAATTATTTCGAATGTTTTCTTTTTGAACGATTTTATTTCCTTTTTGGATTCGTTATGTAGATAACACGTTCACATTACTTGATTGTTCTGTCCATAATATTGTCGATGTACTCTGAATCGTGAAATTTGTTTTAAAGAATAATATTCAAATTTTGTATGGGATTGAGAGTAATAACTCACTTATTTTCTTTGAGACCTTTGTCACTCGCACTGAAAAACGTTTTCCACATATCTGACTACCGTAAACCCTTTGTAGTTACTTTAAACACCCCATACACTTATGTCATCCCCCTGTCCAAAATTGGCGATTTTTTACTTTTGTAAACGTCTATTGTACATATGTTCCTATCCTCATATTCTTCATTCAGAAATTCAACACCTTACTTTACAGCCGTTCCAGATGACAGGAAGTATCATCTTTCCATCATTGGCTCTGCACTTTTAATTTACAATCGAACCACATTGCTCGTCCTTCAGAATCTCCTGTTCAGGCCACTGCCATACTCTCTTTTTTCCTTTATACCAGTATTCACATTGCTAAAATTCTGAAACATTTTGAATTAAGAAAATTTTTTGAACCTACTAATAAAATTTTTTTCAGTAACCATAAGAACCCTATTGATTTTTCTATTTTCTGGAGAATATACTGCATTAAAAGTCAGTGTGGACTATCCTATGTCGATCAAACAAAACGAGCTTTAATATTTAGACTAAATGAATATTTTGCTTATGTGTGCAAACAGGAAACAATCAAATATCTGTTTTTATTTCTACCATTCTCCTGGAATGTTTTCGTTGTTACATTTACCCTGCTTTCGCTGTCTGTCCAATTTCAGATTGGCCAGCTCTCTCAAGTTAGCTGATTTCGGATTAGTAAAGATTGCCATCCTCTTATCCAAATCTATATCTGTAAAAAGGGAGCAAGTTCCAAGTTCTAATTTGCACTGACAACAATAGCTATTACTGTATTCAAACTAGTCTACAATTATGCTATTAATTGTTGTGATTAAAACGTAGTTTTAACTATTATATTTATTTTTTAACATTGATAGTAATTCTTAGAGAAAATACAACTAACTAATGTCTTTCAATAATTATACATAAACTAAATTTAATGTTACATTTATTATTATATTCACCTTGTTTTATCTGAGTTTTTCTTAAAGAAAATTATATTCAGCGATATATATTCGCTCAAATGGTTGACTTTTTTTTTTCAAATTAAGTATTAGTTTCAAATTATTTTATCAAAAGTACTGCTATAGAAAAAATATATAGATATTTTTCATTTCGGGCAAAATGTGTTACTTGAAAAAAATAGAGATGAAAGTTCTTCGAATAACGTATTCCTAAATATTAATGTTTAAAGCTGTTAGTTTTGAAAACCACAAACTGCACACTTTTATGATAATTCAAAAAATCAATAAATAAATGGCTATGGGTGCTATGTTCAGAGCCTATAAAAAGTTTATGCTTCGAAAGTATGTTTCAACTGTTTATTTTTTTCTTTAGTTACAATAACACCATTTTAACAATTTTAGGGGAAAATTTCGAATATATCTTGTGTAACCAATAAGCATCTTATTGAATCCCTATAATGATTAAAAAATATATTCTACGTAAATAACTATTTTGGAAGACCAAAGCGCAAAAATATTGAGAAAACTGACGTCAATGCAATAAATACACGAAACATTGTAAAGACAACAAAAAAAAAAATTAAATGCTCTAAGATCGTTTCAACCTGAAAATTCTCACGTTGTTTTCAAGTGAAAAAAAATAACCTACTAAAATACATTGTACTATCGGCGAACTTGTTTTTGTCTCCACCGTAATTCCGCAACCAGTCGATGTGTCCTTGTGATGTCACAATCGTCTTAACTCTTTGAAGGGCAGTGATATATTATTTATACAACTTAATTTTATTCCCCATGTGTCAAATCTGTACCAGAATTTTGAATAAAATTTTACTTTTGAAATGTACCTGAACATTTACTTATGTTCAAATCAATTTTCTCAATCAATAATTTCAACATTCTAGCAACAGAATTACTTTGCCCCTGAAAGGGTTATACTGTCACGATAACAATGGTGACCAAAAGTAGATTAGACATGTTGATGAAGAGTTACTTCAGAGTTGCATCACTTCTTTATTCTTTGTACAGCATTTGACTCATCAATGAATTTATTAATGAATGCATTTCTAAAATTAAGATTTGATACAATCTTTTATTTTACAATTAAGTATCTCATGCAAAATGCTATAAAAACACTATAACTGACCACCAGGAAAAGATCGGAATTATTAAAAGAAAACAAATTCCTTTTAAATTGGCCTAGTGTTTTCAGCAATGTACCACCAATGTCACTGCATAACAGGCTCCCAAAAGATAGATAGGCGCATTAATTTTATAACTATTCGACATACGTAGGCATTTTAAATTGCAAAATTGTTTAAAATAAGATAGCAATTAACATTACGTAGATGAAATAGTCCCACCATTAATTTTACAAAAGATACAATATTTAATTATTATACGGTCCCTGGGTTTCCGACTCTAAAAAATCGTCTGTCCGATTTTAGTGCCGGAAAGTTCCGAAATTTCATAAAATTGAAATCATCATATGTCTGAAGAATTTGGGATTTCTGAACGGCACAAGCGCCTCATTTTCTGATAATATATGATAATTACAAAATGGCGATTTGCTAGCAAAATTCACAATGAAATAATCCAAGTCTGTAATCTTCTCAATAAATATTTTGAGAGTTTTTTCCCTGCGTTTTCTACTATGGCCCAATTGCTTTGCATTTTCTCAGGCAAACTGGTGATTGCAGTTGATGCAGTTTTGTCTATTGTTCCTACTAAGTAAATATAGACAAATTGCATCCTGTTCTTCTTAAAACAGTAACAGGCTCTCCGAGCTGTACCCAGATATTGTCCATGAACCACAGCATTTCTAAATTTTAGTATGTGTCCAAGATCTTGCAAGAATCATAGAAAATCCTGATTTCTTTATGAAAAAGAAGCATTACTCCATCAGGCTGTACATTTTTATTTATAATTCATTAAATCATTTGAAATTAATATAACTTTATTTATCATATCTAAATATTGCACTTTTTTTTCATTATTACTAACACAATGACTTTTCGGCTGAAAATGTATTTTTCTACTGAACTAAAGGCTATTTTCTAGTTAAATAATGCCGATCTTACTACTGACTAGCACTCTGCCTTTTTTCTACTATGAGTACTAGTTTGGCCAACATTCGATTTCGATGCAGATGCAATAATCTTATTTTTTTTATCTATGAATTCTTTTTTGTTTATTGGATTCTACATTAGAAATTCTTTTCCCAATTTTTAATTAGCGATCAGTTTCTTGTACAACACGTTTTACTACACCTGATTCAGACAACACTTCTCCAGTCTTACTTTGAAATCACTTTTTTTTGCTTAGCATTGTCCAGACTTTTTTAAGCTTCTGATATTGGTGTTAAGTGGGAATAGTTTTAAGGATCGCATAATTAAGATCTTTGTATGGAGAAGGAATGACAAATGTGGGAGAAACTCTTGAAGAAGATTACTATTCAGGAAGTTCGTCTGCTGTAGTTTATATTGAAAGTTGTGTTACATTACCGTTACCTTTTCAGTTAGCATATTTCAGTATTGAACAACACTTTTGTCAACATTGCAAATACCAGATCCTTTAAAACGTTTCACGATATGCTCACCCTTCAAAGATTTAATCAAATTTGATACTTTCTGAAGACGGCTAAATTTGTAACAGGCCTTCAGAATGTTCCCCCTGTGATATTTCTGCGGAGTGTAACCCAAACATCCAAAGATTGTATGGCGTTGCTTGTGTTTGTCGAAGGCAAAGAATGATTATTTCATTGACTATTGTTTGCTTTATCGTTTTGTCTAAGTCCATAGCTGACGAGCTAGTGATTATCTATGTAGATTCACACGTTTGAAATCATTGGTAAATCTAGTGCGTGCCGGGGAAACCTGGTCTAAGGCATAGGTCCCGGTACCCTTTTGAGTTTCCGGCTCTGAAGCTTCTGGGGGACTCCGGCACCAAAGAATTTGGATTATACTAGAAAGAAAACAAGACTGTGAACATCTCTGAAGCGAGATGGGGCTGATGGGATAAATGGACTACCTGCAATCCTACTGCTGTTGGCAAAAACCCTATGGATGTGGCTGGCGTAAGGGGAGAGAAAATAGGGAGTTGGTGGCACTGAAAAGGGCGATTGAGATGCATCCACATCATTAAAAAAGGGAACTTAACAAAGTAAAAATCAGTCAAACATTAAAATAAAAACAAAATAAAAGCCACACTATCCCCTCTCATAGGTATCATAGGTGCCTCAAAGAAATCCGGTGGCACTGAGTATCTGCGTAATTCTAGTGTAAAACAGCGTTGTTTCCTTCTAGTTTACTCCTACTTCTATGCCTGGCACGTCCCCAAGAGTTATGCGGAAATTTCCTTTAGTACATTGACTCTGCTATTGTAACGACCTTCGTTAAAGTCTTGGGTGCAGGGAAATGATGCGCAGGTGGCGGTGGTGCTCCCCTTGGACGCAGGGTGTGCCTGTGTGGTCCCCTGTTAAACCGATCCCACCAGGCCTAGTCGCAAGTGTTCTATGAACATAGAAACGGCGGTGCAATACTCCGTTTGCGGCGGAGTAGGTTGGTTTTATCGTTTTGTACGTCAGGTGGCTGCCATGAGCTTCAAATATTAGAAAAATTGGTTTTTCTAGTTGTTTTTACATGTTTGACTCGAACTTCTTAGCTCGAAGTTAGATGTATTCTAGAAGGACTATTTGTGAAATAAAGACAAACAATCTTTTAATATATACTAGCAAGCTACGCCCGTTGCGCTGGTCAGTTTCTACAAATGAACCTTGAAGCAAACAAAATATATCGTTTAATTTGATCTTGTATTTGAAAGCAATCTGTATATTTACCTGGAATATCCTTCCACATTACTGAAAAATGACGTGATTGCGCTATTATATTTTCTAATGTGCAGTCAAAATTTTAGCTGTTAAGGACCAACTCTTTTATTTGGTCATTTACAGTTAAGGTTTGCTAAAGAATGATACAACTATATGCAATATACTAAAACAATCACTAAAAATTATCGAACTAACAATGCAAACTAATTAACAAAATCCATTCAGTAGAAGTTTTTATAAAGGCTAATCTCTTATAATCGGGTTCATCTGATTATAGAACGTTTCCATGTAATTCTAAAACAGAACAATATAAAATATACTAAAACCATCCTTACAAATTATCTACTTAACAATGCAAGTCGCAAAAAATACGCCCAGTAAAAACTTTCAAAAAGGCTAATCTTTCGGAATCGAGTTCTCCTGACTGTATAACCTTCACACAACTGTTTGACTAAGCAGCGTAGAACAATATGTAGTACATTAAAACCATTCCTGAAATAGCATCTGACTAACAATACAATTCTCATCAAAATCCGTCCAGTAGAACTTTTTCAGAAGGCTAATCTTTCATAATCCGAATCAAATACTGAAAAAGCTAATATTTGATTAAAAAAATATCACCTGATTTTCGAATTTCCCCCTATAATTCTAGAACTAAGCAACGTAGAATGATATGTTATATAATAAAACTTTCCCTAGAAAGTTATCTAACAGTGTAGGTTTCATCGAAATCCATTCGGCAAAATCTTTTAAAAAGGCTAATATTTCATAAACGGATTGATCTGATTATAGAACTTCCCAGAATAATTCTATAACTAAGCTACGCAGAACGGTATGTTATACAATAAAACCTTCCCTGAAAAATTATCTTATACAGTTTAAGCTCTACGAAAATCCATTCAGCAGAACTCGAGTTATAAGCAGCCGGAACGAAATTTCATATATGTAGAAGTAAATAGAAGTATATTGCTATTAATATAGTTTGCATTTGAATTTAAAAAAAGGTACTTTTCGGTTAGCCGGGCGCCAGTGATCCTACACTTGAAAAAAAAAAAGCACCTTTTGGCTTAAAATCTCTCATCAAAACTGTTTTTCTTTTCTTTCTTTTTTTTAAATAAAATTAATAACAGCTTTTTCTTTTACTTTTCCAGCTGTATAGCCATTTCAATTCTTTCTGCATCAAAAAAAAAAAAAAAAAAAAAAGATACCTTTTGGCTTAAAATCAAATTGTTTAGGATCAAAAGTAAAATCAAAATCGCCAAAAACAAAAGATAAATCGCGAAATATTGTTTCGATAGCAATCTTGCCCCTTGAATAATTTTTTAAGCATTGCGAACATTCCCAATCATGTTTAAATTAAATATTTTCGTTTTATAATATTCTCTCATCAAAACTCTTTTTTCTTTCTTTTTCTTTTTTTTTAATTAATTTAACACAGTTTTTCTTTTATTTTTGGAGATGTATAGCCTTTTCATTTCTTTCTGCAACAATAATGATCGCCAAAAAAATAGCAATGGTAATCTTTTCGGCCAAAATAACAAATGTAAAAAATGAAATTATTTACGACATCACATTAAAAACCTCAAAAATAACAGTATTTCTCCACTGTTTAATGGATGTTATTATACATATAAACCTTCCTCTTGAATCACTCTAACTATTAAAAAAAAACGCATCAAAATCCGTTGCGTAGTTTTAAAGATTTAAGCGTACATAGGGATATAGGGACAGAAAAAGCGACTTTGTTTTATACTATGTAGTGAAGATTAACATATTCACTAAATCAAGGAAATTCAGATTATAAAATTATTTTCTTTTAAAAAGCAGCAAATAAAAATGCCACCAAATTTCAAATAAATATATAAATATTAAGTATTTTATATTTCACACTAAAATTTCATTCAAAATCATTTTTGTTGTAAAATTCCAAATATATTTTTAAGCGTAACTAATGCCCATTTTCCCCCATCACATAAAAATTTTCATCAAAGAAGAAATTCAAACAAAATATTTTTTACCTGTTTTGGACAAACTGCAGTTCAGAATCTCTTGTAGACATATAAAACTTAAATAATAATGACAAACTAATGAACATGGTTTTTGGAAGTTTTAGGAGAATTATAAAAAAGGAAGCAATCAGTACAAAAAACAAATGTTTGAAATGTTGCCAGATTCCAAATGCATATTTGTTTATGGACTATAAGTTTTGCCAACATATGTCTGTAAAAATTTTATAAAGTTAAAAGTTACCTTTTAAAGCACAATATATGTTCAATAAACAAGTTTTAAAAGTGTGCCCCTTTTACCCCACTACTCATTTTACCTCTACCTTACCCTACTCTTCTGGAAAAACATCATGTTGACGCAGACACGTTTCCGCATTTCTGGGCTGTTGTAACGACCTTCGTCTAAGTCTTGGGTGCAGGGGAGAGATGCGCAGGTGGCGGTACTCCCCTTGACCGCAGAGTAACAAACTCCAAATTAGAAACTAACATGACATTTCAACTTCAGTGTTGCACCTCGCCTCTTTCAAAAGTATCCTGTGCTTGTCTTACTAGTGTATGGATTATTTAACTTCCCACTAGCGCTTTTTGGGGACACTCTGTATTTTTTACGATGTTACTTAATCATTTCTATGTTTTGATTCTCTAAACAAAACAGCCTTAGGGGTCACTGTATTGTTTTATGATGATACATAAACATGCAAATAATTTATTTACTATATATATATATATATATATATATATATATATATATATATATATTATTATTATTATTATTATTATTAGAGAAATTTAATTTTCATGTTTTAAAAATAAATTACACAAACAAATGAATTCACTTTGAAACAATATAATTTTCCAATAACAACAAAAAGCTTACATGGAATTCTTTAGCGCAACTACAATGCTATCTCAACATCAACTAAAAAATCCTTTAACATTAAATATTGAAGAATAATTCAGTAACTTAATCTCATGGGATAAGTGTTTTAAGCTGTAAGTAATTGAGAAAAACCGTTACATATTTTTACTAGAACTGTCGAACGGGTTTTATTTGAATACGCCTGAAAATAATTTGTTTAGCGTGATCCTATTAACCCTTTATGCCCTGACAAAACTTTTAAAAACCATAAAAGAAAACTTGTTATAAAATTCATTCAGCACATTGATTGACAGTAATGCAATTATAAATACTTTACTTTACCATATTCCAAAAGCATTATTTGTTGTACAAAGTAAAAATATTTTTAAAAGATTTCAGTCGTAGTAGGAAATTTTTACTAAATATCACTTATAGGACCAAGGGACCGCATAAAAAATAAATTTCGTAAATTTTTAAGAAATGTTTTTATTGACCCAAATCGCTTTTTAAATACTTCTTTACCTCATTTAAAACACTTTTTGTAATTGGAACTATATGTCTATGACTAACGGTTTAGGAATTAGCCATTGGCCATCGTTCAGAGTGAACATCCTGTATAATCGGAAAACGACAAAAGTGTCACTGACAGGGGTAACCAAAAAGTGACTTACGAATTAACTTCACGATTTAAAATTCGTCACATCGTTATTCTCAAGTGACCTACAAGTGTATCTACAGCAGCCCTTTTGATTCTGATAATTTCAGAGGTTTAAGTGCGTATTTCTATAACACATATGTTAAATTTGTATTTTACTTGTAATATTTTATTTACTGTTTGGTGAAGTTTTAATCTTGTTATGAAGTTTTAGTAGGAAACAAATGCTGAACTATTTATATTGTTTTAAGTGCAAACGGATTAATCTTTTGTAATCGTCTGCAGCGATAGAGATAGATTTTTAAAAAAAATCATGCTTGAACATTATTTTATAAGCCATAATAAATCAGTGAATTAACATAGAGTTTTCAAAAAAATTGCTTTTGAAAGTAGGTTTTTTTTTTATATAACGGTCTAAAAATTAAAAATGTGCGATGTTTAGAAATTAAAAAAATTGCAGTAGCAAAAATCGCGAAACCGAAATTTCATCTTCAAGTGTTGTCATTCGCAAAATGACGTCAGCGTTACGCACGGACACGTTTGACCTTTATAATATAGATAACTGTTTCCAAGTCCTCTCTACTGCATTAACTGGTAATAAAAAATATCAATCAATTGCCACTCAAACAGAAACAACTGTTCAGGAAAACATTGTAAATCAAAAAGATGCTTCTACACTGAATTCCTTGCTGGTTAATAATAGCTCTCAATCTATATCTCTAGCAACAAATAATAGTAAAAATAAAGGAGGAAAAGATGTATCAAAAACTAATTCAAATAACAATTCTCAGAAAATTAACTCCTACATCTCTTGCAACAAAAACTCTCAATCTGCAAACATTCGCCATACAGAAGATGAAATTCATAAATTATCTGTAAAGTCCACTACCAACAGCATAGGTAAAAGGAGAAAAAGCACAGCAAAAATCCCTCCACCAGATAAAAGACTGTCTAATGCTAAAACACCAACAAATCCCACACCAACTAAATCAGGAAAAGTAATATATGAAGATCTCGGAATTGATCTTCACCCAACTCCTTCTGATGAGGAATGAATGTCCACGTCATCTGAAGCAGAGGAAAATGGTGTTGATGTTTCCATCTAATTCATAAAAAAAACTAAATAAAAAATAATGACTAATATTATTTCTTGGAACTGCCGTGGTTATCGTAATAAATATGATGACATCCGTAGTATTCTACATGACCACCAACCTCTGTGTTTAGCCCTATAAGAAACACATTTAAAAGCCAGTGACAAAGCCAAATTACGCAGCTATGAGACTCATAGAAAAGACTTTACAGGGAATGATAGGGCCACTGGTGGTGTGGCTCTTTTCGTGTCTCGCATTTTACCCCACACGCCTATTGCTTTAAATACAAACATACAAACTTTTGCAATCCGGGTATTTATAAAACGACTCATAATAATATGTACCATTTATCTACCTCCAAGCAAAACTATTCAGTCAGAACATCTTTATAATCTCCTTCTCCAACTCCCTACTCCCTGTATCATTCTTGGAGATTTTAATGCACACAGCCAACTCTGGGGCAACTGTGACTCTAATCAACGTGGTGATATAATAGAAAAATTCATTTCTGACAATGACCTATGCTTGCTCAATAATGGAGATCATACCTACTTTCATGAGCCAACACATACTTTTCATGCAATAGATCTTACAATCTGCTCTCCATCAGTATATCCTTATTGGAATTTCTGGGTTTCAAATGACCTGCACGGCAGTGACCATTTTCCAACATTTATCTCACAGACTACTCCTGACAGGGATTCTAATAATTACTTTAAACGCTATATCTATGACAAAGCCAATTGGCAAGCTTTTACAGATCATGCTAAAATTTCAAATGATATGATAGATGGTGATATTGACAATGCGCTTGATAATATCACTCAATGTATTATCAATGCTGCAGACATCAGTATTCCAAAAACATCTTGCACACAAAGACATAGAAAACCTTGGTGGAATAGTGACTGCCAAAAAGCAAAAAAAAAGAATCAACAGAAGGCATGGGGCATCTTCCGGAGGTATCCCAACAATGCGAACTATATTGCATTTAAAAAAGCAAAGGCTGAGGCTAGAAGAGTGCGACGTAAAAGCCAACGTGATTCCTGGATAAAATATGTTTCTAACATAAATTCTAATACTTCAAGTAGAGATCTCTGGAAAAGAGTGAAAAATTCTATGGGCCTGTATTCTGAAAGTCACATTTCAATATTAAAACACAATGGTCAAACAATAGCATCCCCTAAAAACATAGCTGAAACAATAGCAAGTACTCTTGCATCTAATTCTAGCTCTGACTCATATCCAGAACCTTTTTTATCCTACAAAAGACAAATGGAAACTACCAGAATCAATTTTAATTCCTGTCACTCTGATACATACAATCGACCTTTTACTATTTCAGAGCTCTTGAAGTGTTTGAAAAAAAGTTGTTTATCCGCTCCAGGTCACGATGGGGTCACTTATACCATGCTGAAACATCTTTGAACATCCTCTCTCAATAATCTTCTCAATTTCTACAATAGGATTTGGACAGATCACACTTTTCCTGATGCCTGGCATAAAGCTATTATTATTCCTTTTCCTAAGCCGGGAAAGGATTCCAGTGACCCAAACAATTACAGACCTATCGCACTCTCTAGCAGCCTTTGCAAGCGTTTGGAAAAAATGATCAATTGTCGCCTGGTGCATGTTTTGGAATCTAATAGATGCCTTGCAGCTTTTCAAAGCGGATTCAGACGTGGTAGGTCTACTATTGATAACCTCATTTTTTTAGTAACTCACATACGCACAGCTATTTTAAAACGCAACCATCTGGTCTCAGTGTTTTTCGACATGATGAAAGCATATGATAAGACTTGGCGGTATGGTATTCTTCGCGATCTTTTTAATCTGGACTTCCGTGGGAATTTTCCAATTTTTATTAAAAACTTTCTTGCCATTCGACTTTTTCAAGTTCGAATTGGGGGAACTCTGTCTAGTTTTTATGTACAAGAAGAGGGTGTACCTCAGGGCAGTGTCTTGAGTGTCACCCTCTTTGCTATTAAAATAAATGTCATTCTGAAACAACTTCCTCCTTCTGTGAAGGGAGATCTCTATGTTGATGACTTCCATATTATGTGTATGGGACAGGATATGCGTTTTATTGAAAGACAATTGCAAATTGCAATCAAGAATATTCTTAGCTGGACTAACAAAAATGGTTTTTTAATTTCTCATGACAAAACTTCTTGTGTGCATTTCTGTAGACGTAGGGGTCAGCATCCAGATCCTGAAATTTTTATCAGTTCATCTCAAATTCCAGTTGTGGACAAAGCTCGATATCTTGGCGCACATTTTGACAATAGACTTACTTTCTCCCCACATGTTTTACAGCTACGGACAAAATCTGAAAAATCCCTTAACCTACTTAAAGTACTTTCAAATACCTCTTGGGGAGCTGATCGCACTGCTCTCTTTAAAATCTATAGAGCTGTGATCCGTACTAAAATCGACTATGACTGCCAGGTCTATGGTTCTGCTAGTAAATCCGTTCTTAAAAAACTTGACACTGTGCACCATAGCGCACTGCGTGTCTGCTCTGGTGCATTTCGTACATCTCCAATTATGCTGTCTATTATGTCTTTATGCTGACTGTAATGAACCAGCATTACACCAGACTCGTGAGAAACTTTCATTAGAAGTGTATTACCGTGTCCTTTCTCATCCTGGCCATCCTCTTCACACATATATTTTAAATACCGACAATGATATTCTTTATCAGCATCGACCATCTTGCATCCTATCTTTTGGAGTCAGAATCAGAAACATTATTAATAATGGCCCTTTGATTAATATTGAGGTGAGTCCATGTCCCTCACATGTGTTCCCTCCTTGTAGTCCTCCTAAGATTACATCTCTCCATCCTTTCAAATGTTAAAACCAAAACAACTTGGCCCCTGCTGTTTTCCAACAATTATTTGCTGCACATCGTGCGAAATTTAATAACTACACTGATGTTTATACAGATGGTTCCAAGAGGGGGGATATTGTTGGTTGCGGTGTTTTTATTGATAACAGTAGTTTGAGTTATCGGCTTCATGCTTCAATTTCTATCTTTACGGCTGAGTTGATTGCAATAGAGAGAGCCATGTCGCACATATCTCATCATCATAACACATCCTTCATCATATATACTGACTCAAATAGTTCTATTGATGCAATAAAATCTTTTAAAAAACATCCTTATGTATCAGCCATCCTTGATTTTTATAATAAATTGACTAGACGTGGATATAATATTTTATTTTGTTGGGTAACTGGACACATGGGTATACCTGGAAATGAAAAAGCAGATGAGGCGGCAAAACATGCTCTAAATCCGTTACGACATAAAATTCCATTCTCAGACGTTAAACTACTTATAAAACATTTTATTCATAATAAATGGCAAGAAAGTTGGGATTTAGAATACAATAATAAGCTGCACTATATCAAACCTTTAATCTTTACCTGGCCTCCGATTTATCCAAGAAAAACATATGTTCTTTTGACTCGTCTGAGAATTGGACATTCAAGGATCACTCATAAACATCTTTTACTTCGGGAACACACACCCATGTGTCCACACTGTCATTTTGATTGTTTGACCATTTATCATCTTATTACTGACTGTCCGAGCCTCCGGCACTTGTACAGAATTTATTTTAATTCATCATCACCAATCTTGACAAACCTCATTGGGGAAACACCTCATGCGGCACTCTTTCATTTTCTAAAACATACTGGCTTTTATTTTGAGATCTAGTTTTTATATACCCTTCATGTTTTATATATAACAATGTTAGTTTATACTTATTTAACTTGACACCTGGATGGGGTAACCCCATCCAGATGATATTTCTTAATGTAGTATTTTTATACCTTACTTTTTTAAGAATTCTTCATCTTTGGTTTATACACTGTGTGACTATATCTGGATGGGTAACTCCATCCAGCTATTTCTCTCATTAAGCTTTGTTTATTTTTAAGCTTTGTTTATTTTTTGCCTTTGTTCGCATTAAATTTTGTGTGTTTACTTTAATATATTTTTTCTTTGGCGCAGCTTGTCCCCATAGGGACCTTGTGCCATTAAACTCAATACAACCAACCAACCAACCAAGTCCTCTCTAAAACTATGTGAAAATATATGCATATTAAATAGTAAAAACGTTACCCGAAGACGAGCGTGACCGTGCAGAAACACTGCGTTATTATGGGTTTTTGCCGAAAATTTCTCAGATTTTATTTTTAAAAACTATTTCGTCTCTCTCGAACGTTTCGAAATTATTGTAGTGTATGTAAATATAGTTTAGCGAAATGCTCTAAAAAGATTGTGTCGAAATTCGAACGTTTAGTAACTTTTAGCTTAAAAAAATATATACATATATTCATTTGAGGCGCGAAATGACCTGCGTTCGCCGGGGTTTTTGAAGAGGTTAAAATTCGTATTTTTTTAATTCATTATACCGTATATTAGAAGGCGTTGTCGTAAGGGGGAAACATCCAACCGGGAAACGACCCTTTTTCAAAAATGTTTTTCAAAGGGTCAACCTTAATTTTTTTCGAATTGATTGCAGCATTTGAGACGTAAGAGACGTAGCTTTCAGAATATGTTTTTCTTTTTAAATAAACTACACGATTAAGTCAATAGAAGTTAAAACGGAATAACGAAACAGGCGCATTCTTCATTTAAATGGTTCTTCATTCTCGTTTGTTGCCGTAAATCGGGTTCTGGGCATGCGCGAGTGCCGAAAGCGAGCTCGCAAAAAAGAAATGAGTTATTGATCAGTTTAATTAATATTTTGGTTAATTGTTAAAATATTAAAACTCTGATACTCAGGTGTATCAGGAGAGGTCTTGAATTGCCCTCACCTTAATTTTCAGACTTCTAGGTGCACTAGATTTCGCTAGACATCGCAGACAGACAGACAGACACACACACAACGAAACTTTTTTTTAGTAGTACAAGGATATCCAACCCTGGTTTCCCGGAATAGAGAATACATGGGAAAACCATTTATTTTTTTTGTTATTGGAAACTGTAGTGGATTTCTTTTTTTTTTTTACATTGCCCCCTAACAACACCAAACAGCATTTTTATATTAAATACGTTAATTATATATTCAAATACAATTTTGAAATTTTTTAAAAGCGGTAATTTCGTATTGGCCTCGTGCCAGAAGTTAATAGCCGATTAAATCGCTAACAATTTCGCTATTTACGGAAGTATTTTTTATTCTGATACTTTCAGCGAATTTAAACACTTATTTCAATTACATGTAGGTTAAACTTGAGTTTTATTTATGCTATTTTATTTATTGTTTAATAAAGTTTTAATTTCGTTTTTGAATATTGAATGGAATGCTGGAAACAAATGCTGAACTTTTTTTATTGTTTAAAGTGCAAACTAGACCGGGAGGCGGCAGCTCAGACAATCACCTCATCGAGTTCACGGCTGAAATTCCAGAATCAGTTAAAACTCGATTCGCATATTAAAACGCACTCGGTCTGCCGAGTCATATCTTGGTCGAAAACACCCGAAAACCCGACTTTAGTGGTTGGCTCGTAGGTTTACCATTGTGTGTTCCTGCTCCCAGTCCTCCATGTTTTCATACCTTTGGGTGCAGGAAAACACAATGGTAAACCTACGAGTCAACCGCAAAAATCAGGTTTTAAGGTTTTTTCTACCAAGATATGACTTGGCAGACCGATTGCGTTTTAATATGCGAATCGAGTTTTAACTAATTCTGGAATTTCAGCCGCGAACTCGATGAGGTGATTGTCTGTGCTGCCGCCTCCCGGTCTAAACGGAATAATATTTTGTAATCGTTTGCAAGCGATATAGATAAATTTGAAAAAAATTATGCTTGAAATTTAATTTAAATACTATAATAAATCAGATAATTAAGATAATTAAGATAATTAAGATACAGTTTTCAAACAAATTCCTTTTGAAAGTAGATATTTGTTTCCTATATTACGGTGTTAAAACTGAAAATGTGCGATATTTAGAAATTTAAAAAATTGGAGTAGCAAAAATCTTGAAACCAAAATTTCATCGTCAAGTGTTGTCATTTGCAAAATGACGTCAGTGTTACGCATGGACACGTTTGTCCTTTATAATATAGAAGATCGATAGAACATTGAATATTATGTAATCAAATTAAATTGCTAATTTTCATCAAAACTTAATTTACAAATTCATCAGCTTATTTCTACGTTATATTAATAATCTATCTTTTTTTTCTGTCTTTAAATCTCCAAAAATATGTTTTTTCTTTGAAAGATAGCCTTTGCTCTTTTGAAAAAAAAAAATACATTTTCTAAGCAGACTCTTTTTACAATAATGTAACACGCTGTTTGACAGTTGCAGACATAAATACACTTTTTTCTATCAGAATCCGACTGATTAACGAATTTTTAAATATTTGTTTTAACACTTTCGAATATAGTTGATAAGTTCTATGCATTCGTTTGTCTGGCCGTGTCTCTGTGCTTTAACTCGCGTAAATATACTCAGATCGTCATGTAATTGATATGTGTTTTTGAAGTTTACCATGGCAAGTTTGGTGCAGAAAATGAAGTATGTAGCATTCATAGTTCGTTTAATTAAACTATACTCAAAAGTTACACGTTATAGTCTATGGGGAAAATCTTTTGCAGCGTATTTTATTCATGTTACGCTCTTTCAAACAGATTTTTTATCTATAATCGTTCATAATGTCATTTTTAACATAATAATTCTTTGCATCACCCATTTTCACAGACATTATTTTATTTTCAAACACATAAACAAGCAGTATACATGTCTAAATGTCTTAAAAAATACTTTTAAAACTACACAAAACTAGTCAATCTGTTAAAAATTGTAAAAAAATAAAAATATTTTCACCCGTCGCGCTCAGGCATCTTCAGTCACTGATGTTATGTTTTCTACTTCATCAATCAATCTGTTGAAAATCCCCATTTCGATTTTTTCTAATAACATATGGCGCCATCTGTTATCTATTTTTTCGCGGAACATATCATTGCATGTTTCGGAATTTGATGTAAATATTTCTATGGCTTCCCTCTGTAATGGGTAGTTTAAATTATTATAATTGGCGAATTTTTCAACATTATTGAAGTCTATTATGACTAGTTTTATGTAATTTTAAAAATATTTTTTAAGACTTTAAGAGATGTTTGTACAGTGCTTGTTTATGTGTTTGAAAATCAAATAATGTCTGTGAAAATGTGTAGTGCAAAAAATTATTATATTTCAAACATGTTGAAATTTATATACATCACTGAAGTGCACTACTAGATGCTTACTATAGAATATGGGTATGTGTAGCACTTATAGTTCGCTTATAGGGGCATTCGTTATATTATGGTCTACGAGGGGAAAAGTTTGCGGTGTATTTTAATCATGTTATACTATCCCAAAAATAAATGAAATTGATGTGAATTTCTCAGGTGCACTAAAAAGTGCTTTCTGTAGAATATGGAGTGTAAAGCATTTATCATTCATTTACAGTGCCACACAAAAGCATTCGGTTTAGAGTTGCAAAGGCTAGAAAAAACCCGGTTTAAACCTGGGAATAAACCGGGTTTTTGGGGAATAAACCGGGTTTTTTGGGAATAAAACAGGTTTTTTGGGAATAAACCTGGGAATAAACCGGGTCTATTGGAAATAAACCCGGGAATAAACGGGATTTTTGCAACTCTAATTCGGTTGCATGATGGTCTACGGGGAAAAACTGTTCGCAGCATATTTTAATTATGTTACACAATTTCAAATATAATGAAATTGATGTACATTACAGACGTTTACTGCAGATACTTGCTGTAGAATATGATGTGCATAGTATTTTACACGGATACACAAGATTTTGGACACAGTATTGTTCCGAAGTACTGCCAATTAACGGTAATTTCTGTAAGTGCGTTTTCAGTTATAGTATGTGCTTTAACAAAATGTTTGCATACTACGTGGCGTGTATAAATAGTATAGGTCATATACAGTGCTACACAAAAGAACTCGTAACCATTACAGAGTTTTGCATGAATTGTTGAAATGGGGTTTTAATTGTGTTAAGCATTTTCAAGCTAAACTATACTTAGTATACTAAGAGATGTTTGTACAATGTAAATAAAAACCTATACAGGACTATGCAAAGAATCGCCTATGGGTGATGATTTCATGGAGTGTGATTTCAATAGTTTTAAGCGTGTTTTTACCTGAGTTGAATTTTAGTTTATTATGTGGAATGTATAAAATCTAGTGGTAATATGCAGAGCCATAAAAAGATTTCAAGTATGTTTCCATACTATTGGTAGAAATTTCTTAAGGTGTATTTTCAACTGTGCTATGCGGGGTTTTTTTATTTTTTTTTTTTTTTTTTACTAAATTAAATTTTAGCATAATATTTATTATATATTCACAAATCTAGAGATCGTATACAGGCTGCACAAAATAATTAGAGTATTTTTCAGGCTGTGGAGGTTAATTGCTAAAATTTGTTTTTGAAACGTTTTATGCATTTTCTAAAATGTTTACTTAGGTATATTATTTACCTTATTAAACAACGAAGTTTTATTAAAGCATTCTGGAAGTGTTGGAAATTGTTTCTTAATCTATACTTGACGCATGATTTATCTTTCTTGTTCTAACTTGATATGGGCAATCTAACACTAAAGAAAAAATAATACTGTCCCAATAGCAAACGAACATTAGTTCTATTGGTTACACAATATTGGTACTACAGTATTGGTTATACAATATTTATAACTGATTAAAAAAGTTATAATTGGTTATATAACCTTATAACCAATGTTGCATCTTTCGAAAACACATATAAAGTTATTATTAAGTCACAAATTAATATTGACTAAATATTCATTTAACATTAGAAACACAGGCAATGAAATTTCAGTATTATGTTATTATTGTCTTTGCATTGAAAAAATTTGCAATAAAACGCCAATATTTCAAATTATTAACTTTGTAATGGAAATATTGTCAATAAAATGCAAATAATGACAATATTGACAATAAAATACCAATAATGTCAATATATTGCCAATATTGCCTAATATATAGCCAAAAGTGACACAATTGTCTTTTCCTACCCGGGCTGTTTTACGCATACTTTTGCAACAAATATAATTTTTTAATGTCCGTAAAGTTAAAACCTTGGAAAAGTTTATATGTATTTTATTGATTTATAAATTATATGGCATGTTAGTCATTCTCATATAGAAACATAAACTTTCAGTGCTAAATTTTCTGAAAAAATTGTATTGAAATAAAGTGCATAAAAAAGTTTTTGCATTGCTTTGGACTTATCTCACATCACGAAAGTACATCATGCCCCAAGTCCCTCGAACTCGCTGGTCGATTTCTTATTCTTAGTGAATTCAGCTTTTAAATTATTCTGGTTGTGTCTTTGGTGATCGGGTCTATTACCGTCCCGGGAAGTCTTGAAGGAAAAGGGCCGCCGATTCCGCGGTCGGAGAGCAATGAGTAATCTCGATGCCACCACGATTAATCTATGTATTAAATGCCCCCCGCACCCAATGCTTTTCTCCGTGATCGAGTTTACTACCGTTCCGGGCAGTCTTGGTGTTAGAGGACGTCAATTCCGGTGGACAGTTCCCACATCACGAGAAATATTTTATTAAAATTGTATTTTTGCATTATGTAGATGCCATGTTCGTAATCATGATGTCCACGGAAAAGATGCCCAAAAACCTGACTTTTTGTCGGAAATTATTTGTAAAACAATAAATATTATAAATATTAGACTGTGATGTGACGATTTGTGCATGCACACCGACGAGGAAGTTACTTAGAAAACTCGCTATTATCATCATACCACAATAAATAACCATATTAAATTCTTACAGCTAAGTATAGGGAATTTAATTAGAAATGAATCTAAAAGAAATGTGATCGTATTGATCCTAGGCTTACGCCGATAATTAAACATGATCATAAGAAAATTACATTAAATAAAAGTATTTAATTGTAAAATAATTCATTGCGTTGTGTTTTGACGAACGCAAGCCTTATGAATCAAAAATTTCTTAAGGCGGTATTCAAAAAAAATATTTTTCCACGTTCAACAACTCAAAATTTGAGACACATTTTCAGACTCATTTTTAAAAGTAACAACAGGAAACTTGGTGGCGTGATTTATAAAGACATTTATAAGAGCCCCATGTTTTTATTTTTCGTTCAATTAATTAGAAATTTATTTACAGACAATTATTGTCACAGTACGATCATTTTTTTTTTGTTTCCAGCGCTATCACTTCGGGAAATTCGGTTCAAAATGTTCACTTTGACAGCATTTTTTGAAATATATTCTGCCTTTATCAAAAGATCGAGACAATACGGACCTTATAAAGTGTCTGAATAAGAGAACCTGCCAATTGGATGCATTTTAGAGCAAAAATGAATTTACAAATGTGTCTCAAAATAAGCAGTTTGGATTTGAATACACCCTTAACCGCTGTTTTAACTAAATTTTTAGAATTAGTTTTATTTATCTTGTAAACAGAACATCTGAAATCAAATGAGATTATATTTAATATTACTGACATCTGAAAGAAATTGCACAATAGATTAAATCACTAATACCCATGAAATACACAGGATATAATTCTAATTAATGAGTTTATATGTAGGAATATGTAGGGATATGTAAATAGAGCATTACATAAAGAACATGATAGGTATTATTTACAGAAAATTAAAACTTCAAATTATTGTCCAACATGACAATGGATTAACATCATATCATAAATTATTTCGAACTTACTTTAGTTGTTTTAATAGTTTTCTTAATTCTCATTATTTTTACATTCATTATTTTAATTTAATCTTATTAATTTAAATAGGCATAGATTGCTATCAACCTTTTCTAAATAAGACTTTGCCATAAGTTTAATCTTTATATTTATTATTTTACTCAAAGTATTTCTTTTAAGTTCATGTTTTATAATAAATTTACATAATATTGGGAATTTATAATGCACACATCATTACCAACAAAATAAGATTTCACAGTTAAGAAAATAATTAACTTATTTACCTTCAGTACCATCATAGGAAGAGCAGCAAGGTTAGTCTTAGAGTGTGAAGTTTCTCAGTCGGTGGCTCACTTATAATTGGAGAGCACTTAGTTTATTTTATAATTCAATATTTTTATACAACTGTTCTATATTTCACCATAGCTATTTTCTCAATTTTTAAAAATTGTTCTACTAAAACGTCTTATTACGTCCCCTTAAATATCACTGTTTAGTTGTCATTTTCTTTGATAACATCCACTCATACCTGCTTCTGAGCTTTGTTTAATAATATCTTTCCACAACTTCTTCTTCACCATGATTTCGGGCCTATATCCCTCGTGTTGATAATTGGCCGTCATAAATCAACCCAACTCACCATGATTTCTTACCCATTCTGTTCAACCAAGGCTGCTTCTTACAATGACTGCTTAAGAACTCTGTCTAATCATGATTGTTTTTTCACGATGACTGTTCAACCGTCATTTCTCTCTAACTGTTTAAGAACATGGCTAACTTGTTGACTTCCGCAAACATAATTCACTAACTCTGAACATAACTTGCTAGTCAAACTCCTTAGCCATAACTCTCTAGTTGACCTCTGTAAGCATAACTCGCTAGTTGCACTCCGTAAACATAATTTACTGGTTGAACTCCGCAGACATAACTCACTCGTCAAACTCCGTAATGATAACTAACTCTCTCTAAGTCTCCAACAACATAACAGACTTGTTCTAATTCTCCCAGAACATAACTCACTCGTTAAACTTCATAACCATGATTGACTCTAATTAAACTTTCTCTTCTCGCCTCCTTTCTTCTGTGCGTTGGTACTGCTTGCCTGTCGTTACGTTTATTGGATATTTCTCCTAATTGCTTAATTGTAGATCCGACTACAACTTGTTTCTATTGGTTTAGTTGCAACCCCTGATGTCTGCCGACATTTTTGTTTACGTCATCTATCGCGTGATTCTGCGGTCTGTTGACTGGATGGTCATACTCCATCTTTGCCAGCTACTTCCTTACTGTACTGGCGCCTATTATTTCCTTTATCGCCGCGGATGTAAAAATGGATATTCACTCCGCGGTATATCTTCCTTTTCCTTCCTCTCCCGTGGTGAAAATGACCTTCTTGAAGGGTCCTTGTCACAACTCTTTAATCGGTCTTAACCCAGTATATCCGCTTCTTTGCACCTGCTCTGCCTTGCTAATTTGAGACTAACACCTGCACTACTTATCGTTGATAAAATAGTACTAAAATGTCATAGTTATAAATATTTTCATTATACATAAAAAATAATAAAACAATAACAGTAATATTGATAATAATACTAAAATAATAATACCTTGCCTTACACTTTTTTATATTATAATTTTGTAATATTTCTTAAAATACAATATACTTCTTTGCTTTTAAGCAAAGATGCTGTGAAATGACATGGCATTGTCATGTATTTTCAGCAGACTGAATTGAATGATACCACTGAAATAAGTTATGTGTAATTCACATTACATATTATTCTTTTTAATTTTACTACTTTATAATCCTTACCTGTTTTAACCTTCTCCACAAAATTAATTGCGTGATCTTTACGATCATGATTTTTTTTAATTATTTACAAATAAATAAATACTTTACACAGATAATACTTGCAACCTATTGCTAAGTTTTGAATGATTAACACGATTTTTCTTCACACTAATGCTTTCTTTGCTACTAGATGTTGATCGATTTAAAAGCTGTTAATATTTAGTCCACTGACATGACTAAATATTTTGTGGCAGAAATTATTTATCGAAAATAACTATAAATAAACAAAATTGCCTTTTCAAGTTTAGCCTATGATTAGCTTTAAAAAGCTTGGAATTAAACATAAATGAGGTATCATGAAAAGATGTTTTAAATCAATTTTACAGACCCTATACAAGGTATAAACTAGCACTATGACAGGCCACATGTATGATTTGCTAGGATCTGTGGGTACATTAATTATATGAACAATTAATATTTTTTATTATTAAGTTTTTTGCATGTATTGTTAGGTTTTGTCACATTACATTTCCATTATAACATTTTATTTAATTGCAATTACATTAACTTTTCTCCGATATCGTTTTGTACTATTCTAGGAGAAGGAGCCATATAATATTTATATAATAATTTTTATACATTATCCTTTCAAAGTAAATTATATGGTTTTAAATAAAAGAAGAATTTCAAAGTCATTTCATTCATGCGCGCTTCTTTTGTTCAGAAAACTCTTTCATTTGAGTTTTCACTACTAACAAGATTTATATTACAATAAAATGGTTAGCATACTCCGAATGTATTTGGAACTGACCATGCAAAAAATAGTTTTATCCTCCTTTTTCATTCTTGAGGCCTTCTCCTGAGTGTTCTATTGTACCCAAATTTGAAGGAATGCGAAATTTATTTTGTCTTAAATAAATAGAGAATGGTATTAGGAACTAATGGAGAAAATGCATAAAACTTCCATACATATTTGAAGAGAAAAGTTTCGCCTAAGCAAACATAAGTAACTGTTGAATGAGAAATTGATGGGCACAAAATAAATTTTAATTCTCATTGAGGATTAAAGTTGCACCTAAAATGAGAACTTTGAATGAAAAGTTTATGGATTTATTATTACAGGCAGTATTTTCACTTAACTGATTGTGATTTGAATAAACTGAAATTAAAGCATGAATAGCACATGTGAAAACAGATTTTATCTAAATAGTTTTTTGACTATTGGGTCACTAGAAATATAATTTTCTGCAAACTAGAGGAAGGGGTAATAACATGGACACCTCCAATTTTTTCTACCAACAAAACCCATGATTGTTTAATGATTGTTTGTTCGTTTTACTTGAGTGATAATAAAAAGTTTTAAATTAAAAGTAAAAAATTGCTTCAGCAGAAACATGCGGGTAATATGGACCCATCCAGTAGGTTTAAAAAAAATTAGGCATGTAAAATAGAAATATTTATAGTCACATCAGTATTAGGCCTTCAGAAGTTAATTAAAACATATTTATTAAAACAAAGTACATTGATACCTCCCTGTGCGACTAACTCCATTAAGCGACCACCTTCCTCAACGACCATTTTTTCATGGAACGAAAGGTATTCCTATAGGCATGTATTTAATAATATTTTGATATTTAATTTTTTATATTTTTTCCCTTATGTGAAAGAGCCGATATAGTTTCATAACACTACTTATTTCCTTATTTTCGAAAGCCAAAAGCTAGTATAAAGGTGTCTTCCATTAAGACACCTCTTCTCGCAGCGACCAATTTTTAATAGAACGGATCGTGGTCGCTTTAGGGAGGTTTTGGTGTATGTATAAAACTTCTAAGTAACTTGAATTAACGCGGGTGAGAATTATTATTTTTAAAAGAAGGGATCTTAAAACCTTTAGAGACAGAAGTCACAAATATAGACATGCGTATATGCTCCAGAGGGCACCGTATACACATTTTACACGTTAAGCATAAAATCTACTGTACCCCTTAGAAGATACCGCACTTTTGAATGTTGCTTCACAGAACATGCAGACAGATTGTCTTGCTTGGGCCTTTTCTTTCCCAATAGAAGTCGGGACGATAAACCGTCAGATTTGTCAGAGTCGCTTTTACTTTTAAAGACTTTTTTTACACGCTCTTGGTCATAGTAGGAAGTAAATTTTTTTAGTGTTAAGCTAACTCCTTGAGCCTCACCTTTTTCCTCTTCCACGACCTGTGTGAATATTTTTGGTCTGTTCATCTCAGTTCTCCAGCAAAGCTATGGTGAGATGGGGCACGTTTTCTTCCTCTGTTAGATTTTTTGGGAGATTGGAGAGCTAGAAAAATGTCTTGAGTTGAGAATAAACACAGCATGTTTGCAGGCATTTCTGACGTAGTGATCATCTGGTGTTTCTGGTGTAGAATCATCTTGGTTTCCTCTTGACTTTATCTTGTATTCCTTGGCATTCCTAAAATAGAACTTATTGAATGAAGTCTAAAATGTAAATAAAGTTATAGTTTATATATGACAGTAATATGTAAGTAATATGAACCGCTGGTCCATATTATCTTCACCTCAAAGAGTCTATATTACAAGCTGCGCCATCCTAAAAGAGAAAATACTTGTTTATCAAATAATTAATATAAGTTATACTACGATAGTGAAATTTTAGAGCCTGGGTTGACTAGTTGAAAATTCAGAATTTAAAAATGCGGACCTAAAACAGGAATGTGAAAAAGAAAAAAATCATCTACTTTGCAAAACTTTTGAAGACGGCGGAAATGCGAACACGCCATTATCTAATTTACTGTCAAGCGTGACTCACCGGCTACCTGGTCTCACCTGTTAAGATTCCGTAAAATGTTGTTTCAGTCATAACCTCTAGGGTGCAATTCTTCCCATATTAAGAAAATGTGGGTGTCCATATTACCAGCAGGGTCAATATTGCCAGCATTTCCTCTATGGTAAAATACTACATTTCATTTGAAATTCGAATCTGATTTTGAAATAAACATCTATGTTCCTACATTTTCGTTTCACAAGCTTTTAAAGTGACGCACTAGAAGGTTAAATGTATATTATTTGTGATTTCGATTATTTATGCAACATATATTCAACACTGTGATATAAACTTTACGTTCTTAATAAGAAAAAAGTATTTTTAAAAATGGAATGAAGAAAGTCTTTTTTATCGTTTTAAAACCTATAAGTTCCAGACTTTTAGTTGTCTGAAAATAATATATGTATATATTTACTTTGAAAACATCTCCCAAAATATCTTTCAGGATATTTATTTGCCTCTCGAATTCACCTTAATAAATAAAATCTTTTTATGGAAAGTCTCTACAGAATCTTCTATAGCGAAAGCTCTGATCTGAGTACATAATATACATTCCATTTTTCTGACCATTCAGAATAAAGTACTCTTATTCTTACTTTAAATTTAACCACATTTACTAAAGATTCACTTACGATTTATTAGACGACTTTAAGAAAAATGTCAAATCGAATGATTCTGCATGTTCATAACGTCTAAAGAGTAATTATGCATAGAATTAAAAGCACTTGAGGCCGTTTCATTACAGTTAACATAATTTTGTAAAGTTCTTACACTTGGTGTTTTAAAAATTGAATTTTTAAGTTGAGAAAAAATAGTTTAAAAAGTAAAATCCCCAATTGAAAAATAATATTGGGACAATAGTGTATGCATTGGCTATAACTAGTCCAAAAATGCCATTATTAGTATGAAATATTTCTCCAGGATTGGTGTGTTTATATTTTGCCAATATTGCACCAATAATGGAAACAAAAATTTCATCATTTTGTATCCGATATTTTCATAGTAAATACAATATTTCTGCAATACTGTTATTTAATTGCAAATATTTCCATTGTAAATTCAATATTCAAAATACCAACGAATTTGTATTTCATTGGAAATATTTCAGATGAATAAAATATTGGCGCAATCGTGAGCCCCCGTATAATCGCTATAACCAATATGCGTTGGCTATTAGACATTATACGATATTTTAAGTAATAAATACCAGTTCAATTCATTAGAATTTAATATTCAGTAACTGTTTACTTCTCATTTCAGTTTAGTCAATCTACATTCACCGATTTTCAAACGCTTATTCTAATTAATGGTAAATGCTTCAAAATGTTAATAATACGATAAATGCTATTGAAATATAAGAGTATCATTTACAATTATGCTGATCAATTCAAACGATATTTTGTTCTATTAAAATGCATTTATAATGCATTACAATGTCCTTTTAACATATTAATTCGCTTATTCCGGATGCTTGAATTTTGTGTAAATTTATACTGGGTTGGGTCAAACATTCAGAGACTATGCGGATATATCCAACAATGTTGCCAGATAGGAGAACGAGGGGAGAGGGGTATTGAGAATTTTATCACTATTTCCGAATACTAAAATTTGCCTTATTCAATCTGGGAATAATAAGGCGACATTTAATATTAAGATGTGGTATCAGCATTCTAAATCTGAAAAAAATGGTAAATTCGCAACACTGAGTTTAATATCAGATTGGAAAATATACGAACTATTTTAGTGTGACGTAGAGGAAAATGTGACGCGAGATCTGGTGAGGATAAATTTCGTCGATATTGGGTCTGTAGTTGTTCACGTTCGTCGAAAGCTGTTTTTTGAAGAACAACGTGCCAACATAAATTCTTCCAGCATTTGGGAAAATAGCAGACAAAAACTTTGATTATGTTGCAGTACAGGGCAACTAGACGATTTCGTTTGTCCTTGTTTAAATATACAAAATGGCCACTTTATTATGACCACATCGTAAATATTTTAATGGGCCAACTTTTGCCTATAATACGACATTGATTCTTTTTGCCATGGACTTCAGATTTCGATAGGTTCGTTTGAAGTATATGAGACCACGCTTGATGAAGAGAATTTTCCAATAGTGTGAGATGTGATGCCTGTGGATCTAGATTACCAAAGAAATGGGCGCACACGAGCCCGAAATGGGCGCACCCCGAGCCTGAACGAGATCAGTCTCGAATTTATACCAGTCATCAGACTCGGACGGGATTAAAAACGAAAAAAACTTGCCAGATAATATTTGAGTAACATGAATGTAATCTAATTTTTTTAAACTGTTTTACAATCCTCTAAAAATTAGTTTGAAGGAGAACTGAATTGTTATTGATGATATATAAAGATAAATATGTTATATGATTCTGAAGCTTTGGCACGGTCAATGTTAGTAACATAAAGAAGTCGTGAAATATCCCTTGTTAAGTTTTTTTGTTTTGTTTAGTTTGAAGTCCTTTTTCGGAATTACTGGAAAACAGAAGTCATGTCTTTCTGCCATAGTTGTACAATGATATTTTATAAGAATAAGAATTATAACTTTTGTTGGTTTTGTCCCATGGTTGGGTATAAATAAAAGAAATCGTATTTTAAACAGATTTTCAGGAACTTAAAAAGCACCAAACATGTTCTTGGGAGAGTACTTAGAATTAATAGTTATTTATATGTAAGAAGTTATTTTTAAATGAGAAAATTAATCTTGAAACAATTTTTAAATGTTGCTAACAATCTTCTACTGCATATTTTTGGTATCGAGCTCGGTCTCATATTTCAATTCATCAGGATCGGGTGGTCTCAGACTCGAAAAGTGAGCCCAAAACCATCTCTAATCAAGAAGTCTGATGGTTCTTTCAACTTCACCCCACAAAATTCTCAATGCAATTGAGATCTGAAGATTGTGTCATCCATCTAAGCAAATTAAACTCTCTTTCACGTTTTTCAAAGCAATCCTCTACAATAGTAGCACTTTGGCAGGATGTATTATCTTGTTGAAAGTATACATCGCCATTGGGATATACCATCAACATAACAGGATGTACTTGATCAGCAACGATGTTTGGATACGACGTCTCTTTCAGACATTGTTGAACACGAATTGTAAGGCTCCAAGCATGCCAAGTAAAAATTCCCAAACTGTAACGTTGCCTCCTCCTGCTTGATGCGTTGTAACAATGCCCTTAGCGTCCATATTTTCGGGCTCTTTCCTCCAAAATCTCACCATCTGCATGATGTAACTGTAAACGTGATTCATCGGAAGACGTAACTTGTTTCCAATTATCTATTGGCCAATCTTTGCGCTCCTTTGTAAATTTGAGACATTTTATCTTGTCGGTTGCAGAAAGCAGCAGTCTTCAACATACCTTTCGCTTCCATATCTCAATTGATGCACTTCAGGGCGAACAGTGCGTGCAGAGAACCTTTGGGAGAATCCTTGATTTAGATCTGCTAAAATTTGCTGCAATGTTATCCTTCTATTGCCTTTTAGATGGGTAGAGACATTCCGCCCAAACATTCACTACTCCGTGACGACAACAAATTACACGTTGAGATCCAGTTTTTTTGTCTGACAATCCAGTCGTTAAATATTTTAACTGCAGTTACTCTTGAACATTCACAATGCGGCGGTTTCATTGATTCTTGCTGTATGATTCCGATATCTTACAATCACTCCAAGTCCATCATATCATGTTTCCCCCATTCACAAACAATTCACCTATACTTTTTTTCTCAGAAACTAAACTTTCCTTTTTTATACTAGCTTTGCACTCTAGCAGTAACAATGTGACGCCATAACTAATTTGCCTAAAACTGACAAGTGGTCATGATACTTTGACCACTCAGCATATATTACTGTATTACAAGTAATTAAAAGAAACATTAGCTAAATTGTTATTTTACTTCCTTTAGGATTTAATTTTCGCAAAAACAGAAGAAGCGGCTGCTTAGAGCTCCCATTCATAATGATTTATAAATCAAATGTTCGGAACAAGAGGGTTTCTGTCAGCTATCACGATAAATATAGCTCCAGTTTTATTTTCGATACATACATATATTTCCCTCTAAACATTATGATGTCCATTGTTTTATGGATATTGTATTACTTAATAAAGATAGCAAAAACTATGTCCTTTCGAACTAATAATATAAATTTATAAATATATGTAATAGGTAAGTTCTTCTAAGCATACAGGGAAATTCTATAATTTATAAAATATTTGACAGCAAATGACCAAATATAGAGAGGGTGTTTACACATATTGGTAATGATTTTGGCAACAAAAATAAAATACATAAATTAAAACAATTGTTTTTTATTATGTTCTATCTGGTAGCCCTTATTGTGGACTATCATATTGCAGCGGGATTTCCAAGCTAGTAGGGCTCTTTGTAAAACTGGAAGTGGAATTTTGTTCCATTCCTCCACCACACATTTCCAAAGTCCACTCAGCGTAGTTGGTCGTCGTTTCGCAAGAGCTTGTTTTAAGTGCCCAAAGGCACACTAATCCATTAGTGAGAAATCTGGGGACTTGATTGGAATATGATTAAACGGTATACACTTGATTCCAGTTTCTCCTGTATTTTTTTGAGAAATGCGATTGTACTTTTGGATGTATGGCTCCTCGCTTTATCCTGGTGGAGCTCAACACATTTAACGTCCATAGGATAAAGTTTTGGAATTTCTTATTTAAAAAAAGGAATTAGAACATTGTTTTAATAATAAGTAGAGTTCATTTTGACATTTTTCGCAACTTTTCTGATCTTTAATTTTTCATTGTAAGATTCCAGCAATCACCATAAATCCTTTAGAGAAACTTTCTTTGCAGTGTTTGAACCAAAGTTGTAAGTCTTTTTGCCCTCTTTTCCGGTAATAAATCGATCTTTTTTAATTACATTCATTTAGATAAATCCATGCTTAATCAACTATGACAGTTTTTTTCCACTTATCACCTGTTAAATGATTTTCATATAACAGTCTGCATCTTGTCTTTCCCTCAACAACATGTTAGCAGGTGATGAACTCTACATTTTATTGTTTTAATTAAATTAAAATCTTTATTAATTATATTAATTACAGTTGCTGCAGATGTACGCAAAGAATTTGCGGTAGTTCGTTGAGGTTTTGGATTTTCCATTACAACCATAGAGCGCACTTTAGAAATGTTAGAGACTGTACGTACCTTTTTCGGATAGTTCTTTTGGTGCTTTCTTTTCGATAGCTTTACAGATTGACAATTTTTCCTTTGCATTTAATAATATCACTTATTTTATGCTGTGACACTTTAAAACCATACTTCTCGCAACGTTTTCTAATAACGGAATATGAATGATTCTCTTCGGAATGAGCAAATATATAACCTTCAATCCACTCGCTTCTTTTGCCTGCCATTTCAGTAGCAGACGATATTTTTTTCATAGCAGCCTATATTTCAATTATCACGTTATTACATGTTGCCAGGTTTTTCCCCCTGTTGTTTCTCGTTGTTTTTTTTAATTTAACATCAAAATCGTTCCTAATATATGTAAACATCCTACGTAACTCGGATGAAATATTACAGACTGTGCACTGTAAAAAAAATTGCAGTAAAATTACGGGCAGAGGCCGGCAGCAGAGATTCCAGTCATACCCCGTAAAAAAACAATCCATGCCCATCATTTTGTGCAGCCCGTAATTTTACGGGGCAAAGTAATACGGCATTATAATGCACAAGATATAATGCACTTTAAAACCCAATAACACTTTACTTACTGCTCCGCAGCACGTAGCACGTTAGATAATCATCCCAGAATCGCTTTTTTGGCGGGTTAAAATTTTCTAAACACGAGTAAAATGAAGGGTTACACCCTAGCGGAGGACAATGTATGGGGTTCGTACCGTATTTTTGAAACATATGGGCTAGAACTGTAAGAATATGTCGATTGCTCTTAATTTTCTAAGTATCTAAGGGATAAGGCCGCTTATTTAGTGGATCAGACAGTTGTTCATCAAATAAGGCTGTTGCCTGTGAAAATTGAAGGGCAAACGCTCATAAATTTACAGTTTTTTCTGAGAGTGTACTCTGCTTGTGATATCAATTTTTAGATTATACATCATATAGCAAAACAATGATTTTATTGTACTTTTTAATTTAATAACGAACATATCTGGTGCAGTGAAATGCTTTTGTGGTTTTAAAGTCAATATAACCTTAACTTCAAAAATTCAAATTCAGTATAAAAAATCACATTATGAATATGTTACATATAACCCTTTATAAGGCAAATTAATTATGTTGATTGGATGTTGAAATGATGCAATGCCACCGGAATTTAAGAACAAATTGATTTAAAAGAATTTAAATAATTGTCGTCACATAAATTATAAAAGAACAATTTCATTCAAAAATTATGGAACAAATTTTGCATTTTGGGGTTAAAATTAAGTGGGAAAATATTTCCCACTGACTTAGAAAGTGTTAAAGCATGGAATCCGATCATAAAATACCAAGTTATTTTTTTTTACTTTATCGCCCGAGAGGGACTTTACAGACTAGGAACCAACACGACAGAGGGCGGAGTGGTGAACAATACATAAACACTGGGCAGTGGATGATATAAACAATGACGTAATACAATGATAAGTGACGACCCGACAGTTTCTAGCACTAGAAGATGATGCACTATAAAATGTTTTCAAAAGATAGGGACACTGACTTGAAATAAACACATATAAACTTAAAATACTGTATCATAGCGACACAAAGATGAATATGACTTTAACTCGTGGAGATGATGGTACACAAGATGAAACGACTCTAGGCACAGGAAATTAAACGAATGATAAAAACACAGCTGCAGATACGAACACAAACTTAAAGGAGAACAGTAATAAAACTCAGCAGACTAGGAGTATAGGATGGGGAACACAAAGTACAGTGTATAAAAAATCTGTTGCATAGTAGATGATAACAGATACTATTTATAGAAATACGAACAAGTTTGTGTAACGAAATATATTTAAAGAGAGCTATATACATTTGGAGGGCTTTTAGAGCTCTAACTATTAGTGGTTGACCCATGAAGACCAAGCGCGGATCTGTCAGTCGGACCATCGGCTAACGTCGGCTACCATCGTAAGATGTGTGTATAAGTGTTGGATCCAGAGTGTTATAGGAGCCACTTTTTGAAGTTAGAACATCGAGACAATTACGACAGCATATCTCAGTATCTGATACTGAGCAATTATCATCTTTGTTATTACCGGTACAACAAGCACATGCAAGGCTAAATTTACACTTATGCGCTATGTGGCCTTGACGCTGACCATGGAAGCATCTAGTAATGGTGATGTATTTTCTAATCCGAGAGTGATTAACGCCGAAACATAAACTTCGTGATATGAGGTTTGATGCGTCAATAGTCAGCAGCTAGAATAACCAAATGGGACTTATACTTATTGTTGCGATCCTCCAGAAACCTTAATAACCTTATAATTAGAGGAGGAGCTAACTTGATCCCTCAGGGCTGGGATAATGATCTTATCAAGATATTCCTTCGGAGCAACCTCGTAGCCATCAACATACGAAGAGGGTACTTTTGGGACACCAAAGATTATGATCTAAGAAGTTATTGGTTGTTCTTCAACTATAGTTACCATTTGGGTCAGCACATCAGAAGAATGCAGATTACTCTTATGGATCATCAAGTCCTCTCTGTCTTTACAGTCAAGTCAGAGCTCACCATTTTTAAGAGATGAACTATCAACCACTTCTGTAAGAGTGGTCATATTAAGCATGTTTAGATTTTTTCGAATTTCTACCGATATTGATTACGGATCCGTTTGACGAAGTAATAAGGCTGGCAAAAGGCACATGTTGGTAATTTTTCCGGCTTTGAATCCGGAAACTTTTTCTCTATTTTAATACCCAAATCATCTAATTTCCTGTCCACAAGGGACTGAACCGCAGAAACAGGTACGTCCATTTCATTCAGTGATTCCTGTATGTGCTGAAGCCTCTCCTGTGCAGTCAGCAGGTGTTCTTGCTGCTTATAAAAATTTTCTTCTAGTAATGAATAGACGCTTTCAGTCTTGACGTCAGGTATGTCGTTTTGCTTGGAATTTTGTATTTTTGATTATATTTGTATATTATAGCTATATCTTATAGCTATATCTCACGGTAAAATGCTTTAATACATTATATGCAGTGGTAACATTTTCTACAATTTATTTTTAATAAGAAATGAAACATAGCAACCGTTTGTTTGGAGTCAGTTTCCAACAAAAACGTAATGACTGAGGCAATACTGGAAGCGTCTTTAATTTACTAACTTTTGATTGAGGGAATGGATTTCTGTATTATGATACAGATGTATTTTCTAATTGAATCTTTATACCAAGTTATTTCATGAAATAGCTGACCAAGTCCGTTAAAGTGGATAAATTATTATTTCTTCGATTAAGTAATTATTGTTATAGAATAACACTTGCCTAATGTTTAAAGTTTTAAAGACGGCCAAAGCTGTTTGAATCGGTTATAGCTAGTTTTAGTCAGTTTTGAACCGGTTATGGCTATTTTGCTATCAGTGTGTATGCTGCATTTCGTAGACCTCTTAGTCTGTTGCTAACTGTCATTTAGAGTTCATGTTTCGTCGATATGCATATTTAACTTGCATAAATTTGTATACGGTGTATTTATGTAAGCGTTTTCATTTCGGATTTTTAAACATATTTTTGCAATCTTTAAAAAAACAATGCGTTCTAGAGGAATGAGAGATCAACCGGTAAATAAGAAACATTTAATTAAAGATTGATTTGAATATTTATTAAATAAGCGTGTGACAAAGGAAAACAGTGGTATACTTACTCGTGAAATATTATTAAGTTTGATAGCAGAAGTAAAATATGTTAAAACAGCACAGAAAAAAGTACCACGTGATTATTGGTTACTCCAGAATTATGATATCCTTGAAGTTCAGGAAGTAGAAAAGTTAATTTTGCCAGTAACAGATGTAAAACCTGATGTCCTATTTTATTGATCAAGTGATATGCTCTTCGATATTTTATATCAAATGCATATATGTATTGTTCATGGGGGTAGAAGCCGTATAATAAAAGAACTGACTTGTCGATAATAAACATTACTCAGAATGACATAAGGTTTTTTTTGTTAGTGTTAGTGAACCTTCTCAACAAAAAAAGAAATATGAGAAAGAAAGGCATTGTGGTCAAACGCATGGTGTTTTCGCATCTCAATTCAAGATTTCAAATAGATCTTATAGATTTCCAGTCGCAACCTGATGGAAACTACAAATTTAATTCAGATTACCAAGACCATTTGACGAAGTTAGTGATTTTAAGATCTCTTCATACAAAGAGAGCAGAATAAATTACCTCGCAGTTGTTCGATATATTTTTATTATTTGGTGCTCCATGTATTCTGCAATCCAAAAATGGCAGAGAATTCTGCAACAAATTTATAGAGGAATTGAAAATAACTTGGCCAGAATTTAAAATCTTACATGATGAACCCAGACATAATCAGAATCAAGCTAGCGTTGAGAGGGTCAACTAAGACTTCAAAAATATGTTGACAACTTGGATGCAAAACAACCAATCTACTTCATGGAGTCACGGGCTTAAACGTTTTCAGTTCATTAAAAACAGAGCAATTAATTCTGGTATAAAGAGAATGCCTTACGAGGTTATGTTTGGCTGTGGTCCTAGAGTTGGACTGTCCACAACGCCTGTTCCAAGAAAAGGGTTTGATTCAATATAAGATAAAGAACAATTTGAAAATGCCTTAACTTCTTTGACTGCATCCTCCGAACGTGATGAAGACGCTGTTTTTGCCAAAGAAACACCTTTGAATCAAACTGTAAAAGTATTCTTCGAGCGGTATGATAATGCCGTTTCCACCAAAGATACACCTTCGAATGAAATTGTATAATTTTGTGTTGTGTTTTCAAAAAATTGCGAAGACAGCCTATTTTGTTGTAAATGTGAGCAGCCTATCCATTTTCATGATTAGAAGTCTGTTACACGGAAGACAAAATTGTACGGAAAGTCTGCAGGTTGTGTGTAAATAAAAAAAATATCGAGAAATAAAGAGAAGGAGATAGAGAATGTTTAGAATTTCATGCTACGAAAATGAAATTATTGTCTGACAAATCTTATTCTGAGGCATCTGTAGGTATTACAGCGCAAATTCCAGTTTATGAAATTGACAGAGGAGGAGGTTATGCTAGATCTGTTTTGGCAGACGGTCAAGGAAAAACTAGCGATGGATTTTATCAATTGGGAATAATGAATGGCCGAATCAAGCAGACGTTCTCTAGTTCTCGTTTCAGTATATGTGAGCAAGAAATGATTTCCATTGAAGAAATGCGAACTATTGAGACAGCGCTTCGATATGTTGCAACAGCTCAAAGTGGTGGCACTGGACAAAGATTTAAAAAATGTTCGTGTAAAACACTGCGTGATAATAAAAATTGTACCAGTTTTAAAAATGATATTCAATATAATTTGAAGTGTCGTCGCAGCAATCCTTGTTCTAATAAATAATGGAAAAATAAAATGAAGGTAATTCATAAACTTTAAATTAATATGTTCTTGCATTTTTGTGTTGAAAACATTTATGCAATGTTTTTAGTAAGTAACATACTTGTTCCTCCCAGCATGTAATTTTTAGTAATATTTGAAATTGTTATTATTGTTATAATTATTATTATTTCTATTATAAGCATTATTTATATTTTGCGTTTTGGATAAAATATGTAATAGAAAAACTCAAAAAGAGTTTAAAGTTGAATGTCACATTCACCTTGTAGTTAAAATGGATAAGATACTTATTAAAATTACTAAAAAGGTGCATAAAATTTGTTTAAAACCATATGTAAAAGATGTTATATTCATACTTTAACCCCGAGATTTTTCGATCACGAACCTGATCAATTTCAAGGGGATACGTTAACTGTCGCTTCTACTGTGTTGTTACATAACAGTTTTGAACAAGGGATAGTCTATTAATTTGTAGGGGTGTATAAAAAGTTCGTCCGTTCAAGCGTTGAAGCCCTTGATCTTTTCAAAATATTGAACCATTTCTCAGGTATGTTGTAAGCTAAACCATCATTACATCCCCATCATCTATTCCTTTACTCAAAATTTCTAATGATTCTCTGATTTTTGAAGTATAACAGTTTGTTGTAGGTATTATAAATTTTGCGTTTCTGGAAATCTATTTTTATATTCTGTCGTTGATGTAACGTTGATAATGCTGTAGATGGTCGGTTGCATTTGATGTCTGTAATGTGTTTCTTTAATATTTCTTTAAACTTTCGAGTAGGCATGCCTATGTAGGATAAATCTTTTTGCTTTTCTGTACTAAAATGGATAGGATAGTTTTCTGTGATTTCATTGTTGGAAACCGGATCGATTTTTCTGTGAATTAAATCTTTTAACTTTATTGGTGGTTTAGATATTAAGTTGATATAAAATTTATTTAAGACGTATCTTAGTCTTTTATATAATTTTGGTACATAATCGAAGTTGCATAATTTAAGCTCGTTCGTGTTTACCTTTTCTTTCGTACTTTTCTGTTATATTTCATAGACTAATTTATTTATGTGTTGAGGGGATAATCCGTTTTCTATTGCAATTTGTTTCATATTATCTAATTCATTTTGTAGGCGCTTCTCAGTGCAAATTTTAAAGGCTCGTTTTATATAAAATCTATAGGCCGCAAGTTTATATTTAAAAGGACAGTTGCTGTCATAAGCGATAGTTATTCGATTTACAATGTTTTCTATATATTCTTCTCTCTATTGTTCCTTCATCAATGTTTTTATTAGCTCGATATCCAAATATGGTAAAATTCTTTCATTCTCAATCTCTAATGTGAATTTAATGTTCTTGTATATTTCACTAATTTCCATAATGTCGGTTTTAAATCGAAATTTTCCATTATTTGATTTTCTAAATGTCTTAGCTTCAGCTCAGCCATTAAACCTGAAATGGGTTACCTCAGTGGGACCCCCTCCGTCTGTTTGTAAAACTTTTCATTGAAAAAAAAAAACATTATTTTGCGGGATTAGATTGGCAGCTGATTTTAATGTGGTCTGTGTGTCATTATTTAAAGTTTGGTTATTATACTTTTTATACACCCTAAAGATTAATAGACTAGCCCTTGTTCAAGTCTGTTATGTAAAATCACAGTAGCAGCGAAACTTTAGGTAACGTATTCCCTTGAAAATGATCACGTTCGTGCTCCAAAGATCTGTGGTTTAAAGTATGTCTATAACATCTTTTACATATGGTTTTTAACAAATTTTATGCACCTTTTTAGTAATTTTAATAAGGATAAAATATTTGTAGTATAACATTGTGAGTTTTTTTTTTAGCCAGCAGGACTAAGTAAGCTAATAATTTATTTTTATATTATAAGTTGTACAAATTTTAAATATAACCATTGCTGCACTGTATTCTGTTATTTTTTATTAGTGTTTGACTAATATAACAATAATATTTTATTGTGTATTCTGTTTTTCTTTATTATTTATCAGTTAATCTATCCATAATATGAAATGTATTTTTCTAGGGATTTTAAATATTTATCATTAGTTAATTTATAAAACAACAAATTTCTGTTAGCGTCAAATTGTTTATTTTTCACTATACCGATCAGGCAATCGTTATTCTATAAAATAATTAGTTAAATCTCAGAATCCAATACTTTTACTCACTTTAACTAACTTGGTTAGTTATTTCATGAAATAACTAGGTATTTTATGAAATAACTGAATTATACACTTTAACGGTAACAAATATTATAAATTACTATTCGAAGCTTGAATCGTAACAGTTTATTATTATTTTCAATATCTAATATTGTGGGTCAAAATCTTATTAAACTCGTAATATTCATTAATGCAGTCAGAATATCATACAAAATAAGTTGTTAAAAATCTTCCTAAAACAGTAAAATTTACATATTTTTTACATGCATGAAAAATTATGAATTACATGTACTAAAATTCCTAAATATAATTTAAAAGTCTATCGAATCTAAGAGAATAATTTTCAGAACTTTGCATTTGTTACAATAGTCATAACCAGTCCACGAAAATGTCTGCATTCTCAGAAATAGTTACTTTACCTTGAATCCTATTACACGTTCTTATTTTACGTTACATCTTCCCGCTTTGCTTTTTCAGATAGTTTAAAGACTATGCTTCGAAAATATCGTTGACATAAAACAAAACTATTATAGTTCTGTGTGTTTCGTTCTCAATTACGTGGCAAATGTTAACATTTTAGGCTATAGCTGCAGTTAAAATCAGTTTCCCTTCCAAACAACTTTTATGTGTTTCTATATTTAGAATTCCTCAGTCTCCATGAAACAGGACGTGAAAACACTTTAAAAGAAAATAACTTCCAATTTTAAATATTTTTACGTCTTAAAGTTCTAATATAAATAAATAAAAACTCTACATTACTTTATCTTAGTACATTCGTAGTTTCTCTTTACAGTACTTTGCTTCAGTCGCATAGTAGAGTTTCTAATTGTTCCTCTATTCATTTGTTAAACGATGGACATCTCTTCATGTACGTTATATATCCATTATAGTGCAGTGCAGGTTCATAAAGTAAATGGAAAGCCATAGGGTGGAGTGGACATTGGGTATAATGTAACAAGACTTCACGTTTATAAAGGCCCCCCAACGAAACTGCAAGATCGTTTTTTATCCTTTGAAACAAAGAAAATCTTAGGGCCCCATTATGTGTTGAATCTGGGCTTATATCTGTCCCCGACGTTTATTTGAACTCAATGAGATTACAAGACTTTTTTTTTTTTTTTTTTTACATTTGAAGGTAATTTAGGGGGCCATTTTTTTACAATAGAGAGATATAACATAAATTTCACATGCATAGTGTTTAAGAAGGCGGAATATGACGTAAAAAATAAGATAGTTTAACATATTCACTGATAAAAGACACAGAACGTAGGAGAATATTGATGCAATTAAATTTTTAGAGATTAGGTCCTAAAACATGTTCCAAAATTTTCAGATGTCTGTGGCCTGAACTTATCAGTGTTTCCAAAACTCTTCTTAGTCTTAAGAGATCAATTTTGGATGATTTTGTTCTATATTTATCATCTTCATCCATCGCAACAGGTCTTCTTGTAGGCTGAAATTACGGAACTTAATCCTTGCAAACAACTGCCATATGTTGGTTAACAGAAAGCAACATCTTTATAAACTACGATGTTTCTAAAATTTTCAGAGACATTATCTCTTTTTTAAAGAATATTTGTGTCTATAATGTAAATAATGTGGCTATTCTCATCATGCACATGAAGGAATCTGTAAATATAATCTAACTATACTATTCTCGATATTGAACAATGAGTGGGCCCAACTCTGTTGCATGTGTTAAACCCCTAACCTCCAACATTTCCCTCCCCTCAGATTTTTGGCGTCTTTTACTTAACGAATGTTTCTTTTAATTTTTCCGGTGTGAATCTCCGTAGTCGGGGTACGCGGACGGTGTTTTCCGTGAAAAATATAGGCGTCATTTTTAAATTTTATAAGTAAGAAACTAAAAAGTGGTACATTTATCTACACCAATCATTCTTGTAGACGTCACACTTATAGTTTTGCTAACTAGCAAAATTATATATTAGTAAGTCTACAAAAATATATTATTATTTTCAAATGATAATATTTGTATTATTTGTTTACATTACTTCAATAATCACTATAACTTATTTCGTGTTTAAATGTTTAAACCCTGCTTTGAGGGAACAACTATAAAATGCCACAACTTCAGACAGTGGCGTGGCCAGGGAGGGGATCCAAATGCTCTGGATACCAGTAATGTAAAGTTTTCTTCTTAATTATCGCAGAAAGTTCTCCCGTTAGATAAGGCAAAGAAAACTTTACAATATTAGTGGCATCCAGGGCACCTGGATCCTCACACTGGCTGCGCCACTCCCTTTAGAAAATAACACTTTTTGATGCCTCAAAACTCTAATAACCACTTAATACCATAATATGATCATTTGACGATACAAAAATCTTTAATGAGAGCATATTTACCGCGTTATCTTTCTTAAATGTTTATTTTTCTAACGCATAAAAAACAAATATTCGAGATTAGAAAGCTAAATGAGCGAAAAGTGTTTAACATTTTCTTTTATGTGGCAGATGTTACCTCTGTAATAAAGTCGTATTGATTGCACAGAAAACTGAACTTAATCATTATATTCACATATTATTTGATGATCTCCCAACAATACTGTACACTTTTCTACAAAATTTACAGATAGATTTAAAATACGTTTCCGTTATTGGTTTGCTTGAAAATAATGTTGTTTAAATATAACAATTCTTCAAGAAACTAGTTTGTCGAAAAACAGAAAATGCGTAACGAATAATCAAAGATAAAATTTTATTCTTCAGAAAATGGAATGTAGTCAAGTTTTCGAGATTAAATTAGAAAACAAGTTTAAGGCACGTGCATTTCATTAAATTTTTAATAGAATGATGAAATCATATTTCTTCATACACTGCTCAAAAACATTAGGGGAGCAAGCAAAGATGTGAAGAGAACCGTGTGAAACATACATGTATGGGCCTAAAACAGAGAGTACACGTGTAGCAATGCACAATACAGAAAAAAAGACGCAGAAAATTTGTAAGGGAGCTTTACTTCTTTGAAACGATGGAAAGAACAAGAAAAGATGGTTCACAGAAACAATTTGGTTACATTTAAATGACAAAAAAATATTGTTTAGAAATGATGAAGATGTTTAATATGACATGTGGTCCCCTATAACAGCTAAGACTACTGAACACTTATTTTCCATAAATGCGATGAGGTTACCCATAAGAATTTGGGGAATATTGTTCCACTCCTCAAGAATTGCAATCTCCATGTCCCGGATAGTAAAAGGAGACCTTGGTCTCGCTGCAATGCGTCATCCGAGTGTGTCCCAAACATGCTTGATCGGATTCAGGTCAGGAGAACATGCTGGCCATTACATACGCTGTATTGTTTCAGCTTCAAGCATGTTCTCCACAAAAGCGAAATGTATGCGGTCTGGCATTATCATGCATGAAGACAAAGAAATAATCAATGACTACAACGTAAGGTACGACATAAGATCTCAGTATATCATTTGCATGCCTTTTGGGCAATAATGTGTCATTCCGAATTATATACAGGTACGTACACCTATGCTGATTCCAGCCAATACCATCAACCCCCCTCGTCTGAAATGTGATTTTTCACGAACGAATGTGGGATTATTTCAAGTGCCCTCTCCCTCCATACCAAAACACGTCGGATGTCACACTCCAGACTGAATCCGTACTTGTCTGTAAACAGCACTTGACTCCAATCACGTTGCTTCGAATCTCGATGTTTAGCATCCCACCTTCTTCGGACCGCACGGTAGCTAGAAGTCAACAGAATACAAACCAACGCCTACGTGCATAGAGACCACCCTGATAAAGCCTATTTTGAACTGTTTGGTTGGAACCCTTCTTCCTGCTGCCAAGTTCGTTTGTCTTTGTAGTTCAGAGTAACATTGCCTGTTTTGTCTCGATGAACTGTTAACAGGATATGTCGGTCATCAGTTTCCGTGAAAGCACGTGGCCGACCTTGCACTGGTCGATTTCTGGCATTCCCTGTTTCTTGGAATCAATTCCCCAGCTTGCAATGACACTTCTTGCGACTCCAACATCGCCCGCTACACTTCGTTGTGTTACCACAAATTCAAGTCTAACGATAATACTAAGATCCATTAATTACGGTAAATCACGTTGTTGTGACAATTTCAAATCACCTTTCCTGAAAACAAAAGCTGAATAATTGAATTTCACAACTGAGACAGTGAAACAGACGTTTCTGCAAAATCCCGATTTCTACACTTATCTCCCTTTTCTGGTATTTGACGCCATGAACATTGATTTGCATATGAAGTTTACTTCTTCTGTTTTCTGCTATGCTTTAAATTATAGCTGTTTTATTTTACTTTACTTACCGGTGTAAATATTTCCGTACTTTTGTTAAAACCATATGCTCCCATATTTTTTTTGAGCAGTGTATTTTTAAAATGGTATTTAATTTGGTTTCTATGGGTATTTGTTTAACACTAGAAAGACGATAGACACTTCAAGACACTAGAAAGACTAAAAAAAATTCAGCATTCTAAATTTGTTAGTTTTTGAAATATTGAATATATATATATGAAATATTGATGAAAAAAATATTAATTTATAAATTGTGTTTTATTTTAGTTAGCATTAGTTTTAATTTTTGAAACCAATCAATTTTTATATCAAATTAATGAGTTATTTGAGTAGTTGTAGTATGATCCAACTGATCTCCCTGTAGGCGTTACATTTACAGTACTTTAAAATTATCAAGTAATATTAAATTTAAATTAAATATAAATGATGAAATACACGTAAATTACATATTTTTTTCGATGTATGGCATTTAAAATTGTTTTATCGTTGTTATTTCAGTAGTTTCATCGAGGGGTCAAAATGACACCTTCCCGCCGTTCCAGTAGGTAAGATTTTTCTGCAGTTCTACTGTTATGCACTTATAATTCTCATAAAAATATTTTTAAACAAGAGTTTTGACAATTTTTTAAGTTATAATTTAAAACGCATTACAATAGCTCTAACTGGTACTTTCTCATGTATTCTTTTATTAATTAAACCACAGAGATGTGATAGCGTTGAACTCTTTCAAGTTAGAAATTATTTTTTATTTTGGAGAAAATTTTGTTTATATTAAAGCACATACTACATCAACGTCTGAATTCATTAAAGGTATACTTACAGAACAGTTTATTTATTTGAGACATACACACAATTTAAATTAATAAACACAACATGAGTGAAAAATTAGCCGGAGCCAGAACTCGGATCCTGGGTCTACAGCGTAACCTGCTGTTTGCTCTACACTGTAAAAAATGACCAATGTTTCTTTTTTTATGAAAATATGAAATAACCACGAACGAAAATATAATATAATCTTCTGAGTTATCCGAAATTTCAAATAGCATGTTACATTGTCTTTTGAATCCCCAGAAACGAATACATTTTCAAAATTTAAAGAATAATTTATAAAAACAAATTATTTTTAGCTGCCCGAATTTTTCAGAAACGTTTCCGAAGGGATTTTATAGTGTATTAATTAGTGTTCTCAGCCTGGAATACCTGTTTTTCGAATGCTATCAATTCTGAGGTAAACATTTTCATGCTAAAAAAAAATGTTTAACAGACAACATGCAAAATTAACAGCGTTAACAATAACATTAAAATTAAGATTATTTCTTTACTCTTTCATGTATAAATTAACTTATGCGGCTGAAAACGTGTACTTGAGAATGGATAACATTCGAAAAACTGGTATTCCAGCCTGAGGACACTAATTAATACACTATAAAAACCCTTCGGAAACGTTTCTGAAAAATTCGGGCAGCTAAAAATAATTTGTTTTTATAAATTATTCTTTAAATTTTGAAAATGTATTCGTTTCTGGGGATTCAAAAGACAATGTAACATGCTATTTGAAATTTCGGATAACTCAGAAGATTATATTATATTTTCGTTCGTGGTTATAGCATATTTTTATAAAATAAGAAACATTGGTCATTTTTTACAGTGTAACCACTGAGCTAACCCGGCCGATATCCTAGACCGTCAATTCTCACAGTTAAACCACGTTGGGAAACTTCACCGGCCAGAAATCAGAGAGGACTGGATGACGGAACAACGATGAATAAATTACTATTCCATCAGTACACAATATATATATTAAAACACATAAACTAACGTCTGAAGTCATTAAAGGCATACATAAAGAACTGTATATTTATTTCAGACGTATACACAATTTAACACAATAAACCCAATAAGAGTGAAAAAATTAGCCGAGGCCAGGACTCGAAACAGGGTCTACAGAGTAACGTGTTGTTTGCTCTAACTACAGAACTAACCCGGCCGATATCCTAATTAATTTTATATTTAAAAAATTAAGCGTAGTTATCCAAATGACAAAAGTTAAGGTTTATATTTAACGAATATATTATTGATTGTAATCTGATGATTATAGTTATTTTGCATACTATTAATATGACAATACACTAAGGAAGAATTTTTAAAAATGTATCACTAAATTATTAGATTAACAGAGCTGTTTTCCAGTTTTAGTTCGGACAAGTAGTTCTTTCTTTAAATTTAAATAATGTAACTCACGTTGGAAATAAAAGAATCCCCAACAATGTAAATATAATTATGCGATTTGTTGTTGTTGTTGTTTTATTACTAACTGCTGAAAAATAAAACAAAGTAACAAATGTATAGGCATATAGAGGAAAGAAGGGTAAAACCGGGTACCAAACGGTTTTCCTTTGTTCACAAAATATAGAAAAGCGTAAATAATCGGAATACCCCACAACATATGGGCAATTGATGGGAACATCTGTGCAATTGCAAAGCCTCACCTACTGCCAAAGGAAAATTCTTCTCTAATTGAGTAAAGGCGTTTTCCAGGACCATCTGAAACAGCTACGAATTTCTGTGGTAGGGTAAAACCGGGTGCTAATCCGAAATAAGATTTTTACACTTCCGGTACCAAAAATTTTTATTGAAATAAATTTTGAATCTAGCTTTAAAACACATATACATTTTTGAGGTCCTTAAAGTAACTTTTTTTCAGGTTTTTAAGCATCATTTAATATTGTAAACATCTTTCTCAGATTTTACTTCTCGTATCCGCTGCACTCCTCATGTGTCGCTCTTTGCATACTGAACATTGTATCCATCCTTCACCACCTATTGAGTGAAGAAACAATTCATTGCAGAATTCAATGCAAAACAATAGGTGCCCTGTTTTGCCTCAACAAACGACCAAAAATCTACATGGAAGTTCTCCTGGGTAGCTGGACGTGAATACTTCTACTTGGCATCAAAATATCGCGTGAAAGTTATAGAAAATAGTGGCTTACTTACCTAAATCGATTCGTCAGGCTGGATTTATTTGAAGAGCAGAAGAGACCGAAAAATTAAAACTTTTGAGATGAATGTCTTTCAAATAGCACTGCACGGATGCAGAGATTAACTCCCGATGGTACATGGCTAATGGACGCTAAAGGATGTAGTTAAAAAAACAGGGCACCCACTTTGACCCACCTACCCGATTTTACCCTATTTTCCCCTACTACCATATCTACCTTCAGATAATAACAAAAATATTTCTTAAGACAAAATAATTGTTAATGTAAAGGCATATCCTGTTTTTGGACGCCAGAACCAAACGACCCAAGCTTGATTTATTTTAAATATTATAAATCATCTTAGTTTAATTATAATAATTATAATTATATTTAAGGATAATTATGTAAAATTGTCTCCATAAAATTCGTTATGAATTGTTTTCAAAAAGTATGTAATTTCTTTGAAGTGTGCAAAATTGTGACTATGTTAAGTTTATTACATTTTAGAAAGTAGTAATACTGCAACTATTGTAAACCTCTCCGGAGAAAATTTATTCCTATTTATGAATCAAAATTGTTATTTTTTAATTTTTATTTGAAGATAGAATATAACCCCGAGTTTAATTTCACTATAAATTCTAATAGTCCGAGTTCATCTATCTTAATTTTTATACTATACGATCCCCTTTTTAACGATACATTTCATCTATTTAAGATATTTTTTTAAGAATTTCAAGTGTTTTAAAAAGTGTTTGTCAAGTGAGTTTTTTTTTCTCTTTTATTAGCTATTTTTCTATCTTTTGTTAATCTATTAGACAAACGAAAACTCCGTTAAGCAGTTTATTATCCGTATTATTGGTTTAAATTATTTGCTTTTGTTATCTCTGATAGTTTTTAAGTTATCGTCTATAACTTCCAAATTTTGACACTAGGAGGCGCTAATTAAAGTTGAATTATGTGGGGCATAGTCACATTATTTATCACTATTACACTTGCATAGTTGTAGCTCTCTTCATTCACAATTTTTTTTATGGCTAAAATGTCCCTTCCTATGCAACCTGTATATAATCTGTTTAAGAATAACGGAAATGAAATTAAAGCTATGCGAAGATATTTGTGCAATAGACGATTAATACTATAATTAGTATATTAAAATTATATTATAGACGAAAGAACGCTGTTTTAAAGTGATTTTAAGGATTCTAAAGTGAATTATTATTAGATGAAAACTTAAATTGTGATATTTGATTTCTTCATTAATCTGTGTAACATGATATCATGTAAATAAACACCGAACAATTTCACGTCATATCATTTTTCATTTAAAATATGCTCCTTTTTCTTAAAAGTTTCTGATATTCTCTTACATAGCATTAAACTTTCTGGAACTTAGTAAATTCAATTACGCTGTCTTTAGAATAACTTATCTAAGGATGGTTTGTACTAATCGCATTTATAAACATCTTAACGTAATATTTTGGTTCAGGCTGAGGAAACATTTATGTCATGAAGATAAAAATTTTCAAATCTGAGTATTTCTATTTAATTAGTCCTTTTGGAAAATATGGAATTAAATCTAAAATATTTTACATCATTAGAAGTTTTATAAATAACAGCCATATTTTGAATTATGTTGTATTTCAAAGAGATTTGGGTAACTTTTCAATAAAACTTAACCAATAAAAACATTTTTATAATTAGAGAACAAAAAATCATAGGTACCAGCGATTACGGATTTTGAATACCATTATTTATGAATCATAATATTTTTTTTTATTGACAAAATACTTCAATTAAATAAGCTGGTGATAATGAAATTAATTTGTATGAAAAACATATATTAATGAAACCTTACGAGAGAGAATAAAAAAAAAAAATAATAATTCCAAGTGATTGAAATATGTCCAATAGAGTTGAACCTGGGACCTCTGGTCAGACGTGCCAGTGCTCTACCAACTCAATTATCTGGTCAACATAATTCGCTCAGAAAATTTCTCTTTCGTACGATTTCATTGATGTAATGATAGAGATAAAAATTAATTTCATAATCACATATCCGTGGTTAACGGAGTTTCTAGGTCTGAGGATTTGTCTGTTGGAATCTTTGATACTGCAGACTGGATATGATTGCCAATAGTTTTTTTTGTGATTTATGTCACCAAACGTTGCTGGAGACAGCTCAGTTAGTAGCGTGGTTGGCGCGTTAAGCCCATATTCGACATCAGGACTAGAATTTTTTCACTCATTTGGCAATAATAAAAAAAAATGTATCTCTCGTAGGGCAAATATTACTATTCCAAACAAATGTAATCGTTTCGGCCATAGCATTATGCAAGCGTCTCCGCTCGGTGCCAAGGTGGAATGGTGATGATTGTTGAAAAGCAAACAGCGGAGTCAAGAGATCCCACGTGACGGAGGAGACCAATGTGACGTACTCAGCCAGGCTGAGCGAGTTTAAGCAGGGAAGGGAAAAAAGGAGGGGGGGAGATTGAATAGGGTGAAGAAAAAGAAAGGTAGTCAGATGTTTGAAAAATTTGCTGTACTGGACATATCATTAACCAAGTTGTTTGAATTCTTCCATACATAATAAGCTTCCCAAAACCAAGATAGTAAATCGATGTGCATTTCTGAATTATTGAGCCTTCGGAAAAATTAAAATTGTGATTGTTAGACCAGCAATGGTTAGCAACAGCGGAGCGTTTAATGTCACAACATTGGTTTATGTTCAGAATTTCAATCCTCCCATTTAAGTATTTATCATGTTATCTGTTATGACATTTTTTTTTTAAATTTAAATGCCGAAATTCTCCTCAAATTTAATCATGGCAAGTTTTTTTCTGTTTACTGCTCATTGCTAAATAATTGCAAAATATATGAACACAATTTATAATAGTTTATTGCAACATCGTCCTACATATAAGACAGTTTGTAAAAAATGAAACTAATAAACAGGGTTCGTACTTCTCGAGGAAAGAATACCAAAATTTAAAATTAAAGTAATATTTGCCTTATTTAATTAAAAAAAATCTGTGTTTAGAGATTGCAACTTTACGAAAATTCTGGTGTTTAAACCCTTAAATCCCCTGAATTCCCTGAGGCGTATGAACCCTGATAATGCTTTGGTAAGCATTTGAATTTAATATATAAATTTGTTTTGCCATTAGTCTGTAATAGTGAATTTTTGCGTAAATATAATTTTTTTTCTACATATGATAAAATGTGTGTTAAAGCGTAATTAGATTTTCTGCATACGATATACTGTATACAAAAATATAATAATCTCTTGCTAATTACACACAATTCCAAAAAGTGTTCTTTATCTTTAGAAACCTCAGAAACTAATTAGTTTTGAGATTTAAAGAAGCATTTATAAAAACACAGTTCGTTTTGCTGTCATTGATTTTCGAAAACCTTTTCGAGTAGCTTTTGTAGTATAGTAACCGGTTTCTTCAAGCTGGAACATAAGTTTTCGAATGCTATCAATTCTCAACGAAACATTTTAATGTTCAACAAAAATGTTTTATAGGCAAACATGATAAATCAACTGCATCTAATATATTAAGACTAATAGGCCATAGCTTCCCATGCATGATGCACATTAGCTGCACAATAAAACAACGTGAAATCCAGCCGCTACGACTGTAACCCGCTCATAGGTAATAAAGGGGCCGGATCAAGGTCGGTTCGCAGGGGGGGGGAAGTTCGTTACATCATCGCCCCCGAGTTTTTCTGGAGCCCATAAGAGCAACCAGAGACCCATAAACTATCCAAGAGTTCCCTCCTGAGATTTTCTATATCCCCGGTCGGAATCGAGGAGTACCTATAAAGGCTACCTCTAGTTTCCTTCCAGGTAATGGACAACACACTCAAAAAATGTTAGTACGCTTAACTACGGTTAGAATAAAAAATTAGGAAAATTAGTCCGCCACCACCGTCACGAGTCCATGTGACTAGGCTGGAAACGCCGCATGGCGGAGTAGAAAATGAAAGTAAAAATGTGATCCGGCCAGACCTAGGTACCGCTCAAGCCCGTTAGCTCATCTTCTCCAGATACGACCACCTGCTTTCCAAGTCCTTAGCCGACGCCCCAACCGACCCCGACCCTGTAACCAACTGTCTCGAGCACCCCCACCAGGGGCCCTGAGCTCGGCCAAGATAAGCACTTATCTTGGCTAAGCTCTGAAAAATCGGAAGCGGGACGAGCGAGACTCAATCCGAACGATGCCGCATCCAGATAGGAATCCCCGGCAGGTCCTTAGGACTGTTAGGCATGAGCAGCGAAAGTCGAGCACACCTAAAGTCCCGGAAGTGGAGCTATGTCGGTACCTTCCACCTCGGGGACCCTGCTTTACTCCAATCCCGAAAATGGAACCGGCCGTCACAGTGTCCCCGGCCATGCTCCCGGTCATCTTCATACGCCACGCAGAGGCCGGGTTGAGTCGGTAACACCTAGATGAGCACCCTGCCTCTAATGTATTAAAGCGAGAAGCAAAAGTCTCAATTTTTCAGTGCAAATTCGACCTTACTGCGCTTGCCTCAACTTTTTTTGAAGGGTGAATTTCTTTGGAATAAAACAGGAAACAGAATTATGAAGAATCAAAAGGGTTGGGTAAAGGATAGTTCGTCTATTCGCCTTCACTGCTCACAACCCTACTCCTAGGAAATACTTCTTCTAAATTAGTCATCATTCTATTGTTATTGCCCCTTCCTGGAGGGAGCATCCATTCTTCCACCTGCTTTGTTTGAGAGAGGGGTGAACAAGGGAAACGGAGGGATGCGCTTAAACTTTTTGATGGCTGGAAAGGGAACTGGGAGGGGTGGAGTTCTCCTCTTCTATAGCATTTTAAAAAAGAGTCGTTTTCTGGGAAGAAAACATATTTATTTTACAACCAGATAACAATATTTCTGACGTAAATTTTACACGGGCTGTAAAATCTTCATAATTATAACCATTAAAATTTTCAAAGGGTTTGGACAACAAAAGCTTTATTTTAATGTTTTCTTACGCTCACTTTTATCATGAGTTATCAGTATTTCTTATTTGGGGATCATTTAAGGTTTTAACAGGGGCCCGGGCAATGCCGGGTGGGTCAACTAGTTAACATTAACATTCAATTAATAGCATTAACATAATATTATTTATAATTCTTAATAATTCTTAATATTATTATTTCTTTATTACTGTTATATGTGTAAATTCAACTATGCAGATGAAATTGTTAACTTGAGTATTAATAACATCCTAAAAACCGATATCCCTGATTGAAAAAGCTGATTAATACAGTATAACAACTACTCGACTGCGTTTCTGAAAATCTGTGGTAGCAAAAAGAGCCTTGTTTTATAAATGTTTTCTTTAGTCTAAGAAAAATATAGGTTTCTGAGGTTTTTAAAGATAAACAAAGCTTTTTGAAATCGTGATTAATTTGAAAGAGGTCATTATATATTTTCGTTCATGGTTACATTATATTTACGTAGATTTAAAAAAATTTGTATTTTCTTACAGTGTACAGAAGAAAATGAGACGATTCCAAACACTCTTATGAGGTGCTTTATAAGCGTATAAATTATCTCGGCGTATTCATTTTGAAAAAGAACTTGAAAATCATTTAACCATAAATAATTCAGCCTCTTGGTCCAATTTGTTTTATAATTATAAATATAATTACTGTTTTTCTAAAATAAAAAAGAAAAAGCGGTATTTATGTACCTTCAGTTTTACACGTATATAAACGTCAACGTACATAAGAAATATATTTTGATAATAATAAATTTTTCTTCATATTTTATGGTACAAAATATTAATATTTAAATTTTAATGAATTTAAAATCATAGCGAATATGTTTTGAAAATTTGAAATTTAATTTTAAATATACGCATGAAAACTTTTGATGTTTGTTGTGGTTGATTGAAAAAATAATCATTTGTCTTATGAATTATATTTCAATGTATATTTAATATTTATATGAGAAATATATTTTCTTCATCAGTAGACTACATATTTTTAAAAAATATTTAGAGAACAATATAGTGAAGTCCATATAAAAAAAAGTTTTTGAAATAAAGTAGTAGCTATGAAAAGAAATAAGTAATAAAAGTTAAATAATCTCAAAAACAACATTGAAAGAAATGGGTAAATCAATGTGAGATTAAAATCGCCTTTACTTTTTTCTGTAACATAATGCCTGCTTACAGCAGTTAACAAAATCTTCTGTTAAAGTTAGATTTAAAAAAAAAATACATATGAAAGTAAGGGCTGACATGAAATGACTCTATAATATAAAAATATTAGTTTATTTAAAAAAAAAGCAGCAAGGAAAAAAAATATTGGATACCAATACGTCAGAACTTGTATTAATGGTAAAATAAAAAGGCTTTTTTTATATCTTATTCACATGCAAAGACGGTTAAAAAAGAAAACTACGTACCTTATCTAAAAACTTTTATCAGCAATGTCTTTATAGATCCCGATATATGGTTTTACCTCTCGGGGGAAGGGGGTAATGGGCCAATTTTCAAAAACAATCATTCATATTCCGACTCTATGTTCTAAAATCTACCATCTAACAAAATTCTATCTGTAACGCCCGTGATAGATCTTGATCTCTAGCTTTTCTGCCCCATTGCTGGGCACTAGACAAAACTGAAATTTTTCTTATCGCAATTTTACATTTTGAATGTCACTATCCTGGAAAGTATTCCTGGAATCATTTGAACTAGTTCTGGCACAATATCCCATGTGTCCAGTTCGATTTCTATACGAAGGGAGACATGGGCATGAAAGAAATATGTCCGGTTCGAGCCATATCTTTTGCACAAACATGTCATTCGAACTCGTTCTATCGCTCACGCTGCATCCCTGGAAGATAGAGTACATGCACATGGAAGAAGATCGTTCATTTTAAATGTTTTCGTTTCGAAACATATCTGTTGCGGAACCATGTCAATTGGACTTGTTTAATATCTCTACAGTGGAAGAAAGAGAGATGGGGACATGTCGTTCACTTTAAACGCGTCCGATTTGAACCATTTCCTTTTGCGGGACAGTTCATTTGAACGAGTTCTTTCACATACGACACATATCTAGTACACACTGTAGAGTGCTTAATACACTATTTATTCCAGTAGGATATACATTTTAAAGTTCGTTTAAGCGTATACAGTCAGGTATTCTCGATGATTACACAGCCAGTTCATGTGACGTCACTTTGACATCAATAATGCATAGTTGCTAACCTCCCGATTTTTTTAATACCAGTAAAATCTTACAAAAATTTTCGCTTTATTAAATGGCAATTGTACGATTCAACAAAACAAATATTTTTTCATATAAATACTGGTATGGAAAAAATCGGGAGGTTGGCAACTATGATAATGGTCAAAACACAGCCACCTGAATATCAAGCCTACGTGCCGACTCGGAAATAATGACTGTGTTAGTCGGATTTCTTTAAGTATTTGTACAGTCCTTCAAATTCAGTACCACTATTCCCAAACAGTATCTTATTTTTCTATAATTTAAGACTGAGAATACTATGCTAAAATTGTTACTTAAGTTCAATGTACCGTAGAAACGTTGGAAAAAGTTACCCTACGATAGTTGCCATTTTTGTGTCAGCGCGTAGACCTAGTACTCAAAGAGTCATATGTCTCGAGTGTCACAGTCACAGCGTTGAAAAAATATGACTTCTTTAATTAGTTACATTATTACTTTTAAATAACCGTCATTTTGTGACACCAATACGAAATCGCTTTAACCGATTTTTTAGTCATTCACAAGAAACAGAAACGGTAATGGTGACAATGAGATTTGCATTTTAGTCACAGTGCATTTTTAGTCAGCAGTATTTTCATCCAGGTGCAATTAGGGCTGTTCTCAAAGAATTTAATAAATAAAGTTTTCATTATTTTTGTTGTCACGAGTCTTCCAACATATCATTTGTTTCGTTTGCATTTATCTCAACTTCACTCCTGTTAGATTTAAGACTAATGGACTCAAAAGAATATCAAACACTTTACAAATATAAAATTTGTATATATTTTTTTGGAAATTTCACCTGAATAATTTTAGTTTTTCTAAATGTATTTAACTACGCAGTAAATAAAAGCTTTACGAACAAAGCAAAAAAAAATATTCTTTAAATAAATTTCCTAAAATATGAATTCTTTATAAAAATAGTTAGTCTGTTGTTTACTTGTTTTTCAATTGTATTCCAATTTTTGCATTTTAAGCTATTATGAAAGCTCTTGTGTTAAACATGTTTAAAAAGCAATTTTTTATTAATAGAAATGTTGGATATCTAAAGAAATACATGGCGAATTGAGGGGGTCGGGGCAAGAAAGTGCCAAGCCACATTTTTGGTGAATTAAATCTAACACTGTAATCCGTTGCTTAATATTATAAATTATAATATCCAACATATAATTTGTTTCTAATGTCACTTGGTGGCGGCATGTGTCTCAGGTTTCGTATATCGTGTATTTCGTGTCTCAGGTTTCGCCTATGTGACAGGTTTCGTTTTTGCCCCAGACGTTTATGCCCCCAATGAAGATAGCTAATTTACAAAAAACGTAATAGCAATATCATTAAAGTAATGCTATATTGTTACTCAGAATATCTCAAATGTTACTTGACATTGGCGAAAAAACTTCAGGTTATATATCTTGATTTGAGTATTTGATAAAATTTTCAAATTGAAATTTCTCAGAAGTTCAAAAATGTGGCTTGGCCCGACCACCTTACTTGTTCTTGAACTTCGGGGGATGTAAAGAACCTGTTTGACCATATATTTCTCAGTGAAGAATAAATCAAGAGAGCAATTGGGGGATCAAAAACAAACTAAATAAAAAAATATTTGCGATCACCCTGTATCATAAAATATGTAAAGGATATGTAGTATCGTGTAAAGAATTCTATGCATATTAATGAAAATATAAACGTTTCATAAAAAAAATCCGCATGTTTTTATTTATAAATGCAGTGTTCTCAATCAAACCTAACGTCACTTTCAGAAAACTTGACAGAGCGCAGTAGAAACATTATACTGTAATTAAAAGTGAATATATTGAATATTTAGTAAAATACGAGCATTTCTATGAAATAATTTTAACTGTGCGGAAATGGTAGCCCATTTTTTTGTATAAGTTGGTCATCAACTATATAGAACAATCTATATTAAAAGGGAAGTCGTGAAAATTAATAGAGATATGCAAATAGAGAAACCAATGTAATACAATATCTATGATATACTTTTCTTCATTTATAAGTATACGTGTATAATACGAAAAAACTAAAAACAACGTTGAAGCACACAAATTATGAAACATTAAAACACATACGGCTGTTTCAAGAATACAAAGATCCCCTTCATTAGTGTAAGGTGGGGAAAAAAATTACAAACAATAAAATGTTAAAAGGGTTCAAAAGAACCACGCTCGGCTATAGCCCCGAGAACTGGCTGTAATCTGACCAAATCAGCCAGTACTCGGGGCTATAGCCGAGCGTGGTTCTTTTGAACCCTTTTAACATTTTTTGTTTTTATTTTTTTTCCCACCTTACACTGATGAAGGGGATCTTTGTATCCTTGAAACGGCCGTATGTGTTTTAAAGTTTTATAATTTGTGTGCTTCAACGTTGTTTTTAGCTTTTTCGTATTAATAACCACACAAAGTATACCTTTTATACCTATACGCGTATATTTAAAACATTAATAATTGTTGTATAATTCAGCGTAATTACCCTGTGATTTATGACCATAACTATATATCTAAACCCTTTTCTTTTGTAGCACGACATAAGCGTCTTTAAGCACATTTATTTAGTCTTTTTTAATGTCCTCAAGTGCTCAAATGTCATTCACGTCTATTTATATAAATAGAAAAAACTGTGTTATTACGATTTCGCAGAAACATATCTCAGAAACGAAATACTGAATGCTGTAAACGTTTTCTAATTTATACCCAAAGAATAGAATTTCTCTGCGATTTCAATTTTGAAATAATCTGCGTCTGAAATCACGAGATTTTCCTTTAGATACATTATTTATTTATAGCTCAAAAATTCATTATATTTGGATAACAACAAAGCATTTGTATCTGTTTTGTGCAGCTCACTGCGTGAAAGAAAAACAAACCTTTCTTTTCCGAATTCTTGTGCAACTGCAGAGAAACGCAAACGCCAAAGAATCCTTTTTGTATTCTCTGAAACCTATTGTAAGCCATCAAAATACGTCAAAATCTTTTGGAAGAAAGGAAAAAAAATAAAACACAAAAAATTTACGGGAAAGAAAAATTGTAACTGAAACTTCGCAAAATCTTACTCCCGTGTGATGGCGGTTTACATCATTGAATGATATGTTGGCAGTTTTTGCATAGTTTTTCTATTCCAACTATGACAGGTTTTCAAACATTTCTTTAAAATTTTTAATTTATTTATTATTGAAGTACACAAAATGGATACATAAATTTAAATAATTTATGATGTCCCATTCGTTAAAGAAATTTGAATAATTATAGTTTCATTCACACAGCATCATAAATGGGCCATTCTCCCATAACTATGATTTTTGTCTGCACAGATATATATATATTTTTAAAAGTCTCATATTATACTCATTTCGAATTTTTAAAAACCCCTGACGTATTGTAGAATAATAATTAGTAGATGAGCACAAACTTTATGTAAAAATAAATATGATATGGCAGTTTTCATCAGACAAAATAGAAAAAAATTATTACTACTGTCACAGGAACAATAGTGACATTTTTTGCAATTTTGCCACTTTACTTAAAAAAAGAGAAAAAAATGTATTCGCTATTTTCAAAGACATATCAAACTTACGATTAAATGGCTAGATATTGGTTAATCTATAAATACTAATATCTAAATTAACAAAGCGGACAGTAGTGACGGTTAATAAAAGTACTCTTAAATTTTCCGCATTCTTTTCAATGCAGAAAACCTTCTTTATAAGCAAACAGCAACCAATGGCAACTTTTTAAGAAAGAGATGTTCTCCCCTACTGGAAAAATACTTAAAATGACTGCATACTACCATCTGGTTGAAATATGAGGAAATGCATACACCGGGACAGTAGTGACCAAAAATGTGAGGAACACAAATTTAAACCCAACAAAAACAAATATTACACATTTCCCGCATATAAAAATTATATTATTATGTTCCATGAGATTCATATTTATAAGAAATGCATTGATTTTCAAATTTTTTAATAATTATTGTTCGTTTTTTATGTTAATGATCAAGTTATGAGATGAAATCAGGAGACAGTACTGATTTTGAGATATTTAAATACCATTTTTAAATTTTTAAAAACAGTTTTTCACAGTACACTGTAACAAATTTTGGTCAACAATTATGGTTCATATACTGGCAACTTTATGACCAGTATATATACCGTAATTTAACTGGACGGTATATATACCGTAAAATATTTAAAGTATATGCACCGGCTGCACTCCCCCCTCTCCTCAGACCTGCATGCATTACGTAACAAGAGAAATAGCATCACTTCGGGGGTTGCCGTACACCGAGGCGGGGCTACCAGCTTTTTTCTTACTGAAAAATAATTATTTTACAGTATAAATAACAATTTTTTACTGAAAAACAATCATTTTACGGTATAAATACCGTTTATAATTGGAATGGCCCATATACGGTTTTTTACGCTTAATATACCTTAGAAATATGGTATTCATACCGTAAAGAGTGAAAACGGTACAAGCACCGTTAATTTACGGTACATCTACTGAAATTTTACGAAGTTTTTTTTACAGTGTAGAAGTAACATAATATTGTAGAACTACCACAGAGAAACTTTTTAACATTAAATGAGAATCCGAGGGATATATTGGAGGCTGAGAAATCACACTTATGAGATATCGTCCCAGATATCTTTATTAACTTTTTTGTAAAGCATATTACTAAATATTTTCTTTACGATTTCAATTATGGAATAATCTGCGTCTAAAATCGCAAAAATTTCGTTTTAATATGTTGTACATTTGAGTTTACGTTGTTTACTGAGGCATCGTTGTAATACACTATCGTACTTCTTTTTAATACACCATACTCAGACATATGTTACAATTTTAATCGTAGGTACGGACTTCACGGGGAAAAATGGGTAATCAGGCATACTTGTATCACTGATTTTAAAAGTTTTCGAGTTCTTTTAATCACTGCGATTAAGTAAGACCAAAATAGCATTTTAAAATTAGCCGTGGAAGTTTGCCTGATTTGCTCCGTCGCCTCCGTTAAGTCGGCGCTTACTATCTTAATTCAACATAACTTTTTCATATTTTTCGTGAGCAACACTGTGTGAAAGAATAAGAAAAACATTCTTATCTGAATTCGTGTGCTATTGAGAATCCCTGAGAATCTCTTTTGCTGACGCTGAAGCACTTTTAAGCCACCAACACTCATCAACTTCTTTTGAAACTAAGGAATAAAATAAAGCACAAAAACTTTACGGAAGTTTAAAATTGTAACAGCAACTTCACGAAATCTTACTTCCGTACGTTGACAGTTTACGTCATTGAATAATGAAGTGACAGTTTTGTTCTGTCACTGATGGCAACTGTGACAGGTTTCCGAACAACAGATCTTATTTTTATATATATTTTTTTTTCATTTATTATTTAAGCCTACCAAAAAAAATACCTAAATTTAAATGATTTATAATTTCTCATTATTGAATAAAAGTTAAATAACTCTAGTTTCAATCAAACAGTATCAAAAATATATGCGATAATTTGTTTTGTTTTTCACTAATATTCGGAATGTTGTAAACATTTCCTAATTTACACCAAAGATTCGTAATTCTCTGCGATTTCAATTATGAAATAATTGCAGTTTAAATCCTAAAAAAATCGTTTTCAGACGTCATTGTTATTTATAGCTCAAAAATCCATTATATTTTTGGTACAGCAAAGCTTTTATTTTTTTTTTGTGCGGTTCACTGCGTGGAAAAAAAAAGAAACCTTTCTTTCCCGAATTCTCTATGCAAATGAAGAGATTCCTTTTTGTATTCTCTGAAACATATTGTAAGTCATAAAAACACGTCAAAATCTTTTGGAAGTAAAGAATAAAATAAAACACAGAAAATTTACAGAAAAGAAAAAGAGTAACAGAATCTTCGCAAAATCTTACTCCCCATGATGGCAGTTTACATCACTGAATGACATACTGACAGTTTTTGTATAGGTCACTGATAACAAGTTTTCCTATCCCAACAATAATAGGTTTTCAAACATTACTTTGTAATTTTTAATTCATTTATTATTTAATTATACAGAACGGATGCATTAATTTAAGTGGTTTATAATTTCCCATTTTTCAAAGAAACGTGAATAAGTCTAGTTTCACTCAGACAGTATTGTACATATCGTTGGTAATTTGTTTTTACAACGAAATACTAAATAATTTCTAATTTATACCCAAAGAATCGCATTTCTCTGCGATATGAATTATGGAATAATCTGCTTCTAAAATCAAAAAAATTTCTATTTTAATATACTATACTTTTCAGTTTATTTTGTTTACTAAGTCAACTTTTCGCTTTAATACAATATTCAACTTCGTTTTAATACACCACACTCAGAAATATATTGCGATTTTGATTCAACAAAGCTTTTGTAACTTTTTCGCGCTCCCCACTGTGTGAAATAAAAAGAAACCTTTCTTCTCCAAATTCTTGTGTTACTGAGAAAAACGCGAACTCCAAAGAATTCTTTTTGCCTTCTCTGAAAATCTATTAAGCCATCAAAACATGTCACAATCTTTTGAAAGTAAAGAATAAAATAAAACACAGAAAATTTACGGGGGTGAAAAATTGTAATAGCAACTTCACTAAATCTTACTTCCTTACGTTGGCAGTTTACGTCATTAAATAATAAAGTAACAGTTTTTGCATCCGTCAGTGATGACAATTCTTTCTTTCTCAACTGTGACAGGTTTTCTAACTACTTTCTTCTGTTCATTATAACCTAATAACATGGTATACAGGAGTTTCCGTGATATTTCAAATTCATCATGTAAAATGTTATAGTTATAGCTCGGATGAATGCAATTAGTGCTGCAGTTCGCAAACTTGTCCAATAAATAAGAGTGAGATATGCCACCCAGGATATCATTGGGATAGCTCAGTAGTTGGTTGGTTGATTTATGATGGCCGATTATCTACTCGAGGGATATAGGCCATAGGATGAAGTTCCCTCCGTGGGGGTCTTTCTAAGGGATCCTAACCCGTATTTACGGCAAGATTCGAAGAAAACCACGGAAAACTCCGAATGGTTAGGTCGACGAGCGCGACAGGGGTTTGAACACAGAACCTACCGTCTACCAGCTTTGAGAGCAGATCCTCTCAACCACTGGTGGGGCTCGATAGCTCAGTAGGAAGAGTGTTGGCACGGCAAGCCAAAGTACCCAGGTTTAAGTCCTGGTTACGGCATTTTTCGCTCTGTTGGAATAAATCAATTACGATACTCCAACCATTGTATATAATGTACCTAGTTGAAAATACTTTCCTCTGTTCATTATGACTTAATTACATGGTATACAGGAGTTTCCGTGATATTTCTGATTCATCATGTAAAATGCTATAGTTATATCTCAGATGAATGAAATTAGCGCTGCAGTTCGCAGAGTTGTCCAACAAATAAGAGAGAGATAGACCACCCAGGATATCGTCGGGATAGCTCAGTAGGAAGACCGTTGGCACAGCAAGCCAAAGTACACAAGTTCGAGTCCTGTTGCCGGCATTTTTCGCTCTCTTAGAATACATCAACTATGATACACATTGTATACATTGTATACAGATTTTATTTTTACACATTTTTCCTTTTTATTTTCTTTATTATTTAAGCCAACCAAGCTATTAATTTATATCATTTATAATTTCCCATTCTTGAATGAAAGTTAAATAACTCTAGTTTCTTTTACACAGTATCATAAATATCTTTGTTAATTTGTTTTGTTTTTGTTTCAATAATATTCGGAATGTGGTAAACATGTTCTTCTTTATGCCAAAAAAATCACATGTCTCTGTGTGATTTCAATTATGAAATAATCTACGTCTAAATTTGGAAAGTTTTCTTTTAAAGAACTACACTTTTCAGCTTAGAAATTCATTGCGATTTTGATTCAACAAAATTTGTTTTAGCTTTTTTATAGATTTCACTGTGTAAAAAAAGGAAAGTTTTCTTTTCTTAATGCTTGGGCTACTGGGAGTACTACCGACACCAAAGAAACATTTGAGCATTTTCTGAAATTTTTTGTAAGCCATCAAAACTCGACAAAATCTTTTGGAAGTAAAATATAAAATAAAATACAGAAAATTTAGGATAGTGAACAATTGTAACAGCACTAAAATATTGATTCCTTCCGATGGTAGTTTACTTCATTAAGTGTAAAGTGACTGTTTTTGATTTGATCGCTAATGACAAGATTTCTTGTACCAATTATGAAAAATTTGCAAAATAAAGACATTTTTTTTCTTTTTTTCAGTTTTAATTCATTTACCAAATATATATATATATAATATATATATAAGGGGTTCAAACCCCTTTCGCGCTCATCGGCCTAACCGTTCGGAGTTTTCCGTCGTTTTCTTCGAACCTTGCCGTAAATGCGGGTTAGGATCCCTTAGAAAGACCCCCCACGGAGGGCACTCCTCCCTAGGGCCTAAATCCCTGGAGTAGGTAATAGGCAGTCATAAATCAACCAACCAAATAAATACATTATTTAAAGGACATACAGTTTTTTTTTTCATTTTTGCATGAAAGTAAAATAACTGTAGCTCCATTCACACAGTAACATAAACACATTCTTGGGTAACTTATTGAATGTAGTAAACATTTTCTAATTTACACCCAAAAATAGAATATCCGTACTATTTCATATTTTGAATAATCTGGGTCTAAAATTACAAGATATTCATTTTAATACACTATACTTTTCAGCTCAGAAATTCATTACTGTTGGTATTTAACAAAGCGTTTGTAACTTTGTCGTGCAACTCATTGAGAGAAAGAAAACGAAATCTTACTTTTCTGAATTCTTGTGCTACTGAGAGAAACACTAACATCAAAGAATGCGTTTTGCCTTCTCCGAAACTTATTTTAAGTTATCAAAACACGTCAAAATCTTTTGAAAGTGAAAAAGAAAATTTACGAGGGTGAAAAATTGTTATAGCAACTTCACTAAATCTTACCCCTACGATAGCAGTTTACGCCATTGAGTGATAATTCGACAGTTTTTGCATGGGTCGCTGGTGACAAGTCCTTCTTTCCCAATTATTACAGGTTCCCGTCACCAACTGGTTCACAACTGGCATCTTTTTAGTATTTTTTAGCAAAAATGTCCTATTTCTTTCACTTTGGACGTTTTTGTCGTCATCAGAAATGTGTAAGCTACTTTTGGACGGTAGCCAAACAAAGGTTTCTTTTTTAATTCTCATACATCACTTTTAAACATCGCATAAGTTAAATTTATACATCGTTGGATAGGTAAAAATTGCGCTTTCAAATTGATATTGAAAAGTATAACTCATTGCAGTGATTTTTTATGACTTTTAAAATAATTTTCAAGCATGTTTATTTTTATCTATTACAAAAATCCACATTCTTTTGCTACGATTATGTAAATTAATAAGTGGCAGAGTTACGAAAATTTGCAATTCATTGCCCACTGCAAATTAAAAACAGCAAAATCTGATTCACCATAAGATACCGCACTTGGGCGCTAAACTAAAATCTGTTAACGAAATAAAATATTTTAATTTATGTTGGACATAAAATTAATATCAAGCTAAGTTAAATTGAATAAGCTATATGTTGCATCAGAATATGTTCGAAATTGTACAAAAATCATCAAAATTAATTTGAGCATAGTTAAAAATTCTTCAGCAATACAAATGTTGCTGAATTTACGTTTGAGAAATTTAAATTTCCCCTAACGTTACAAAACAAGATTTTGATAAGGAAGGCTTAATTTTAATAAATGCAAACAAGAAAAAAGACCATGCAACATGCATAGATTATGAAACACTTTCCAACACTAACAAAATACTTTCACAAAACGTCGTTGTTTAATAAGGTAAATAAGGTATCTAAGTAAACATTTAAAAAAAACACAAAACACATTTGAAAACCACATTTCAACAATTACCGTCCACAACCGGAAAAGTACTTCAATTCTTTTCTGCAGCCCTGTATATAATTTATATATTTGTATATACTCTATAGTATGCTACATTTTAGTTTAGTAATAAAACACATAATACAGTTGGAAATTCATCTTCAGCAGTTTCTACCAATAGACGGAAACACACTTGAATTATTTTGTACAGGCCTGTATATTACCTTAAACTTTTTATACACGCCACATATTAAGCTATAGTTTAATTCAGGCAAATACACGCTGAAATCACACTTCCAGAAGTTATCATACATAGCCAGCCATGTATTCAGTTCTTTGCGTGACCCTGTATATGATTTTATTTATATTCTACAAACCTTTCTTGGTATACTAAATATATTTCACGTTCAAAATGCATAACTCTATTAAAAACCCATTTTAAAAAATTTACGCTGATGCACCGTAATGCTTATTAATTTTTATGTGTAGCCCTGTATATAATCTGTAGCCATACATACTGTATGCATACCTCATAGCATTAAAAAATTTAGTTAAACGCATACCTTACTGAAGTCCCACTTCCAACTATGGATTATAAACAATACTTCAGACACAGTACTGTACCCGAAATATTTTGTGTGTCCCTGTCAATGAACAATAAATACTATACACATAACAAGTATCTTCTAGTAAACCTTAATAATATATATCAATTTCATTATATTTCAAATGGCGTAACATAATTAAAACACGCTGCAAACAGTTTTTCACCCGTAGACCATTATGTAAAATAATACTTTTGTGTGGCACTGTAAATGAAAGAAAACATCTTTATACTCCATATTCTACAGAAAGCATGTTTTAGTGCATCTCAGAAATTGATATAAATTTCGTTATGTTTGTAATAGTGTAACATAATTAAAATGCGCCGCAAACGATTTTCTACATTAAACCATAATGTAATGGAATTCTGTTCAGTTTTCCTGTGCACTAATTATAAGTACTAGACGTACGCTGTTGAATAGTAAGCATCTTGTAGTGTATTTCAGTGATGTATATCAATTTAATATATTTGAAATAGTGTCACATCATTGAAATCCACTGCAAAGGATTTTCCCCCTTAGACCATAATGTAACGGCATACTTTTGAGTGCCCCTGTAAAAAAGTATAAGTGCTACACACTTCATTTTCAATACCGAACATGCTATAGTAAATCTCAATTACATATATCAGTTGCATAACTATCCGGATATATTTACGCGAGTTAGAGCACGGACAGACAGACAGACAGACAGACGGCAAACAGACAGACAGACAGACAAACCGAATACATAAACACTTTTCAAAGGAAAGTGTTAAAAAAGACCACTTTTAAAATAAACTTATATTTAAAGAAAAGGTGTATTTTATAAATGAGAAGTATTTTAATAAAATTGCGCAAAAATGAAAAAATTTTCACTGCTTTTCTTTTCTTTTTTAATTCATTTATTATTGAAATCCACCAAATGTGTGAATACATTAATTTTAAGATTTATATTTTCTCATTGTTGAAAGAAAGTCAAATAGTTCTAGCTTCATTCACATCGTATCATAAATACGCTCTTTGGTAACTTGTTTTATCAGACATTCCAAAACTTATTACAGCACTCAAATTCAGAATTTTGACAAAAATGAATCACTGCTCATTTTACACATACACAAACGTGTGTTCGCGCATTTGTGCGTGTCTAAGTTATATGACTAAAGTTCTGTTACAAGTTACCTGAAAAAAAAAATCAAAACGCTTCGGATAAAAAGTGATTTTTATTTGAAAATTACTTTTTCGGTTGTGAAATAATTTTTGCAGTTGTGCTCGATTTATGATTTTGTGAAGCTATGGCAGTTTTTCCCACATTATTGTAAACAAACCTCCAACATCAGTATAAAGTGAAACATTTTACCGGATAAAAATGGTCAATTTCACATATTCATTTTACAGTATGGTACTCCTGATACCGTCTATAACCCCTTAATAAATAAAAGCACACACCTGCAATCAGTCACAATATATTGCAGATCAAATCATGTGCAATGAATGGCTCCATCTCCAACATGCAAAAGGAGAGGTGCTTCATTGTAGAAAATAATTTATTTGCTTTTTTCTAATTTTATTTAATTAATTTGCTCTATTCTATGCTAATTATGTCTTTTATTGCTTAGCGAGTTTTCGAAAAGTGAGTTTGCAAACCAGAAATACTCCAATGAAGATGACGATTCGAAATTTGGTGAAACAATTTAGACCAAAGGGAGCTGTAACGAACAAACCCCGAAGTGGTTGGCCTAAAGTAGTAGAACTGATTGCAGAAAGCGTTAGGAAACTATTCACACTTTGAACAGTTACTGTGATTCTAATTTGTTGTATGTGAATTGATCCAAATTCACCTGCAACCAGAGGTATCCACGTTAAAAGAAATTAGCAAAATTTTGCTCATATTGACTTTTTGAATATTTTATTTTAAAAATGTTTCAAACCTCGCAAAGTTAAAATAAAAGAAGCTGTGTATTGAATGATTATGATTATTAATTATTCTTTTAGTTTGTTGACGCAAGCATACAGTTATAACAGAAGAATTTATGTACCTGTATTCAGAAATAATTATATCTTAATTGCGAAATTCATATAAACTGTTTAATTTCATTCAAGTCAACCAGAAATTTATATAATAAGGTGCTTCTTGTGTCTACGTGATATTTATTTGACGTCATTTATTATGTATAATTTCAGATTCAAAACAGGTTTATTTGACTTGAGTCAAATTGAATAGTTTGACGTGAGGTTGGCAAGTATTTAGTAGTATCATTGTAATCAGGCAACATTAGAATGGCATAAGAAAGCTTCATTTAGTAATTTTTGCAATTTGTTCTTGACACGATTCTCCACCATTGCGATTAATCATTACAAATTGTATCATTTACGAATATCTCACATAAAAATTTTATCAAAAGCTCATAAATTAACTTGTTTTTTCTGAGGTGCAATTCAATTTTCTTCGTAGAAATTGCTGATTATAGAACATGGCTTAGAGTAATAAAACAAGTAAACAGATCTTATATTTGTAGGCATTTATGCTCATTAGAATCGATAATAAGGAGATTTTCATTAAACTCTTGTTGAAACTCTAAAATATTCTTAAAAGTGTACTTACGGTAACTTGAACAATAGCCTTGGAAAAGTACCTCAAATGAATGGGCATATAAAGAAGAGGCTTTTGAAAAATTGCAAGAGAATGCATGCATTTTCCTTCTCATTATATCAAATTTCGGCGACATCACCAATTTTGAATTACCATTATATGTTCATATACAGTTCCATCTATAACAAAGAACTTTGTTATATATATATATTTGTTATAACCCCTCCTCCCCCTCTAAATTACATAATTTATTTTAAATTTTCCTTTTCTAAAACTATGTATTGTAACTAATGTGTTACTTTCTTTGAAAATATCAAACTATTTATTTCATCAATCAATTTATTTCCACGCTAAAATTCTCCCTTTTAAAATGATACGAAAAGAAAAGAAATACTTTCATAACCCGAAATTAAATCACATATTTAACCGCTCATGCTAAAAATAGTTTCAACGGCATGTCAGCTATCTTAACTTCAATGCGCTGCGGATGTAAAAAAAAAAAAAAAAAGAAAGAAAGAAACTTTCAGTTCACAGATAGTCGGCCGTTATAACACCCACACACAATTTTACATTTCTCTCACGCATCTGCAGATGTACATTTGTTTCTAAAATTAGCATTCTCTCTGTTTCATAGCTCTAACGAATTTTCATATGCTTCACATTCTCTGTTCCCTTATTTGGGTGTATTCTCATAGTTAAAATGGTCTCTTAGCCCCATCCCAAAAGCCACAAATATTTCTATAACCCTTGACAACGTAGACAAACCAGCGTACGAATTAAGCATTTATAACGCCAATCCCTTTGTTTTCCTATTCTTCACCGCCAATCCTTGGCGAATTAGTGATCTTGTCACCAAAAACTGTTCTCGAAACTTTATTAGATTGCTCACTTATCTCCCAAATTGCGTGCGAAAAAGATCTCCGACCTGTCGCTTGTCTATTTGCCTATGTTCTACTAGGTGCCTCTCCTCAGAACCTAATCAATATATAAAATATGGATATTTCGTAAAATAAAATGCTATTTTCAAGTTGCTCAACCGTCTTTATTTTTTGAGGCGATCTTACCTGGGTTTGCATAGATCACAATTTTATTCGCCTTCAACTCACGGCTAATAAACAAGTTCATCGTCATTATATTATAATGGCGTTAATTATGCTGTTTTCCTTATCATAAAATGTTTATTTCTAAACCAATTATTATCATACCAAAATCACTTCAATAAAAGTTTGTTAAATTCTGAAAATATTATTCTGCAAAATTTTCCTTTACGCATTATGTGAGTGGGATCACTTCGTAAAAACTTATTTACTACTAATCTTTATAATAAGCTTACTCTGCAAGTAATTAATGATGTTCCTCTGAACCAAAGCGTTAATATATAGTTTCCCTAATTTCAGCAAAGAAACTTTCTGCTTATCCGCATGCGTATACATTCTTAAAGTAGTAAAAAAGGCATAATTAAATCTAATTTTATTAAGAATAGGCAGTAAAATGGGGTAATAATAAGTTATACCTGAAATAAAGTTAAATTTGAAAGCATTGCTAACCGCTAACAGCGCTGTAAATGCTGTTAATTAATGCAGTGGAGTGAAATATCTTGTTTCAACATTTTTAGAGAAATTAATAACAAGGAACTTTCTAACTAATTATGCTCTCAAAGTCTTCATATTAACATTTTTCTTAAGCGTTACATCTTATGGGACACACATGCAGCTTTTCACTTAGTTGATGTGAAGTATCAATTCATTAAAAAAGTTTTGCCCTCCCAAACGGCATCAAGTCGTTTCAGAAACTAAAATTCTTTTACAATCGACCACTAGCAAGTGAAAGCATGTGAAATTATGATTTTATTTTGTTAAGCAGAGCCAAACAATAATCTATTTTATATAAAAGAAAAATAGAAAACTTTTTTATAGAAACGGTGGACTTTCAAATGTATTTTTCTTTATTTATATTCTCCCATCAAGAAATTATTGAAAGAAGTGGTATGTACCATGAACACATTTTCACATGATAGTTTTTTTAAAACAAACTTCAATGTACTTAAAATTTAAAAAAAAATTAAGCTATTATTTAGTTGCTTTAAAATTTTTAATTGCTCTGTGCATTTCAATTTTCAAAATATTTTATGTTTATTATTTCATTCTATTACCTAAAGGGATTGAACATAATTGTGACAGACAGTTAGTTTCAAACAATAAAAAATCTGGCACAAATTTGAATTTTCATTAAAAATACCATGACAATAGACTGTATTACTAATTTGAGGAAATTAATGAACCAAGATTTTAAAACGGATGCACATGTTTGTTGTAGTTTATATCGAGATTGTCGCTAAGACATATTGACAAATTTGAATCTTTTAAAATCTGACTGTCTTTTTGTATTTTAAAACTACTCCTTCTGAATATGTTCAGCAGCGCAATGAAAATAACACCAATTATCCGCATGGATCAAAAGATGTCATATAAACTCTCATAATTTTAAAATTTGAATCAATTTCGAGAAATTATTTTTTTTAAAAACGTTTAACATTTTTCTTTCTAAAAATGGCAAATAAATTATTCCATTTTTGGGGATAAAAAAAGGAAAAAGGAAAATAAAACTGAAGATTATATTTTTATTTAAGTCATTTTCACATTAAAATTAAAAATATAAATTAAATTTCAATAACATAGCTAAAAATAAAATCTTTATTAAATTAAATTTTCGAACAAAATTCAAAGAAATTTTTTTTCACATATTCAAGCTTTATGAATCAAATTTTTCTACGGAACCAAAAATCACATATTGACTATTACATAGCGTAGATTTTTTTTTAACAGTTTTACTTTCAACCAAAGAGGGAGATTTAAACAGAAAAACAATTATTGACCCATGTTCACAAAAATTAATTACACACTTCAAAAATTTCGAACACCAAGCGCAAGTTGCGTTCAGTTGGTAGGACACTATTTTACACGATCTACATATTGCCTACTCCGTTTATCATATATATTCTAATACGAGCATTGTGTGTGTGTGTGGTTATATATATATATATATATATATACAGGGTGCAAAATGTTATATATCCCCGACCTTTAATTTCTCAACCGTTGGTTGTAGACATATAGTTCCAATTACAAAAGCGTTTAAAATGAGGTAAATATTCATGTTGTGGCGTTAATTAAAATAAAAAATCAATTTTGTAAAAATTACGAAATCTAACTTTTTATACGGTCCCCCGGTCCCTATAAATATGTTTAGTAAATGTTTGCACATATCATAACAAATACAACACAAACACTTTGACTTCTGTACGACAAAAATTGACACAGTTATTAAATTCAAAGTTTGAGATTTTTTCACATGATTTTGTCTTTCATTCAGGGATCAGTTAAAAAATGAATTAGAGTAATTCGAGATCAAAATCAGAGTGCAATGTCCTTTTTACGGCAAAACTATCTTTAGCCGGTATTGCTAAATCGGCGTATCACCAAAGAGGGTTATTTCATCTAAAAATTTGAACTGACTTTGAGGGGTCGTACACAAAGCGAAGAATGAAATATTGAAATTAAACAGAAAAATAAATATCAATTTATTATCATATTAGAAAACGGTCTACTATAAAAAATGAATACATCAAATAGCGGAATCTACTAGAGATACTCCTCAAAGTGTTCTCCATTGGTGGCAATGCACAATTGAATGCGTGACAGTACTGAGTCCTGGACACGTTGGAGCATAGCAGGTGAAACTATGCGAAAAGCAAGGATGATACGCTGCTTCAGATCAACCAGAGAATTAGGCTCAGTCACATACACCTGTGCCTTGATGTATCCCCAGAGGTAGAAGTCCATGGGAGTCAAGTCCGTTGAACGTGGTGGCTACTCTACTGGACCACCAAATGCAATGATCTGTTGACCGAATTCATTGGCCCGATACGCACGGACGTTTGATGCTTTATGATGCGCTATCATGTTAAAACCACACTCGGCATGTATTTCGGAGAGGCAGCTATTCATACCAGTCACGTACGGTGTTTTGTAGTAGGTGCAGGTAAAGTTCGCCCGTTAGGGTTCCATCGTAGAAGATGGTTCCAACAATCTGAATTTCCTATATACCGCACCACACGTTCGTTGACTAGCGTACGTGTGTCGTACTGTGCGGGCGATGTAAAGATTTTCCAGAGACCAGTAATGCACATTTTGCACGTTCACTGTGCCACTCCGTGTAAACGTTGCCTCATCTGTCCACAGAATGTCACAAAGGAACGATGGATTTTTCTCAATGGATTTTCTCGATGGATTTTACAGTAATCAAACCGTCTTTCGTGGTCACCCAACATCAATGCTTGCACCAGTGTTGGATGGTATGGATGCACACCATGTACATCTAATAACTGCCAGACACGCTGACGCGTGTATCCATATGCTTATTTCCGCCGTGTTCATTTGTGGATTTAAAAGGGCGAATGCCAGCACTTCCTCCGGTGTCACTCGAACATTACATCTTGCACGTCTACTTCTTCTGGGTCGTGATGCAAGAGAGCCGGTCTCTCTAAGACGGTGCAATGCATTAGTTATTGTTTCATGCGTTGGATGTCGATATCTAGGAAAACGCTCTGAATAAACCCTCGCAGCCTCTCTAACATTCCTTTGACATTCACCATAAGTATCATTTCGGTATATTGCGTGCACGTATAGCCTGCCATCACAATCTCTGCGCTGACTGCCATGTCCACTGCTAGTGGCTCGTGTTTTATCCCGAACGCGTTGTGCTGCGGTACTATTGTAATTTACATAATCTTGATTTTCATGCTCGTTATATTTCGGTTGGTCGTTTCCATTCCGCTGCCATTTATCAAGTTTTAAGTGAGTATATTTTATTTTACTGATGTCGATCCTATTGTTCATTTTTGAAAACCGCGCCAAGCACTCTGGAACAATCGATTCTACAATCGAAAGGGGTGTTACGCTGATATGAGTATTTTCCGAAGTTCTAGTTTGCGTTCTCTTGTAGGCGGTCACTAAGATTGGCACTCAGCCAAACGCAGCTAAATAAACTCGACTCAACCCTATTTTAATAAAATCAAAACAGACTGGACGCATTCGCAAAAGAGCGAAAGGTTTCTTTTTCCGATAACAAACAATACCTACTTTCAGTGTTGAATTCAGACACTTTTCTCCGGTGGGGAAACATTATAGAGTTCCGAGGAGAAATTGCACTTTTTGACCATTGAAAACACAAAATCTCACATGTTCCGGGAAAGACATTTCATTGCTCCGGGGGGGGAAGGGGCGGAATGTCCCTCCCAGGCCACCCCTGAATTCAACACTGCCTAATTTGACTTTTGAATTTTGTTTGACCCTAAAAGTTAGCTTAAATTTTTAGATGAATAAAACCTCTTTGGTGATACCCAGTTTTAGCGATACCGGTTAAAGGTGGTTTCGCCTGCTATGCTCCAACGTGTCCAGGACTCAGTACTGTCACGCATTCAATTGTGCATTGTCACCAATGGAGAACACTTTGAGCAGTATATCTAGTAGATTCCGGTATTTGATCTATTCCTTTTTTATAGTAGACTGTTTTCTAATATGATAATAAATTGATATTTATTTTCTGTTTAATTTAATATTTCATTCTTCCCTTTGTATACGACCCCTCAAAGTCAGCTCAAATTTTTAGATGAAATAACGCTCTTTGGTGATACACTGATTTAGCGATACCGGCTAAAGGTAGTTTTGCCATAAAAAGGACATTGCACCCTGATTTTGATCTCGAATTACTCTAATTCATTTTTTAACTGAACCCTGAATGAAAGACAAAATCATGTGAAAAAAATCTCAAACTTTGAAATTTAATAATTTTGTCAATTTTTATCGCACAGAAATCAAACTTTTTGTGTTGTATTTGTTATGATATGTGCAAACATTTACTAAATACAACTAAGGGACCTGGGGACCGTATAAGAAGTTAGATTTCGTAATTTTTGTAAAATTGATTTTTTACTTAATTAACGCCACAACATGAATATTTACCTCATTTTAAACGCTTTTGTAATTGGAACTATATGTCTACAACCAGTGGTTGAGAAATTAAAGGTCGGTGATAGATAACATTTTGCACCCTGTATATATGCAAATTTTATCTTAAAAACGGTTTTAACGATTTCGGCGAAATTTTGTATTCTACCATTTTGGGGCACCAGAAAACCATTGTGCTTGGTCACATGTTCGAAAAAATTCAATTAGTGGGCCATTTTGGGTCACCATCGGTCAGGGTCAAGATAATTGTATCTAAAAAACGGTTCAAACGATTTTGACTATATTTTGTATTCTAGAAATTTTGGGCACGAGAAGACTATTGAGCTGGATCACATGTTCGCGAACTTTCGATTAGTGGGTCATTTTTGGGTCAACGCGGGTCAAGTTAATTTTATCTAAAAAAACGACTCTCACGATTTTGATTAAATTTTGTATCCTACGTGTTTCGGACACGAGAAAATCATTGGGCTAAGTCACATGTCCGAGAAAATTCGATTAGTGGGTCATTTTGGTCATGGGTCATTATGGGTCAAGCTATTTTTATTTTAAAAACGGCTCAGACGATTTTGAACTAAATTTTGTATCTTATGGTGTTTTGGCACGAGAAAATCATTGGGCTAGGTAACATTCTCGAGATAATTCGATTAGTGGATCATTTTTGGCTCACTGTGAGTCATGCTAATTTTATCTAAAAAACGGCTCGGACTATTTTGTCCAAATTTTATATCGTACGGGTTTCGGGCACGAAAAGGGCTTGGTCACATGTTCGAGAAAATTTGATTAGTGGGTCATTTTTGTCATGGATCATGATATTTGAACTCAAAGCTAACTTTGACCGAGCATAGCTCGGTCTTCCCAGCTCGTAAAGACAATCAGTACAAGGATGCAACCCTCGGGGTTTGAACCGCAGTCCTTTTGATTGGGAATCACAAGCGATACCACTGTGACACATTGTGGTGTCGTATTTTGTCTGAAATATAAGCATTTCTCCATCCGTTCAAGTTTCGTGACGTCACTGTGTAGGAAATCACGAAAAAAACAAATGCGTGTTTTAACCGTTCTGTTCTTCTCATTAATGTCCACTAGATGTCTTTTACCACTAAATCGATGATGCTCTACAACTTTGTAGATCACTTTTTTTCCTATCTCTTTCGGTGTTCGAAATAGGAATACTAACTCCGAAGTTTTCCACAGGGTGGCGCCTTAAAACAAAAAATACTATGTCTGCCGATCTCAACAGCTTAAATCCGGAGCCTTAGACCTCTTAGCCACCCTGACTTCTTTCTAGTTTACTCTAAAACTGGATACGTTCTAGATTTAATTTGACGTATGTGCAAAAATGTCAATTTTGTGTGAGTCGTACAGAAATCCCTTTTCGTTTTAATATATAGGATGGTTTATTGAGTAAAAATGACTTAATTGTTTTCTTGTAAAATATTTACTGTAATTCAAAAAGCTAAATAGTATTTTTATACGTTCGTCAAAGTGACTTCATTTTCATTCCACCAGTTCCGAAATGTGAAACCTAATATTAAAAGAACAATATACTTTTGAAAATAAGGTTTTGCGTCAAAAATCACGTAATCTGCAAAAGGAAATTTTTGCAATTTCTAGTTAAACTACATTGTAAATATGATTTCTTACTTGGAATTTAGAGTTTAATAAAATTAATGTAATTTTTTTTTCTAAATTTACAATGATATTGCAATTTATGTCCCTCAAGAAAACGAAAAATATTATGCAATGCAAATTCAACGCATCGGGTTGCCATGCAGCTGGTAAAAGTTAAACCTCATGTAGCCAATATATAGACTACGGAAAACAAAATTTCAGAGATAAACATTTACAATACGTTATGCTACGTTACTTTCATTAGTTATCTTTAAGAAGTGTGAAAGTACACTTTCTGTCAAGTATAGGACATTATATCACTTTTAACCCAATAACAGTTTCTCTTTTTTTAAAACAATGAATTAAAAATATGAGCAAAACACCATTTTTTGCCAAAGTATTTTGCTCAAGTATTGCCTGTAAATTTGATAAGAATGAAGTGGCTGACAACTGATTCACTGGTGGGCTGAAAGAGTTGAAAGATTTGAGAAGTGAGTAGATTTGAAAGACTAAATACTAGATAATATACTGGTTTTTATTTTAATATGCTGTTAAATAAGAACTCCCTAACCTCCCCAGTCTCTTTTCAGGATACATCATTGCCTCCACCTCTTTTCGCCCACGGCAACTTGGCTTCTTTCGGCAAAGAACATCGGCCTATTCATTTTTTAATTTCTCCTCCACATTACTTATATATATTTTATTACTAAAATAAACATTCAATGAACCCCGCTTGCAGGATATTCTATTAGAGGAACATTAGATCGTCGTCCTTAAATTTGCCTTTAGTTTTTCGCTAGGGGCCATAGTTTCCGAGATTTAGGAGACTTTTGCCCCACACTTTCAGTTCCTCCTCCTCACACCCCCCTCTCCTTGATTTTTATCTCACATTTATGAATTTTCATTTTAAGCACCTTGGACTTCAGCCCTTTCTCGCTCTACATTTTTGTTTAATTCTGACATTAAATTCTAGCTAAAATACGGCTACCCCCCCCCCTGCACTGTTCCCTAACTCTTTGCGCTTGGGGAGAATTGTTCTTATTCTGAATGTTATTTTCTTCTCGAGATTCATTCGATCCCTCTCTGTGTCTCTCAAACCTCAATTAAGAACAATCAGAATTACCGAACGTCAGAAATATCGACAGCAGAGTTTCGGGCAATGTATCTCTCGATAACTCTGACGCTCGATAATTCTGATTTGCTCTTGATTGAGGTTTGAGAGAGACATAGAGAATCGGTCGAAAATTCTGTGCTAGATAATGCTGATGCTCAATATTTCTGACGGTCCATAAAATTATGGTTTGATCTGATTAATGATCAATGATTTGCTCTTGAGTGAGGCCGGAGATAGACAGAGATAGGCAAGAATAAATCCCGAGAAGAAAATAAATTTCAAAATACGAACAATTTGCTTGATTCGCTTTAAGCCTCAAGTGCTAACAGAAAGGGTGGAAGAGAGGGCTAACAGAACTTTAGCTAGAATTTACTGTTCGAATTAAACATAAATTTACAGGAAGGAAGGGCTGAGGTGCAATATGCTTAAAATAAATAAACATGAATGCCAGATAAAAATTAAGGTGGGAAGGGGAAACAAAAGTGGGGAAAAAGCCCCCTAATTCTCAGAAACTCTGGCCCCTATCAAAAAATTAAAGAAAATTTAAGGACGGCAACCCAATGGTTCTATATTAATATACTCTACAAGTAGGGTTTACTGACGGTTTTCTTTAGTTATAAAAGATATATAAGGGATGATTGGTGCAATTGAGAAATTTATAGGGCAGTCGTCCGGGAGGAGCCAAGTTGTCGAAGGGGGAATGAGGAGAGAGCAAGAATGTATTCCGAGAAGAAAATAATCGTCAAAATGAGAATGATTCACCTGAAGCACTAGAAGATAGGGAAGAGGGCGAAGAGACAAAAAAGAGCGGGCTAAGTGTATATAGCTAGAATTTACTATCCGAATTCGACAAAAATTTATAGGAGGGAAGGGCTGAGGAATGTACTTAAAATAAAAAAAAACATGAATTCCAGATACAAATTAAGGAGGGAAAGGAAAAAGGAAAAGCGGGGGGAAAATCCCATAATTCTCAGAAACTCTTGTCCCTTTGGTAAAACTAAGAGCTGATTTAAGGACGACGACCCAATGGTTATATATTACGATACTCTACAAGTAGATCTGTTGAAGATTTATTTTAGTTATTAAATATATATATAAGGAATGAGGGGTGCAATTGAGAAACTTATAGGGCCTATTTACTGCAGGAGCCAAGTTGTCTAAGGGGAAAAATGAGGACACAAGAATGAATTCCGAGAAGAAAATAATATTTAAAATAAGACTGATTTGTCTGAAGCGTTAAGAGATGGGAGGCAAAAAGGCAAGGTCTTGTGTGTATTTTAGTTCGAATTTACTGTTCGAATTAAACTAAAATACAAAGGAGGGAAGAGTTGAGGTCCAAAGTGCTTAAAATGAAACTCTATGAATGTGATATAAAAATTAAGGAGGGCAAAAAAGAAAAGTAGGGGAAAGGCTCCAAACGGAAGCTATGTTCCTTAGAAAAAATTAAAGGAGGTTTAAGGGCGACAGTAAACTATTGCGATAGCAGAATTATCGAGCAAGGCCCTATCACTTCGATCAAATTTTCTTCCAGAATAATAGCTAACTTTTTCATTTACTGTTTTTAGCTTCTTGGTGTTATAATCGATTGTAGAACATCTCGACTGTACATTGGGAATTAATCTATGACTGTATCGAATGTTATTTTTTACGATTTTGTTACAATTATGTTATTGTTACGATTTTTCTCGATTGTTGGATCTGGAGAATCGTCTATCACTACTTTGTAGTACGACTGAGTGAAGCATGGTTCATGTATGTGGCTGTAACAAATAAAAAGCATTTTTTATCAAACAATGGAAGAAACATCCACAAAGAAATGGTTCATGTATGTAAAGAAAAGTTTTCAAAGAGGTTCATGAATGTTTTGGATTTTGTTATAAAGGTAAATTAAAGCTAAAAAATATGAAGTAAAGCTAAACTAAATTTATATTATTAGAAAAATATTTTATAACACAAATTCACAAAATCGAGCTTAATATAGAAAGTACACCAGTAAACTCACGCTTCATATGAACAAAACCTCCAGTCACACTTTCAAGTGATCTGCAACACAAGTGATCACAAACAGGAATAAACTGTGTCCAATTTAAAGATATACCCGGAAAATCACCAACACTTTCCCCTATGCAATTTTGTGCTTTGGCTTGATAAAACGAATATTACGAAGACGCCATCCCCGAACATTGAAAGGATTTTGGAAGGCTGCCCAAAATGAATAAGAGAAAACTGGTATGACTGTATTAATAAATAGTCTACTATCATAGAAAATTTGAGCTACAGTTATAGCCAAATGTCAAGGCTATCCAACAGAGTAAAATTGAGGGGGTCGGGGCAAAAGAGTGCTAAGCCACATTTTTGAACTTCTGAGATATTTCAATTTGAAAATTTGATCAAATGCTGAAATCAAGATATATAACATAAAGTGTTTTCGCCAATGTCTTAGTAACATGTGAGATATTCTGAGTAACAATATTGCATTACTTTAATAATATTACTATTACATTTTTTTTGTAAATTAACTATATTTATTGGGGGCATAAACATCTGAGGCAAAAACGAAACCTGAAACACATGCTGCCACCAAGTGACATTAGAAACAAATTATGTGTAGGATATTATAATGTACAATATTAAGCAACAGATTACAGTGTGAGTTTTATTTCACCAAAATGGGGCTTGGCACTTTCTTGCCCCGACCCCCTCAATTGTCGCAAAAAATATGGAATTTATACTTCGAAATTAATTGTAAATATAGTTTCCATAAATGGCAAATGACCTTCTGTAACAGTTAAAAACCTTTAAAAGTAATTCGAAGCTGTCCCAATTACTCTCTAAAAATAATCATAATCTATTTAACTGGCTACGATTCATAATCGATTTTAAATCCCTAAACTTTGTTCAATTTATTTAAAGCTTATTTCCATTATTGAATGCATGATTTCAACAAGTTTGCTTAATTAAATAGACTTATAAAAGCCCTGACTTATACTCATTTGAATTACCATGGGCAATTACCACAATAATTCCGAAAGTAATAATGAGTAAAATTGTTGACTGTCTTCCTAGATTCAGTAAACTTTTATGTCATGAGAATTGAAATTAATTACAATCATCTCATTCATTAATTTTCGTGACAAGCAGAGTCTGAAAGATTTCAAACCATGTTCTTGTGCGATGAGTAACTACTCAAAAGTGGTGGATCAATGCGTATAAAGTAATTTTACGCTTAGAAAGTTATTTATGAAAATTAGAAACAGAACATCTGGATGGTCGATAACACATTAATTTATTCTATTTCATGATTTAATATGAAAATTCCATTTTGATATGAAACATAACAGATAAAATTTAAATATTATTTCAACGAAAAAGCCTAATTCATTACAGTTTTGATTTATAATACCTTTCGTTGAAGTAAAATTTTTGATTAATTCCTAAAAGTTATTCAGTATGTTTCAACAGCATGAAAAGTGGACCAAGTTTTAAACATTTGATATAGATCTAGTTTGAGTCGTAAATATAATTTTTAAAAGTCAAGGAAATTTTATTTTAGTAATTATAAAGATTCACAAATTTATTTTTAGAATATTTGGCTCTTTAAAGTACTTAAGAAACAAAAATATTCTATAATATTTAGTAGTTTGCTAGTAGTAGCTACTATATTCTAGTAGAAGCTAGTAATCGATATCTGTTATATTGATTATACTAGCAGAACCGCCTAGCTTTTCTCGAGATTGCCTTGAATGTTAAATAATTATAATTAGAAAATATTTAATTGTATAGTGTTTAAAAAAACAATGTCCTTAAATACTACAGAATGAAAATTTCATTTCACAATAATAAAGAGCAGGCAGTACGGAAAGACACAAAACGTAAGTACAATTACGTGATAGAACGGAATTTTTATTCACCAGAAAAAGCGTAAAGACAATAAGATGAATATGGTTATTCACAAAAAAGTATCATCATAAGCAACATTTCTAACAATGTATTTCGTAAACTTAGATTGACCCAATATTAAACTTTCTAATGTAAACTCTAAACCGAAGCTGCTAAAAACAAATCTCTTAATATACCACAAACACACTAAAATGAATTTGTCTTCATGATTATTTGTATAAGTAAAAGAAGTACATTCCATGATTTGTCATCCTATACCATTTTATAAACGTAATGTTTCCTCATATTTCTTATCTTTAATTTCCGAGTTATTTTGTAATATTGGCGATTTTTTCCCGATGACAATATATGCGCCTTAAAAAGTTGTAAAAAGCTAAACAAAATAGTTATAAAAGATCTTTCTGTTAAAGTACAGTTTTTAATTAAAATTCGAATTGTTTTGCAACAACGAGAGCAAGAAAAGTTTTTAAAAAATTAGATGGCAATGCTGTTTCGAGAATGTTCTCTCCAAAGTAAATTAATTTTTACTCTGCACGTTTCTTTCGTACATTCGTGACTCCGCTATTTTCAATTTTCCAGGAAAAACTTTGTTCCCTTCTGGTTATTACATGTGTTTTAAGCCTGATTTAACAGTTATTATACTTTTGAATTTTATTAAAACTTGCCCGTAATGCGCTATTTTTTCGTTTTAGGCTTACTGCGTTCTCATTTTCCAATTTATTTTGCATTTCTTTTCTTTGAGGAATTTATATTATATTCTCTGTTATTTTTATTATTTCTTGCTTTTTATACCATCTCCTTTCAAGATTATGTGAAAAAGGTGTTTGGGGAGATTTTAAGAGTAAGCAAATTTATTTTTCGTTGCAATTCTTTTAGTTTTTGGTATGATATGATCAAGGTATTTTAAAGGCATACCATAATGATATCTTCAAATCATCTAGTAGAAAACATGAAGAATTAGTTTATTTGTTGTTTTTTATGCCATCTTCTTTCACGATTATACGGTAGAATGTTTTTTGGGGAATCTTAAGAGTAATATAATTTATTTTTCCTGGCAATTATTTTGTTTGCTTGCTATGTGGTATGGTCAAAGAATTTTAAAAGCGTACCATCTTGATACTTGCAAATCATATGTTAGTAAACCCGAAGAATATTTTTAATTAAATAAACTACACAAATGTCACATAGTTTAAAAGATGAATGTATCTAATTACTTTATAAAGATGATGAAACATGGTTGCGTGTTTTATTGTGAGAAGAAATTTAAAATAGCTATTATCTATTTTATTTGCTTTTATTTGGCATTAGATCATTATATTAGGCATTATTATTGAAGAATTAGTTTCTTCATTTGTTGCTTTTTATGCCATCTTCTTTGAAGATTATATGGTAGAATGTCTTTTGGGAATCTTAAGAGTAATATAATTTATTTTTCCTGGCAATTCTTTTATTTTCTTGATATGGTATGATCAAAGAATTTTAAAAGCGTACCATTTTGATTGCTGCAAGTCATATGCTAGTAAACTCGAAAAATATTTGTAATTAAACATTTATCACATAGTTTAAAAGATGAATGAGTCTAATTATTTTCTGAAGATGATGAAACATTATTCCGTGTTGAAATTTAAAATTGCTATTATCAATTTTATTTACTTTTATTAGGCTTTCCATTTAGTCAAGAATATCAAATGCTCTGACAGAAATTGTTAAATAGTTACTGTGAGTGGTCTTTGAGACCGCTTGATTGAGAGATGAATAAAAGCCTCAATTAACTCATAGGATACTGTTCCTCTACTAAACTTTACTTACAGGAATATTATAATTAAAATTCATCGATTCAGACGTCTATAGCGATAGTACTAGGGTTCCAAACGAAACAAAATTTCACTAGTAATTATAGTTAAACTGAAAATTACAAGTTAAACTTTGAAAATGGAAAAAGCATCGGTCTGTGAGACCGCTAACAGCACTTAAGGCGGTATTCAAAAAAAATTTGCACGCTCAACAACTCAAAATTTTGGGACACATTTTCAGACTCATTTTTAAAAGTAAAAACATGAAACTTGGCGGCGTTATTTATGAAGAGATTTATAAGGGACCCATGTTTTTTTTCGTTCAATTAATTAGAAATTGATTTACAAACAATTATTTTCACAGTACGATAATTTTTTTTGTTGTTTCCAGCGCTATCGCTTCGGGAAAATCGGTTCAAAATGTCCACTTTGACAGCATTTTTTGAAATATATTCTGCCTTTATCAAAAATTTATACAAAACATACATTATAAAGTTTCTGAATAAAAGAATTTGCCAATTGGATGCATTTTAGAGCAAAAATGAATTTAAAAATGTGTCTCAAAATAAGCAGTTTGGATTTGAATACACCCTTAAGGGATATTATAACAAAACTTGATTTACATCAAAGTATTCAACGTCTTAGCACGATAAACTACCTTCTGAAGCATCGCTATAATTTGGGTAGTTTTTTAAGCATAACTCAAAATTTCTTGACCGAATGAAATGTAATTTTGAATTTCTATGTCTAGAAATTGTTTTCTGTTAAAAAATGCATATATTAAAATTTGTAATTTTCTCAAAACATTATTTCGAAAATGCACATATTTAGAAATTAATATACATGTTACAGTGAAAACACGAAATCAGTCTAAACCCGAATTAACTAGGGAAAACTGGTTTTCTCTAGCGCTCTAAGTTAGAACGCGTTCTAAGTGGAATAAATTAGTTAAAACGCGTTTAAACTGGACCTCTCAGTTAGAACGCGTTTTTCCTAGTTAATTCGGGTTTTGACTGATTTCGGGGTTTTACTGTAACATATATATATTACTAGTAGTCTTAGCGCTTTAAATTAGAACGCGTTCTAACTAGAATGAATCAATTAAAACGTGTATTAACTGATTTATATCAATAATTTTTTATAGATACAAATAATATTGTCTGACGAAGTTCGAACGCTTTCTAACTGGAAAAAATCAGTTAAAACGCGTTTTAATGATTTCGGGTTGTCACTGTAACATATATAAAAAATGAAATGTAACCTATATATATATTTTTTTTTTATATAGCAGAAATCGATTTTTAGAAAGATCAATATGAAAATTGAAAATTACAGCTCATTCCGCCTGGTAGTTTTTGAATTATGCTTCATATAAACTATCCGCATTGCAATCTATTTTCCAACTATTTTCCAATCATTTTAAAAATGAATTTCACATTAGCAGTTTCAAACTATATAAACCTGCATAATTTCTAAACTACTTGACCGAATGACTTCCTGTTTAACATCCAAATGTACAATTTACCGAAGAATCCAAATATGGTGCTAAAATTAGGTGTTAATGTTGAATATGTTCAGGTTTCGTACAATTTCTATATCCAGACGAACTTACTAAACAAATTTTAAATACAGAATTAATTAGCAAGCGTTATTACCAATTGATTGGTGGGTCATTTTTTCTTAACAGAACAATTTGAGCATTACACATTTTTAAAATTAATATTTCCCCCTCCTTTAAAATTGTGTTCTATTGTATTTAGGAACGCTCTCTAAGTAATAAAATACTCTCAGCAAAACTCTTAAACACCCAAAAATAAAAAATTCAAGTAGGTAGATCATTGGCAAAGAGAGACAGGGGAATAACACTTAGACAGAAAAATAATTAAGAAAATGACACGGGAATGGTGACAGGGGAATGACAAAAAGTAAGGTTAGCTTGTCTACTATCATAACAATATACACGAAATGGGATTCCTCTTAAAGATAACTTTAAAAACTCAATACAAATAAGGCTAAATCGCTTATTGAGCTTTCATTACAAAATTGAGGCAAATAAAAGAGACAGAGTAATTGACAGTCAATAAAAATAGAGGGTCATCGAAAAAGAATGCCGGGATTTTGAAATCTTATAAAAAATTAATTCTTAAACGTCTGGAAATAATTCTGTTGAAGTGTAGTGAAGGAATGTAAGTTTTTCCTTCGCTCAGTAGAAGGTGTGCAGCCATGAATGAGAAGTTCCCCAACTCATGGATTGGACGAGATGGCCCAATTCCGTGGCCTCCACGAAGCCCCGATCATACGCCTCTGGACTTCTTTATCTGCGGATTCATTAAGAACATTGTGTACAGTGAAAGAATTACTTATATCAGCCATTTAAAACGTCATACCCTCTAGAAGTACTTCACAGGACATGGAGGGAGATTGAATATCGTCTGGACGACTTTTGAGCGACTAATGGTACACATATCGGAACGTATTGAAATGGATCTAAAACTTTGTACTTTTCTTAATATTTTAATACTAAAATTATATTCTTATGTGTTTCTTTATTTGAGTAATAAAATTTGCATTATTTTTCGATGACCCTGTACTTACCAAGATATAACTGAAAATCTCTAAGCTTGACTTGTCCATACTTGTTTCTGCAAAACCAACAATTCAAGATAGCTTCTATGGTTATGCCACTGTTCGCAGGTAAAATTTTGAGGTAGTATGACTGTTGCCAGATGTTAGAATCATTATTTTCATTTTATGACAGGGGTTTGACAATGAACCAAAAGATATATTTATTATTTTGCCAGAAAAATACAAAAGATGAAAAGGCTTTACTTTTTTAATTTTTTGTATTATATGATAGTATTTAATACTTTAAGCAACAAATTTATCGCAAATATATTTGGATGGTCAACTTTTAAGAACCTTTTTTGAGCTAAGGGAGAGGCCGGGACACACAGGGGTATGACATTTATCACATAAACATTTTTTTTTTAAAGCGATTTATATTTATAAATAATATGTTTTATCCCGTTATACATACATAAAACATATGATTAACGTATTGTAGCATTCTGTTTCATTTTTATACAAGTTTATTCATTATTTTTGAAGAGGGGACAGAAATTTCGCTGTTTAGAAAAAATGACCCTGGTACCAGTTACCGTTTTCACGTCATTTGCGGCATAGTTGGTAGGACTGTGCGTTTTGAGCTTGTTAAATATAAAGTAGTTTCATTTGTTAGAAAAATGATCTTGAACTAGTTTAAATTATGCCGAAATTAATTATTAATTCACACTCATGAATAGATTTTTCTAAAATTAATTCCACGGCCACATATGATAAAATTTTTGAAATTCAAAGCGTTATTAAACGAAAAGAAATCAATAAACAACCAGCTTATAAATATTAACACTTTTTAAAAACTTAAGCCTAATAATTCAAACGTGATTAAAGTGACATCAAAGAGATTATAAAAAAAAGTCCTCTGATAAAAGATAATGTTGGCTGTATTTCTTTAATTTGACTCTAATTAAATTTTTCTCTCTTAAATATTCATTTTGAATGTTAAGCATTCGCGAATGCTGTTTAATAATACATTAAATTTCCGTGACATGTCATGCATTTTTGTAAAAGCTTAAGCACGAATGATGAAACAATAGAAAGCGTCTTTGAACACGTTCAATTAGGTTGAAAAGTGTTTGAAATATTTCGACAGGGTTTTCAAGATAAAACGTTAAACTTCACAAGTTCAAAATTATTTCCTTTTCTTTTTGTGCTTAATTTGCTATTAAATAGAGTATTTTATTCTTAGTGAAATAATGAAATGAGTACAGCGTTCATTTGGATTTCCATAGTCATTGTAAGGGGACTTGATACTCTTAATTTTGCAAAAAATGACAAAAATGTTAATTTTCAAATTTTTTGCATAAAATGAATTTAAACAGCCGTAGCATATTCTGACGAAGTTTAATTAAAATCCGATAACTAAAAATATGCGAAAAAGGTTTTTACTGCATTAATTTCCCCATAAATGATTCAGAGTTGCAATTTTTAAATTCGTTTTTCTCAGTTTGTGTTTTTAAATATATCAGTATGATTAAAATGCTAAAATTTCAATATAATTTTTTCAATTTAATTGGGTTTTTTCATGGATGATACGTATGGTGAATTTCATAAAATTAAAGATTGTATTTTCAGTAATATAAGTAGTTTACCTTTTTAAAATAAAAATGTTAAATAAATGGTCTTTTTTTTTTTTTTTTTTTTTTTTTTTTTTTTTTTTGCTTACGTTATGACATTTTTTTTTTATAAGTGAATTTCATGAAGTTATTTATTTATTACTTTTTTAGAAATTGTGCTTTTAAAGTTACACAGAACACAGAAGTTACAGAAAAAAATCCAAAAGTTAAAAATTAAAGGAAAAATGTGGTTTAAACTTATCTTTAATTAAACAAAATAATAATAAATTTTCCAAATTTTACCGTAAGAATTGCATTTATTCTTGTTTAAATCATTTTCCTAATTTTCCTATGCAGAACTATTTAAAAATATGTCAAAAATATATTGTAAAATATACAAAAAATATTTTCAAAGGATACGTCCAGGTCGCAGAAAAATATCGGACCAAGATTTTTTTGATTGACAATATCCTGTATATATAAATAAAAATATCGTATATATTATTATTTACTATTCCAAATAAATTATTTCTTGGAGGTTGATCCGCATTCGTTTTCATCCTTTTTGCTTCTTTCTGCATATGTAAAGTGCCAACTCCTTTACACAAACGGAAATACAAAAAATACAAACTTATACCCAGTAATTCTCTGGTTATAATGATATATTTGAATTATAATGATAATAATGTTATAATGTTATAATGATATATTAACAAATATTAATGCAAACTAATTAAAAAAAAAAATCCTTGAAGTCGTTTCACGGATTCAAAATTTTTTTTTATTTATCTCAGTGTCTTTGCAGATATCGTTTCACGTTTTATAGTCCAGTAGAAATAGCATTTTACCTTACAAAAATTCGGGTAGTTCTGATTTTTGGGTATGTTGTAAAGGTTGGCCCTGTAATAAAAAAACCAAGTTTTCAACCTTCTAGACCTTGTGCGTTTTTCACAATATTGAAAAAACCAATATTTTTCGGCACTTTTTTTGATTTTTCTTAAATAACTAAATTTTAGTGCATTTTACAGAAACAAGCACTGTTACCATTTTGTAGAGCATAAAATTCTCTACAACATGCAGTATTCATGTTTGTAAATAGTCCAAATAGGGGGTAAGATACGGAGCCGGGAAAAGGGTTAAATTTGGAAAAAATGTAAAATTCCACAAATGACGTTAGTTTTTGCTTAATAACCCACTTTTAGTGCATTTTAAAAACAAAATTGTCATAATCAACTTTTTAGAGCATGAGATAGTCGATAGTTTCATTTATTATAGCTTGACCCTCTAATAAAAAAACCAAACATGCAGTATTCATGTTTGTAAATAGTCCAAATAGGGGGTAAGATACGGAGCCGGGAAAAGGGTTAAATTTGGAAAAAATGTAAAATTCCACAAATGACGTTAGTTTTTGCTTAATAACCCACTTTTAGTGCATTTTAGAAACAAAATTGTCATAATCAACTTTTTAGAGCATGAGATAGTCGATAGTTTCATTTATTATAGCTTGACCCTCTAATAAAAAAACCAAGTTTTCGACCTTCTAGACCTTGTACGTTTTACACAATATTGAAAAAACCAATATTTTTCGGCACTTTTTTATATAATAACTCAATTTTAGTGCATTTTACAGAAAAAGCACTTTCAACATTTTGTAGAGCATAAAATTCTCTACAACATGCAGTATTCATGTTTGTAAATTGTCCAAATAGGGGGTAAGATACGGAGCCGGGGAAATAGGGTTAAATTTGGAAAAATGTAAAAATCTACAAATGACGTTAGTGTTTGCTTAATAACCCACTTTTAGTGCATTTTAGAAACAAAATTGTCATAATCAACTTTTTAGAGCATGATATAGTCGATAGTTTCATTTATTATAAAATTAATTATTTGTAATAAAACTTTAAAATCACAGCAAAAAGATTTTGGGTGAAAACAGGAAAATACTGCCTAACAAGTTATTAATTTAAAATACGAGCTTTTATTTTTGATATTGAAAACACGATGCGGTTAATTAATTACAGAATGTACAAGAATTTAATCACCAAATATGTAGAAAGTATAGTCACTTTGTCATATATGTTTCATTTTTCTGCTGCTTGGCCCTGGTCTCATCGTCTCAGATACTTCATCGTCCGTCTCTGTACTTGACTCGATTGGATGTTCTAGTTCATCAAAGTCCTCAAGGTCCAGTATAATATCAGGAGCGTTGCCACATAGTTGGTTGTGGCACTTTACACAAATAATTGATCACTTCAAGCCTGCCTTTCTACAACTGCACTTCGTACTACAACCTTTTTTTGTATTATTCAGATTTTTAGAGTCTATTATAGACATTTAATGATCTAATAAATGAAACTTATAGACTACTTCATGCTTTACAAACTTTATATTGACACTTTTGTCTCTAAAACGCACTAAAAGTAGGTTATTAAGCAAAAACTAACGTCTTTAGTGGATTTTTGCATTTTTTGCAAATTTTACCCTATTTTCCCGGCTTCGTCTCTTACCCCCTATTTGGACAATTTACAAACCTGAATACTGCATGTTGTAGAGAATTTTATGTTCTACAAAATGGTAAAAGTGCTTATTTCTGTAAAATGCACTAAAATTGAGTTATTTAAGAAAAATCAAAAAAAGTGCCGAAAAATATTGGTTTTTTCAATATTGTGAAAAACGCACAAGGTCTAGAAGGTCGAAAACTTGGTTTTTTTATTAGACGGTCAACCTATAATAAATTAAACTATCGACTATCTCATGCTCTAAAAAGTTGATTATGACAATTTTGTTTCTAAAACGCACTAAAAGTAGGTTATTAAGCAAAAACTAACGTCTTTAGTGGATTTTTGCATTTTTTGCAAATTTTACCCTATTTTCCCGGCTCCGTATCTTACCCCCTATTTGGACAATTTACAAACATGAATACTGCATGTTGTAGAGAATTTTATGCTCTACAAAATGGTAACAGTGCTTATTTCTGTGAAATGCACTAAAATTGAGTTATTTAAGAAAAATCAAAGAAAGTGCCGAAAAATATTGGTTTTTTCAATATTGTGAAAAGCGCACAAGGTCTAGAAGGTCGAAAACTTGGTTTTTTTTATTAGAGGGTCAACCTTTACAGCATACCCAAAAATCAGAACTACCCGAATTTTTGTAAGGCAAGGCCCTTTTTGCGCTATTTCTACTGGAGTATTAAGACAATTGTGCTTTAGAACATTTTCGGATGAATTTTCTTTTTTGGGGCATGTCCGGGGAAACCTCTACATTTTCAACAAAGTACGCGTTTTATATTATTTAGGTTTTCTCTGTAACTTTTGATCAGAATTGAAAGTTTAATATATCTCAATGTAAGAAATTAAATCGGAAATCACTATAACGGGGGCCATTTTCGTATGTATATCACATGTTCGTTTGAAAATAGTTTTGTTTAATAAATATAAAATGATACAAATTCGAGTTTCGTTTGCACAAACAGATCGAAGCGTGCTTAGCACTCCCGGTGTACGTTGCCGAAGGCAGTGTGGCACCCAACTATAGGTTCGTTTGTATAAGTTTTCGCTTAAAAATATAAAATTATACAAATTCCAGAGTGTACGCTGCAGAAGGTAATGGGGCAAACAACATTAGGATCGTTTGCAAAGATTTTCGTTTTAAATATAAAATCATTCAACACTGATTTTAGGTATATTTAAGGTTATTATCACAGGCGCGGGAAACGACGGGCGGATCAACTAGCTGAAACATTTCACATACATGAAATTTTGGCGCAATATTGGGCCCAATTATAACTAGTATAACAAATATTGGTCTGAAATTAGTTACAATATCAAATAATCTAAGAAAATATTCTAGGAAGTGAAAGTAGTTTGAAAAGTTCTTCAAATATTGGTTAATAGATGTCACTGCATTGTCTCAACCTATAAACATTCTTATTGTAACAGTTTTTAATCCTAAACATAATCTGCTGATAAAATCGTGAACCAGACTATAGCATGTAGCATTTATATACTTATAATTTTTAAATATTGTTTCGATGTTCCCAAACATCTTGATTCGTGTACCACTAAATCGAAATTCAAATTTTCGCCATACCACTATTATGAATGGTAAGTCTAAAATTTAAAATACTGATCCTTATATATCTAAATTAATACTGAAATTATTTCTTTTACTGGCATTAAAATAAAGATTAAAAATCAAGAATATAATTTAATAGTAGACTAAATCATCAATATATTAAAACGAATGGTATAAAATAAATATCTAAAACAAAATGATAACAGAAAAGTTATATTAAAAAATATTATTAGTTATAAATTCAGACATGTTATAGGACATTTCCGGAAGTCTTTTGAATAAATTTGTAATATGTACAATACCACTTTACTATTTTTTTCGTAGGAAAAGTACAGTACTTATGATCTATGCATCTGATTATACAGGGTGTTTCACTACCAGACCGACAAACTTGCAGGATGTGTAGAGTGCACAGAGACGACTCGGAATCATATAGGAATGCAGGGTCAAAAATGCCGTAGTTGCGAGCTATGGTTCGAAGAAGCAGAGAAAAAGAACAGAAACAGCGACACATTAATGGGACAGAAAACATTTTATTGAAAGGTTGTACTACAGAAGAGCAGTCCTCGGGCAGGCTTGACAGCGGTGTTGCATGGATTCACTTACGTTCTGTAAGATTCCTGGGTGTCGTGTATCCTGCCGGCAGCTACAGATATTCAAGCAGCGAGGCAGGATACGCGACGCATCAGGAATCTTCCAGAACGTAAGTGAATCCATGCGACACCGCTGTCAAGCCCGCTTGGCGACTTCTGGTAGTAATTTCGAACACCTTCTGTAGTACAACCTTTCAATAAAATGCTTTCTGTCCCATTAATGTGTTGTTGTTTCTGTTGTTTTTCTCTGTTTCTTTGAACCATAGCTCGCAACTACGGCATTTTCAACCCTGCATTCATATGTGATGCCGATTAGCCTCTGTGCACTCTACATCTCCTGCAAATTTGTTGGTCTGGTAATGAAACACTCTGTATATCAGTCAATCATACTAGTAGGCAAAAGAAGAGACGATTCTTTAAGTTAGAGGTATTGCCGTATAGCAAATTTGAAAACAATTATGTTTTCAATTAAAGAACAATTTTTAACGTTTTCAAACATGGTTGAAAATGAGTTTATGACTTTGGTTTGCCGGACCGTCTGTCTGTCTGTCCGTCTCCCCGTGCTCTAACTCGTGTAAATATACCAAGATTGCCATATAACTGATATATGTTATTGAGATTTACTAAGCCATGTTCGGCCTTGAAAATGAAGTGTGTGACATTTATAGTTTGAATTGAAAAGAATTCCGTTGCATTATGGCCTATAGAGAAAAATCGTTTGCAATGAATTTTAATGGTGTTAAACTATTTCAAACATATTTAAATTTATATACATCACTGAGGTGGAGTACAAGATACTTAATGTAGAATATGGTCTGCATAGCACTTATTGTTCATTCACAAGGGCACAGAAAAAATTCGGTTACAGTAATATCGATGAGCGATAATTGTTGGAAGTGCGTTTTCAATTGTGATACGAATTTTTAAATTTAACTAATTTTTTGCATATTACTTGTTGTATATAAATTATATATATCACATATCTATAGATACTTTTCCGACTATAGATGGTAAATTCTGAAATTGTGTTTTTAAATGTGTTATGCGTTTTCCAAATTGTTTACTTAGATACCATCTTTCACCTTTTTAAACGATGTTTTTTTTTGTTGTGTTGGAAAGTGTTTCATAATCTATGCTTAAAGCATGATTTTTCTTTCTTGTTTGTATAGCCTTTGCGTACCAGTACATAAAAAAACACGTACCATAACTAGTACGCGTAGCATAATTTGCAAAACCCTGATTAGACGGTTTCTTTATTAAAAACATCTATAATTTATTAGTTACAAGAATTACCTAATATTAGTTTAACTGCTCAAGTCTCACAAAATTCCTGTGTTAAACTCAAAACTCATAAATATCAATATAATATATCAAGAATTATCTTAATCCGCATGGGATCATAGTTTGTATATACATTTGAAAACAATTACAAAGTAAATTCAGAGTCAAAAATAGTACATTGCATAATTATTCTTTAAAGTAAGTATTGAGAAAAGTATACCTTACGGAACAGGCTATTGTTAAATAACTTGGACTTAACGTTTCATTAAACTGTAAGCTCAGAAAGTAATTATGCTGAAAACAAACAATGTGTTAATTAACAAAGAGTTCCTTGTTTAGATAATGAAAATGCAAAGTTATTACAAAGTGTTCTAAAATTGTGCTATTTTCTTCTTTACGTAAGAAAAAGAGCGTTTAGAGAAGTTCAAATAAAAATCAATGCTAATTTAAATAATTGTTTTGAAGTATTATAGATGGAAAATACTCAAGAGAAAGAAAGAAAGCACTGATAAACACTTAGGAGGTTGTTGAAAATAATTTTGATAATAAAACGTACACAAAAAAAATATATTATTTAAAGATTATTGAACCGGGATTATAAAACTGTGAAATAATAGTGACGAAAATTTGAACTAATTTTAAAATTGCTGAATACAAAATTTATGAATATGTTACTTTTTCACATTAATATTTTAATCGGTCATTTCAAAATCCACATAAGTCAAGTTTTTTTCCAAATATACTTTTTTTGTCGCAAATGCTTCTTTAAAGGTAGATTATAACGTGTGGTTATATTTAGTGTGTTATAAATAACCACATAAGTCAGTGTATTCCTTCCTCTTCAAACAATTCCTTCTGATTTACGTTCATTACTTAAACGACGTAAAGTCAGCGACGTAAGTGGTTTTTGCATGCAATACTAGATTACATGCGGATACCATATTACATTACCATATTAACTTTTGTATGCAATACCATATTAAAACATAAAAATGTTCCTGTATAAGTGCTATCTTCATTAATTTATGATTAAAAATATGTTTAATATAACTGTTTTGTTAAAATTAAATACCACCTAATCTTGTTTTTTGCTAAAACAACATAAGTCAGGAACAGTATTTCTGTTATTCTTCTATTTCTAATTCATAAATTATAAAAATTATTCGATATTTATAAACTTTGAAATCCACGCTCTATAATCCGCCCAAAAAACGACATAAAAATTCGTTTACTTGTGAATAATAAAGTTCTTTTACATTTCTGAAAAGTTCTGATTCTGTGACTTATGTTGTTTTTGAAATGTCCGATTCATTTATTACAGTTAATATATCGGTGTGTCCTTTTTTGACACCCTGTAATTCGGCCTTGTCAATTTTAGGACGACTGAAAGCAAATGAGATATTTCGTTCATCGCGCACAGGGGATTAAAAATAACGAAATAATGGTTATAAAATATTTATTTGCAATCTGAGACATTTTTTTAGTAAAACGATTGCGTACCTTACCTGCTTCAAAAAATGAATTGAAATAGAATGAAATATAACTCTATATTCGTCCAAGAAATGCAGTGTTGAAGAAACATCCAAACATTTACCGTATCATCTTTCTCATCCCCATGCCATTAAATAAAAGAAATTCTTTACCCAAGATTTTTAAATGTGTTTGTAGTTCATTCTTTCTTCTGGGAAATGTCACACTGCAAAAATGAAATCATATTTTAAATATTCAACGCTAAAAATATAGTTTTATTTAATATTTAATTTAAATATCTAAAAGTGAAAACGCACCATGTTTCTTTAATTTTGAAAAAACGGTGCATGATCTGTATTACATTAAAAGTATTATTTTGTATGTGTTGGCAAAAATATTGCAATTTCGGTGTCTGAGAACAAAAGGCTTATGATTATTTTTTACTTTTGCACATTATTTTCTGTAAGCAAAAACTTATTTTTGCATAACATAACATTTTTTTAAAACTATTAAGCTATCTTTATTTATAAAATATGTTCCTATAATTGTAAAGTTTTTCTTCAGTTGTACAAAGTACACATAATTGAAGTTCGCAGTCACTATCCATCAGAAAACTTCGAAATTTGTAATGAATCTTAACAGCCTACACTACTCACGGGAAGAAACGCTCAAGCTAATGGTCAAGTCTATGGGAATATTAATTTTAAATTTCTCACTCTCATTTTAATATTTTTAAAAGTTTTTTTTTTGAGTTTTTTTTTTTCATAAGCGGACATTTTTAATTTTGAAACTGGTTAGAACCGATTCTGAAAGTGAAAATACCCTTATATAAAAAACTGGAGCCAAAATGGGAAAAATAAAAACGCACAACGTTAGAAATCGAACTCAGCGATCCTAAGCAAAATAAATCATTTAAAAATATCAAAATACAAGCGAGAAATTTGAAAATAACCTTCCCGTAGGCTTAACATTAGCTTGCGCCTTTCTTCGCATGACTAGTGTCGGCTCTTAAATAAAGGATCAGAAAGACATTTAGCCAAAATAAATTAATTATAAACAATACCACCAAGTAGCGTATTATTGTTTTGTTTTGAAGTTAAAAGTAAAATACACTAGATAATTGATTCATCAAAACAAATCATATTCAATGTGTTATTCACCATTCTCAACAATACTACGATAATTAAAAATGGCATATTAAAGAATTAAGTAAAATGATTTCCCTGAAATGTTGAGGTCGCGATGAGAAATGCTGTCCTTGAGTTTTGGTGAACTTACTTTATCACTACAAAATATGCAGTGACATGTAGTCATCATGATGATATCTCCCAAGCCAAAATCAACAGATAGTTACGTCTGAGGATCGTGCAGACCAGACAAAACGAAAATTGCACCTACGCCATAACAATGATATTTTCTAACAGCATGTATAACACTGTTTAGTTAAGCAGCATCTAATCGTTCATTGTCCCATTCCAAATTTCATATTTTTCTGGTGAATAGTTACAGATGCGCAATTATTACATGGCTAAATGTAACTATTGCATACTATATACTAGCTCTCAATAGGGCACCTTAAGTTATATAATCCTTTATAAACAGATAAAAGAGTGTCGTTTTCAGAAATGAAATTTTTAACTAATTGCAGACTAGTTTCCATAGCATTTTGCGTACCATCATCAGTGCAAATAATGATGGACTTTTGTCCATATATATGGAGGAGAAGCAAATTCGATGGATAGGTTTATTGACCAATAGAATTGCAGAAAGTTATAGAGAACAGCCAATAGGAAATTGTATAACAGAAGTAACTTGTAATGTGGAAAAATATGAGTAGATGTTATGAAAAAGAGACTTTTTTATAATATTTACAACTATCTGACAATGAGAAATAGCGAAGTCACAATTGGCAAAATTTTACGATTTTTATAGATATGGAATGCTTCCAGAACGTTAAGTTCAAGTATAGAAATGTGTTTAGAAATAATGTTAGCTGAGTTAAAGTGATCTTCAATTCGACATTTTATACCTGTTTTGGTTTGTCCAATATAGGGAAGACCACACTGGCAATTAATGCTGAAGATATTTGAGGAATTATGTATCTCAAAGGGGTCTTTCAGTCTGGAGAGATTAAGTTTATTAGCAGGATTATTTTGAAGTCGTATTGTTTAAGAATTTTAGCAATGGAAAAATTGGATTTTGGAAAGTAGGGTAAAGAATGCTAATATTGGAATAATAAGAATATTGAGCTGAATATGAGGAACGGAAATGCTGTAGTTTAAATAAAGCAGTATCAATGGTAGATGGGTTAACCTCTGTCAATATCATTGGCTTTAAGATATTTATCTTCCGAATTAAGGGGTTCTAATTCTTTGGCCTAAACTTTTTGTTATTTTTACGATTTTATTTTTGATTACAAAAGAAAAAAAAATATCACCTTCGGTTTTTGAATTACATTTATTGACATTTCACTTATATATTTAAACTTTTGTGTGCAAAAAATGAATAATACAGGGTAAACCGTTGGTTTCGTTGGTCTTGCCCTGATTATAAATATTTATTGTGCTCAAACTAAAATAATTATACATATGTTTGTTTGGATACATTGTAAGTACTGTTATAATTTTTTTATAAGACCACGTACCACTGTAAATTTCAACGTGTGCCCCCTTGGTAGCTCGGAGAATGTCTAAGCGGCATTCTAGTTTCCACCAAGTGTTCTTTAACATGCATTCTGTCACAGTACAAACAGCATATTGTATCCTAGTTTTCAGCTCTTCAACGTCAGCAATTGGTGCACTCATACTAGGCACGCCACTTCTGGTTCGATTAGTAACGCTGCCTGTTTCTTTAAACCTGCCGTACCATCCCTTTATTGATTTTGCAACAGGAGGGTTGCGTCCATAACAACGTCGAAATGTTCGGTGAACATTTCGTGAAACCAAAGCACACATTGAGCTTTCTCTTGAATCTACGTCATTTCGGCCGCAAATGATGTCTTCCTTACAAATGTTCCCCTGAGTCACTCTTGAAGGAGCAATCGCGCCTTCTACTGCACAAAAAACTACTAAAACTGAACTATTCAATGATTTAACAAGTTACATTATTATATAAACGGTTATTTTGTAATGAATTATTATAATCAGGGCAAGACTTTTGGTTCACTCTGTACTTCTTGTGCGACGCGCCATGAACTTCCAATCGGGATTGTTTTACTCCGGTCAGAAGCATCTGAAACAACTTTGGTTGCCAAATTATGAAAGGGCATTAAATTCTCTGGAGCTTATACCAACATTTGGTTTAAAAACTTAATTTTTGACAAATTGGTGGTCATTTGAACAAAAAGATAATTTTTTCGACTTTTTTTACATTTTGTGAGCGCGAAAAAATAATTAAGCAATGAAAAGTACACTTTTTGGTGGTATAAGCTCCAGCAAACTGATTACCTTTCTTTAAAAATATGAAGGAAACCGATCGAATAATTCTCGAGAAAAATTGTTGTCCAGTTTCTAGGTATATGTCCTAGGTTTTGTCAAGTGAGCTATCCTTCGAAAGCTCTTACCACGAGGTTCAAGAAAAATATAAGAACTACCCATCTGAATTGATCTGTTCACTAAATGCGGCTAATTTCTTCTTTGACGTCCTAAATAAAAAAATAGAAATCTGGATTCGTCAGAAGTGGTGTCGTTGGAAAGCTCATGAGGATCAAGAATGGGAATCAAGAATGGGAGGATCAAGAATGGGAATCAAGAATAGGAGGATCAAGAATGGAAATCAAGAATAGGAGGATCAAGAAAGTAATTACCTGCCTGAATCCAACTATTCACGATATATGTGCCTATTTTTCCGTGCTGTCATGGGCAAAGGAGCAAAAAATTGGTTAGAAGAGTCCATCAGACACTATTTATATTCATATAAGTGGAAAGGAAATATGTATGGTAGAGTTACAGATTCTGCTAAGAGAAAAAGTGTATACAATATTACTTATATATATAAGTATGAATACAATATTTCATAATAGAGGATTTACATAAAGGTACAGAATCTTCTCGATTGTTTACTTCTTTATGCATAACGTTACAGAAGAAATCGCCCCATATCTCGTAAACGACTGGACTCAGACGAGTCTTTCCTATACTTTTGTTGAACTTCGTGGCAAGAGCTTTCTAACGATACTACTCTTTATGAAGTCGTATTTATTTTTATTTTTCTTTAGGTATGACATCACGGAAGAAAACAAACTGTATATCGTTAATGGTTGGATTCGGGCCTATATTTGCCTTGATTCTCGGGGAAAGAACTTTTCACAAATACCACACATGATAAAATACACAACTAACATTTGAATATATTTTCTAGCCAGTGAAAAGGTGTCCAGGACAGGAATCGAACCCAGGGCCCTTAAACTGCCACTGCTATATCAACTGAGTAACCTGAACGACTCAACATAATTCATTCAGACAACATTTGTCAATAACGTCTGGTCTGTCAGAAAATAAACCTGACTAGGAAAAGACCCAACTGTCTCTTCTTGATTCCGTCTAGAGTGGCGTCGTAGAAAACGTCTTGCCATGAGGATCAAGAACAATATAAGAACTACTAGCCCGGAACTAAACTTTCACGAGATATGGATTCGTTTCTTCCGGGACGTTATGCACAAAGAACCAAAAATCAGCGAGAAGAATAAAAATACTCTATCAGTAGCTAAGCTACAGCCTTATTTCAATATCAATTGTTAATTCTCTTGAAAAGAGATTTCAAATTATGCTCATTTTGATTAAATCCCATTTATTTTATTTTTTTCTTTACGTATGACGCCACAGAAGAAATTCCCCCGTATCGCGTGAAGAGTTGAATTCGGGTCGGTAGTTTTTTTATTTTATTAATTCTCATACCAAGACATCTCCAACGATACCACTCTTTACGAAATAAATTTCTCTTTTATTTTTCTTCATGTATGACATCACGAAAGAAAATTTTCCGTATCTCGGGATCATTTGGATTCTGGAGTGTAGTTCTTCTATTTTTCTTAATCCTCAAGACACGAGCTTCCTAAAGATACTACTCGTAACAAAATCCAGAACTAACTGTTCAGTATGTTGCCAAGTTAGAATTAGAATCTCCAATTTTGGTGGTTAGTCAATATACACCAGAGAGCTATGAGTGAGCTCGAAGCCGCCTTGATCACCCGATGTATTAAGGAAAGGTATGAATTAAGAGGCTTCTTCGGTTTAAAATTTTCGATTCTTGTTTTCTGTATTTTTTGCATACCTCAAGTGTGTTGATTGTTACCCTAAAGCGGTTTCTTGATATTCCAATTCCTTATAATAATTTTATCGTTGAACGTGACGCTATTGTAAAACTTTAAACTTGTTATTCTCGAAACCATATTTTTCAAACTGAGCGACCATTTTTCTCTAGAACTATTCGACAGATTTCCTTCGTTTTTTTTAAAGAAAAGTAATCGATTTTATTGTAGCTTATACCACTGAAATGTATAAATTTCATTACTTAAGTATTTTTTTCGCGCTTGCAAAAGATTTTTTTTAAATAATCTCGAAAAAAATGACCATTTTTTTTCAATTGACCGCCAGTTTGTCAAAAATCAACTTTTTAAACTAAATGTTGTTAAAAGTTTCAGAGAATTTAATGCCGTTTCTTAAATTTGAGGCCAAATTCGTTTCAGATACTTGTGAACGGAGGAAAACAGTCTCCTGATTGGAAGTTCATAGCGCGAACCTGGAGATACTCCCCGTCGCACAAGGCGTATTATTAATTTTTTTAGACCCAAAAATTTAAATATAGAAGTGAAATGTAAGTACATTCAATTTAAAAGTCTGAAGGTGATATCTCTTTTCTTTGTAACCAACAAAAATTGTAAAATCACGTGAATTTTAGGTCAAATCGGCCCAGCCCTCGCAAACCCGCTGTTCGATGTCTTATGCTTATTGAATTTAGCTTCTAATTTTTTTCGGTGGGATTCCGACATCGGGTCTACCTAACAGCCTCAGTCTTGAAAGGATATTGAATGGGGTATCGGTTCGGCCTGCGGGTAGCAACCGCCACGTTTTATACATCGGATGACCAAGACTTCTTCGAGCTCGCTAATAGCTCTTGGCGGGCGGCGAGCTGTCGTAGGCGAGTGGATGGAACTAACCTCTTTTACTTGCATAACAGGCGGAAGCTCCAGTCCTCCTTCAATGGCCCTTTCTGTGGGGAAGTAAGTAGACCAAATCACGTAAGATTCCACCGGCTATTTTAAAGCTAAATTCAATAAGTTTAAGCCCCCGACCAGCGGATTCGAGAAGGCTGTTTTAATACATCTGACGACGAAGGCAGTTTCGATCTCACTCATAACTCTACGTAATATGGATTAGATGAAACTTCTATTAAATTAATAAAATATGATGTAAATCGTGGTGTTCCTCTCAGACCAGAGTTACACTTTAATCATAGAAGAAGGGTAATAATAAATGTACTTGCCATCATGTCTTAGGAATTCACGAATAGAGAGTTATCAGTTGACGAGTCTTTTCTAGGAAACAACTGTGCGTTCTTCAAAACACTTGATCGGCTCTTAGCATCATAACGTGTATAGAAGAATCCCTAAATGTGTGAGAAAATCACAAGGCTGCAGTATCCCTTCAACACATTTGTCGGTTTCTGAAAAGTAGTCTTCGGACTCTTTCACGTTTATCACAAGTAGTGAAACAAATATGGTATTCGTCCCTCAACAGTACACAGTTCTCTTCAGTAACTTACGTCTTGGTTTGACGTAGGTTTGACCTGGTTTGACCCAAAATAATGACATCAATAGAACACAACGAAGATTAATCGAATATAATCGGAATTTGCTTACCAAAATTAATTGGAATAAGGTATAAAATTGAGGATATAATATTATTTATCTAAATAATTCCTTGAATTCAAAACCCATTTATCCAAGCGGGTAGGTAATATTTTATTGTGTCTCCATAGAATGAAGTTCGTTCAACTGCCAGTTGCGCACAAACGAATGAAAGACAGCATCGTCCTCAGATTGATCTCCTCCAATTGCCTTTTCCTATTGCTCAAACATACAGGGTGTCCCAAAAGTCCTTGACACACTTTAAAATTCAATAAAAGATCAAGCAATTGGCGTACAAGAGTACGGTTTGGATGAAAATATTTCTTATGATTGAAAATTTTGTTTAAGCATATAAAAAAATTTGTTCCAAAAATTTCTCATAGATGGCGCTGCTTCTGGAAAGTTATTAAATCGGTATAATGCCTTTATACGTAAGAATTGCGTAATTTGCACAATGCGTATGCACCGTTTTTGTCCAAACTATGGCAACCCACATTACAGAAGTTAACAATACTCATCTATCCATCCGCATTCGTCTGATTGAACTCAGGAGGGCGAGTATTGTTAAGTTCTGGAATGTGGGCTGCCAAAGTTTGGACAAAAACTGTGCAAGCGCAGCATTGTGCGTCTTTCGAAATTGTTACGTATAAAGGCATTCGACCTATTCAATAACTTTCCAGAAGCAGCGCCATCTGTGAGAAATTTTTGGAACTATTTTTTTTTTATTTTCTTAAACAAAATGTCAGATCATGAGAAGCATTTTTTTCCAAACCGCACTCTCGTACGCCAATTGCTTGATCTTTTATTGAATTTTAAAATGAGTCAAGGACTTTTGGGACACCCAGTATGACAGTTTTTTTGGGTGACAAGACTAGACTTTAGGCAGAGTTTTCAATTAATTTCTCAGTGCATTTCTAACATTTTTCTAGAGCTAAAGCTGCTATATTGCGTTAAGGCCATATGGTTTAAAACCGACATATGAAGGAAGATAATCTAGACCAGAAATCTGTGTCTTTTCTGCCGATAAGGAAGTTTTGGTTCGTACTGTAGCCGACAGTAGTATGCTGCTTTTATATGAGGATGTAAACAGTATGGATGTTTTTATCAGTCACACTGGTCCAAGGATAACTAGCATGGAACTCGTTTCCAACAACTTCTTTATCCTTTATCTTCCAGGCACTTTTCATGCCATTCGTACATCTGTATCTTTCTGAGCAAGTGTCTGTTAGGAAGGAAGGTATTTTGCCAGTTTTGGCCATATTGTTATAAGGGGGATGCCTTCGGGGAGACTTTTTAAAGGAAAACGACGCGTATTAACATTCTCGTACAAGGTAAACTCTGAAAATCTTGCACAGTCACCCCGCTGAAACCGCGCAAGTTTTGAACCCACAAACTTCGACCCAAACTCTTCATTTTGTGACCAGCATGTCCACTAAGCTGTGTGTTGCCGTAGGTGTCTGGGAGATATTCTTTAAGCTTGTTCAAACATTTCGTGGATGCTGTGCAATACCTGGCAATAAATTTGATAAATGTCGTTGCGTAACGGAAGGATGTATTTCTGGCTCATTTGTCCTCATAATGACGGTAAAACCTATTAGAGAAAGGATAGTCACATGTCACTTGACGTCCTCTCAATTACGTCTATACGGCTCATCACACTATAGACGGATTTAAGGTAAACATATTTCAATCAATGGCATGATACAGTGGCTGTATATGTTCTATATACCCTCATATGTTGTCATACATATGGTGACATAATATAGTGCGTGATTATATCAGATCTTCTGAAGAGTTCACTTAAATATTTCTAGCAAAATAACTCGGATTATGAAAAATAAATATGTGATAGATATAATTTGATAGATAGAAGTAAACTCCTAATTTACACTTTTTGTATATTTCTTAAATCAAATTTATTTATTGCATAGAATTTAATTTTCTTAATCAGAGAATCTTGATCATATAAGGCTACATGTGTTAAATAATATGTTACATTTATCATGAATTTTAGTATTTTAATGAGAATTTGCTGAACTTGCCGGTATACTGTATAAAATAAATAGTAATATTCCACGGGCTCAAAAATATTTTTTTTTTATATTTCCTTTTTTTTTCACAAGCCTTAGAAATACCCTAAATGAAGACAATTTTCAAGTACTGCTCAAATATTTCCAAGCAATAAACTCATTCCTTCCGTGGTTATCATAAATAATATAAATCATTCTGCAATATAATATTACAAATAAAAAAAAATACAAAACTAGTCGTTGCGGACCACCGTAATACTTACCCCTTATGGATATGCATAATATAAAATATGAAAATAAAACATCTGTAAACAATTTATAAGATGCATTGCAATTCGAATAAAATCGTGGCTTCATGACGTCATAAACTTTAAATCGAGGCTAACGAAAAAGACAGGCTACCGCGGTGCATTCCACTTATATTTTTTTACAGACCGCTAGAGTGACGTGATGCTCTTTTCGTACACCTTCATTGGTGCATTCAAGCATCACGTGACTCCGTCGGTCTGTAAAAAAAGATACGCGTAAAGCACCGCGGTAGCCTTTCTTTTTCGTTAGCCTCGCTTTAAATGCTCTCTTACTGAATTGCGTAAAAGCAACAACCTTATAACTTCAAAATTGATAATCATATTAACGAACGGTTTACTGCGCCGGATTAAGCGTTTCATTTCCAATTAAAATATATCTTTCAATTGAAATTTGAATGAAATAAAAGGTCATGAAAAATCGAAGAGTGTGGTAAATACGATTACAAATATCTTGGCAACGAATTATCCGATCGACTTCATTCTTTATGCAAAATTTATGTTTTTGTATTGTCTTTTATATTCATTCATTAAAATAAACAATTTCGAAAAATTTTATATACTTTTATCAGAACGAATATTTCAAGAGTGCGAAAAAAATAGTTCCGGATAATCGAGGTTACTGAAATTCAATAACCTTCTTCCCATTATTACATACTAAGTACATACCAAATTTCAAGTCTCTATGTCAATTTGTTCGGGAGATAGAGCGTTTACAGACACACAGACGGACGGCAAATTTTTTTTTCTAAAAATATGTTTTTCGGAATCTCCAGTGTCTGAAACGTGTAAATCCGTCAAAAAAAATTTCGATTTTCAAAACGATTACAAGACTTATCTTATACTACGTATGATGGGTAAGTAAAAGTTAAAGCTTTTTATGAGTTTTAGATGAACGAAAGAATATATCACTAAAATAGTTTTAAATTAAAAATACGCTAGAGTTCGATAAAACATTATTGCAAAGTCCGATTATGAACTTTTATTACCATTTTTAATTACGATTACTACTTCAGTTTTCAAATTAGCATGTTTGAATACGATGAAATATTAAAATCTTTTATGTAAAGGCAGATTTGTCTACAGTTACACTAGTCAATAAATTTACAATTTGTTGTTGCTTATATGAACATTGTTCTGCCTCATCTACCTCATCTCGGATAATAATAAAGAAGAAGATCAGAAATTACTTGTGTACCTACTGATGAATTGAAACACGGGTACAAACTTTGTTTAAGATTGAAGGTCATCCAAATGTCACATTCTCTTGCTCCTTTGAAAAGGCATTTCTTTCTAGTAATAATTCACGATTTCTCTTGTAACATTACAGAACCAATGTTGACGTTTCCACGCACAATATTTCTTTGACTCCTCTGAATTTGCAATATATTGTATGTTTGAATAAAACTAATTTGTTTGTTCAGTTTTAGTTGTCTGATCCAAAATGTTATCATATTTTTTTCTTTTTCAAATTATTTTCTACAAAACCACCTGAAAATGTTACAAAAACATGCAGATTTTATTATTATAAAAGTATTATTATAAAAAGCATTTTGTTATGTATTTCATTTTTTAAATGCGTTACTTATGTTTCTAAAAAAATTACCAAATTAATAGGATATGAAAATTTCTAAATTAAAACGTTGTATGACCATATTTCACAAAATATCGAGATGTTGTAGTAAATTTCGGAAAACTGTTTACCTTCATCTCAACATGTTTTTTACAATGCTGAAAAATGAGTAGATCTGCGTCTCTGCTAACATGGATTATCCTAATTATGCTAATGCAATACAAAAATATTAATGGTTGTTCCAGTTTTAAATGCATAAGGTAAAGTATCCGAATGCCGACATCCTAACGACATTTTGAAAAAATAATTCTATAAATGATCGTATGAATTGGCGCCATAGTGTCAAAAACTTATTCAGTTTTGAGGTTAGCAGGCCTGTTTGGGTTCGGTGAGATACTAGATACAGCTGACTGAAATTTTTCAGATGTGTGTCAAAATTTCGATGGATCACTTGTTTTTGCTTACCAGTTTGTCTAAGGAAGTCAGTTCACTAGTTATGGTTTTTCGTTTAGTAACTAGCAGTATAACTAATACCATTGTGTTATTTGAACTAAGTTAATGTTGTAGATTCATAATTCAGTACTGAAATTGCTCTGATCTTATAATATTTGTAGGTTGGTCCCCTGTCGGCATTAGGAACCCTTATATCAAGTTGGTTCCTAATGCAGACACTCTTGAAAGATTCTTCTGTTTTGAAATATTCCTCTGTTTTAAAGATTCTTCTGTTTTGGACGATGCCCCTGTTTTCGAAAAAGTCTTTATTGTGCAAGATATTCCTGTTGTTGAGAACCAACCAGTTGATTTGATCAAACTTGGTGATTTTATGATTGCTTTGATTAGTAATAGTAGGAAGAAATTAGATCATACGAGCAGAAAGCACACATGTCAAATTAAAAAAATATTTTCTGGCGATAAAGCAGTGCTGCCCCTACATGCCTGCAACAGGCTTAAAATTGTTTTCGAATGAAAGAAAATCTCTGGTCGCAATATCCACTGATCAACTAATATCTAAATTGAACCCTCCTGTTGCTTTTGGGAATAGTACTAATAGGTACCAGTTTCCCAACTCATTGTCAGTAGCTTGAAAAGTGGTCATTGTATTCTCAGTATATTTTTAGTTATTCTTATTATTCTTATGTATGGCTTTAGTACACCATGTAATGTGTCAAATATTTGTTAATAAAGAGTTTTCGATGTATTTTTCAATTTTTCTTTCGAGTGTCGACATGTAGTATGTTAGATGTCCGCATTAGGAACGTCCCCCTCTGAAGGGGTCGGAATTAGGAGCAAACACACACTTTTGGATTTTAAGTATTAAAATTTGAAACCCTAATCAATTTTGAAAATGTTACTAGTGCATTTTGTAGAGAAGATTTTGATGAACATTTTGAGCTTGTTAATATCTCATTTTGTTCAAAAATAATAAATACAGCTGGAAATATGTAAAACAAAATCCTTAAAGTGTCGGCTTTCGTCTACTTTACCCTGATTGTTACCTTCACAGTGATATTTCGTGCAGGAATACTTTCTTACTAAATCAATTTAACACAAAATTTTAATTAACATAAACTTTACATGACTTTTATGTGTTGGTTATTTGACGTACAGTAATAGAATTGCTATGAAATATATCTTTTACACCAAGTCTATCAAAAATTAGTATTGTTATTTATAGAAATCAATTTTTAAGTCCTAAATAAAACTGATTTAAATCAGCGTTATATTTAAGTCGCCTACTAGCATAGAATTCATAACTTTACTGAATTATATGCTGGGCACCAGGATATATATATGGTGATATATAATAATCAGTGGTTATATATGTTCTATTACCCTCATATGTTGTTATACATATTATGGTATATATATGTTGGCATAATACAGAGCGCGATTATATCAGAAAGCATGCTTACCTGATTTAAATAATCGTTACATTTAAGTTGCCTACTAGTATATACTTCATACGTTTACTGAATTGTATGTTAGATACTCTGATATATATTGTGATATATGAAAATGAGTAATTATATAATGACCCCAAGACGAAAAGTGTCATTAGTCAAATCTAATCACGTGCAATTTGGGAAATACGACTGATGTTTGACTACTTTCGATATAAGCAAAAGTGTTGCCATGCTCAATCTCGTCTGAACTCTGTTTTACTATTTCTGATCCCATTTGATATTCCTACACTAAATTTTTCCTATAGACGTCTTCCCGCCTTGCTTTTGGCATCGGGTTCTGCTAACTTTCCTTCTTACCTCTTTTGCAATTTTAAGGGAAAAAAAAATTATATTATTTTTTGCATCTTAATTGTATTTATACTTAATTATCTTTGCATCTTCAAAAATTAATTATTTGAATCTTATATTAACTAATTGTTTGCATCTTTAAATTGTTTGCATTAGTTTTTAGATTAAAAAAATATTAATTATGATAATTAGAAAAATTGTCTGGCTCTGATGGGGCCTTCTCCCCCCCCCTCCCCCCCCCCTATGCTCACCATTCCGACTCCAATCAAAGTATCAAAGCGCACATCCAGATTGCTCGTACATCTGCATCATTCCACCGCAGCCTGCTGCGAGAGAACTTTTATATTTTTGAATCTTCTGATGCCATCTCCATAGACTGTTCTCATCTTGATGTGAAGTAAACGTGGGCATTACGCCCCACGTAGGCATTCTTCAGTAATCGTCTTTGATCTTTGACTATTTCTGATTTCTGGCCGCTAAGAGTTGGCATATCAATCCATGACCATACCTGCCAGTGCCTATGGTCTTAACACCTTCGCTCCCAGGAAATCTGTCCACACGAATTCTGTTCGTAGAAAATAGCAAATTAAAAAATGTTATTGTTTTCGAATATCCTGTAGGTGCAGTTTAAATAAGATCCACAAATTATGTAAACTTTCCTTCTAAATATTTTCAATTTGAAACATGTATGTTTTATACCAAACTAGCAGGCTACGCCTGCTTCGCTGGTTGATTTTTCCAAACGAACCTCGAATGATTAAAACATCTTTTAGTTTCACCTTCTACCGCCAGGAGTTCATTCTGTTCTGAACAAACTTGATTAGACACAAACACGATTTTTCCAAAGAAAAGTTTTTTTTTCATTATTATGTAATTTATTTTTGCACTTTTCGTCTTTTAGCGATCGTATTTTAAATTTTTATACTAAATATAATACATTTCCTCCTCTACTCAAAATACATTTTTTGGAAGTAAATATTTCTGATTTAAATACTGATAGCCATGTTTATGGGCTCGGATATGCACAAGGCTTCGTTATATTGAATGCCTTACAATCAATTTAGAGACGTGAAATCCACTTTGTTAAAATGATTGTCGCGTTAACGATTTATGCACGCAAAATTCACAGGGCTCCGTTATAGGGATCGCTGTATTTACGATATATGTCTGAGAAGCACACAGGGCCTTGTTATTTTGACCACCGCATTAACACTTTATAGGCGTGAAACCGTGCCCATTTACAATGATTGCCACGTATCTTAGGCTATCTCATTTTTGTTTATTTTATCTAAAAGCACTCCCTTTCCCCTAGATAATCACAAGGATGGCCGAGCGGGTTTTTGTCAAGAGACTTGTGAAAAAAATTATCATTTATATAGCGAAATCTCTATTTATGTGATTTTTTTATTCTTATTAGTTATTTTTGTATAATTTAAAATAAAGTATTTTATTTATATTTCTCTGTTTGCTTGTAAAATGCAATTTCTGGGCCCCAAGCAAAATCCGAGCTATACTCTGCAGAAAGCATCTGGCCCCACACCGAAGCGACCAGCTAGACGGCGATAACCAGTTAGTATCTACATAAGATAGTGGGATACGATCAAAAACACACATTTTCTACTAGAAACACATGGCATTAACTTCATTAATATGACTCATTGAGCTTGATTATGTTATTAAAATAAATTGTAGCTTGCATACATGTCTTAGTTTTATTTATAAATTTGCATATGCCTTATAATGGTACATTTCTGCATGCAATTAGTGGTGTGAATTTGGTGATTGAATATAATAAAGTTACATTTAACGGAATCTAATAAAGTTATTTTTAAATGGCAAGTCACCATTTTATACTAAATCTAGGAGGGTCTATAAATTTGTCTTTGGACTTTTGGTCTTATCTCGTATGCGTTTTGAGATGCGATGTCTAATTCCAGATTTTACCGCTAAGGGGCGCTGTCAGACACCTCATCGAGTAGCACATACTCATTTTATTATACCTAGACCCCACGGGCTGTAGGCAACTCCATTCACCTGTTATTTGAGGCGAAAAGAACTTAAGGAAGCACCCTCTATATACAATGTATACATTTCAGCTAACAGAAATCTTTTATCTAATTTGTTTAACATGCCTTTTAATTATTTACAGTGATGGAACAGGGGCGCAACAGAAAATCAATTGACGCCGTTAAATGTAAATTGTACTTTTTGTTTTATTTAAGAACAGAGTTTCAGAGATTTTTTTTTTTAAGGCGAAGTACTATTTTTACTTTATACTATTAAAATTTAACGGTGAGAATAGTCCACTGCTGCGCCACTGTTCCATCCTGTATTTATTTATATGATTTCTATTTATAATTCCTAGCACTATACCAAATTATTCCAGACATTTAAAGTAGTCTTAGTCTATTAAGGGGCCATTCAAATTGCTTTATTAGTTTCATTGTTTCCTAATGCATTTTCCTAAATTTATTGAGTATTTTAAAAAACAGAATAATACTGATTATACTTTTGACATGATTTATTCATTTCTACAGTTATTTGATGCCACACGGACTTATGTAAGCAACCAGCATATACAATGTATACATTTTAGCTAACAGTAATCTTTTGTCTAAATTTATTTAACACGCCTTCTAAATATTTATTTAAATGATCTTCATTTATATTTCCTAGTGTTAAACCAAAATTATTTCAAGTATTTAAAACTAATCTCAGTCTATTAAGCGTCTATTTAAATTGCGTTAATAGCTTCATTGTTGCGTTAATGCATTTTCCCGAATTTATTGAGTATTTAAAAAAAAAGATAGTAATGATCATAGTTTTGAAATACATTATACATATTTTAAAATCCATTCCTATTTAAGAGAATGAAAACAATTTTTTTTTCCAAACGCGTCCCTAAACTAAATTTCCTTCCAAATACGTGAAATCAATTTAATATCTCTATAAAGTAAAATACAATGCATGCGTTATTTACACTCTAACAAAATAACATTTACTCTGAGGTAGAAGTGAGTCTATTCAAGTAATGCCTTCAAGCAAATGGACTAATTAGTGGGTTTCTGATATTCTTATTGGAGATGAACTAGGTTTCTCTTGAGTGTTGCTCCCTTGTCGCAGTTTTAATAAACATTCCTAAATGGCCATTTGTCCAATGAAATGTTTCAATAAGTCCTTATGTGAACTAAGTGAGTGCATTAATTCAATATCCCATTATCAGAACCGAATGTCATTCCATCCGTGCAGTTTAAATTGAAGTTATATTAAAAGTTCTTTATCGGAGATATTTCATTATCACAGCCATTAAGTTTTCGTCGATTTGACTAATAGCTCCATATATGCTTGAAAATGTAAATTTTCAGTGCTAATTAAATTGCCAAATGAAGTATTGTAACTTTTGAATAAGTTGTAATTATCAGATAAGATAATTAATTAGACATTTACATGTTTATTTCAATATTTTAAGGCCTCGGGGCTTACGAAAACAGAATGTAAAATTTTACAGAATATAAAATATGCGAACAATATACTCTTTCTAAAAATCTAAGAATCAAGCTTCACTCATAATAACGATTTATGAATACCTATATTTCTATAAGCATTTTCAATGTGTAAGGGTTCACTTGTGCATTTATGTTTAGTAACGATTTGAAATTATCGATACAAATCCTTAAATTTCTCTGCAACTTAATAAACCTTAAATATCAACGCCATGTTTTTGTAATAATAAGACTAATAACAACAATAATAATAATAATAATAATAATAATAATAATAATAATGCAATTGTACGTTATTAGATCTAGTATGATTGTTATAACACTGGAAATCTTCGATGAAGATGGATTAAAAAATATATTATGACACTTTAATATGAAATTCAATTTGTATCTAAAACATAAAGAAAGAATTTAACTGACAGCTACCTCCATATCACCGTGACTAAAATATGACCAAATTTTGAGTGCACCATAACCAAAAGGGAACTTTTATTGTTGTCACTATCACCACGTTATGTGGAAGTTGAGTAGTATCAAATCCAATCCGACGTCGATATAACTCATTTTTAGGAGAGTTTCAAATGGCTAAAAAATCTGTGATAGTGATTTCACATTGAATCCCCAAATGGCGTTCATTTTAGAGTCACTGTGTGCCAAATTAAAGAAATAATACTTTGGTCACATTGTGAGATACTTGTGACCATATGTGACGGCACTATGACTTCACATCGACAGTTTGTTGTATCATGATAATGCCTTGTTTAAATATAAATAAATTCTTTTTTCATTACCTAGACACCACATAAATATCTGAAGCTAACTCTGTTACCTAGTTATTTGTGGCGAAACGAACTGATGGAATCCTCCTGTATAAATATGAGATTTAGATTATGCGTGCTAAATATTGCCATTGTGCTTCTTAATCAGTCATTATTTTTCATTCGTATAACGTAGTCGTTTCACCAATGCGTGTAATATAATGTTGACAACTGAAAATGTATATGAATACACAGTCTCAATTAATGATTCTGCTTTATAAAATATAAAATTTATTACTTTTCAGGTTACTATTGTATGAATTTATTCAACTTACATTTTATGGTAATAAATATTGATTATACAGGGTGATCAAAAATCAATCCGAACTTCAATCCGAACATAGTTATCGTTCAGATCTTTAAATAAGGATATTTGAAAGCAATTTCCAATAGACATATTTTGCTTTATGTGAAAATGCAATGATATAATGAAAAGAAATGGAAGTTTACCGCATTTAGGTGAATGTAACCACGTGATTTGTCATTTACATTTGTAAATATTGTATAATTAGGCATAATGTGTCTAGTTAATATGTCTAGTTAGACTTTACGGAACCACTGAATTCGATATTTTAAATTCTGTGGACTACCAATATGATTTTTTTTTAAATATAAACATATTTGTCAAATAATTATCTAAGAATTAACATTTTTTAAATTTTAAAACGAACCTATTCAATATATAAAAATTATAAATGAGGGGTGTCAAATTGTATCCCGCAGGATACAACTATTTATTAATCTTCATCTTATTTAATCAGAGAAAGAGTTTATTTAATCCTAACGAAAATATTTAAAGATTGTTTAAATATAAATAAATTATTTAAAGTTAAAATTATTATAGAATATTTGAAGCTTAAGTATCACTCATTTTTGGTGTTCTATTTGTTGCTGCTTTTTTTTTTTTTTTTTTTTAAATTCCATATGTTCAATAAATGTCAACGTTCATATCTTTCTCTTTCAACGAAGTTTCGGCAAAGCGAAGAGTCGATTTTATTTCAAGCAGAGGACGATACCGAGTTTTAATTGCTGTGACAGATGAAAATGCCTTTTCGCTTTAATTATGCTGTTGAAAACTGATTCAAAATTGAGTCACTAATGACACAATAGCCAAGTCTTTCAATTTTTTAGTACCAGTATTTCCGAAAATAAGTAAATTATAGAATATTTGAAGCTTAAGTATCACGCATTTTTAGTATGCTATTTGTTGCTGCTTTTTTTTTTAATAATTCCATATGTTCAATAAATGTCAACGTTCATATCTTTCTCTTTCAACGAAGTTACGGCAAAGCGAAGAGTCGATTTTTTTTCAAGCAGAGGACGATACCGAGTTCTAATCGCTGTGACAGATGAAAATGCCTTTTCACTTAATTATGCTGTTGAAAACTGATTCAAAATTGAGTCACTAATGACACAATTGCCAAGTCTTCCGATTTTTTAGTACTAGTATTTCCGAAAATAAGTATTTACTTTATTTAATCGCAGAATTCTATGATTAAATTTAGTGTTATTATTTATACAGTTATTATCGAACCACGGACAACTCAAATAATGCGCATATTTTTCTGCGGACCATCAACATTTTCTCGCGTACCACCAGTTGGCGACCTCTGATTTAGAAAAATATGGTAGCCACTTCTACCTTTTCTAGTGATATGGGGGAGGTCGGGTCGTATCGGACGCTTAAGCTATTTCTATTTTTTAAAAATATTGTATCGTTAAATTTGAATATTTGCTACACTAATGAAAACTTTACATGTTATTTCAATACTTTAACCCTTTCCGGCACAGTAGTCCCACTCCGGACACACCTAATTTTAATTCCAAACTTGCATTCGGCACCAAGAATATTTTAATAAAATTTTGCTTTTACAATGAAAGTTTAAAATAAGTAGTTCTTATTTTATGAAAAAGTCATTTGTAAATTCCGGTGTCAGTCAGTAATTTCGCATTTTACAAACAGAATTTGTCTGTGCCGGAAATGGTTAAAAAGCTCATTTCCCTTAGAATAATCTTTATTCGGTTTTCTTTGATTTTTATAAACGTTACATTTTGGCCTTTCTGATCTTTAGAGAGTTGTATCGGACATGGTGTTCTGATTGAAAAAATATCATTTTTGGATTTAGAAACAACATATTACGCCATGTATACATTGTTATACAAAAAATATTTTTAAAAATTACATAAACATTACTTATCAGATGTAGAAAAAAGAAAAGGCATTTTAGTATTCGAATAATGACAATTATGGCTTTTTTATTAAAAAAAAAAAGTAATATCGTACTCGTAATAAAGGCTGTTAAGCTCAAGATCCGCACAGTTTTCATGGGCCAAACCATTGAAATTATTGTCCTGGATTCAGTCTTCTTGAAAAGTTTCATTGTAAATAATACAATGAGACAATTCATAATTTCCCGCAATTGTTCGTCAAAGTTCAAAGACTTTCTACCTTTTGCTTCGAGAGGTTTTTCCTCGGTTTTAGGACTAAGCCTAACACTCTTCTTCTCTTCTTTATTTGTTGTGGACTTTATTTTTGTTCTTTTCACTTTAACTTATTGTTCAAATTTATTAAATTGTAAATAATATAAATATCATTAAATAAATAAAATAAATAAATAAATATAATTATAATAAAAATCATAAAATAATAAAATAATAAAATATAACCATAAAATAAATATCATTGTAAATAATACAATGAGACAATTCATCATTTTCCCGCAATTGTTCGTCACCGTTCAAAGACTTTCTAGCTTTTGCTTCGAGAGGCTTTTTCTCGGTGTTAGGTTTAAGCCTAACACTCTTCTTCTGTTCTTTATTTGTTGTGGATTTTGGTTCTTTTCACTTTAACTTCTTGTTCTAATTTCAGTTTTATTTTCATCCCCTTTTTTAATGCGATTTTCTTCCCTCGACTGTCTCTTTGCTTCTGCGATTTTTCTTTCTCTTGTTTCTCTCTTTTCTTCTTCTCAAGTTGAGTTTTAAACAGCGATGATGTTAAAATTTCACTTTTTTCTCCACGACTTTGTCGTCTTACGAACTTTGTACTTGAAATTCTTAGAAAAAGTGTAATCTTCTCTAAAATCTGTTTCGGTGACTTTTTCTTATGAGAAGTCAGAGGGATGATTAGGACTACAACTGAGACGTTTTCTACTTGCACTTTCTCTGTTTTTTCATCTGTTGCTGATTTTGAAGACTCATTCATAGGATTAAAGACAATAAATTTTGAGAGACCCGGCCTGTGCTCATGTGATATTTCACTCTTGTTCAATGAAAGAAGATAGTCTAAGTCACTGAATACATTGCTGGGAAATAGGAAAATTGCAGTACATTTCAAGCTTGACAGAGCTATTTCCAAGCGACATATTTTTGAACATGCGATATTTACCTAGCCAGCAATATCTATAGGGCTACCTTGATATTTGGATGTTTTCGCTTCCAGACAGAGGTATGTAATGTATGCATTTCTTAACGGCTTCATTACTGTTCTATCCTGAGGTTGTAATTTATGGGATGTATGGAGTAGAAAGTTCAACATTTTTATATGATTTTTTATGTAAAATGCAATCACATAGGGATTTTTGTGGCTTAGGTGATCATCAACAATCAAAAGGTGCTTTTAGGTAAACAATATTTTTCACTACCTTCTCAGATTGACATTTCATGAAGTACATAGGACTTTTTCTATAGCTTCTTACTTCATGCGATTTTCATCCCACTTCTGACGTATTCTCTCCATCCTAGAATAAAACAACGAAAACAGTAAAGATTTATCATTTTAAACCTGTAAGCATTTGTCCGATACAACCCGAACGCTACACTCCGACGCTTTGACTACCTATCACATGCCTATTGCCAGGTCTGGACACATTTACATTGTAAAGCATAGTAACCCATACATCTAACAAAAAAAAAAAAAAAAACGTTGTATTTATTTTCACACAAGCTACTTAGCTACGAATTTATCTTCGTGCACTAGAAAACTCGCAAATAACAAATAACTTACTATCACTTGCAAACGAACAGACCATTTGGTCCAATATGGCGAGGGAGTCTTTCTTCTGGCTTAATAAACACGACAGTCACATGACAGATATTTCTAGTTGCAACCAAAGTTTGAAACACAACTTGTCCGATATTACCCGACCTTCACCTACATACAGTTTGCACTAAAAGGTCAGTCTATTTGAAATTTCGTTAAAATACGTTTGTTATTGTTAGAGTTATGAACAAATATCCAATTTAGGATTTAACTGTGACACCCTGTATTTTTGACATAGTAAATATATTGTGACCCTATTTTACTAGATAACAATTGTTTGTTGTACACTACTACATCTAATATTGTGAACCACCCTGTAGACAGATATTAACTAATATGAACTATTCTATTAGCAAACTTACTATTAACTCTGCATATTAGCGAGCTATCAATGAAAATTTTCTAAAATTGGGTCTTCAAAATAAAATTTTGAAGAATTCATTATGACCACGATATTAGCTTTTAATTCCCCTCTAGCAGTTCCACCGTCCGATTCTGAACTTAAACAGACTGAAGAGATGCTAGTTTTAATTCCCCTTCCCCAGCCTCTTACATCTAGATTCGAATTTTAATGAGCTGGCTCTAACATCGGCTTTCTGAGTTAATTACTTAGTTTTCACGTACCTTGAGGCATTTTATTTGTTTCACGACTATCATCATTAAAGCAGACACACTGCGCTTTTAAAACTTAAGCCATGCTTCACGTCTACTAATTTTATTAGTGATATTTTTTTCTATACTGTTCTTTATTGTAGTATCATACCAGAAAACTATCTGTTACGAGCTTGCAATTAATTTTATAACCCAGAGGCGTAGAAAAATTAAGACCCTGAGTAGCGTAAAACCTTAAATAGGAGAACGCTAAATTAAGGCCTTAAGCAGATAATTAGAAAAGTACTCTTCTGCACTAGTTAGAAAGGATTTCTTTCTATCAGGTTTAAAACAACAAATTCGATTGCTTGCGGTGTCGAGTAAGCCCCATCAACTCTTATCCTCCAAAAATAAATTCTATCATGCCCTCCACACCTATTTTGGAAATACCTGGCCTTGAACAAAGCACTATTTTTTCTCCGATGTTCAAGAGAGTCTGAAATGTTTCAGATAGAATTTTTCTTATCCATTACTTGAGATGTAGAAACACACTTAATCTGTTTCAAGCGTGAAACATTTCACTAACATTTTCTTTAGAAGCAGATTAAAACATCTTATTGGAGATTGTACTAATAAAAATGTTTTAAAGAACTTTGAGTTTTACTATAAAGTACGAAGTTAAGAGAGCTTTGCCAATATATATATTTTTTTTTACTAATTAGCACAATCTGCATTCTAAAGCAAAAATATTATAACCATTTTGATGTTTTTGAAAAAAGTTATTTATGGCACAACATATTGCTTTATCATTTATTTAAAATATAAACGCTGAAGAATTTCTTTCACGGAAATGTTTACCCGGACACACTTTAATGTAACATTACACATAAATTTATATTAATATATATATATATGTGTGTGTGTGTGTGTGTGTATGTTACATATATGCGTGTATATATATATATATGCTTATATATAATGTTATATATATATGTGTGTCTTTTATATTTCTATGTATATATTTCACTCTATAGTTTAATATTTTTTTTTTATCTTTTACTGTTACATTAATTTTAACAAATGTGATTTCATCTTAATTATATATGTATATGTTACATATATATTGAGCGTTTCCATCGCAGCAAATCTTTTATTTTTACATTTATTTTAACAAATGTGATTAAATCTTAATTATATATATATATATTGAGTGTCTCCATCGCAGCAAATCAATATTAATGATATATTGGATAAATATTATTGAAGTATTTGTATCATAATATTCAAATGTTTATGCCTTGACTATTTACAGCCAATCTTTACACAATATTGGATGAAATAAGGAAATAACATTGAAGATATGTCTAATAAAAAACATTGAAATTATTGCAAAATTTCATTATTGCAGTATTCAAAGCAGTTAATATTTGGATTCAACTGACGGTTTTATACTGGTAAAATACCATTTTTTTAAATTTTAGTTTACAATACTGGGTGTATAATTTCCACTTCAATTCAGATACAATATTTGCGTTGAATGTGTTTCCGATTTTAAGCAAGCAAATAAAACCTCGAAGCAATGCTGGGACACTACTTAGTTGCTGTTAAATCTCTTAAAAACATTAAACTGATCCATAAACCTAAAATATTAGATTTGTTTTCATTTACTACTTACCCATCATGCATAAGTATAGGGTAAGTCTTGTAATAGTTTTGAGAATCGAAAAAAAAATTACGGTTTTACACGTTTCTGACACTGAGGATTCCGAAAAACATATTTTTAGAAAAAAAATTGCCGTCCGTCTTTCGTGTGCGTGACTGTAAACGCCCTATCTCCCGAACAAATTGAGATAGAGACTTGAAATTTGGTATGTACTTAGTATGTAATAATGGGAAGAAGCCTATTGAATTTCAGTAACCTCGATTATCCGGAACTATTTTTTTCGGACTCTCGATATAGTCGTTCTGATAAAAGGTATATAATTTTTTTCGAAATTGTTTATTTTAAGGAGTGAATATAAAAGAATATAAAAAAAACATAAATTTTACATCAATAATGAAGTCGATCGGATTATGAGTTGCCGATATATTTGTAATCATATTTTCCACACTCTTCGATTTTTCATGACCCTGTATTTCATTCAAATTTCAATTCAAAGATATATTTTAATTGGAAATGATACGCTTAATCTGACACAGTATACCGTTAGTTAATATGATTATCAATTTTGGAGTTATAAGGATGTTTCTTTTACGCAATTCAGTAATAGATCATTTAAAATTTATTACGTCATCAAGCCACGATTTTATTCGAATTGCAATGCATTTTATAAATGGTTTATGTTTTTTTTTCATTTTCTGTATTATGCATATCCATGATTGGTAAGTATTACGGTGGCCCCCAACGACTAGTTATAAATTCCTGACAGCCGCAATGCATTATTGATACACAAGAAATATAGAAAATAATATTTAAAATAGAAAGACTATAATTAATAATACACAGTGTGTCCCAAACTTTCCCGGACAGATCCTATAAACAAAAAATTAAGAATTGAAATGAACATTTTGACCTTATTTATTCGAAATATTCTCCGCGGGTCTCAACACACTTTTTACAACGCCAGTAATAATTATCAAAACACTTCTGGAAGTCCGCCTTTGCGATGTGCGTCAAATAGTTGGTCGCAGTCGCTTCAGTTGGTTAACTTTAGATGCAATCTTGGGTAACAGGAAATAGTCACAGGGGGATAAATATGGGGAGTAAGGCGGATAGTTGAGCACGACGACATTTTTAGAAGCCAGAAACTCTCGCACAATGATCGAAGTGTATGCTTGTTCGTTGTCGTGCAAGAACGACCAATTGCCTTGTTGTTGGTACCGAGGACGAACTCAGCGTACTCGGGCCATGAAACGCTACAAATTTTCAAATAGCAACGTCCAGTAACAGTAGTACCTTCAATTTTTATGTTCTTTCGTTGTTCGACCTTTACGAGGCTCCGATATAATCACCAAACACTGTTACAACAAACTGGATACACTTAGCATCACACAACAGATATCAACCTGAAATTGTACCGCTTTACAAGACGAAGTGTAATCGTTCTTTCGACATCACCTGCGGAGATGCAGCGTCATCTATTGGCCGGTAATTGAACCAGTCCGGGAAATTTTAGGACGGACTTGTGTAATTAAGCCGTGAATCACTTTGTCAATTAAAGGAAATTTCTTCCCAATCGGTCACCATAATGTTTGTGAGGAAATTTGCCTTAAAGCGCATACTCAAAATATTAAAATGCTGATGAATTTTCATATCTACATAATAAAAGATTAATTAAATTTAGCAGCGTAATCCCAGTAGAATATCAGTAAAAATAAAATACTTTGGTTTTTTACCACTAGTAGACGAGCTCGACATACGATTTGACGGATAACACTGATGCTATTAAATGTATGTGATTGCAGTGTGTTTGGAAACCGCTTGTTTAATGTGTGTTCAAAGGATGAGGTTTCATAAGACAGATTTTTGACCCAAACGAATTTAATGTCCTTAATTTACGTAGATGTGCGTTAACGAAACAAATAAATTAGCTCAAATTATTTTGTTTAAAACCATACTTATGAAATGAAATACACCATGAAATATGCACTAAGCAAAATTAAGTTTTTAGTCGTTTATTTAATTTTATCTATATGTTTAAAAAGAAAAGCCAAAACAACATGAAACCTATCTTTATCAGACAATTCTTTGTATTTTCCATCGCTTTCTGACCAGTTAGAGGTGATAGAAACAGTATGGTATAATCGTCTAAAATAGTATTGTGAGGTTTCACTTCATCGATTAAAGGTGTTTTTCTCATCGTGTCTCTGGTACCCTGTCAAAGCTGCACAAAATGGTTGGGTCAACGTTAGCTAATTGTTGGCTAATTGTCGTTCCATGTTAGCTTAAAGTAAGAAACGTTGGCCTTGCCGTACCATTAGACAATGAACCATTTGCCAACAAAGGCCTCTAGCACTGGTTCAACAGTCCGCTCCTCAGAATCGTGTTATATACTGTCCAAATAGAGGGATCTATGCACCTACCACTTCCCAAACATTCACCAACCCTAACATTCCAAATCATACCATTTCCTAATGGTTCCCACAAACTTCCAACGATGGGCCGACAAACTGTGCTACTTCGGTAAGTACAGAAGATACGTGTGAACAATACCTTATTACACGTGTTTCAACTTTGCATTGATAATACCAAGAAGAAATCAATGTAGAAAAACTGTTGTTATACTTTATCCTACCATTATATATTTTTGAAGCTGTAGGTCAAGAGTGTAATTTAAAGACTTGGAAGACTCGTTAAAACTGTATGCCATTTATCAATTCATTTATTAATCAGATACATCAGATAAGCAATGTAAGGATTTTTTACATGGCTAACATTTACTGATATGACTCTCTTCAAATAAAGACCACAAAAAATTCTTATTTATTTTTTAAATAGCTCTTGTTTTCTATCAATCTCGAATAAGATACGATGCTGAAATTATACGATGCTTATACGATGCTGTACGAATTCTAAATAAATAGGACAAGAATAACTACGTTGGGCGAAAATATTGAAACCAACAGTTATTTACAAAATGTGCTACAGGCACAGGTAGATTTCCACGTTATGGTATTCCACGATATGGTATGTATGGTATGTATGGTATCGATGTATGTATATAAACATACCATATAACCGATATTGTAAATATTATGCACATAACCCTACAATAGATAATTATAACTTTTGCAATGAATTTAGTATAATTATTTACAAAGAATTATTATGGACAAGCACACTTCAACTCGACTTGAGCAGGAATAAAACAAACAGCGCAGATTAATGTTTCAAATGAACAAGCTACGACTTGTTTGTGTTTTCGATATCAGCGCAGTGTTGCAATGTTTTATTTTCCCTATATTATACTTCGTTATGTCCTTAATAACACATTTTAAAAAAATCCTTGCGTCGTTGTGCTCATATCAAAAAATAACTATAAACATGCATAACAAGATTTTTTTAAGAATTACAAACATACTAGTTTGCAGATCTTAACGATAAAGAAATTCAGCTAATTCGGTTAAAATATCACTTGAAAGTACTAATGTTCAATTTTAAATTAATACATTTATTATGCAAGTAGAACACAAATTTTTTACTCAATTTTTGGGTCAAAAACCTGTTTTACGGACCATCCTCCTTTGCAAAGTTTACTGAATTTATATTTAAACAATGATATATTTTATTGTTTTTTATATAAGCTTATATAATATATGCAATACCATATATGATTTCAGTTAGTCAAGTTAATCTTTGAAACTTTATTTTTCCATAAGGAAAATGTAATTGTAATTCTTACTCTTCAAGGTAATGGATACAGCTATGAGAATAAAACGTACAATGTCATCTAATTTTTTTAAGAAATAATATAAAGAAAAAAAATTATGAAACTGATATATGATACGGAAAAGAAAATTTAATTTTAAAAAAATCCCTGCCGGCTCGGCCTACAGGCACAGGTAGATTTCCACGTTAAATACTAATTTCAACAACAAAAACTAAAACAAAATTAGAGATAAGTCCAGTTTAACAATTTTATGTGGCCGCTTTTGACGAGATTTTTTTCTCATTATACTTCAATTATTCTGTAAATAATTATAAAAAATCTCCCGTGTTTATTCAATTACTTAGTCTTGTTAATTGGTAAAGGTACGAAATTTTAAAAATTGGACCATTCACTAAATTTATCTTTAATCTACGGTTTATTTCATTGGTGGGATTGCTTCTAAGTATCAACTCCAGGATACTTAGATATCAAAGCAGGATTTCTTTTACGAATGTTGAAAAATCACTTTTCAACACGAAAATATCTAAAAATCACATAAAAATTTCAAAAATCGCTGTACGAATTCTGAATAAATAGGACAAGAATAACTACGTTGGGCGAAAATATTGAAATCGCATTCATTTTAATAATGTAAAAAAACCCGCAAAATGGTTAAAAAAGCTAAAAATCGTATAAAATTTAATGAAAAATCTAAAATAGGGCTTTGAGGCACATAACTACAGTTATACCGTAATTTCCGGCCTATAATCCGCGAATCAAACAATTCTGTCTCAACCGATAAATTTTATTCAATAATTGAGGTTAAATATTAACAGCGATCTAGTAATTTGCATTTTATAAAATAAAATTCCTGGGTTGAAACAGAATTGTTTGATTATAGGGCTGAAATTACTGTACCTTCCTGCCAAATCTTGTAGCTCTGCGTCTCTTCAAAACACAGCAAACAGACACACTCCCACTCAAACTTCTTTCATAATTATTAGTTTCATTTTTGTAGATGAATGAAAGGAAAGTCGTACGGGATTTTTCTTCAACGAAAATCAACATAAATAAGACTAAAAATTTTCAAATGAAGATAAAATAGCCAATGTTAATGAAGATTTCGTTCAATAATAATGCTGTATGTATATTGTTAGAGAAATTATGTAACCACAGCACTGAAACTCACCGCCTTTATTTGAGTATAGATTCCTCTGTATAGTCGTAGTTATCACAGAATCGGATTAGATACACCATAGATGCAGCAGATTATCCTGTTGACTATGAGTTAGCTTTCATGTCAACATGGAGCTGTGTTCGAGTGCATTATGTTTGCATGTAGATATTAGCAGCTTATTCATATTTCCCAGTAAATGACTAATTGAGCATATAGAAATTCTAAAATGCATATCCTTAAGCAGGATAGTAACAATGTATATATTTTTAATTTATAAATACGTGCATTTAAAAACACTTTTTGGAAATTTTAACTATGCGATAGTCTCTGAAACTATAACGAAATATTTTTAAACTACTTTTAGCACTAAAAAAATTAGACCAAATTTCTGATGAAAATATTCCGAATTGCTAAGTACGCTGTTTCAATAATTTTCCTTTTTTTTGTAAATTTTCTTGTGTAAAATATTGAATGTAATTCTAAAGTTTCTAATAGTAATCGTAAATAATGCACAGTTCGTTTCATACTTAATGAAGAGTTTTTTTTTTTGTTTTTTTTGTAAAATCTCATTCTATTATTTTAAATTGCCTCATATTTTTCTTGAACAATTGCTAAATTCTTTCTCTCACACAATATGCCTTTCAAAAACAGAAGTCACAAAGACATGTGAGCAGATAAGTAGATTTCAGAGCTATTCAAATAATCAAAAATTCACGTAAGAGATTTTCCGATAACTGATGCTCTGTGAAAAACTCTCTTAACCGTTGAAAGTAAGAATAGAGGAAGGTATATAGAGAAGAATATATATTTCCCCTTTTATTTCAAACTATAATTTATAAAATTCCGTGTATTATTTTTATGAATGTGATCCATAGCAGTAAAGCAATAATAGTTATGTTAATAAAATATGGCCCAATATTGTGTTAATGTTGCATTCATCGGAAATGCTTTCAAGGAAATAACAAAATTATTTAATTGGCATTATGTCGAAAAATGTTTGTAATAAAAGGGCGAGATACCAATATTGGCAAAATGTAATACATGCCAACCTCGCACTATTTCGTAAAACGGGGATTAATTTGACACAGGTTAAACAAGTTTCCGAACCAGAGTTTTTTTTTCTTTCTTTTTTTTAATAAATGAAATCAAATTGGTTTTATAAAGGAACATGAAATTAAATATAATTAAATAAATTTTCAATTTTCTGGTTATAAACGTGTTTAACCTGATCAAATTAACCCAAATTTTACGGTTTAGATGGAGATTGGCAGGTATGAAATGTACACATTCTTACGGTGGGGAAATATTTCTTGCCATTACTGCCAATACTGGCTATAATTTTAACCAGTATTGGCCAAAATATAGTGAATAATAGACAATATATTATTTTTTATACAAAGGATGCATTAGATTATTATAAAATATGAATACATAAATCAAATGAAATAAACTTATAAAACACCTTTATAAAGTGTAACTAATTTCTTATATTTAACTTAATTATGCTATAATAAAATATTAAGTATTAAATGTTTAATAAGATGCCTTTGAAAAGTTCAAATAGTTAGGCTAATGAATTTATATTACGACAACTCATAAATTACGAAAATGTTATAATTAATAAATGAAAATATTATAAATATTTAATACGGCTATTATTTTATATTAATCAATGCTTATAAGTGGTAAATAAATAAGTATTACAGAAAAACACGACTTTTATAATTTTGAAACTATAGAAGAGGAAGAAATAAAACACATTCTGAAATGTTATATTGAGGTTTTCCATGTATAAGTTTCTAATGTAATATCAAATATAATATGGAAAGTCTGATTTATTCTCCCTAACAATGAGATTTAACAGAAACTTTAATGAAAGATTTAACATTCTGTCCTTAGTAAAATATCTGCATTATAACTTTGTTAAATCTGTAACATTTTAAACTATATTTCACATATTTTTTTCATCAGTCGAACACATTTTTTAGGTGCGTTCATAATTATATAAGTACGTAGCACCTATAGTCGTCGTCTGGCTCGTCCGTCTGTCTGTCTGTCCGCATATAACAGCGCAAAAACTACCCAAACGAATGGTTTGAAATTTATTATAAATAATCGTTGCAGAATTTTGTTCAGTCATTTAAAAAATTTATGAAAATCGAATCAAAACTTAAAAAGATATTACTAAAAGTTTTCTTCATTCTATTAAATCCTATCATACGTAATTAATTGAATGATATCCCTTGATAGGTAATGATTCTAGGTTGCCATGGTGATTATGTCCTATTTAAGATGGAGTCATATTATTTCCGCATTACTGAATTTAAAAACAGAATTTGTATACTAAAATTGTTTAATTAAAGCAATCTTATATTCTACCGACAGTTTTTTTAAATAGATGTTTCCGGAGAAATAGATATTAAATGGAAAAAGAGTCTAAATATGGATATCAAGTTCTGAAATTTTCAAAGCTAGGCTTAAGTTTCCCATTGGAATTTTCAGTAAATGTCAACGAAAGATAAAATGTTGCCAACTTAAAATGTACTTATTTCATTACGGAAATTAATCATATCATAATAACAGAAGATATAAGTCATTTCACTGAAATAATAACGATAAATATTTTACATTGTCTTGGAATGTATATTTGCGCATAGTATAATTTTAATGTGACAGAATTGTAATTAATTGTTTCTAAAAGTGTATTGAAACTTAAGTTCATAAAACAAATTTAATATCTATAATATGAAAATCTGCACATAAAATAAATATTGTATTCACGCATTTTTGCATAATAGTGCAACAGCTATTGCACCAGAGATCAGAATTATAAAACTAGTTATAGTATGAACGCACCGCATTTGTCACCTTTGACGTACAATTTCCAACTTGTTTGTCTTTTATGTGATCGAATATTTTCTTTATTATGAAATTTTGTAAGTAAAACCTTGTCGAACGACTGCAAAAGTCAGATGAAATTCATCATGAAAGAAAAAAACAAAAAAAAACATAGAAAACAATGGAACACTATGAAGAATTATACTGAAAAAGAAGAGTAAAAGAAAGATTGTAACTCCATGGCAGACAGGTAGCCAGAATTTATTTTCAGGGAGAATTGGGGGGCGGGGGGTCTTACTCCATGAATATTTTTCAATTTAATGTAAAAATTAGTAAAATAAAAACAGGAAACAGGAGAAAACTATAAAATGACTAGCCATCTTTCATCTGCAAAAGGAAAAAGACCAAGCAAAAGTTATTTTATGCTTTGTAACAAGTTGTGTAATAAAAGTCGTAATTAATAATTATATCTCGTTCTTTAATAATATTAACATTGGTTAATAAACAAAAGTAAGAAAATCCTAAAAGAAATTCAAATGACTGAAGTATTAAGTAACACTACAGCATTATTAGGTTTGACGCATGGAGTTCTGGTGCAATAAAAGGGTTTAAATACACTTATAAGGATACTGAAATAAATAATCAAATTAATTTAAGCTTTTAGAACTGAAAATATACTTAAATTTTACTTTGGTAAAATACAAAAACAAAGTCAAATGTTATTATGATTAAAGATAGTTCTGCCATAATGTTCTACACTTGGTGGTTGTTGGGTAGGGATACTTCAACTTCCTGAACCCCTCCCCTTACTACGTGTGTGCTCCATGGACGAATGCTAACCAGAGACGTTTTCCACGCTTAAAATACACTATATGGCCAATGATGACCGGTCACTTGCGATTTTAGACGTTTTGTTAAATATCTAGAAAAATACATAAGGAATTATCTTGAAACTTCAGGCGTGTAAAGAGCATAGTCGACGTCATATATTTCGGTGAAGATTTTTTCCCGAAACCCCATAGGGGGCCGTCAATAAATTGAAGAAAAACGAATAGCTTGTGGATAACCCTGTAAAAACTAATATCGCAAAAGCATTGAAACGGTAGCACATTCTTAGCAGGCTTCTGTTAATAAACTATGTTCATTTTTATGAGAATAGCACGTATACTCGTGGAGAAATTAAGCTTTTTATAAAAACAATCCCAAATTTCACCAATTGTTTTGCTTATAATTTTCAGAGTTCTTAATATAAAAGAATGTTCTTTTCCGGAACGATGTCAAACAACATTATATACAATACCCTGCAATCAGAATTAAAAAATAATAAATATTAGATGAAAAATGAGCAGGTTCACTAAATATTGTTTCACTGCGCATGCGCGAATACAATCAAAATATATTGTACATAATATATTAGCTAAATATATAGAGCAACTTTTGTGAAAATTTCAAAAACATAGATTGAAAATTATGATAGTGAAAGTCGATAGAAGAAAACTTGAAATTCGCTGTTCCCAAAGGGAAGCAAAAAGATGAGGGACGGTATCCAAATATACAATGAGAGACACTTCATTCTTATTATGCCAACTTTCATAAGCTAGTATATTTGGATACAACCCCTCATCTTTTTGCTTGCACAATGTCAAGTTTCAATTTATCGCAACAATGAATCAAAATTTTATTAAAATTTATTTTCTAAAAATTTTGTATGAGAAGTTTTATTTTATGAGAAGTCATATTTTAAAATAATTTTTAAAAATTCAATATTAATCCAAACTATTATTTTATTAGGATTTTATTTAGCTAATGAAATCGGCAGTTTTTTTTTTTTTTTTTTTTTTTTTTTGAAAAATGTTAATGCTCCATCTGAATAATATTTTGAAATTTTATTATTATTTAAACCATTGAAAAGTTATGATAAATCATAAAAAAGAATTCAACTAGTAATTATTATGTATGATAATGTTTTCATTATTTAATATTGTTTCAGAAAAATATCTGTAATTATACACTTTATAATAACAAACATAGCAAAGTCTTTTTCCGACATTATTTTCAAATTTAGTTTGGATAAGTGTTCATTATAAAAGTTACAGTTCGATAAGCAAATAACGAAGTTAGGAGGGACGTTATGAAATATTTTTCAAACAGAATAAAATATTCAACATTTTGATCAGTTAATTTAGAAAGATATAAAAAATTATTTTAATTGCTTTATTTAAATTTTTCAAATATAATTGCACTTTTCAACAAAGAAACCTTATAGAAACATTTAATTTTGGTGAAAGGAATTCGACAGGCTTTTATTTTTGCTGATTCCTCAAAGAATTCGTCTATGTAAGTTGAATGAACGATATCTTTTTCAACTGAAAGAATAGGTAAAACTTTCAATTTACATTAACTCATGATTAATTCAAATAATTTTTAAATAATTTTACAATCACGGCACAAAAATGGTTCATTTAATTCAACATCTAGGGTTAGCGAAAATAAATTATTTATTTCAAAGATAATCCGGGGTGTGCTCTGAATCAGATGATATTAAAGCTACAGGTAAATCAAACAATGGACTTTCCATTTATTATTGTCCCTAACAAAAACTCTTCGAAAAGCATTGAAAAATGTGTTTATTAGCATTATATATTTTAATGATTTCGTATAAATGTTGTATATGCTTTAAAATACATGTTTAGGTAAATGATGTCCACATTCATTTCAAAAACATGATGTTATCGCAAAATTATATTTCCTATTGCTTAGTTCAGTAAGCCTGGCAAAATATCCAAAACATGGCGGCTATGCCTAGCGCATCACTTGAATTATATGTAGTTTATAGAACGCTATATGTTATAGAACGCACATCATAGAACTCTGAAGTGTAGGATTTATTTTTATTAACCCAGTATTTCATAAAGAATCGACGTTTATTTTCCTATAAATTCATTCCATTTTTCTACCGCAGTAAAAATGTTTAGTATACTTCATTAATATACTTGAAACGTTGTCATATGCCACCTGTGATTATTTCCTTTATTTGCGTAAGCCAAAATTTTCACTACAATACAGGGTGTTCCAAAAACATTGACCTCGGCTTTTATTCCTTAAATGTTGATCATAGACATACATTATAAATTACAAAGTTACGTAATAAAGGGTACAGAATTTTATGAAATCGATTTCAATTTTCAGGGAACTAAATTTGAAGAAATACAATACTTCATTTTTTCACGGCATCAGTCCAAAAAATTTGGCAATGAGTAAAATGTGCCCCATACACTAATAAGGTGATGTACAAAATTTCAGCATTTTATCATAAAAAGTCCCAGAGATATGTTTAAACAAAGTTGGTGAGGGGTTAATCATAAAATAAAATGTAAATGTTTACAGCTAGAGTGCAGATGGCACGACGCAGAAATGCATCATAAGCAAATAAAAAAGGCTCTTATCTTTATTTTTTTTACAAATTTACAAAACTATGCTTCCTGAAAAATATCTTAAAATTTGACATGATGAATTACAAAATAAAACTTGGAAATGGCACAGACAATGAACGTTAGAGCTTAGAAATGTTTGCATATGATAATATCTGCCTGTGATCGGTGTGTCACATAAGCGCAACAGCTCTGTATTGACATGGATGAAAAACATTTTGAGCAAGTTTTGTCATCTTTGTATAAAGTTCTTATTTCCACACAGTTTAGATACTTTTGTACCAATAAATAGCACAATTATTATTTATTTATGCAATCATTGTTGTTTTTCGTAATTTGTGTATGACCAGTGAAACGCGATCATCCGCCATGATTTTTCTCCTTTGCGAACTCATATGCAGGTATCAAAAAGTGATTTAAATTCAGCCTTTGTGTATTTTATATCTCTGTGACTATTCATGATAAAATGCTGAAATTTTATGCTTGACCATATTATTGTATCGGGTACATTTTACTTATCGGGGAATTTTTTTATACGGGGCTGTATAAAAATTTTAATTTTGTATTACTTCAAATTTAATCATCAGAAAATTTTAATTGGTTTCACAAAATACTGTACCATTTTTACGTAAATTGTAATTTATAATATGTCTATGATCAATATATAAGGAATAAAAGCCGAGGTCAATGTTTTGGAGATACCCTGTATATTTTACAGCTAAACAAATCTACATAAAATTTACTTAAATATGAATTACATAACCATGGTGACATCACGACGACGTAACTGTGAAGTAACACTGCGACTTTGTGACCGCCAATGTGACGTCACGTGACCTCTATTTGAAGTCACAGTGACGTGAATGTGAAGTCGTTATGGCCGTTTTAGAGCTCGTTTGTGGAGACACATTGTGACCATTTTTTGAAGTCATGGTGTGACAAATTTGTGACGATTTTGCCATTAGCTTTATGATAATTCTGTGACGAAAGCGACAATGTTTTAAAGCACAGTGTGACTAATTTGTGATAAATGTGATGATTCTGCATCGCGTCGGTGAAGTACCTTTTACCGGAACCTACCCCAACTTGATTGTGTGGGCTGTTTTTTTTTTTTTTTTTTTTTTTTTTTTGGTAGGCAAGATTTTGATCCTGCATCACGCCGGGTGACCAGATTTTACCAGAAACACATGCCTACCTTATTGTGCCGACTGGTGTTTCTTTTTGGCTGTAGGCTTTTTTAAATGTTTCCTCACATTTTGAAAGATTTTTTAAATTCACATTTTGATCACAATGCAACTTTCCGATAAGGTGATTTTTAGGTCTGTATGAGACTTTATACAAAATGGTGGATTTTTGGTTACAGTCCTATTGTGACGTACGTAACTTGCAATAGCGTCACAAATATTTTCAAATTTGCCGGAATGATAAATGTCACAATAAATAACATGTTTTCATGTATTCTTGTCTTTTTTTTTTCGGAGAAGGTCACATTTTAGTCACAATGTAGCGTCACTGAGGGATGGCATTTTTGTCATAGATGTAACGTGACTATTGTGACTTGCAGTATCGTCATATTTACATCACTGCTGCCATGCTTGCTATACGGGAACCTATGCCTCTTAACAAGAAAAGGTCTTCTTTTGATTGGTAACTGTTAAATTTCTAAAGACAAATATTGCATTTGGTCTTTAGAATTTTAGCATAACCACATACATTCCATATTTCAGCTTTCGTATAAATGTTTAAAAATGAATAAGTTACAATTTTTTCAAAAATTTAGAAAGTTTTTCAAAGATTAGAATTCTCTGAAAGTATGTTCATAATTACGAAACATTTGCAGGCGCCTCTTAGCCTTAGGCATCTGTTTTCACCGCAGACCTCGCATCCGCTACTCGCCGGCTCTCGCCATTGTCATCACGTGACATGGTATATAATGTTCCTAAGTTACTGTGATGTGGATATCTTCATTTTATGACGAGTTGCAATGGCTACGATACAGGTCACGGTTACTTCATATTGGTGTCACCAAATGATCGTCACTTCCGAGTAGTGTGGCAAATTAAAGAGATCATATTTTGACATTTGTAACCATTTTTGGCGTCATTAGGACGGCTCATCCTCATAGTCGTGTCACATCGACTGCCTGTGCTGTTAGTGAAGCAGATATTTTGAAATTTTTATGTTGAATTGCAACAAAAGTCACATGAAAACTAATAAAATATTTACAGATGTTGCCAGAAAGGGGTGAGGTATCGCCGTTTGGCCCTAATAAGAAAATGTGATTAATCAGAGTGATTCAGAACTCATCGTACAAACTATAACACTACAACACTACAACAATTTTTTATATGAAATCAGGTTTGTAATCCATTTATTCAGCAAAAAATGCACGGTTTCTTACTCAAATTTAAACCTGGAAATTTGTTTAGAACTTTAACAACAATGAAAATATTTTGCAACTGTCTTACGTTTCCTTTCGTAAATTGTAATGATATCACGAGATGTGAAAGAAGTAGGCACCATCTACATCCAAATACCACTAAACGAGACAATTCATACTTCAAGTACTCAAAGTAATTAACATTCTACATGGTTTCACTGGACAAAATACTATGCAGTGCATTTTAAACGCTTTTAGTGACAGCATTTCATTTCTTACAAAACAAGGTAAAACTGTTCAAAATTTCGTTAACATAGCTTTATTATTGTTAAAGTTATGAAAAATAGTTTTGTTTCGATGGGAATGAGATACCCTGTATTTTTGACTGAATAAATGTATCACGAACCTGGTTTCCTATACAATTTTTCCTATACAATTTTTTTGTTACAAAGCGTTCTATTACCCCTTAAAGTTTCTAACATGATATCTGAATCACCCTGTATTTCGAAACTATTAGTAATCCTGCAAAGTGTTACCACAATACAAATTAGTCAAACATGTGTCATTTTCTTGTTTTTTGTAAGAGATTTTGCATGGAAGTTTTGTGATTGAGTATTTTTTTTTTAATTTTATCTTATTAATATTTTGCTTGTATCATCGTCTATATTTTCTAGTGTAATTTACGTTCCATAAATGTCAGCTTTCCTTGAAACTCTACAAGCCTTATAGCAGCGTGACCAATATGAATAGTTAGTCTCATTATTGCCGATACATAAAGTAGAAGAGAATTCGTGTTCAAGTTCCTGTGACATCGACATGTCCCAAATGGCGACAAGTTGCTAATTAATAAAAAAAATCGATAACGGTGACATCAGAGTACAGTTGCAAAATGATGGTCTCCTCAAACGCATAACATGACGAATTAAACAAGTTACATTTTTATCTCCGTAATGATTGTGATACTTGTGACTATTATTTGTGTGGTCATAGTAACGTCACATTGACTGTTTCAGTCATTAGGGTAGTTTCTGTAAAGTAGATGGCGGCGTCCAGTTCAAAAGAAGATGAAGCTACTCAGAAATGTAAACTTCAGTATATTTACTAAGGATGTTAATACATCATTCCTTCTAAACCAGGATTATTGTGACGATATTGTAGCAAAAATACAACAACATAAAACATTTCTAGCTTCAGAGAAGTCAGGAATAACGCATGCGTACAAATTTAATTTAGAACCCACCGGTCACTTCTTATTTTGCTGCAAGTTTTACTTCAACCTTATGCTGAACTAACAACGAAACTCTTCCGACAGATAAACGCGAATTTCCTTTTAAAAAATTCTGGTATAAACTTTAATCATGGCTTGCGTTATGCACTAATATTAACTGATTAATTGGAATAGAAAATCTATATTTAAAACTTGGAAATTTTTCCGTAGACAAATTCAGACACCTTGCATTCATAATATTTAAATTTTAATTGCTTAATAGGCGTAAAGCCAACATAGTGAAAAAGTACCCAAACCAAGACTCGAACCCGGGTCATCAGTATAGCACACTGACGTTCTACCAACTTAACCACTTGGAAACGATACTCAGCTTGACACTTTCTCACTATAACATGTTGGCAAGGCTACAAACGCAGCACAAGATGGAATATTTTCCATAGAGTTGCAAAGTCTAGAAAAAAAAGGTTTAAACCTGGGAATAAACCAGGTCTTTTGGCAATAAACCTGGGAAAAAACCGGGTCTATTGGAAATAAACCTGGGAATAAACCGGTTTTTTGCAACTCTAATTTTCCGTGAGCCACCAGCCCTGGGGCAGACACGAAACAAAAGAAAATCTAGCATCGATAACTGAATAGTTTTTTCACTATGTTGGAATAGGAATGGTTAGAAAAAATGTACTAACTTTGTCCAGGTTTACACTTGCGCCAAATGAGAGCCCACTTGCGATGGCAGATATGCTGAACTAACAACGAAGCTCTTCCGAGAGATAAATGCGAATTTCTTTAAAAAAATTCTGGTATAAACTTTAATCCTGGCTTGCGTTGTGCACTAATATTAACTGCTTAATTGGAATAGAAAAGTTATAAATAATGTACAAACTTTGTCCAGGTTTACACTTGCGCCAAATGAGTGCCCAATTGCGATGGCAGAAGTATCTTTGAAAATAAAAATGTATTATAAATTAAACAAGAACGAAAAATCATGCGTAAAGCGCAGATTATGAAACACTTTCCAATACTTCCAGAATACTTTAACAAAACTTTACCGATTAATAAGATGAAAGTTGATGTCTAAATAAATAATTTGGAAAACACATAACAAATTTGAGAACCCAATTTAAGCAATTGCCATCAATAATCGGAAAAATACCCGAATTGTTTTGTGCAGTCCTGTATATGATCTATACATTTTTATATATATACTACATAGTGTGCTAAAATTTAGTTCAGTTAGGAAATGCATATCACAGTTGAAAATGTCTATTCAGCAGTTTCCGTCAACAAAACGAAATATATTCGATATATTTTGTGCTGCCCTGTATATTATATATAGCATTTATACACACGAAGTAATATGTAAAATATTAGTTACATTTAAAAACACGTACCAGAACTGAAAACGCACTTCCAGCAATTATTGTTCATAGACAGTACTGTAACCGAATTATTTGTGTGTCCCTGTAAGTGAAAGGTAAATATTATGCCCACCATATTCTATAGTAAGCCTCTTGCAGTGCGCCTCACTGGTATATACCAATTTCAATATGCTTGAAATTGTGTAACATCATTAAAATACACCACAAACGATTTTTCCCCCATAGACCTTAATGTAATGGAATAGTTTTGCGTGGCCCTGTAATTTAACTATAAATGCTGCACACTTCATTTTCAATACCAGACATGCCATAGTAAACCTCAATAACATATATCAGTTGTATGGTCATCCGAGTATATTTACGTGTGTTAGAGCACGGACAGACAGACAGACAAATAGAATTCATAAACATTTTTCAACTATTTTGGAAAGTGTTTAAAAAAAATCTCAAAACTAAATTACTTATTATTTATCACTTTAAGTGATTTCGATATTTTAGTGTTAATAGCAGTTAGCATATATCATATACGGAATTCTTTAAAAGCACATAAGACAAAATGCTTCATGTTTTTATTTTCAGTTTAGCGTTTAAAAAATATATCATACTTAAAAATTTCAAAAAATATATGATTTTTAAAGTTTCACGATATATAAGCCCCTAAACAGAGCCTTTAAGTTCATAAACAAACAATGTCAAACCTGTCTGTGTAATATCTTTTTCAATTTTTCCAGAAAGAATTTTATACATATATTTAGGTATACACTTTTTTATAAAATCTGTTAAAGGCTGACAATTTTCAAGTTTATATAACAAATTCGGTTCTTTAAAATTATCTAAAAGTAAGAACATAACTATAATATTATAAAAATAAACAGGAATGTATTAATATATGTCTAATGATTTGCTGAATCTCATAGTGATTATTACTTACCCATCATACGTAGTATAAAGTAACTCTTGTAATCGTTTTTTAAAAAAAAATTTTTAAATGACGGATTTACACGTTTCAAACACTGGAGATTCCGAAAAACATATTTTTAGAAAAAAAATGCCGTCCGTCTGTCAGTGTGTGTGTCTATAAACATTCTATCTCCCGAACAAATTGAGATAGAGACTTGAAATTTGGTATGTACTTAGTATGTAATAATGAGAAGTCTGTTGAATTTCAGTAACCTCGATTATCTGGAACTATTTTTGTCGGACTCTCGAAATATTCGTTCTGATAAAAGGTATATAAAAATATTCGAAATTGTTTATTTTAAGGAGTGAATATAAAAGACAATAAAAAAAATATAAATTTTGCATAAAGAATGAAGTCGATCGGATAATTTGTTGCCGAGATATTTGTAATCCTATTTTCCACACCTACCGATTTTTCACGACACTGTATTTCATTCAAATTTCAATTCAAAAATATATTATATATAAGATTATATGTTACATATTGTCTATTATTATTGTTCATTTGTTTTTTTTAAATATTTGTTTAGAAATCGAATATTCGGTTATTTTTAAGTGTACAGATTTGTATAATGAATAAATCTTTTAAAAATATTTAAAAATACGTTTAAATTTATTTTGGAATTGGAATGCATTTTATAAATAGTTTACACATGTTTTATTTTCATATTTTATATTATGCATATGGTAAGTATTACGGTGGCCCCCAAAAATCAGTTTTTTTAATTCATTTGATTTAGAGGAAAAAATATAAATGCTTACCCTTTTGATTACGGGCTAGCAATGACAACTATTTCTATTTTCACTCGTGCGACAATTTACAAAAAAAAGTTCTTTGTTGTAGATTTCTCTTGAAATTATACTAGTATAAGTATATAGCAGAGATTAATTTTTCAAAAAGTGGCGCAAATAGAGTAAAAAAAAGACCACTGGGACGACATATTTACCAACCCCCTAATCAAAGTGGTTAATGACATGTTTTTAAACTGCATGTAAAATTTGAAGAAGTTATCCGCAATATTTTTTATGAAAGTGTGCCTAACAGACCTATAGTCATAAACGTTTGGTCAGAGGTAAATAAAAATTAAACATAAGTATGTACAAAATATTTTTTTTGTTATACATAAACTAAAATATATCTGTTTTAGTTTATGTGAAAAAAACTTATTTTGTATTTCTGCTTATAAACAAATAACATGATAATAATATTTTATTTATAATTATCATTATGTTAAATCTCCTTCGTTCTCATTGTTGAAATGTCATATCATATATTATAATACGGGCATATCTTGTCTGTCTGTGTGTGTGTGTATGCAAATTTTATCTTAAAAACGACTCTAACGATTTTAACGAGATTTTGTATCCTACCGTTTGCGGGCACGAGAAGACCATTGGACTAGGTTACATGTTCAAGAAAATTCGATTAATTTGTCACTATGGGTCAAGGTCAAATTAATTATATTTAAAAACGGCTCAAACTATTTTGACTTAATTTTGTATCCTACCGTTTTGGGGCAAAAGAAGGCCATTGGGTTGGATCACATGTTCGAGAAAATTCGATTAGTCGGTCATTTTTGGGTCACTGCAGGTCAAGCTAATTTTATGCACAAAATGGTTCAAACGATTTTGACTAAATTTTGTATCCTACCATTTTCCGGCATGAGCAGATCATTGGGCTAGATTGCTTTATCAAAAAAATTCGATTACTGGGTTATTTTGGGTCACTACGGGTTAGGGGCAAGCTAATTTTGTGTACAAAACGGCTCAAACGATTTTGACTAAATTTTGTATCCTAACATTTTCGGGCATGAGAAGACCACTAGTCTAGATCGCATGATCAAGAAAATTAGATTAATGGATCATTTTAGGTCACTATGAGTCAGGGTCAAGCTAATTTTATGTAAAAAAAGGTTGAAACAATTTTGAATAAATTTTGTATCCTAGCATTTTGGATTACGAAAAGACATTTGGGCTAGGTCACATGATCAAGAAAATTTTATTAGTGAGTCATTTTGGGGTCACTACGGGTCAAGCTAATTTTATCTAAAAACGGTTCTAACGATTTTGACGAAATTTTGCATCCTACCGTTTTGGGGTACGAAAAGATCATTGGGCTAGGTCACATGTTCGAGAAAATTCGATTAGAGGGTTATTTTGGGGCACTACGGGTCAATACATTTCAGTGTGGATGCAAGAAGGTTCAAACTGTTATTAAGTTTTTCAACAGTTGGAAGTAAACAAAGTCGCAAAGTTGACAACATTTCGCCAAATTCGGCGACATTTGCGAGACTCAGTGGGAAAAATGACTTTCAAGGTTAGCAATGCCAAAATGCATGCTTGGCGCCAAATGAAAAAATGTGCCAAGTTTGCGCATTTGCACCAGATTTTAGTGACATTTGACACATTGTCGGTAATTAGCCGAGATATTAATTAAATTATTTGAAAAAAACTTTCTGTCTATCTATCGTGTAGGGCAACGCTCGAAAGATCTCATAACGTCGAATTCAAAAATACGTTTGCTTTAATTTTAGGTATTATATTTTCAGATATATCGTCGAAAGTATATGGGAAAAATATGTCCCCCCTCCCCTCCTATTTCCGAATCTGCTGAAATTAACTTTTGAAAAAAATAGGGGTAGCAGGAGTTTATTAATTAATAAATAGTAATTAATAAATATAATGTTCGAAAACGTTTGAGCGCGAGTTATACTCGTACATAACCGATTTATTAATTAGCAAAATAGCTTTTTTTCTGTTGCTTTTAGTATGATTTTTCTATTCAAATGGATGGGGATTTATTTTGGTGACATTTGACGAAAAATTGGCTTTTAGAATCTGTCGGAATTTTCTACAAATTCCCAAAAGGAGCCGAGATACATGATTCAACCAATCAGCGTTCACAGAACATTGTCGAAAACAGAATTCAAACAATCACATAAGTTGGTGACATAAGTTGTTGTTGATTAGGTTTAGGTCTAAATATCCCAACAGGTGGAGCTGCTATGCTGAATTTTGCAGGATTTACACGGTTTTAACAATAGTCCTATCTCAAGAACTAATGCACAGAATTTAATAAAACTTTAGATTCTGTTAGACCTTGATATAAATTGGTGCTGATTCTTTTTAGTGTATGCGAAATCTTTGTGAGATAGAAGAAAGTTTTGGGATTGGCACATCCGACTAGTTTCTTTTACCTGAATGTGAAAGTTAAGAAATTTTTGAAATGATATTTGCAGGATTTAGAATGTTTGATTAATTTTTGTATCTGTGATGCGATCTTGAATTCGTTTGTCACCCAAAGGTGACATGTACTTTTTGATAAAATTTGTATTTTATTAGCTCTTTTTAGTGAAAACAATACAATACAAATTATGATTTTTTTTAATTATAACTTTACTCATGTGCATTGGAGGGTTAAAGATATATATTTTTAAATATCCCTTTTTGTCTGTATTTGCTGCAACGTATGAAGTTCCGTCAATTTCTTTGGCATATGCCAACTCCATTTTCAGCGGAGAGAGCTTCATGCATTCGTATAATTTTAACATTGTAATATTATGAAATATATTAATTATTGTCAAATATATTTAGACTAAATCAGTAGTTCTCGACCAGTTTACCGCGACAGAGTGGTGCGCCGTGAAAAGACCTCAGGTGTGCCGCGAAAATTTACATAATTTTTTTAAAGAATTAACATAAATATTTATACTTTAACATTTCAAAATATACGATTTGCGTTGAAATTAAGATTCGTGTCATAAATTCACATTATTTGAAAGTTTATTTCTCTGTGTATGTACTCTTTATAAGCGTATGTGAGGAAATCATAAAAATGGTTTCGCATCTTCGAGTAAATTTAATTATTTTAGGGGGAAATTATGTCTTTTGAAAGAAAATAATTACAATATAAAATGCAGTAGAAATAATCGTTGCCAAAAGATTTAAGAATATACCTATTCGAAAGTTTTATCTTACAAAGAAAATATTCTAATTAAGAAAAACTCAAGCTCGGACAAATCTTTAATTGATAATATATATAAAAGAGAAATATTAAAAAATAGAGTTAAAAAAATTAATCTTCTTACAAACTATAATATATTATTTTGCATTTTTTCGTTAGAATGGAGTATTTTGTTTGTGCTATTAAATTAATTAATAATAATAGATAATCCCTTCTCCTTTTTTCTCATCATCACAATTTTTGCGTTCGGCGGAAGTTTAATTGTGGGTTTAAGTTTTCCGTGATGTAAAAAATGTTGTGAAATTATTCAACGTAATTAGTTTGTATATTAATATGTGCCTTAACTGATGCATTAAAATTACATACTATAATGTAATAATCAAATATGTATATTAGCATTTAATGTCTGTAGGTTGTACTGATATATTAATTAATGTGCATAGTATTATGTAATCACTAATTATAAATTATGCACCGAGAGTCCCAAAAACAATGAAACGCGCTTTAATTATTTACCTGTTGTAGATATGTAGGCAATGTAAATTGCAAAAATGTTCAAAATAAGGTAGAACTAAAGACTATGTATATGAAGCATTCCTGTCATTATTTTTCTAAAAGTTACACTTTTTAAATTTTTATAAGGTCACTGGCTCATATAAGTTATATTTAGAAAACTGTTTGCCATACTCTGACAAGTACAGTAGTAAAAATTCCATTCTCCTGTTTCAAAACTCACCGAGTTATGATTGATTCTTTAATTTTTAGGAAATTCTGGAGCTTTCCAGCTCTAAAATATTGTGCTTCTGTTTTTAGTGTAGGAAATCTCCGAAATAATATAACCTTTGAAGTATCATAATTGAGTGAGTTTCAGTTATAGAATGTAACTGTTGTTGTTGTACACTCTAAAAACGACATTTTCAAAATTGAGCAAAAAATATTCAAATCTGAGTATGTCGCATAGTCAAAATGGCTCCGAATCAAAATTACTCAAGTTTGAAACATATATATACTCATTTCTGAAAACATGCACACACTCAAGAATAAAACATCATGTCCTCATATTTGAGTATGTCCATGTTTAAAAAATGAGTATAAACTGACTTTTATGTGCTCATTTTTGAGTATTTCCATATTTCAAAAATGAGTTTGAACTGATTCTAATCCTTTTTCATCATTTTTTAGTATGTCCATGTTTCAAAAATGAGTTTGAACTGACCTCTATGTGCGCAGTTTTGAGTATATCCATGTTTCAATATTCTGAGTATTTCTGGTATTTCAGAATTGAAGGCATTGGAAATTTGCATATTTGAAACAAAAAGTTTTAGAACAAAATGAAAACATCGATTTACTCAGATTTGAAAGTGACATTTTTCTCAATGTACTTGTATGAGCACTGTGTTTTACTGTTTTACTTGTATGAGCATAGAGAAAAATTTTCTAAATATGACTTATAGTACCCATGGAACGTATAAAAATTTAAAAAGTGTAAATTTTTGAAAATAAATGGCAGGAATATTTCATCAACATTGTCTTAAATCCTACCTTATTTTGAACACTTTTGAAATATACATTACCTACGTATCAACAACAGTTAAAAATTAAAGCACGTTTCAATCATTTTGGAGCATCCTGTGTAGTATCTGTATCACTATTCGTGAGTATTCTATATATGAGATTTAATAATGGTAATAATTAGTAGTATTTATGATAAGGTATGTTATATTAAGGATGCATAAATTAATTATGTCATAAAACAATGAAATTAAAAATTAAATTTAATGATCTGTAAATATGATATAGTTGTTACTGAACGCACGTAAATTAGGCAGTATATTTTATATATAAATGCGAATTTCTGTATAATAACAATTGTTATTATTATAAACTAGCTGAGCCGCCCGGCGTTACTCGTTATCAAGTTAAATGGGCCAAACCTCGTCGTAATCAGACCCATAGAACTGACATACTTTGAAATGAAATAAAAAAATATATCTCAAGTTATTATTCGAAAAGAGTGGTATACAACTCATACATTTACTTTAATGTTATAGAAGGTGATTATTAAGTTAATTATTATGTTTGGAATCAGTTTCGTTGAAATCCGAAAGTTAGTTGCTGATTTATGGAAACGGGGTGTCAAATAACGAAAAAACCGCCGCCAAGGGGCGCGCTGAAGTACTATAAATGCGATATTTAATTAAAAGCCGTTATCCCCCTCCCATTTCTGCAAATATAACAAATAAACAGTTAAAGAAATCTTCGATGTAAATTAGAGGCCCATTAGCGGGCGAAGCCCGCCATTCTTCTCCATCATAATATTATCTGTCATGTGGATTAAATACGATATTTAATAAAAATTAGTGCCCCCCCCCCATCTCCTCTTCTAAATTAATAAACGCTATTCGCATTTGGCAACGTTTCTTTATTAATTACACCATTGTTCATTAGCGTTTTATTTCTTTTTCTATACAAAAATAAGGATTTAGCTAAAATGAATAATTTCTTTAATAATTTGATATACCCTATAATAATACCACTCAATTTTTAATTCCATATTTTATTATATCTTCCTCCCTTCAATCAGAGCCTACGTCTGGCGTGAACAGGACATGTTAAAATCCCTTCTTTGTCTGCGACCAATTTAATGAAATATATTAATCAATATATCCGGTTGTAATATTTGATTTTTATGGAAATTAGATTTCTGGGTTCAGCGTATATTCTGTACATAGATGTGTAATTTTCAAACCTGTAAATGCAGTAGTTTTAATAATTGTATAGAAGCGAAAAAGAGCCTAGTCCGCCATTTTATATTGTGAAAAGGGTCATATTCCGTAGCCTGGAATTATCAAAACGTGTGCAAACTCCGATGCACCTGTCCTTTTGAAATAGAAATAAAATCATTTTCCATTTTCATTAATAAGTTTTTAATTAATATTTCGAAAAATTACTCATCGATTTTTATGAATTTTGCTTTTTTGAAATCGCGAAATTTTTTACGTCTGTACGTCGAATATCAACTCGATAAATGTTTTATTCATTTTAACAGGTCCGCAAAACTGTGAGTTGACTTTCAATCTGGTAGCCCCCATTTACAGTAACCCTCTTTTCTGTCTGGGTCCAATTCATAAGTTTGGTCAGTTTTTGACCGAAATAAAGAAAAGTTACAGTCCGATTTTCACAAAATTTGCATTTTTGGAATCGAAAAAATAAACATTAAAAAAGGTGTTCATTTATTGGACAGGTGTTCATTATAACAGCTGTTCATGGAAAAATAAACTGCGTATATACTGTGAGTTTCCAATCGATTCCTCCAATAGTTTTTTTATATTCGAGAATAAGTGAAAATTAGAATATTTCGTTGTCTAGAATTATTAAAACGGCAATTTCTTTTGTGGTTATGATAAAAATAGCCATTTTCGAAGCGCACTTTAATGAGTTTTTTTATGCGATGCCCAATGGGTTTTTAATTAATATCTTGGGTAATTATCAAAATATTAAAATTCTGAGCCTCAGGTGCATCAGGACATGCCTTGATTTACCAAAATATAAAATTTCAGATTTCTAGTTGCGCTAGATTTCGCTAGCCATCGCAGAAAGACAAACACACAGAGCGAAACGTTCGTTTATTTGTATAGATAAATTTCTTCCTGATTTTATCGTTGGCAAGCCAACTTTGGGTTGCCCGAGAAGGGAAGGTTGTGTGTTCGGTACTAGAATTGCACATGTAAATGTATAATGTGGGCCTTCGTTTCTCAGAGAATAGATGTACACACTTTGCGAATGTTTTTGCCATATGTGGACGTCTAGTCTTTGAAACTTAGCAAAAGGTGTGAGATATTTCTGAATCTATCCTCTTGAATCTTTTAACTTCCTTTGTGGGTGTGTTAGACGAAATTGGTGTGTTCTTACAAGTTTTTACAAGGGAATTTATTATAGTTAATATTGCACGTGGTTGTTTGTTATAATATGTGAGGTCTGGCTGATTTGAACAATGTACCTTCTCGGATATTCGGTAAGGAAATTGGAACCATTTGGGATTGATTTCCGTTAGAATTATTCAAGAGTAATGTATATTGCAGTCATCTTGATATTGAAAATGACTTTGATTTTTTAAAAGGAGATTCTTTCGGTAAGTAGTTCTGCTTCCATCCCCACTCCTCTCAAGTTGAGACTTAACTTAATGATTTTCAAGTGACATTTTTCAGTGTTATACCCTCGGCAGTTAAATAAATTATTTTTTTATATTAATTGTTAAAATGTGAGTGCTCATTGCTCTTGCTGACATGGAAGATTAAACATCGCCACCGCTACAAATTCACAACCCCAGCCCTCACGTTTCATTGTTCTAGTAGGGCTACGATTCTCCAAAACGTTTGCAGAATATATGCATAACATTTAAATTGAGAGAACTGAGAAGTTTTGCAAACTTTCACACGCATATAACGCTTAGAATGAACGTAGATGAAAAATTTGTTTCGTAGTCCACTCTTCAAACATATGTGGTACATTTAATGAGAGACCATATATTAAAACGAGAGATTATGTTCTCTGTAAAACTATACGTTAGCTATATATTTTTGTTACATAAGTCACATAATTAATATAATATAAATTTTGATTCTTTATCCTTTTGCGAAAGTTTTACAAACTTTTTCAACACTTGAAATACCAAATCCACCAATTTATCTCTTGTTGAACAACTAACAAATATTCTTACCCCCAAAATATCATAAATTTTTAATTGTGTTAAAACTGAACAAATCTACTTCTAACACGATTTGATGCAAAAAGTTATTGTAAACCAGTAAAGACCAAAAGTCGATAATTTTTATAACGGTAGTCTTAGTTTTTAAAAAAATAATAAGCATCACATATATATGACGCTTGTGCAAAAATATTAATTGTTTGCTATTCAACGCTGCAATAAACGTGGTATGGCGCTTTTACTTTTTTAGGTCGAATGACGCACATTTTCCGGTAAAAATTATTTTACTATTTTTTATCATATTTGGAATATTTTTTTAGTTCTATGTTGTTATTATATCGTGAGTTGTGGATGCTACGAAGTTTTGTAGTAAAGTTACAAAGTCCTTCTGTTATATTTTGTTTTGTATTTGATATGAAAATCTTTATCTTATAATTTTTCTTCATGTGAAAATGAGCTTAGATCCAGCGGTTAGTAAATTTCTGTATACTTCTGGATCTTTAAGGGTTAATATACGTTCAGCTCTTTCTAAGCGATATTTCTGAGATTAAAGTTTCCATTCCAACCTTGTGGTATGTGGGTAAGTATTTATTTTCCTGACTAAGATGATTTATACTTATAAGGGTGTGTTCAAACTCCTTTATACTAATAATTTTGAGATACACTATGTATATGTGTTCTATCCACATTTATTGTATTAAAAAGTATCGTATTTTATTACGATATCTATTAAATATTTATTTTCCTAGATGGATAATTTTTTTATTGTTTTGGAGAATAATGCTGTAGCTAATCTCCTTGGCATACTTTCTGAATGTAAATTTAAGCGTTGCTCGGAACAGGGAAACAAAGCAGCTTTGAATCGCGTCTATAGAACGTGAGCTAGAATGTACTAAGTTGATTCTGGGCAGTTCATTCTCATTTGGGGAGCAGATTTGATAGGCTTGAATTGATAGCTAATCTTTACGCATATATGATCATTGTATTTGACGATGTTTATCATAAATTTAGTAAATAATAACGTCGCATTAGAGGGCGCGTAGGCTATATATTTCTACATATGGTATAATGGAACAGCTTTGAATTTCAAACGTATACCAATGCAGATCTATAATCGTTCTCTTAAAAGAAATTATAAAAGAAATATAAGTTTTAGATTATAAGTATTTTTTTTTAAATCTGAAGAATAGAATAATTTTATAAGCATTCCTATTTGTATGATAAAAAATTCACTTTTTATTATCAATGTTGTTAAATATTTTATTTCCTAGGAGAATAAATGTATTTTTAATTTTCTCTTATTGCATGAATTTCGTTTGTAGTTGAGAATAATGCTGTAAACAATCTCTTTATCAAACTTTCTTAATGTAAGTTTAAGCATTATTATTTTAAATACATAATTAAAGTAGGTTTGAATTGCGTCTATAGAACGTGATCTAGAATGCACTAAGTAGTTGATTCTGGACAGTACAGTCTCGTTTGGGGAGCAGGTTTATAGGTTTTGGTATCTAATCTTTACGCATATGTGATCTATAGAGTTAGCAATGTTTATCATAAATTTGGTAAATAATAACGTCGCGTTGGGATGCGGGTAGACATATATTAATGTGTTACTTCGACATATCGTATGGTGGAACAGCTTTGAATTTCATATGTAGAATCAGTAGTATACTTATTCTCCACAAAATATTGTAAAACAAGTTTTTAGATTATATATATAATTTTTAATATGTGATAATTGTAATATTGTATACACATATCGCACACTTACTTACTCGTAATGTAAAGCTATTCAAATAATGTTATTTTTCAGATATTAGTACAGGTAATTGGCAAACATATTTCCCCGGATGTCATTAATAGCACATTTAAATATTTTGAAACCTGGACGAATTAGAGCTATCGTATTTACTTTATTTTTATATTTATTTTACTTTCCATCTGGAATTATGCAACCATATTGTTTGCAACCATATTATTTGCAAATTTAAAGATGTAAAATGCCTCATATGGAAATAATAAAAAATAGTTTTAAGCTTGGATTTAAAAGTTTAGAATTAATTCCCGATCCACTTCTATTGAGAAGCTATTTGCCCTCATTCTAAAAACGTTTTTTGTTTTCAATGAAAAATATTATTTTTTTAGATCTGGCTTTTTAGGAAAAAGTGTGCGATATCTGCGTATAAGTGATTGATATTTAACTTTACATTGCAATTTAATTTAATTTAATTCGAGATAATTACGTATTTTAAATTTTTACATATAAAACATCATTTTACAAAATTCTGAAAAGTCTGCATTGGCAATTCTTCTAAAAACGTACAAAACTTTATCAGAAAATATTTAATAAAAAAGTAACTGGAATTGAACAAATATATATTATTAAGGAAATGTAGTTTGGTATAATCTAACAATGCATGTAAATAATTAAATAATATATTTTTAATAAGCAATGTATCCACAAAAATTCACAAATTCCCCTTTAACCTGTCACATCCCAAGTTTACACCATTTACTGGCTCTGTAAATTTGACTTAACTTCTTTTTCATAATACATGATTTTTTAATTCGGTGCTTTGTAAATCTAATCTCAGGTTCAATTTCAAAGGGCAATCTTGTTTAATCATACTTTTATTTGATAAATGACTACTGTCCCAAAACATTAAGTCATGTCCAGGGACAAATAATTAATAACTTCTAAATAGCCCAACAAATGGCGGCAAAAAAAATTTAGTGTGAAAGTCATTGAGTGTTAGTCATTTTAAACGGAGTTATGTTACGTTAGTTACGGAGTTACGTTAAAATGTTGCAAAAATTACCTATGTAAAATATTTATTTCTTTTTAAATAACTGTGAAAAGTCATGGATGTAAAGAACACACAATCAGTTTCATAACCAAAATAAAAAAGGTTAAATATTATAAAATAGTAAAATTAAATAGATCAATATGCAATATTAATTACGAGAAACGTAACTCAACAGCAAGTCTATCACATCTTACATTAAGTCTATCACATCAAGTCTATAACATTTAGTGCGTTACAAATAACTTACATCATTTCCTTTATCATCATGATTACGAACATAACATCTATATATCGTAAAAATATAAAATTAGTGAAATCGTTCTTGTGATCCGGAAAAATATTCGCATGACGTTAGATAAGTCCTATGCAATATATATATATTTCTTATCCTTAATTTAAAAATACCTTTTCCAGAAAATTTAGCTCTGGAAATGTACGTTTCTCGAAGAATGACCCGTATTAAAAGCGCATTTTTACCTATTCGTAAAAATTACGCTTAAAAAACTGCTTTTCTTTTTAAATCATTATAGTCTTTAAAAAATAGAAAATAATGAAGATTTATGAAAATGCGCAAAAAAATTGTACTTTTACGGGCTGCATTGATCCGAGTAACTCAAATAAATTGTCGAAATTGGGTATTACGTTGTAAAATGAAAGTTGATGCAATTTTGACTATGTAGATGGTATCCGAATTACCGTAATTTCCAGTGTATAATCCGTGGATCAAACTATCATGTTTAGAGAAATTTTATTCAATAATTGAACTCGAAGTAAAATATTTACAGCGATGTAGTAGAAACATGGTTGTTTGATCCGCAGATTATACGACGGAAATGTCGGTAAATAGCAGGCATTATTTCCGATCGATTGCTATATGCATCCTTTTCATACGTTCATATACAGCAGAAATAGTAGGGGTGATCACTTTTTCTTTCAGGAGTGTACTAGAGCTCCTATACTACTTATAGGACCCTTATAAGAGCCTTAGAGTGTACTACAAAAATGAAAAATTTTGAAGATGGTTCCTCGTAACCCTATAAACGAATGGCTTTCAAAATACATACATCGAAGCTTGTGATACTATCGAATAAACTTTCGTGGTCCTGCATAGGAGTAATATTGCAAAGAACTACATGAAATGGAGAAGGTTAAATTTTAGATGTATTTTTTTTACTAAATGTCACTATATAAACTTGCATTTCTTTCATCCGCCTGAGGATCAAGAAGTGTCGTCGTTAAAGTTTAGAGCACATGCATTTATTTAGAGCAGGTTTTATTTCGAAAATTTCCAACATAAATGGACTGTTCAATCAATATAGCTTTTAAAATTTCCAACAAGATTGGACTGTTCAATCTTTATAGTTTTCAAAATTTACGAACATAACTAAATAGAAAATTCGAAATTTAGAAAATTATCACTAAAAACTGGTTTATCAAATGTTGATCTCAGCAAAAATGCGGTCTTCTTCCAATAAATTGTAAAGATTCCTTTACTAAATTCCATTTAAAAAATTAGGCTTCTTCACGATATTCCATTTAATAAATTGAAACCCTTCACAAAATTCCACTTAATAAAAATAAATCTTTCGCAATATACCACTTTTCAAAAAGAGTCTCTTCACAAAGTTCCAATTTACAAAAGCTAATTCTTCATAAATTGTTTATCTTTTTGAAAATTCAAATGTAATTCGAAATCAAAACAAGCTCACCAGAAAGAAATATTTTTGCAATAGAACTTAAAAATGTTTGTATTAATAAATGCTTGCTTTGGATTTGAACTTACATTAAAAAAGTATATCTCACAAAAATAAACTGCATTTCATAAAATTAAATCTTTCACAAAGTGGGGAACAAGGGAAAAAATATTTCATCGGCACCTATTTATACGAAAGTGAATTACTCTTACACACGGATTTACTACATATTAGTTTGATAGGAAATTATCGTTATAGTAAGCCGATTGGGAGATAATGGATTTGTATCCTGTGAACGTAATTTGGCAGAACTCTTTTGATTATAATGTGTGGTAATAAATATAGTAGTTGTCCTGTTGAAACGCTGTCAGATAACCAATTCTTCTCCTGTCATTTCTAATTTGCATTACCCATAATTAAATAAATTTCCCGTGATATAACATATATTGTAATTCCATATAGACTTGATATTTTACAAATCGGATTCAGCATTTGATTTTTGTTGCTCATCAATTGTTTTGCCGTCAAAAATTGAGTAAAGAGTCATTTCTTTATTAGACAAAGTAATGATATTCCTGAATTTAGTTAAATACCGTTATCTGGTATTACTTGGACCATGCGATATTACTTGCACCCAAAACAAAAACATGTCTTTAATCAGTCCTGTGTCTAGTGTGTTGAGAGTATTGACGTCATTCACACATACTCTAACAGGTAAAAGACTTATCTAGTAACACAGTAGACCCAGGACAGATTTTAAACGTTTTATGTTTGTTCCAAGTAGACCTCAGTTACGGTACTTATGCAGTTTCACAGAATGCTAAGAAGTTTTGTCGATTCCTTTCCCTAATAAACTAGTTCTTTTTCTTAACTTTGTCATTTAGATATGAACGTTGTATGTGTTTTTTGTGTTTTAATATACATTTTTATTAAAATGTAAATAGACTTTCAATTATCTCTCGTACACCACGTCATTGCTTGTTGTTAGAAAACATTTCAGGAATATACATTTATTCAGGTTTTTTGCTTGTCTGTTTCCAGGCATTTTACGCAAAATTGCAACAGTGATGTGCCACGCTGTAACATACTGTGAACTCTATATGTCGAATAATGATTATCAAATTTTAAATAGTTTTTCAAAATTATCCCTTCCATACACAATCAAAATGTTTTTCTTTAATACGTTTTGAGTCTATAGACATCTTTTTGAGAGGGTGATTTTTAAATTCCAGAATATGTTCCATGTCAGATTCTTTTTGGACCCATTTACTGCTACCAAAAGTGCCGACTACGAGGAGTTAATAGGGCACGTGTCTTCTCTGGAAGTTTTTCGAAGAGGCGTTGCCTCCCTTAAAAGTATTAAAAAAATGGAATTATTTCACTTTATTTGTTTTATTAACCTGTACGAAATCCATGATCGACTGTGTCCCCCCTCCCCCATGACATTTTAAAAAGTCGACTTTTCTGTCTGCTTTATTGAAGTAGTGTCGATAGCCTTACAACATCATGATCAAAATGTAAATATTATTGTCGTCATTTACTAGGGTAAGTGTTTCTTATCCAAGTCAGTGTGATGTCAACTTGTCCCATTTTGTGATGAATTCCAAATGATTAAAATCTTGGTCATGGTGACTTCCCAGTCAGTGACGAATTAAAGAAGTCACTTGTTCACCATTGTAACTGCGATGCTTGTGATAATTTGTGACGTCATAGTGACGTGACATTGACTGGATATTGTGAAAAAGTTACCATGCATTCTTTTTTCATGAAAGACATAATTTTATAAGTGTTTCCATGTGATAGTCAAGTAATACATACTGCGGATTTATTTGCAAAGTGATACAACCAATAAAAAACATTAATTTAAAAATAATGTCAATGAATCTCAAAAGCACGATTCAACCATCAACTTTTCGCCAAAAATACATTAAAGTATTTTTTAAGCCTATTTAGAATGGTTTTCTCATTTTTCACATCTAGCATTTAAGAGCACTCTTTCCTTAAAAAAATAATCATATAAACAGTTATTACATATCTCATATGAATATAACCAGTTAGAGTTTTTTTTTCTGTTTAATGATGCTCTCAGTTTGACTCAATCGATGTGACTTTTGACCGATTTCAGCCCAGTGTAGTTCAGTTGTACGGGAAGATGGGGGATGAAAGGGACATTTTGTCTTTATAAGCTTATAAAATAATGACACTAAAATATATCACTTTCAATTTTGTGTTTGATTATCGTCTAAACCTTTGCTTTGATACCAGTAAAACCTCTTATACTCAAGTACAGTAATTCAAAATATATACGTATTTCTAAAAGTTGGGAGAAATGTCCTTTTAACCCCATTGTAGGGGGGGGAGGTACACTATGAGGGGTTAAAAGGGACACACATAATTAAAACTCTTTTATGAACATTTTTACTTTTTATTTGAGATTACATTATTCAAAAATAAAAGACAATAGTACACAAATAAAAATAAAAATTATTGCAACACATGAATAAGTCCAAAACAAGAAAAATAACATGTGCCTACTTGATATAAAGCAAATTTAAATCAGTCGAAAATTTCTAGCTGTCTCCCCAACAGTTATGGGTTTAGGTAACTTAATCACAATACCATTAATATTCACGTCACTAATGTCACTAGTATCAGGAAATACAGAGTGATTTGATCCTGCTTTTATCCTCAAAAAATTGACTTCAAATTCATTACGATTGATTTTTTTTTGTAATTTTCCCAGCATACATTACTTATAATATTTTTTCTTTAAACCGCACTAAAACGAAATCATCAACGTTTAAATTACCAGAAGTTGAACCAGATCACCATTTCGTGAACCGCTTCTGGGACTACTAGTACTTTCTGAGATATCTAAAAATACAATTCAAAGCAATTAAATATTCATATGCCAATTTTCTTGTTTGCACAACTGTCAAACTAGTTCATGTTAGATGCTTGGAGCAAATAGGAAGCTGACTCTGTTTCTTGAGATTTACTAAAAACTTTCATATTACCAATTAATGGGGAATATTGAAATTCTTCTGCTTGTGCATTCTTAAATTTTAGAACAAGTCTTACTAAATAGGACTTTGCAATGCCGTATGCTTTAGCTGTTGATAGCTGTTCCTCTATTTCAGCTACGGGAACAATAATTTTTTCTTCAGTAGTTCGATTTTTCTCACTTTTCCTTTTATGTTTACAAGGAATATTGACCTTTTTCTGTAAAAGAATTTTTTCTGGACTTTTTCTGTATTTCTGGAAAAGGAAAAAAATGCCTAAATACTAGGTGTACGTTATTGTAATATTTGTATACTTTTGTTCTACTTAATAATGCATACATTCTTTCTACATAAAAAACTAAAAAACGTAACTTAAATTTTACGAAACGTAAATAATATTTTGTTTGAATAATTATCAAAAACTAGGGGTTGAAAGAAAGCGACACGTCCCTTTCAACACCTTAGTTATTGTCCCTTTCACTCCCATATCTACCTAGCTAAATTAAAATGGTATTTATACATATGACAGTATTTTAGCTAATAAAATATACTGCTATTCACATAAAGTGCGTACTTTACAGTGATAAATAACATAAATATTATAATGATAAACACAGTTTTACTTTATGAAGAGAAAAAAAGAAAAGCAACATCAAAACTTGCATTTTATATATCAATACAGCCATTATATATCAGCCATTTTAGCTTTCATCACTTACAAATCTAAAATGGCTTATGTTACTTATAAGGATTATTAAGATAAAACAAGTATCGCCATCTATTTAGCCAAAATTGAAACTTTCAACATTTTACTTTCTTCCTGAAGTTTTGAGTGTCCCTTTCATCTCCACGCTCCCCTATTTGTTTGCATCCAACTGATCACAGATTACGTAAATGATCTCAGTGGCATGTTCATGTTCAATGCTCAAAAACTTCCATTCTTTACCCTAGAACAGTAGCGTGTTTAAGTTCACCTATTTCATTACATGACACCAGTGAGTAAAATTTACACACAGTACCAATCAAGGGTTAAGAAATAAACAACCATCATGGTGAGTTAAAATATAAACATCCTTCTTGTCAACAAACTATACAAAAAACTTAACAAATCGTATAAATATAGGCAAACAATACAACGTTTTAGGCACTAGAACTTTTAACTAATTGCAGAGTATTTTCGGTGGCATTCGATTTACCATCATTCTTTACACTGATGACAGTACGCTCAGTGCTATGGAAGCGAGTCTGCAATTAATTTAAAAAATTCTGGTGCTTAAAACGTTGCTTTGTCTACCTATATTGTACAGCGCCAAGCATCATCTTAATTTTCAAATTGCATAAATATCCACATTTGTATCTGTTTTAGCCGCAAAATTATCAATGCAAACATTTAGAGGTAATAGTACACGTCAAGACAAAGCAAAATGCATAGGAAACCAGGGTTGTAATCTATTTATTTGGTCAACAATACACGGTATCTCACTAGAAAGCTAATCCGAATTTTTGTTCATAAATTCCGTGTAATGAAAATACGCAACAATAGTTTCAGCACATTTATTTCATTTTAAGTTAAATGTGATGACATTGGGATAAGTGCTGGAAATGGCCACCGTTTACGTTCAAACAACTATAAGATAGACACTCCATAATTCAGTTTGCATCTGGCAGCACATACGGTATCACTGCCAAAATTACATTGCGCTTTCGCTTCTTCCCATGATGTCTTCACATTTCTCAAAAAACAAAATAAGTCTGTTGAAAATTCGCAAAAACATCCTTATTAATGTTAAAGTTGTAAACGAAAATTCGGGTTCATCTGGAAGTATGACTTTCAATTTTTAACACGTTCCAACATAATTAAAAAGTGTTTATGACTTCAGATTGTCTGGTCGCTCTCTATCTCGAGTAAATACATTTGGATTATCATGTAATTAATATATGACATTACGGTCTACTATGGCATGTTCGCTATTCCAAATGAATGTGTAGCATTTATAGTTTGTTTACAGGGACACGCAAAAGAATTCAGTTTCATTACCGTCTAAGTGGAAACTCCTTTGCAATGAATTTTAATAATCTTACACTATTTTAAACATATTAAAATTGACATACATCACTGAGGTTCACTACAAAATGCTTACTGTAGAACATGGTGTGCATAGTATTTATCGTTCATTTACAGGGACACGCAAAATAATTCAGTTACAGTACAGTCTATGAACGATAATTGCTCGAAGTGAGTTTTCAGCTATGGTATACGTTTTTAAATTTAACTAATTTTTTATCTATACGGGATGTGTTTATTACTTGCTGTGTGTGTAAATTCTATAGACCATATACAGAGCTACACAAAATAATTCGAGTGAATTTCAGTTGATTGACGGAAATTGCTGAAGGGGAATTATCAAACTGAACTGTTAAAAATTTGCAGCGAACTATCCAGTTATTCGACCGTTTTTATAGAAAATGGTTACGTAACCGTAATTTAACTAAATTCTGACCATAATACGGAGAATAATACGGTCAGACTAGAGTTAAAATATGGTTATGTAACTGTTTTCTATAAAAATGTGGTCGAATGCAGGACAGTTTACTGCAAATTTTTAACAGTGTGTGTTATGCGTTTCCAAACTGAACTAAATTTTAGTATACTATGTAGTATATACACATATCTATAGATCATATACAGGTCTTCACTGAAGAATTTGGAAGCTTTTCCGTTTATAGGTGGTAATTGCTGAAATAGAGTTTTCAAATGTGTTATGCATTTTCCAGATTGTGTACTTAGCTATCACCTTTCACTTTATAAAACAGTGAAGTTTTTTTACAGTATTCGGAAGTGTTTCGTAATCTATGCTTGACACATGATTTTTCTTTCTTGTTTTAACTGAATAAGTGAATTGAGACGTTTTCTTCCTACTTTATAAGGTCTTAGTTTAGACAGGTATTATCTCCCTAAACTTTCGTACTAATACTTGCGTAACTTATTGTATATATTTTACTCCTAATTAGAAATTATTTATCAGATATTTATCCATTTTACACCCATTCTTTAAAACATAATTTGATGAATTGTCTCAATTTTGTAATAAGTATTGGATATATTGCACTTAGTATATGTTATATATATGTCACGAGTACATATATTGTACTCGTGACAGATAATACCTGTCTAGAGTAAGATTTTATAAAGTAGGAAACAAAAGTATCAATTCCCTTACTCAGTTAAAACAAAAAAGAAAAATCATGTGTCAAGCATAGTATATTATTCACGCAAATGACAATTTTATAGAATATTTTTCACATTATGAATGAAATATGCTCCTTGATAAGGTCTTCTAATAAGAAAAAAGAATATCGGGATTATTTTTTATAAAAACTATTCCCTTTTTATATTTTTAGATATGTTATTTGCAACCTAATATGAAATGTTAAACTTTTGCCCTTTTTGGCGATTTATTTCGGAAATAGCAATCACATTTTTGGCTACCACTCTTTTTAAACAATATTCTTCGAGGTAGATTTCTGTTTAAAAAGTTTCAGAAATACACTACGAAAATTATTGTTCTGAAAAATTGGTAGACAAAGCTTAATTTTGAAATAGTAGTAGCGACAAACAAAGGAGTGCAAATGGTTAACAAAAGTATTTTTTGCCTTTTTTTTTAACCTACAAAAATTATTCGTTGCATCTGCCATAAGAATTTATTTTTTTTGCGATATAAATGAAAATTTAACTAATTCAACCTTATTTGAAATGTACTTAAAGTTATCTACAATATTTAAAATCAATTATTAAATATTTCATGAACCATTATGCAGTTACGTGTAACTATAACAGTTATCGATTATATATACAACATAACTACATTTATAGTTAATATATATATTCTGCTTTCAAGTATCTAAATGACTATAAATTATTCCCCTTCCACATACGTACAGAGATAAATATAACCTTTGACAGAATTTGGTTAATATATAATTCTCAGCCGGTCTTTCATTTATTTTAAATATTAATATCAATAAATCATAAGAGAAGTTAAAATTTCTGATTTTTTTATGTTTATACTACATTTAAAGGATTCGGGGTTTTGGATGAATGTTTTTAATGTTGTTTTGTTGATAATCGTTAGTTTTTTTTTTGCAATGGTAAGGATTATAATAAAAACAATGATAACTAAACATATGTGTTTCCAAATTATTCATTGATTGTAGAATATTGTTACTGCATACTTGTGAATTAGGAGAGATTGCTAAAAGAATTCAGATTGTTTAATTGAAACAAAGCTGCCCGAATTCACAAACGTTAAAGATGTCAAATTACAAAATAAAAAAACAGTTTTTTTAATTAATAATCAAGGATAGGTGTCTAATAAGAAAAACCTAGATAAAAAAAATTACATTTACATATGCGTAATCTGTGTATTTTTCTTGTTTAAAGGTCTATCTACGATGCATGTCCTTTTTTCCTCTTTTTATTTTGCTTGTCATTTATTTAAAATAAATCAAATAGGATAAGAAAATCAATGTTTTGTTTGAGTACATTGTGACCAAAATGCTGTTTGAAATCTTGTTTTATCAGTTTGTTTATATACAGGATAAATCAAAAAAGTGTGGACAAACTTTAATGGGCGGTCGAGCACACTACAGCAACAACAACAAAATTCGTTTTGGAAACCAGGGTAGAAACCATTTATTCAATTAAAAATACAGAGTGTCGCAATCCCATCCGAAAACAACTATTATTCATAACTTTAACAAAAATAAATATATTTTGAAAATTATTTCAACAGGCATTGAAGGACATTGACACCTTGTTTTGTAAGAAATGTAATGACATTACGAAAAGAGCTGGAAGAACACAGAAATTCGATACGTGATAGTGTATGTAATCTACATTACGTTATGGGAAATGACGTGTCTAGTTCAACGCTGTTTAGAAGCGGATGGTGCCAATTTCCACCAATTCCACTGATATCGTTCATTTTACGCAAAAAGGCAAGTCTTCTGCAAGTTTCGTTAAAATATCTTTATTATTTAATATATTTTATATCTTTATATGTATATAGGGTTATTCTAAATGATGGACCCATTTTCAAAAAATTGTATTTATTAAAGGACAAATCCAAAATGAACAATCTTTATACCAATGACAAGAGGAAGTTTCAAAGTTTTTTTATGACATTATAAATGTTCAATGTGTCCACCGTTTGCTGCACGGCAAACATCTACGCGATAGCCAAACTCGTCCCACACATGAGAAAGCGTATCTGCTGCCTCACTCACAACTGACAGTGAAACGAAATCGCGGCCTATTACCGCGCGACCTCTACCGGCCGCCTCTGGAACCATCACCGCTTTGAAATCCGTGCACTCAGTAACAGCAGATACGCTTTCTCGTGTATGGGACGAGTTTGGATATCGCGTAGATGTTTGCCGTGAAGCAAACGGTGGACACATTGAACATTTTTAATGTCTTAAAATTTTTTTTGAAACTTCCTCTTTTCATTGGTATAAAGATTGTCATTTTGGATTTGTACTTTAATAAATACAATTTTTTGAAAATGGGTCCATCATTTAGAATAACCCTGTATATAAAAATATATATACAGTAACCCTCGATATATCGCTCTACTTGGAAGATAGGAAAACAGCGCGATATACGGAGGGGAGCGATATAACGTGGGGGGTGAGAACAGTCTTTGTAAATGAAAATAAAAAGCCCTAAATTAAGCTACGAGGTTTTCGATTTAATACTTGTTCAAACAAGCTACAAGTTCAACACAAAAGAGATGGTAAAATATCAAAACATTACAAAACCGTACATGTACAGTATACATTTCACTTGCATTTTATAGTATTTTCTGAAAATAAGAATCCAGAGTTGTTTGTTTTGGATTTTCTTTGATTATCTGCTTGCCACTGGAAATTAAAGAACGAAAATGGACTAATTGCATTTCAGTTATATGCTAAGACTTCGATGTTTCAAAAGTTTTATATGCTTTTTTGAGGAAATAAATTTATCGGAGGGACAAGTAAAAAAAGAGCGAAATAGCCGAATGGGCGATATAACGAGGGGTTAATGTATTATCTTTTATATCTTTATATACACATATGTTATCTTTTATATCTATCTATCTATATATATATATATAGATATATATATATATATATATATATATATATATATATTATCTTTTATATCTTTATTTATTTAATATCTTTATAATCATTTAAGTTATCATAAAAAGCCGTGATCGGTTTTGTGTGAGACACACTGTATTTTTACTGAATAAATGGATTATGTTCCTATACAAAAATTGTTTAGTGCAGTGTATTTTATCAACCCTTAATTTTTTCCAATATTTCTAATCACACTGTATATAGTGTTTATATTTTAATAAAGGCAAGACTATGATTTTAAAAAAATGTTCTTTAGTGACTTATAATTCATTAAAAACCATTAATTTAATTCAAATTATTTTTAGAAGGAAATTCCCAAAACACAGCACATACTGCACACGTGTCTATAGAGATGTACTGTTTAAGATAATAAAATATTTACTATCGGAACAAGAGCTTCCCGCGCTGAGGCCCTTCACAAAAGGGTCTCGGAGTGTAGAAACGTTTCCGTAATGGCGGGAGCTGCGTTTATTTTCTCTTCTAAAGAAATCAGGGGAGAATTCTCAGTGCTGACAACCGATTGATCTTTAATCGCAAAATTGGACGCCTAGGACGGCTTTCCACAACGGGAACTTCCTCTAGTCACCCGATGCATTCACTTTTCCTCGCGGAATAAGGATTCCTGATCTACAATTAAAAACTGTCAAACCAAACTCATACACAGACTAAAAAAGTTATATAATTTATTTACATAATATTTATACATATATATATATATTACTGATACTTTAAAAACTTAAAGATTATTACTTTTACTCTAATTATTTAAAGAATAAAATTCTGAAAACAAAGCACATAATGTACACGTATGTTTAGAGATGTATCTTTTAGGGTAAGGAATTATTTACGTCTATCACCCAAACTATAAATAAACCTTTTTCAGAATCTAACTTTTGTTCGAATCCAGCATAAAATATTCTTCCATATTCAAAGTTCCGAATTCTTCTATTCATTTAAAGCAGAGATGTGTCTAACAAAACTTTGAAGTTCTTTGAAATATGGCATAGACGAAAGCCAAAATCTTTCTTTACGGCTCCCTATTCTGTAACTAAACATTCCGCAGGAAAGTTATACCTTGAGAGAACCTACAAATGATATTTCTTAAGACCAAATAAGCTCGAAGAAAAATTTTATCTCTTCTTTTCTAACGTACTAAGATACTTTTATGAAATACAATATTTATTTATTTTTATGGAACACAATATTCCATTCTTTGGGATTAAGTATTAAATTTTTTTTTAAAGATTTGTAAAAGTATATAAATAGTGGAAATAAGTTACACATAAAGCGATAGATAGATATAAATATGAGAATTTAAGTATATATTATATTTAAATCATAACAATAATCATTCTTATGGTTTCTTTATATGCATACCATAATTACCTTATAGCTGTCAATAACGCATATATTTATTTTTAAATAATGCAACATACATTAAATAAAATGAATCCTTATAAGTGGAGAATAAATAATATGTCAAAAAAGCATTTTAATATTTTTGTCTAAGCATTTTTTTCAGTTACGAATTGTTCCAGGATGTTTATATATATATGTTATATGTTATGTATGTCTGGATTTATATATATATATATATATATATGAGAGAGAGAGATGGGGGGGGAGATGGGGGGGAGGAGAGATGCTGTTGTATGAATCAACTTCCCCCTGTGATTTTTTTTTTTTTTTCGGAGCAAAAAAGTAACTGGGGTATATGCAGTTGAGTCTAAACAAAATGCAATTGACGCTTGCAACACTATCTACCCTATTATAATTCCTGCCTTAAAATCGAACCTCAAAAACTCGGAAACGACAGGGCGCAGGGCTATGAAATTTGGCACAAGGATTGCTGGTAGGGAAACCACGAACGATTGGGACAAAAAAAATCGAAAATTTTAAATAGATTGTTTTTTTTATTTTATGTTTTTGACGAATTTTTGTCTTTTTTTATGATGAACCCGTAATCGCGCGAGTTCTAACGAGTTCTAAATGTTTACTGCACTGTGAGATATACATATTACGTACGCCACGCTGCAATACTATGAAGCTGTAGCAGGTATTACGATAATTAATTTACCTCGCATGCAAAAAATTAGAGATTATTTATAATTGCGCTTAATTATTACTTTTTTGAAAAAATAAAGAAAAACGTGTTATCACAAAGATCAACAAAACTTTTTATTCTATTTATTCCCTTATTCCAAAGATATCGTTTTATCGTCTGCTGCCATAGCAACATGATAAATTAAATTTCATTAAAAAATGCACAGTAGTAGAAAAATATTTTTCTACATTTTACATAGATACATTTGGTTGTACTGACTTTTATTTTTAATTTTGGTTTTAAAATTAAATTCATGAACTCCCGTGCGTAGAACGGGTTAAACAGCTAATTAGTTACTAAATTACAAAAACATTATTAGAAGAGCTCAATTATGTACTTCAGTTGAAAAAAGTACTCTGGAAATGATTTGTAAGTTGCATTTTTTTACTCTAGTTTGGAGAATTTAAAATTACATTTGCTCTTTACATGATCTCTGCCTTGGATGTATTTGTGATGCATTTTTTTCATAGTAATTAATAAACTTTTGACCTCAAGAACTCCATTATCAGTATGTACATAATCCGTATTTTCACTGATGAAATATCATTTTAAATTGTAAGAAAAACTGGTACAAATCAACTTTATTTCTTTCTTTATAATTCGGTTGTTTTTAAACATACGCAGTTTTTTGTAATGATATTGCTGCCCCAAAAGCAAAAGAAAACACTAATTTTGTCTACGCGGTCAGATAAATAAAAAAAAAGAGTAACCTTTTAGAAAATTAATGTTAATTTTATTAACATAATCTTATTTTGAATATTTTTGCGATTATCATTGCCTACTATCTCCAACAGTACATAATTAAAGCGCGTTTCAACATTTTTGAGATGCTGCTTCATTTTAAAACTGCTCCTTAGTGTTATGTACATAGTCACGTTATATATATATATATATATTTATTTATTTATTTAATATTCAAAAAATAAGACTCAGCGTAGGTCTTTTTTACTGAAAATTGCATTAATGAAATATCGTAAATATGAATAAATGTTTTTCTGAATTTTTAATGGTGTTCTTAAGCATTTTTCTCAAAACAAATTTTTATAGTCTATATGCAATTTTAAAATGCTCTATGCATTAAAATTTTTGTTCAAAATTCTTATTATCTCTAAGAAACAAACTTTATACATACTTCAACAAATCCGTGCATCCGTTCTGGAATGTTGGTTTATTACGATTCTCAAATTAGTAATTAATATGTAAACTTTTGATGAAAAATCAGTTTCGTGCCAGTTTTTTTTTTTTTGATAAATTTTCAGTCGGATTAAAAAAAAAGTATGAAGATTGTTTTATAAAGTACTTTTACTTCATAAAATCAAATAATCGGTCAAGTGCGAGTTTTACACGCGCACAATGTGTTCCACACAATAAATTTTTTAATTACTATGACTCGTGTGTAAAACATAAATGCATGATACTTCAACAAATCCGTGAAACCGTTTTGGAATGTTGGTTTATTACGGTTCTCAAATTAGTAATAAAGTATATGAAAGTATATGGATATGTAAACTTTTGATAAAAATTCAGTTTCGTGCCAGTTTTTTTTTTTTTTTTTTTTTTTTGAGTAATTGTCAGTCGGATTTAAAAAAAGTATGAAGATTGTTTTTTAAATAAAGTACTTTTCATTCAAAAAATCAAATAATAGGTCAAATACAAGTTTTACACGCGCGCAATGTGTTTCATACAATAACTTTATTAATTACTATGACTCATGTGTAAAAATATGCGCATGATACTAGCAGGCATGTTTATTGAAGTGATTTGTAATCGAAAAGATTTTTCATTATAAATGTTTTACATATTGATTTACATGTTGTCTTAAAACAACTAACTTTTAATATATTGGAATTATTCTATAAATTATTTTTCAATAACTGCCTTCAATAATAGCCTTGAAAATTTGAATTCAATTGGAATGAAAAACGTTGACTATTTATCACTATGATTCGCCTTACCTAAAACAAAGATTTTGTACAAAGTTTAAACTTGGCATTGTTCCAAGCGCGCTGCGAAAGGAGGTCGCAAAGTTGCAACGACTCTTTGGTCCATGCCGCGTTTTCCTAGATACCTTTTTAATTAATATCTCGGCTAGTTAATGACATTTTTTCTAAAATCGTTATCAACAAATATTGGATGACTCCGCAGCGATAGAAACCTCGAGTGCCCCTCAAGTCCCCCGCTGGGCTCACGCAAGATAAAGCTTGTGTTCAGTGGAAAATGCGATTTTCTCAAAAACTGTGGGACCTAGGATAATCGCTGTAGTTTTCCTGTAAGGTTTAATTAAACTCCCACTGCACCTAATTTTCTCATAATTTTAGTTTCAATAGATTCGGAAAGAGGGGAGGGGCATATTTTTGCAGTACATTTTCGACGATATCTCTGAAAATATACCTAAAATTAAAAAACAAAATATTTTTTTTAGTTCGGAGATACGAGATCTTTCAAACGCAACCCCACAAGATAGACAAAAAATATTTTTTCAAGTAATTTAATTAATCCCTAATTTTTTTCCTAAAAATATTTGTGAATGGCTAATAATCTGTAAATATGTGGGTACAATTGCATTAATAACTCTGCTAGGTTTTACCTTTCCAAAATCCATAGTTTTAGATTAAAAAAAAGGCTGTGATAGACGAAAAGACAGAGACACAAGTGATCTTATAATGGTTATGTATTAATTTTTTAAGTGCGGAACCCTAAAAATGAAGAAATATTTTCAAAATCGGAGCGCATGGAGCATTTAAACAAAATTTAAAACTACTTAATATTTTAAATTTTTTTCAGTTAATTGATTGTTTTTTAAATATTAATGGAATTCGTGTTACCTAACTCTTTTTTGGAATAACATTAATTATGAAAAATATTTTTTAAATAGAACCGTCACCTAAATAAGCATAAATCTAAACGACACTAAAAAAAAGTTCAGCATAAAAGTGATGAACTTGTAAACAAGTAAATATATTATGAGATGTAGAATGTAATTTATAAATTATTCCGGACAAGCCCTGAAAAGAATAACTTTTCCTAATCTTTTCATATTCCCTTGAGATTTCCGTGTTCTTTATTGTTATTATTCCCAGATAATAATCATCGATTTTTCTATTACCGAAACTTTTGAGGAACACGTGCATTAAAATCACTGATGCCATAAATCTTTGTTATAAGTATATGGAAAACTGAAACAATGATATTTTTATTTAAAACATTTGCCATTGTCGCAATAAACAATGCACTTACATAACAAATCCGTGAAAATAACTTTATTATAAAAATTTTGTTATTCATTTTCAATGTAGGAAACTCCCAATGATCTCTGAATACAATTTTATCTAATAAAAAGTTTTGAATATTTAACTTGAGTTTCATTAATTAAAAATAATATATTAATTTAAAAACAAATGTATGCAAATATTTTTAAAACTATTACTATTGATTCCAAATGTTAAAATGTCCCATTCTCATCTCTATATCCACAATACCTCTTTTGAATATTGCACTTCCAATTCTATTCATTAAAAAAAATCTTAATTTTTACTTGAAAGAAAGTATTTGGTAATTTAAAAAATATATGTGTTTGTAATTCATAGTAGGAATCATTTATTTAAAATGTCAGAATGTTTAGAGAATAAGTGCAAGAATGTCAATCTTAGCCATAAATGTTTAACTATTAAGGTTGTATGAAACAAAAATTTTTTGAACATGTAATTAAAAAATGTATAAATAAGGATGTACGTAAAATCAATCTAGTATGAAATGAAATGTGATATAAACAATAATCTATTGAAAATGCACTAAAATTTATGAGTGTTATTAAAAATGTTGTTACGTTTCAAAAATAGCTTCGGTTTAAACACGCTGATGATCATTAAGATCATGGTGCAACATAATAGAAATGCAAAATAGCAACGTTAATAGCACCAGAAATTTCAATTTCAATTTCAATGCATACTAGTTTCGGTAGCATTTAGCATACCGTCCTCAGTGCAAATAATGGCGGAAATTTGATCACATATATAAGAGTGATTCGGATTCAAACGAAAGGTTTATTGACCAATAGGAAAACAGAAGACTCCGGGAAACAGCCAACAGGAAAACAGCAAAGGGGTGGATTCAAGTGAAAGGTTTATTGCCAATAGGAAAACAAGAGATTCCGGGTAAACAGCCAATAGGAAAACAGCATAGGGAATGGAACTGAAAAAAATGAAAAAAGCTTAAAAATCTAAGAAAAAGAGGTTTTTATGTAATGTTTCCAACAATCATATAAAGGGGGAATGGCGAATTCACAATTAATAATATTTCTAAAAATTTTATAAATATGAAATGCTTCAAGAAAGTTCAGCCTATGAATGTTTAGACATTATTTTAGCAAAATTAAACACACTGATGTTTCAGTTCTTTCTGCATTTTATATGACCATGCACCACTCATAAACAAAATGAAACAAATAATTTTTACGATAAAAACAAACTGATTTCAAGTTATCGCGTCTAAACTTATTGCATTGATTAAGGTGAATCAAATGAAAACCGAACAGGAGCCACAGAATGAAATGACATGGTTTATTTCAAACACAATCTCCAAATATACACAAGCACCTGTCCCACTGTTTCATCAAATGATGAATACCTTGCTCATAGAAGTCGTTTGACGGAAATCAGAACCAATTTCGCACATTGTTCATGATTTCGCTGTCCGAGTAGAAACGGCAGCCCTTCAAAGCCTTCAGCGGACCAAAAATTGGATAGTCACATGCCGAAAGATCCGAGTTAAACGGTGAGTATTCCAAGACTGTCCACCGAAACTTCAGCAGTTTCCTTTGCGGAAGTAGTTATGTCCGTCCTGCACACGAGTCAATGACAGTGCAGGTGCTCCGTACACTGCCTTCATGCGCCGATGTGCTTCGCGAAATCAAACTTCTTCTATCACTAAATAACGAATAACACTCAGTTGCTCTTTTTTACTCGCAAACATTCCGCAAACGCAGATGAACAAAAACAACTGATTGCCTGACGGACGAAACTGCTGCACCAGAGCATATCACGTGATTCACAGTGACTACCTTGGCAAGTTCATTTCCTCAGTAGGGGTTATCTTCCTTACATACCCAGTCTATCCTGTACACAAAGTTCACCACACTGATACAAAAATAAACAAAATTATAACCATTGTTCCGTTTTCATTTGATCCACCCTTATACTTATTACTCGACAATTGGCAAATTTCAGAGAAAGCGCTTTGGCAACTCCACCGATCTCGCAAGCTTTTTAGCCTACCTTGACCACATGGCAGTTCGATAATTGGTGAATACAAACAACATTTCTTCATCAAGTGGTATCCAAGCGGGGGTGCATGTACCGCGGATTGCCTGTTTAATAGGCTGTGTTTGGGCACAAAAATATTTTTGTGTTTGTGGCACATCTTCTCTAATCCTCATCCATTTCAAATCCCATTGATTCCAATATTTTGACGAGAGTTAGATGATGTTATTTTCAGATTTTTAATGTAAATAAAAACTATACATGTTAGGACGATTATTTTAAAAACGCAAAATATTAATGAGTACCTTAACACCATATTCAAACTTCGTCACGATTGAACAATTTTTATAAAAATGGAGCCTATAAAATAAAATAATAAAAGAAAACAGGCAAAAAGACAATATAAGATTTCTGGATCCTAATGGAGGGCAATTCCATGTTTAATGAGACACGATTTCCAAATATTGAATCATCTTTTTGAAAAAGTTTTATACATCAAAATTTTCAGAATTGATTGGAATTTATTTTGAGAAAATGGATAAATTTCTTATAAAATAAGACATATATTGGGTTATTAAATGTAAACTCCAAGAAAAACTTTTTATATAAAACTTTTTACTACTGGGATTTGCACATGTATCCACATTTCATTTATAAGTTTAAAAACTCTGTAGCTGCAAATTAAATCAATTTTACTTTCTCTACTGTGTGTCATGCTTATTTAAGCATAATATAATGATTTTTTAAACATACTTCATAATAGAAACTGATTTTTTTTAATCTATACTAATATTATAAAGGAGTAAAGATTGTTTGTTTGTTTGTTTGTAGGGGGTAATCTCTGGAACTACCGAACCGATTTCAAAAGTGATGGTGGCAAATTGATGGTGACAACCCCTGCTCCAACATAGGATATATTTTATGTCGGTGCCACTAACCCCAGGGGGGTGCAGAAGCGAAAAACGTTCTAAAATTGCGATTTTTTTTTATACTGAAGGAGCTAGAAATTTGAAATTTGGCATTGTAGTTACTTATAAGATGTAAATGATCTCTAAGAACAAAATAAAAAAAATTCGAAATTTAAAAGGGTGAAATCAGCGAAAAGCGTTCTAAAAACATTCTAAATTACAATTTCTATGGAATCTCTGGAACTACCGAACCGATTTCAAAAGTGATGGTGGCAAATTGGTGGTGACAATCCCTGCTCCAACAGCCTCTTTAATAAAAACTATGCGTTGCTGACGACTAGTTTTTTCGCTAATTGCTGCCTCAGATTAATCTCGGAAAATGAAACATTTGAAGTTACTGAAAAAAAATAATAGCTTGAAAAGTATTTGTCAGAAAATCGTTAGGCAAACTGAGTTTGAAAGGTAAAAAATTGTATTTTTCTTGATATAAATTTCAAATGTAATGATTATTCCATTTTTCAAATATTGAATTTGAAAAATTACCAAATTTCACAATGGAGTACCATAGCAAAACCTTCATGCGTAAAAAGATAATGACAAGGGCAACGTGTCCTGGCGTGTATATTGGCTATAGCACGAGTCATAAATTATAGTAGCCTTATTATTCTGTTAAAATATAAAAGTGAATTATGAAATGTCAATATTTTGTTTGATTAAAAGTTCGTTATAAGAAATTGACCAGCGTAGCGGGCGTAGCTTGCTAGTTGAATTATATATCACTTTTTGTCTTTCTGTTACCAAGGGAAGAAATTGTATAAGTGTTTAATTTACTCGGAAAAAACATATATTTCGTTTTTATAACTGACCAGAATATTTAGCTGAGTATTTGAAAACTATGTTTAAGTAAGTGAAGTTTCTCTGCCATGAATAAATTAACTGAATTATTTAACAGAATGCAGCATTATCAAAATGCATATTGTGAAATGTCATTCCGTTACTATATTACAGATATCATTTAAAATAAACAATATTTAGTATATTTTTGGAGTAATACTTGTTCATTATTTTTTTAATTCAGGTCGTTAAAGCTGAAAAAAAGATTTTCTAATTCGCATTAATAAATTGTTTAGAAAGCAGAAATAATACCGTAATTTCCGGCCTATAATCCGAGAATCAAACAATTCTGTTTCAACCCAGAAATTGTATTTTATATCATATAACTTCAGGGCTGCCAGTTTGGCCTTTTTATTAATTTCGAAATTTCGCATTCATACCAGAAATTCCCTAGACTATTCTTTCCTTTATTTAATGACAGACATTTCGTAATTACTTAAAGTAAAAATTCTTCTTTCAGAATTTACGATAAGAATTCGAAAATTTTGAATTTTAAAAAAGGCCAACCTGGCAATCATGTATAACTTACTAGATCGCTGTAAATATTTGACTTCAATTGTTAAATAAAATTTCTGGGTCGAAACAGAATTGTTTGATCCGCAGATTATAGGCCTGAAATATAATAATTTATAATTTTTGTAAAATATCGTTCCTTTACAGATTGAAACAGTCACCGCAGAACGGAATAGGATCACCGCAGAACGAGCCCTTTCCAACAGAAAAAATTGTAAAAATCGGAGCATACGTTCAAAAGTTATGCGTAGACATGCGTAAAAAAGTAAATATAAAAACGACTTATATAACATCCTATGTTGGAATCTGGTTAATAATAATTACATAAAATATGTATATATTTTATTCTAGACGAGCAGATGGATTTCCTTGCTTAACTATATTACTCCTTCTGAATAACAACAACAACAACAAAAATCCTGCAACGTCCATTTGGATTCTTGCTTTTGATGCATCAATTTCGTAAATAAATCTGGTAACTATTTGTTTATTCATAATCACTACATCAAGCGAGGAAAATATTGAAGAATCACATGCATCGCTTATGTTTCTTACTGTTTAGTAACAGATTCGGAAGTTAAATCTGATCGGGTTACTTCATTTACTACGACAAATTACGCTAATTTCATTATCAAAATGCATGGAAGCTCTCTGAACCCATAAATTAAATGAATACGTAACATCATTCGTGTGTATTTCACAAACATTATTTGTTGTTGATATAAATAGAAAATGAAAGGGGAATTTTGTTCTGGTGACAATTTTATTTAAAAGTGAGAGAATTTATGTCTCACGAGTATTCAAAAGTTGCTGGAGTTATTGAAACTACACGTCTAAATAAGAAATATCTATAATACGACGTGTAATATGTTTTTGAAAAACTAGTAAGAATGCATTTTTATAAACTCTTCTAAATTAAAAAGTAGCTCTGGTTGAAACACATTGATATTTCAGTTATTTAAGCGTATTATGTATATCACCAGAGGACCACCTCCAAAAGGAAATTCAAAAGGTCCTTCCAGCCTGTACAGGGAGGAAAAGGTAACTTTCATAGTCCATGTTTTTAAAAATTCAACTCATTTTACTCAAATACCCGAAGCTAAAATGCTTGAAACCCGATTATAGGCGATTCAATCCCGGTTTTCGTTAATACTGAATTTGAATATGAATTTCATCATGAGAGTTACAGCATAACAAAAAATAGTTTGTTTCAAAATGTCAGCCTCAATAGAATTTCAAATTGCCATATCGCAGCCATTTTTTAAGATAAAGCCAAAACAAAAAAATTTCCGGAATCCTTGTATCACGATCTAATACTTAACGGAAACAACTTTTTTAATTTATAATTTTTATACATCTTTTTGAATTTAAAAAAAAACTAAAAAAAATTAAATGGCCATTTTGAAACAAGTTGGCGCATGAAGCTCGCCAACGAACTCAGTCGGATCCTTGGTATGTTCTGTACACATGATCAGTCACATTCATATCGGTTCATAAATACGAGAGTTACTGACAAATATCAGATTGTTTCAAAATCTCAGCAACCCTAGAAATTCAAACTGCCATATCTCAGCCATTTTTTTAAGATAAAGCCAAAGCAAAAAATGTTCCAGAATCCTTGTATTATGTTCTAACACTTAATGGAAACAAGTTTTTTTTAATGTATAATTTTTTGTACATCTTTTAGAATTTTTAAAAATTAAAAAAAGTTTAACTGGCCGCCATTTTGAAACAAGATGGTGGATAAAGCTGGCCAACGATCTCGCTCGAGACCTTGGTATGTCCTATACACATGCTCAATCACATCCAAATCGGTTCATAAATAAGAGCGTTACAGCATGACAAATGTCAGATATATATAAATCAACATTTGAACGGAGGGTTGTTTAGGGGTCTGGGGGTCATGATCCGTGAAAATATACCAATTTTTTTTTGAATTGCTTTCCTCCGAACGGCTGCAATAGGTAGCTTTTTGTACTGAAAGCTACCTAAAATAATTACTTGAAACAAATTTTACAAGCTACATAACAACCCCATGTATTGTATTTGCATTGAATGAGTGTTATTTTTATTAAATTTCCCATCATTAGAAAGAAATCATATTTACAGTACAGGTTAAGTGAAATTGAGAAAACTACTTTTGCAAATTACGTGATTTTGATGCAATTATAGAAGAATGTCTTTATAAGAGAGTAGCGACATATGAGCAGTAAAATTTGATTGGTCGACAGAATTTTGAACCATGGGACCGTGCCAGTATCTTGAACTTGGTGAGCCTGCAATTATTGCTAAGCTGATGTTTGTTTACTTGTCCAAGTCATCGAAATGAATTCGTCCAGTCGAATATCGCCAAGTTCTGTAACGTATATTGCTTAGCTTTAGAAAAAACTTCCAATTTGAGTATGCATCCTGCTTCTATTTCATCATTTTGTATGTTTTTTTTAATTAAAAAAATGCTTTTTTTTGTAATCTATACTGATAAAAGAAATTTTCGCTCTGTGTGTGTATGTGTCAGTGTGTGTGTCTGTTGGTGATGGCTAGGAAAATCTGGCACACCTAGAAGGTTGGAAATTAAGATTTAGGTAGTCCAAACCCTCTCCTGGTGCACCATTACGTCAGAATTTTAATATTTTAATTACTTTCTGAAATATTAATTAAAATGCACAAAGAACTCTCATTAAAAATACGCTTTTTTTCTTCAGTTGTTTGGTTTTGTAGAATATCTTCTCAGAACACATTAAATAAATCAGAGTAACGATGCATAGATAAGAACTTATAATGAAATAGTGCCAACATGTATTGCAGTTACCTGCTTATAGCCAAGCTAATGTAGCGCCATCTACTCACGGCAAATTACACAAACGCCACCCGTTTAAGACATTTGCAGGCACGTTTTCTTCATTAAAATTATCTGGGTTTAAGGTTTTTTTTTAAAACAGGACATATATTATTATGATAGAGACTATTAATACAGAAAACTTTATTTAACAGATTATTTGTTATATATTTGCGGGAATGGCGTGGGGTAGGGGTCTAATTACATTTAACAATTTTAACATTTTTAGCTTCACCCGTAGCTTTTAATTGCTGTTTTATATACAGAATATCGCTATTTTAAATCTCAGTTTCTCAGTAATATCTCAGTAATAATGTTCCGAACTTCTCCATTTAGTTCCATTTTTACTAAATTATCGTAAAAATCAGCATTCATTGCTTCAAGGTGTATTTCTAAAAAGCAATTACCAGTATTTCCGAATAATAGGCTAAAACAAATTTCAAATTAAGTTCTTAGCTTAACCAAATGAATCAATCTTTAAATATGTATACTGATCCTCCTAAATAGTTATTTGTTGAAGGTCACTTGAACATCCGCCCCTTCCCCCCCCCCTCCGGGGCCCTCCTTCAAAGTTTTCTCTAACTATTCCCCGTTTCCATATCTCAGCAACTATCTTTCCGATTTCAACGCAAGTGATTTCAAACATTATAATTAACTTAATAGTCACCCTTTAAAACATTAAACTAAATTTATGAGTAGCGGTTACCAATATTTCTGAATAATAGTTTAAGCCAAATTTCTAATTAAGTTCCTAGCTTAACCAAACGAACGAATTTTTAAAGATGCATAGTGGTTGTCAGAATTAGTCATTTGCTGAACGGCACTTGAACATCCCCTCCCCCCCCCCGACCCCTCCTTCAAGGTTTTTTACCTAACTATGCCCCGTTTCCATATCTCAGCAACTATCTTTCCGATTTGAACGCAAGTGATTCCAAACATTATTTGGGAGCACGGCAGTGCGTCCGCCAAGTTCGCACAGGCCGTAAGCCACCTTTTCCCTGACCATTTCGGCCTACTTTTCACCCCCTCATAACTGCGTTTCGGGGAGAGCTAGAGAGTTTTCCTTTTTAACACACATTAATATAATCAAACTGAACTAGGTTCCAAGATTTCTTATTTCTGTATTTAATATTTTTCGAAATATAAGATTCCGAAAAAGGGCTTTTTTGTAACTGACTCACAGGGGATCATCAAATAACTAAAAAGTTGGGGATCATCAAATAACTAAAAAGTTGGTGATCATCAAATAACTAAGGTACTTCTAACAGTCGTAGAATCATAAAATTTGACAAGTAAGTAGGTTTTGTCACACAATTAACCAGAAAAGTCTGAAAACATAGAATTTTTGCCTTTTAACCCTTAAAATAGGGGGTGCTGATTTTGTCTATATACAGTTCGTAACACATTCAATTGGCAAATTAAATTAATTGCAATGTTGCAACCATTTGTGTTTTTTGTTGTACGATAAACATTTAAGTAATAATAGTTGCATAGATAATCATTTCCTCACTCATATTTGACGCCAGAGTTGGTCGCCAAAGCCGGATTACAGAAAATTAGCCTGAGTTTGAAGGTGTTACATGGTTTCAAGCAGAATGAATTTTTTATATTCTTTTCCGAAAATGTTGGGAAGGCAAATCTTTTAGTTTATCAGTCCGTTTTTCTATTTTTTACTTCCTTAAAATAAATTTTATTATAAATGTCGGTATTCTAATCGCAATAGCACTCAGTCAATCTGGCAAAATACCAGTGGGTTGTTAGTTCTTTAAGTGCATTTTAATGATGTTAATAAACTTTATATATATATATATATAGCTTGGTTTGGGTTGATTGTTGACGGCCAATTATCTACGCTAGGGATATAGGCCCGGGGGAGTGCCCTTCGTGGGGGTCTTTCTAAGGGAACCTAACCCGTATTTACGCATGGATAAATCCACGGTTCGAAGAAAACCACGAAAACTCCGAACGATTAGGCCGACGGGCGCGATTGGGATCGAACCCAGCACCTCCCGTCTACCAGCTTCGAGAGCACAACCTCTCAGCCACTGGTGGGGCCATATATAGCTTGGAGAGAATTTAACGCTAGAGGCTATTTTTCATTGCGAATTTTTAGGGCGAGTAATCATCTATTAATATTATGCGGTTAATTAAATGGCATAACGCACGAATGTTAATAAAGTTTCAATCTTTCGTCACTACACAAGACCTCTGCTCTTGCTATTATATTGTACTGTTATTATACTTACTCTTACTATATTGTTAGTCTTTACTCTCTTAAAAATTTATTATGGAAAGAGAATTTTCAGAATTAAAGCATCGAAACTGCCAGTTCTAGATTATTATAATTTTGTAACATATATCCAGTTTATCAATATGTACGTTAGAATGAATCTTCTATAATGGGGTTCCTCGCATTTTAGCTTCAGGTTTTCGAGTAAATTTAGCTAAAATCTTAAAACCAAGACATATTGACACATTATTTAAGACGATTAGATGAGAATAATGGTAGATTTTCTAATGGAAGAACGGCAGTGCGTCCGTAGATTTTCTAATCTTCCTTAATCGTTCCAATGTTAGAATGAAAGGGAAAAATTATTAGCATCAATATGGTTTACTGTAAATATGGATAGCTTAACAGGCGTTTAACAAGAACGACTTCGCTTCAGTGTAAATTACAGAAGATTACTTAACAGAATTAAAAATCTCAGTATTAGAGAGTGTATCGATGCAAACGGACATGAAGCGTAAATTCCTAAGTAAATTCAGCGGTAATTGTCAATAAAGATGAAATGGATAACAACACAAAATATAAGATATGCTGCCAATGATTGCAAAGAGAATTTCTCTAACAGAAACTTCCGATTTGGCGAAGGATTGAGCAAGTAAATCTAATGTATGAAAATGAAAATCTGTTTGTCTGTCTACACTTCTATACAAATCAACAGTTTGAAAGCCAGAATTGTGAAATGCTACGTGTAGGTGTAGGTGTATTAAAACACGGCCGAGGCAACTAAAGTAATCCGGAATCGAAATAATGTAGAGTTAATTTTTAAATAATAAAAAACCAAAAATCTAACAGCTTTTCCGGGAAGAGTTCCATATCCTGTGCTGGTTCGCGCGATTGGCAAAAAAATCCAAACTGCTGCCAAAAGGGGTGTGATGTCACGTAGATAAGGTCAATTCCAGTTGTTAAGTTAAAACTCCAAAGACTGAACATCGCAACAACCAAATCAAACATTTATCGCCAAAAACAATTCGCCATACCTACCAGCACAGGATATTGAACTCTTCCCGCCTTTTCCTATTAAATTTGAACATTTTTCGTTATAGCAGTTGCCAAAAATTAAAAATCCACAATGAAATTCTTTCCACAATAATTAATTTTCTATTGAAAGATTTCCACGTGAAAAATGAAAATAAAAATAAAAAGTTTCAGCAATGGAAAAAAAGATTAATATGACGTCATGTTGGTAATATAACGGAAATTTTCAAACATTTCTCAATAATACAAGGAGTATGAGTATATGTAAATACAGAAAGCAGGTTAATAAGGCGCCATTCGATAATTAAAAAAGAAAATTAATATAACGTCACATTGGAAGTTTAACGGACTTTTTCAAATGTTTGGGAATCATACAAAGAGAGTATCAATAGGAGTAATAGTGAAAGCAAGTAGGTAAGATGTCAGCAGGTGAGTACAACGTCATACGAGTTTGAGGAACGTATTGAATCATGATAAAAACACGATTATAGAAATATTGGCATATTTTAACATTTTGAAGTTATCTATACAAAATGTTTAATTTTGAAATTGATTTTTCTACACAAACATTCTTTAAATCTCGAACACCAGGTACTTCGGCTAGTTATGAATAAAATTAATATGATGAAGTGCTTAGCATACATATAAGAAAGAATATATTGTTTGCCTGAGACGGCTAGTATTTTGATGTAAACTACAAATAAAAATATAGATTTGTAAAGCATAATAAAATAATTTTAAAATTCTTTGACATTTATACATTTATTATATTTATATCCTTTATACATTTGATAAAACCTAAAAAAAGCAGTGATATCCCATCAAAAAACTTTCTGTAAAAAAAAAAGCGCCAAGTTCTCCTTAATGTTTCGGCCGTAAAAAGTACTGATATCTGATGTTCGCCCAAGTTAAAAGTCAAACATCCGAAATCTTTCATTCAAAATGGCTTCCTGCGACTTGGCCGTTAATGCATTTTAGAAGGTTTTTCAAATTCTAAAGAATGTATAATGATCTACATGTCTACTACATTTTTGAATATCTTACGCATTTTGTTGTACAAAGTACTAAAATATAATACACATTTTTAAAAACATAATTTCGAATTCACAGCTGTCGAGAATGGTCCACTCTGGTTCTCAACGTCTCATATAATGTAACACAATGTGAAATTTGATGAAAAAAAATATTCATTGGAATTCGTGTTAATGACAATAGACCGTACAAAATGGTCATTAAACCATGGTAAAACTAAATGATGGTTAATCAAAACTAATGTTTCTTGAAACTCAATGGTATGTATCACAAAGCTTTTAATTACAATATCATCATACGAATTTGCCTATTTGCATTCCGATATTACTTTTAAATGCATAATTTTCAATCATTAATTTTGAAATGATTTATCGACGTAATTATTCATTTCAAATGAAAGATATGGCATGTTTAACATCAATCAGGGTATATTATGTATTCTAATTTATTTTTCTCAGTATTACATTCTTCTAATGTTTTTAACCTAGAATGCATTAACGACCAAGTCGCAGGAAGCCATTTTGAATGAAAGATTTCGGATGTTTGACTTTTAACTTGGGCGAACATCAGATATCAGTACTTTTTACGGCCGAAACATTAAGGAGAACTTGGCGGTTTTTTTTTTTTACAGAAAGTTTTTTGATGGGATATAATTAACTTAATAGACACCCTTTATAACATTAAACTAAATTTATGAGTAGAGGCTACCACTATTTCCGAATAACAGTTTAAGCCAAATTTGTAATTAAGTTTCTAGCTTAACCAAACGAACGAATTTTTAAAGATGCATAGTAGTCCTCCTAATTAGTCATTTGCTGAAGGGAACTTGAACATCCCCTCCCCCCCGGCCCCTCCTTCAAAGTTTTTTCTCTAACTATGCCCCGTTTCCGTATTTCCACAACTATCTTTCCGATTTCAACGCAACTGATTCCAAACATTATAATTAACTTAATAGTCACCTTCTATAACATTAAAGTAAATTTATGAGTAGCTGTTATCACTATTTCCGAATAATAGTTTAAGGCAAATTTGTAATAAAGTTTCTAGCTTAAGCAAACGAACGAATTTTTAAAGATGCATCGTAGACCTCCTAATTAGTCATTTTCTGAAGGACATTTGAACATCCCCTTCACCCGGCACCTCACTCATGATTATTTTCTGTAACTGTGCCTTATTTCAATAACTCGGCTTATAATGTTCCCATCTTCTCGAAACCAGCTCGATATTATAGCACGCCTACTATACAGTAATGTAGGCAACTCTGACCTGTCTCAGAGGTTCTTTCCGAAAGAGGCTGCTCCCCTGGCGGTGGAAGGGTGAAGTAAAAGATTTTCCGGAGCTTGCGAGCTTGCCCGGTATACGGTGTCGAAGCCATCGGAGAATTTGGCCAGAGTTTCGTTTTTCAAAAGATTTGAGTTTATTACACGGGCTCGGGAAACGCCGGGTGGGTCAGCTAGTCTATATTAATAAAAGAAAGTTTCTCTCCCTGTGTGTGTGTGTGTCTGTGTATGTGTCTGCGTGTGTGTCTGTTGGCGATGGCTAGGAAAATCTAGACCACCTAGAAGGCTGAAAATTTAGATTTATGTAGTCCAAACCCTCTCCTGGTGCACCATTACGTCAGAATTTTAATATTTTAATTACTTTCTGAAATATTAATTAAAATTCACAAAGAACTCTCATTAAAAATACGCTTTTTTCTTCGGTTGTTTGGTTGTGTAGAATATCTTCTCAGAACACATTAAATAAATCAGAGTAACGATGCATAGATAAGGACTTATAACGAAATAGTGCCAACATGGATTGCAGTTACCTGCATATAGCCAAGCTAATGTAGCGCCATCTACTCACGGCAAATTACACAAACGCCACCCGTTTAAGACATTTGCAGGCACGTTTTTCGTCATTATAATTTCTGGGTTTAAGGTTTTTTTAAACAGGACATATATTATTATGATAGAGACTATTAATACAGAAAACTTTATTTAACAGATTATTTGTTATATATTTGCGGCAATGGCGAGGGGTAGGGGTCTAATTACATTTAACAATTTTAACATATTTAGCTTCACCCGTAGCTTTTAATTGTTGTTTTATATACGGAATATCTCTATTTTAAATCTCAGTTTCTCAGTTATATCTCAGTAATAATGTTCCGAATTTCTCCATTTAGTTCCATTTTTACTAAATTATCGTAAAAATCAGCATTCATTGCTTCAAGGTGTATTTCTAAAAAGCAATTACCAGTATTTCTGAATAATAGCCTAAGCCAAATTTCAAATTCAGTTCCTAGCTTAACCAAATGAATCAATCTTTAAAGATGTATAGTGATCCTCCTAAATAGTTATTTGCTGAAGGTCACTTGAATATCCGCCACACCCCCCCCCCCCCTCCGGGGCCCTCCTTCAAAGTTTTCTTTAACTATTCCCCGTTTCGATATCTCAGCAACTATCTTTCCGATTTCAACGCAAGTGATTCCAAACATTATAATTAACTTAATAGTCACCCTTTATAACATTAAACTAAATTTATGAGTAGCGATTACCACTATTTCTGAATAATAGTTTAAGCCAAATTTCTAATTAAGTTCCTAGCTTAACCAAACGAACGAATTTTTAAAGATGCATAGTGGTCCTCCTAATTAGTCATTTGCTGAAGGGAACTTGAACATCCCCTCCCTCCCGGCCCCTCCTTCAAATTTTTTTCTCTAAATATGCCCCGTTTCCGTATCTCCGCAACTATCTTTCCGATTTCAACGCAACGGATTCCAAACATTATAATTAACTTAATAGTCACCTTCTATAACATTAAAGTAAATTTATGCATAGCGGTTACCACTATTTCCGAATAATAGTTTAAGGCAAATTTGTAATTATGTTCCTAGCTGAAGCAAACGAACGGATTTTTAAAGATGCATCGTAGTCCTCCTAATTAGTCATTTTCTGAAGGACATTTGAACATCCCCTTCACCCGGCACCTCACTCATGATTATTTTCTCTAACTGTGCCTTATTTCAATAACTCGGCTTATAATCTTCCCATCTTCTCGAAACCAGCTCGATTTTGTCGCACGCCTACTATACAGTGCCGTAGGCAACGTTGACCTGTCTCAGAGGTTCTTTCCGAAAGAGGTTGCTCCCCTGGCGGTGGAAGGGGGAAATAAAAGATTTTCCGGAGCGTGCGAGCGTGCCCGGTATACGGTGTCGAAGCCATCGGAGACCTTGGCCAGAGTTTCGTTTTTTAAAAGATTTGAGTTTATTACACGGTCTCGGGCAACGCCAGGTGGGTCAGCTATTGTTTAAATAAAATCTAGAGATCAGTCACATGAATGTACTTTATGATACAATTTTTAAGAAAAGATGAACAAAAAAACGTTAAATCAATTAATGCAAATAAAATAAAACCAGGTATATATTCACACATTACATAACAGTCTACAATCGTGATACACCAATTATTCAAATTTAAATATTAGTTTCTTTTCAATTTAAATGAGAATATGGCAACAAAAATGTATAATAATCTATAACATCCCTTTTAATTTTTATTTTCTTTCTTCTTTTTACACAATAATAGAGTAATTTTGTTGTCAACATTACAGAAATTTCATTACATGTTATAATATATATATATATATATATATATATATATATATATATATATCGTAAACTAGTTTAAAATTCAAAATTTTGACATGTATTATGATATCTTTGGATCCCTTTAAATAACTGATGTTAGATAGCCAGGCCCTGACTATCGCACGGGCACCCGGGGCCCATGCCCTGGGCACGAAATTTCTGAGGGGCACGAAAATTTTCATAATTTCATCTAAATTTTCATTTAAAGAAATCATAATTGTGCCAACGTTTTTATTTCTTTTAGGACTTTTGTTTGCACTAAGTATCATTTTGGTTATATCATTTAATATCCATAACATCATTAATAAGTAGACTTCTTATCATTATTTTCTAGTAATTGATGTACTGTATTTATCAAGTCATTCAATTTTACCATATTGCACATTTATTCGAAAAGCGACACAACTGAAAAAATGTGATATTTGAGATATTAATACGATAAAATGACAAAAATATATCTCAATCTATGGTTAAAAGCACATTTCATTAAATAATAGAAAAAATACTTTTATTTCAGGAACCGTTTTTAAATTTTCCGGTAAACGTAATTTTTTGAGTTGACACTTTTCGAATAAGCGTGCAATATGTAAAAAAAAAAAAAAAAAAAAAAAAAAAAAAAAAAAAAAACTAGTATCAGTAAATCAACCAATCGAAGGGGGGCACGAAAAATTGAAAGTGCCCTGGGCACAGAAACTTGCTAGTCGGGCCCTGTAGATAGCCTAAAAACAGAACATCCTGTTTTTGTAATGCCCGTATTACAATTATATATTATATTAGTATACCAGATCATTGGGCATTAGTATTAATTCTGGAGAGCAATACAAATATAGATTGATCTTTTCATATTATTTTTATCGTTAAGAAACACATTATTTTCTTTATAAAAATAATTTATATTGTTAGCAAAAACATACATTATCAGTAATCATTAAAAACATATTTATTTCTTTTAAAACACATATAGACACAGACTGCCGTCTTAAAAGGGTATATTACATGCCCAATATCACGAACAAATTATTTTACAATTCCTATGATGATCTCCTGTAACGTACATTTCATATTTCCTGTGTTTTTCTTCTTCTGAAAAAAACATAAATTTCATTCCAGGTATATTATTAATATATATGAAGAATGCTGGAAGAGATAGAAAGATTGAAAGGAAAAACGGGGAAAACTAGGGAAGTGTTTTATGATCTCGTGCCAAGACTAAAGAAACTGAAAACAAAATCATTCGAACTGATGATGCCTCAGTAAGGAGGTGAAAATGTTTTTCGATTTGAAGAAGCAACGCTGTGTAGATGTATCTATATACCTGGAATGAAGTTTATGTTTTTTTCAAACGAATAAAGACACCGGAAATATGAAATGTAAATTACAGGAGGTCAGGATATGAATTGTAAAAGAATTTGTAGATGATATTGGGTATGTAATATAACTTTTTAAGACGCCAGACTATGTCTATATGTGTTTTTAAAGAAATAACTAAATATGATTTAATAATTACTGATAATGTATGTTTTTACTGACAATATAAAAGATTTGTTTAAAGGGAAATAATGTGTTTTTTAAAGATGAAATAATATGAAAAGATAAATCTATACAAGTATTGCTCTCTACAATTAATACTAATGTCTGATGGTATGGTATACTAATATAACTGATGTTAGTTTTACTTCTACAATATATAACTTATGTTACTTTCATCTCCCAGCGTCCCATGTTGTTGGAGGAGTAGTTGTGAAATACAAACATACAGTCAGATTTTTATACAGTAGATTCTGGATGAGCCGATCAAATATTTCGCATTTCTATTAATTCTACCCAATAACACTAAACAAATCCTTCCACATTTGTGGTTCTATTTGGATTTTTGCTTTTGATGCATAACTTACATAAATGGGACAGATAAGTATCTGTTTACTTATAATCGAAACACCAAGCGAGACAAATATTGAAGAACCACACGCATCGCTTATGTTTCTTACTGTTTAGTAACAGATTCATGGTGATATTTATTTGCTACGAAAAATTATGCTAATTTCATTATCGAAATGCATGGAATTTATTCAAGCGCATAAATTAAATGAATACGTAGTTTGTTAGGTATGCATTTCACAAACATTATAACTTGACTTTTATATAAATAGAAACAGAAAGACGAATTTTGCTCTAGTTATGATTAACTGACTTCCAACGAAGGATGTTATATAATTCATTTGTATCATTTTTTGTTATACATGCCTACGCATGACCAATGAACGAAAGCTCCGATTTTCATTTTTTTTTTTTTTTTTTTTTTTTTTTTTGTGTGTGAAAATCTCTTTTCCATTTTAATTCATTAGTATATGAAAATTACAGGATTGTCTATCTGCCTGTCTGTTTCTTTCTTTTATTATTTTATAACCTATGTTTGGTAAAGTTTCATTAATCGTCGCAAAATGAGCATGGTGTTACGATTCTAGCTTTTGTCCTGTAGAACGCTTTTTATTTAAATTCATTATTATTACTATTCATGCAAAGTACAAGTAATAGGTAACGTTTACATGTGTGTATAAAATAGTTTTGTTGAATAGGTTACACGTGAAAACAAACGTAAAGAATAGCACACGCAATCACAATAAATTTTGCATCTTCATAATGCAAGCTTTTCATTTCGCGTCAAGATCCTCTTGCCCTTACTCTTTCTCTCTCTCGCTTTTTTAACACTTTCCAACCTGGTTGAAAAGTGTTTATGACTTCGGTTTGTCTGGCCGTATGGCCCTCTGACCGTCTCTCCGTGCTCTAACTCCCGTAAATATGCTCGGATTGCCCTGCAATTTTTATATGTTATTGTCGTTATCTATATCATGTTCCCTATTTCAACTGAAGTGTGTAGCACTTATAGTTTTTTTTACAGGGACACTCAGAAGAATTCCGTTACATTACGTCTATGGAGAAAAATCGTCTGCGGTTTAATTAAATAATGTTTCACTATTTTAAACGCATTGAAATTTATATATATCACTAAGGTGAATTACAAGAGGCTTACTACAGAATATTGTGTGTATAGCAGTCATCGTTCATTTACAGGGACACACAAAAGAATTCTCTACTGTCTGTTAGCAATAATTCCTGGAAGTGCGTTTTAAGTTGCTGAACGCGATTTTAAATTTAACTCACTTTTTGTCTATTACTTGGTGTGTATAAATTCTATAGATCATATACAGGGCAGCACAAAAGTTCGCGAACACATTTCCGTTTATTGACAGAAACTCCAGAAGGAGAATTTTAAACTGTGCTACTCGTTTCTTAACTAAATTAAAGTTTAGCATCCTATGTAGTATATATACAAATCTATAGATCACATGCAGGGCTGAATAAAAGTATTCGGATATTTTTCCGAATATTGTATATGCTGGAAATATATCTTGGAAATTCCGGAAATTACGTTTTTAAATATGTTATGCGTTTTCCAAATTGTTTACTTAGATGTTATCTTTCAGTTCATTAAACGGTAATGATTTGTAAAATTATTTTGGAAGCGTTGGAAAATGTTACATAATCTATGCTTGATGCAGGATTTTTCGTTCTTGTTTCATTTTGCATTGAAGAATTCGACTCATTTTATGGCGACTTGATACTGCTGCCTATATGTTTTTTATTCTAATTCTATGTACTTTTTTTACGCTAGTATTTACAGGCCACATATTAATCGAAGCAGAAAAACTTTTCTATTTATTTATTAGATTTTTAGTACTTTGGCAGAATTTTAATACCAAAATTCTCTTCCTCCACACTTTGCTGTGCCAGTTAGCATCCCATGCACATTATTTCACATATATTTATATATAAAATATTTTAACTTATCACATATAATATTTATATGAAAGCAATTGCGGGAGCAAAACATTAAATCTCAATAAATTCCGTAGAGGATAAACAGAAATATATATTTGCCCAAATGTTTTAAAAGGATGTGTGTGTTCCTAAGTAACAACTGTCTAGCCTTTTTGTAGAAAAGGAAAGAAATCTTGCGTACATCATAAATGTGTTTAGATGTGATTCAGAATTTTTCAGAAGAGAACCAAATAAAAGGTTTCAAACAGGCAAAACAGAAAATACTTTTCTCAGAACCTCGGGGACTGTTAGATAGCGTAATACAATTTTTTGGTGGAAAGGAATGATTACAGGTTTTGGGACATATCGTTACTCTAACAGAGGGTGGTTCAAAATAGACTCCCTAACTGTAAAATTGAATAATTCACTGAAAATAATATATATAAACAAGAAATAAGGGAATACTGATCAGGTAGATCATAAATAAATTTTGTGTTACATTAATCTTAAAAATTGTTTAAATTTTCGAAATTCATATAGCTGTTCAAAAAATGCTCGAAGGAGCTTTTAAAACTACATTAAAGATCTCTCATTTTTATTTATTTTTCTATTTATCTATTTAAATAAAAAATAATATATTTTTATTTTGAAATTTTGAAGTTAATTTAAACATTTTTAAAGCTTAAGAGGTACTTAACAGCGCCATCTATTGAAGACAATTTAATATATAAAAATGAAAATTTGTCTGTCTGTCTCTATTTCTATACAAATCAACAGTTTGGAAGCGAGAATCGTGAAACTTTACGTACAAACGTATTAAAACACAGCCGAGGCAACTAAAATAATCCGAAATCTAAACAAATTATAATTAAATTTTAATTAATAAAAATCCACCAATCTAACAGCAATTTCCTATTACATTTAAACATTTTTGGTTAAAGCAGTTGCCAACAATTAGAAATCCACAATAAAATTCTTTCCGCAACAATTAATTGTCTGATGAAAGATTTCCACGTGAAAAATGAAAAGGAATAAAAAGTTTCAAGAATGAAAAAGGAGATGAATATGACGTCATATTGGAAATATAAAGGAGATTTTCAAAGAATTATTAATAATACAAGGATCATAAATATGAGTAAGTACAGAAAGCAGGTGAATATATAACGTCATATGAGTTTCAGGAACGTATTGAATCATGATAAAATCCTGATTATCGAAATATTGGCATATTTTAACATTTTGAGGTTTTCTGAATTTGTTTTCGCTATTTTTAAATCTATTCCACATATATACGTGTATATACGTGAGTATTAGAATTTCCACAAATATTTAGGCCCTCAGTGCTCTTAGTGAAGAACTCGAATAAAGATTTCAAATTATTTTAAGGTAAAATTCATAGAATGTTTGTGGTTGTAATTTTTATAAATTTATATATTTTTAAATTTGGTTTTCATTTGATTCATGTGTGTAACATTTCGACTGCTTTACTCTTATTGTTTTTTTATAATTTTGAAAATGGTTTTTCTAAACAAACACTCTTGAAATCCAGGCAACACCGGGTACTTTAGCTAGTTTTAAATATTTTTAACATTACTTCATATAAAGTTTGTGAGTTACCTGATAAACATGTCACATATTTCATTTATTTATTTATAATAGGTAAAAAACTATTGGATTTTAATCTTATTTAGATTTTCTTAAGCACCTTGCATGTAAATTACAATGACTGAATAGCTTCATCAATATAAGAAAATACAGCTTTCAACTATATTCAGCTATTATTTCGCTTATTTCAAAGTTTTATTTGCTTAATTTTACTTACCCATCATACGTAGTATAGGGTAAGTCTTGTAATCGTTTTGAAAATCAAAAAAATTTTTTTTTTGATGGATTTACACGTTTCAGACACTGGAGATTCCGAAAATCATATTTTTGAAAAAAACTTTTGTGTGTCTGTGTGTCTGTAAACGCTCTATCTCCCGAAAAATTTGAGATAGAGACTTGAAATTTGGTATGTACTTAGTATGTAATAATGGAAAGAAGCCTTTTGAATTTCAGTAACCTCGATTAACCGGAAGTATTTTTTACGGACTCTCGAAATATTCGTTCTGATAAAAGTTATATAAAAATTTTCGAAATTGTTTATTTTAAGGAGTGAATATAAAATACAATAAAAAACATAAATTTTGCATAAAGCATGAAGTTGATCGGATAATTAGTTGCCGAGATATTTGTAATCCTATTTCTCCACACTCTTCGATTTTTCGTGACCCTGTATTTCATCCAAATTTCAATTCAAAGATATATTTTAATTGGAAATGAGACGCTTAATCAGATTCAATAAACCGCCAGTTAATAGGATTATTGTTTTTGGAGTTATAAGGATTTTTCTTTTAAGCAATTCAGTATTCGAGCCTTTAAAGTTTATGACGTCTTCAAGCCACGATTTTATTCGAATTGCAATGCATTTTACAAGTAGTTTACACATTTTTTATTTTAATATTTTACATTATGCATATCCATGATGGGTAAGTATTACGGTGGCCCCCAACGACTAGTTTTATTTCTAAATAAAATAAAATAAAATAAAACAAAACACGTAAAAGAAAGAGTAAAACTGTGGATAATTTTCAGGAAAAATGACAAAGAATTTCATCCAAAAAAATAACGCAACGATTCCTCCTCTATCTGATAATATTATGTAACAGGAAGAAAAAATCATGCATCAAGCATAGATTATGTATCACTTTTCAACACTTCTAATATACTTTACAAATCTTTACCGTTTAATAAGGTGAAAGATGGTGTCTAAGTAAACAAATTGGAAAAAGCATAACATATTTAAAAACACAATTTCAGGAATTGCCAACAATATTCGGAAAAATATCCGAATTATTTGGTGCAGCCCTGTATATGATAAATAAATTTGTATATATACTATATAGAATGCTAAAATTTAGTTATTAGCTCAGAATGAAACAGCATTCTCCATTTTCCTAAAAATTTAATATATCTTGAGCTATAGCCTACTATTAATCAAGGGTCACCATCCGTCATTTTTATGTCCCAAAATATTAGTTTAAAACGCCAATTTCGACGAGGTACTCTGGGAGATCAATTACTTTTATTGGAAAAAACTTTTCGATTCCTTGAAATCTGAATAACACCATCTTCAATTTTTTAACACTTTCCAATATAATTGAAAAGTGTTTATGAATCCTGTTTGCCTGTCTGTCTGTCTGTCCGTATGTCCGTCTGTCCGTGCTCTAACTCTCGTGAATATACTCGGATTGTCATAAAATTTTTATACATTATTGAATTTTACTATAGAATGTTCGCTATTGAAAATAAAATGTGTAGTATTAATAGTTCATTTACAGGGACACGCAAAAGAATTCCATTACATTATGGTCCATGTGGAAAAATCGTTTGCTATGCAATTTATTGATTTTACGTTATTTCAAACATAATGAAATTAATATGCATTACTGATGTGGACTATAGCATGCTTTTACCAGAGTATACAATTAGTAGCATTTATAGTTCAATTACAGAGACGTATAAAATAATTCCTTTACATTACGATCTATGGGTGAAAAATCGATTGCGGTGCGTTTTGAACATGTTATGATACTTGAAACATAATGAAATTTAAAAGGACCACTAAGGTTCAACACAACTTATTTTTTAGATTATGGAGTACGTAGGATACCATCGTTCATGTACAGAGATGCACAAGAGAATTTCGTTAAAGGACTAACTTTGATCGGTAATTGCTAGAAGTGCTCTTTCCGCTGTGATATGCAATTTTATGTAATTTTTAGTGTATGTTTACAAATTCTGCAGATCATATACAGGGCTGCACGAAAGAATTTGAACATGGACAGCAATTACTGAAAATGGATTTTTACTGAGTTATGTATTTTTTAAATTGCTTATTTAGATATTTCATTTTATTGTATGAAAAAATTAAATTTCTTAATAATATTCTGTTAGTGTTGGAAAGTGTTTCATAATCATAGCCGAATGCACGATTTTTCGTTCTTGTTACAATAAAAATAATTTATTGAATTTATCAAAAATTTTAAATTTTAGATTTAAGAACATCCTTAAGGGAAATTGATTACTGTTCATTTATTTTAGAGTCTGATAATATAACCCCTAGCAGCAATATTTAATCGGCCTTACCTAGACCATAAATTGGTTTCTGATGGCATGATGATTATCCTATGACCGTTACTCATTGTAAAACAATTAAATATCAACGAAAATTCACCAAAATGTCTCATCGGTGTATAGGATTTATTAATGAGCTAAATTCCCTCAGTAGAATTGAATAAAATTTAATTCTTCTGAGTAATTTCCGGGGAAATGGTTGGGGAAACCGGTAATTGTCAACGGATAAAATACTACGAAGGATGAACGATTTTGATGGCATTAAATTTCATCGGAAATCTTTTAATGTAGCACATACAAAAAAAAATTAATGTACACGTTTACTGGATGAATTTTGAAAATAGCGATGATAGTCCGAGTACATTCCGATGAGTTTCTGAAATATGTCTCTTGTCTCAGGCAAACAGCGACTAAGTAATAAGCGTTTTATGAGGGTTTTTAATTAATATCTCTTCTAATTGCGGGCTTATTTATTAGCAAACTGACGCAATACAGTGACACGTATGAACAATACGTATAACAAAAAAAAATACTGTTATAACAAACCAATATCAGTTATATCGGTTAGATTGCGGCACAATATTACATTCATCGGAAATACTTCCACAAAACTACTAATAGTCGTTAAAATTGGCTTTACATTAGAAATAACTACAATGAAATGTCACTATTATAGAAACTAACAGAATATAGACAAAAGCCTCTATTTTTTTATTTTTTTTTATTTTAACAGATTTTTTACATTTAGAATATTTTTTTAGATTATCCACTAACAATACCAAAAATCATTTTTATAAGAAAAATAGTAATTATGTATTCAAATAAAGTTTTGAAATTTATTAAAACGATACTTTCTTATTCGCCTCGAAAGGGTATATTCAAATCCAAACGGTTTATTTTGAGACACATTTTTAAATTCATTTTTGCTCTAAAATGCATCCAATTGGCTCGTTCTCTTATTCAGAAACTTTATAATGTCCGTATTGTCTCGATTTTTTGATAAAGGCAGAATATGTATTTTTTTAAATGTTGTCAAAGTGGAGATTTTGAACCGAATTTCCAGAAGCGATAGCGCTGGAAACAAAAAAAAAAAAATATCGTGCTGTGAAAATAATGGTTTGTAAGTCAATTTCTAATTAATTGAACAAAAAATAAAAACATGGGTCCCTTATAAATCTCTTCATAAATCACGCCGCCAAGTTTCATGTTTTTATTTTTAAAAATGAGTCTGAAAATGTGTCTCAAAATTTTGAGTTGTTGAGCGTGGAAAAATATTTTTTTTTTAATACCGCCTTAACAGCCAAAAAAATCGCTATAGATCGCTATTTACAGCAGCTTTTTTGATTCTGATAATTTCAGTGGATAATTTCAGTGGTAAGCATGTAATTCCATTACATGGCTTAATTTTATGTTTTATTTATATTTTATTATTTTATTTATTTATTCGTGAAGTTTTAATTTCGTTATGAAATATAAGCTGTAAACAAATTCTGAACTATTTATATTAATTTTAGTGCAAAGGGATTTTTCTTTCGTAATCGTCTGCACGCGATGGAGATAGATTTTTTTTTTTTAATTCATGGTCAAAAATTATTTGAAATGCCATAAAAATGCGTAAATTGCGATAGCGTTTTTAAAAAAATTAAATTCGAATGTATATTTAATCCCTATTTGGCGGTGTAAAAATTGAAAATATGCGATGTTTAGAAGTTGAAAAAATTGCAGTAAAAGCGAAATTTAATTGTCTGGTGTTGCCAACGTCAAAATGACGTCAGCATTACGCACGGACACGCTTGTCCTTATTCGCCAAGATACATATGAAGCAAACTATATTGGCGAAATATTATTATGCCACTTTTCCGAGTGTCAAAATATATGCGAAAAAAAAAATTTTTTTAATATAAAACTCCTATATATGTTTTACATTTAATGTATTTTTTAAATTGCCCACATAGCAATACTAAAAATCCTTTTTATGTGAAAAATAGCAATTATGTATTCAAATAAAATTTTGAAATTTATTAAAACACTTTCTTCTTGAGCTCGTGCCAGGAGTTCACAGTCGAAGAAATCATCAAAGATTGTTATTTACAGCATACTTTTTGATTCTGATAATTTTAGTGATTTAAGCGCGTGTTTGATTACATGTCTTAAATTTATTCAGGAAACGTAGGAAATTTGGCGGATTTGAAGAACGAGATCCTCTTGCACGTACGCAACATCGGTCCCGATCAGTTACACGCCGCTGTGGATGATCCTGTAACACGGTTCCACGTGCTGGTCCTAAAGCAAGGTGGACGCATTGAAACACACCTGTGAAACCTTTGCGTGTTGTTGTGTTACTACGTGCGTGTCTTTTGTTTGTGCCGGTTCTAACATTTATGTAGGATCGACAGTTTGTGCACCGAAAAATGTAATAATAAAGTTAATTACCGACACCTCGTATTCTGTTCTTTATTGGTTGTGTCATGTTACATTTTTAAGATTGCAGCGTCTCATTTTCACCTAGCGGCCTTTGATTGAACTTTTTTTTCCAATCAATTTCCCATGGTCTGATATGTACACCCTCCAAATTTGAAGAAGTTACGTCCACTACTTTTCTCGCCAGGGCGTCCCAAACACAGATACTTTTTATTTGAACCACCCTGTATATTAGTTTCGTACTGTTTGAAATATCTTAACAACATTAAAACGCACAGTTTTTCCTATGTTCTGCTTATAGAATGAGATAATGTGTAATTTATCCTTGCCGAGATGACTATTTTCGGCTGCTAATCACCTGAAGATGACAGCTGAGAATTAATCGCTCTTAAAACTATAGCTGTGTGGATTAATCTTTATACGGGGAAAAAATAAAATCTACTTCTGTATATTTTCCATCTCTATTGACGATATTATCCCTTACATTAATTCGTATATTTTTACAGTATACCATTATTTCACGAGAATTTTAATTCCGATTGTGTAGTAATCATTTGATAAATAGCATTAAACACGAGTTTTGGGATATACTAAAGACATCCGTTACAATAAAGCTTATGTTTTCAGGTATTTATATTGTTCACCCATAATTTGAGTAAAAAATAAAATCTGATAGAATGACAGAAAATGTTAGAAAATTAACGCATAAAACTTCTATTGCAAACGAAAACAAACATAATTACAATCAAGAAAGACCATGATAAGACAGGCGCTCAACATATTTGCATCAGGAGCGTGCATTTCAGGAATTTCTTTTATATTCAGAAATTCCAAATTCAAGCCGTAAATTCTAAATAGTAATTTTTGCATTTTTGCTTTATTTAAGGACAGGCGTTTCTAGATTACATAAAGTAAAAATTCTTCTTTTGGGAAATTACGGTATGGATTCTGAATTTCTGAATAATAAAGAAATTCTTGAAATGAACGCATATATGCGCAAATGGGTTAAGAGCCTACACTAGTCACGCGAAAATACTTGCATTTTAATATTTTTAAATGATATTTTTTTGGATAGAATACCTGAGGTCGATATCTAACGTTGTGTGTTTTTACTTTTTCGATTTTGGTTACAGTTTTTTTATATGAGGATACTATAATTTTCAGAACCGGTTTCAACCGGTTCTGAAAATTGTCCAATAATCTGACCGGTAAAAGAACTGTAATCAAAATCGAAAAAGTACAAACGCACAAAATTAGATATCGACTTCAGGTATCCAATGAAAGAAAAATCATTTAAAAATATTAAAATGCATGCGAGATATTTGCAAAGAACGCTCCCGTAGGTTTAACATTGGTTGGAGCGTTTCTTCGTGTGACTAGTGTCTCTTAACAGCAGACATATCTAGTATATGAGAAGTTTCTTGACCATTGTCACTAGTTGTGCTGTGATCATTATTGTCCCACCAATACGCACTATGACACTGTTCTATCTTGTTGGTTAATCTGTGCAGTATATTCCCTTATTCTCTGCGAGGTTGATTCTGAATGAACTTTGAACATTTTGTGTACAGACGAAGTACAGGGTGATTTTTTTTTAAGTTGTGAAAGTAAAACCCTATAACAAAAAAAAAAAAAAACCATTGATCCAAATGACCTGAAATTTCACCAGTATTCTTCCAAAGCTATGGGAATTTTTTAGGCACAGTTAAAAAAACTTAAAATGGCACCGACAGATGGCGCTGTTAGTTAACATCAACTGGTTTCCTTCCTCTACCGCGTTTTAGGTCCAATGAACCAGTCTGTTCAAATTTCAAAACCATCTTCCGTAGGTCTTGTGTTGTCATTGGACCTTTTTTTAAATTCTTAAATGTCCTAAATCTCCTAAGAGCAGTTTCTGCGCTGTCATTATTCTGATAATACAGTTTCAGTAACAACGCATGGTCCGTCAATGGCACAGTCATTGCGAGGATATCCGTAGAATAATGAACACGAGGTATGCGTGCTTCACTTTATTATCGCCACTGTGCATGTGTTGTGTGCTGGTCTCTCGAGTTTACTGCATATACAGCGCCATCGTGCCATCTGTCGATGGGATTTTAAGTTATTTTTTTAATCACGTTTAAAAAAATTCCCATTGCTTTGGATGAAATTTCAGGTCATTTGGATCAGTGGTTCTTTTGTTATAGGGTTTTACTTTCACAACTTTAAAAAAAAATCACCCTGTATTTCATTTGAAAGTTCCATGAACAAACAAAGTAGCTGCATTTTGCAGAAGCAAAATGACCGTTATAGTCCTAGATATTGCATTATATTCAATAAAAGTAACATTATAACAACGTACATTATAACAACGCAACAACGTACTTTCTTCATCATCTAGTCTGGAGCTATATAAAGGATGTTCCAAAATTTGACCGACAAATTAAGAGGGGTGATAGAAGGCATCAAGAGGATGAAAATTTACCATAGAAAATGGGGTCGCAAACCACGTTTAGTGGGAGAAAACAGCAAAAATATTTATGAAGGGTGTGACGTCGTGTGGAACAAAAAGGGACAATAATAAATAGAAAAAACATTTATTTGACGTAAAGCATGATTACAAAGCATTAGATTTCAACGTAAGAAAGAAGTCGACGAGACGTTTTTATAGGAATATGTTTTAACGCGTCCGGCAATCCTTCGTCCGTCGGTGTCGGCTGTGCAATGACCTTCGTGGCCGCCACTTCGAACAATTTCTATAAAAATGTGTCGTCGTCTCCTTTCTGACGTTGAACTGCAATGCATAGTAATAATGCTTGACGTCATATAAATGCTACTTATTATTAGCCCTTTTGGTTCTACTCGACGTCACACCCTTCATAACAATTTTTGCGATTTTCTCCCACTAAACGTGGTTTGCGCACCATGTTCTATAGTACGTTTACATCCTCTTGATGCCTTCTATCATACGTCTTAAAGTTTTGGGAAAATTTTGGAACACCCTGTATTTTTCAAGGGGTCTCAGGAGTCTTACTTTTTCACTGAATGTAAAATTTAACCTCATGTCACATTTAATTTTATTTCTCATTCCCTATACAACACAAATGCATAACATTTTTACCACTAATAGCTTAATATATTTTGTATGTAGCATAATTATCTCAACATTCTACAACTGATATTCATTTTTTTTTTTTTTTTTTTTTTTTTTTTTTGATAAAAAACTGAAAGTAGTTTCTTGCCTTGCATCCACTGCGCGCAAGACTGTATCTAAACTATTGGTTCTAAAGCCCCAAATAATGTTGATAAGGATGTAAAACCAATGTACCTTAAACGTATACTTCATTTTGATGCAATTACAGACTTAAATTTTGTTTAATTTAAATTTAAATTACAAAATTTTTAAAAAAATCAATTTTTGTTTCAAAAAATGCTAATTTTAAATAACCAATGCAATTACAATACTAAATTTGAAATATAAGTTATTTCCTGCAAGAAAATGAATGTATTTGCCAAGTTTCATACAAATTACCTAATAAGTTTTTGAGAAATTTTGCGCGCAATGGATGCACGTCAAAAATATTTTTTTTAATCAAAATTAAACATTTAAAAAAAAAGGTTAAATACTGTTGTATAATATTAGAATAATTATCCTACATAGAACAGATATTAAGCTGCCACTTTTAAAAATTTTAAGCATTTGAGTTATATAGGGAATCGGAAATAAACTTAATAGTGACATGATGCTAAATTGCACCTTCAAAGAAAAAGTCCCCTTAAAGAGTTAATTCCACCTATTTCGATAATATACTCTATAAAAAGCAGCAATACACATCGCACGTAAAGAATCTGGGTAGTGATTGGGCTGTTATTGTTTATATTATCCGCTTATATTTCCATGCATTATAACTTTTTTTTTTGTACTAAACCATATATGCATTTATATATATAATTTCTTAATGTATAACATAGCACATCAGAATGTGAGACTATTGGAAAAAAATATAATAAATAGTCTTAGATAAAAAGGTTTCTCCGATTTATAGATATTCTTTTATATATATTTGTATATAAGTCTGAAGGTCAGTAACGGCATATCGGTTGAAGTTGATAATAGAAGTAAATGTACTACTAAATCAGTTATAATCATTGATAACCTTGCTTACTAGTAAAATTATTTAATCGCTTAAAACAGATGTTAATACAAACAAAAAGCTTCTAAGTTAAGTGAACTTCGATTTATAAACAAAACTTACCTTATATATATATATTAGAATTCAGTATTTAATAATATTTAATTACGTGTGAAACGATAATGATCATATGCATAAGAGTACTGTTTGAGTCCACTTTGAAGAATTGCCATCATAGATAGAATGCCCTTTAAATTTAATGTGAAAACTGTTTTAAAAAAAAAACTCTTGCGCCAAATCAACTTTGCTCAACTACGCTATTTGGTTTATGGAACTGGTGATTACGGAAGATTCGCCATAAAATCGGATTAAGCATAAGATACCGCCCTGAGACGTTAAACTGAAATCTGTAAACGGAAAGACAGATTTTTATTTTATGTGGAACATACAATTAATTTGAAGTGATTAAAAGATACGCTGCATCAGAATATGCCGGAAATTGTATTTTATTTTGTTATGTGTGCTTGACAATAAAACAGACAACGTGGAAACCAGTTTATGAAGTTCACAGTATATTTGCCTTACAATCCGAACGGTATATACAGATAAGAATTTTTCCATGTCATATATAAAACTTTTAAATTCATTTTAAAACTGAAAAGTTTTCTCATTTACAGACGTTTTTATTTATTCTTGTGATTCTAGTGCTTTAAATATTAAATAATACGCATTACAAAATTGTTTTAGAACTGAATTTCTTATAAGAATACACTTGACATCAAAGAGTTACGTAGATTTTGACAGGTAAACAAAAAATATGCAGGAAAAGAAAATGAATGTATTTTCAAACTCATCAAAGGCGGTATTCAGATGAAAAGTTTCGGCATATTTTGTGACAGTAAAATGTTCTTCCTCCATATATTTTCTTGAGTATAGGAGGAAATATATGTTGTCCCGATTTTTTAAACGAATGTGTATGTGTAGCCAAATAACAACTTATCATTCATCTTTTTTGGTCGGAAATGAAAGAAATTTTATGTACCTCATAAATGGGTTTAGAGGTGAATCAAGTTCTTTTCTACAGAAAACGAAATAAAAATGTCGCGTAGGGGCGATGTTAAAATATTGCATTAGAACCTTAGGGAATGTATATAGGTTTAAGGTTTTTTAAAATATATATTATGAGAAATGGGTAAATATTACAACGGCAAAAGTTATCTAGTAAAATATGACTTATATGTTCGTTTTTCCGTGTAATTTTATTAAATATGGAGCCGTTTTAAGTCTTTTTAACTCGCATTAAGTCATGTATATTTTATTATTTGTAATACATTTTGAGTTGTTGAAAATATTAAGACATTTCATAAAATTTACATTAGATGGTGATGAAGATCGTACATTTTACCTTTGCAAGTAAAGTAATAGATGCGTATAACTAACTACGCCAAAAAAGTTGTGCAATTCTACTACATTGTAGATACAGTTACAGACAAAAAAAATGAGATAATATACATTTATTATACTTTTTCCTCTGTAAAAGAATACAGCACGCATCCAGTTCTATTTAAATTTATATAAAGATGACTTTCAAATGTACAGCATGAAAATATATGACTCAGGAATGAAGTTCATTAGCTAAAACATTAATTATTCTTTTTTTCATGATTCGTTTTACTAGAAGAATTTACATTCTTTTTGATTCATCGTAAATACCTTAAGAATACGATGATGGGCTCAAGAGACAATTTATAGAACGTCTTTCAGCTACTTGTAAAAATTTAAAATTGGTTTATTTGAAGTGTTTTTCCTCACAACTGTATATTTACTGTTACGCGGAAATATTTTTCATCTCCATTAATATATTTTAATATAATTTATTATAAAGTTCTCAAATAAATAAATGACACTGTTGTTTCATCTTGTGCCTATTAGAAATGGAGTCATTTATATGGTTCTTCTTAACTTTTTCAATTTATGTAGCTCAGTTTCAAAATTGAGTTCCTTTTTCTAGGATCACCATTTTTTCATGAAGTCACTTTATGTACATCTCAGCTAGAATAAAATAGAGAAACTATCTGAAAAATTGAATAATGAAATTATCTAATGCATCGTATTAAAAAAGGACGAAAAAATATGAAAATCATAGTAAGCTAGCTTCTCAACAGCTTAATCACACTAACGAAGATTCCGTTTACAATTATACTTTAGATGACAGAGATTTATAATGTAAAAAGGTTACCTCGAGTTTTGGAAGATATTACACTCCATAAATAAACTATTTAACTCGTTTTATTTAGAGTGTCTCTATATGAGAGTGGCAATATATGCACAGGGCGCATACTCAGACTGTGCTTTGACAAATGTTTTTGTCAAAACTATGGTAAACCTACATTCCAGAACTTTGCGATACTCGCCTGAACGAGTTCGATTACAAGAGTGAGACATGGTAACAAGCATTAGCTTGGCGATAATAGCAAGCATGCCAAGATGCTTGGCGGTTCGGTTTTCTCCAAAATGGTCTTCTTAATCAAATTTTATATTATGTATGTTGCCACTCTCATATAGAGGCACGCTAGCAGTATTAGTTTTTAGAATTCAATATACTAGGTAGACGTGAGCACATTGTGTCTCTAGAAAATTCCTTTCTTCATTTCAGCGTTTATTCCTCTACTGTATGATTTTTCAGTTTTACGAAAAAAATGTTTGATACTATCCAAATGGCGTAAAAAAGGAAATTTTCTTGAATATTACAATGCTACAAAAATAAGGATCTGGTGTAAAACATAGTAGCTGATATTTTTGATTTTTTTTCTTATTTTCATGTAAAACTGTCTAACTGCATCCTGACAATCTTTCAAATGCATAAGGCTTATTTTTCACTCTATATATGCCGTAATAATTAAAGTTAAATTTTAGCTATGAATTTAAAATCGAAAACTCGTTGCTCATAAGGCCAAAAAAATAAATCTATCAGACAAGAAATGTTGCACATAATTTCACTGAAGTCTTAACAAATCAGCTGTTTGTAAGGCAACAATCTTAATAGTTTTGTTTATAGTTTTTTTTAGAAAACTTGTATCTTAAATATCTCGAAACTTCAATTACATTAGTTACCTATTTTTATGTCCGTGCCCTTCATATATTCTAATTTTCTGCCAAAATTTAGAATTTTAAAGATAGTGACATAACTGGTGTTCAACGTAGTTTACCTATTCCAAGCAGTGTGATAGGTATAGTAAAGAGTCCACGTTAATGAATAAAATATCATATGTTTACATTATATTATTTTGATTTACATCTCTGAGTATTTATTAATAAAACATATAAAGAAAGAAATCTTATCATTAAAGCCTGATTTAGACTTCTAGATTTTAGTAAAACGAAGTTTACACGATTTAGCATTATATTGTTACTGAGTGGAGTATATTTGTAACATTTATTATATCTGCTTGTTCCAAACAGGGCCTGAATAGCGCACAGGCCGACAGGACAGAGGCCTTGGGCCCATTGCAGACGGATGCCTTAAAATCAGTAAAGTTATTTTAAAAAATTTTTAATCGCCTAAAAATATATTTCAAGCTCCAATATCTAAGTAACAGATACCTTGTAACAGCATCTTGCTTGTATTTTTTCCATTCTCTCAAAACAGCTTTATTTAAGACTGATTTAGACTTCAACATTTCAGTAAAACAAAGTTTACACGATTTAGCATTATATTGTTACTGAGTGAACTATATTTGTAACATTTATTATATCTGCTTGCTACAGACAGGGCCTTATTACCGCACAGGCCGACAGGACTGAGGCCTTGGGCCCATTGCAAACGGATTCCTCAAAATATTATTTTAAAAAATCTTAAATCTCCTAAAAGACAATAATTTCAAGCTCCGATATCTAAGTAACAGATACCTGTGTAAGCATAAGCATATTGCTTGTACTTTTTCTGTTCTCTCAAAACAGCTTAAAATAGGTATGCTGTAGACAAAATATTTTTATTATAATTATCTTTTAAATAATACTTCAGATGAAGAGATATTTAAGGTATTATAGCATCAAACAGAAAAGAAATAAGTTCGCCGTGAACATTAGATTAAATTTTATGAGCATTTTTATAAAATGCAAGACAATTTTCGAATACACCAGAAAAAAACTTTCTAGCTATATTTTTGGTTTGAGGGGGGCTCTGTAAAGCTGTTGTACCTTAGGCCCCAGACAATCTTAACCGGGCTCTGGCTCCAGATGTGAAACAAGGCTCTGATTGTGAAAATGCATTGCACATAGTGAAATAGATAACACTCATAAGCATGTATTATATATGATGAGAAATGCAAGGAAGAGTAAATAATCATTGACTTGATAGAGGAAAAGGATGATATGAAGGATAGAGATAAGCGGGGTTTTTCATCCTTTTTTAATGTATCTTATATAAAAATATTTTGTATTAAAAAAAATAATTAAAATTGTGCAGTTGTCTTTATTTCCTTTGAAATCTGTAAATTTTTTCTCAAGTACTCATGCACGCGTGAAAGTATTTCGTTTTTTAAAATGTTTATTTTGAAAATGAATCTTCATACAGCCAATTTATACTCCTTGAAAATAGTTAATACTGTGTTTGTAATAGTTAATGAAAAACAGGAAATTAGTTTGAGAGCGGTTAACGTAAACAATCATCCCTCTAAACGTAATGTTTATTGTAATCTATTATGGTGCCTTTTCCTACAAAATATAAGCTAAGAGTTGCTTGGTATAATACATAAATGTTAGAGAAAAGAGAAGTATTGGTTTAAATAATGTTAAAATTAATAAAAATGTATGAAGAACAAACTTTATATACAAAACTCAAGGGGGTACTATTTTTATTCATTCATATTATAATTTCGCTTTGCAAAATAATATTATATGAAGAAATTTATTTTCCGGGTTTCTTCAGCTCATTATATAACTAAAGTGCGATGCTTCGAAATAAAAAACAGAGTTTAGGGTTTATTATCTGCGCTGTGTAACCGTATTCTGCGGTAAAAAAAAAAGATGACAAATTTAAACTACAATATTTAAGTACTAAATTAAGTGATGTAATTTATTCTATTATTACAAAAGATAATGCTCTTAAAATCTTTAGTATGTTAAAAAATCGGCACAAAATTACGTAGTTTCATTTCTATATCTTTTAATTACATTTGTATAGGTAGAAAGCTGAAGTAAAGATGGGTACCACATAGAATTCCGGCAAAGTAAAACGAATAATTAAAAAAAAATAACATAATTTTTTATCAGTTTTAGCATTCTAAATTTCAGAGAGTCAAAACGTCTTCTAAGAGCATATTTGGAAATTTTTATCCAGTATATTTTGATAGCAGATTTTAGTTCGTCTTTGTTCTCATGACACGTGCCGTTTGCGTAAATAACTTTAACTAATATTTCTCACAATGTGATAGTTTAGTGATGGTGATACATGGATTGGGTCATCCTGTTAAAAAAATGTATATGCTTGACGTAATGAGCTATTGTCTTTTAATTTTCATATGACAGTTATGTTATGTTTCTTTTTTTAGCCTAATAATATATTCTTCTACGTTTATTACATTTTTTTTTATCCGAATTATATGAAATGCTATCTAGTTTATTTTACAACTGAATTTTACACCTCAAGCAACAAGTAACACTGATGTTTAAAGCATGTGTATATTTGAACTTTAAATTTGGTGCGTAAGTACAAACCAAAAGGAAATAAGAGGAGTTCATCTAAAAAGTATTTTATATGAAACAAAAAAAAAAAAAAAAAAAAAAAAAAAAAAAAAAAAGATGATCAATGGTGAATCATTACGCTGTTTAGCTAAAAACCGTAAGATTGACAGATAGTTTTTGTGCCGTAAATTTATGTCGATGCAAACAAGTTCACATTCTGGATCTCCTATCGAAACTCCTGCAGTGAAGCTTCATCAATTTCTCAAAGTTTTTTTGAGATGTTACTTTTACAGATAATAAATAAAAATACTGCTCCAACGAAGAAAAGGAAAAAGAATAGATGCTAGTTCAAAAGTTCTTATAAGTGAAGAGTAGATAGCGACAGAAAAATTAGAAGAGGAGTAGAAAATGAAGAAGAAAAGTCAAAATCAACAGAATTAAAATCCCTTAACAAGTACAGTAAATGAAATGAACCACAGAGAGAAAGTAAAACAAAAAAAAAAACTCAGAAGAAAGACAAACCATGAAACTATAACAGGAAAAGAAGATGAAAAGATTGAAATTTACACAGGAGAAATTAAAGATGCAGAGTATTGCACAATCACAGAAATAATTACTCAAATAGCAGGTGAGATACCGATACACTAAACTGAAAATAAAGAAGTTTTAATCCATTTAGGACTAGTGGGACGTATACGACCCATATACACATTGATATTCAAATATAAAGTTTTTTTCCTTTTATCTTAAATAATTTTGTGTACATTATTACGTATATATCGTATTCTGGACATTGTGGGCAAAACGAGTTACTAAAACGGATCAGCAAGAGTTAAAACCCGACCCGAAAAAATTATAGTCAACTCGACACGCAACAAAAAAATTTATTGCCAACCTGACACGATCCAAACTGTGGGTCTTGTTATTAGTTTTGTCAAGGGCTATACACGACTATTTTATAAACATAAAGTAGTGCTGATTATCTTAATACTATACAATTTCTTGACGATTGGTTAATTTTAGCGAAAGTTAAAGCCTTTAAAATCAAAAATGACAAAAATATACTGACAGACAAGCATATCAATTTCAGATCCTAATAATCATGCAGCGTATTATATGCACTTAAAAACTGTCAAAATATGCAATAAAAACTCTCCCTATATGCTGCTAAAATTAAAACTGTGTACATATAACTTATTATCTAATACCACATAATTCAAATACAGAGCCTGTATATCTCTATTCTAAAAAAAAATTATTAAGGCATCCTTTGCTGCTGCTGCTGTTTTCGAATCGACAGCGCCCATTTCACTTTCTCGGCCTATACTTCAAAACCTATTACATATAAAAACTTGAAAACTTGCTGTTTCCTAGATAAATATATGATAAACATGCTGAAACAAACGATTTATAAATCGAAGAATTATTTTAAGCTCTATGCGATGTTGAAACCCGTCAAAATTGTTCAGTTGAACAAGTTTATAGGATCAAAACTATACATATTAACTTAACCATCTTTTTGAGGCACATACTTGACTGGATTGTGGTGAGCTGTATTCAATCATTTTTTTTTTACTTTGACAATTATTTAGGGGGGGGGGGGTGAATTTTTTAATTAGAATTTCATTGTCCAAATAAAGAAAAAAATCTTATTTTTCAAATAGCCTATTTTTATTTACCTTTGCCAACATTTAACAAGAAAGAAAAATCACGCATCAATTATAGATTATGAAACACTTTCCAACACTTCCAGACTGCTTTAACGAAACTTCACCGTTTAATGAGATAGAAGAACCTATCTACGTAAACAATTTAGAAAACTTATCAATCACCTCAAATCAAGAAAGTTATTGAGTGTTAAGAGTTTCCCAAGCTTCTCAGAGCAAAACAGAATGGGGTATGGATCAGTTTTGTTAAAGTAGTTTTTTTATATATATACCGCTGACAAAGCCCCTACCTGCCAGGCTTTTGCCTAGCTTAACGGGTTGATACCTGGCATCGGGGCGAGGATTCGCCTGCTCTCTGCTTGGCGAAAATGTGTCTGTTAAATCTATAGGCCGACGCGGCTTCAGTGCGTCTTGTTGCCTTAATTTCTTATTTTCAGTTGGCCGGTTGCTAATTGATTTTGGATGAGACGGTTCAGCACTGCGCAGTGTAGCAAAGTCATGCCGGACGGATGTGAGATGCTGGGATATTTACTATTTCCTCGCTGCATCGCTCATCCATACGTCATGCCATCACTACTCGAGTTGGTCTCGTAATTTAGAACCTTGATCTGGTGACGAGACCTTCACAAGACTAGGCACCCCCAGGGGTGTAATTCACAGGTAACTTGGAGGATTTTACACCCACGACGAATTTTACATGCACCGGGCGCCATTAGCGTATGATCGCCGCATCTAAAAAGGAATGGGGTTAGACATTTTATAACACTTTTAATACTGGAAACTAGGTGCTACATTTAGACTTTAATTACTATTACTTTACTCGGTTGTTTTCTTAATTTACCTATAGTTCTACCCTATGATAATTTTAACTTAAACTAAATGTTCTGCAGATGCTTATTCCTACAGGGAGGAAATTATATGCATAATTTACTAAATTAAGAAAGGGGTTGGACCATCGGCTATATATTATCTATATATAATTTAATATTTATAATTTATATAACTTAGATAAATCTAAAGATGGGAGGGGAGGGACAAATGGTTATATACTAACTAAATATAATTATTGGTATAATGTTTATAACTAGCACTAACTTAGCTTTGGATGTGCTGAAAAGCTTAATTTAAGTTAAAAATTGCTACTAAAAACTGCTTAACTAATGTACTAAAATTTAGAGTGGATGCTAAAGTTACCTGACAGTTTACAAGGGGGATAAACTTGGATTTTATTCTTTAACTGCAAACTTTAATTTATTTCTAATTCTAAAAAGTTACTATTAACTACCTTTATTATTTATTTATACCTTCAGTTGTTCTATATCTACTGACATTGTTATTTAGGATATCGCTGGTGTTTTCATCTCTTTTCGTGCGACATTGAATGCTTAACGGAGACCACTCGGTCCAGCAAAGCCAGGCCGTAGAGCGTTAGCACCTCCCCCGGGATGTTCCCCGGCGCGCGGGGATTCGTTGTGGGTAATTCCAGCCACCGGCGGAAGGGAAGGCACGATGCCGAGACCGCCAGCGCACGCGCAAACGGCCGAAACAAAAAAAAAAGAAAGAAAATACAAACTAGGCCAAAGGCCGGCACTGCCAGGACAAGCCTAAATGCGACAAGGGGCAGGCAAGACACTGCCTGTATCTTGTTTACAGTGTTTGATTTTTGCCGTTTATATTGGCTTGTCTCTATCATGGTGGTTTATCGTTGTAATGGTTATCGCCGCTTTTGTAGGTAGTCTCGTTTTTACATTTGTTTACTTTTTGTTAGGGTTTTTGCCACTTTTATTGTCTCGACCCTGTTGTGCTATGTTCTTCATTGTCTTTATCTTGTTGTCACTATCTTGTGCTGGTATTGTTTATCACTTTCTTGGAATTGGTCATATTGCGAATTTTTCGCTGGTTTTTTTTTTCACTTTCGATAATTTGTCACATTGCGACTTTTGTCGCTGGTAGTTGTCACTATCTTTGTAGTTGCACACTGTTGCGTCACTTATATATTTTCCACTTTTCTTCCATTGCTTGCATTGGGGTATTTGTCATATTGATTACTACGTGAATGCGCTTTTTGCCATAGCCGAGGTCACATATATTTCATTAAATTGCTTTTTTATGTTCCCTGTGTATACTTCCGATAGATTTAGTACATAGCTGTATGCTCAATTTCCCGGATGGTTTCTAACACGTACATCGGGATGCTATACGGTTAATAAACATCCTATTGATGACATTCATATTTCCTTGTTAAATAAGTTTCGTGTAGTAATGCGTTGATTTCCTCTTCGATTAAGCAAAATTTCTTCGCCAAAAAATTTTAAACTACAATGTAAAAAAAAATTAAATGGGAATTAGAGTCTTCACAGTCATCTTGGGGGGGGGGGGGGCTTTTAAATATCTGAGGAGATGCATGAGCTTCACGTGCCTTTTGGATAATCAGACCCTGTTAACCGATTGAAATAGAAACTCTTGAAATTTACTCCATCAGGGATAAGCTAAATTTAAATTACGCAAGTTTTATTTATACACTTTAATTGTACATTAAAATATCATAGAATGTGGTACATGTATGCGAAAAGACGACTCTGGTGATATTAATATTATTAAAAATTATTCCTCAGGTATAAAGAAAAAAAAAGGCTCATATCATATTTTTAACAGCGTAACTGGACGAAAGGAAAATCATTATTCTTTTAATAACTAATCCATAATTCTTTGTCTAAAACGGACAAAATAATGCCCATATCGAATATACCAGTTGCCATGACAACAGACACTGTAATTTTTTTTTTTTTTTTTTTTTTTTTTTTTTTTTTTGATGTTATTAAATGTTGGAAAGAAGTAAAGCAACATAAAGTAGTATTACATAAAATCTATAAATATAAAGCAGCATTGTGAAACTAATTATTATAACAAGTGTTAAAATTATACTCCCTTTAGGAAAATAATGGGTTATTATGCAATTATGTGATGAAAACATACGAAATTTTGAGAATGAGTAGGCTGTGTACAAATGAAAAAAATATATAAACACTTTCTGTAATAAAATAAGTGAGAACGTATCTGAAGAGCAAAAATATAAGAAAATGATTTTTTTAAGTTACGTACAATGTATAAACACAAAGCAGCTTTGTGAAAATGATTATTAAAAATAATGTTAAAATTATGGATTCTTTATGAAAACAACGGGTTATCATGTAAGCATCATAAGGTAAAACATGAAATATTTCACTGACAAAACTGCTAAGAAAATAAATAAAACAGGTAAGACAAAAGAACGGAGATATTAATTAAAGAGCAAAAAGCTAAGAATAAGTAAATAACATCTAGATCAAAGTAGGGCAAAATGTATCTTTAACTCATAAAGAGCGGATTATTTATTATTTTTAAGAAAGATTCGGGGATATACGTTGAAAAAATAGTATGAAGTACCAAAATTCTTAAATAGTAAATTCTTTCCATATCAACATCATAGTGACTTGCATACGACTCATATTCTACTGAGTGTATATGATTATTAAAAATAATGTTAAAATTATGGATTCTTTATTAAAATAACGGGTTATCATGTTAGCATAAGGTTAAACATGAAATATTTCACTGACAAAACTGCTAAGAAAATAAATAAAACAGGTAAGACAAGAGAACGAAGATATTAATTAAAGAGAAAAAAACTAAGAATAAGTAAATAACATGTAGATCGAAGTAGGAATAAAGGATAAAGAAATGTATCTTTAACTCATAAAGAGCAGATTATTTATTATTTTTAAGAAAGATTCGAGGATATACTTTGAAAAAATAGTATGAAGTACCGAAATTCTTAAATAGTAAATTCTTTCCATATCAACATCATAGTGACTTGCATACGACTCATATTCCACTTCACTTGATTGATGATTAGAAGAGTTGAAATGTAGTCACGGTGCAGTTACATTTTAGTAAGGATTTTTGCTGTTACGCTACCCAATCAGGCTACGTCTGTATGGGTTGAAGTCAGATCTCCAGAAAATATTTAGTAGAATATTAATAGCTAAATAGGTATATGTTACAATTAATAAATACAATTTTAATAAAATACATTATTTTGTTAATCCAAAATTAAGAAAATTATTAAATTGCACATAAAAATTATTATTAAAATAAGAGAAAAACCTGATCATTCCCCCATCTCCTCTATTCGCCTTGTTATTGTAGAGAGCCTCTCAATTATTTGTAATCCTTTTTTTCTAAAACTTGTGCAGAAAAAAAAGATTGGAATAATTTCGATTCGCAGAAAAAACTTGTATCTTGTTCACAACTATAGACTATAAGGACTACAGGGTTCGTAAGCCTCAGGGGATTTCAATGCCAGTTTTTTTCACAAAGAACTAGTTCCTTTCTTTACAAAATCTGTTTTTAAATATGGAGAAGATTACTTTACGAAAAATCTGGTATTCAAATCACCTGAATTCCTTGAGGCGTACGAACCCAAAACCACTGTTAGAAATTTTTGACTTCAACTTTCCTCACCAAAATTTGAAACTTTTGAAAAAATATCAGATTGAGGCAAAAATTCTATCGTATTTTAATAGCTATTTTTAATATACTGGTAAAATTTTAATACCTAATGATTTTACCTATCAGTTCAAAGCAAACAGGCAGTGCGGCTCGTGACTAGCTCTTTTTGGGGTACTAGATGCATGGCTGAAAATTTTATTCTTTTCTTAACATTATTTTTTTTTAAATAACTTTTTGTTGGTTTAATGACAAAATTTTCTACCAACAAATGAGGCAAATATATCTTTTACAAAATAGTGGTACGGAAATAATAAATTTTGCAACTAGGCATTTAGTGCCCCAAATAAAGACAGTCACTGCAAACAGGTATAATAAAATTATCAGGTATTAAAATTTTACTGGTTTTAATAAGCCGGTAAAATTTTATTACTTAATTTACCGGTAAAATTTTACCAGTTATGTATTAAAATACGACAACTTTTGCATCAACCTAATAAATCAACTAATACCTAAAAATATGTTTGATTTCAGAGTATTTCAGGATGGAAATTTGCATTTAACGTCGATTAGTTTCTTTTAATACTATCCTTGGCAAAACGTAGAGAATCAGCACTCTCTATTCTACACTGTAAAAAAAATGCAGTAAAATTACGGGCAGAGGCCGGCAGCAGAGATTCCAGTCATACCCCGGAAAAAAAAAAAAAAAAAAAAAAAAAAATCCATGCCCATCATTTTGTGCAGCCCGTAATTTTACGGGGCAAAGTAATATAACATTATAATGCACAGGATATAATGCACTTTAAAACACAATAACACTTTGCTTACTGTTCCGTAGCACGTAGCACGTCAGATAATCATCACAGAATCGCTGTTTTGGCGGATTAAAATTTTCGAAACACGAGTAAAATGAAGGGTTCCACCCTAGCGGAGGACAATGTATGGTGTCGTACTGTATTTGTGCTAACATAAGGGCTAGAACTGTAAGAATATGTGGATTGCTATTAATTTTCTAAGTATCTAAGGGATAAGGCCGCTTATTTAGTGGATCAGGCCGTTTTTCATCCAATAAGGCTGTTGCCCGTGAAAATTGAAGGGCAAACGCTCATAAATTTACAGTTTTTTCTGAGAGTGTACAACTCACAATCAAATTTATACATTTTTGTTATAATTAAAAAGCTGTAATTATTGTCATATTAGTGAACGACCGAGAACATTACTGAGTTACCCAGAAACAACGGAAATTACAAAATAAGCATTCAATAATTGAGGGGCCTTCTGCAATAATAAGGCAAGTGAAAAAAATATTTTTTTTTCTACTACAATGCTTTTAAATTTACTCTCAACATTTTAATTTAGAATATAACTTATTTGCATAAATTCCTATTAAGAAGAGTTTTCTAGCATATTTTCTTTGCTAAATTTTTATTTCCTTACTATCTGACACGACCAGCGTTGCCCGGGCCCGTGATAGAAACTTAAATAAACCCCAAATTTGTATTATTTTATATCTTTAACCCGATTTTGTATGAGTTTATATTTTAAATGACAAAATCGCGAAAAAATACTGATAATTAGTGATAAAAGTGTTCGTAAGAAAAAATTTCTTCTTTTTCTCACGTAGGATCGTTTCATAGCATTAGAAAAAATAGCTTTTGTTGTTCAAACCCTTTGAAATTTTAATGGTCATAAATATAACGGTTTTACAGCCGTGTAAAAATTAAGTCAAAAATATTGTTATCTGATTGTAAAATAAATATGTTTTCTTTTCGTTTTGTTTTTTTGTTTTTTTTGTTTTTGTTTTTGTTTTTGCGTTGGGTCCGTTAACATAAAAAATAGTTTTCGTCCTCCGAACTCTCTGAAATTTTAGTCGTTTATAAATATAACTGTTTCCAAGTCCTCTATAAAATTATGTGACAATATATGCATGTGAAAACGTTTCCCGAAGCCGAGCGTTAACGCGCAGAAAAACCCCGTTATTATGCTTCGATGAAAATTTCTCACATTTTATTTTAAAAAATAAAAAATATCTCGTCCGAACGTTATTAAAATATTAAAATTCCGAGGCTCAGATGCATCAGGAGAGACCTTAGACTATCCTCACCTAAATTTTCAGACTTCTAGGTGCTCTAGATTTTGCTAGCCATCGCAGACACAGATACACACACAGACAGAGCAAAACTTTTTTTTATTAGTATAGATATGCTGAATAATACATTATAAGAATCTGAAAATTGAGATTCAAGGTAACTCCATTTGCCTTGTTATTGCAGAGAGCCCCTCAATTATTTATAATCTTTTTTCCAAAACTTGTGCAGAGTTTGGAATCATGTCGATTCGTAGAAAAAAGTTTGGAATCACTCGCTTGTGTATGCAAATTTCCGTGCCTGGTGATCAGCTTTGTGTTGCACAAAGGTCTTGTGCTGTTCTACTTGACATGGATATAAATACATTAGGGTTTTTAACTTTTCTTATTTCAAGCCAGTGGCTGAAATGGCACCTGTATGAGACCTACATTAGGAAAACAGAGCGACGCTCATTAAGCTTCTAACGGAAAGAAAATCACATAAAAATGTACAGAAGACATTTTCATGCTCACAATCTACTGTTTCAATAATTCAAAGAAAGTTCATACAGCCTTAAAGTGTACAAAACTGTCTCAGTTTCGGTAGACTACGAGCTACATAAGCACGGCAGGATCGTGCATTATTAAAATATTCAAAAATACGAAATTTAAACTATATAATGATATGAATATTGAATGTAACAAAGCATCCAAGGCCAAGGTATCAAACAGAATATTGCGCAACTGACTAAATAAAGCTGGATTTCGTTATCGCAAAGCCAAGCCAAAACCCAAGCTGACAGTACGGTAAAACCCAAACAGACAGTGCGGTAAAACCCAAACAGACAGTGCGGTAAAATCCAAGCAGACAGTGCAGAAAAACTCAAGCTGGCTGTGCGGCATAAACAAGCCAGACTATGATGGGTCAAAACATGCTGGTACTGGTCTGGTCTGTTGATGACTGGAGCAAAGTGGTATTTGGCGATGAATCAAAAATTTATATTGGTGCAGGTAACGATAGAGAGAAATTAATTTAGTGCTTACAAAGTGAAAGGCAGGGTGAAAACTGTTCCAATATGCGTTTTAAGTTCCCTATTTAATCATGATTTTGGGATGCAAGTCTTCTAAGAGAGCGGACAGCCTGTGTGATGGGCATGGAAATAGCAGTTCAGAGAAATATGTTTCAATTTTAGAAGATTTTCTGATTCTTTGTTTAGAAAAGCAATTTGGAGATAGTGATGTAATAATTGTGAATGACAATGCTTCGTGTCATAGTAAAAAACAAAAATTCTGAAAATAATGTACCTCAAATGGAGTGGCCAGCATGTTGAACAGATATCAATTCTATCGAAAATATGTGATTTATTTTGCAAAACATGATATTTAAGCTACTTTGAAAATGACCACAGAAACTAAAATACTCCCTACAAAAAGCATGGGTAGCCATCGATCCAAATAATTTTGAGTACCTTGTTAAGTGTATGCCGGACAGAATCAGAGCGATAAACAAGGCAAACGGGATTTCCCATGGTATTAATGGACAAGGTAACCATGGATTTTGACCAAATATTTCAAACTTGTTTTCTCAGATAGGACGTGACTCCATATTTTTTCTAGCAGCATTTTGAGAAATAAAATTATGAATAATTGTGAAGTCATTTTGTAACTATTTTTAGTCCACGTTTTCTAGAGATATTTATGAAACTTTAATAACAAATGTTAAGTTTCACCAACTTAAAACTTTATATAAAATTGCTCACATTTCATTGCGCGTTGGGAAAGGTTCATTCCATACTTTTTGCCAGGTGTAGCATAAAAAATACTATTTTTTATACACAAGAGATATTCCTTCCAAACTCGAGAACGCTACATTTGATTGAAAGTTTGACTATTATGTCTTACACTCAGGCACCGTTTTTTTTTTTTAATTGGCTATAAAAAGGGAAAAAGTCGCCAAATTTTGGGGATTTTTTCCTTTAATAGTAACCTGGCTTTTGTATTAAGTTATTGGTTTGGAGTCGGCTTGTAAATATCGCCAATCGAAAAGTCGCCAAATATCGGTTCGTGAGTGTAACACATCTGTTCCGAAACTTGTTTTTAACGAAATCTATATTTTAAAGAAAATGTGAACATTTCTTGCTAATTCTGCCACAATAATTGAAAAAAAAAATTCTATTAATCAATTGGAAATAACGCCTATTATTAAAGAGCATAAACTTACGTTTAACACTAGAACGGCCGTAGCGGCCAATCTGGCTGTAACCAAACAAATATATTTTGATTCGAACCAGAAACTTCTTTAAAAAATAAATCAAATGTACACAACACAGAAATAAGTTGAATAACATTAAATAATTATGGTTTAAAGTATGTTTATAGGGAAGACCGGGGGAAAATCGATATCCTGGACAATACCGATACATTGAATTTTGACGACGTGTTGCGCTCAGAGCGCTGTTGGCTGGCGCCGTCGCGTAACGGAAACTGTGGCAATTAGTGCCAAGTGAGTTTGTTGTTGTTAAACAGACTACTTTTCATTTTATGTAAAAAAACGTGTTTCTCGCGAATTTTGATGTAAATTCTGAGTTCCAAGCAAATTAAGAAAAATCTTTCCGCAGTTATTTAATTATTCTAAATAGACATGTCTTTAGAAAGTATGGAATTGAATAAGCATTTTAATGTAATCTTGGTTGGTTGTTAGTAAATAGATTGCCTCGTGGTCAGTTTTTACATTGTGTTGTTCATCTGGGGTGATATCGACATCCCGTCACGGGGAAATACCGACATGGTGTCGGTCTGATAAATCTGCCTTTGGGAGAAAATCAGTCTTACCACTTGATCAAGAAACTGTTTTAACAAACAATATTAAGCAATTATCTAATATATTCTATGGTACTACTTTAACTGAATTGTGAGGATTTGCCTAAATTAGAAGAAAAATTTTAAATAAAACACAATTTTAACAAAGATAAGAAAATGGCTGGAAAGGACTGGTAGTAGGGCTGTTTATAGCGGTTGTGATACAGCTGAAAATTATACTTTCTGACTGGACTAGACAAATTTTAGAACGCAGAAACCATGTTATTTACATAAATTTTAAAAAAATCAATTAATTTTACATATTGTTTACATATTTTTTTTTTTACATTTACATTAATTGATCTGATTACATATGGTTCAATAGTATTTTAAGGGTTATGTTAGTGTTTAAGTTTTAAGCACTTATTTTTTATTACTTGTTTGAGAAATTTTCCTTGGAAAAAATACTAAGCTCATACCTTATTTTTAAAACTTTTGGATAAACCAATTATTAAATTCATATTAGAAAATTTCTGAAATATAACCATTGAAAAATTTTATTGTATTAAATCCTTAACCCCTTCGCAACGAGCGTCCTTTACGGAATTTTTAATCTTTTACCACAGGTTTTTTAAAACAGAAATTCTCGCCTATATGAATCGCAAAAATGCTACTATTAAATAAGGCAAATCTTACACTAAAAAATAACTGGTGGGAATAATCGAGGATTCTGAGCATCTTATGCGTCACATATACGTGTCGCTCGTGCCCAAGGGGTTAAATGCTTGCTATATGTTAAGGGTTGTAAAAAATCTAGAAATTTCAGAACAAGGAAGAAATACCGAGAAATTTGGGAATTTTGCAAATTTTGCTGGGAAAAAACAAATTAAAAAAATCTTCAAGCAAAAATGTGTTGCTTAAATACCATAAATAAAAAAGTTTTAAGTCTTTCAGTTATACGGTAAGGATTTTAAAAAGGGTGAAACACACTTTAATGTTTTACCTTTTAGGGATAAAGAGGCATTGTAAAGTGCAAAAGCGTTCAAAATAAGGAAGAAAATAAGATTATTTTAATGCACCCAGTAGTTTTCAGGAAGCTACACTTTTTTTTTTTATATATTATCCGCCTATACAGACTTGGTTAATAAGAAATATTTTTTTCATCAACAAGATCATAAGAAAAAAATGCATTCCCGTATCTTTAAAATTAACTGAATTACTAAAAGGGAAAAAAAGTCACTTATACCACTTTTCCCCACCGATTAAAAGTTTATTTCGTCAGCAAAACTACGGACCACTCACAAATTCATGATGACGTTTTTTAGATCAAAACCCCCGTAGCCAACCAATACTGATCCAATATTGGCTATATCTTGGCTAAATGTTGATGAATTGGGGCGATATTGGTAGGAAGTATTGCCCCAGTATTGGCATGTTTACCGTAATTTCCGGCGTATAAGCCGCAGCTCAAAGAGTCGTTTTTCGACCCAGAAATTTTATTCAATAATTGTAGTTAAATATTTATAGCGATCTTTTAAGTTACATTTTATAAAATAATATTTCTGAGTCGAAAAACGACTCTTTGAGCTGCGGCTTATACGCCGGAAATTACGGTACATTCTGTCCATATTTAGTCATTTTAAAAATAAGGAAGAAAGTTCAAAATAAGGAACAAAATAAGATTTTAATGCACCCATTAGTTTTCAGAAGCTACGCTTTTTTGTATTTTTATACGATCCGCATAGATTGACTTTGGTTAATAAGAAATATTTTTTTCCATTGTCCATTTGTAGTCAATATTCTACCAGAATTTCATTGAAATAAATATATAGCTAATATTGTACAATATGGGCACTTCATTGGAAATATTTGCATCATAAAGCCAATATTTAGCTAATATTGGGCCTTCATTGGAAATATTTCCAATGTATGAGCAATATTTAGCCAATATTGGCGTTCATTGGAAATATTTTCAATTAATTCAATATTGGACCAATACTGGTCCAAATATTGGCTTGCTACCAGGGAAATATATTTACAAGTGGCGAAAAAATGTATTACAAATATACAGCTGCAAACTTTTACGCTTTTTTTTATATCACTTTTTTGAAGAGGAAAATTTGCCTTATTTAACTGTAGATATTTTGCGATTAAATAAAGCAAATTTTTCCTTTGAAAAAATGTGGTAGCAAAAAACATAACAGTTAGCAGCTATGCAATTACGTCGAAATAAAGCACTGTGCAGGGACAAATAATGTAAAGATACAAACATAGCTTTAAACCCTAAGTAAAAAAAATATTTACAAAACATTTTCAAAGTTTTCTCTCATCTGTAAAATATTACTTTGCTCTTCTAATAATGCTTCTGTAAATATTTTGGAGTCCTTCACCACTATTATTGTTGCAATCATCGATTATCTTTTACTTAACGTCAGGTGCATATGTATAATCGTCCCTATTTTATTTTACTTGCAGTATCTTGCAGATTTACATTTTTAATTTGATACATTGTCCCCATTCACAACGATCCATTTTTAATTAAGTATAACGCCTTCAATGGTAAAGATACAAATCATACTAATTGAACAAGATTATACTATTCTTGTTTCAGTAAAAATAAATATTTACCAATATTGTCTAGGAGGTCGTATAAAAATTTAATAAGTGTATGCTTTTGAAAGTTAATCGGAGGACTTTTTTCGTTAACATAATCTTATTCCATACTTTATTTTGCATATTTTTGCAATGTTCATTGCCTAATTATCAGCAAGTGGTAAAGCACGTTTCAACCTTTTCGAGGCAACATGTATACTCAAAATTTAGTTATGTGTGTTTTTCCAAATTAAGACTTAAATACTCGGACCTATTATAAGCCAAGAAAAAACTGAAAATTTAGTACATTTTGCTTATATTTAAGTTACCATTTTAATAGATTTTGTTGTACATACATACGATTCCATTTACGTCCATTTTTATATAAACCCAAAATATAATATTTCCATGTTGAAAAATCTCTTATACTGCCATTTACTTTACTTCACTAACGGATATTATGCTTAAAATACTGAAATATGCCATATTCAGTTGGCGTTCTTTTACTATTTCGGTAAAACTGATTCTCTAGATTTTTCGTTGGTATTTATTTGATGCAGCATGAGGATGCAGCTAGATTCTTGAAAAAATCTTTCACCATGCATTTTTCATGTTTTAGTAGAATGTCCTTGAAAGGATTCATTCCATTTAGAGTTCCGAAAATTTTCATAATTTTTTTTCTAAGGATAAATATCTATAAATATCTCACATAAAAATTTCACATACTGAAAAATAAAAAAAATAAGTAAAATAAAAAATAAAAAAGGGTGTTTAAACATTTAAAAATATATATATAATAAAAAATAAAAAAGGGTGTTCAAACGATTTATATATATATATATATATATATATATATATATATATATATATATTTAAACTTTCTTGGGGTTTTTTCTCTTTTAAAAAAGTAATAATCTGTAAATACTTCTTTAGAATGAAATAAAAAGAAATTTTTCGAAAGCGTATGCAATAATAAAATATATTTAATACGCTGAGATTGAAAAAATGAGACTTCAATTTTTAAAATCAAATATACCTAGTGTTTCAAAAGTCTGAGAGAAAATAAAATGCGATTAAAAATTATCTAAGGGTCGGAGAGACTTGAGATTTGCAGATTAATATTCACAATCATATAAGTTTTTATATCGCACGAGAACAAAATATTTACTCCAAATTCTCGACAGTAGAAGGTGAGAGCATTGCTGCAGGTAATGATATGGAGGTGTAGTATGCAAATAATTTACACAATACAAAATTAGGATAATGCCACTGCACACCTTGTGATTTCTGCTTGTGAAGTTAACTAAAATCCCGTATTTATAAGGGGTATCTCCCATTTTTACCTACACTGAATAAAAAAGAAAACAAACTGTTATAAATTTGAAATGATGGACATTTTCACACTGTGATTTACTGCTGCAAATGTTCTGTGTGTCTAATACCCAATTTTAGTGCAAAATACATTTGCGGTATACATTGCCTTATAGAGCATGAAACAGTACATCAGCGAAATTGTCTCTCCTTTTCTGCCAATTTTCAATGCTGGTAAAGGTTATGAATTTATCTGTAAACACATGATTTTCGGTAGCTTCAACAACAGAAATCACAAGATGTGTTTAAACATTATCCAAATTTTCCGTTCTGCAAGCTGATACATATTGCACCTACATGGTATTATTTGCAGCACAGATTTTGAACTATTTTTTTCATACTTTAAAAAATACCGTTTCTTGTTGAATGTCATAACACATCGTGCGATTTGTGCTTTTGAGGCTAACTAAACTCACATATTTATAAGGGAATCCTCAATGTTTACCTGCACTGAAAACAAAAGAAAAATAATAATTTCGAAACGATAGACATTTTCTCACTTTGATTTACAGCTGCAAGTTCTCAATGTGTCTAACACCACATTCTAGTACTAAATACATTTGCGGCATTACGCCAAATACAGCATGAAACATCACATCAGCGAAATTGCCTCTCATTTTCTGCCATGTATGGTATTTTTCAAAACTGGTAATTAAGGCTTTCTCTATAAACACACGATTTTAGGTAGCTTCACACAAGATATGTTTAAACATGATCGGAATTTTGCGTTGTGCAAGCTGTATGTATATTACACTTACATGGTAATAATTGCAGCAGAGCCCTCCACTTTCGAGATTTTAAACTATTTTCCATGCCTTACAAAATACAGTATCCCGGTGAATGCCACAACACACCAAGAGATTTCTTTTGTGAAGTTAACTAAAATCACATATGTATAAGGGGAATCCCCAATTTTTACTTGCACTGAAAAACAAATGGAAAAGTTATAATTTGACACTATAGACATTTTCTAAGCATGATTTACAGCTAAAAATGTTCAATGTGTCTCGCACTACATTCCAGTACTAAATAAATTTGCGGCATTACGCCTGATAGAACGTGAAACAGCACATCAGCGAAATTGGCTCTCATTTTCCGCCATACATGCTATTTTTCAGTTTGTTAGTAATTGAGGATTTCTCTATAAACACATGATTTTAGGTAGCTTCACAACCAGAAATCACAAGATGTGTTTTAGCATGATCCAAATTGTGCTTTCTGCAAACTGTATCCATATTACTTCTTCGTGATATAACTTGCAGCAGCGTCCTTCACTGACGAGATTTTGAACTTTTTTTTTCATTCCTCACAAAATACCGTATCTCAGTGAATATTAATCAGTAAACAGCAAATCTCTCCCCCCCCCCCCGTTAGTTCCTTTTTATCGCATTCCATTTTTGCTCCGGACTTTTCAAACACCGAATATCTAATTGTTCATCATTTGTAATAACATTTATAGCAGCATTTAATTATCATACAATCCATAAATAAGAATATAAAAAGTGAGAAAAAAAGAAACTTTTGGTATAAAAAAAATCTGGAAAATTCGAAATCTATTTTGTATTTTGTAAACAAAAAGCGTATTGCATTTACATACATCAGGAGTGGGACATACTCTTAAAATTTATTTTAACCTCACCATCGAAAAATTGTATTAACCTATATATTCCCTAAGGTTGTGAAATGGTATTTTATGTTTTGTCTCTGAAAAATTTTATTTGGTTTTCTTAGGAAAGGACTAGAATCACTTCTAAACTCATTTTTGATGTACATAAGATTTCTTTCATTTCCGACCAAAAGAATGAATGATAAGTCATTATATGGGAGCAGAGCTATTCATTTAAAATATTTCAGCAAAATATATTTCCGTTTATCCTCCAGGATGTTTATAAAGTTGAATGTTTTCATGCCACATTTTTTTTCGGATGAAAATTATATTTGTTAAGTTTCAGAAAAAAATTACACTTTTCAGAGTATTGTCTTTTTATACATGGTGTTTCAAAATTTATGCAACAAACTTTAATGGAAGAAGATATCGCAAATATCTTCCGGAAATTTCATGACATTTCGTTGGTTTTATTATATAAGTTGATTTAGAGAAAATTTGCTATCACTCGCTCATACAAAATTATTTCATACAAATACTCGTATTTTATCAAATATTCAATATATTCAATTTCTAATTGCAGTATAATGTTTCTACTGCACTTTGTCCAGTTTCTTGAAAATGGCGTTAAATCTAGTTCAATACCCTGCATGTTATAAACAAAAACTTGCGAAATTGTTTTGAATTTTTAAAAGAAACGTTTATATCTTCATGATTCTCTTACACAATTGCAGTGGTGAAAAAGATACGCAGCGGTGGGCGATTGCCACCACTAAATTTTAATAGTATCTTATTTAATCAAATCCATCTTATTTAATCAAAGAATTTCTGAAATGTAATAAGGTGAAGAATTTATTAAATTTAGTGGTGAGAATCGGCCCACTGCTGCGCATCTTTTCCATCACTGCAAGTACTTATAAACGTTGTTAATGGCTAATGAAATCATTTATTACAGCGACAGAACATTTCGAGTTTTTATGTCACAGCGTGATCGCGAATGTTTATTATTTTTCAATTTGTTGTTAGTTCCCTAATTGCCCTCGTGACTAAATCTTTACTAAAATATAAGAGTTTAAGCATGTTCTTGACATCCTTGTATTTTTATTCACGATTCGTCATTGTTCTAGATATTGAACAACACGTATAATATAAAAAGTTTTTGCTGACTTTTGGCTATATAATATAGATAATCTCACATCAGCATCCAATGACTGATTCTCCAAACTTTTTGCTGATTTTCGTTGAAAGAACTTAAGTTATAAATTATAAGATTATTATATCCTTAAGAAGTTCCTCATTATAGATTTCTTTATATCTTAAACAGATTTCCTAAAATAGATTGATCCCATGGGAAATACCACATTTTTGCCTACATTTTTTATCAAAGACATCTACAAAAAATAAAGCGTTAAAAAATGCATTGAAAAAATTAATTTATTTTTTTTTAACTTTTGTTACAGGGTATCTCAAAATGGACACCCGGAATTTAAAACTCAATAATTCATAATAAACTATATAAACTATACTAAACTTCATAAATTATAATAAATTTAATATGAAATAAACAATATGTGTATAAGGTAGCTCATAAATTTTTAATACAATAATTTTAAAAGTACCATATTTACTCGTGTATAACGTGCCCTCTTTTTCTAAAATTATATGACTAAAAAGCGGGGTGCGCATTATACAAGGAACATTTCCACCGAACATAAAATTGTAGGTAAGAAAATTTTCTTTACTTTAAACAATTTTCTGCAACCTGTGACAAAATGCTTAGCGAATGACGCTTGCGGAATGGCAAGCAGTAAGGCTGGTAAAGTTACGAATTCTTAAAATATCCTGCAGTTGTGAAACAAAAGCTCCTTGTCACATTTAGATGTTTTCTACTAGTGAGTAAAGAGGAAGCAAGAAAATCTTACTATGCTTTCCTTTCCCTAAACAAAATTCTTGAAATATAGAGGTAAATGAAAATTATTTGTGAATTTTTCTTGAATGTCTATGGAAACTGAGTATGTAAATGCGTATAATATATGTTATAGGTATATGAAATATTATCGTCTGTGATTATGAAATACTAATGATAATGGAATTATAATGCTTCTCATTCGATCTTTTAAGTGGAAAAGTCATGGATCTTTCAAGGGATAAATCTTTCAATCGCATTGTACATGAAATATTATCATATGTAATTATGAAATACTAATGATAATGGAGTTATTACTGCTTCCCAATACTTCGATCTTTTAAGTGGAAAAGTCATGGATCTTTCAATTGATAAATCTTTCAATCACATTGACATTGCAACTATTTCCCAACATTCTCTTTGTGGAATTCTAATAACTAAAATTTGTTATTTTACCGGGATTCAAATATTCTCCATTGTTATGAAAATTTGGGACTTGACCTACAACGGAGGAAAAAGCCATATGATTTTTTCAACAAAAGGCATTTTGCCTAATAAAGTATTTTGAAGGAAAAATCCCGAAATGAATCTGTATTTTGTAGATAGTATTCAATGAAACTTCAATTTTTCTACCTGTTAAATTATTATTTCTTATTAAAACATTTCTTTCATTGACTAAGCCTAGACATCATTAGATTCGATTATGGAAGATTTTGTTATTTGTATTGATACGTTCTTGTTTACATATTTTATTATGATTATTTTATAGCTATTTTAATTTTTTAACATATTAGGGTAAATCCGGGAGAGTCGCCACATCCAGGATAGATGCCGCACCCATTGTATTTCTTGAAATTATTTATACATAAAAGTCAGACGCGCAGTATAGGTGCGTAATGAGATTAATTTTTTCCAGTGTATAGCGTGAATCCCATTTCTATGTTTACTTGTAGCTGTACAATCCTTATTTTTAGGTAGGGGTATGATTTCACTATCCAAGCGTTTAAGCAGGTTATGCTTAAATACCTTTTATACGCAAATTACTGAATGCATGCACGATTTCGAAGTCGAAACTAAGTGTAGCGTCTGTATAGAGTTGTGTGTGTATGGTTACGCCATTTTTCTTTGCGAGGGCAGGCAACTATGATGTGTGACGGCTGTACCGTACAAAATGGGATACATGCCGCACTGCTCATCCGGTATACATGCCACAGTTTCTTTTGTACGTGCTGCCACAATTAATAAACTTCAGTTCATCAGACATTGATGAATGTTCAAACAGTAGGAAGTTTACTACACCTAAGGAGAAAAGGGGAAAAATAAAAAGTAAGAAGGCAAAGAAAGATGCATGTCAAGATGATAATAATGAAAAGTGGGATCACACATGGGACGCAGACGTTCTTTGCAAGGAATGTGTAGAAAACTACTCCAAAACTAAGAGGAAGTGTGACTGGCGTCGTTGCATCATGTGTCAAATGTGGTTACATGAAGACTGTACTATTTTCGACACTTTTTGTGTAAATTGCGGTCGAAAAAACAGGCTTATTAACAAATAAAACAATGTAAACACTATTTTACTTTTTTATTTTCCCTAATACGCTGATGTTACGCTGTTGCTAAAACAACGATTAAAATCCAATTTTTCAAAAATAAGTAGATACGCTTAGTAGTGAACAGAGTAGGCAGACTAATATTTATTTGAACCAACTAGTACGTTTCATTGTACTCATTTAGCTTTTTTTTGTTCTTACATAATTAATTATAGTCCAGATATTAATATTTGTTTGAATATTTTTTATTTATAATTTCATTCTGTTCTTATGACAAGCGCGTCATAACTCCCGCACAAGTGCGGCGTCTCATCCTGAATGTACGGGTGATTGTGTAATGTTTCAAAAAAGTTTTAAAAATATATATTAATTATTTGTTTTATTTTTTTGTCGCAGTACACATTTTGTATATTTAACATTAAATAGCACAGCATGTATTTTTGTTTTTTGTTTAGTTTATGTGCACCATGGGATTTTATACACAAATTCAAAAAAATGTGAGGCATCTCACCCGGAATTACTCTATAACATTTTATTTTCATAATAAAATTAATAATGTTCATAAAACAGTTGACATCATAGTTTTGTGGAAATTATTAAGGTTTAGTATTAGTTAAAATAGTGAATATCATTCCATGTAGAAATTATTTTATGATAAAATAATAGATATTATTGATAAGTTGATGACTAAAAGCAATTACTTTTTGTCAAAACTCATAATTTATTCATTTTGTAAATATTTGGAGAGTTACATCTGTTATCACAATGTTAAAAGATTTTGCATCTTTCTCCTGCCCCAAATGAAGTAAAAACAAGAACAAAAAATCATGCGTCAAGCATAAATTATAAAGCAATTTCCAACACATCCAGAAAACTGTAACGAAACTTCACCATTAAATATGGTGAACGAAGATATCTGAGTAAACAGTTTAGTAAACATATAACACATTTAAAATCCAGTTTTAGAAATTACCTTACACAGCCAAAAAAGGTGACGAATTATTCTGTGCAGCCCTGTATATGATTTATAGGTTTGGATATATACTAGGTGCATGGTAACATTTAATTCAGATAGAAAATTCCCATTTAGAAATTTTCGCCAATCGATGAAAATGTACTCGAATTATTTTGTACAGCCCTGTATATTATCTAAAGACTTTTGTAAATATCACACATTAAGCTAAAATTTAATACAGGTAAAAAACGCATAAGGGAACTTAAAACCCTCTGAGCGTCTTGAGGGCTTTTCTGAATTTTCATAAAATATTTGTAAAACTTAAAATAATTTAAATTTTCTTTCCCGTTTTTTTCTAAAATATGCTTCATATCTCTTTATTTTGCATATATCTTAAAATACAATTTTTTTAAAAATATTTTTGTCTAGACCCGATTTAAGTTGTTTTTGTGAAACGGAAAAATACGGGCAAAACGCTTAGATTTAAAACTCACTTCCAGAAATTACCTTATCACAATGCACGGATAAAGGACTTTCAATTGTACCACTTTCAATTGTACCACTTTCAATTGTTGGACCTGCATGGAACTTTTTATTGATTTGTGTAGTGTTTCTATTTCCTTCTTGTGATATTTCATTGCCGATTTTATAAACGTTCCGTATTGGCCCAATGTATTTGCCATAATATCCTTCATCTGCGTCAGCATATCTGTATTGTTTTCATTTTCTCACCTTTCCCATCGCAGTTCCAAACAGTCTTCTCGCCATTGACCTCTACCCTCTTCTATATCCTCAATCCAGTCCATTAGTCTGTTAACCTCCTGCATTACTTCATTTGCTAATTCCTATCCCTGCCTTAGTTTTTGTTGAAGAGAAATATGCATGGCTCAGTTATAATATTTATTTAAGATTTTATCCTTTAATTTCCCTTCTAATTGCTGCCCATTCCAACATAACCCTTTTGCTGGGACAAGTTGATCAAAATTAAAGCTTAGAATTAAATACATAAAGGTTTCTCTGGGGTTGGCTAATAGAATAAATTAATTTATTCAGAAAATAATAATAAAAGGAATCCATAGAGATTAAATTTTGGATATGTTCCCCCCATTGCATTGTGTAATTTCGAAGTAGCCCATTACCCTTTTTGAGAATGATCATTCTTGCCCTTAGCTGACTTTTAAAATGGAAATCTAAATAAACAAACACATACTAGATAATTTAAATGAGAAGACTCCAAATAATTAACACTATTATTTATTTACAATATTTACAGTTATTTCAAGAAAAAAAAAGATTTATCAGAACACATCTGATTTAATTTCCTAACAAAATTTCTCCTATAATATTGGCATTAACACTTTGATCCTTGCAAAGGATACTTATATTTGTTTGTATTTATATTTAAATTGATCTTTGACAACATTATTTGTTTACAATTAAAATACTGACTTCCATTTGTGACTAAGGTCACACTACCAGCTTCTCTTATAATATTTTGATAAAATCAAATAAACTGGGGAATTACTTAGGTCAGAGTCATATTTACCTATACACATTGATTGAAGAAGGTTTCTCTTTGTATCAGAGCACACTTTCCGCTAACTAAATAGCGCTGCACTTATTGAAAATGTTCATTTCACAAAACTTAGCGCAACTTCACCACTCTCCATATATGTTGTTCGGGTTCGCTGCTTTCTTACCATCAGAATTGCCACTCACTCTATTTTCCTCTTTCGGACCGCACAAAATTCATCGCGTCATTTTATTTCACCTCTCACTTTCGCTTCTGATATCGATGTGTGTTCTGTTTTCATTCTTTTTCACAACTGCTTTTTCATGACCACGGTGGGCCGTACTTTGTTCTGCCCAAAATTTGCATGACAGTGCTTTAAGCCCATCCTTCTTTTTTTTCATTGGGTAGTTGATCTCCCGTTTTAACTGAAATTTGCATAACAGAGGGTCAGTTTCACCTCCTCCTTACCAACCCCAACCAATGGCTATGCATCAGTTGTTGCTGTAGCGTGTTGTTTTTTTTTCTCGGAACGACGTGTGTGTTCTTTGATATTATCTCCCAGACCAACTTAAATCAAAGTTCTTCTTATTTGACTTTTATGGCTTAAAATTGTCGCCAGCGAGTCTCTGGTCATAAATTTGCCATCCTAAATCTTTCAACTGAGGCGACTTATGGGAAAGTCCCGATAATGTACTTTCCTTACATTATCTTTCCCCCCGTACTAAAAGAAAGAAAACGTCCAGTTTTCTTTAGCATTGCATACCCAAGAAGTCCATCACCATTGCAGATAATCTATAGATCACATAGATGATATCAGTCCACGTTCATCTATACAGAATCATATTGTAGACTAAAGTTCATGCAGAGGAAAATGTTCATTTGTAAATTACTTGTGTGACTTTAATAAAGAACAGTTCATATATGTACACATTTCCTAAGTATTCCCAAACAATTTAGAGATAAAATATTATCATTAGTACAAAAATTTTAAATTTTGTGGTTAAATATAACCGGTGTGTCTAAGATAGAGCACTCACCAAATTCAAAATATCTAAATAGCCAAACAGACCATACAAAACAAAAAGATATAATACACTGTGATATGTAAGGATCAGTATTCAACTTTACAATGATTCTTGATAATTATTTTTAACACAATACATGCATCATACAATATATAAAACCCAATTCAGGCAAAATCTTACAATTACACATACATAACTGAATATGTAAGATACCTGAGAGAAAAATTATGATAATGAGTATACATTCAAAATATGTATATATATATACATATTTATATAGAGCAAAGAGTTTAATCCAATATAAAACTGTACATCCACATTCTCAAATTTTCTTTTTTTTTTTTTTTTTTTTTTTTCAAATTATTTAATTATATCTAGTGCTACTAAAATTTAAACCAAAATTAGGCCAAAACAAACCAAAAGGAACAAATGTATATCTATACATACATATATATATATATATATATATATATATATATATATATATAATAGCAATACTCTTCTGAGTTCGATGAAATGGCATGTCTTCCACTTTACAATATTTACACATATTAATGAATGAATTCAGCACTATATCTAAGTAATAAATGCAAACAGACAAATATTTTAGATGGACACAAAAACAGTCCTAGCAATCTGAAAACATGACACATTCATGATGTTGTAACTTTATGATATTCATCTACTACTTGACCCAATTTTATGGATTAATTCAGTTACCATTTGTATTGTCCATTCATATGATTGTTGTAATTTTATTATATACATACAATTCTTTCGAATTATTAAACAACAAAGAATGAATAAAAAGAAAAAAAAAATGAAATTTTTCTTTAATAATTTTCCCTTCTTTCCTATTTTATTTTTTTTTTTATTTATTTCTCTATTTCCTTTTCCTTTTCTTTTTTTTTTTTTTTTTTTAAACGCCTAAGCGTAAAAATTCTCATGTTAATTCTAACATGTTGAAAATAATAACTCCCCGTTCTGTCACTGTTCATTTTTTTCTGCCCGACAGAAAGAAGAAAAAAAAAACTTCTACTCAATGATAAGAATCGGAAAGCTGCGTGACCTCAGGTCAAACACTCACCCCGTTTCTGTCAATCATGTAGCCCTACTGAACAGGTGATTCATTCCTTCCTCGTACACCTGAAAATGCTGGCCTAATCCCATACCACGACCGGTTCAACACCTAAATGCTTCTTTACCTGGGATAATGCGTTTCTAACACGCCCCCTGAACGCACCCTTTTTTTTTTTTTTCAACCCTGCAGGTGAATAGCGTTTGCGATCCTTCCGTGTGCATAACACCTCAACTCACCTCAGATCTACCTTCCTGATTTGCCCCGTCACATGGAGTATGGCTGCGAATTATGATGTAAGTTTACGAGTTATTATTCTCATTATTTATTTATTTAATGATATTTATATCTATATATATAATTTTTTGATATATATTAAAAGCTTAATTATTAAAACTGACTATAAGCCAATTGTTTAAACTACCCTTCGTCTTGACCCGTAAATTGAGATCAACCAAATAACATGCACGTGGTCTTTCATGCAATTCAATATTAAGACAAAAATCCATTTCCCGTTAAATATGTTACCAAATTACCATCTTTATATAAAACAAATATCCTTGAAAGTTTATTATCATCTAATCTCGGCCTTATAATTACAAACACTTAGCGAGAAGGAGGGAAAAAAAATGACTTCAAGCCTACAAGATCGTGTGAACTAAGTCATCTCCACGCTAAATGATTATTAAATGGTATATGTCCACTACCGGAATGCCATACATTTATTTCGTAAAATCCGTTATCAAATTAATTTCATAAATATGCATATGGGAATCTTATCAATTTCGGTTCCCCTTTAGATGAGCAGCCCACGTTGAAATGCATAGTACTTAAAAGCCTCTGAATCACTGACAACTTTTAAGATTATCTCCAAATGCTTATTTAAAAAAAAAAAATGTTTAAATATGTTAAAACCGATAAAATTTATTTATTTATTTATTAATCATTATAATAATTATTAATATTATTATTCTTATTATTTTTTTTTTGTATTATTATTTCTTTCCCTTTTTTTTTTTTTTTTTTTTTTTTTTTTTTTTTTTTTTACTACCGATCTACTTATTAATAAATAACATCTTAGAACATTTAACCTAACTTAAATGGAAAAAAAAAAACTTTTATTTATTTATTTATTTATTATTATTGTTTTTAATTACATATTAATTGCCCGCCACCAATTACTGCAGTTAAGAAACTTTTGCCCGCAAAAATTTCCAATTAGTGTTGGAACTTAATATGCAATTAGCATCCTAGTAATTAAAAAATTTTACACAGCTGGAATTATATGTATATATACTTTATTATTCATTATTATTAATTTTTATTTTTTTTTTTAAACTCAGCTTAACGAATTAGTTAATGAGATTAAATGTTAAATCCAAATTGTTTAGTTAAACTAAAAAAAAATAATGTAACTTAATTAATTAATTATTATTATTATTTTTTTTTTTTTTTTTTTTTTTTTTTTTTTTTTTTTTTAACGGCTTGGCTTTACCATGATAATGTGAATGAAATGATCTTTTGACCGATTCATTTCCCAATTTCATGCAGTCTTTTGAAAAGTGAGCCTTAATTTATAGAAACAAGAAAATAAATTCTGTCATTATTATCATTATCACTTAATTAATTAACTGAATTATTTCCTTTCGTCTTATTATTATTATTATTATTATTATTATTATTACTATTATTATTTTATCGTTCTCTAAGAGTTTAAAATCGTTATCTAAATTTTCCAAAAAAAAAAAACACGAAATTAAAACAAAATGATACCATGAAAAACGAATGTTCGATATTTGTTTATCTGTTTACTGATTTCGTTTTTTTTTCTTTTTATGATGTGGCCCCTGCCAACCTGACCAAGCGGACGAGCTAGGAACCAACTGCTACCGTTTCACGCCCCTGGAGGAAACAGAATTTAACGTCCAGAATGTATCAGTGTCAACAGGAAAAGACCGGGGGACGCATACGGAAAACTCCCCCCCGGTGTGTGTTTGTGAATGTTAGTTATTTTTTTTATTTTTTTTTTTATTTTGGTGTAATATGGAAAAAAATTGGTGTGTGTCAGGGACGCCTGGATTATCCCCCAAGGAATAGACACACACCCAAAGAGTGCACCCTCGCGAAGAAGACATCATCAGAGTAAGCGATACCCTCATTTATCTATTTTTATTTATTTATTTTTATCTTTACTGACCCTTCCTTCCGCGAAGTTGTCCGCAATGCTTGTTGACATGGCAACTGGGGATGTTTGTTGATAAACAAATCCCCACTCCGCGCCTACCTGGTACGTCACCAAAATCTTTCACACCGCCTCAGAGATTTTATTGCCCTGCGTAACCTAGCCTAGGGATTTATTATTTTTTACTTGCTTATTTGTCTTTATCCAAATATTTATTCAATTGATTATGTGATTTTCTTTTTTTTTTTTTTTTTTTTTTTTTTTTTGTTTGTGATACCTTGGGTCGCTTTTACTATGAAATTATCTCTTATCAAAATTTGAAAAATGTGCCAGGGATATCTTATTTTATGTTATTTTATTTTACTTATTTATTTATTTATTTATTTTTTTTTTTCAACCCTAGTTGAGTATGCCATCGCTGTTTTGAGAATATTTAAATTTGACAGTTAGTAGAATTCTGCAAACCGCAACTAAAATTTTTACATAAACTGTTTAAGTTTTCCGCATCCTTATCTTTGTACTGCTTGTATCTTTTATAATTGCCCCTCTGAAATTTACCCCTTTGATTACTATCCTTGTTACTGTTCGTATGATTTTCTCTGTTTTCCCTAGAGTCCGTATATTTATTGCGATAGTTATTCCTCTGTGCACCTCTATAATTTCCTCTCTGTTGAGTGTAATACCCCTGTGCATCATAATTATTAAAGTCAGGTTGATAATAAGTATACGGCGTGTTGTAATGTTGTTGTGGTGGGGGTGGAAAAGGTTGAGCATTTGGTACATGATTATAGTAAATATTACCCTCCGGAAATGCATTGTGAGAATCGTGTCTTTCATACTGGTTATAATTCTTGTAATTTGCTCTGTAATTACCCCTATTGTTTACAAATCTATGCCTATAATTCTGGTTGTTGTTTTTATTAGCTTTATTATACCAACAACTATCCTCATTGTGTGACCCCTTCTTGCAGATATTACAAAATTTTTCGACTTCCTCTCTTTTTTCGATTGTTCCCAATTTTATGTTATTTATTTCTTTTGATAAATTATTAATCTGCTCCGCCGTTTCTACATTTAATTTCAATAACTTCTCAAAAAGTTGCGATTCATTGTTAGCTGTTATAGTATTTACCTGTTCTGCCCCTATATTATTGTACGCCTCTTCTAATTTAATTGCTGTTTTGCAAGCATCCTCAAAATTATCGGGAAAGGTTTTTCTTAAATCCATACTTAAATCCGGTCTAATCGCATCCAAAAATCGTGTCAATCTTACTAAGTCCAAAAATTTCCCGTTTCCGTTCGGATCAACTTCTGTATGGCTTTTCTCTATATAAAGAGACGCTGCGTTTTTGAATTCGCTAATAAAACTTGTTAAGTCTTGTCCCGGTTTCTGTTTCAGATTAAAAAATTCAGTCTGTACCTGCGTAAATGATTTCTTGATTTTAAATAAATCTAACAATTTCTTTTTGAATTCGTTGTAGTTTTTCTCTTCTATAAGCGATTTATTTTGTGAGAGTTTCTCTCTCGCAGTACCCGACAATTTTGCTTTCAAAATTGTAAGCTTCGCATCGTCTTTTAATATTTGTTTAGTTAAGTCCTCAAATTGTCTGAGAAAATACTCGCAATCACTTAACTTTTTCCCATCGAAATTCGGGATTAGAGAAATTATTGTGTCCACTGATGGATCTGCCATCGTGTTACTCGAATCAATTTGCTTTTGTTTATTTAACTTTTTTATATGCCCTCGCGTTAATACGCCAGAAAAACTCGAGTTCAAGCTATTTCTATGATTTCTACGATTCTTTTTTGGCATTCAGCTTTTTGATAATTAAAATTTATTTAGATACTGAATTCTAAATCTAACTTTAAAAATGCATGGAAATTCTTACCCCTAAAAATATTATTAAGCCAAGTGTAAACATTTGCAAAATTTCAAAGATATCAAAATATAAATGCATTATACAATAAAGTATACAGTATCAAAATATATATGCATTAACAATCTACTAATACACTATTTTATCTGCTACATAAATCCTTATCTTTTTATTTTTTTTATTATTCATATCATTTTACGCTATCATTTGATTTTTTTTTTTTTTTTGATTTACTTTCTTAGCACAATGTTTCAGTATACTGTTAAAGATCAAATGCAAAGTTCATATAAGAGTAACATAAAATATACATACAATTACGAATATACTGATTTTTCTAAGTTGAATACTGATATTTACGAAATCACCGACTTGCTGGTAGTGGAGCCTTTTAGAGGAAGTCAAACAAACCATCAAAATAAAAAAATCTCCATTTAATCTTCCAATAACTTATCATTAAAATAAAAGAGTTGAAATTATTCTAATTAACAGTTTCATAATTATTATTTTGCAATATACTATATAGATTGTAAATTTCCACAATTTGAATATAAAATTTTAAATTGATTACTTTTAACATGAGCCTGTATTTTAGAATACATTAAAGGTATTTAACTTAATGTTTGACAATAACCCAGTTGCAATTTTTTAATCATTAAAATTGAAAACTCAATTAACAATAATTAAGAACTGGACGGCACCAGTGAATTATATAGGAATTGCAGATGTTGAAGAGAAATATGCATGGCTCAGTTATAATATTTATTTAAGATTTTATCCTTTAATTTCCCTTCTAATTGCTGCCCATTCCAACATAACCCTTTTGCTGGGACAAGTTGATCAAAATTAAAGCTTAGAATTAAATACATAAAGGTTTCTCTGGGGTTGGCTAATAGAATAAATTAATTTATTCAGAAAATAATAATAAAAGGAATCCATAGAGATTAAATTTTGGATATGTTCCCCCCATTGCATTGTGTAATTTCGAAGTAGCCCATTACCCTTTTTGAGAATGATCATTCTTGCCCTTAGCTGACTTTTAAAATGGAAATCTAAATAAACAAACACATACTAGATAATTTAAATGAGAAGACTCCAAATAATTAACACTATTATTTATTTACAATATTTACAGTTATTTCAAGAAAAAAAAAAGATTTATCAGAACACATCTGATTTAATTTCCTAACAAAATTTCTCCTATAATATTGGCATTAACACTTTGATCCTTGCAAAGGATACTTATATTTGTTTGTATTTATATTTAAATTGATCTTTGACAACATTATTTGTTTACAATTAAAATACTGACTTCCATTTGTGACTAAGGTCACACTACCAGCTTCTCTTATAATATTTTGATAAAATCAAATAAACTGGGGAATTACTTAGGTCAGAGTCATATTTACCTATACACATTGATTGAAGAAGGTTTCTCTTTGTATCAGAGCACACTTTCCGCTAACTAAATAGCGCTGCACTTATTGAAAATGTTCATTTCACAAAACTTAGCGCAACTTCACCACTCTCCATATATGTTGTTCGGGTTCGCTGCTTTCTTACCATCAGAATTGCCACTCACTCTATTTTCCTCTTTCGGACCGCACAAAATTCATCGCGTCATTTTATTTCACCTCTCACTTTCGCTTCTGATATCGATGTGTGTTCTGTTTTCATTCTTTTTCACAACTGCTTTTTCATGACCACGGTGGGCCGTACTTTGTTCTGCCCAAAATTTGCATGACAGTGCTTTAAGCCCATCCTTCTTTTTTTTCATTGGGTAGTTGATCTCCCGTTTTAACTGAAATTTGCATAACAGAGGGTCAGTTTCACCTCCTCCTTACCAACCCCAACCAATGGCTATGCATCAGTTGTTGCTGTAGCGTGTTGTTTTTTTTTCTCGGAACGACGTGTGTGTTCTTTGATATTATCTCCCAGACCAACTTAAATCAAAGTTCTTCTTATTTGACTTTTATGGCTTAAAATTGTCGCCAGCGAGTCTCTGGTCATAAATTTGCCATCCTAAATCTTTCAACTGAGGCGACTTATGGGAAAGTCCCGATAATGTACTTTCCTTACATTAGTTTTTCTTCTGGGATTATTGCTATTATCTCTGCTTGAAGTGCTTCTAATTTTTGTCTCGAGGTATTTGGTGTTGATTTTTTAGTTTTCTCCAGTACCTGCAAAAGATTCTTCTCTATCACTTCCTTCTGCTGTCTAAATGCTTTTATCTCACTTAGTTTTTCTTCCTGTTCTTTTAACTTGCCCCGTGCTTCCCTCAGTTCATCTTCTTTTCCTTCATTACGTTCTTCCGCCGTCATCAATTCTGTTATTTTGGCCTGTGCTTGATCCAGGCGTTCTTTTGCCTTTGTTTCTTCTTCTAATCTCTCTGCTATATAAGCTTTGTAAGCATTTGCCTTATTTTGATCCCCTCCTTTTTTTCACCGTTTACACTTTTCGCACTCTTCATAGATCTGTTCTATCGCCATTCCTTTCATCTCAACCGTGCCCGGTATACCTGAGCTTACTTCTTGCGAATGTTGGGACGCTCTTCTTTTTCCACTTGTCATTGGCGTATTTTGACTTTGGGACTGTTGTTTCAAATTTTTATCTTTGTTTTTCGGTGTTATTTGCTGGGACTGTGATTGTGTATGTCTCTTCGGATACGTCTTATCCTTCTTTTCATTCATTTTTTTTTATCGTCTCTTCGAAATTATTAAAGTGGAATTGAAGTATCTTCGTTATGAACGGTGATGGTAGCAGTATTAAATTTAATTAATTTTGTTAACCAAATAAAAAATATAAAATTCAAAATTATATAGCTAGATAACTAAATAACTAGGGGATAGGCATCACTAGGGCCCGAACCGTGTCTCAATGAAGGAAAGGCAGGATAGAAAGCACAAAGAAAAAACCAGTAGTCGAAACTACCGAAAAGGGCGAAGTGAAAATTTTAAAATCGGATTTCGGGGTGTTTTGGAATAATTACAAACATTTTAAAAATAAAAATAAAATAAAAGCTCTTAGCTTCTAGCATGCTAGAGACTATAGCTAAATCAAAGATAGTAATAGACGTAATCAAAGAAAAAGAAGAATGGGGCTAAGAGGTCTTGTTGTAGTTTAAAAATGATTCCCGTGCGGGGAAACTTAGAGTTTAAGTTTTTTGTTTGAATAATGTAAAGGGTGAATTTAATTAAATTCCATTTGAACTTAAATGTACTTTATATTAAAATTGGTAAAAACCTAAATCAAATTATTAGTTGGGTAATACAGAAACAACTATGAGATATATTTGTAAAGTGCTAATGTTTACTATTATTTTTTTGTTTGTTTGTTTCATTGAATGAAAGGAGCTAGTTTATAAACTTAATATCGAATTTTAGAGTAATTTCAATACAATATTTAATATTAAAATATGTGTCTTGTCTGAGCCGATAAAAATATAACTTTCATAAAAGTTGCCATTTATATTCACTCTAAATAATAAAGAGTGCTATTCACTCCGGAGGAGTGGATATTCACTCTATCGCAGAGTCAAAATTTCCCCAACCTCTTTAGAGTGACTATTCACTCTAGGAAAAAGTGAAATTCTTGACTCCCTGAAAGAGTGAATACTCACTCCTGAGAAGTGAATATTCACTCTGAACAGAGTGGATACTCACTCTTTCAGAAGAGTGACTATCCACTCTTGCAAAAGGAGTGAGTTTTTTCACCCCTGATAGGAGTGAATAGTCACTCTTTCAGGAGTGACTAAAATTCTTGAATAAAAAAGAGAAACTCATTTTTACCACACGCCTGTTCGTAGGCGGTCACCCTCCCAAGTAGTAACCGAGCTCAATGCTGCTAGACTTCTGCGCTCGGAGGAGAACTAGTACATACAGCATGCTACAGCCGCTAACAATTAAAAAAGCTCTTATTACATTATTTTACCTTTGTTTCTTTTGTGATATTCGAGCACACTTATTACATTTGTGTAGAAATCATAAATATTTACGGTGTTTCTCAACTGTGTAAATAAGAAAACTGAAACCTTCTTTTTGTATCATATAATACAGAGACTGTTCGCACATTTTTTAGACAAATTTGATAAATTATTTTAAAAAATGGAATTATTTTAGAGGAAAAAATTCTGACAACAACTTATTATGTGTAATTTATATTATCGTCTGATACTTTCAAATTTATTCTTATTTCAAGTTTGCGCATGCAAAAAAGCTGTGAATGGCAAGATGCGTTTTTTTTTCTTCCGAACAGAAGTATGCTAATTCCACAGTCTAAAATGATTGCAAAGCGCATAATATAAAAACTTTTTAGTGCGAAATAAACATAACAATTGATTGGAAAGTGCTATTCCAAAAATCAGTACATATACATAGTAAAAAGATACCAGATGAAAAAAAAACAGGGGAAAAAAGCGCCCATTTTAAGGCGGAAAACGAAGTTTCAGGTAAGGATTTATGACTATCGCAAATTTATCTTACAATGGGAAAATAAAAATAAGAATATTGGACAAAAATGCTACAATCAATTCATTATATTATTAAGAGAATGTGTTACATCCGATATTTATAGAAAAAATGCCATTTTCTTTATTACAATGACTTTTAAAGGGTGAAACTGCATCAAAGCAAAGCTACTGCTCATACTTCAAAAACTACCGCTGTGTTCGTTGAAAACATTAAAAACTCGCACAGGTAATTGTATTTATACTCTTTCAACATATTCCTCTGACGTTTCTCTTATGGTTTATTGTGCATTTGGTCTACTGAAAAGAGCTCTTTCAAAGGGCAAAACCACCACGATTGATCGAATCTGGAAAGTTTTTAAAGATGCATGGGAAGCAATAACCCTGTAAATTTTACAAAAAACCTTCTACCATCGAAAGCATTACGCAGAATTAGAATCAAGAAACAAGATTATCATACAGATTATTTCAGAAAGCATTATTCATATTTTAAATGTTAAAAACAACGCCGAAATCGTCTAAAAGATGTGCGAACACCCGTCTGTACATTTCCGCTAATGACAAAAATTCCGTTACAACAAAGCAGTTATTTATTTATTCATTCATTTTTTTCTTGCTAATAATGTTTCCATAATTAGAGCCCGATTAAGATTGTCCGAGGCCCAGGGCCTGTTTACCAAATAGGCCCGTGAAGCCGAAGCTTACCCACTGAAATACAAAGGGGCCCCCAAATTTACTTTTCAAAACTAATTTTTAGGGGGGAAATTTCAGTCAGGGTAAAAAACGTATTTTTTTTTCTTAAATTATAGCTGTTAAATTTTTCCTAAGACTATTACCGACACATTTATACTTTTTTTTTGCTATAATAAAATGGTATAAAATCAGTGATTAAATGCAACGTTTTTCATTTCTCTTATGTTTTACATTTTAATTTCAAACGTGGTAAAAATACCAGAAAATTTAATCTGTATAGTTATATTTTGTTTATATTCATAAAGAGGTTAGAAATGATATAAAATTTGTAGAATAGGTTATTTAAATAAAGAGGAAAATAATTAGCATTCAGAGATATTAAATTTCTGTTTATAAAATAGAAGCAAAATTGTGTTGCAGCAAAGCATAAATTTACTTCAAATATTTGTTTTCCTGCACTTTTCTTAGCATTGGTAAATCCTGCAATTTGTAAAGCATAAAATATATTTTCTGTCCATAATTCTATCGATTCATTTATTATTTCAATGCCTTTTTCAGTTTTTTTAAAATCGTGCTACTATATATAAAGGATTTCATTTTAGGCGTTTCGTTTTGTCCGAGAACTGGCGCCATCTTGTGGTTTTATTGGAAAAAACTGTTTTTCTTCACTCTCAACGGAGTGAACTATTTCACTCTTGTCAACGGAGTGAGCTGTCACTCTCGACAACGGAGTGAGATATTTCACTCCTTTCTAGAGAGTGGAAAATTCCACTCTTTAAAGAGTGCATATTTATAAAATTCACTCCTAAAAGAGTGAAAATGCCTCTCACTCTTCCAAAGAATCAATTTCTCACTCCTTCCAATTTTAGAGTGTTGATTATAGAAATAAAGAAACCATAAGGGCAATATTGCCATTAAATTTCTGTGTCGTTATTCTACTGATACGAAAAATTAATTATATCTAAAAGATACCATAAGGGTTGGGAACTCTTGAGGACTGTAGACCTTGAACAACAAAATTTATTTTTAAAGATAAAAAAAAAGCCTTTTACTTTGAGTTCGTGAATTGGCTTCAAGCTGCACTTGGAAATTCAAACAAGGTTACTTGTAATTTTAATAATAAAAGAGCCTGTGGACAGAGAGGAGGGGGAAGGGGAGGGGGAGGTAGCAACTAATAAAGGGGTCAATAAGCCTTTCATAGATACCTTACAAGTGTGTATTGGGACAATAAAAGTAAAAAAATACCCATAGGGGCAAGTGAGCAGAGGGTAGGGAGGGGAGACATGGACCAAACGAAAAGATTTTGAAAGATGTTTTACATGATGGGGTCCGTGATCCAAAATGTTTACCTTCTCCCCCACCCTATAGGGGACTTAAGACCCTGATAATTTTAGACTAAAATGTACCCCGGAAATGGATACAGGATCTAAAAATGCTTCGGTCAAACCTTTAAATAGGTCTACGCTCGCTACCGGATAATTAGATGCCAAGTTATTAAGGTTTGAAATTTAAAGCAATGTGGGGCAGTTGCCACATACTATAATGCTCCACGGGCTTTTTAACTAAATAATTACCAAAAATTGCATTACACATAACGCATCTCTTAAAATATGGATTAACTCTGCCACTAAATCGTGCAGACAAGCCCAGAGCACCCATAATTAATCTTAAACAAATAATAATTCCCCACAGTTCCAGGGATCTCAAAATTTCTACGCTATATCATTGTAAACCCTTCATTTACCTATTATTTGTTAATTTCTGGTTGCATCACTTATTTACCCTGTTGACTTTTCATGTCCTATAATGCTCCAATTAAATTAATAAATTAACTCTGGCACTAAATACGTGTAAACAAGCCCTGAGTACCCATAATTCCTCATAGACAAATAATATTAAATTGAAAAAAAACATAAATCATTGCACCAGAAATGCTAAAAAAAAGAAAAAAGAAAAAAAATTACACATAACCACTGGAATTTTTTGTTTACTTTTTAAATGTCAAGTTCTGGTGGCATTACTTAAAAACCCATGTTAAATTCAAGTTGAGCCTCTATACTAAATAATATCTTCGTTATCTACCAACACTTCAAAAATAACAGCTCAACCAACATTTTATTGAGTGGCAACACCTTAAATGATGTTTCTATACTAAAGAGGCTCTCTGAAATAAAATGGGAACGAATAAACATGCAATAGCCGAAATAAATAAAATTCTTCATTTTTTCAACAAGTTTTTAAAAATACTTAGCATTCCCACAGAGATATCAAAAATGAGGCGGAGCAAAGATAGAAGTTTAATTTAAATAAAAAGCACAGAAAAGTTCCAAAAATCTAGGCGGAACATATGTTTTATAAGCAATTTTGGATGTAAATGACCAATGTTATTTATATGGGACTGCCAAATGCCTCGTGTCCCAAAAAGTGCTGTGAGTAGATTACTCATAACTTTTTAAAACATAGAGAGAATTTTTTATAACATGTCTCAATAGAGAAAAGAAACTTTAATTTACACAAAATGGCCAATGGTTTTGAGAAATGCGGTATTTAAACATGTTTAATGGGTATGCAAAGTTTGGCAATAATAGCATTTTTCACGAAACGGCTCAGTGACACATGAAAATACAAATTATTAAAATATTCATAAACCGCCGGAGCAAGTATAATACATCTAAATGACCACAAAAGCATCAACAAACATTAAAAATACATTATCATAAAACTGAAAGGGTTTAGTGCACGGGAATTTAAATGGTTCAATAGTGAGGGGAGTCGAAAAGTAAAACTTTGAGGACTCATAACTTTTGAACTGTTGCATGAAAATCAACAAACAAGACCTTAATATTTTCAGCATAACATATCAAAAGGAAAGAGACCAAGATCAAAGCTCTAGCTTACCCAGTTCCTTTAAATTTAGCCCAAAATAGGGAAGCTGAAAATTTCGATGCTATCAATGTGATCCGTGTTGCCAGCTGTTACGTCTATAGCAAAAAATTTGAAAAACGCATCAGAAATTTAAAAGCACAATTTCAGCAATTACCCTCAACAGTCGGAAAATATCCGAATAGTTTTGTGCAGCTCTGTATATGATCTATAGGTTTATATATATACTACATAGTATGTTAATACTTAGTTCAGTTAGGAAACGCATAGCACAGTTAAAAATTCCTAATCAGCAACTACCGTCAAAAAAACCAAAATGTATTCGATACATTTTGTGCTGCCTTTTATATGATATATTGCATTTATACACACCATTATGTAAAAAATTATTTAAACTTAAAAATGTGTACCACAACTGAATTAACTTTATGAACTTCAAGCAATTACTGCTCATAGACAGTAGTATAACTGAATTATTTTGTGTGTCCCTGTAAATGAATGATAAATGCTATGCCCGGCATATTCTATAGTAAACCTCTTGTAGTGCATCTCAGTGATATATATGCTTGAATATGTAATATTAATTTCAACATGTTTGAAATAGTTTGATATCATTTTAAAAAAACACACAAACGATTTTTCTCCATAGACTGTAATGTAGGGGAATTCTTTTGCGTGACCCTGTAAATGAACTGTAAGTCATACACACTTAATTTATAATACCAAACATTCCATAGTAAACCTCAATGAAATATATCAATTTCATGGCAATCTGAGTATATTTATGCGAGTTAGATCACGGACAGACAGACAGGCGGCAGCCAAACCAAATTCATAAACACTTTTCAACTATATTGGAAAGTGTTAAAAAGAGAGCACGTTAACATATACATAATTGTTTAGTCCTTGGCCGACGATATTTTGAAAATTAGCATTTTTAACGAAATGGCACACTGTCAAATTCAATTTATCAGTTTTCAATAAATAATCTAATTTTGTTTTGCTCATAAAAAACGTACAAATTAAAATATATTTAAAAAAAGATCGGTTACGGACTAGGATATTATATAAAAAAGATCGGTCACGGACTAGGATATTATATAAGCTTTCATATTATATATATATATATATATATATATAGTATATTAGTTAGTCCATGATCGAATCTACAGGACGGATGCGTGGGTAGATGTTAGAGTAAGGAGGAGGGAGGTGTTGTCTGGAAAAAATAAAATGATTAACTCATTGTAAAATAAAAATTACAAAAATAAAAAATATTAAATAAAAATAATAAAATGAAAAAATAAAATAATAATAATAAAATAGGACGGATGGGAGGATAGTTGTTAGAGTATGGATGTGTGGAGGTATTGTATGGCTAACAAAAATACAATGGCTAATTACAAAAAAAAACATACAAAACAAGGGGGGACGAGAGAGTGGGTTATCTGTTTATTTTTTATCTTTTCATTACATGTTATTCTTTTGTTGATTTTGTTCAGTTCATTTTTAACAAAATTCGTTTCATGGCATTTATTTTATGTTGTATTTCATTTCATTAACTTCTTTGAGCTGTTTGAGATAATGTCACTTTAATCACTTCATAAATCATCACACTTTATTATGTCTATTTTTTCTAATAATTAATAATTAGTAATTGTTCTTGCATAATACTTCCTTTTCATGAAATAGTAATGAATTTATATCATCTCATAGGCAGTTTTAGTTTAATCTACAGAATTTTATTTTCTTCTTTGATTCATGTGGCACAATGTCATATTTTAATAACTTTATTAATCATCTTTTTTTATTACTATATTTGTCCTTTATAAATATTTCCTTCACCACTTTATTTTTATTATTACTTGCGTATAGGATTAATACTATTATGCAATGACAATGTATTAATTCATTTTTTATTTTATTATATTATTTTTTAACATAATATCAATTTAAATAACGTTTTCACATTCCTCTAAACTTTTCATTCATTCTTTACATTAAATTTTCTTAATTTATTAATTTCTCATTAAACATTTTCTTTAAAAATTAAAATTCCACTTTCACTAACTAATTTATGTTATAGTTTCTTACAATGACAACAGATGGCATATGCATAAATGAATCTAAATTTTTTATTTATCTGACTTTAATACTCTTTCTTGAACAGCCAATAGGTGGCAGCATTGTTCCATAATGTTACTTAATTCTAGTATAACGCGTGTATGAAATTCCTTTTACACTCCTCTTCTTATTCATCTAATGAATTAGTAACTATTATATGACAACAGGTAAAGTTTTGTTGAATCATCATTCACGGCGTGCGTTTTTCGTTTAACCACGTCACTTCCAATTTAAATATGAGGAATTTATCCTCAATTATATTTTATATTTTTCATTTCTAATATCTTATTTCCGGTTTATTTGAATGTGTGATCAGCCAATTTTTGTACAATTTTAACATAATAGTTCGTATAAAGATGAAATTATACATTTTTTGTGGAATGTATGGTAATTTGGACTAGGTAATTCTGCCATGGTTCCACAATAATTTCTTTTTTATTTTTCATCTATTTCAAAATGTCACTTTTTTCTTTAATTGTTAATTTTGGATACATTTCTTTACAGATTTGTGTTTCATCTTTAAGGTTTTTAATTTTCTTTTCATTTTTCCCCCAATCTCTATTATAGTCTCTTTGTTTTAAATTATATTCATTGTTTTTTCTCTACATATTTATGGATATTGTTCAAACAGGTACGTATTAATTTTTCATATTTAATATTTCCCCCCACATGTTTTATGATGTTTCTGAGATGTTTTAATTGTTATATATATATATATATCCGTTGCTGAGATATTTCTGGTACAGACTTAAAAAACGTTGTTTAAAAAAAAATTGCGTTTAAATTTTAACACTAAGTACCGCACGTACATTCACTGTGCGACAAGAATCGCTATATATTTTATAATATATTTAAATTTTTAAAAACGGCTTCGAGCGAACATTTGTAAAATGAGGGAACATTCAGAAAATTAAGCCGAAAAATTCTTATGTCCCTTTAAAGTGCTTTAAATTCGGCTCGAGCTGCAAATCGACGTACACGGTTTTCGATCTTTTTGCCAGGCTTTTATAGATTGACGCCAAGTATATATATATATATATATATATTGTAAGTTCGAGACTTTAAGACAGAACTGTGTAACACAATCATAGATGTGCGCATTAAATCCGAGGAATAAAAAATGTTCTTGTTAAAATATTACTGGTTGTAAGAAAGACACGTAAAAGGACTACGTACAGAGTACAAGTAATGTCAGGTATTTTACTGGGAGGCTAATGCACGTCGCAGCGTGCTCGGAGCGGTGAGGATCGGTAAAGGGAAGAATGGACTTTAACCACGACTGGCAACAGCCACGCCTCTGCAAGTGCATGACCTCCAAAAAAGACTTTTCATTGGTCGAAGGGGAAGCTGTGTTAAAATGTTCTTCACGCCTATTGGTGTTTTTCTTCTATATACCCGCAGATGACGTGACATGGGTAAAGTCTATTAGTTTACGCACGCACGTTTTCTCAGTCGTCTTCGACCATCCGGAGAGTAAGGACAGTCATTTTCGTGGACATTGTTTTCGTCTCCCGTGCAAACCGCGATGCAGCACTCGATTGAGCAAAGGGTTGCTATCAAGTTTTGTATAAAACTCGGCATGTCCGCTGTGGATCGCGTCCGGCCCGACAGCGCAAACGATTGGAAACTTCACCATGACAACGCGCCGGTCCACACTGCCTTCCTCGTGACCCACTCCCTAGCCGAATCAAATGTGGCACCAGTTCTCCAGCCGCCCTACAGCCCTGACGTGGCTCCCTGACTTCTACTTGTTCCCGTACTTGAAAATTCCTGAAAGGACATAATTTCGAGACAGTTGACAAAGTCAAAGAGGCTTGCACAAAGGCTTTAAAGGACATTCCGGAAAAGGCTTACCGTGACGCCTTCGATGCCTGTAAATCTTGCTGGGAGTGATGCATCGACGTAGGAGGAGCTTATTTTGAATTTTTTTAATGTATTGTATAAATCGGATCAATAAATGTTTTCTAATCGACTCCCTGACATTACTTCTCGGACAAACCCTGTATTATGTAATATTTCACGCAATTATATAAATAATATTTAATTTGGCATCTTAAATATTTAATATTGGTCATCGTCCCTGTAAATGCGCATGACTGAATGCGGCGGTGAAACTCAACAATTTCGGCGCCATTTATAGGACAGTGCTTTAACTGATAACAGCACCGTGTGAACCCTTGAAAAATTGTAGACAGCTTTTGTTTAAAATTAAAATATGAGTTAAATAATTCTTGATAAATAATTTTCAAGTTATTTTATGTTTGAAACAAAACATATTAGGTTTGTGAATTTTATAAATGATCTAATTTCGTTTTCCGATATTAGAAATTATTTCTATTCTTGGAAATAATATGAAGATAATGCAAGAAGTAGATGTTGACATTCATATCTATGTGCATACTGCAAAACATAGTGGAACTTAACTTATACCTAAATTACCGTACTGTTTCTAAATAAAAGATGATCTAATCTAATTTGTATTACCTTTTAATATTTAATTCTCATCATACATTTTCTATTTATATATTGTGACGAAATTCCAAACACCATTTTTCACTGCAGACTATTACCAAACATCGATACTCAAAATTTCTTTTCAAACTCCAAAAAAAAAACGATGCCAATTTTTTTTCTTAATTTTACTCACTCTCGTGAGATAATAAAATATAAAATAAAAATAAAAGACGAAACCATAGCAACGAAACCGAGCCGAAACTAGGGGGAAGCAAATGGACATATGCCCCGGGTGGGGTAAAAGGAGGCGCCAAAAGATGATTTCATTCGTTTTTCGATACAAAAAGACAACGAAATTTGGACAAAAAAGGCGTGCAATCTGGATAACCCAAAGTAAAAAAGTATTCTGGATTTTATGCTCTTTGCTTTCAATAGGGCTGTATTTTCCTAAAGTGACCACTATGCCCCAAAAACAGCACTTGGTTAAGGAATTCATTCATACCCAAGATACTTGCGAGATCTGTCCCAAATAGGCTTGAATTGGTTCATTATTTCGGACGTTTTCGTAATGACAAATTTTGAATTTTGTGTGTGTGTGTGTCCCAGTAAATGAACTGTAACAGCTACATACTTGATTAACGACACCTCATCCAAGATACTGGCAGATTAATTTAATGTCCCTACCAAGGTTCTAATTGGTTCAGTAATTCGGACTTTATGGTGATTACAAGATTTGTATTATGTGTATATATATAAACGAAATTATTGCAATAGGTCGAACTTAAAAATATTAAGATTAATTAATATATTTTCTAGCAATTATTTCAGATTTAAAATTATAAATAAAATCAATGAATCGAAGACTTCTGTTTATAAATTTATTTTGGAAAAGAGGTGAGGGGGAAGGAAGGCACCAAAATTCATGCCTGTCCCGAGTGAGAAAAAAAATCCTAGTTTCGGCCCTGCCACGAAATAAAAGCGGTATTAGCCAAATGCCGCGCGTATAAATAAAAATATTAATTTATCATCTCCTAACAATTGTATTATCTCAAGATATCCCAAAATCCAATTTAAAAGAACACTCTTAACCACTCTTGAGTACTCCCGTCCCTAAAAAATTATAAGAGCAGTTTTAAGTTAATTCTAGCATTATAAATATTTTTTTTTTCTCTCTCACAAGGAATCTTACCTTAAAATTTTCAACAATTCCCCTGTTTAAAGAGTGTTTTATTCAACGACTTACTTGTTCGGCATTTATCAGAATTTCTCAAGAAATTCTATTACGGTCAAATAAGATTTTCCTTTCTTTTACGACTGATCTCACAAGATATAAGACTACAAAAGGAAATTTATAGTAAATCATTTCTACTCGGATCAGTTGATTTGGTAGCGCCATCTGTTGATTCAAACAAGCAACAAAATGTTAAACTTATCCATTACAAGAATTGTTTTTAATTATCGTTTCTCTTCATAAAATGGGTTCGCATGTTCGATTACTACATTTTTATCGCATTAAAATATTTTGATTTTTTATTTCTTGTCGTTATTGATTCATGAAAAGGAATAATGTATTTTAAGGGGAAAAAAATATCTTGGTTTTATGTTGTCTCAAATTTAAGGTATTCCACAATGTTTGACATCCATTTATTAAATAAAGCCAAAATGAGTATAATACTGATTGTTTTAAATAAATTAGTATATAAAAGGGCAATTTTAATTGTTAAATAAATTACTTTTATGTAATTTCTTCGTAATTGTTAAAATTTAAAGGAAAAATATTGCAATATTTGACACTTACCCAAAATGTTCTCACAATAAAAATAATGATAGTTAACTAATTTTTTTTCTCTTTTTTTTAATAAATGTACAATTTGATGTACAAAAAATGTAATGGACTAAAACATAGACCATAAAATAAAAACTTCCATACATACATATCCATTCAAAGTATCACTTGGATGATTTTTCATACATTTTCTCTATGTCAGTAATGTAAAAATATCTATAAAATTTCATGAAATTCTCAGATATTTTGAACAAAACAGATATTTTGATATTTTGAACCCTCAGAACATCACACAAAATGCAGGTGATCAGTTTTATATAAATATAACCAAACGTTTCGGAGATATTTTATTTGTATTTTATTAGTTTATTTGTAATTGATTGTTGGTGAAAACATTTTTTTTTTTTCAGAAAACGCATTTAAAGTTTTCATTTCTGAAATTGTATTACAAATATTCACCTCAAATTCTCAAAGTTTTCCAGATTTTTATGCTTTACTTTATTTGATCTCAATATTAAAAGTTTTTTTTTTTTTTTTTTTTTTTTTTTTTTTTTCTCGAGGCCCTTAAACAGCAATTTATGGTTATACTTTTCAGGTTTAAAGTAATTCTGTTGCTAAAATGTTGAAATAAATGGGTGTCACCAGAATTTACAAACATTTCTATTTGAAAATTTTAAAAATACCCTTTTTAAAAGCAAAAATTTATTCAAATATTCTGCTAAAAATTTGGCAATTAGGGATTAAAATTAAGTGGTATAAATAAATAGGGGATATATCACCTCCCTTATAAAGATTATACGAGTATATAGTTCGAGAGCTAAAAAAATAAACAGTTTCTATAACTCTGCCTACAGGCAGAGGTATATTTCGAAGTGGGTGGTCTTCACTGCCGCATCATAGCAAATAGGTCTTTCTTCTGCAATTCCCAACGGTCTGCGTCAATGATCGTATGAAAGAATAAAACATTGTTTTGGATAGATCATCTTTGAAATGAAACAATTAAAAAATTGCGAAATTTGCGTCTCTAAGACTGCCCCATAACAAATAAAAGGCCACATGGTCTTCCAAGCTCACTACCATGCTACTCTTCGTTATCTAGAAATTGTTTCATAGCCATTTTAAACACGGAAATCCAACATCTTCAAATAAAAGCAACACAAAATGCAGTCTTTGTAAATATATTGACAATAGAAGGATATCTAACAATAGGTTGCCAATATATACCTCCCTCTCATGACATACAAGAAGACTTGCAAGAATGGGAACAAATAAAAGGAAAATCACCAAAATTCCTAATGTTAGGTGATTTTAATGCTCACAGTCCTCTATGGGGATACAACAGTGAAAATGACAGAGGACATCATTTAATTCATCAAATGTGTACTCACAAACTTTTAGCAGTCAATAACCCACATGCTTCCCCGACATACGAGTCAAAAGACAGGAAAGGTTGGCCGGACGTATCATTAGCTTCAATGCCGATCTTCTCTCACATAGCTAGCTGGGAAGTGATGGAGGAGATGGATTTTGGTGATCATCGTTTAATAACTTTAATATTAGATACAAAAATTCCGAAGCTTCCCAGACGACGATTCAGAACAAAAAATGTATCATTTCATAAATTTAACACAGCTTTTCACAGTCAAATAGAAGAAAATAATATATGCTTTAATAATATAGAAGATATAGATACATTTAATGATATTTACGAAAAATTCATCACATTACTCACCAATATCTGTAAGAAAAATTTTAAAAGAAGAAAGTCAGCGTATACACCACAAATAACATGGTGGACGGAGGATATCAGAAAACAAAGAAATTTGGTTAGAGCTTTAAGAAAGAAATCAAAATTACCAGAGTCTACTCCTGAACATTATGCAAAATATAAATTGGAGAAAGCTAAATACAGAAAGTTTATAAAGAAAGCTAAGAATGATGCATGGAATCAAATTTGTAAAAAAACAAAAAACCCATATGGGAAACTACAAAAAGTAGCTTTTCAAGATTTTTATCATAAAGAATCGTATGCGCTGTCTTCCTCAGACACCATAACCCAAACTGAAAAGCAACTATTCACAGATCTCACAAAAGGAATTTTTGGTCCATCAGCTAATCCAAAAGTTAATCTGCATCCACAGTCAACGGACACTGTACCGCCGTTCACTATTCAAGAATTGAGAGACATCATCTACTCTTTTGATGCTAACAAAGCGCCGGGAATAGATGACATCGATCATCGCATAGTAAGAAATATTTTCAAAATTAAAAAAGATCTCCTACTCCAAATGTACATAACACTATTGAAACTGAACTATTTTCCAGATGTTTGGAAAATAGGAGAGTTGGTGTATTTTTTTAAATCGGGCAAACCCCCTACAGAGATTGACTCCTACAGGCCAATAACTTTGCTACCTGTTTTCGGAAAGATATATGAATAAAAAGAAAACTGCCCAGTTAAACTGAGGGCATTGAGCTCACAGGCTATTCACACTAATTGTATATTATACTCTTATTTCAAAGAATCTGAAATAAGAGAAAAATAAAGAAATCAACAATATATTAAGGGGGGTCATCCCCCCGTTACCCCCCCCCCTCATACTTAACTAATGAACCCCTTAAACTAATCAGGGAAGTCTAATTACAATGAATATATATACAAAATTTGAAGAAAATGGGATAATTCTGCATGAAAAACCCATTTATCTAAATTAGGGGGGGGGGATTAGACACCCCCCGTTTCCCCCTCCTTTATACTTAACCAATCAATCCCGAAAACTAATCAGGGAAGCGTCTTAACCCAATGAACCTATAAAAAAATTTTGAAGCAAACGGAATAATTCTGCATGAAAAACCCATTTATATAAATTAAGGGGGGGGGGATTAGCCCCCCCGTCCCCCCCCTTTATACTTAACCAATCAATCCCGAAAACTAATCAGGGAAGCGCCTTAACACAGTGAACCTGTAAACAAAATTTGAAGGAAAACAGAATAATTCTGCATGAAAAACCCATTTGTATAAATTAAGGGGGGATTAGCCCCCCCCCGTTCTCCCCCTTTATACTTAACCAATCAATACCGAAAACTAATCAGGGAAGCACCTTAACACAGTGAACCTATAAACAAAATTTGAAGGTAAACGGAATAATTCTGCATGAAAAACCCATTTATATAAATTAAGGGGGGATTAGCCCCCCTCGTTCCCCCCCCTTTATACTTAACCAATCAATACCGAAAACTAATCAGGGAAGCGCCTTAACACAGTGAACCTATAAACAAAATTTGAAGGTAAACGGAATAATTCTGCATGAAAAACCCATTTATATAAATTAAGGGGGGGATTAGCCCCCCTCGTTCCCCCCCCCCCTTTATACTTAACCAATCAATCCCGAAAACTAATCAGGTAAGCGCCTTAACACAGTGAACCTATAAACAAAATTTGAAGGTAAACGGATATTTCTATGAAGAGTTATCGCGTTACGTACATACATACATACGTACGTACAGAACCGGCGGGCACATAAGCTCTCAGGCTTTGATAGCCTGTGAGCTAAAAACTCTTACTGCGAAGGATAAACTTCTCTTTACACAGAAATAGAATACTCTTTGAAAATCAACATGGATACACGGAAGGGAGATCAACAGAAACAGCAATTCAAACACTATTCTCACACATAGAAATAATTAAACAAAACAACTCGTATATATCCCTGTTGTCAATAGATTTTAAAAATGTATTTGATAATCTTCCGTGGGAGCAGACATTAATCCTACTTCAACAACTAAATATTGAACAGCAATATATTAACAAGACAAGGTCCTTCCTAACTAAAAGAGGAGCATATCCCAACTGGCTAATGGATGAAATACATTGGTTTTTCAAAGGCTGTTCACAGGGCTCGTGCTATGGTCCTTTCCTGTGGAAAGTGTTTATGCAGCAATTAATCGATATTCTCAGCAATAAAAATATAAGATTCATAGCATATGCGGATGATTTAATGTTAATCATTGAGGCAAGAACTAGAGCCGAACTAGAAAGGAGAGGAAATGAAGCTCTTCAAATAATTAGCGATTGGGCTCAAACTTCAGATCTGAAAATAAAATATCACAAGTGTCAATGTCTGAATCTCAGACGTCCAAAGTATTTAAAACGGCGTCCAATCTTCAAACTTGATTCACATAATCTTAAAACTGAAAATACTATGCCATATCTAGGAATACATTTAGATTCAACCCTATCATTTTTGCCACATCTTAGAATCAAACGGGATGAAATGTCAGCAACAATACAAAACTTGTTAAAATTCGCATTAACCACAAGTGGCATTTCCAAACAAATCATAAAAACTTGGTACACTTCCATTCTAGAAAAGAAAGTTTCATATGCAGCAGCTACATGGTTTCCAAGATTGCAAAAGTCACATGGCTTTCGCCTGCTCTTATCTATTCAGCGTCGTTGTCTGCTACTAATCTCTGGAGCATATAAAAAATCTCCTACATCGGCTCTAAATGTCCTGACAGGAATTCCTCCACTACCTTTAAAACTGAAACAGATTGCAGACCAATGAATGATACTGAGACTGGGAGTGCCATCACATCCACATCACTCTGATACATTTCAAAACAAAACTTACAAAAAATATATAGATACCTCAAAAGAATATCTTAATATACTGGATCCACAAAATAAAATAGAGACAGATGTGCAAATATACACAGATGGCTCAAAAACTGAAATCGGCACGGGTTATGCCTACTGTGTATTTAAAGAAGAAGAAATAATATATACATATCAGCAAAGAATACAGAACGAAAACTCAACGTATCAAGCGGAACAGCTGGCGATATTGGACTCAATACAATGGTCAAAACAATCAAAATATCGCACAATAGTTATAAAATCCGATAGCCAATCTACAATATCAGCACTAAAAGATATATCTACAAAAAATATAATAAACAGCCAAATAATCCAATCTCTGCAAGGAGCAACACAAAAAATTTATCTACAATGGGTCAAAGGACATTCAGGCATAACAGGTAATGAATTAGTGGATCGGTTAGCAAAGGAAGCAACTGACCCAAATTCATTAATACCAGAAAAATTTATACCATATCCTTCCTCATATCTTAAGAGAATGTTAAAGCAAACTTTACATAACTCATGGCAACGTGATTGGGACTTATGTCCCACTGGGCGATATACATATGCCTTGAAGCCAAAAGTTTCAGAAGACTATCTTCTAAGTCATCGATACCTATATATATTCGCTATCAATCATGGCTCTTTCCCGGCTTATTTAATTAAATTTAATAAAGTTTTGTCTTCAAGATGCACTTGTGGTGCAAGAGGGGATTCGCTACATTACGTTCTCGCATGCCCATTGACAGCTACTCTACATTTGAGGAAAACAGACACAATCTCTCTGTCGAATTGGTTCAAATCAATCTCGGCGAATTCCTCATTGCTTCAAAAGATAGTGATAAGCTGCATGTCCTTAATAGAAAAAAAAAAACAATTGTTATTCCAAATGCCACCAGTACACATCATTGGTGTTGATGATGATGATGATGCTTTTCCTGATGATGAAGAAGTTTATTGAAAAAATGCACTGTCTCTACTTTTAATATATTTTACGCTCAAAATCGGACAATTTCAAATAATTTTTAAACTCTTATTAATTGTGACTTTTCTGCTGAGTATGACTTTTGAGTATGACTTTTTGAGTATGACTTTTCTGCAAATTAAGCTGGGCTGCTTTGTCAAATATGTAAAAATATGTAATTTTTTTTTTATAAACTTGCCAAGCAGGGCTTGCAGGGGCTAAAGCCATATGGTAGGCCTCCCTGCTTGGTTGAATCGTATCATAATTAAGAAATTATGGGGGGTTTGTGTTTTCACAAAAAGCCCCCATTTCCAAGATTCACAAGATTTCAATTCACAAGATATGAAATCCGCTTAGCTTTATTATAAATCCTCTAAATATTATCTACAACTTTTATGGCGACAAGTTTTTTATAAGACCAACCTTTACAGCAAAAAATAAAATAAAAAAATTCCTGCCGGCTCCGCCTACAGACACAGGTAGCTTTCGAAGTGGGCGGTCCTAACTGCCACATCATGGCAAAAAGGTCATTTCTTCTCCAATTCCCAATAAACAAGTGCTCCACGGTTTACGTCTTCGAAATCTAGTGCCTATGTAGGCCGAGCCGTCAGGGATTTTTTTTTCCAATGTATCGTATTCATTATTCAAAAATGTTATCTTCATATACGGCGTAAGCGTAACATTTTTGGAGATACCACCATTTAAAAATCTCAGAGTAATTACAATCCGCTTCAAATGGTAGTTTCGATGTCAGTTTAGAATTAAATGTTGGAATTTATTTTTGAAAACATGCATAAATGTTACATTTTTATATGATGACAGATCAAAAATTATAATATTATCTACGTATACTTACTGCGTAAACGTAATATTTTTCTATATACATAGTGTCCCAAAAACATTAACCTGAACTTTTATTCTTTAAATATTAATCATAGACATATATTATAAATTACAAAATTACGTTAAAAAGTGTGCAGAATTTTATGAAATCGATTAAGATTTTTAAGGGATTAAATTTAAAGAAATACAAAATTTAAATTTTTATACGACCCGCGTACAAAAAAATTTCCAATGAGTAAAATGTACCCCATACACTAATAAGGTCATGTACAAAATTTCAGCATTTTATCATAAAAGTCGCAGAGATATGTTTAAACAAAGTTGGTGAGGGGTTAATCATAAATTAAAATGTAAATGTTTACAGCTAAAGTGTAGAGCTTTCTAAAAATGTACCTTTTATGCAATTTTATTTGAAAAAATAATTTTGAATAAAAATGGTCGCCTGGCATAAGAAAAAAGGATTAGTTTGCCCGTATTTGTTTTCCTCAGTCACATCCCTTGCGCTTTTATTATATAGATTACGTACGATAAGATTTAATAGAATAAAAAAATCTTTTATTAATATCTTTTTAAATTTTGATTCGATTTTCATAAAATTTGAAATGACTTGACAAAATTCTACAACGATAATATATATTAAATTTTAAAACATTCGGTTGGGTAGTTTTTGCGCTGTTATACGGACGGACGGACCAGACGACGACTATAGGTGCTACGTATTTATATAATTACGAACGCACCTAAATAGAAGCTTTTTTATTATTTTACCGTTTCAGATATGATGGGCTTGTAATACTAAAATATATAGACTGGTAGTATAAAATAAAATTATAATTAAGTATCTGGACCCGCCCGTCCATACGGGCAACGCTCAGCAAAGGCTTCATGACAACAAAATTAAAACAAAACTTTCGGTTTTGGTGGTAGCATTTTTGTTGTAAATTAACTGCAAAATTTTATTTAAAGTAATTCATCTTTTTAAAATTTCAACTGTAAAAATGAATATAATAATACAAATATATTTTTTTTTACTGTCACTGCTTTAATGTACCATAAAAACTTAAGAAATAATTAACTTTTACCTCCATGCCCAATTTACACTGATGTTGAAATGTTTTCGGACATTCTATAGTTTGATTGATTTTATATAATTACCTCTAGTTGCTATTAGATTAGCATTCAACTACACAAGTAGGGAATCCATCTTATCTTATATTTAAGCTTCAATGATTCGTGATTTGAAATAAAATGCCCCAAAATCACATTAATAATAGGTATTTGCATTTATGTGCATTCTATGATTGCAATATCTAAGTACTCACCAGAGACTCAAGTTCTGTGATAGAATTTTGGTAGATAATAACTTGGATAATTATTGACATAGCATAATCACCAGTCATTGTCTAATCATCGTGGTTCAATGTTAAATTGAAATCACGTTATTCTCCGCTCTTTTGAGATTTGCAATGTACAAATAATAACTTTAGGAAATTGGAATTCAAATGTTATGACATAGAAGATTCGTAGGTAGTATGCTTAACTGTAAACTATTCACTATTCATTATTTATAATACTATAAGTTATTTTGAGTTTGTTAAAATATATAAACTTTCAAAATAATGAAAATAAGTATTGAAATATTTTTCTAGATTTCCATTCAAAAGTTTTATTAGTACATTTTTTACTTCCTCAAAACTTTTTTTATATAATTAGCAATTTCAAACTTGGAAAATCATGTATTAAATATATACATACACCTATTATTTAAATTTTAAAATGTACTCTATAATCTAAAGAAAGTTGAAAAATAATTTATGACTGACTATGCTTTTTTGCAATTCTAAATGAAAGCGAAATTTCTATTAAATTAATTTCATGCACAAAAACTACAAATACTTTTGCCTTCTAATAAAATAAGAAAGCTCTCAGGCCAGTATATCCCTTTACACGAATTAGCATATCTTTTGAAAATAATAATCAGTTCGTAAATATGTATTAAAAGGTAATACGGAGAAAAAAAAATGTCGATTTAAATTAACCGGTTTAAATAAATACAGTTTTACTTTTTCAATAACAAAAAACATAAGATAAGATGAAGGAACAAAAACTGAATTAATTAAGTCATATTTTAATTTGAATGCGTTTCGTTTTATTTTTAAGGTTTATTCAAAAATGTTATTTAAACATTAAGATAAAAAATTAAGTAAGTAATAAATAAACTATTTAAATGTATAAAACTTTCCTTTTATTTATTTTTTACTAAGAAATACCGAGTTAAAAGAAAAGGGTAAAAATAAATAGCATTTTTAGTATTAGATGAAACTAAAAATTTTACTGATATTTTTATGCAAACATATATCATCTACATTCAATGGGGTGGTTTTAATAAATAATAAAAAGAAAATAGGAAATTTCTTTTAAAACCTTATTTTGATGTTGAAACATCATCTATAATCCGCCTATCTTTTCAATTTTTATTATAAAAATAACTTTTTTTTTCTTACATTAAATTGAAATCCAAGATATTATATTTGAACAAAGCCTACTGGTCTCCTCTCTATATACGAGGAACGAATGGCTTTGAGTACAGTTTTTTCTATCATATAATTTTTCTCTTGATCAAAAGTTCTCTTTTCTTTATTTTTGCGATTCTCATCACTGAAACATTATAAATTTTACAATTTATTTTTATTAAAATTAACAAGTTTATTAATAAAATAAATAAACCTTAATTACACCAATTTAAAAAAATGTTAATAAATAATTCTCATTACTAAATAAAAGCAAATTTATTTATTTTTAATGCATTTATTTAATGTTGAAATTGATCGTTTAATTAAATATTCACTATTGGAATTTTTAAAAAAACATTAATTGTGATGAAAACTCATATATATACAGGATGATTAAAAAAATATTGAACAAATATTAAGAGGTGTTAGTGCCCACAAAATCGAAAACAATTTTTATACTGAAAACCAAGATCGTAATCAATTTTCCATTCAAAAATGCAGGGTGTCTAACTCCAATCTGAACACAACTGTCTTTCATAACTTTCACTTAAAAAAAATTCTTTGAAAGCAATACTCAATAGACTTACCTAGCTTTGTATGAAATGTAAATGATATCATGAAAAGGTATTGAAGTGTAAAATATTTTGGTAAGTGAAATCATATGAACTGTCAAACACATTCGGAAATATGGAGCGTCTAGTTCAGCGCTATTTGATAAGGATGCACTGAGAAAAAGGACACTTTCAAATTTGAGTAAATCGATGTTTTCATTTTGTTATGAAACTTTTTGTTTCAAATAGGACGACCCAATGCTTTCAAATCTGAAATACCAGAAATACTCAGAATATTGAAAAATAGACATACTCAAAACTGAGCACATACAGGTCAGTTCATACTCATTTTTGAAAGATGGAATTTGGTAACCATACTCAAAAATGATTAGAATCAGTTCAAACTCTTTTTGAAACATGGAAATACTCAAAAACGAGCGCATGATGTTTTATTCTTGAGTGTGTGCGTGTTTTCAGAACTGAGTATATACATGTTTAAAACTTGAGTAATTTTGATTCGGAGCCATTTTGACTATGCGACATACTCAGATTTGAGTATTTTTTACTCAGTTTTGAAAATGTCGTTTTTAGAGTGTGGTAGCCACTTCTAACATTTTCTGTAATAACCGTTTATAACCGTAAGTAACGTTTTAAACAAAAAAAGGTAACTTTGTTTCAAATTTCGTTAAAATCTCTTCATTATTGCTAAAGTCATGCTCAGAAATTCGTATTCGGATTCGAGTGAGACACCCTTTATTTTTGACTGAATAAATTGGTCGTGAAACTAGTTTTCTATACAAAAATTGCACTATCTGCACTACCACCTCTTAAAGATCTCCAATCTTTTTATAAATCATGCTGTACTTACAGAGTGATCCAAAAGTCACAAAAGAAATAATAATTGCGTAATTCCAAAAGTATAGACAATAGCGCAATGCGATTTTCACTGAAATGTGGATAAAGACACAGATTTTTGTTAATAATGAACACTTTATAGTCGAAATAATTATATTCGCTACCAATAAGTGGTTTGTACGGTGCCGCTAGTAATGCAAGTATTCAAATTGATGGATACCGTTAATGAGAATAGCTGCCAGGCATGGCAAGATACTCTACTTCAGAGCAATGGAAAATATTTTTTCTATAATAAATATCACATAATAGCTTAATATATACACAAATGATAGCTTTGCAACATTATAGTTCCAACTGTCGGTAACAAATGCAGCTTTTCTGGCACTAATATTTTTTATATAAAAAATCACATATCTTTCTGTATATTTTTGTGAAAATCATATCGTACTAATGTCTATACATTTCAAATTATTGAATTTTTATTTAATTTGTGACTTTTGGATCACTCTGTTATGTATCTATATATATAACATCCACACACATATATATGTCTGTGTGTGTGCGACGTAATGAAATCACATTAGAAGATGTTAGCAGTGTAAATCACAGTAATCTATTGTTTCAGGCGTAAATTTTATTCAGTAGAAAACTAGCAATTACTAATAGCATTTGGTTTGTCGCTGAAAACAAGGCAGGTAGAATGGATTTTATTAAAGCGTCCTCTTCAAAAAGTAGTTAATTTCTAGAGAACAAGCAGCTTTATAATATCCTTCAGATAATAATAAACAATAACTGTGAGGTTCAAATTCCTTTAACAACCAGCAAAAACATTTTTAAATCGGCAACGACCTTCGATAAAAATTCATGACAGTCCAATCTATCGAACTTATAAGTAATGCAGCGAAAAAGTTTCTGATTCCAATAATAAAAGAAGATATTTCCCATATGACAAGAAGAACTGTAGTAATTTTTCTAGACAGATATGAGCTCTCAGAGCGTGCAAAATGTTTTATGCTACTGCGAATTTGTATACAGTAACATGGTGAATGGATACCAAGCCAATCAGCTAACCCAAAAGCACGAAGTATGATGTAAAACAAAAGAATGTAAATAAGCACTAAAAAAAAACGAAACATCAACGAATGTGTCCCGAAAAAATTTAAAAATAAAAGAATGATTATGAAAGAAAAGACTATCTGAAATGGAATGATTTTAATACAGAAAAGCTAAGATACTAGGCAAAAAGTAATGGAATTTTGAGATAGAAAATAGTAGAGAAAAGTATTTTAAGGTGAAAATAAGTAAATATTGTTTCTTGTAGTGTGTTAAAACCTAAATGTAACCTCATAGTTTACTTAAGATTCGGGAAAATTTTCTGTTATTTTGAGAAGCTATTTTAAAAAGCATCTGACAGAAACCCCAGACAATGACATGTTTCTGAGGCTTATAGAAATGTCTTTGAAATTTAAACTGCCCACTTACTGTTTCGTAAATTTCAGAAACAAACTTCAGTTAATTTCGAAAACCTGCTGGTTTCTGAAAATCAGTGTTGCCAATTTAGCAAATAATTTTTATTCAAAAAATCTTCCAGAATTTTTCTTTGCTTTATTTAATCTCAGAATGTCTCTCATTGTATAAAACAAGGATTACTATTCAAATATTCTGGAAGATATTTTGAATTAAAAAATCGGCTAAATTGGCAACACTAATGAAATTTCTGATCATTTCTTTTATAAGGTTTCTGAAGATAAATGAATAGTTTACAAAATTGTGGGAGTTTATCATGTTACACTGAGTTTTCGTAAACGTTTCTTCCACATCAGGAGTTGTTTCTGCAATTTTTTAGGATGTATAAGAGGACATATTTGTCGTAGAGATAAATAATGTATTTTTTCTATATTTTACAAATATTGATCATACACAATTAAAATTTATTGTGATTTCGTTTAAACAGTTATTATTACATAGCTAAATTTTATTTTGGAGTAGTCTTCAAATTAGTTTTTATAGTAGCATACTTCAAATTTGGAGTAGTCTTCTTCATTCTTAGTAAGTTTTTGAATATATTGAAATTATTTAATAGGATATTGGTTAATCATGAGTTTACTTATATTATTAATTCTATATTAATAAAAGAAAGATGTTTGTCTAGCAGTGTGTATGTGTATGTCTGTTGGCGATGGCTAGAGAAATCTACCATACATAGATATTTGAAAATTTGAATGAGGATAGACGAAGGCAGATCCAAATACATCTGAGGCTAAAATTTTCATTTTTAGTAATTAGCCGAGATATTAATTAAAAACCATAATGAACATCGCAAAATGGCGCGCGCTGTTGCAACTGTTGGACCCAAAACCGCATTTCGAATTTCTTCAAAGAAAGAGTAAAAGAGCGGGGGAAAATGTTCTCATTGTTCGCCTTTTAAAACTAACGCATCCACTTTTCACGTTGAAATATGAAAAAACAAAAAATACCCATTTATTTTGGATACTTTACTGGTTCAACGGTGTTAGTTGTTTAAAAAAATATTAAAATTAACCGTTTCAAAAAATATATATATATATATTCCTAACTTCGATTTCATGTTTTGTCCCGTAAACTTTGAAGATCGCATCCGCTATCCTGATCGAAAATAATAATAATAATAATAATAATAATTACCCACTTTTTCATGGTACCTTTACCTTTCTAACGATGTCTTAGTTTAAAAAAGTATTAATATTTACCTTTTCAAATAATTATTTTCTGAATGCCGATTTGATATTTTTCGTTTTTTCTATAGATTTTTAATTCCGCATCTGCTTGCCAAATCAAATTACAAAACAACAAAAAATACCTACCTAATCCTGGTACTTTTCTGACTCCAAAGGTGTCTTTGGTTAAACAAAATATTATTATTTACTATTTAAAAAAAAATTCTGGAAGTCCTTTCATGAATTTATGAGACATTTGTTTTTATCAGTACATTCGAAGGTAACATTTCGTGTTGCGTCAGAAACACATCTTGCAACTTTATCATGATTCGCGTTTTAAAAGAGGGAAAAGGGGGGGGGGGGATATTATTTTTTTCAGGAACTTTTGGTCAGAATTGAAAGTTCTAAATGTCAGAATTTAAAACGGCAATCACTATAACGAGGTTCTTATTTCGTTTGTGTAGCTTTTCATTTAAAAATATAAAATCATACAAATTCGAGGGTGTACGCAGCCGAAGGCAACGAAGCCCCCAACAATAGGTTCGTTTGGAAAGATTTTCAATTAAAATATAAAATCTAACAGATCGGAGCGTGCATAGTACTCCCGGTGTACCCTGACGAACTCTAGAGGGCCCCCAACTCTAGGTTGGTTTCAATACATTTTCATTTAAAAATATAAACTCATGCAAATTCGATGGTGTACGCTGCCGAAGGCAGTGGGGCTCCAACATTATGTTCGTTTGGAAAGATTTTCGTTTAAAAATATGAAATCATTCAACAGTGATTATAGGTATATTTATCACGGGCCCGGGCAGCAGTATGCGGACCAGCTAGTCTGTTAATAAAATGTGTCTTATTCTTATGTGATGCATATTTGATTTCATTTATTAAGTAAAGTTTTGGTTGAAAATATGTTTATTTGATTTGAGAAAAACCGGAACGCATATGGTATACTAACACTCGAAAAGTGTTTGTGAATGAATAAATACAGTAGCTAAACAGTTTTCTGCATAACGTTCAATGTTCTCTTATTTTTCATTTGATATTTTGTTTCTTAAGATGTTACTATTAAAAGAAAATATGGCTTTGCTTAGGGTTAAGTAAGACATTTTCTTTTGTTACAAAGTCCATTTAATATATGCAATCGGATCGACATTACATCTCCAAAGGTGATCTATTTTCAGGAATAATGAGATTTTCTATTTTTTGAACTGACGTAATGTAGAGATTTCGCCATTGTAAAAAATAATTATGCATAGACGCATGAATAGTATCTTCAGTATTTTTTTTTTCAAAATCCTTGCTGCATATTGGATGTAGAAAATCGTGCTAAAAATAAAATAAAATAAATATAATGAAGCAAAAATAAATAAATAAAAAATATTAAAATTGTTTAATTTATCAGCTGGAATGCAAAGCGTTAAGTAGTATATTAGACGAAACTCTGAAATTATTTTTAATAATAATATAAGAATCCAAATTTATAAATATTTGGCTCATGAAAGAATTTTAGACTTTAAAAAAAAACAGCAACTGTAAAGTACTTTTAGTATAGAGAAAAACAATAAGATTATAAAAAATATAGTTTGATGACCAGTTAGATTACAAAATTTTATTCAAAATTTTAACGACATTTATATTAAAAATATACATGCAGAAGTTTCAAGGCATAAATTGTTTTACCAAACAAAGTGTCATATCTATTTGGTATAACCCCTAATTCAAGTAAAAAAAAGCTGGATTATAAATTGAATCGCAAAGGATTAATTTATTTATTTAACAAAACTTAATCTTATATTTAAATAATACAAGAGTATTATGTTTAATAAGAAGAAGAAATATCCTAATAAGAGTTTCTTTTAAAAATAGAAGATGTAACAACTATTGAGTATTGAAAACAATAAAATTAAAATAACAGTTGGATGATCTAACTGTTAATGGGTCTTTAAACCGCTAATAATTAATAAATTTAACTCTTTTTAAGTAACACAAAGGGAGAAGTTTTAAAATATCGTGTTAGTCAGCGGAAACCTCTTAAAATTTTATAAAACAATTGTAATATCAATTTCATGTAACCAAACAATTATTTATTTTTAATCCATTAAATTTAGTAGAGTTTTTCTTACAAAGAAAACGTAAGCTCGTGTTTTCAAAAATTCCATTTTAGTTATTAATTTTCTGAAATAAGACTGTAAAAAAAGCATCAAAAGTGAATTTAAGCGGTTAATTTATTGCTTAACAAAATTTTATTTTTAAATTATTCAAGGATATATTTTTAAGATCCCTTAGTAAGAATTTCTGTTAAACTTCGAAAATGTAATATCCTTTTTGGTATTTCAAAACAATTAAAATTAAAATTACAGTTGGTTGATCAATTGAAATTAAGCGTTAATTTATTTAACTCGTCTTTAAGTAACGTAAAGGGATAAGTTTTAAAAAAATCGTATTAATCCGTGTAAACCAGTTTAAAGTTTTTATAAAACAATTGCAATACCAATTTCATGTAACCAAACAATTGATTTTTTTTAAATCACTTAATTTAGTAGATTTTTTTTCTTTAAAGGAAAAATAATTTTTTTTTTTTTTTTCAAAAACTCCTCTTTAGTGATTCATTTTCTAAAAGAACACCGAAAAAAAAAAGCATGAAATTTCTTATATTAAGAAAACTTTGGGAGATGATTTATTCTAGTTTCAACAGGAATAAAAAAAAAAGTGCATTTAAATTTGCCGTAAAATCCTTCTCTCTTCTCCAGTGAACTTTGTTTATCGAAGTTTGATAAAATAAAACAAAAATATTTGAGAATCCTCTTTCTGAGCTTAAACTCCTGTCTGCGTTTATGTTTTTTACTCTTTTATTTACTTTCATTTTGAGATGTTTTATCTTTCCTTCTTTCCCCTAAAAAAGTGAAATAAGAAGTATTTTAATGAAACAATTCTAGAGTTTCATTTTAGAGCTATAAGAGATGAGACTATAGGTGTATGAAATTTATAATACTTTTGCCATTAAAGCTTATTTTGTATTCATGATAAAGATTATAAATCTCGACAAACTATTCTTGAATATTTAACATAATGCAATTTTAGAAGTTTAAATTTTCAATTTTTTTCATCCTTACGCAATGGAGGTGTTCAGAACACAAGTGGTTTAAGTCCAAAGGTTAAAAGTTTGTAGGGAAAATAATATACACAAATACGGTTTTTAGTCTGATACCAATCTATAAAAGCTAACATAACGGGTGTTTCAAATGTCCAAAGAAAAATTAAAAACCTAAAAAAAAAAAGACCTACGGGTCGAGGAGATTTCACAGAGTTCTAATTATAATAGAGATGCACTAATACAGTAGAAGCACTATACTACATGAAGCCGGTTACCGCCCAAATAATTAGACCCAAACAACACAAGCATGAGGACCAAGGGCTGAATTCATGGGGCGAGAAAGGTATTTCAAAGGAAGCCGCAAGTATTTAGGGTTGCATTTTTGGTTTCACGCTAGAGCAGCACATTTCCTCTATATTTTTCTTTGAACTCTGTGGAGAGATTTGTGGTTTGTAGACTAACATTTATTGTGATGGAGGATTTTGTATGCCATGAAAAATCTAGTTTAAAATCTCGACAGTAGAAAGCATTAACACTGCTGTAATTAAGGTTCGTCTCAAATCCAAAAGGGGTATTTTCAGACACATTTTTAATGCATTTTTCTTCGGAAACGTATGAAATAGACATGTTATTCAGAAATTATGTAATCGAAATACGTTTTCCATTTTCTGGTAAAAACAAAAGAACTTTCAGAAAATACTGTCAAAGTCAGCGTTTTGAACCGAATTCCCGGATGTGACAACGAGAGAAAAGGGGAAAACCCGTCGTCACGTGACATGAATCGCTTATAACTCGATAAGTAATTTATTTATCAAAAAAAAAAAAAAAAAAAAGGAAAACTTATTTCGATTCCAAATCGCTTCACTAGTCAGGTGTGACAATTTTATGCCGTTGCGTTTAAAAATGAGTCAGAAAATGTGTCAGAAAGTTTCGCGTTGTGAGCAGGTCATTTGAGAACCATCTTAATGCCATTAAGTTGTAGTGTGCATATAACTTGCTCAACGCAAGATTATCACCACTTAAAAACACACCGTATGGATTCTGGTTATGAGGCTATCTAAAATCCCTTGTTTATAGAGGAAATCCTCAATTTTTACCGGCACGCAAAACGCCAAACGGCAGGAGGTTTCAGCCATTCCTGTGGATGTTCTATTTCAAGCTCTATGTAATACCACGCATGTACTGATTTCTGGAATGTGATGGTGGATATATTGAGCATTTGTAGCTGTAAATCAATGTGGAGAAATATCTATTATTTCACTATTAATATAGCTCATTGTTTTCATTGCAGCAATGTCCTCTACTGTGTAGATTTTAAATTTTGATTTTTTTTTCACTTCATAGAAAATTCCCTATCACGGTGAATAACAATCTGCGTAATGCAAATCTCTGTGAGCCATAGATTTTTTAAAAAATCACGCTTTACTTTCGATCCAGGCTTTTGAAATTCTGTCTTTTGCCATTAAAGTTTATTTTAATTCATCATCATTTAATCATCATTTAATCAATTCATCATCATTCATTCATCTTAACAAAGTGTTCTACAATTTTTCTCATAATACAATTTTGTATTACAAATTTAATAATTTTTAGTTTATTTTTCATTATTACGTATACGTGGCACTCAAAATGCAAGTAATCCAAGTCAGAAGGTTAAAAATTTATAAGTAAAATAAAATATGTAAATAGGTTTTTCTTTTTTCCTGAGACCGACGTATAATTTTTTTTCCATTACAGTTTAGTTTAGATTCTCATAAAAGTTTATAAATCTCGACAAAATACTTCATATTTAACATAATACAGTTTTAAAACTTTGAATTTTGAGAAGATTTCGTTTTTATCCTCGTGTATAAAAAGAGCTCAAAATTTTAATTTTCCAACTCTAAAAGTTAAAAATTTGCACGGAAAATAAAATGAGTAAATACGGCTTTTATTCAAAGATTGGCGTATAAAAGTTATATATATATATTTTAATTTATGCTTAGTTTGAATTCATCACAAAGTTTATAAATTTCTACAAACTATTCTTGAAAATTAAATGTAAAACCATTTTAAAAGCTAAATTTTTCAAAAGATTTTCTTCTGTCTTATGAATACTAAGCTATAAGAATACAAGTAGTCTAAGTCAATAGGTTAAAAAAATTTAAGAAAAATAAATGCATCAGTATTCATTTTATATTGAGACTTCAACATGTAAGCATACATTTCGTTTGGTGGGATCAAGTTAGCGTAGATTCTCTTGTCCACGGGAGTAATTCCAATTTATTTTAATAAACAAGTGAAACTAGACCATAACTATAAATGGGAAAACAGTGAGTTTCAAAACTTGTTTTATCCAAAAAATCAAATTCGAGGAAATCGCGAAAAACCTTTGAGTGCTTCCATTGGTTTTCATTGTAAACCAAGATTTTAGAACGCCAGAAATACATGCTAAAACTAATTTTTCTGCGGATTGTAGTGTTTTTTCATTGAAGATTTACCAATAGAATAGATTGATAGAGAAAGCACAATTTTTTAAATTTTGGATAAGGCGAGGTTTGAAATTCACATCCTCATATGTATCTTACATTTTATTTGAAGCAATTATCATTAAGTTGGATAACGAGAAGCAGGGGTCAAAACAAAATAATATTTTGCCTCTGTTATTCGTTTCTCTTGCAAAAGAAGCAATTAATCGAAAAGGTTTTAAAATAGTCTCTAATCAATAACATTAAACTTAATCAATAATATACTTATACTTTTGTGTATAATATTCTAATTATTCGAGATTTACATGTAAACAAGAACGCTCAAAAACAGAGACTTGTGGTAACTTGTCCATGCCTGGCGCTTTTATTTATAACAAAGCACTATTATTGCGAATCGATTTGGAATGTGTTCATGCTGTTCTTGTGGTAACTTTTGTGCGTGAACGCTGAACCCTTTTCTTTCTGTCCTTAAGGGGCCACTTCACTGAAACTTCCTGATCGCGAAATCCTATGTTAACCTATGGGAAAACTTAGAATCGCGATGACTCATTGCCTAATATAGTTATTGAAATACAGTTTTCACCATCAGAAAGTAAACCTCAGATGCCGAAGGTGTGCGTTTTTAAAAAGTATCTCCTTAAATTTTAAGTGTTTTTAAGATTATGATAAAATTTCATCAAGTGGAAATTTCAAAGTTTGTAGAGATTTTTTTAAATACTTAATGTTTAAGGAAACAGTTGAGTTGCAAATGTTAAGTATTGAGATTTTTGTACAATTTATCGTTTCATAATACGTTTGGAAGTCTTCTGTGTGAAAATAGTCAAGGAATTTTTTTTTCCAATAAAAACCAAATAAACACAAAAAAACACAAAAAAAAACTCATAGATTTGCTTTCTTCAGAGACCAAATAACAAAAAACTATTGAAGAAATTAAAATTGCACCAGTAGAGCCTATGTAGAAACTGGAGGATAAAAGGAAAAAACGAATTAATTAACATTATTTTTTTAATCAGCTAGTTACTTTTGGGGCAACCTGTATTTGACAAGATACGGATAACTAAATGACAATTTAAATTAAACAAATCTAATAAGTTCTTAAAGTAACAAATCATAATATAAACTACTCAGAAAATCAACGAAATTATGTATGCAACATAATTATGTATGCAACATAATATATCGGATCTCGACATCTGTAAGAAAACAATGCGGAAAAAGAAATTTCAAAAAAGTAACTTTTCTTTTGCTCCAACGCAGAACCTTTTTAATTCAGCCAAAAATCTCATTAAATCTTGCACTAAACTTATTAAGTAATCGCATCAATCAGGTACAAGCTTGACCTGAAAGTAAAAAACGTTTAATTACTCGACGGGGAAGAAAACTTTTTTTTTAATTTTCTTTTCGATAATAAAGATTTCGGATATCGTTCATATAAGCAATCGATAGCGTTTTGGTAAAATTTTCAAAGTAATTTTAAAATTGCATTATCTTTTAAGAAAACTATCCAGTAATCTTTAAATAAGGAAAATATTTTATATTATAGCTTCATAATGTTATTTATAATTACACATCTCTTAGAGATCCGTTTCATTAAATTTCCAATATTTTTTTGAAAAATGTTATTGTCATTAAATCCTATAAACCCCATACATGAAATTGTTACTATTACTTTTAACAGCGGAAACCTTTCCTGATACAATAAATGAACTTTATTAGCATAAGGAAATGAAAAAAAAAGGGGGGGGGGGACTAAATTTCTTTGAAATAATTTCTTTAAAACAAAAAACATTTTTAAAACGTGACACATAGTGCCATGATTTGAAACTTCTTTTATTTCAAACGTAAAAATTTAACTGGGGGGGTGCAGAAAAAAAAATGTTTCCTAAGCTAGTAAAATATAATATAACCACTAACGAAAATATACAATAGCCTCCCCCGAGTTACCCACGATTCCGAAAAGCTTTCTTTAGCTTTAGAAACCTGCGAAATCAATATATTTTTGAGATTTAAAGAAGCATTTATAAAAACTTTTGCTGCCACTGATTTTCGGAATCGTTCCCAAAATGTTTTTAAAATGTATTAATCAGTTTTATCAAACCCGAATATCCGCTTTTGGGTACTATCAATTCTCAAGTAATCATTGTGATGTTCAACAAACGTGTTTTACAGACAAACATGAAAAATTAACAGCATTAATATTGACATTAAAATGAATATTATTTTGTTATACTTGCATGTATAAATTTTGTTACGCAGCTGGATGTAACATAAAATTAATATTATTTTATAAATAATATAATAAAATCACTTGTTAACTTTAAATTAAAGTCTAATTAATGCTTAAAGTGATAAAAACATAACACGAAATGTTTAAAAATACATTTTAATAAAGATTACATATGTTTCATTCACTCTACCGGCGACATTATAACAGAAGAACTACTGCCTTAGCAGACAATATCGAAAAGAGCCGTTGAAGATTGATTTCAAGAAAAGTAAAACATTTTTTCAATCAAGAGCTTATTTCCCATCCATTATACGTGAATCAATAGAAATATATTTGCGAAATGATAACATTTGCAACGAAGCAGCTTCTTTTGAATTACCTAAAATTTGGCACGCGATGATTTGCAGATTAAAAAAGCAATAAAAATAAAAATAAATAATAATTTTTACGTTTTCCAGTTTGAACAATTTAAGCACCTGCTTGTCATGGACATGCGATCTCGTGGTTTATGTTTACCATTTTCAAAAAACTTTGCGAGGATATTTTATTTTTCATTTAGATCTGAAGATGTCGCCGGTAGAGTGAATGAAACATGTATAATCTTTGTTAAAAAGTATTTTTAAACATTTCGTGATATGTTTTTATCACTTTAAGCATTAATTAGACTTTAATTTGAATGTTATTTTGTTACACTTGCATGTATAAATTCTGTTTGATAATGTTTAATTGGGAATTTAAAGCATCCTAGAAACCGATATTCCGGTTCGACAAAATTATTAATGCACTATAAATACTACTCGGAAACGTTTCCAAAACGTGACACACCAACAAAGAAAACTTTGTTTTTATAAATCCTTCTGAAAATCTGGAATATATATTGGTTTTTGAAGTTTCTAAAGATAAAGAATTGTTTTCGGAATTCTGCTTAACTCGAGAGAGGTTATTGCATATTTTCTTTGGTGGTTATATTATATTATAGCAAATTGAGAAACATTTGACTTTTATCATAGTGTAGACATGAGTTAATAAGTTAAAAGATAATTGGAAAATGAGATGATGATACTGTTGTTAGAAAATCGAGATTCATTAAAATCAGATTGATCAAAGATCAAAGACGATTACTGAAGAATGCCTACGTGGGGCGTAATGCCCACGTTTGCTTCACATCTAGATGAGAAGTCTATGAAGATGGTATCAGAAGATTCAGAAATATAAAAGTTCTCTCGCAGCAGGCTGCGAAGAAGTGATGCGTAATGTTATTTTAGTTTTTAATATTTTATTCATATTTATTTAATTATTTTTTTTTTTGCGTGCCGTGTTTTTTCTGTTATTATATATTCCAAATATAATTATTTGATTTTCAGAATTTTTATAATTTTTATATAATTGAAATTAATTTAATTATATTATTCTTTTAATATTAATTTTGAAATTAATATTAAAAGAATTACGTGAACAGTAACCTGTACATTTTAACTGAAATCTATTTCTAGAAGCTTTCTATATGTGTATATGAAATTTCAATTCATTCCTCGTAGTAAATATTTACTTCAGTTTAAGAAAACCTTCAATCGCGTTTTACTTTTATATACAAAATTACTTGTTAAATGACTCTATAGACACAACTATGAGATAACTATGTTTTTATATCATTTTTATATTTATTATAGTTAATAGATTGTTGTATATTAAAGCTGATCCTGTAAATAGATAGGTCGTGAGATAGCTATGTAGATAGGTAAGATAGGTAATAGATAGGTAAGTAGTTAGATAGGTCTTCCAAAATGTACTTATCTTTAGACTTATATTTTGTCTTTATTTTGTAATAGAATTCGAGAAGCATGAAAATTATTATAATTCTCTATCTGCTGTAAATAATAAATGAAGTAAATAAAAAAAAAATAGCTCCTTCATACAAAATGAATAACTTGAATTCCAATATATTATTCCTGTTTTGAAATCACCAGCTTTCTAGTTTTATTAGAATCGGGGTCGTTATCTTTGTTATTCAGAAAGTATTTCATAAAGCTTCCATATAAGCAAAATGAATGGTTACTCTACTTTTAATGATTTTTGAGTAATGACGTCCCTGTGTTGCAATGTTCGTCTAGCCCAGGGTATTTCAATAATGCTCTTACCTTTAAATTACAAAAAAAGAAAAAAATGTTTTCTTTATAGTATAAATTCTGTCCATAAGTATATATAATGACTTGCTTAACAACTGGATTTTAGTAAATTTGTTTGGAATAGCATTAGAACAGTAATAACGCTAAAATTTAATATTAAAACTTAATTAGTATGAAAAAGAAATTTTTGAATTTACCATCTGAAAAATGCTTTTTAATTATATTCACAACAAAACGCAATTCTTAGAATTAGATTTTTATCGCTTAAATTAAACATGATTTTCACAAACATGGTGAAATAGTCACAAGCTCTAAGTTTTTCATACGAACACTTAATTGTGACAACAGAATACGAATCTAGACCCTCGATATAAATCTGCACGAAGTTTCTATGATTGAATACTAAAAAATTGTCTAATTCTGGATTCGTCTCAGAAGTGAAAATCGTTACTGGAAAGTTAAGATTTAATACAAATTTTATAAGCAATTTTTTAAAGGTAGTGTTATTTGAATACAAAGGATGTGAATTATCACTTTACTAAACAGCTTACAACAAACAGAGTGAAAAAATGTCCAGACCGGGGTTCGATCCGGTATCCCTTGGTTTAGCGCACCAAGTGCTTTACCAATTAAGCCATCCGGACGACATCCGGTCTAGAATTCTCTCAGTCTTATATGGCAAGGCTACAACCTTGCAGCACAAGGACATTTTTTCATTCTGTTGGTTGTACGCTGTTTAGTAAAGTGATAATTCACATTCTTTGTATTTCAGTAATTTACAGCGTAATTTCAGCTCTGCTGAAAAATTAATTAGTATAGAAGTGTCATTTGTAATAGAAAAATGCTAAATAAATTGTTTAAATTTTCTTTACCATATTTCAAACCGCTGTAAATTTATTAAAATTGTTTATGAATTTAAGAATTCTTTTTCAATGACGATATGGTCCCCTAAAATATTATTTATCTAATTCTAGATTTGTCTCAGAAGTGAAAATCCTTACTAAGGTCAAGGTTTAACACAAATTTTATAAATACTTTTCGGAAGAAAGTTTTATTTGTGTTAGAAATATTCTAAATAAATTGTTTAAATATTCTAAACAATATTTCAAAACGCTGAAAACACTTGAAGTATGTATTTTTAGCGTTTTTTAATATCTAGAAAAAAATAAATGGATTTTAGCACTTTTAAGCAATGAGTAAACTTGTGAATTGTACTTCTTTTTCGTGATTTTTAACTATTTCAAACCGCTGTTAAATTTATTAAAATTGTTTATGAATTTACGAGTTCTATATTCAATGACTATATGGTCCCCCCAAAATATTGTGCCGATGTTTTTTTTTAATACATAACTAAATCTACTTATCGAATAGAACTGAAGTTTCCTATTCTCGAGATATTTCTAGAAATTACTTTCTATTAAAAAACTCATCAGTTACAATTCATTTTTTCCTAATATTAATTTCCTAATTCATATTTTACATATATTTTATTAAGATCGAAAAATCCAATAATTATTTTTGATATGATTAATACTAACGCACTGCAGAAAGAAATCGGCTAAAAATATTATTATTTACAGGTGATATACTCAAAACTTTACATCTTTATAATGGGGTCTGTGCAGATAGCCGGCAATTCATTAAACGACAACAATTAACCGACAAGTCATTTAGCCTACTGAACAGGTACACTGTTAAAAATTTGTAGCAAACTGTACAGTCATTTCAGCGTTTTCATAGAAAATTGTTACATATCCATAATTTATCTCTATTCTGACCATAATATGGGCTGAAATAATATGGTCAGAATGAAGTTAATTTACGGCTATGTAACCGTTTTCTATAAAAATGGTCAAATCACTGGACAGTTTGCTGGAAATTTTTAACAGTGTAGCCGACAAGGACATTTAGCTGACAGGGACAAATTGCGACAGAACAGTTAGTGGAAAGTACAATTAACCGATACGGATAATTAGCTGATAGGACATTTTGACAGCACGAAAGTTTAGCCACAGGACAGTTTGCTGATGCAGATGAATTAGCCAGCAAGGACAGTTAGCCGACACAGACAGTTTACCGACACGGACAGTTAGATGAAACGTACATTTGGCCGATAAGACAGTTAGCCGGCGCATACATTCAGCCCACAGGATATTTAGCCAACAGTTACATTTAGATAACCACGAGGGTAAATCTCCATAACTCGGCACACTCATAAATCAGTGTTTTTATACAATCGAACCCCATTAATTCATTATAGATAAAATAAATGTAAACGATAACCTCGATAACTTGTCAAACTCTTAGACAGGATTTATATTCATTTGATACCATTAGGTTGATCTTCAATAGCTAATTATGAACTCTCCTATTTAAGATTTTCACTTATTTTAACCCCCTCCTCCTCCTATTTTAATTTTCAGGTATTTTTTAGGTTTACCAGCTCCATTTTCATCCTTCAAGTGTGTGATTATCAATATTTTCTCTTACTCGCCTTTTTAAAATTCACTTTACATTATTAGTTTTTTCACTCAATTTAATGTGGGACTTGTTATAGACTTTTCCAAATTCCTTGTGCAGGGCTGACACTTTACAAACATATAAGGGTTTTGATAATTTGAGCCTACGGTCAAACGATAAAAGTTTTGATACCTCTTTTGACTCTATCTATTACGGTTAACGAGATAGTGGCATTTTTTGTTGCATGACAATCCTATTTAACTTTTTCAGTTCACCCTTTATTTTTTTCAATTTCTGTGGTCCTTTACATCAACGTTCTAAATTTCGTCCATATCGGATTATATTATTTTTTTTATAATGCACCCGATCATGGAAATAGACACCATCTTTCAAAATTTTGCGTACCACTTCGTCCGATTTCAAAAAACTTTATATCACTGGTCTTGTACTTTAATATATATGAAAAAAAAATTTCAGTGCTACTAATGACAAGTTTGTTTCTATGTCAATATGTAGACGGCCTTCTGAGCTTATTTCATTTTAAAAAAATAAAGAAGATATAATTCCCAGTCGAATGGCTATTTTAATTTTTCTCTGTGACTATTTAGTGATTAAAATGTATGGGGTTTTCATTTTTCTCTGTTATTTTCCCACTGAAATTTGGTATTAGTAATAAAAATGTGTACTAGTTGCAGAAACAAATAAGCAGAAAGCTGCATTTGTTACTTTCAAACATATACCAATATATATATATATATCAGTTCTTTTTACAGTAACTGGAGTTTCATATTAATAAATTAGTAACCTTATACTAAGTAAAATAAAATTTTCTTTTACAGAGGGTTTTTGCATCTCGAGAACAAACCTATCGCCTAGCATATCACAGAAGAACCCCACCGATATACTTGTACAAACACCTCCAAATGTATCATATAAGCCTCTATTATAATGATTAAATTATGATATATCATATGTGCTTCTACGATGTAACTAAGCGATGATATATGATATTCGCTTCTAGTATGATCATTAAGCAAAGATATTTTATACTTGCTTCTACTATGATGGCATAACGGAAATTATATTTCACTTTATATATCCTACGAGATTTCATGATTAGAAGTTTAAAGGTTATTAATGGGAAGGATATGACAAAATATGTTTTAAGGGAAAATTTTTCGGCTAAAGTGTACCCTGCTGTTTATATTTCTGAAATATTTTTTAACATCAGTATCTTTAAAAGTGTTTTACAACAGAATATCATACAGAACTTGAATTTTTCCATATAAAAAATATTCGAAAAATCACACCTAATTAATCAATTATCAATAAATGTTATATGATTGTCTTTGCTTGTTTAATTTAATTTAATGTCTTAAATTTCGAAATACAGTTTCGACAAATTCCATAATTTATTCTAGAGAAATTGATAATTTTATAGTTGCCACAACTGTTTGCAATTTCCGCTAGGTCTAAAAATCTTGACGGGCAAGCCAATATATTATTTTACATTACAAGCCTTGTGGATAAAAATTATTTTTTTAACTAACATTTCTGATAATTATTCATTGAGTTTTAAAGAAACGGGACGTATGAAAATCCATAAAAACGAGCCAAACATTACATACAATATATATGTAATGTTTTTATACCTATTATTCACTATTATGTTGCACACAAATCTCGTTTTAACCACCATGAATTACAGATTCTATTATAATTAAAAACGCATTTGGTTTTCAAAGAATATCACAAATAAAAAAAAACGAATTAGAAGCGATTAGATTTAAAATTAAGTGGGTTCCGGGGCCACGGCCCAGTTAGCCTATATTTTAATCAGGCCCTGTGAATGTGTTAGGAAGTTTTGCGTTGTTGAACGCAGAAAACATTTTTAGAACCCCCTTAAAATATATATTTCTTAAACTTTTCAATATTTTAATTGTTTCAAATTATTTTTTTCATTAAGATCCATAATTTTGGATTAATAGATAATAAGTAATAATCACTCATTAATATATTTAGATAATAATTTTTAAAATAAGTAATAAAACGAATCAATGATTTATTTAAGAATTTAAAACATCAATGATTAAAAGAAGTAACCTTTAAACGACTTTGCCTTTAGAACATTTGAATTTGTATTCTCACGAAAATAATAACGTCTTGAAGAATTTTAAAATGTACTTAACAAGTGGGTTGGAGACACTTAGTCTTAGGTATAAAATGAAATAAATATACTTTAAAAAACATGTTAAAGGTTAATTTTTAATAAAGATCAAAAACAACTAATTAGCTGAGTCCATAAACAAATTATGTTTTTCAGTAGAGATACAATTGAAATATATTTAAATGTCCAGCTTAATTCACATTTCTTCTGTACTAGCGTCAGAATTATTATCTTAATTAAAATAACTAAAATTATTGATATTGGAAATATAGGTTGACAATTTTATTATTATTGATATAATAATTAATTCTGGTTTAAATAGTTGATAATAAATGGTCTAAAGATATAAATAAATAAAATTTAAAAGTATTTTATATTTATTTTAAAAAACATTATATTATATTCTTAAATATTAATGTAGAACTTGATAGAATCTACAAAATTTGCCCTTTCCCCTGTATTTTTCAAATATTTTGCTGTCTATGAATAGAAAACTGTCTATTTCTAGGGATGGGCGTTATTTAACGTATTAGGGTAAATAACACTGTTACTATGCTGGAACCTAATACTACATTAATACGTTACCGAAAAGTCCCTGTTAATTAAATAACATAGTCGCGCATGAGTAGTAATAACTTAAGCGATAATTAAACGCTTCGGTTTGGCACCTGGTGTTTAGGTTAATACCAACAGCACATTTTCTTCGATTCTGATGGCACTGAAAATTTTGAAAAAAAAAAAGAGAGAGAGAGAGAGAGAGAGCTCGACTTTTGTTCTACTCGTTAATCAAATATATGTAGGGGGAACTGGGGCACATTGATGCGGTTTTTTTCTAAGAATTTTTTTGGTACCCAGAAAACAAAAATTTTAAGTTATTTTTCCATGTGATGTCAGCAAAACTAGTGTAGTGTGTTATTAACAGGCACAATCTTTGTTTTATATAATATTTCTGTGTGTAATTTAAAAAAAACTAAAAAAAGTCATTTGTATCAATGTGCCCCGTCCCCGGGGTAGATTGATACACTTCATGGGGCACTTTGATACGCTTGGGAAAAGTGGTGAAAAAATAACAGCTAATGCATATTTTCCATAGAAAATAAGTTAGCAAACCATTTTATATTTATGCAAAGAAATTCAGATTACCCACAATTTATTTGTAAGGAATGTTAAAGCGATCAAAGTCAAAATTAAATGTATAACGAACTGATGTTCTTGCTGTTCCTTGTCTGGTTGTTGACTGGGGCAAATTTCTTATATCTGGCACTTCAACCCCACAATTATCTTCTTTCTCAGGAAAAATGAAAAAGTTACCAGGTTTTCTGTTCATAAACCCGACAAGATGGTCACCATCATCAGTTTTTCGTTTAACTTGGCCTACAAAGTGAATAACCGATCTCTTTTTTGCAAACCGCACTATAACAAAGTCATAATCAACAATATTTTGGTCAGAAGTATCTGCATCTTACATTGTATGATCTTCCAAAGTATCTGCTTCTTCACCTAGCAGTTCACTTAGATTGAAATCATCTGATGTAGACTCACACCACTGTCTTAAGGGTGTTTCAGATTTATCTGATAAATATAATTCTTCCACCTTCTTTTTCTTCGTCTGTCGCTTCAAAGGTTTGGTGTATTCTCTCCTCAGCAGCATTTTTGCGTTTTTCAGTTCTTTGTCTCTATTCTTTTAATGTGCTGTAGGTTGTTTCTCTTCTTGAACTTTTCTCATGTCGAAAAGCCTTTTTTTTTCTCTGAAGAATCAGTTTAAATTCGAGATTTACCAGGCTGCCGTCCTTTCCTTTTGTTAGTTCTACTACCAATAGCTGTTGGGTAAAGTCGTGCGTCTTCAGGAGTTACAGATTTGTTTAAACAAGCAGTTGGCCATGGAGTCTGGGTAGCATCAGCACTTTGTGGAACATTGCTATCTTGTGACTGAGAGACAGTTGAGGGAGTTGCTGAGTCTGTTTAAGGGGGTGTGACAACAACTGTATCAGAGTGAGAATGAGGTATGAAAACTGTGCTGGGAGAAAAATCAGAGTCAGGAAATACCAATCTGTTGAAGGGCACTATGCCTGTCCTCTCAAAACCAGACACAATATTTTCCGGAGTGAATGATTCTAAGTTTGCAAGTTTGGCCAACTTTGGAATGTCATAAATTGATAGGTGTTCCCCGGATTATTCAGGTGCCAATCGTTGAATGAAATTTTCAGCTTTGCTTTAAAGGGACCAATCACTGCTACGTCCAATGGTTGCAGTTTATGAAAGGTGTGTGAGGGGGAATGACAAATAAATTATTCCATTTGCACGACAGTTGTCAATGGCATCAATAGAAACGTGTGACTCATGATTATTTATCACATAGTAACAGTATATTCAGCAACAGTAGGTTTCAGTAGGTTCATAGCAACAGTAGATTTTCTGTTGACGAATTTATATGTTGTTTGACGTGCCTGAGAACTATTAAAAACAAATCTGCAGACATCCCCTGCCATTTCATTACCAGTCCAACTTTCAGGATACTTACAGCGTAGTTTTTTAGCAAATTCATATGCCAAGGGCCTTATCTGCTTCAGCGTTAGACCGTGATGCAACTCATTGCATTTAACAAGGAGTTAAGAGTTTTTAATTTACTCATTTTCACATTTAATTGTTTTTCTTGTTTGGCGGTAAGTGCCTGTTGAGAGGAATACTTAGAACGCGACCCCTGACTCATTCTTCACAATTTCTTGCTTTCATTTTCTCCAGACGAGGCTGCAGAGTAGCGGGTTTGGTGATGAACATGAGTGCAGCTTTCCGGATTGACAAATTTCCCTCTAAAGCAGCTTTCATAGCTTTAGATACGCCATCCGCGTTGATTTCAGCTCTCTCAATCTTTTTTTTTTTTTTTTTTTTTTTTTTTTTGTAAGAGTGTGTTACATCTAATCATAGTGGTAACCATAGAATAAGAAAAATTAAAAATCACTGTTTGCAAAAGTACTATTAAATTTTCTAGTATACAATAATGGAGCTTTTTCACTTCAATAAAAACTAATATTAGAAATTGTTGGTCGGAAATGATTGGATTAAGGAGTATATGAGAAAAAAAATAATAAAAGATAATAAAAAAATGAACTAAAATGAATATAGGTTGTTAGCAGATATCATGGGACACATTGATACGCATCAATGTGCCCCAACATAGGCTGTATCAATGTGCCCCAAGTAGCCATTTTGAATAATATGAATCTCAAATCCAAAACTTCATAATTTACCTAACAAAAAGGATGAGGAACCGATAAAGAGTACTTTTACTTACCAGGGAGGGTATTCTTTCCTGTTGAAAATACTGGAACAGCTGTATAATACCACTGCAAATGTACAACTCAAATTTACTTTTTACCTACAAAAACACTAAATCACCCGTCTCATTTTATCAAACTACTGAATCCCGCCAAGACGTTCTGTAGGTAGTTGTGTACACTAGCGCCATATTTTGGAGCTGTTGGGAAACTTCCTTTAATGACCTTGTGAGCAGTAGAGGGGGTGTATCAAGGTGCCCCATGCATCAATGTGCCCCAGTTCCCCCTATTGTTTCTTTTAGAATTTTCATAATAAAAAGTCCTGTTTAACACATAAAACCATAGAACTCAGCAACGCATTGTCTAATTTTTGATCTGAGTAATTGCATTTGAACTAAAAATATATTCTCGTGACTAGTGTTTACTTTTTTGCTTCTTTTTTTTCAATGAGTAACTTAAAAATCTATATGTGAATGGTATTTCCAAACATATTGCTCAGTTGCACATCAGCAAGTGGATTCAATTCAATACATCAGCAAGTGGGAATAGGAATTACAGTGCATTTCTCTGAACATGGAGTTGCAATGATCAGTGGGTTAAAAAAAAAGCACAACAGCGCCCCAGTTTGGTATTCCAAACTAAAATTTAACAAACATATATAATTTAAATTAATAAATATCAAATTCGGTGTAGACTACAGAATAGAAATTGAAATACAGCGGTAATATTCATTGGAAATAGCATAGGATAACAGCGTCCCTTACCCCTTGTTGGGTGATCAAAACCAAAATTGAATCTACTGGGTTTTTCTCAATAAGCATTACACATATTAAGTTTTGTGCAATTCCATACCATAGATACCATGATCGTGGAAAATGCATAATAGCAGTGCCACTTGCAGGACGGTTTACACAGAATCTAATCGGCAGCAATTTATATCTACATCTATCTATGGAATTTTGTGCATTGATTCTTAATTACAGCACATACACAAAATTTGTGTAACATAGATGGACAACAATCCAGAAATATTCAAATCATGTTCAGAACATCCCAAAACGTGTAAGTCCATTAAAAATCGAAAGTCGAAAATTTTCACAAATTCATTGTATTTTATTATTGCATTCATTGCATGTACAAGCTACCCTATTAATTCCAAATATTTTTACTTTGAATTACATTTATATTAGAAATGCATTTTAAATTAATTTTATAATTGATTCGATATTTTAAAAATTTGATTCTCAATTTTGGGCAGAAAATTTACTTAAAAAATAACATTATTTTTCTACAATCAAATGTAATGCTTGAATTTATACTTTTTAATTAATTAGCATATTTATAACATGTACAGTTGAAACTCAGATTTATTTGAATTGAAAGCAGAAATTAAAAACCGCCCTAAAACAACTTTTATACATTTCATTACAGCTGTTCAATCAAGTTCTTCTGATCAAAATATAACAAGTACATGTTTTATCATCAGGTAAATAATAGAAATAATCATGGTTACTGGCATGATATAAAGTTTTCGCAATTATTTATCTGTTCGACTTTTTCCAAGGTTAAATTAACTTTTATTATTTTGAAAGACTTGGGGATGCAACAGATGCGTTTTAAACAAAAATCTTGTTGATCGTTACATACAACCGGACAAATCTGTTTGTTTGGATGAATAACATTTGATTAAAAGTGTTTAAATAAACTTATCATGTTTTCTTTTAAAGAAAGTGTTTTGCGTTGAAGATAATGATGCATTGGATAAATATGGGTTGGGGGGAATGAATACGTAGATGTTTAAATTGAAAAGAATTTAAGGTATTAAAAAATTTACGGATAGATTTAGCATTTCTGACAAAATACTTTATTTTATTTTATTTTATTTTCGTAACTGTGTGTATCTATTTCTGATTTATTACACTATACGAAACGTATACAATCGAGTAGTCACAACTATGCAAATTCTAAGAGTTTAAATCTATTTGGAGATTTTTTTTTTTTTATATGGAGATTTTTTTTCCAAAAATGACTTGATATTGGGAGTAATTTTGAGATAGATACAGTTAAATATTTTTTTATATTGCTAAATTTAATACTTAAATTTTATTTTTTTGGGTAGAAACCAAGTTAGGGAATTTTTGGAAAAAAGTCACTGATTTGTAGAAATTTTCATAACTGTTTAAAGAAATTCATTATTTCCCATCTAGCAACAACTGGTTAGGGATAGCAAGAGGAAACGAGAATAGCTTTTGGCTCTGGCGCTTGCTACGAAATTGAATTTCCTATTTCCAACGAGCTGTTTTCAGCGAGAAGTCCAAAATTATTTCCTACACAAAAATTGTCTGAACTATGTAATTCAAAAATTCTACCATGTATAAGCTTTATACATAAAATGAAAATACTTTTCGCATGATTTATTTTATATTACAATTTGAAATTTTATCTAGTGTCATGGATCTAGGTGCAAGGCAATTTAAGTTGTCCTAAGTACGGATTTCACCTAAAATGTGCTCTTTTAAAAATTCCACATGGATAGGTGATATATTCGATATCGTATTTAGCACTTCAGATAATAATTAAAATTAGGTTTTGTAGTTAGAAGGAAAATATTTTTCTTACCTTTTTAAAATAATAAAACAATACAGGGGCAAAATTTTACTATTGTCCATTCAAAACAATTCTTCGCCTTGAATCTGTCAGAACATCATACTTCTGAAATTCAAAATGGCTGCAGTAACAAAAACTGATGTTGCCATATACTCAGATTAATAATAAAACTTAGACCGAAATATCATTTAAAATAAGGGCGGTGGCCCTAGTTACAAAGACCTCCCTTGCATATTTACCTTACATATTGTACCGACTGGGAAAGAGTTCTATCAATATGGGTACAGCGAGCATAAAAAAAGTAAAAACACCCATTGTTCAGTTCCTTAAATCTTTTATAATATAAAGTAATAATGCAGAAATGTGCATGTGTGACTGTGTGCTCACACGTGTATGTTTGTGTTTACTTGTAATCCTGTGTGTTTCTAGTCGACAAGAGAGCAATAGTGACCTGAAATTTTTCCGACCGTCTTTTCCATTTTATTTTTGGATGCTATTTTTCTCAGCAACATGATGAAAAAATGACGAGACTATGAGAGCACGATGAAGTTTTTTTTGTCATGATAAGAAAGAATTCATTTTTCCACTGTACATTTTTTTTCTATTTATATTATGATATATTTTATTTTTTTAAAAGACGAAGGTTTTTTTTTTTTTTTTTTTTTTGGTAAATTCTGAAAATAGGAAAGTGAAGGATTCACTTTTATATACATTTAAAATAAATATTTTCGTTTAAAAACTATATTTTATTCACTGAAAGGACTTTTACTCAAAACTATGAAAATTATCTTTTCAGAAAACTTTTAATGTTACTCGATTTTTTCGGGTTGTACTTTATAGCAATTTAACAAATTGCAATTCAAATTAAAGCAATACATTTAAAAAATTCATCTGTTTAAATATATATATATATATATATATATTTAAAATCTTTTGTAGAAAATATCCTTACACAATAAATTAATAGCATTAAATAAAATTCTCTTTCATCCAGGTGATTTTTTGGCAAAATATTATCTATATTGATTTTCCGATGCTTTGTCTGCTGACGAGAAAAAAATTCAGAAGAAATTTCTTAATAGTATAAAATATAAAACTGCCATCTCTTGTGGCCTCTGTTATTTCATTGTCTTGTATAATCAATGGGTTCAATACAATAAACTTAGATATGACTATAATGGAAGTGATAAAGATAATAAGTAAGAGGTGCACAGCCAACAATGAAATAACACGAAATTTTATCTTTAAGGCCATGAGAAAGACAACAGATGTCGAAGAAAACACCAAATAGCTATTTTATTTACCATAAGCTATTTCTTCTTATTTTTTGCCTGAAAAAAGTTCTTTATTTGTTGCACCGAACTTAGACACAATTTACTTTTAAATAATAGCGGCCAGTCTATTTTCCCCAAATTAATCACTTTAGCTTATTCGCAAGATTTATTTACTGTTAATGCTTAGACGCAAAATTGAGATATAACTAAATTGTTTGCAAATGAAATATTAATTATCTCAAAGAAAAGAATACGTTTAGATAATGTAACGAAATTAATCATTTTACTATTTTCCTTTCAAAGACATTTTCCTTGTTTTTTTCTGTGTGTGGACGCATAGGACTAACAAGAATAAATTGGATGACTTAAAGAAATAAATAAGCAAAGAAATAACTCTGCACATTCAAATAATTAATTAAAAATAGATCCGAGTAAATACATATACAGGAATATACTAGATATACATGTACATTTATACAGGGTGCCTCCAAAAAGAACATCCGAAATTTAAAATTCAATAACTAAATAACCATAAAAAATATATATATATAAAATATACGGCATGTTTATAAGGTAGCTCATAAATCTTGTGCACAGTGATAACAACAAGTTTTGTCTCAACTTGTCCACATATTTAGAACTTCAAAATGCATTTTTTATTTTCGCGTTTCATTATCTAAAATGATTGAAATGTGTTAGCGGAGTTACCCTTTATCCAGTGTTACAGAATAGTTTAAACCCTTTTAATCGTTGAGACAGTGAATTGCAATCTATTGATGTAAATGTGAACAACTTTTCAAATTACTGTAAAAAAATATGAGTTATCATACAAACATATCACTTATTTCATATTTATATTTAATTTACTTAATGCATTATTGAATATAAAATACTTGTAACAAAATTTATGTTAACATATAAACATATCAATTATTTCATCCTTGTATCTATTATAGTTAATGAATTACTGGATTTTAATTTACCGGTGCTCGGACACCTTGTATATATACACCGGTTGTTTCACGAAGGACCCCTAACTTTGAAAATGAATAACTCGAAAACGGTGATAGATAGAAACATGAAACCAATGGTATGTTTATTTTAAAAAAAAACCGCAAAACTCTGATACAGAAACCTCAAAATTTTAGTAACAAATTGCGTCGATAGATGGCATTGAAGGTGGCATAACAATAAGTTGGCTGTATCACATCAAAAGCTATTCGAAATGTGCACCTTTCACACAACACACATGTCGCAAACGAAGAATGAAATTGTCAATGACTCTCTGTAGTATGCCACCGGCAATCAACACACGCGCTTGACAAATAGCCTCCTCCTGCTTGTCCAGTGTTAAAGGATTGTTGCGGTAAACAATGTCTTTCAGTGTCTCTTAGAGAATTTTTTTCATTATTCGCTAATAGCAATCACATTTCAACAGCCAAATCTTCGATGAATATAATCGTTATCTTCTTGGCGTTCTTGGCGTCTGAGCTCTTTTTATAGGGATCCTTAATACTGTCTGTAGCGTCATCTATCGGCGCTATTTTGAACTAAAATTTTGAAGTTTTTGAAACAGATTCTTATGGGGGTTTTTAATAAACATACCACTGGTTTCATGCTTCCATCTATCACTTTTCCGAGTTATTTGTTTTCAAAGTTAGGGATCCTTCGTGAAACACCCAGTATATACATACATAAACAGACAAAAATTAACGGATGTAGATCTCACCGTAAAAATTCCCTACTTTAATTAAAGACAACTGGAACTAAAGCATAAGGAGATAGAGATCGATTTCTAATTTTGAAAAAAGAAGTGTGTTATGGTTACGTCGTCTTGTTCGGTCATCGTAATAATTCTCCTAATTGATACTTGAGTTTTATGGTATTTTTCTGCCACCACCGGTATTAAAGTGATACCGGACACGTTGGGAAAGAAGTTCTCAGATAAATAATCAATTAATAATTTATTGATTAAAGTAATATGCAAGAAAAATGTTACAGTGATAGTTATTATATTGTCACTAGCCGTATGTGACTGTCATATGGCAATCTCCCTGATCGCACGTTTTAATATATCTCATATGTATTACTCGTACATATCATTCCTTCTAAGTAGTAATTAATCTTAGTCTGGACCAAATGTCCAATGCACATTATCTCTGTAATTCAACACAATTCTCTACGCTCTTAACTTTACACGTCTATATTCTACACGTTGCACCGACAACCCTTGCGCCCTACGCTATCCGCTACACATCAACGAGACACCTCCTCTCCTCTTCACGGCACACCAACCACCCTCGTCCTATGCTCTCAGCTGCACTTCCACGAGTGACGAGTCTCTCAATGTCCCGCTCACACTACAAATTGACGGGGCTGTCATTCTTCATTCACGGAGCTTCCATACACATGGGAACGTTTGTTCTAGACCTTTCCATCCCTGCCTTTGTCTCGATCATTCTCCCCTTCCAGTCTTTTCTGAAATCCATCTCTCTAGGAATGTGTATTTCTTTCCAAAGGATTTGTACTTTACAAAGAACTCGTGAACCTCCCCCAAATAGATAAACGGATCAGGTAAATTCCTCTGTCAATCACATACGGCAGTTTTACAGCACAAAAAAAATATATATCGGAATACAGTAATATAATAATGAATAAAAAAAATTACTTAAATTAATTAGAAATATACAATATGAGTCTTGCTAAAGTCAGAAACCTGACAAAGTGCTTTTAGAAAAACTTTCTCTTTGCTATAACAAGTAAACAAGTAAAAACGAAAAAACACGTTTTTAGTGCCAGAAAACCTAAAAATGCTTTAAAACATCATAAAATTCAAAGCAGCATAACTCGGTTTGTTTTGGTGGCAAAATAAGGGAATTTTAACCGTTTTACTTTTTACAGTATGTAAAAAGATTTTCTAAATATAACTTATAGAATTGAGGGTTGGTATACAAATGTAAATTTCGTAAATTAAAAAAAAATAACTATTTTGACGTAAATGAATTTTGATATGATGAAGAACAACATTTGTAAAATTTTTGCAGTAGGAAATCTAGTTTTGCATACCTCAAAAACTATCGTTATAGGAATTAGCTATTGGATTACGATAAGAAGGGACACCCTGTGTATACAGGATGTAACATGAAAGTTGGTAAAACCTTTTAGAGGTTAAAATACACGTCAAGAAAAACAAGTTTTTTGTTGGAAACCAGGGTCACAATCCAATTATTCAATTAAAAGTACATTTGTATCAGACTCGAAGTCGATCCCGGATATTTGTTCATAATATCCGGGAACCCTGGTATCCCTGGAAACCTAGTTTTGCATACCTCAAAAACTATCGGTTTAGGAATTAGCTATTGGATAACGATAAGAAGGGACGCCCTGTGTACACGACAAGACAAACAAGTTTTTTGTTGGAAACCACGGTCACAATCCAATTATTCAATTAAAAGTACCTTTGTATCAGACTCAAAGTCGGACCCGGATATTTGTTCATAATGAACATGATACACTGGAGTGTCATTGAATTAGAGACACCTGATAAGTAACAAGTTGCTGCTGTGCTGGCCTTGATTACAAATGTCACATGACGAGGCATAGATTCAGCAAACCTTCGGAAGCGTTTTGGAAGTATGGCAAACTTTTGCTAAAATTTACATAAACTTGTTAAATTCCTTGTTGTGATATGACGTGCTTGCACTCCATTTTTCTGAATATCTCAAAAATGTCGAATGGGATTTATGTCAAGGCTCCCTGTTGGTTGTTTCAGCAAGCAGATTTGAGTGGAATTCTCCTTGAACTAGGTGAGTGGCAGGGGGGGGGGGGGAATCTTGACAGCAGCGTTGATCTTGGCATTCTGTCTGTAACTCTATTTCTAACCAGATGTCAGAAATGCATTAAAAATGAAAGTGATCACCCAGATTACAATTTAAGTCAGATATGGTACTTTGCACTAGCACCAAAGGCTTCAAACATTGCTAATAATAAAACATCGTCAATCGCTGAGCCGCCATAACCTTGTATACTTCCATCCTGGAGTATACAAGGGTACATGCTACATCTATGGTTCTGTGAGTCTCGTACGTTTTTTATACCGTACCATTAGCGTGATACAATCAGAATCAAAAACCATCACTCCATGCTACTCTATTCTAAACGTTAGTGGTCCAGTCTACGGTATTCTACTGTCCCTGCGAAACGTTGAATGTGGGGGCATATATTGGCAACTGATACTATCATGCGTTTTCTGCTTATGAAGTCCATTTGGCAAGGTGAGTGCTGTACGACCTGTCTTCTGACTATCCGTAAGGCCCCGTAATTTAGTCGTGTGGTCATCTGAGTTAAGGGTGTTGGTCAGTCAGATCTCAAATTCCCCTTGCTAATGCTAAATCTGTGGACGTGGAATGCATCTGTATATTTTAAAAATCTCATTAGGAAATTAATATATTTAATTTTCTTTTCTGCTTACTTTTCTTAAAGGATGTCTTTCTTTTTTAGTCGACAAAACATACATAATTTTATTTGAAGTGTTAAAATCTTACTCACAGCTTGTTAGCTTCGCTAAGATTTTAACACATAAAATATTAAATTAAGCATATATTTTAGAAAAAATAACTAAAAGGTAAAAGACGTCTTTTAAAAAAGTACACAGATAAAAATGTTAGAAGTATTACTTTTCTGAGGAGATATTTGAAAATACGAATGCATTCCATGCCTATAGATTTAACATTTTAGAGGGGAATTGGAGACCTGGATGACCAACAGCCTCAAGGTTCGTTGCACCAGACCTCATTACATTTGAATCTTAGAAACTCAAATTCATTCAAATCTGCATACCCTTTGTAGCTTACCCTTTTCCGCTATCTGTGTATTTTTGCCCTACTTTTGATACTATGAAACGGGAAAACCTCATTGCCGAATTCTTATTGATTGATCCATGCGGTGGGTACCTAATATTTGTCTTCAGTCGAAGGCGTCTAAATCCGCGTTTTGCCCATCATGTAACTTTTAAGTTTGACCCACATCTACAATACAGAAGGCAGTGCTTTTACAGCTTCTTTGATGTAGGGATGCTTTTGTTGTACTGCAAGAGAATGCGACAAATAGCGCAGGAGGGTCACTGATACGTTTATCAACTCCCCTGGGGAGAATTTCCTTGGTTGATTTTTAGTGCTTTGCTTCCAAACATTTGCAGAACAATTAAAAGGGGACTTACCACAGAGCTTTTGGAAAAAAAAGCCTAGAGAAATAATTTATGATTCTCATCACAGAATTTGATCTGTACGGAGCCTTAAGATTTCTTAGGATCTCTCCCAACAAATGTCATTAGTTTGACACTCTACAACTGACCCCATCATACAAACCAAAAAATATCGTCGCGTTCGTGTATTTCAATCTTAATAGTTGTTTATAGAAACCTATACATCCAGCTAAATGTATCATATAACAGTGTCCGAACATTTTTATAAGTGATACAACCGCACCACGATTTGTCCATAACACTGTCTAGCTCTAATTCAATGACACTTCAGTGTATAACGATGTTTTCAATCATCTAAAAAATAGTAAAACTGAAGTATTTTTTAATGGAACGTGGCAAAGAAAAGGAAAATATGCAAGTATCGTGTAGAAAGAAATTACGATTAACTAGCTTTTTAAAACAGAAAAAATGTACTATCTTACGATAGGGTTACGATTAGATTATGATTGTAGTTTTAGTGCAATTTCTTGATTACGATTACTTTGCGATTATTCAAAATTAAACTTCTTGATTACGCTTAAAAAGCGATTACAAAGTTTTTATAGTGAGTTGTATTCAATTACATTTACCACAAGTCTGGTATGATAAAGAGAGTGAATTTCTTACTTAGCGAAAGAACATATGGTATTGATGGACACGGAAGATTTTAAATTATGAAATTCTTTCAAAACTAAATATGATTTTATTGTATTGCAATCTCTAAGGCATTGTTATTAAAGTGATATTTGTGTGCAACGCAATCATGAATCATAAGTGGAAAAATTACATGGATGTGTTGGGGTTTTTGTTTACTTGCTTAGGTACTATTACCTTTTGCTAAAATTTGAATAAGTGCAAATTACCTATGACTAAAAATTGAAATAAATCCTGTCAATATGCACATTTACAAAGTTATTCTCAAACTAAAATAAATTTAGAAAAAAAGTAAATGGATTAAATTAAACAGAAACAATTAAAATTTAAAGAATTTTAAAATTACTTGAATTCTAAGTTTTGAATTCAAAATAGTATAAGAATTAATCATTTAAAAGCACTGACAAGATTCTCAATTTGCACTACATCCAATTCCCCAACAATCAGCATTGTGAATTCAAGAATTAATATGAAGGGTAACAACAAGGAATTTTCATAGACATAATAATTTTGACTAAGTGAAAATTTTGGAATAAAGAGGACAAAATCTTTCTTTTAAAGAAAGTACAAAAAGGGCAGGTATAAAAATTGGTGATATAAGTTAAGCAAAATAATATTTAACAAATATTAAAAATGCAAAATTAATTCCAAGAATTCACAACACTGAAGCTGTGATCGTATAGATTAAATATTGTTTTAGAGACCATTAGTAAATAATTAAATTTTGAATAAAATAATTCATTATAAAAAAAAACAATGCTTCTCATAAGATTTTAAATTAAAATATTAGATTCACTTTCTACAATAATATATATATATATATATGTATTCATATCTATTTCATTTAAAGAGAGAGAAAAAGGTCTCATAGTAAAAATAAAGCAATCGAATGTTAATTTTCTATTTTCATTGAAACACAAGTTTATTTTTCTCCATTTTAGTATTTAGAATATCATTTAGAAATTTGGAATTTTATAAATCAAAATTAAGGAGATAAATCAAAGTAGATTTTAGAATTAATAAAAGAGTAAATTACTCTATTTTGTAAAAATCAATAAATTTTGAGTTTAAGATTAACTTCATGATTTGGGAATACAATAAATTACTTTGATTAAATTTTAAGTTTTTCCTTTTTTTCAGAATTAAAATTTAAATCAACAGAAGAAATTAAGTCAAAGATTAAAATATATATATATCTTTAAATTAGTAATCCAAACTATCCATAGTATTTCCAAATTAATTCTTAAAGATTAATGGTAAAAGGGTTACTGAAGAGTAACTCTACTGAAATGATTAATAAAATAATAAGATAAAATTAAAAGGAACACAGAGAAGATTTATTAGGAGATAATTAATATTTATTAACAATCAACACTTTGGTTAAGGCTCATATATCATATCATGTAATTGTTCATTGAAACACAAGTACGATACTACTATATAATCAAACATAATAATCGCAAGATATTATATTAATAAAGTTAAATTTACTTACAATAGAATCAGTATGATGTTTCTTAAGACAGTCATGTCAGCATTTTTTTTGGATATGACGGTTCATCTCAGTTGTTAGAAAAATAGAATACATTGGTGATATTCATATCACACGTTGCATATTATTTCGGGAAGCATAAAAAATAAGGTGGCGGAGGTTTATTTTCGTGTTCATTTATCTCATCTTTAACAAGTAGTTGCATTCGAAGGAACAGACACTCGCCGTGCTGAATCACACATGAGGCAAAACTGACGCGGAGTAGACCACGGTACTAGACTAAGTTGAACACTTTCGATCGTGGTTCAATCGTTTACGATTGACAGAGCTGGGGCTTGTGAATCCATAGGACATGATTCGTAGGGTACGGGTTGTCAAAAGATGACTCTACATAGCCAGCCGTTTCTGACGAAAATCATGAAACACAAAGCCACATGATCGATTTGAATGTGACACTACACAGCCAGCCGTTTCTGACGAAAATCATGAAATACAACGCCACATAATCGATTCACTCTGCCTTATTCATGCTCCGCTAGGCCCAAGTTCAACATGCGAACTTGCTTCGATCAATTCAAAAAAAAAAACTTCACCGTATTCTTAACATCTTTACACTCCAACAAAACACTCTCTCTCTAAAAATTTCGCCACTGCCTAACCGGCGGGGTGGGGGAAGGAACCCTTCACCCTCACACACCCAAACTATCCGCGCTTCAAAACATGACTGCCTCTGCTAACTAGCTCTCCGTTCCCTTGGTAACGCTGGACCAGGGGGTAAAAAAAGTCAACGCTGATTGGTTGGGTGGGGGAGAAAATAACACGCCTATTGGATGAGTTGTTACTAGGTGAAAAAATCCTAGCTTCAATTCCTGGAAATTAGCCGTCTGTTGGGTCCCACGGAAAAAAAAGAAAGCACGGGCACACTTGCACCTGCTATTTCGTAAACAACGATCGAAAAGCAATATGTTGATGTTATCTTCGTAACAAGCCTTCGAAATAGTTTTATGACTCTCTTTTCTGAGGGTAATAAAAGTTGCACACAATACAACTGACAATAATGCTTCAGCTATTCCCACAACTTCTTATAAAGGCCTTTTGTACTTTATCCAATCTGCCTGTGTGTGTTTCGAATTTACGATCCCTTAAATTACGTGAGAATTTCAAGTAAAAGTTGTTTGCGTGGAAAACTATCTCATAGTGAAAAAGGAAGATCCTGGGTGGTCTTGACTTACAGAAAAATACAGATGTTTGGATTTTGAAAATAAGAGTTTTAATTAATAATGTTTAAGAAAAATTAGAAAAAAGAGGAGGGGGTTTGATTAAATATCACAATAGAATGAGTTTATAAAAAAGAAATGTTTTAAGATATTAATGAAAATATAAATATAAAAATTTAGATTAAATTACCTCTAACAGATGCGTAATGTTTGGTTAGTTCTTAGAACCTTTTCATACATCCGTTTTCTTAAAATTCAAAGAATAATTATCAGCAATATGAGTAAAAATAGTACATTTTTATCAATCTTTTGTAACGTAAACAAAAACTATCTTGTCTTGTCGCTAAGATTTTTAGACTTTTTGATTGTACATAGCTGTGGCAACTTTAAAAATAAAACTTTCTCCAACATAAATTATGTGATTTATCACAACTGAAATTTGAAATTTAAGGCAATAAATTACACAAAAAGGACAAAAACCATCACATAACTTTCACTGATTATACATTAATAAAGCATTATTTTTTGGAATATTTTTATATGGAAAAAAATTAAAACATTTAAGCTTTATGACACATTCTATTATAAAAAAACAGTTATACAGTAGAAATGTTAAGATAAATATTTTATCGATTACGTATCTGATTATTTCGTTAAATTAATTTAATTTAAAACAGGTAATTTCAATTACTAGCATAAAATATACTGATATGACTTCAATTTATTTACGATAGTTGTATACAGATGATTAATTTTAATCATGAATGATATATATTAAAAAAAAAAGAAAGAAAAAGTAAACTACGCGCTGTTCTCTTTTTCATATGTAACCTGCGTAATTGTTTAAGTTTAGAATTTTATATAATAATTAGAATCGACACCATCAGTAACTGCTTAAGTTCTTTACATGTTTGAAAATTAGCTGCTTAGTTTTATCAAAAGCTAATTTCCATATATATGCTTGTAAAGTGGTTATTCATCTGTGAAAATGATGTTTCGTTAAGAAAAGTTAAGAGATATATTTCAAGCTTTCTGTAAAGTAAGTTTAGCTTTTATCTACCATGAAGAAATTGAAAGATGAAAATCTTAGAATATAACCCAATAAGGAAGTAGGTTTTATAGAAAATAAACACACAGATATGTATAGATAAAAAATATTGATTATGGTAATTTAAACAAAACATTATATTGAATAATGTCTACATTTATGTAAATTAGAAAATCATGAATAACAATATATACATGATCTAAAATAATTTTACAACAGTATGTACAACACACAATATCGAACTGTAGCACAATGTGTAACTGGGACGCACATCATCAGTGTCAGTAAAAACAAAAAATTATATCCCCCAAAGACATGAAACAGAGTCGAAAAACCCAGATTTCATCTCACAACAGTGTTAACCGATGTTGAAAAATAGATGTGCGAGTTAACTAATGTTGAAATGTTGCCTAATATTTACTTCTACGTATTGTAAAATACAAATAGTAGAGTTGCGTGAATTGGGTTATTTTATATAAGAAATGTTTTAATTAACATTTGTTTATTTTTGTTAAACTATAAAAAATATATTTATAATAATGTAAAAAGTAGAAAATATCAATACTTTCCTGTAAATAATGAATAGCATGTATAAGATACTTATATGTAAGTAATGAAATTTTAAAACAATGTCGGAAATGCTGAAATAAACTAAGGGTTTTAGATGAAAAGGGTTTACCAGTGATTGATTATATTCGTGCATAGTCTACACTGTTAAAAATTTGCAGCAAACTGTGCAGTCATTCGACCATAGGAAACTGTTACATAACCATAATTTAAATCTATTCTGACCGTATTATGGTCAGAATAGAGTTTAATTACGGTTATGTAACCGTTTTCTATAAAACCGGTCGAATGACTGGACAGTTTGCTGCAAATTGTTAACAGTGTATGAAAATGTAAAACTTAAAAGATAGTATTCATATTCATGTGGGTAAACAATGCCACTCAGCCCAGTGGTTAGTATGTTGGTCACAAAATGAGGAGTCTGGGTTTATATTCGTGGTTCCGAAACCTGCGCTGTCTGGGCGAGGTGAATGTGCAAGGTTTTCAGGGTTTCCCCTGTACAAAATTGATAATTCGGGTCACTTTCCCTGAAAATATCTTCCTAGAAGGCATTCCTTCTATAACGATATGCTAAAAATTCGTTGATTCTGAACAAAATCCTTCTCTCATGTGAGGGAAACTAAAAACTAATCTTCAAGTATCAAAAAATAGCTAGTCCTTCCGAAAAACATTGGATATAACATACAAAATTCTCTTTCGCGAGCCAACTTGTGTCCAAAAAACATATACGTGAGTTATCTGTTGTTAAAAATATAGCTAATATTTACTTATCGAGTGAAGTTAAATTCATAAAGTCTATCTAAATATATGCATAAAGTGGGATTTTTAGGTGCGAGTATAAAGTTAATTTACCTGTATATTTAAAATAGAGTAATTAAAAATAGAATAAATAATGGATTGTCCTAAAACATACTTTTATCATGTAAAAAATATAGATAAAATATATGTGAATTAATAGTAAATTAGTTAATTAATTTATATTGTAATAAAAAATTATATATTGTAAAACACAAAATTAATAAAAAATATTATTCATTAAACGGCAATGTACATGTAAGTATGTAATTTTTTGCCTGTATATTTGTAATAGTGTGATTAAAAGCAGAAGAATAATGGTTTGTATAAGTAGAAATGTAATTTTATAATGAAAAAAGCGAATACAAATCGTTAATATATATACAGGGTTTCAGAACTATATGTCAAAAATGTAAAGGCAGGTAGAGGGGACCTAAATAAGCAGATTTTATATAGGAATGTGGGTGCGAAAATGCAGTGTTTAGGCAGTAGAGGGCGCTGTTTAGTTCGGCGGATGAAAGCATTTCGCTGGCTTGAATTGCCATCCCCGCACGTATTTCGAACAGCATGCATCGTTACCCCAATGCGGAACATGCCGACATGCATTTCTTGTATGGGGCTGCGCAAGGAAATCGAGCGGCTGCTCAAAGGATGTACATGGAGCGATTCCCGGATAGGAATCTGCTGGATCGCCGAACATTTGAGCGTCTTTATCGGATGTTTTGCACAAGTGGGTCGTTTTTTGCTTCCAGGAGTGATACGGGCACTAGAAGATATCGCAGAATTCCTGCAGTTAGAAGAAGAAGCATTACGCACAGTAGAGGATAGTCCTTCGACAAGCTCGAGAACCGTTGAACGTGCGCATCCTTTGAGTAGCCCCATACATTAAATGCATGTCTGCAAGCTCCAACGATGCATGTTGCTCGAAATCCGTGCGGGAAATGGCGATTCAAGCCAGCGATCCGCTTTCACCCGTCGAACTCAACAGCGCCCTCTAATGCCTCAACGCTGCATTTCCGCACCCACATTCCTAGACGAAATCTGCTTATTTAGGTGCCTTCTACCTGCCTTTACATTTTTGACATATAGTTCTGAACCACCCGGTATATTGTAATTAAAACAGTATATAGAAAATTAGAAAAAAAAACCATGCATGCTAAAAATTGAGTATTTGTCTAGTAAACCCCTATATCTATATCTAAATTCGTGTAAATATGCATAAATTCGATAGAATAACGTATAAAAACAAGTAAAAGTAGTATGTCTATGAATTTTAACTCGGGTGCGAATCGCCGTATAGAAAACGTAAAAAAATCATTATTCAAATATTAAGTTATCCTGTTTCTTATATGTGAAGAGTAGACAAAATCCCTGAAGGCTCGGCCTACAGGCAAAGGTAGATTTCGAAGACGGAGACCGTGGGGCGCCTGTTTATTGGGAATTGCGTAAGAAATTACCTTTTTGCCATGATGCGTCATTTGGAAACGCCCACTTCGAAATCTAACTTGTTTGCACACGGAGCCGGCAGGGATTTTTTTTTTTTTTTTTTTTTTTTTTTTTTTGCTATAAGGGTTGGTCCTGTAAAAAACTTGTCAGTATAAAAGTTTTAGATAATATTAAGAAGATTTATAATAAATTTAAGCGGATTTGGTATCTTCTGAATTGATGAAGTTATGAATTTTTTTCTTCTACCCCCCCCCCCTTTTTTTCCCGTCCTTGAGGACATTTTTAATGATATCAAAAATCTGTCATACATAAATTTTCGGACCTTTTCCTAGAAGTAATAATAACTTTAAACGGATTCGATACGTATCATAATTAAGAAAATACTGGTATTTTCTATTTTTGCAAAAAGCCTCCCATTCCCCCCCCCCCTTTGGTTCGATTTTGCCCATTAACAAACTTGACCAAGATTTTATGCCCCTTGATTTTATGTATCAGTTTGGAAGAGTTTTGTGCAGAATTATGGGAGTTATCGTGTCCATAAAAAAGTGACATAGATAGATAGCTATATAAAGTTTTGAACTGGGGTGTGGTTTTGGGTTCTGGGAGTCATGATCGGCGTACATCTGCAAAAAATTTTCAAAAATTCCAACTTAGGTGAGAATGTAATAGTATTTCTTACGAAATCTACCTAAAACATAAAAAAAAGTCGGGATCAGTCTACCCTTGCTAAATAGAATAAAAGTAGAATCCATCATAACTATATTTCAAAAATGGGTATGGTCCTCGTAGAAAAATCAATATTAATTCTCAAATATCCTGCTATATAATAATGATATCAACGTTAAAAAGTCTCGTACAATTCATTCTAGCTAATTAAAACAAAGGGAAAAACAGAAAAATTAACGAAAAATCAATTAGATTTTCTTATATCTTAATTCGCTAAAATTCCACTATTAAATTATCGGAATTTGAAATATTTCCTATATTTCGGAAGTATGGGGGTTAAAATCATACATATTTTCTATCTATTTATCAATCTCGTCTCAAAACTTGAGTAAAAATGCTCTTTTTTATTTTTCCGTTCATCTGGCGAATCCCAATTCGTCTCACTCCTCTGTCTGTCTGTCTGCTCGTCGCAGAGTTCGTACTCGGAAACTTTATAAGTTAGAGACTTGAAATTTTGCATACTTATAGCTGAATATTTCCTGTCACACGACAAATCATGAAATTTTGAAAAAGTCTTATATTATTTTAATTAAATGCAATTAATTTAATGATATCGGACCATTTCTGTGATTTTCTTATATCTTAAAACAGAATCTTAATTTCAGTCATTTTCAGGAAGGCTAGATGGTTCAGCGGTAAAGGATTTTCCTCCTAGCCCAAAGGTTTCGTGTTATATTCAGGGCGACGGAAGTTGAAATTTTCGATTTTTACATTTCATTGTCCGATGTATTTAATTAAAAGAACTTTCGTATTTTTTGCCATTTTAAGGGTTTCGTTTTTTCTTTAGCTAAAACTAAATCATGTAATTAAATATGCTTTTTAGATATACAAACATATGCTGGTACAATTGTCTGAAAAGCAGTTTCTGAATATTTTTAATTTGATTTAAAAATAACTTTCCCTTGTTATCATTTTATTATTAAATTTGATGTTTGCCATCTATGTTCTTATTAATAAAGTGTAAAGATAAATGATAAATATAATTATAAAATAATGATTTGGATTTATTAATTAAATGATAAAATGTTTTGAAAGGAATATTAAACGAAACCCTTTGTGCTATCATTGATCACACTTACCCTTGTTTAAATATAATTGTTATTTTCACATTAAAATGGGCCTTTTTCACACCAGGGGGTACTACCAGAAAAATGTTTAGATGAATGTATCTAATTTTAATACATTCTGTTGTTGCCATATAAGAAAATCTAACAAAATCTTTTTTTTAAATACATTTAATTCTTTCCACACCAGGGGGCTCTAAAGTCGAAAATTTTCATCATCGTCTAACAGGATAACTTAGATTGTCGCGGAGACACCATTCCTCATGTAGGAGGAGGGATGGGAGGCTGCACACGCTGCTAGAGGATGGCCATCCCTCCTGCTGACTCAGAACCCTTCTTTTTTCACTACTACCGGATGTAAAACATGGTTTATTTTTTCTGATTTTCATGTAAAATTGTTTAAGTGCATTCTGACAACCTTTTAAAAATAAAAGATTTATTTATTACTCAATATATGCCATAATAATCAAAGATAAATTTTGCATATGAATTTTAACCTGTGAATACACGCGCAGGGTGCGTACGTTTTTGCATTTGCCACCACTATTTTTAGAAAAACAATCTTCATATTATTTTATCTTAGAATTTGTATAAAATGTCTACGATTAAAAAAGCTGACGATTTCTGTTTGAATTTATTGGTCGCAAAGTATAAACCGTACATACCGTACATATGTACGAGCATTCCCGGGTTAAGGATGCTGGTTTGTCAGATCTCAAATTCCCCTCACTAATGTTAAAGTTACGAACGTGGAATGTATTCTGATTTTTAAAATATCTTCTCAGAAAATTAACATTTTTAACTTCTTTCTTTTCTGTATATTCTTCTCAAAGTATGTCTTTCTTCTTTAGCTGACAAAATATTTCTAAAAAAAACGCTTAACTTAATATTTTATGTGTTAAGAGCTGACAAGCTGTGAGTAACATGTCGACACTTCAAATTAAATTATGTACATATTTTAAAAATATTTTTAAACTAAAAAAAAAAAGAAAAATCATGAATTCGGCATAGATTATGAAACACTTTCCAACACTAATAGAATATTATTAAGAAAATTAATTTTTTCATGCGATGAAATGAAATATCTAAACAAGCAATTAAACAAATACATAACTCGGTAAAAATCCATATTCAGCAACTGCTGCCCATATTCGAAGTCTTTCGTGCAGCCCTGTATATAACCTACAGAATTTGTAAACAATACTTTATACACTAAAAATTACATAAAATTGCATATCATAGCAGAAAATTACCTATCATAATCAGTCTTTTAACCGAATTGCGTCTCTGTACATGAGTGATAAATCCTACGCATTCTATAATCAATAGAAAATGAGCAGTATTGAACCTTAGTGATCCTTAAATTTCATTACGTTTCAAGTATCATAACATGGTCAAAACTATTAGCAAACGATTTTTCCCTATAGATCATAATGTAAAGGAATTATTTTGTACATCCCTGTAATTGAACAATAAATGGTACTAATTGTATACTCCGGCAAAAGCATGCTGTAGTCCACTTCATTAATGCATATTAATTTCATTACGTTGGAAATATTGTAACATCAACAAAATGCGCCACAAACGATTTTCCTCCATAGACCATAATGTAATGGAATTGTTTGTGTGTTCCTGTAAATGAACTATTAATGCTACATACTTCATTTTCAATACCAAACATTCTATAGTAAAATTCAATAATGTATAAAATTTTCATGACAATCTGAGTATATTTACGAGAGTTAGAGCTCGGAATGACGGACAGACCGACAGACAAACCGAATTCATAAACACTTTTCAACTATGTCGGAAAGAGTTAAAAAGAAAGAGACATAGGAAGATAGGAGATAGGAATCTTCAACCTGTGGCCCGCTGGCCACCAAACTACCACAATTTTATTTCAGAAAAATTTGACTTAATGACAGAATCTTTCTCGATTAAATTAGTCGAAAATTAGATATCAGGATTTGTGGTGGCTAACTATTTTTAGGCAAAAGTTTTTAAAACCCCTACTTTTAGAGGAGTATGTACAATAAGTGAGTTAAAAATATTAATTTCCTGATGAGATATTTTAACCCTTTCAGGGGTAAAGTACTTATGTTACTAAAATGTGGAAATGATTGAGTGACACCAGGATTTACAAATAAATTTATCTGAAAATCAAAAAATTATTTTCTTCATTTACATTATAAAAGCAAAATTTTATTCCAAAATTCTGGTGCCATTGTGGCTTTTGCCGATTAAAATTAAGTGCGATATATTATATCTCAGCGCTCTTCAAAGGGTTAACTCCTTAACCATCGCGTAATATTCGGAAAATTCATTCAAAAATCGATGATTTTTTATATTACCCTATTTTATTATTCATAAAATTCTGAGTTAATTAGTAAAATAAACAGTACATATATATTTTTTTTCAAATTTAAAGTATTCAGGATGGACACAACTTTTAAAAATCACAATTTTACTTACCTTATTATTTGCTTTTTTTTTTTTTTTTTTTTTTTTTTTATTTGCTTTTTTTTTTTTTTTTTTGTAGCTTGTTTGTTTTCTACTTCTTTTTTGAAGTAGAGATATTCGCCCTTTTTAATGACAGATTAAATAATGAGAGAATAATGCCAATTATGATCTTTTAAAGAACTGGTGGAAATCAAACAGTCTGAATTAAAAAAAAAAAAAGAGTAGCCTAAAATTTGTTTACAAATGACTAACCGCGATGGCATCGCGCGCGACGATTAAGGGGTTACGCATTTAAAATAATCTCGGGAGTGACAAAATCCTCATATAAACCATTATAGCATGGCTGCCACTGGCAATTATTTTATAATCTATTCGCACCACTATTCTTAAAATATAAATGTTGTAATATATTTATCTTGCAAGTGCTGTTAAAATGTATTAAAATATTTTTGTTTTGTGAAAGTTGTGCGACATAGAATTAAAATTATGTTCAGCCCGTGAAGGTCACGGGCGCGACAAAATTTGTTCACAAATTTTCCCAGTGAATGTATCGGAAACGACGATTAAGGGGTTATAAATAAGAATGCCTTCCACACCCATAGGTTTAACATTAGCGAGGTGAATTTGAAATCTCACTATATACTTAATAACGAAAAAACTCTTCGCAACATATGTCCAATAAAATAAAATTTATCATACAAAAAATGTTACAGATAAGTTAACAAACGGTTTAGTCTAAACAAATCAGATGTTTTAGAGAAAGCAATCGCAATAATTTGCTTATAGTTTTCTTTAGAAAGCTTGAATCTTGACTATCTCAATACTTTAATTTCGTTAGTTACATTAGACGAGATATACAGTAAAATCTCATTATAACGAATTTCTGGAGACCACCGATTATACTGATTATACGATTATACGTATACTGAAAAATTCGTTAATGTGAAATTCCAATAAGGCATTTTTTTTTTAAATAAGGAAATTTACATGCACATTGAATAAAAATATATATTATTACTACACTTTGAATTTCGGTTAATATGCAAACATATCAGTAAATAATAAATATGTTATGTAAATAATAAATATACATTTACTGTTGTGAACTTACTATTTAAAAATAAGATAATTATTAAGTTCCTTAAGTTTCAATATTTTAATTTCAAATGTTATAAAGGAATTTATCTTACATATTTGGCGGATTAAAAAACCTCACTGACATCTGTCGTTAATGTAACTTTATTTCCTTACCAAAAAACAACCTCAGAAATTTTTTTCTGCACTCAAGTTGGCAATGCATTTTTCAAAATAAATTGTATAAAATATTTTCGGAACATAAGTTTTCTTCTAAATTCTAGTTTTTCAATAGATATTTTTCTTGCCAACTCAATATTCTTCAAACTGCAATGACTATTCTTTTATAGCCTTTAATAAATTCGTTAATTAAATAAATTCGGACGTTTCATAGGACGTTCTATAACAATCCAAAAACAGTCGTTAAACTGAAAAATTCGTTAAAGTGACATTCGTTGTAACAAGATTCTACTGTACTTAAATATTTCTCCTTTATAGTTAGTTGCCTTGTTTTACACCGGAGCTCTTCGAGTATTTTCTTCGTTGGTGCTGTCATCTAGTGATGAAATTATAATTCAAACAAATCAATAATGTAGAAACGTATGGAATCAAAAGAGAAATATTATTTAATATATTATTTAATATATTATTGGCTGAATGTTTGCAAACTATTTAAGGGAACGGTAGACTTTAAAAATCGTTTTCCTTTATTTATGTTATTCCAAGAAGAATTTCTTCAAAGAGGTATTTTGTACCATTAATTTAATAAATATTTGGGGAAACAATTTTCAAAAGAAAAAAAAATATGTAAAAGCTATTAATGAGTTTTTTTTTTTTTTTTTAAATCTTTAAAAATACTCCATGAGTTCCTTTTTCAAAAATGTTTCAATATTTTTTTTTTCATTTTATTATTTAAAGGGATTTTAATAAAAAATATGTGCATCCATTTTTTAATACGACCCATAGTTATTAAAAAAATTAATTAATAATTGGCAAGAAACTGAATTTTCATTAAAAATTTACATGTTAAATGATTTTTTTACTAACTTGTGATCTATTATTATTATAAATCAATATACCAAACGAATGCACAGATTGTAGTCTGTATCATAGAAGTATTGAGAATTTTGAACAAAATTATGAATGTACAGAGCATATTAGAGATGTATAAAATGCGAAAAAAAAAATTGAGAAAAATACATTTGAAATTTATTATGATATATTCTTTTAAGTACTTACCTTATAAAAACATACTTTCTGATAAGCGTGTAACAATATATTTTCCTTTTATTTTAATTTGAACAAGTTAATAACACAAAAACTAAAACTCGTATAATTCATGAAGTGTCACTCATTTATAGTTCACTATCTCTTTAATATATTATTGGCTGAATGTTTACAAATTATTAACAAGGTTCGGATTAACGAGTTAGGAGAAATTATTCTTATTAACTTCTAATACTGTGAATTAAAGATTTTTTTTAAAATAATATCAACAGTAATAGGTATATCGTCATCCATCACGTGTATTGGTCATTCTTTGAAAAGTGGCCTTTTTTAAAAAAAATGAGCGCAAATTAAATTTGATTAAAATAGATTAACCTTACTTACTCTAAGTTTTTTAATATGTATGTTATTGCATTAAATTAGTCTTATTTTATTGTATAGTACATATATAAGTGGATTCAGATCATTGAATCATATTAAAATTATGAGGAAATGATTGTGAAAGATTGATAAAATACTTTTGAAAATCACATTTTACAAAAATGATTAGGCTTAGGCAGTGTATTTTTAATACCTAAATATCTTTTGAAACACATTTCCGATAATATATTGACAGAAAAAGAAATATTATTTGCTTTTATTAAATACAAGATTACTCCTTTATAATATTAGTATAGATATAGGTGAGGGAATGATAGGTAATAAATGTACTTACTTTCATCTAATACTTAAAAACCATGTGAATGCTGTTAGCAAAAAAACAAGACGGTTTTATTACTTTACTCATATACAAACTATTCTGCCATTTACTGAGTAAATAGGGACATGTTTATAGTAATGTGAGGGAATGATGTCAATTACTAGGGACAACAATAAAAAGAGTCCTACTTTCCTTCATTGCATAAAATATTAATATAATTAAGTGGCTAATTATTTATTAAAGTTAAACTTATTTTAAATGGTTTTGTATCTAGAGTAGATAAATTTCTTGGTTACATTTTACCCAACCCGTGGAATGGAAGATCAGCGATCACAAAACAGTATTTATTTTTTTTTTTCACTGTGTCGCCAATCAGAAAAATTCCCCCTAATAACAAAATTTTCCTTATTTTTTACGGGAGTGTAATTGAGATTCCGCAGAAATTGTTTTTATAAAAAGTATACCCACATGAGAAGAACACTCCTATTTTTTTTTTTTTATTATTTATTTATTTTTTTTTTTTTTGAGTATGCACTTATGAAAACCTTTCCTTGTCAGCTTTGACTCAATTTGAGCCTTACTCAAGCGGATAATGTTTGAAATACTTAGCTCGCAAGCAGAAGAAGTGTTCATTACGATATCTTCATACTGGCATCTGTATAGTTTCTGCGTTAAAATGTTTTTATCATTTTTTTTGTTTAATTGTTCTAATTTCTATAATTCTCAAATATGAAAATGTTTAAAATAACTGAAAAGTTTTATATTATGATGTGTAGCATATTTAATAACGATTTATCTCCCATAATGAAATTACTGCTAGCATTTAAAAGTGCATTTTTATGGCTTTCTTTCCTATCCACACTCTCTTGGAAGACCGGATATCCTATGTGGAATGAAAACGGATATTCAAAAACAATGTTTCAAGAGGTCCTTAAACATGGTTTGAAAAAATTGGGTGTTGGTACAAGATTGGACAGTTACAGTAAAATCTGTAATGGCAGCAATACTTGCATCACTAGTGACAAGGGAGAAACTAACAAGCTTCCCAAATTTACCTATGTGTAGGAAATATGCGTATACTCTATGTTTTTAATATCTATTCTTTTCTCTTTGAGGCAGACAATTTTCTTCAAATTGACTTTTCGGGCGTTGTTTAAGTTTTTTTATTTTTCGACGACTTTATTATTATTATTTTTTATTATTATTGAAACAGCAGTATTTTTCAGAACTTTTTAGCATGTCTAAGCATTTAAAATATGTACAAACATTTAAAATGCAGAATTTTGTCTGCATACAAATAGGTATTCGTTTTCCGCTTTTACTACAAAGCTGAAAACGTAAACACATGAACCTCTATAGAGGTTCATGCGTAAACATATCACATTTAAAAAAAAGCAAAGATCATAATAACATAGACGTTCAAAGCAAAAATATTTCATGAATGAAAATTTTCTTCTCACTCGTCACTACAGGCGCTGCGGTCGCCATCGCATTACCATTACGCTCAATGATAGTGTCCTATCTTGTATGTTAATCTATGACTACAACTACCTCTATCAATCTTTAAAGAAATGAAAGATGAACTATTGATATTAATATTAAAAAATCTCTGTGTGTGCATAACGATTGAAGTGAAACCTTCAATGGCGATCGTTATCAATTAGAAATAATACATATACTATTATATGAAGCGCACTAATGCCTTTTTCGTTTCAATACATTGTTAACCAGCCAGATATAGATAATATGCATATTTGTCAACGAACTAGTTTGATGCTTGTTTACTTAACTCCACGCAGGTAAAACTTTGAGCTTAATTGCTTGTAGTTTTTTTCTAAATTGCTCGTAATTTTTGCTCAGTTATAATACATCATATTATGTGTAGAAAATAATATATTATGAATTACCATCTCTGTGCGAATTGTTAATTTCTACCTACACCGTCTCTACTAACACCGAGAAGTACGTCTTTACTTGGGTGCAGCTGCTTCGTGACGTCACAATCACTTTATGCGAGGCTAACGAAAAATAAAGGCTACCGCGGTGCTTTACGCGTATCTTTTTTTACAGACCGCGGGAGTCACGTGATGCTCGAATCCACCAATGCAGATGTACGAAAAGAGTATCACGTCACTCTAGCGGTCTGTAAAAAAAGATAAGTGGAATGCACCGCGGTAGCCTGTCTTTTTCGTTAGCCTCGCACTTTATGTATTTTGATTCATCTTCAATTTTCCACCATATAAAAGGCAATATTCAAATATTATACACATACATATAAATATATATAATGTACGACAGTACACACTTTCATAATATTAAATTATATAGGAAAGCATATTGATTTTTAATGGAAATAAAATATAATTATTATATATAATGTACGACAGTACACACTCTCATAATATTAAATTATGCAGGAAAGCATATTGATTATTATTGGAAATAAAATATAATTATTAATAAAAAAATGTCAAAATACAAAAATACAAAATTACATTTTATATAAATTGAATTATTCCCACAAAAATTCACCTCTGGTAACAAGAATGCCGTTAATTTTGAGCAGAATGGCATCTAAACAGCATCACTTTCAGATGGACCCCAATTATGAAACTAGATGCGTGGTAACCTGAAATATTCCATTTGCAATGCATGAGATATTTCGAATTCTTCAAGGGGACAAAAATCCAATATTATTGTACATTTAGAAAAAAAAATTCTAACATTCATTTTATTAAATACTAAATTTCAAATAAAAAATCATATTTACAATGAAGGTTAAATAGAAATTGTGAAAATTATATTTTCCAAATTACGTGATTTTTTATGCTAAACGTCATTTGTCAAAAGTACATTGTTCTTTTAAATTTTGACTTCTGATTTCGGAGCTAATGGATTAAGAATGAAAATGGACGTTACTTTGACCAGAGCCCGACTTAGAGTATCTAGGGTCTCTGGACAAGCATTATTCTGGGGCCCCCCTTTCTATCTAGCCATAGGAAATGTCCTTGAAATACGCTGAAGTGACTAAACTGCATACAGAAATTTAGTACTAGGTACTAATTCATATTTGTATAAAGAGTATCATAAGAAAAATTATAAGAGATGATACAATATACTTTTTTTATATAGTAATATAAGAGCTTATACGATCCGTTGAAATGTAAATATAAGTCTTTTTGTGATTCTTGGCTATTTGTCATAATATTTATCATATATATTATATATCATATGCATGTCATAAGATGTCTAAACGAAAAAATATCCCTAATTGGTCATCATTAAAAGTTTTAATTTGCCTTGTTACGAGGATAATGTCAATAATGAATTTCTCTTGAAAACAATGGATTACTTAGTTGTTACAGTAAAATTTTAATTATGATGTAGTTCGTTGTTTTTTGGAGGAGGAGGGCATAGGGTACAGAAGCTAGGGAAGAGGGCTCCCCGCTTAAATATTTACAAAAGTAAGAATTTTGATCATATTTGGTCAATTTTTAACATTTGGCCCCTTTTAACGAAAATACCACTTATTCAGATGGAGGGCCCCCTCACCTGCGGGGCCCGGAGCAGCTGTCCCGCATGCCACTGCATTAGCCAGGCCCTGACTTTGACAAACCTTTAAAAAAATATTTCAGCTTTCAGAATTAAAAAAATGCGTTACAAAGAAAATAAATGTCATTTTTCCCCTAGAAACCACTTTACTTTTAGCTTGGGAAAGTTTTTAACCGCCTTCTTTCAAAAATATTTAATTGAGAATAGCATATGTTTTTTCTTTTAATTAACTTCTCGTGAATAGGGGTAAATAATTGCCCGCCTAAATCCAAAGAACTTAAATCTTTTACTTCCCCATCATACGTCCCGCTCGCCCTTACGGGTGGTCTCGAATCGGCCCATTGAGTTGGGAAGATGACCGGGAGCCCGGCATTGCGCGCAGTAGCGTCGACACGACGGACGCCGGTAACTGACGAGTCCCCACCTCATCGTGGTGAGCGGGTGGTAAAGCGGTGTCTGATTAGCCGACTTCGCGGGGGGCTGGATATAGACCGACCCACATTCCTCGGGTAGTCCCCCCTCCCTTTGGGCCGGTTCTCAGCTGCAGTGGGTTTGGGCCTTAGGTTGTCCTTTGAGACCTCATGTGCAGAGTTTTGTCTCCGCGGGGTCTTGGGGCAGCCGGGTGGTAAAAGGAACCGCGTAGGCTGAACCCTCGTGTCTAGGTGGTCGACTGTATGACGACCACCGAGGATAGGTGACGTGAGGGCAAAGGCTAGCGAATCGGGATAGGACAGTCACCACATTTGTCTAAGGCGAGACGGAGGCGAGGTCTGACTTCGTATGACAAGGACCGCTCGGGTTCTATTGTGACGTCTGTCGGTGGGAGTGGCGGTATGCAACAACCCACTGCACCGTGCAGGCGGTAGAACGTAGATGTGACGGAGAGGTGTGGAGGTGCCTTTCCCGATCGTCCTTTGCTAGTCCCTCTGTAACTGAAGTAGTTGTGAGCCGCCCTCAGGGTCGTTAAGGAAAGAAATTGCCCGTTTGTACCAAGAGCGGTTCGAGTCACGGAGGGCACTCAGGTCCGAGGTCTGTGGCTCGTGTCGCCTTCTCTGGGAGGGGGTTTCGACTTTCTCGGAACGAGGAACCGGGCCGGAGGCTTGTCTTAAGACGGCGTACAGACCTTCGTCAGACCTTGGGCCGAAACCAGCCCAGCGCGTCTTTGCGTAGTCAGAGCTTTCTGTGTCTGACAAGGTTGGGGCTAGCAGAACTCTTTTAACAATAACTTCCTTTTATTAACTTCGACCGGGTCCGCTTCTTTAGCGCACTTGAGGGAGTTTTCCACGACCCTCAGAGTCCGGCAGTGGTCCTTCGTTCTTCCTTTAAAGTGTATATATGTGTGCATGATCTCATCGAATGAGGTCGCTTGACCACGTCCTAGTTTCGCCTAGGGGGTTCTGTCTCACGGGAAGCCATTCGGTGGGGGACGACCTAGCCAAAGCGTGTCTGTGCGCCAGGGACCAAGTTTCTTCGAGGTCCCGGGTTGTCAAGAAGCACCTTCTGCTCTTATAGTAATATGATATGTGTATGAGCCATTAAATGGAGAGATCCATTTGATGGGGACGACCTTAGCCAAGGCGTGTCTATGCGCCAGGGACCAAGTTTCTTCGAGGTCCCGGGTTGGCGAGAAGCTCCTCCTGCTCGCCACATCCGATGAACTAGTCGCTTCCTCCCTCCCTAGGATTTGATAATCGGAATATGTGGATTATATTAATGGGTCATGGGAGTGTTCAACATTGGCCGAGGACTCGGTTTCAATTATGGGATCCCAGTTACGGAGCCGTTGCTCACTTCCGCGTTCCGCCCAAGTGTTTTATGGTGGTGTCCTCTGAGTTTGGGCTCCACCGTATCTTCGCAACGACCTCTGTCGTCGTTCATTTGGGAAAGGGTGACGAAGCGCAGGAGGCTTAGGCCCCCGTTTCTGCCTCCGGCTTAAGAGCACCACCCTGAGGTGTCCGGGTAAACCGGCCCTTTTGGTAGTGACCTCGTATAGGCTCACGAGAGCCTGGAATCGGCGGTGAAGTACGACTGCCCTCGGCAGCCGTAGCTTATCATTACCCATCATACGTAGTATAGGGTAAGTATTTTAATCGTTTTGAAAATAGAAAAAAAATTGACGGATTTACACGTTTCAGACACTGGAAATTCCGAAAAACATATTTTAAAAAAATTGCCGTCCGTCTGTCTGTGTGTGTGTCTGCGTGTCTGTGTGTCTGCGTGTCTGTGTGTCTGTGTGTGTGCCTGTAAACGCTCTATCTCCCGAAAAGATTGAGATACAGACTTGAAATTTGGTATTTACTTAGTATGTAATAATGGGAAGAAGCTTATTAAATTTTTAGTAATCTCGATTATCCGGAACTACTTTTTTCGGACTCTCGAAATATTCGTTCTGATAAAAGGTATATAAAAAATTTCGAAATTGTTTATTTTAAGGAGAGAATGTAAAAGACAATAAAACACATAAATTTTGCATAAGGAATGAAGTTGATTGGATAATTAATTGCCGAGATATTTGTAATCATATTTTCCACACTCTTCGATTTTTCATGACCCTGTATTTCATTCACATTTCAATTCAAAGATATGTTTTAATTGGAAATGAGACGCTTAATCCGACGCAGTAAATTGTTAGTTAATATGGTTATCAGTTTTGGAGTTATAAAGCATTTAAAGTTTATGACGTCATCAAGCCACGATTTTATTCGATTGGCAATGTATTTTATAAATAGTTTACACATGTTTTATTTTCATATTTTATATTATGCATATCCATGATCGGTAAGTATTACGATTCCCCCAACGACTAGTCTTCTTGGTTCAATGTAAAACGGAAAAAATCTATACGATGTAACAATTTCTAAATGTCAATATGTCGACAGACAATTTTTGGTTCTGCGAAATAAATAGATGCATGAAACTTGAATATGTAGAAATATGTTTTTATTTCTTCGAATTTCATTGGAAAATTTAATTTAATCAAGATTTTTTTTACCGTCTATTTAAATTAAAAATAATTTATCTTTTCAATTTTAATGAAAAAACTTCCTCAATAAAAGTAGAATAATCCGTTTTATTTTCCCTTTTCCCTCTTTTATACACAACAGTTGGGAGTAATTTAGTTGTCATCTTTAGAGAAACTTCGTTAAAAGTTGCAAAAAAAATAATATCGTGGAAACCAAATAAACTTTAAAATTCTGAGAGCTTATATGACATTATCGGATCCATTGGGATAACTAGTGTTAATTTCATTGCACCACGTTCTGTATTCTAGGAGGAGTAGACATAAAATACAAACATCGTCAGATTTTAATACAATAAATTCTTAGTTATGGTCAAAATCGTATTTGAATGGAAATATTGTCAAATCAGCCAGTTATCAGCAATTTAGACATGATTTTTGAAACCTATTTTTGTCGCCAAATTTAGGGAAATTTCGTCAAATATCGTCAACCTTGACAATAATGTGTCACAGAAGGGCACTTATGAGTGTGTGCATGTAGATATATGTCAATACGTATGTATTACTCTTTATATAAAAAAAATCTGCGAAAATAGACCAGTTTTAGTTGACGTATAAATTTTTCACTTCCAACTGTCGCAGATCAGCTTAATTCACTGCTCAAGAAAACAGTGTGTCTATAGATAGAAGTTTTCACGTCAAAAAATACGTCCCTTTGACATGGATCCCAATTATGAAAGATGCTTATTTATGGTCAAAATCGAATTTGAATGGAAATATCGCCGAATTAGCCAGTTATAGGCAATTTGGTCATGTTTAACTTATTTTTGTCGCCAAATTTGGCGATATTATCCAATACTTGCCAAACGTAGTGATAATTTGGCGTAGGAGCGCACGTGTTTGTATGTGCATATATGTCAATATATAAGTATTACAGCACATAAATAAAAACTGCGAAAATAGACCAGTTTTAGTTGACGTTAGGGGTTTTGTTTCATAAATAAGCGATTCACTTCCAAGCCTGAAGGATGAGCTAAGAAAAATATTTAATTGCATCTGCATTTTGTTGCATAAATAAACATTTCCCTTCCAAGCGTCGCAGATGAACTTGCCTAGGGAAAAACAGCGCGGTGCGCCTATAGAAGTTTTCACTTAAAGCAAAAAAATATATTTTAAAATTTTATTGAAATTTTTACGCTCAAAAAATAACGTTTTCCATAGTAACGGGGTGCACTACAAAATGCTTTTTAGTGTATATGCAGCTCGTAGCATTTACACTTAATTTAGAGGGACACACAAAAGAATCCGATTATAATACTGTTCAGCAGCAATAATTACTGAAAATGCGTTTTCAGTTGAGGTATGTGTTTTTAAGCTTAACTAAATTTTAGTACATGACGTAGTGTGTATAAAAATTAACAGATCATATACAGTGCTTCACAAAATAATTCGAATATTTGTCCGTATATGGGCGATAATTACTGAAATTTAGTTTTCAACTGTTATACGTTTTTTTTTATTGTTTATTTTGAGATCTTCTTTCACTGTATCAAAAGATGGAGTTTCGTTACAATATTCCGAAAATATTATAAAGTGTTTCATAATCTATGCGTGACGCATGATTTTTCTTTCTTGTTTTGATTATCATGACTGAGAAACTGTTCACTTTAACTACATCAGTGGATTTTCAAACTAAATATCATAAGGTTAACATAAGAATTTTATTTTAAGAGCATGTTAAATTTAGCAAACTACAACTATCTCTAACTGATTAAATTCAATATTAACAAAAAAGTGGTTTATTCTTTACACAATGCTTCTTTGAAATGTCTGCACCGTTTCAAGTGCGGAGAGGATTTCCCCATCGTGAAATTGCAAGTTCTTTCTTCGGCAAATATACACAAACTTTCATTGCCGACTTCTTAAGAAGTGGTTATAAGGAAGTGCTTAACCGAAACATTTTTTGAGTTTAGACTTATGCGAAAGAGTGTTTTTTAGACAGAGAGTAAAACCCTTGAAAACAGTTTCGAAGCAGTCGTAGCATTAGTAATGGCATCATCAAAATCAACACTGAATCGGAAAGAATATTTAGGCATATTTATTGCAAGTTTTTTAGCCCTTGCAATGTGTCAAGATCGGATAATTGTTTCAAACCTCAATTCGGATGAAGACCTCAGCAATTCTACTGAAGAAAATAGCATAGTAAGTGGTAACAATGTGTAATTTATTATTTTGATAACGTACACCGTATAACACAACGTTAATACATTGATTATATAATTTAATTGTTGCTGTAATAGATGCAAATACAAAAACACAGTTTTAAAACATTAAAACCATTTATGATGTTAAAATCAGATGTCAAAATTCCTTAGCGCTTTCGGCTAAACATTAGCCATCATATATATTCAATGTATTAACGTTGTGTTATTTCAAGTTAAAAAGGTGAATTTGACGTTCAAGATACGGAATTTTCCATATTTTTATTTGGACACCGTATATTTTGACGCATAATGCACGGATCAAACAAACATATTTAGGACCAGAAAATTTATTTTATAAATAAATTGAAATATGTCCGTTACAGAAATAAGTTACATTTTGTTGAATAAAATTTCTGGTCCTAAGTATGTTTGTTCGACCCGCGCGTTATGCAACGGGATATAGTGTAATTTATCAACTATCTTTGAAATGATTTTATGAAAATTTAAAGGTATTATTTATCTTCTAAAACGGTTTAATGCATTTATATCTTCTTTTTTTATTTAACATTCAAAGAATTCTGTCAACCTTGATATGACAATCTCCTATATCATAGAACAATCAGTTTGTCGAAAATTTGAACTTCACTGACACAAGTTCTCATACACAATTTTTTATGCTTTTTTATTATTTAAGTCTTTGTATAGTTTGTATTATTCAATGCCTGCTTTCAAATTTAGGATGTAATTTTGTAGATGCTATAGAAAAACACAAGGTGATTCAAAAGAGATGTAATGGTTATTATGTCTTAAATCATTGATTATAGAAACATACTTACAATTACAAAATATATACAAATCAAGTAGAGCTTTTAGATATGGCATTTTTTTACAAGGGGTTGTTTACATTTTAAAAAATGAAACTTAATTATTTGCACGGTCCTTTTTTTCCTTCATTTATATTGAAAAAAAATGTTGCTCTGTATCTGAGAAAAACATTTTTAAAAAAAGACATTCTTTTACGACCAAAATTTACCGAGTTATAATACTTTGAATTTTGTGAATTTTTAGTGTTTTCCGGAACTAAAAACCGGTCTTTCCGTTTTTTATATGTAAGTGCCTACGTATTACATGTTAATAGAAATCATTTACTCCTATACTAAATATATATCATAATGTATTTCTAAAAATTAAAAATTTATATATTTATTCGTGTGGGATATGTCGTCTGACTTTCCATATTTGCATGAATTTCTAAGCACCCAAGTGCATAGTTAAAATCAGAAAATCAAAAACACATTCTAATGTATTTGGCGCACAGGAGAGAAGGATTCCTATCAACATACCATACGTAAGCACTTGACTTGAACATGAAAACTTAGTTAAGGAAAAATGTTAAATAAGTACCAGAATATAAGCTTGGAAATTTTTATATCACACCATTTATTAAACACAACTTTCAGCCCTTCCTTATTGTTTAAGCTTTAATTTAATTTATTTATTTATTTTACTTTTAAATAGTTATATCTAGTATAGATACATTATTTTCATCATATGAAGTGTTTCATAACAATATTCTACATAGTGTTGGAGAATGCTTCATAATACATGTGCTTCATAGGATTTTTCTTTCCTGTTTTGATTCTTTTAAATATTTTTATGAAAGAAGTTTCCGATGTTGTAAGAAAATATTTATTCCTAAAATTTTAAGACATTACCGTGAGTTTTATGTTAAATTTAATCTAATAAACAGATTTGAATAGTATATTGTTACATTTTCAAACCTCCATAATTACACATGCATTAATTCTTATTATACAAACAAGATTTTTTTTTACCATCAGGACATTATAATCACCTTTGATAAAAGTAATAAGTTGTAATATAGGTATTAAAGTTTAAACGGACTGCCAAACAAATATTGCAATTGAAATGCTCTTTATAAAACCGTGCATGTGATTAAGGATTTTTAAATTTATTAATATTGATATTTTATAAGCCCCTAATCATGATACAGAACAGAGTCCTACGCAGTGCGACAGATTTTTTAAAACGTTAAAAAAGAGCTAGATATAATCGACTGAAGAAGTTTTAGCCATTGAATATATAAACCTGTATATTGGGAGCATCTTGCATACCCAATTTACTAATACAAATGAGTAGGAAACAAAAATCACTTGAGTACACAGTGAGATAGTGCTAATTTGTTATCTGATTTATCTATATATACAGCAATCTGATATATGATATGATTGTGCTTGAATTTCAGAGCATCCATGTAAATGATAGAACATCCTCTCTATTCTCCTGATCTTGCTATATGTGACTTTTGGCTGTTTTTTAATTTACAAAACTTATGTGGGCGTCGTTTTCATTCCAAAGATTTGATTGATGAGGCTAAAAGTGTATATTTTCCATCTGTTCCAAGAAATTGATGTTTTGAAGCATCTTAGTAATGTGCTTATGCTTTGGACATTTATTCTTTGGAAAATTGGCTTACAAAAGTGCACGGATGTTAGAGAGAACAACATTGAACATTCTTAAGATCTGTTAAGTTTAACTTGTATCATTTAGCCATAACTCAAAAATTTATGTACGATTCTCTTATTACATATTTTATAACTATCCACTTAATGAATCTTCGAAAAATTTTGTAGTACCAAAACATCAAACTGAAAAACATGTTCCCGTTTTATCAAATGTTTGTTGTCTGAGCTTATAAATATTTACCTAAAATCCTGTAAGCTTTATGAGATCAATTTTGGATTTTGTTCTGTTTTAAAAAATATAATCATCTTTATCCGTTGCAAGCTTCAAATTTCTGATTTTAATCTTTGAAAACAACTGTTAGTTCATCTAAACGAACTGTTAGTTCACTTAAAACATTATCTTCGTTTGCTACGCAATTTTTTGTGAAATTTTCAGCAGCATTACTATTTATACAGACAAGAATAACTGAAAGTGTATAAAATGCAGCTTTTCAATCAACCACATGGTAAATATAATCTAACTACATCGATATCCATAAATGTTAGAACAAATCTTTTAAGGTCACTCTCCCAGAAACGTACATTTTCAGTGTTATTTTTTTTTTAATCCAAATTAAGGTTTAAAATATTGATGTTGCTTTGGATTTTTTATATTGCTTTTTGTACAATTAATATTACATGTTATTCTATTTAATTTTACTATTTTATAATCCTGATCAATTTTTATCTGTTTTGTCCTTGAAACTAGTAGTGTGATCTTTACGTTCAATATTTTCCAAAGTTATTAAAAATAATAATAACAAATACTTTATACAGAGAACATTTGCAACGTATTGTTACGTTTAAAATGAATAACAATCTTCTCTTACACAATAAAGTTTTGCTCTTTTTATTTTTGCTGAGATATGTTGAGCTAATTAGAAGATATTAATTTTCTATCCACGGACATGACTAAAATTCTCCTGATAATAGTTATTTACCAAATAAAACTGTAAATAAAAAAGATTTCTCTTTAAAATAGAACCTCTCATTAAATATACAAAGCACTGGATTGAATTTAAATAGTGAATCCTGAAAAAGTTTTAATTCAAATTTACCCACCAAGTAAGTGGCACAGACTAGGGCTGTGACAACTGATCGTCACGATTTGTCATACTCTGTGTACACATTATTTATATGAGGAATTGATATACTTTATTATTTAATCGTGTACGTGTATTGTTTGGTTATAATCAAAGTTGGGGAATTACATCATTTTACTCGCCACTGGCGAGTGGATTTACTAACAAGGCGAAACAAGAAATCTTTTAAACTTCAGGCTATAGAATATATGTTTTTTATTTGTTAGCTATATTTCGCAACTCTCCAAATTACCGCAATGTAAATATGGTACTATGTTCTATTCTATACCAAACTTTCCTCTATTGTATATATTTCTTAATTTTATCGGGGGGAATTGCGAAAATGTGTTGTAGTAATAATTAATTATTTTTGCAGTTGCGTAAATTCTGTCATAACAATTTTCAACTGTACGTTCCTTCTTGCTGGCTGGTAAAATAAATCCTTCGCTGGTAAGATTTTCTGAAAATTCCCCACCCCTGGTTATAACACACCGCATTTTCATTATAACATTTTTTCAATTGTAATTCCTTTTTTAATATTTTGTGATGTACATTTCTAACAGAAAGGTCATTCTTTCTCATACTTCCTATTTTATATTTCTGCTGAAAATGGTTGTTTTAAAATAATATAAAAAACTCACGTAGCTAAATTTTTCATCTACAAAAAAACACTCAGATGTTTCTGGACAAGGCGCTCTGTTTAAGGCGGTATTCAAAAAAGATATTTTTCCACGCTCAACAACTCAAAATTTTGAGACACATTTTCAGATTCATTTTCAAAAGTAAAAACATGAAACTTGGCGGAGTGATTTATGAAGAGATTTATAAGGGACCCATGTTTTTATTTTTCGTTCAATTAATTAGAAATTGATTTACGAACAATTATTTTCACAGTACGATATTTTTTTTTTGTTTCCAGCGCTATCGCTTCGGGAAATTCGGTTCAAAATGTCCACTTTGACAGCATTTTTTGAAATATATTCTGCATTTATCAAAAAATCGAGACAATGCGGACATTATAAAGTTTTTGAATAAGAGAACCTGCCAATTGGATGCATTTTAGAGCAAAAATGAATTTTAAAATGTGTCTCAAAATAAGCAGTTTGGATTTGAATACACCCTTATGCACTAAACTAAGATGGATTTCTTTTTAATTAGGAAAGTCTTCTAACGTACAATTACAAAAATATAAAACCTGAGCTTGATTAAGTATGTTTTTCATTGCAGATTCCTGAGAGTTTACTAATTCAACTTGGAACTGTTCAAAATGTATCTGATCTATTTCATCGGTTTCTTGCTATCCAACAACCAACAATCATGCAAGGACGTAAGTGCGTTTAATCTTTATTTATGCAATAATCTGTACCTTTCTCATTAATCTAATAGATTAATTTGTTTTTATGCACTACCTGATGGATGATTATGTTCTTCTAGAATATCCCGCCATAACTGATAACAATGCTGGGAGATTTTCCGTTGATAGCGTTTACATTGTTTTATGTTTTTTAGGTGCGTTCGTAATTATATAAATACGTAGCACCTATAGTCGTCGTCTGGTCCGTCCGTCTGTGTGTCCGCATATAACAGCGCAAAAACTATCCAAACGATTGGTTTGAAATTTAATATATATAATCGTTGCAGAATTTTGTAAAATCATTTCAAATTTTATGAAAATAGAGTCAAAACTTAAAAAGATATTAATAACAGTTTTATTCATTCTATTACTTCGTATGATATGTAATTAATTCAATGATATCCTATGATAAGTAATGATTCTAATTTGACATGGTGATTACGTCATATTTAAGATAGAATCTTATTATTTCCGTATTACGGAATTTATAAATCGAATTTGTATAATAAAATTGTTTAATTATAGCAATCCTATAACCTACCGACAGTTTTTTGGATAGATGTTTCCGGAGAAATAGATATTAAATGGAAAGAGATTCTAAATATGATTTCAAGTTCTAAGTTTCCCATTGGAATTTTCAGTAAATGTCAACAAAAGATAAAATGTTGCCAACTTAAAATGTACTTATTTTATTACGAAAATTAATCATATCATAATAACAGACGATATAATTAATTTTTTCAGTGAAATAAGAACGATGATTTTTTTACATTGTCTTAAAATTAGACATTTGCGCATAGTATAATTTTTATGTAACAGATTGTAATTAATTGTTTGTAAAAGTGTATTGAAACCTAATTTCATAAATATAATTAATATCTATAATATGAAAATCTGCACATAAAATAAATATTGTATTCATGCATTTTTGCATAAGAGTATCTATTGAACCGAGATCTGAATATTTATAAAAATAGTTATAGTACGTATTTGTCACACCGTATTTGTCACAATTGCCATACAATTTCCAACTTGTTAATCTTAGCATAGAAAGTGAACACAAATCTATTCAAAAAGGAAAACCTGAAACTGTTAGCTTTATTTTCAGTAGATTGTATCATAAACGAGTAGAGTTGCAAAGACTAGAAGAAACCCGGTTTAAATCTGGGAATAAACCGGGTTTTTTGGGGATAAACTTGGTTTATTGGGAATAAACCAGGTCTTTTGGGAATAAACCTGGGAATAAACCGGGTGTATTGGAAATAAACCCGTTCTTTGCAACTCTATAAACGAGTGCATGTGATGTTCGGATATAAGTAACCATACCTCGGTCATTTTAAAGAAGCATACATTTTCAATACTAAATTTTTTGGAAAAAAAATCAAATTAAGGGTAAAAAGAAAGTTTTTAAATTGTTTTGGACTTATCTAACACCATGCCAGTATTTTTCTAGATGGTGAGATATATTTTATTAAGGGGAGGTTACCGTTCGGTCCGAAAAGTAGGTCAGCTTCTTTTTTTCATAGAAAGACTAAAATAACACTAAAACTGAATTTTCCCAGTTATTATTCATTTTACATTATGTAGATGTTATGTTTGTAATCATGATGTCCACGGAAATGATGTCACCTGATGTTTTTTATGCTAAGTATTAGACTTAATTATATGATGCTAATGAATTAAGTTTTGTGTATTTAATATTACATGTTATTCAATTTAATTTCACTATTTCATAAACCTTGCTTGTTTATTTTTATTTTTCATGAAATGGATGATCTGATCTTTACATTTATGATTTTTTCATAGTTATTTAAATATATATATAAAAAATTTACGCAGATAACACTTAAAACTTATTCTATATTTACAATGAGTAACAAGATTCTATTTCACACTAAAAATATATATATTTTTTTAATTTTATATTATTTTTCATATATTCTTTTGTTTTTCCTGACATGTATTGAGCTATTATCCACGGATCTGAGATTAATGGTTATAAAATGCACTGAAATACGAGTAAATAATGTATCACGAAAAAAAGTCATTTTATAGACCATGTAAAGTGAGTAGTAGAAATTTGATCTTTGACAATCCGTGGGCATGATCCGTCAGGTTTTAGGGACATGTTGTTTTATGAAAAATTAATAAATTTTTATTATTTAATTATACTGGGTGTGCGAAAAAGTTTGAAACGAGTTTTAATTTTTTACCTGTTGAAGATACGTAGGCAATGTAAATTGCAAAAGTGTTCAAAGTAACGAAGAATAAAAATAATGTTGATTAAATAGGCCTGCCACTAATTTTCAAAAAGTTACTCGTTTTACCTTTTTATGCGGTCCGTCGGTCCTTATAAGCTAAATTTAGAAGAATTTTGACCATGCTCAAACAAGTAAGACAGTAAAAAATTCATTCTTCTACAACTAATGTGCGCTGAGTTATGGTACTTTGAATTATATAAAACTCCGGAGTTTTTCAACATTAAACACGTGTTTTTTTTCTGTTTTTAGTGCCAGAAAGCTCCTAAATGTTATAAAATTTAGTATATCATAGTTCAATAAGTTTTGGCATAAACTTATCGGAGATCTGTTCAGTAAATACCTTATCCGTAGAAGAATGGAATTTTTGCTGTTTTACTTGTTAAAGCATAGGGAAAATCTTTTTAAATGTAACTTATAGGACTTAGGGCCGTATAAAAGTATATAAAAGTGTAACTTTTTGAAAATTAATGGCAGGAAATTTGATCAACATAATCTTAATTTCTACCTTATTTTGAACAATTTTGCAATTTACATTGCTTACGTATCTCCAACAGGTAAAAATTCAAAGCTCGTTTCAACGTTTTTGGGATACCCTGTATATATATATATATATATATATATATATTATATATAGAGACACTGTATACTTCAAAACACTTCCATTATAACATATATTTCAATACAAATACTCTTTTAATTAATATTCTGTGATATCGTTTTTTAAGTTCCTGGGAGAATGACCCCATATATTTAAGAATTTAATTGATATTTATTTTCTTTTATATTTAAAATCCTTTTCTTTTAATGAAAGAGTATGGAGAAGAAAAAAAGAGACACGTGGAGAAATTCAATTTGTACCTAAATCCCTAAAAACACTTAAATTCGTCTTGAAAAGGATTTTCATGTCTTAAGAAAGATTTAAGAACATTATAAGTCTTTGTTTGCTTGAGAAAATGTTCTAGTATGCTTTGGAAGTATAATCTTGCGCCTAATCTACGTTATTGTGATTTTCAGGAAGTGGAAAACTAGAGGATATTGAAAAAAAATCAAGTGTCATTTTTAGTAAAAACATACAAAACTATGTCACAGAATATTTATTAAATAAATTATAAGTAAAAAAAGTTTTAAAAACAATCTTTTATTATAATATAGTAAATAGGAAGAAAATGTGGAAGGACAATTGATTGAAATAAATACCTTTTTAAAAGAAATAAATTAAATTGCGAGTGATTTTTTATCAGTTTTTTTTTAAATAAAATGTATATACAATTTTAAATCGAGCTTCCTGGCAAGAAAAAAATCGATCAACGTCTGCTTGAGTATCGAACACAGATCCATTCACCCCTGCACGGAACTGAAAGATGGATCATTTAACAACCATGCCATGGTTCTATCGAAGAACATCAGCTTATTTCTGAAGAAATCAATGACATTTACGTGGTTAGATCCTACTTGACATTAAATACCCATTATTGGAGAAATGTTGGCTAAGATGCTTTACACTCACACACAGATTTATTTTAATCGGTTAAAAAAAGAAGAAAAAGTCGCCAAACTTTGGGGACTGTTTTTCTTTTATGGTGACCCCGCTATTATGCTTGTATTAAGCTATTGGTGTTGAAATTTGTTATTGTATCCCTTGTTTGCGCGTAACCCATACGAGGTTAAGGGAAATGATTGCGCATGTGTGTATTACATCATTGATGATGAAAATTTGAGAAACCACGTGATTGGTTGTAAAAGAACATTCTATTGCACGTGATTCGTTATAGGTAATGTATTATAGGTTATAGGTTATGTATTATGCAACCGTATATGTGACAAAGAAAAATTTGCATAATTATTGAGTAAATGATTGGTTTTTAATTGTCATGTGATTTATTACGTAGTGGCTAGTGAGGTTGTTTAGACGAACTTTGAATCTATCATTCTTGCTGTGATTGTTAGTGAGGTTGTTATTGATGAATGTTAAAATCTCGTCTGTGGCAATAGATATTAATTTTCGAAAGTACCAGGTAAGTATTTTTTATCTAATAGCAGGGCTACACTAGATACCGGGCTTGCTCATTCATTCTCATGACGTCACAAATGGTGGCTGTCCGTGACGAAAGACATACAGCGATTGCCTCAAAACGATGGGTGCGTCGCTTTGTACCAATCGCTGGTCGGGGCCAGCCACTATATGTGACGTCATGAGAATGAATGAGCAAGCCCGGTATCTAGTGTAGCCCTGCTAATAGTTTCTGTGAAATTAGAATTTTAACTATCGAATAATTACTCTGATATAGTAGGGCATTTTAAAAGATTAAAATGACGTGCTGATTTTAACTAAAAGTTCGTGCGAAATTAGAAATTCAATTATCGAATGATTATTATGATTGTAGCAGTCCACTTTAAAAGAATGAAATGACGTAGGTAACATATTGTCCATTAAATTTATGTTGTAAAAAATGTACTTTTGCTTTATGTTAATTGTTATGTAAAAATACGCTTTCTTTAATTTCTAATACGTCGTTATTTATAAATGTTGTGCTTATCATGAAATTATAATTTAAATAATCTGATGTTTACTCTGATATAGTACGGCACTTTAAAATATGGAAATGACGCAATGTTTTTATCTAAAAGTTTATGTGAAATTAGATTTTTAATTATCGAATGTTTAGTTTGATATAGTGGTGCATTTTAAAAGATTGAAATGACGTAGGTAACATTTTCCATTAAATTTATGTTGTAAAAAATGTATTTCTGCTCTATTTTGATATTTTTGTAAAAATGAGATTTTCTGTGTTTTTTAATAAGTTGTTATGTATAAATGTTGTGCTTGCCATGATTCCAAGATGGCGACGGAAAATATTAACTTGGCGTGGGATTAAAAAGCACGCCAATCAAAGTCGCCAAACATCGGTGCGTGAGTGTAACCCATCTGTTCCCAAATCTTTTTGCCCCCTGAGGGGTGGCGCGAGGCAAAAACTTGTAAAAAGTGATCGCAGTTGAAAATATGTTATAATGGAAATGTAGATTGATATAACCGTACATGTAAATAATTAAATAATAAAAATATCAATTTTTCATTAAAGAAAATGTCTCTACAAAGCCTGATAAACCATGTTTGTGTCCTTAGTTTAATATAGAACTTTTTCTTCGTGATACTTTTAGGTAGCTTTCAATACAAAAAAGTATAAAGCTACCTATTGCAGCCGTTCGGAGGAAAGCAGTTCCGGAAAATTTCGATATATTTTCGATCATGACCCCCAGACCCCAAATCCACCCTCCGTTCAAATGTTGATATATATATATATATATATATATATATATATATCTGACCTATGTCATACGATAACGCTCGTACTTATAAATCGATTTTGATGAAACTAATTGTGTGTATTAAGGTCACCAATGTCTCGACCGAGTTCGTTGGCCAGCTTGGTCCGCCATTTTGTTTTAAGATGGCGGCCATTTAAAACTAAAATAAATATACCAAAAAGTTAAAAATTCAAATTTATTTTTTAATTACGTGTTAGGCCTTGATACAAGGATTCCAGAGCATTTTTTAGTTTACCTCTATCTTTAAAAATGGCTGAGATAGAGCAGTTTGAAATTTTAGGGTGGCTGACATTTTGAAACAAAACAGCACATTAACGGGATTACTCGCAAATTATTTTCTTTCATTGTTGTAATAATTTTCCCAATCATACGCATAAAACTATATATTCATATCCGTTAGCGCCAAAATTGGCAACGTTGGAGACAAAATTAGCAAAATTTGTGACATTTGGCGAAATATCGCCAAATTTGGCGACCAAAATAAGTCTTTATAAATGAAGCCAATTTGGCTATTGCTCAATAATTTGGCGAAATTCTTATTGAAATTCAGTATTAACGAATCTTTTGTAAACGTTTCTTTGCATTTTAACTTGCTGTTTTCGTGTAACATTAGCTAAAATGTTAAAACGAAGATATAGGAAAGCTACCTTTTCCTCCCGGTACAGGCCGGAAGGATTTTTTTAATTGAGTGCAATTTAAACATAATCCCAGGTTTAATTTCAAAGGGTATTCTTGTTTATTTATAGTTTAATAAATAACTGTTGTCACAAAAATCGAGTCATAATGGAAAACGCAATTTTAATAAACTATTTCTTAATTTTTATCAAAATACTAGCATGATGTTTGATCAGGGGTGGCCAACCTTTTCCCCTGAAAATCGTTCGACACCAGTTTTTTCTTTTTTTTAAATAAAAATTTTAACCTCATTTTATCACGCTAGTCACGCGAAGAAACGCTTCAGCTAATGTTAAGTCTATGGGAAGGTTATCGCGCGATTTCTCGCTCGCATTTTAATATTTTTAAGTGATTCTTTTTGTATAGGATAGCTGAGGTCGATCTCTAACGTTGTTAGTTTTTACTTTTTTGATTTTGGTTACGGTTTTTTTATAAGCGGACATTTTCAATTTTGGAACCGGTTGAAACCGGTTCTGAAAGTGAAATTACCCTTATATAAAACAACTGGAACCAAAATCGAAAAAGTAAAAACTAACAACGTTAGAGATCGACCTCAGCTATCCTATGCAAAAAGAATCACTTAAAAATATTAAAATGCGAGCGAGAAATCGCACGATAACCTTCCCATAGACTTAACATTAGCTGGAGCGTTTCTTCGCGTGACTAGCGTAGGCTCTTAAGGCGAATAATTCTGTTAAAAAAATAGTGGTATCTCTGTGGCACGCGTGCCACAGGTTGGCCACCCCTGTGTTAGATAAATTCAAAGCAATGTAAAAACGTTTTTTACCATTAATTTAAAAAAAATCAGAAAATTTATCTTTGAAAACATACGTCTGTGGGAAAATGACCCGCATACTCATGAAATATATTCTAAATTTTACCTTAACCTGAATAATACAACTGTTATATGTGTTTTCTGCATACAAGATGTTTCAGGAAGGACTTTCTAACTTTATAATTACATTAATATATTAAATATAAATATGAAATAAGTAACATTCTTATCAGATAGCTCATAAATTTTGTAGAGTAATTTTAAAAATAGTTTAAATGTTTGTCAAAAGATACTCAAATTAACTTCAAAATTTTAAAATACCAGCATGCCGTTTTCTGTTTAAAGAGTTAAATAGACTACAAAATAAACACTGAAATACTTTGATGCAGTCAATTTTAAAAGTTAGTTTGAGCACTCTTATGCTTTGAGACATCGCAAGCCATCTATTGGCGGAAATTGCAGCTATTTTTAAAATTACTGTATGTAAAACTTAGAGCTAATAAAAAAATCACTTATTTCATTTTTATATTTATTATACTTAATGAATTATTGAATTTTAAAATTATCCAGTCCTTAAAAAACATCCTATAATTTTATCAATGAGATTTGCTAAAAACCTGAAATATTTTTTTTTCACCTTTGCAATCCTGTATTTTCTACTTTTTATGAATGTGACTTCAATGACAAATTTCTTTATTTTTTACAGCTTCGGTGACTTCTGTGGAAAACTCCACTGAGAGTAAGTAATACGTTAATTTCTTCCCTTCATACTTCATTCTCACATATACAGATATTTGAAAAACTTTTGATTAAAATATAAGTTTGTACTTTTTTGCAATATTCCATTAGGATCGAAACTATTACGTGGAAGTTCAGTCACAAATAAGATACTTGGAAAACTGATTTTTACAGTTACTCGGAACGAGAAATCCTCTAACATACAAAAAGGTAAATATTAGGAGCGTTCAGTAAGTAATGATCTAAAGGTTGCCACAAGTCATCTACTTATCGCAGATTGCTAGCAAAGTCAAGTTAACGGCAGGTTAACGACCTTAGATAAAAATTCATACGCAAATGAGACACAGATAGCATGCGTAGTCAACTGATTTCAGCAGAAAGTAGCACAGTCACTGGTGTGCACCCTCCAATAGTCAATACGCTTCGAATGATCTTGGAATAACATGTGGCAGCTGGAACTCAAAGTATGGAAACAGATAGGCAACAGTGATATAGGTGACGTGTTTAGGTGCACCGTCTGCCATGGACACTCATTCATCTCTAGAACACTTGCACCATTTATTTACCAATATTCTTAAAATACCCATGACATACACCGATGAATTTCGCTACCGCCATCAAAAAACACTTTTCCTGCTTCTAAGCTCTCAAGATCACTCGAAGCTAGGGTGTATCTATATGAGAGTGACGACATGCGCAAAGGGCGCATGCTCAGACTGTACTTAGACACATGGGTTTATCTATACAATGGCAAACCTAGATTCCAGAACTTGGCGATATTCGATAGGACGAGTTCGATTATACGGTTGAGACAATTTAACAAGCATTAGTTTGACGATAATGGCAGGCTCGGGAAGATGCTTGGCGTATAGTTTTTGTCCAGAATCGTCTCAACCAATAACATTTTATATACCATATGTCGCCACTCTGATAAAGAGGCACCCGTCTTGACGCGTAATAACTACCGGACGATGCTCCACATTGGCTGTGTTCTTTTCTGTTTTTGTTAGTCTATTACGCCTACCATTTGACGTCTCAGTCCTGTATGAATTTTTACCCAAGATCGTTCACTCGCCTTCCACACTTTTTAGCACTGTCCGATACGCAGGTGTTTTTTGCCAGCCTTTGGCTCGTTACTTATTGAACGCCCCTAATAAAGCTGCAATATCTTATATCCCCTGTTAGGGTAATTTTGGTATAGTGGGGTAATTTTAGTATAAATTGATTTTAATTTTATAAAACCTGACATAATTTTATTATAATTATTTTAAATTTATACCGTATGTTTAAACCATGTTTCTCATTGTTTCAGTGTGAAAAGATTTTACATAACCAAGGTTACTCTCTGTAAAAAAACTTTAACTGGTATTTGTTTACAAGTTTGAGAGAAGAAGCGTCAACTTCAAAAGTGGCCCTCCGTGGCCGAGTGGTTAAGGAACCACTCCGCTAATCGCTTCAGAGCGTAGGAATCAGGGCGACGAGTTCAACTCCCGTCACCTCCATTGCACACACTTTGTGGAGGTCCGGGCTGTAATTCTTCAGCGATGCTATTTCTTTGTGTCTATCCAATCCTCTTCTCGACGATGTCTTATAAACGGATATTTGTATCAAGCACACAAGTCAGAACATTTGAACATTTAAAGGGGTGTTGCTTTGAGACCTATAGCTACACAGGCTGTTGTCTCGAGTGATCCATATATTTTTATTCACAGAAACACATACATGACTTCGACAATTACATAAATCCTCTTGATGAAAACGGAATAGACGCAAGGTAATAACATAACTGAAGAATTACAGCCCGGACCTCCACAATGAGTGTGCAATGGAGGTGATGGGAGTTGAACCCGTCGCCCTGACTCCTACGCTCTCAAACGATTAGCGGAGTTGTGCCTTAACCACTCGGCCACGGAGGGCCCCACACAAGCCAGATGTATGTTCTCAATAAAACAATTAAACAATTAATCTTCAAAAGCACATTTTTACAAAGCCATCTGGTGTACATTTTTTTAATTCAGATATGTTTATATTGCATTTGTTTACCATAATTTGACTTAAAAGTTTAATGTAAATGGGAGTTCTTATTATATAATTTTTAAAATGTGGGGTAATTTTAGTATACGGTCTTATTATGGGATAATGGGAGAGGATTCATCGAATGTCAGCTTTGATATCATTTTTAAGCTAAAGTAGAGTTTTTGAAGACTGCTCTGGCATATAAAGATACTCTGATAGTGCACGAGTTTTTGTCTATGAAATGACGAAGTTCATCGGCAGTGAGTGTCGACATCGTTTATAAGTCACAACGAGTTTTGTTATTCAAAAAATGCGAAGTTAAGATGGATTTTGAATACATTTGCGAAATTTTTGGTAAATTTTTGGTAAATAGTTGTTTTCTGTGGAAATAGTTGTTTTTTAGTGTGTGAAAGTGTTTTATTAAATTTTAGTTTATTTTACACTCATTGACAAGGCCCTTCACCACTCCTACCTTCATTAGCTGTTCCAGGCTCTTTAAGAGTTAACCCATCACCAATGAAGAAACTAAGGGAAGGTATTTTACTAACCACCATCCTATAGAAAATGCCTCAAGACAGGAAACGCGGGCTTGAGGCTAACGAAAAAGAAAGGCTACCGCGGTGCTTTACGCGTATCTTTTTTTACAGACCGCCGAAGTCACGTGATGCTCGAATGCACCAATGCAGGTGTACGAAAGAGCATCACGTCACTCTAGCGGTCTGTAAAATAAGATAAGTGGAATGCACCGCGGTAGCCTGTCTTTTTCGTTAGCCTCGACGCGGGCTTGGATGACGTAGTTGTGGATCGGCCGACTTTTCAATGTTCACATACTTTCGAGCTGTTATACAACATTAGCTTCACAAATTCCTTGTGAGAAATTTTACATGTGTTTCTGAATTTTTTATAAAAAAAAGTCCCAAATGTGTTGTACCCTTTAAGGGTAATTATAAAACAGTTCCTAAAGTAGCCACTTTGGCTTTCTAAAAGATTAAGAGATGAAAAAGAAAGGGATTGTCGCTATTCATCGGAAGAATTGTGTTTCCGCCAAACAATCTCGGGTTTGTTTTTATTGTTGATTTATGAGTTTTAAATTTTCATTTTTTTTATTACTGAAAGCGAAAGAGAAAGAATGATAATAACTGAATATATTGAGCATGTATGATTAATCATTACTTTTTTTAATTGTGTGGGCGAAAATGCTATGAAAATTTTAAATATATGCGACATTTCTTTACGATATTCAAATGCGAAAATTGAAATTTAACTATTAAACATTAATTTTGATATGGCAGTGACAAATGTTTAAGATAAATAACAAAATTTTTTACTAGAAAATGTTTACTTTTTGTGTTTCGAATACTCAAACTTTCTTTCCGTGTCATTTTTCTTTTAGTCGTAAAATGCACATAATTTACATTCCAAATATATATCAACCTAACATTAAGCCAAATTGCTTAGATTATGTTTCAGAGTTTGGCTTGATTTAAATCAGTTTGATATTTTCTATTTTCCTTTGAAGTAACAAACAACTTGCATCTTAAAATGTTAACTTCTTAAAATAGCAAACAACTTACAGTTTAAAACGTTATATCAATAGTAAACAACTATGAAAATTGCAGGAGTGGTTGGATATAACCGCCCCAACACTGGTGTTGATCGACCGATCTGCCGTGACATCGAAACTCAGCTCTTAGGCATTATTTATACGAGGATGGTGAATTTAGAGAATTTGTCTCCTGAACAGTCACTGGAAATACAGTCAACCTTAAAATTCTATGCGTAAAAGACAGAATGCAAAAGGGCATTTCCGAGTGTAAGAGGGTACTTCCGACTGAAGAACTGATGGGAAGACTAAAAGAAGGAGAAGAAAGAAAGAAGAAAAAGTACCAAAAAAACAAGGAAAAATTTCAACAATCCTGACAGGCGGAAAACAATCTGAGGCTGTCTTCATCAAAAATATGTAAGCAATTTATTTTGACATCGATAAGAGCGAATTTTAATAAAACTCTAGGTCTCCATTACCTTTAGAAACAACATCTGAAATTGGAATGGGATCATTGATTGCAGTGAATTATCAGAGTAAATTTGGAAAAACTGTCAAAAAGTACAGAGGATAGATAACAGCTACAGATTTCTCAGTAAAAGCCACTATTCAGTGAAATTTTCTAAAAAATGTATTAAATTAGGGGATGAAGGACAAATCTCTGATGTGTTTGCTGTCCCTGAATGAATATATTTTAAATTTTCAAAGTAATTTTTCAAACTTTGTTAAATCTTAAGTAGGTTGAGAGACTTATTTTCCTTTTTATGTTGTGTTTTTCCTAGATTTAGGCTGAATAAATGTTCATTAATAAACCTCTAAAATGTTTTCTTTATTTATTAGCATACGTAAATTTACTTATAGAGGGATAACTTCAGTAGAGTAAAAAAAACATATTTCTTTGTTATAACCAAATTACCCCCACCCAAGGGATTATTTGAGTATAGTTAAATTTTTATTTAATTTGTGCTAATAAAAAAGATTTTCATTCTCTGAGAACACATTTCTTAAATAAAACCGAAAAAAATAAGTAATCCTGTCATTTGTAGTTATCTATAAGACTTTAAAATTATGAACATATGATTTTTATACCCAAATTACCCCGACATGGTAATACTATTTTCAAATTTGTAAAAATAGCTATGTACGTTTGTTGATGGCTGAGAAAAAAATTATGCACTTGCATTTTGTTTATGAGCGGAATTTTTTTTTCATCTAAAAGTTTTAGTGGGGAAACGTATTTTTGGAAAAACAATAATCTCTCCGAAAGAAACTGACTTCAGTTAGATAGATAATATAACCACTGGTAGAACATTGTAAAACAGAAAATTAAAAAAGTTAGCTTTCTGTCAGAAATAACTCATTTCATCAGGTTTGTTAAAACTTGCTGCGACGTGCTTTTGTAAGCCTGAGGAAGGACAGCGTTACACGTTAATCTGAAACATTTTGTAATTTATTTTTGCATTTTACAATGTCTTAACAACGATCACATTAATTTCGTTAAGCTCTTTTTTTTATCGCGTATTATAATATACCACGTATTATTTTTTAGTTATTCATCACTTATTTTGTATTGCAATACTCTGTCAATTATATTTCTGTAAAACAAAAATTTTCCACGCACTTAAAACAAAAGCATTTCTCAACTTATTTAGAGAATTTGTGTCAAGCGCTGTTGGGAAGATGTGTTCTTCAAAATTTGTGTAATATATATCTAAAGTTTATAACATTTTTTACAATAAGATTTATCATCTAGATTATACCATAACACAACTGCAAACATTTCTACTGCCTTGTAACCCTTTTCTTTACGGAGGAGTAATACAGGAGTAGCCCAAACGTCCTTGACACAATTAAAAATTCTTTAAAAAATCAAGTAATTGGCGTTTGTTAGGATAGTTTAGACAATAACGAAAGCTGCATAAACATAATCGATATAAGCATAATCGAAAGATTTTTTTAGGCAATTTGAAAAATTTAGTTGCAATTTAGTAGTCCTTATTGGTGGCGCTATACCTTCAAAGCTGCGAAAACCATCAGAAACTCACGATATGAAGTTAAAGACTATTTTTTTACAGTCCACTAGCATATTTCGATGTGTGTGCCCTTTGTAACTTCAGACGACATCCAAACAGTACGTAATCTCATAACATGCATGTACAAAATAAATGTTTGTAGCTGATTATCTTTAGTTTAAAGAATAAAGCGCTATCTATGTGCGAATTTGGACCTAAATTTATTTAGATTGCTCACTGAAACTTTCGATCATAAGAAGCATTTTCATCTAAACCGCACTCTTGTAAGCCAATTACCTGTTTTTTTACGTGTTAAGGACTTTTGACTCATCCTATATTTCTCTGAAAGTATTAAATATATCTGAAGGAGTGGGACGAATTTGAATGCTTTTTTTTTTTTCGTTTGTAAACTTTTTACCCTGAAATGAACTTCCAAAAAATGAAAGTTGATGACACTATACCTCATTATACTTCATATAGTATAAGAAATGTTGCCTGTTAAGAAATTGCCGCCCGGCAGTGTTGCAAATTTATCGCGTTTTTTTTTTTTTAATTCAACATATCTATTTAACTGTAATTTTCACTTTATTTGATGATAGATATTTCGTGATTAAATAAAGCAATTATTACTACTTAAAAGTTCTGGCAGATACTTACGCGCTAAAATAGCGACGAGTTTACTCGTTACTAGTCAACAAATTGTTAAAATAAATATAATTCTACCTAAAATATTAATTGAAATTGACTGAAAATTTCCGTGGCATATCTGGGACCCTCTTACCAAAATAACACTCAGCACACTGGTTGAAAACCACTGAGCTAGATGTTAAAATAAATAGAGAAAATGCTATATGAGGTGTCAGAATGACAGTGGAGTAAGTCAATGTTTAGTAATTCGAGAAATGAAAGGTTTTGTGAAACTGACGTATTTCAGTTGCATTAAGTGGTGCAACTTGTTTTGCCCTCTAGCGACTCCCTTAGTAAACTATGACTTATTTGACTTTCGCACTGAACAGAAATTAATATACGTTCAGTGAAAATATGGTTAGCTAGATTTTTCAAAATTTTGACTTACTCTACTGTCATTCTAACCCCCTCATATTTCACTACAGAGCATCCGAAAATGGATTGATGGGTTTTACACTTCAATAAGAAATAAACGTTGACAGCTATTGAAATTATTCTTGCAGGAGAGTAATGTGTGAAGTCTGGAATTTCTTGTTTTAGCTCTAAATATCACCGATAGATGGCGCTGTAATTTAAAAATTAATTAATTTTTGGCGTTTAAATAGGTAAACAGAATGAACGCCGAAAATTTATTGAATTTTGATCCAATTTTATTTGTTAGTTCGATCGTTCCAAAAATGTGAGACAGCGCAGAGTCATCTATTGGGGATATTTAGAGCTAAAACAAGGAAGCGTAGTAATGAAATCTTCTCGACTACATTAATCTACATTAATCAAGAATAACTTCAGTATTTGTTACTGTTCACTTGTTATTAAAATTTAAAAACCGCCAGTCTATTTTAGGACACCCTGTATAGATTTACACTCAATCCACCAATGAACAAAATTTCAGTATTTGTAGTGGTTTAACCAATTTTTGCATTAAATAGATTGTAAACTGTAACGTCGCTTAGATAAAATGCTAATATTTAACTATTCCTTTTTCATTTACAGGAAGAGCCCTGTCAGCTGGTAAGTAACTCTTTTTACATTCTATTTTAATTTATTTTCATTCGTGCAAATTTATTTCAATGACTCGTCACTCACTTACATTAGTTGTACATTTTCAGCAACCACAGCTACTATTGCACAACCAGCAAATTGTCAAACAGAACAACATGTTGTAGAACTCGACAAACCTGAAAATGGAGCCATTATATTTTGGCCATCGTGTGTTCGTGTTCGTCGCTGCGGTGGATGCTGCACGAGTGCCATGCTTTCTTGCAAACCACTTTCAACTTCCATTTTGAATGTCACAGTAAGTTCATGCTTTCACAAATCAAATTAGATCAGCCCAGATTTTGTTTATAGGTGCTTTCGTAATTATATAAATACGTAGCAACTATAGTCGTCGTCGGGTCCGTCCGTCTGTCTGTCCACCTGCCCGCCTATAAAAGCGCAAAAACTACCCAACTGAATGGTTTGAAATTTAATATTGTATAATCGTTGCAGAATTTTGCCGAGTCATTTCAAATTTTATGAAAATCGAAACAAATTTTAAAAGATATTAATAAAAATATTTATTGAGTAATTTGATTTTTTTTAATCGGTATTTCCTTGTTATAGCAGCTTCCGAGGATTAATCGTCAAGCGACCAAGATGTATCGACAATTTATTTGACATGTATGACGTTATAGTCATATATGACGTATATGACATTTTATAACCTCTATGACCAAGTTATAGTCACTTTCTTCATTCTATTAAATCCTATGATACGTAATTATTTCAATGATATCCCATGATAGGTAATGATTCTAGGTTGCCATGGTGATTACATCATATTTAAGATGGAGTCATATTATTTCAGTATTACTGAATTAAAAAACTGAATTTGTATATTAAAATTGTTTAATTATAGCAATTATATAATCTACCGACCGTTTTTTGGATAGATTTTATCAGAGAAATAGATATTAAATGGAAACAGAGTCTTAATATGGATTTCAACTTCTTAAATTTTCAAAGCTAGACTTAAGTTTCCCATTGGAGTTTTCAATAAATGTCAACAAAATATAAAGTGTTGCCAACTTAAAATGTATTTATTTTATTACGGAAATTAATCATATCATAATAACAGACGATATAATTCATTTCACTGAAACTAGTTATAGTACGAACGCACCTCATTTGTCACGTTTGACGTACAATTTCCAACTTGTTTATCTTTGAAACTAATGAGTAGAGAATATAATCAAAAAGTTCCTTCTAGTACCCAACAGTAAAAATTAATTATTTTATGTGTTTGCTAAGTATACAGTAGCTCACAAAAGTGAGTGCACACTTTGAATACTCTAACAGGGATTGCGATGATGGACCATTGACCCTAACTTTAATGAGTGGAACCCAATATTTTGCTCATCTAGAATCCTGTGTACCCGAATTTTTCTGCTACCGCAGTAGGCTTCCACTGAAGACCACATTGGCGCGATCTATTTTCATAATATTAATTTTTTTGCACAATTCCGCAAAATAAGTTCGTCAATCGGTGGGAAAAAAAATGTTATTTTCGTCAATCGATCCGAAAAGAAAGTAGCTATTTTCGTTAAACGATCCGAAAAGAAAGTAGCTATTTTCGTTAAATGATCTTGTAAAAAATCGTGATTTTTGTCAAACGATCAAGAAAAAAAAAAAATCACGATTTTCGTCAATCAAATCCAGAGAAATTGGCAAATTTTGTCAAACTGTCACGAGAAAAGAATCGCGAATTTTGTCAAACAATCTTGGAAAATAATCGCGAATTTCGTTAAAAGCTAGTGAAAGAAATTCGAGATTTTTCTCAAACGGTCACGAAAGAAATTGCGATTTTCGTCAAATGATCCCAGAAAAAACGCGGATTTCATCACACAATCACCGAAAAAATCGCGAATTCAGTCAAACAATTGCCACGAAATTCGGCAATTGGTCGCGAATCTCTTCAATCAGTCACGAAATTTTAAAATCTTCGTCTCCAGTTTAAGAAAATTTTCATTAATGATGCTACCAAAAATCACAACAAGGCTTACAGTGTTCAATATTTCTCCATTCATAATATGAATGCCATGATTTATATTAAAGTTATTTTATTAAAATCTAAAACCTAAGTGGAAATAAAACTTTTCAATAAATATTGCATACATATTTTTATTTTGATTTATATAAAAATTCTTTTCATCATAGTAATAATAACAAGTAAAATTCAACATTGAGCTCTTCGAATCTGTTGCTGCGTTGCCTCAATTAATTTAGAATACTGTGCACTAAAGAAAAACTATGTTCATTTACTAAATAGTATAAGTTTCGATGGAGTTTTCCGATTTTGATTGCTATTTGTTTGTTAGTTTATTTTCAAGATGAGTTTTCAAGTAAGTTTTGCTAGCATATAAGTAAGGGTCTCTCTGCTTGCCTTTTTATGTCCATTTCTGCTGTTTTTCCAAGTAATAATGCACAAAGAAGCTTCAAATTTAAATAACGTTACAATTGAAATGGAACACAGGAAATCCATCAAATTAGTTTTTTAACAATTTTTTTAAAACACTATTTAAAAAATAATATAGCCATGCAACTGTTGAATATTACTTCAGTCATACTTAATTAGAAGTTTTGTAGTTCTGAGATCAGAGATAAAAAAACAAAAACAAGGTTCTCACACATCCTTGAATTTGCGTACCAGTATTTTCTAATAAAAAAACATATTTATTGACCGACCGGCATAGGCGAGTATTGAAGAGGATAGTCGCCTGAAAATGCAAGACTCTGCCACAGATAATCTCAGAGATAAACACCCATCTGCAGAACCCCGTATCCACCAAAACTATTCAACGGGAGCTGCATGCTGCGAACATTCATGGCAGAATGGCTATTCCAAAGCCGTTGGTGACGTCGCGAAATGCTATGAAACGAAGACAGCGGTCCGATACCACCAAAGCTGGATACAACAGCAATGCGAACGAGTCATCTGGTCTGATGACTTATCATTTATATTATTTGAGACCACCGTACGTGTGTTCATCTGGCGAACACTGACAGAAGCATTTCATGTTGACTTTCTGGTTCCTACCATGAAGTGTAGAGGGGACTCTATGATGGTGAGTGGCGCGATATCTTGGCATGGCTTCGGACATCTCGTAGTCCTGAGGCGAGCATTATTGCAGTTTCTCGCAGATCATTTCCACCCTATGCTCCAGACTCCGTTTCCTGTAGAACGTCCTGTGTTCCAAGATAACGCCCCTGTTCACACGCAAAGCCGTTACTTCGACGCATGTGTAAAAAAAAGGTGCAATTTGGTACGGAAATTGGCGCGAAATATCTTGGAACGCGTCCTGGAGGGGGGAAACTAGTCTTATGAAAGAAAAAGAATATTCGAAATGGAATGATTTTACTACGGAAAAGCTAAGATATCAGTCGTAGAATAGTCATTAAATAGTACTTCAATTAATAATTTTTTTTTTTGCTTTTTCAACTGATCTCCACACTTTTATTGCACTAATTACTTTTTATTACACTGTTGTAATATATATTACCAATCAATACAATACAATCCATATAAAGTCAATGTAATGATAATACCACTTTCCAGCAGTATTTAATCAAAAATGGGTTACTACAAAGGTTACATCTTTAACCAGAGATCAACTGACCCTAGGTGGGACATCTATAACATGTTTTTAGCCACAAATTGTATATCGTTAAAAAACTATCTGATATTTGGCTTTGGGGGAGGGATCATTTAAAAGTTGGGGGCCTGAACAGCTGTAGCCTTTGCGTTAATCAGACCCTTCCTTTAAAGTGTCAAAAATATCTCGTATTCCGCAATATACGCGGCACGAATGTCACGTATATTGCGGCGAAAATTATTATTATTTTTATTTTTTTACCTTAACGATCCAATACCACAATTTGAAAGAATATAAACTTAAATCGTCACATTAACTTATTACTCTGAAAACATATCAATAAATTTTCACCATAACTAATAATTTATTTTTCTACATTTGATATAAAATTCTTTAGTACGTAATTTCTTTAAGTATGAAAACTAGTTTGGACTCTGTGATAAGTACATTTGAAATACTTCTGGATCGTTATGGGTTAATAATTTATCAATTTCTCCTTCATCCAGGTTCTTCAAATGTTCTACAATCATGACAGTCCAAACTCCTTCGAAAGTCAGGGAACGAGGATATTTTCTCTGGAACAGCATGACCGTTGCGCTTGTTCTTGTAAGGAAGTAGCTGAAGACTGTGAACCCGATGTGCATGAATATAAACAACATGAATGTAGATGTGTTTGCAAAAATGCAGAAGAAGCTGCTCTCTGTACAGGACCGAAGAAAATATGGGACAGCAGATTTTGTATGTGCAAATGCAGGAAAACTCGAATGTGTTCTACGGGACGTTATTTCAATATAGTCACCTGTAGGTAAGTTATATATATCCAGGGATGAAAGTGCTGCGCCACAATGGGACGGTTGTCATGACTAAATTTTAATATTTTTCTTCGTCTTATTTAATAAAACAATTCTCGACATTTAATAAGGCGAAGAATACTAATAAAATTTAGTGGTGATAATCGGCCCACTGTGGCGCAGCGCTTTTATCCCTGTATATATGACTCCAGAAAACATACAGTAATTTGCAAATTAATTGACACATTTGGACAAGATAAATGAACTTTCGAGTTCAGATTTCCCCCCATTTCTTAAGAATAATTGTCATTCCTCGTCAGCTATGTAAAGAACCTGCTTGAATTCGTATTTTAGACCAACCAACCAACCATCCATCCATCCATCCATCCATCCATACATACATACATACATACCGCTATCGTACGTGGCACAGAAATTGCGATTATTTGTTAATTGTTTAATGGCAACGCCCGAATGAAACGCATCTCATTAGTTATTGTGTAAAAGTCCTTTGGCAGGATTTAGGCCGAGGTAAATCGGGTTTATTTACGTTTCGATCTCAGCGAATGCTTGAAAGTGAAGAAGAAGCCGAATTAAGAAGAGAAAATCGAAATAGATTGGATCAAGAACGCCGTCAAACACAGAGCATAAGCGATAGCCAAAATTGGCTTAATAACCGTCGCATGCACGAACGCGTTGCTTCTAAAATCCAAATTACTAATTTAAACTTTCCGGAGAATAACTGTGGGACTCCATCTTATACCGATATGCAATTTAGGTTCAACCGTAAGAACTTCCTTCACCTTTTCATTCAAAAGTAAGTGTAATAATTTTTCCTGACCGTTTAATTTTTAAAATGTAACTGTTATACTTTTGAAATGTTAGCTCTTATTTGATTTTTTTACAAGTTTTTAGCATAAATAAATATTATTCAGTTTTTTTTTTTTATGAAGTCCATTCCACTGTTATATTTTTCAATGACAGTCTGCCCGGGCAACGCCGGACGGGTCAGCTAGTTCTTTGAAAATGATATACTTAACTACTAAAGTTTGAAACCTTCTCCGTAACTAATTATGCATCTATCATAATTTTCTCAATTTTATAACTAATTAGTAGTTATTGCATCAATTTTAATATTGATTTTATGTAATATTAAAATTTAATACTAACCACTTGCGTTCGAAATACGTGCCATGCAATTCGGGATGTTTTTGTAAAATAGTTGCATAATTTATAAGCCTCGTACCACTATTTTTAATATCAATCTTCGTCTGATTTGATGGCAGCAATTCTGCGATTAAACTAATATGAACATTACTAATGAAAATAAAAACGAGACTTGGCGGCTATACAACTAATTCTCAAAAACATCGCGACGTGAGTAGCACGTCTTTCCAGCGCAACCGATTAAAACTAAAAATTGAAAGAAATAATCTAATAAAGTTAAATAACAATTTAACGTTTGCAGTTTATTTATAAACTATAGTGTTTACCTAAAATTTGTATCAAAAGATATTCTTAAAAAAATATATATATAATTTTTTTTTTTTTACAGTACATATATATACTTATATATGGTCACCTTAGTAAAATCTCTAGAGTTGACCTAATAAAGGTTTGATTATACGAAATTAATGACATATAAATACCGGGTGCGTCATATATTCGTGCAAATTTTAAAAAATCATAATAAAAGAAGTAATGCTTGGAAAAAAATTAGGTTTGCGCGAATATGATCAGAGGGACATTAGATTTTTTTTTTTTCATGCATTAAAAAAATGATTCCAAAAGTAACCGAAAGAGGGCGCTCACACGTCATACTGAGGCGTTTTATGCAAATCAGGCAGCGATAAATCACCTGGCTGAAATGGATTCGTCATTTGATCTCGGCAGTATGCTATCCTTACCTGATTGAACGTTGGTGGTTAAACTTTTCTACAAGAATGGTGAATCCACAACTATTGCATTGCGAAAGTTTCGCACGGAGAAAGGACTGAAGGCGCAAAAAAGCCATATTTCATTGAATGGGTTACTGAATTTAGTACGACGTTTTGAGTAAACGAGGAGTTAGGAGGTTCGTCCTCGAAGTGTTTGCCCATTTTGCTTAAAACGTCTTAGTATGACGTGTGAGCGGGAGCGCCCTCTTTCGATTGCTTTTGGAATCAATTTTTATACATGAGAAAAAATCCAATCTCGCTCTGATCATATTTATGCATAGCTATTTTTTTTTCAAGCCTTACTTCTTTTATTGTGATTTTAAGTTTGCACGAATTTATGATGCACCCTGTACTTCAACCACTAACTTGCACCCAATACTAGAGAAATGCAATCTCTCATTCTTAAATTAAACAAAAATGTCTTGAATGAAATGTGCATTTAAATTATTCAAACCAGTTTAACTGTAATAACATATACAGGGTGTAACTAAATTGATGGTCAGAAATGTAACGGGTGGTAGTACATGTCAAGACAAGCAAATTTTGTATAACAAGAATCGCATTCCACTTATTAAATGAATAATACAGGGTGTCTCACACCAAGCCCAATCCACATTTTCGTTCATATCTGCAACAATAATGAAAATATTTTAGAGATATCTTTAACACTTTACTTGCTATGAAACATGACAAAAACACATAAAATAATAAAAAGCGGCAATCCTCCATGTCCAAGTAACACTGAGAATACGCTTCAAAACTCGGGAGGTAACTGACGATGCATACGATGTCACTGATCGAATTACATTGAAATTCCAACAATTCCGTTGATGTTGCGTCATTTTACAGAAGATAGAGTTGTTTTGTTGAAGATTTCGCTAAAATATTTTCATTAGTGTTAGTTATGAACGAAAATGTGGATTGAGCTTGGTGTGAGGAAATAAGTGGATTGCGACCCTGGTTTCCGATACAAAATTTGCTTGTCTTGGCATGTATTATTAAACCTTACATTTCTGACCATCGATTCAGTTACACCCTATATATATATATATATATATATATATATAATCGAATGATCGATACGAGAGATGTTTTGTCGAAGTGATAATTATGAGAGTGTCGGTGACGTGATGAAAGTAGAGGGTGTGCCGGTGTAGTGTGGCTTGAGTTTGCTTCCTTTCGCTGTGTGTGTTTCATTCATTTCCAGTCTACACTTGCCAGGTATGGAGAGTGTTGCATGCGTAAAACTAGATAAACCCAGCAGTGCATGTTTCAAGCCATGCCACCTGACACAGATCGTTTTATTCTATCTCTGTTGGTTTTTCATTATTGCTGTAATTTATTGTGTTGTATAGTTTTGTGTTATAGTTGTCGAAGTGATAATTATGAGAGTGTCGGTGACGTGATGAAAGTAGAGGGTGTGTCGGTGTAGTGTGGCTTGAGTTTGCTTCCTTTCGCTGTGTGTGTTTCATTCATTTCCAGTCTACACTTGTCAGGTATGGAGAGTGTTGCATGCGTAAAACTAGATAAACCCAGCAGTGCATGTTTCAAGCCATGCCACCTGACACAGATCGTTTTATTCTATCTCTGTTGGTTTTTCATTATTGCTGTAATTTATTGTGTTGTATAGTTTTGTGTTATAGTAGTTTGTTGTGCTTTCTAGTTGCCTGTTTAAATAGCTTGTTTAGTTTTCGTGGTTTGTATTTACGTGGTTTATACATTTTAGATGGTTTTCGTAGTATTGGTCGTTTTATTCTATCTCTGTTGGTCTTTTCATTATTGCTGTAATTTGTTGTGTTATACAGTTTTGTGTTAAAGTAGTTCGTTGTGATTTCTAGTTTCGTGTTTTAGTTTTCTTGTTTTGTATTTATGTGGTTTATAGATTTTAGTTTGCTTTTGTGATATTGGTTCTGCAAGTGTTTCATCACTGGAGTTTATTATTATTATATATATAAATTTCTTTTCAGATGCGAGATACTGAGACAATCTTTAGCCGCTCAACCTCTGGATCTACAAAACTCAACTATATCTCTATCTTCACAGATTTCAACACTTTCTCCCTGATAACCTGAACAGAAATGAAATGGAAAAAAAAAATTCTCAAGCTTATGAATGTACTCCAAAATAACCTTTATCGTCAGAGGATATTTTGTTGTTGTTTGTTTCGTTTGCATAAATTAAGGGTTTTGAAGGGATTTTTATGCTTTTTCATTTTATGAAAAAATATTTGTATTGATGTTTAGGCTGTTGGTAAGTGAGAACTCAAATTCCCGTCGCTAATGTTAAACCTATGGGCGTGTAAATGCATTCGTAATTTTTAAACCTCTCTTCAGGGGATTAATATTTTTAACTTCTTTTTTTCTCTGTACTGTTCTTAAAGGGTGTCTCTTTATTTGTTAGTTGTCAAAATAATTCTAAAATATTTACTTAAATTTATGTGAAATATTAAACTTTTACTCAGTTTCGCGGAGATTATAACACATACAATTATAAATTAAGCCTATATTTTAGAAATACTTTGACAAAAAGAAAAAAAAAAGACATCTTTTAAGAACAGTACACAAACAAAAAGTTTTAAATATTCATTTCCGGAGAAGATATTTTTAAAATACTAATGCATTACACTCCCATAGGTTTTACATTAGCGAAGGGAATTTGAAATCTTACTGACCAACAGCCTTAATGCAATTTTTGCTAAATAAAACTGAGAAATTTAACCCTTTGCACTCAGAATTATTTTTTCAATGCTGTTGTCAATAACTCTTATTTTATGTGTATTTGAAATGTACTTCAAAAAACATTTCCTTCATCGATACTTAATTTAAACAACTTTTGTTACAAAAAATTGAACAATTTCAATACATTATTTTTATAGACTTTTTACTTTTGTAATTTTTTAGCAATTTTTCTTGGCATTGTAATTTTTAATTTTCTAACTACACTCGACATAGAAATTTATGTGATAAAAACCGATGACGAATTGCACTCCACAAAGGAGTGTCAAACGATTCATATGAGCAATGTACAATGCATGATTTTTTTAACACTCTCTAGATCTCCTTTGACCCTTTATTACAGCGCCTAGAATACATAGTGTGGAAACCGGCTATCCCAGTAATGCTTTAAAAAAGTGCTAAAAAATTGTAGCCGATAAATGTGCAATGATGCTGTACGATAACATGGTGATCGCAGCGACATCTGCTAGCTCCTTTCAACGTAAACATTGTATTGTAAATATCATATTTAGTAAATCTCATATGTATTTTGAACAGTCATAAGTTGATAATCAAGCAATGACATAAAATAAGTTGCAGAATAGCTTTTAAGAGGATAACTATGTATCATCATTGCTAAATTGCTTCAGTAATGAAAAGGAAAAAAAGAATTTGGTTTTTCAAAAAAGTGAAAATAAATATCCGGACAGCTTTGGCCTATTACTCAAAAAAAAAAAAAAATAAATAAATAAATAAATAAAAAAGATAAAAATATAAGGAAATTTTTATTCAAAGAAATTTCTGAATCACTAATGCACGTAAATATATGAATTAGTTCCTTTGTATGCATACATCAAATTGATTATTATTACTTGTAATTTATCAAACAAATGCTACTCTTGAATGTATTTTAAAAGTTGCATTTTATTATTATTTATCATTGCACATAGAGAAAATTGAAAGATATGTGTTAAATTACATTAATGAAAAAAGAGCGCCAAAAAAAAAAAAAAAAAAAGAAGAAGAAGAAGAAGAAAAAAAGAAACAAGCAATTTTAAATATTAAAATTACATCGGAACAATCACTTTATTGATATGATAAAGTTATGTTAGCTTTAAATGTTTGTAAAATATTTTTGTACATTTTAATTATTTGTGCATTTAAATGACAGGTCATTGTTTACTCAAATATAGTCTTATGGTGATTGTGTTAGTTTATATGTAAAATATTAAGTTTGAATCAGCCACTCTCGTGGTTATTGGAGATATTTTGAAGAGTTACAAAACCATAAAGATTCATTGTAATACAGGTTAAATATATATATATATATATATATATATATATATATTACACTTTGTGTGAGTAAGTTTGGCAAAAATAAATCTTTCCTATTTGCATTTTTACTGTCATAAAATTAAAAAAAAATACCCAAACTGTAGCCATTCATAGTAGGTTCTTATTAACCCCTTAAGCATCATATTCAACTTAGTGATAGTATGCTGAATACCAGATATTGGGTTGTTCGAAAAGTTCCTTCCGTTTGGGAAAACCAATTCGCACCGTTAAATTCCGCCCGTCAATTATTATACATTAGATATCGGAATTAATGTCTAATAACTGAATGATAGAATTTTCCGGTGCGAATTGGTTAGAACATTGCAATCTGGACTTAAAATGAGGACGTACGCACATACGTCCTGGTATAACAAATGAAGAGTTCGACGTACGCAGGTACGTCGTGGTGCTTAAGGGGTTAATGTGGTGTATATATCAGAGTAAGGGTACATGAACATATGGAGCAAATGGACCAGTAATGAACGTCTTTAAGGAATTTTTTTATATATAATTTAAGTATTTAAAATACTTACCATTGGCCCAGACGTGGTTTTCTCAATTTGATTCTTATACAATGTTTATGTTGAAAACAGCTAGCAGATGTCGCTGCAATCAACCTCTTATCGTTCAGCATCGTTGTACATTTATCGTATTAAATTTTTTAGTACTATTTTGTAGCCTGTTTCCACACTACTTATTCTAGGCGCTGTACCTTTATGTATCAAACTAGGAATTAATGAAAATTCCGCCTTTCAAAGCATTTGTCCTGAATGTTTAAAATATATGTTAGTATATTTCTGAAAATCATTAAACAAATTTTAGAAATGTTTCATTTTTTTAAATGTAATTAACTAAATCAGTATTTACAGTGATTTTGTAGACTATTTACAACTCTACCCAAATCATTTCTTCAGGATAATGTTTTTAGAAAATTATAGAATTAGGAAATATACAAAAGTAATGGCCTTACATATAAACACTGAATTTTTTCAGAAACGAAACTTTCAACTGAATTTCTTTCAACATAAAAAGAAAAGATGAGCAGTTACAATTTGAAAAATAAAATATCCATTTAAAAATATTTTTGCTTCGTACAGAGCATAATCCTTTTGGAAGATGATAAAGTAAAGTATCTAGGACTCATGTTAACTTGCATTACTGACAATAGATGTATTAAATGAATTTTATAACAATTTTCTTTTAATGGTACTTCAAAATACCGTCGTTAGATAAAGGGTTAAGAATTACTTTATTTTTCACATGCAAACGAGAACAATAATGAAATTTTGTATCACATATCACATTAAAAGTTTGAAAAATGTTTTATAATGAATGAGTTTTGCACGTTTTTCGTTCTTTTTGACATTTTATATTTTTACTGACATACATTCAGGAATACATACCTTAATAAGTTTCATACGTTCTAGGCGGCAAAAAAATCGACATATTTTGAAATTTATTTTTAGGAAGGGAGTAAAATTAATTGAAAAACTAATAATTCCACGTTGTTTTTTATTTCTTCAAGTATTTTCTCCGGCTCGACGGACCATTTTTCTCCCCGCCCGGTTTGGCCTTGACCTTGCTTCAAGTATTTAAAATTTTTTTATAGTTATTAAATTTGGTCGCATATTACCTTGGAAACCTGCAGCTGCGTTGACCTGTAAAAGAAAACCGGACTCGGTGGGCAGCATCCTAACTTCCTGTAGAAACAAAAAAAATATTAAAATCTCAATTTCTTCTTGTAAAATAAGGTTGTAGCTAAGAGCCATCGGCTCAAATTTTCAAATTTTTGAAAAATAAGAAAATTGCGCTATTTTGAAAAAAAAAAATTCGTCTAAAATTCGACTTTTAAACTTATTGCTAAAATATTAAAAAAAAAAAAAATAAGATTTTCAAAAAATGGCTCGATGGCCCTTAGACAATTTAATTATGCGCAAATTTTATCAATGTTAAAAATTGTCCAAGTTATCACGCTGCCCATGTTGAAAAATGTAGTTTCCAGAAAATCGCGTTTAAAGTTTTAGAAGGAAAAATATACTGATAATTTTTTCCACTTACAATTAATTTGCTTCTCCTGCGCAATAATGTGGACCCTCCTGTGCCTTAACCTGCTCATTTAAAATGTTTTTTTACATACCTGCTAATCTTTAGTAGAATCTTTTATGCGAAGTCGGTTTTATCGATCGTGCGCGCTCTCACATTTTTGCTCATATCTTTCTTAATAATTGAGATATCACTTTAAATCTTTTCGCCCATAATTCTACACACTATAAGGATATAATTTCCTTCAAAAAATCGATTTTTTGAAAGTTGAGAATGTGTGTAACTGCTTAATATGAATACATGTTTTGCTAAATAATATAGGAATTTTTAATATATCCAATCTGCAATATATTTTTTAACTATCTTCAGCATTTATTGAATTGTGAAACGGAAAAATCTATGTAGGATTGACTTCCAAATCTTTTTAACTTAAAAATCCAAATTGTTTCATAACAATGAATTAAGCTTACCTTTACTACTAAATTTTAGAACTGTAAAGAATATGTCGAGGAGATGCGTTTGATAGAAAGTAAAATGCGAAAAATCCTCTTTGCATATTCTGATCAAACAATTGCTGCAAATATTTTCAGAAATTTGCCAGACCATTTCCGACCTTAACACTTTGGCTGTAGCATGATCCAATGGCAGTCAAATGTTATTTTCCCCCACAACGTAGTTATACCGCCAGCGGTCATTAAAAACCTTTCCTGCCTGACCGACTGACTTCTTATTGTCAATAATTTGGTAGTAAACAGATAACAATAACAGATCTAAACAAGGCATCGGAGAATTGAAGACTGAGGCACCAGCAAGAAGCTATGATTGAGCGAAACATTAAAAATTGGATGAAATTGATGTACTACAACAAATAATAAAACATACAAAACAACATACAGCAAAGGATAATACGGAAGCTAACCAGTACAAAAAAACATTTAGAGCAACAACTAAGAAGAAAATGGCTGAGAGAGCAAAAGAAGTCAATGAAGGAAAACAAGTAGAGCCCAAAAACACAGGAGGAGAAGTAGTTCTTTCGAAGGAGACTGCCATACCTGAAAACCTAGAATACCGAAAACACAGATCAGTCAGAAACAGTACAGATTCAATTGGATACATAGCGGAAAGACTGGTCGCCTTATACTAACGATAGACCGAGAGTGACAGATGAGAAATAGAGTCCCTGGTACCCCGATGTCTGCTCGAAGAATAAAGCTTTTAGCAAAGTTTGCCAGAGAAAAGGAAGAGATGGCTAAAAGCACGACACCAGAAGTTGCTCTCTCCATAAAAGAATATTTAAGCGATCCAACGCCAGAAACACTTGAAGAGGAAACCGTCTCAAACGATGACAATGAAGGAAAGCAAGGAAAGCAAGCAGAGCCCAAAAACACAGGAGAAGTAGTTAATTGGAAGGAGACTGTCATACCTGAAAAAATAGAAAACGCAGATCTGTCAGAAACAGTACAAGTTCAAACGAGAAGTGACGTTTTGACGGAAGATAGAAGGAGGGATTCATAGACGCCTTCAACATACAAAGAACACAAGTACCTATATGTCAGAGGATTCGATAAACCAGGAGTTGACAAACGGAGTCAAACATGGTTACCCTCATCTGCTGCTCAACGATAAAGGCTATTCAGCAAAGAGGAAGAGATGGATAAAAGCACAACAGGAGAAGATCCTCTCATAATTGGAGAAGCATTAGGTGGCTCGATGCTGGGTTTAAAACAGAAACATATGAAGAGGAAACCGGCTCAAACGATGACAATGAAGAAAAAATAAAACAACGCTTGGCATACCTAAAGGAAACAAATAAGAGAATTGCTCTATAACCAGAATTAGTCAACTATCATAATCGGAAAGAAAAAACAAAAGATAAAGCCATGATGATCCAAATTCCCATAATAGAGTGAAATTTGCAGCAAGAGGATACAAGAGTATGAGGAATATTTAAGTTATTTGAAGAATTGGTGAGATCATCGGCAGAAAAAAAAATCAAAATAACAACTCAGGAAGAGAAGATAAAAACTCTGGGTGAAAAACTGCTGGAAAAAGAACGCAAAGTCACAATGAAAGGCGACTTGGCTAAATACAAAGAATAACTTGAATCCCTAATTGAGGAAAGAGCTGAACAGAACCAATAGATCAGCTAAATCAACAACTTATCATTCAGCAAGATAAGTCCTTAACTCTGCAAGATGAAGTTAAAAAGTATAAACTACAAATTAAACAACTAGAAATACAAATAGAGGAATTCAATGATCCTACGACATGATATAATATGCTGGACTCACTAATTAAAAAGAATATTGACAAACAAAATTTAATTATTTCGGACATCGAGCAGCTACTAACTAAACAACAACAACCATCATCCCAAATACTACAAATTAGAAACCATGTTCCCGAAATCCCAATATAAGAAACTCTCCAGTGGCTTCACAATTCAGCAGTTGAACTACCAGATTTCTATTCCTGCTGAAAAAACCATCCTGCAATTAAAAATTGAAATTAGCCAATAACGTAGACATAGAAAAACTTCCATACAGAATTCAAAACTGGGAGAAAAAATCTCAATTGAAATCCCAAAAAGAAAATTGATATTATTCCAAATTCCTAACTATACAACAGAGATAAATTTGAAAACAATTCTACAGCAGAAAATACCACAAATAACAGAACTAAACTTTTTAAAGAAAATTGCAAAAGGTAATTTCTACAATCAGATAATTGATATTGACATTTCCTGGGTGAATAAACTCCTTAAACTGTGAAGAATATTACTGTCAATTTAGATATAGCTTAGTTAAATTCTACATCCCTCTAAAAAGATGTTCCAGATGCCAGCATTATGGCCTCCTTGCTGGCTCGTCACATAATCCCATCAGATGCCTTTTGTACTGGAACGCATTGACTTTAGAACTTGTAAATTACAACATAATTTAGACTGCTTTAATTGCATCAACTGCATCAAAAACAACAAATTACATTTTTCAGATTTAGATTTTATCCCTCTTGCAACAAACCACAAAGCTTCAAGTGCCTCATGGGAAATATATCTCTACGAAATTTCAAATCTAAGAGGTGGTTCTCTTAGACAAAACTTTTCATCAGAAGCACAGTCAATTGTAACCCAAATTGACATTAAAAAGTTGTACAGAATCTTTCAACATTGATAAAATTAGTTCTGGACTTTTATTTTCAAAGGACAATCTCATTGATGGGACATTTTATCTTTTGAACATTAACCAAGTACAGGGTGTTTCTAAATAAATATCTGGGTTTTAACGCTTTGTAGTATCTATTATAAAAAACTTAAAATTATACTTAATACATAAAATGAAAGAGCAACTCAAACAGTTTTATCTACAAGCTTACAAGTGTTCAATGTGAACACCTTTCGTCACACGGCACACATCAATTCGATAGCTCAGTTCTTCGTAAACGCCACTCTACGCTCACCCGATCTGACGCCATGTTCTACCTGTTGGGGTTCATAAAGGATCGAGTGTATGTGCCTCCACTACCAGCTGACCTACCCAACCTAAGAAACAGGATTGAGGCAGCTGTTGCAACAATTACCCCACAAACACTAATTAACGTTTGGGAAGAACTGAGCTATCGACTTCATGTGTGATGTGTGCTGTGTGACGAAAGGTGTTCACATTGAACACTTGTAAGCTTGTAGGTAAAACTGAGTTGTTCTTTCGTTTTATGTATTAATTATAATTTTAAGTTTTATGTAATAAATACTACCAAGTGTTAAAACCCCGATATTCATTTAGAAACACCCTCTATTATGTTGGACTCTAAAACTTATTAATTTACATTTTAATGAGTAAAACTGATTCAAATTTACACAGTAATGTTATTTAATCATTTATTTAATTTAGTAACTGTGTAAACTGAAAATGGATTATACTCTTTAAATTTAAGTAAAATGTCCTACTTAAAACAGTTAAATTTAAGCCCTTGTAAATATTTACACTTAATTAAAATTAGGTATTTCAAATCCTTATTTTAAAATAAGTATTTTGGAATTTAAATAGGATTATTTTAATATTTAACTTGAGTATATTTTCTCCAGCTGAGCAATTATTCAGTATATTACGTCATAGTCTGACTGGCAAGTGGTATTGATTTTTTTAGATTATTTTTTTGAAAAATTGTTAATTACTCAAAGTTGCTTAAATTTAGTGGAGCTTAGTCAGTTTCAAATATTTTTAATTTAGTATATAAATCCGATTTTAGTTAATGGATAAGAAGCTTATCTAACAAATTAGCTCAGTTGGTATGACAAGCTACGGCTGCCGAAGGCCGTCGTTCTTCACAAATCCAGATTCTCTTGAATCCATACGAGGACGCGACCAGAGAGGGCCGGTTCCCCTGGTGCACCTCCACAGGTGGAGCTTTTCGGCTGGGGGGAGAGACGGGGGGGGGGGGTCAAAGTGTTCTGCTACTTAAATATTACAGTATTTAACCGAGATATTGTATGTATTTAATCAAGAAGATTAACATTGTAACAATGCCACTTTAAGACAATTGCTTCATTTTACAGAACTCATCAAAAATAAGTGACAGTTTCGCCTGAATGCCGGCAGCCTAATGTGATTTTTTGTACTTTTTCTTTTTTATGTGTCTCCAATAAATTTTCGTCGGCGGTCAGCAGACCAAACACTAACCTCTCGTGCTCTTCTGAAGCCATGGCGGGGACTGCAGGAGGAGTTTTCCTTCCCCAACTTGTTTTCTTACTCCAGTCTTGTGGCTGTGGCCCAGGGTTGGGTTTCTTCCGGAAGAAACTAGTTTCTTACAGGACAGTGGAAGAAACTGGAAAAAAACGGAAGAAACTGGAAGAAATGGAAGAAACCAACAGAAAACTAAACAGGTGCTCAAAATTAAAGTTTATTAACTATATAAAAGAGTTAAATTCAAAACCTAATTATATTAAATTGGAAACTTTAATATTAAAAATATTATTTATGGAAAAATAAGTTATTTTTTAATAACAAACTTCAGGTTCAGCAGGTATTTACAGGTTATGTTTTTTACAACTTTAGATGTAGGGAGGAGGGTTATTTTTTCATTGTTTATGTATTTATGTAAAAAAACTACCTACCAATTCTTTATTTATCATATAAAAATGCAATATTTTAAAAACAATTTGTAATTGATTTTGTATATTTTGTTTAAATGTATTTGCTACATTTCCGTTAGTTATACCAACACCATTGTCGTCTCCAAACGTAAATCGTTACAAGCGTAAAAAAAGCACAAAATGGAATTCATGTGAAATGATTAGTTTGAAAAAAACGTTGTTGGCACAAAATTGAGCAATTAAAAATATAACATTTGAAAATTACAGACTTTCATGAACTATTTTATTAAATCAATACAAATATTGACTTAAAATAATAAAATAAAACTCAATTTATGGCTAATGGCATTAACTACAGGCATGGAATTGTAAATGTCTCTTAGCATTGCAGTAATCATTTGACTTTTTGAATAAATACTTTTTTTTTAAATAAAAGTCTTTATTTATGTATCCAAAGTCCTGAAACAGTTTTATTGCAGCTTCCTCATCACCTGATAACTGCCAAATGATAAAATCCATATCCGTTTCAACAATAAATGTAAGTTACAACTTAATATTAAATATTTTCTATTTGAAAAATAGCAAATTAAGACGTTTTGTGAGGTTACGATTAAGTAATGATAATTTAAAAGATTCACGTTCAATTAACAGCAAATCACAATGTTTGGCACGGTTTGCAATAAAAATCCATTGCACGTTCAGGGTTGAAATAAATGGCACATTAGCATACATTTTAGCATGGTGTTAGTATAACGGAAAAGTACCATTTATTTTATTCAGGTACGCAATGATTGGAAAGCTTTAGACAGGTGTGTGATCTTGGCTAAAAAACTGGTGTAATTATCAATTTATCATGTATAGTTAAATTTTTAAAGGTCTCATTAAATTTACTTAAGGTTATCTACTAGAAAAATGCATTTATTTTTATTGTATGTTACAAAGTTTCAACTTATATGATAAATTCCAAAAGAAAAACAGTTTCTTCCATTTCTTCCACTTGGAAGAAACCTATTTCTTCCGGCCGGTTTTTTCCATGGTTTTTTCCGCGGTTTTTTCCACCTTGGAAGAAACTTGCCAACCCTGCTGTGGCCTAGCTACTAGTAGATTTGTGTCTTACCCCCACTATTGCACTGAAACACAAAAGCTTTGCTGGGTTTCCTGGGGTGGTCTTCCTTATTCCCCTGTCAATAATTTGGTGCTTAACCTTTTAAACACCACGACGTACCTGCGTACGTCATGAACTCGTCCATTTCTAATACCAGGACGTATGTGCGTACGTTCTCGTAATAAGTCCAGACTGCAATATTCAAAGTATTTGTTTTTTGCGTTGCTAATTGCTATTGTGATTGGTTTTGTACGGACTTTATAAAAATTATCGTTTTCGCCCCCAATAGATGGCGTGTATAGAAAAAACTCATTAATTTTCCCGCTGATTTGTTTCTTTATTCGTTGTTCATTTGTTTATGTGTTGGTCATTCTGTTCATTGTTTTATAAATTGTTGTGTTTCGCAATCTGTTTTGTGTTTTTTATAACTCTGATAGATAAAAATAATGCTATAAACTACTTCTGACAAAATTTAATAATCTGGTATTCAGCATACTACCCCTAAATTGAATATGGTGCTTAAGGGGTTACTGTGGGAGAAGTGCAGTCCTCTTAAGATACGTTCAGATCACATTATGCGACGAAATAACAACGAGAAGGTATGATGAGAAGTCAAATTATTTCTCCGGGTTTTCTTTTCCAAAGGCTGTAGGGTCAATTGTGAACTTAATACTCTTCAAAGATTTGGAAGCAAAGCGCACAAAATCAACAAAAGTCTTCCGCAGGGAAGGTGATAAACATTATTAGCCAAAGTCTTTCCAGCTCAGACGAGGAGACCAAGTCTGTAGAGCACAGATGTACTTCCCTGTACATTTTAAGATTAAAGAAAATAATGCAACTTTTAGTTGGAGCTTAACCCACTGGTAAGTGCGACAGATGTCGTGGTGAAAAATATGCTCGTGTCAGAATCTCCAGGAATTAACAGAACAAAACTCTCGCTGCCAGAGAACAGATCTCCCTCGCGACACGAGGCAGCGAAGAACAGAGGTTGTTGAAATTGACTTGAGGATGGTGTGCCGCACAGCACCTGGTTTTCAGACAAAAGGTGAGCTTGAGGGTTCCGCGCCAGAGACATGCTCTCTCAGGATAAGGGGCGCTGTGCCACTGCCAGAGGAAAATTTTCTCGCAACAAGGGGGATACCATACGAGGAAATGGGATTTGCTGTGGGTGTGAATTAGATTATCAGGTTGGAGATGTGTGCTAGGTGTAAGTGGATGTGTTTGAGTTTGATTAAAAGTGTGTGTCTTGAAAGAATATTTTGTAGCCAACCCTTAGGAGGAGTGGCTGCACGTTTAATGAGCCAGTGTGCAGTGAGTGTGCATTCGTGGTAGGCATGGGTGGGAGATTGCCGCACTAACATCTATTAGATCCTGCACACCCAAATTTGTGGAGATATGATTTAAAAGGGGCGTGGCCCGTTAAGAAGTTTACTGTATATGGTGTGAGGTGATACATGTTGACCGAGACTGTAGGGGGAGAAGGTCACACGTGTGCCTGCCGTTGTCAGGCAGTTCTCAGTACTCCTGCTATTCCAAGATGATCCTGGATTTCAGAACCCTCTTGATGAACGACTGGGCACTGGTATGGGATGATCAATGTTTTGTGATTTGCTTTGTGATTTTGCCTGCTGAGACGCGATCGAGATGCGTTCTGTACAGAAGACTTTTGAGTTTTAATATTTAGTACGAGTGTTTTGGTTGTTCTGGGTGCGTTGATGGCCAGCAGTCCAGATAGGATATCGCTGAATATGAGGATATTTGCTCCAGGTTTGCCCACTAGCCATTCTAAGGCAAAGAAGATTGTGAATAGCTCTGCCTCAAAGACAAAATTGTTATCTCCGAGCTTGCAGGCCCACTGGTGAGTTACCGCGCCTCCTTCCGTCACGCAGGCTTTCGTCACGCCGGTATCAGTGTGGGACCCATCAGTGAAGATGGTGGGACAGGTCGCAGAGGCGTAGCTGCTATGTTGTGTGCTAACTTAAAAGTGCGATATCTCTTCCGCAGGGTGGATCTGCCAGCCGTGGACTTTGTGTTCAATAGTGTTGGGGAAGAAGGTTTTGGATATATGGTCCTGGCGAAATTGTAGAAAGAATGCTTTGTTGAATTCGTATCTCTTATTGCTATGGGTGGAATGCCGGTAAGTGCTGTTAATGCATCAGTAGACATTTTTCGGTACCCGCGTTAAAGTTGAGTAAGACACTTTGAAATGAAATTAATTTTGCGAATGCCACTTTTGTAACTTTACCTCCCAGATGCATGCCCATATGTTATAATGTGTTTTGCTATTGTTATATAGCATGTTTTTAAAAGATTACTGCTTACACCCCTGAATTTGGATGTTAATTAAAGCGAGTTGTGCTGATAAGACATGAGTTTTAATCTTAAGTAATTTATATGTAGTATCGAGTTAAGGTGGTTCGCAAATGACCTGCTCAACAACGTGAAACTTTGATACATTTTTATAACCAAGGCATAAAATTAGCAGGCCTGACTATTGAAGCGATTTGGAATCAAAATTAGTTTTCCATTTTTGATAAATAAATTACTTATCGAATTATAAGCGATTCGTGTCACGCGACGGCACATTTTCCTCGTTTCTCGCACTGTTGCTCCGGAATTTTGGTTCAAAACAGTATTTTGTATATATTGACAATATTTTCTAAAAATATTGCCTTTATCTAAAAATTAAAAACTATTAGATTTCATAGTTTCTGAATGCCAATTTTATGTTTTTTTGAACAAAGGTGAATTAAAAAATGCATCAGAAAGTAGCTCGTTTGGATTTGAGAACAACCTTAATGTTGGATTCATTGTTATGCCTAGAATTTTGAGTTGTTGTACATGATGTATGCCAACGCCGTGAATCATGATTACTGGTGATCTGTCGGGATCTAGACGGCGGCATGGCTTATTGAAGACCAGCGCTTGGGACTTCCTGGGTGATAGTGTGAGGGGTAGTGTGTTCAGAAGTTGGCAGAAGATGCGTATTGCTGTGGCAAATGCTTCCTCCAGATGACGGTGAGCGCGACTTGGGATAATGAAGCTAAAGTCATCATCCAAAGGAATAAAAAGGGTGTATCCCAGTCGGTTCAGGTCTTTTAGCAGTACATTTGCTACCAAAAGACAAAGGATTGGCCCACGACAGAAGCCCTGTGGGAAGCCCTTTTTCAGAAGGTGGGATGAGGTGACAGCGTGAGGACACCCCTTTGAGACAGATACGAGCTCATGAGCCCAGCTATGTTCCCGGGACAGTTAAGTGCTTCTAGTTGTGCGAAAATGTCGTGCCAGTCTACGTTGTCGAAAGGCTCTTGAATGTCGAGTGAGACTAGTGAAGTACAGTTTCCTCGTGCTATGCTATCGGCCAGGGCCTGACTAATACAGGGCATATGGATCCCCATGGTATTAATCAAGATTTTTGTGAAGAAGATGCCAAATGGTTAAAATTGGCCAAAAGTGACCAAAAATATTTTCAATGATTTAGGAAGGGTGTGCAGTCCTCTTCCAACATCCCATGCACACATCCCTCAAAGAAAGAAAAAAAAGAAAAGAAATGAGCTACATAGTGACAGAACTAATAATTAAAACTTTATTATAACAACTTAGTAGTCTATTCTTTTAAAGAGATATTCATTATTGACGTTTTTCTCTTAACGAGGCAAGTTAAAACCATTTATGATGACCAAAATGGGGCTTTTTTTTCTTTTAGACATCTTATGACATACGTAGCTAAGCAAAGGGAAAGTTTACAAACAAGTACTCACGCTAAATAATCCTTGTTTTCTACTAGTTTCCAATTAATTTTCTTACTAGTATTTTTCTTGCGATACCCTATATAAAGATGTGAATAGTAATTGGTACAAAATTTATGTATAAATACATTGGGTATGAAGTTTAGTACTACTCACTGAAGCTTAATTCAAGAACAATTTCTATTGATAGATAGAAAGGGGGTCTCCCCATAATGATGCTTGCCCCGGTGCCCTACATTCTCTAAGTCGGGCCCTGTTATTGGTGCAAGAGGTCATAATGACTTGCAAAACTTTCTCACATAATTTGCCATCTCTGAACCCGAATTACCTTGGATGTAGAAGATTATTAGATTCGAGATAATGAGAGAGCCGGAAAATTATGAGCTTCTCCTGCAATTTGCCTAATGTGGATAGCAGGCAGATTGAGCGGTACGATCTTGGTTCAGAGGGTGACTTACCTTGCTTTCGAAAATATACTACTTCACCTAGGTGATAAGCTTTCACAGCCTAAGAGGGACTGCTCAGACGAGGAGGCCAAGTCTGTAGAGCATATATGTCCCGCCCGGTACCTTTATTAAGGTTTTTAAAAAATAGTTTCAGCTGGAGCTGAGCCCGCCGGAAAACACGACAGGGGGCGGGTGAATTGCCTTGGGCCATTATTGCCCAAAATTCACAGAACAAATCCCTCGCTGCCGGAGAACAGATCTCCCTTGCGACACCGGGCAGTGAGGTACCGAGGTTCTTGAAATTGGTTTGAGAATGATGTGCCACACAGTACTTGGTTATCAGACAGCAGATGAGCTAGAGGGTTGCATGCCAGAAACATGCTCTCTCGCGACATGGGGTGCTGTGGCATCACCAGAGTAACACGATAATACTCGCGACAAGGGGCGATGCCATACGAGGGAATAGGAGTTGCTCTGGGTACAAACTATCTTGTGAGGTTGGAGATGTGTGCTAAGTATTGGTGGATGTGTTTGAGTTTGTTCAGAAGTGTGGGTCTAGTATGAATATTTTGTAGCCATCCCTTACGGGGAGTGGCTGGACGTTTAATGTGCCAGCGTGCAGTAAATGTGCATTCGTGGGTAGGAGATCCCACCTCACCACACTCACACCTATTAGATCCTGCACAACCAATTTGTGGAGGTATGATTTAAAGGGCCCGTGGCCCGTTAGGAAGCCTGTGGTGTATGGTGTGAGGTGATATATGTTAAGTGAGACTCTGGGGATTAGGTCAAACGTGTGCCTGCTGATATCAGCGAGTTCCCAGTACACCAGCCAATCCGAAATGATCCTGATTTCAGGACCCTCCTGATGAACGACTGGGGCACTAGGAGGTTGTGATCAATAGATGTATACTTGGTGGCTTGTTTTGCGAGTTAGTCTGTGTACTCGTTGCCAAAAGTGTCTTTGTGTGCTGAGACGTGGCCGAGATGTGTTCTGTACAAGAGACATTTGAGTTTTAATTTAATATTGAGTACAAGTGGGTTAGATGTTCTGGGTGTGTGGATGGCCTGCAGTCCAGACAGGCTATCACTGAAAATGGAGAGCTTTGCTCCAGATTGACCCTCTAGCCACTATAGGGCGGAGAATATTGCGAATAGCTCTACCTGGAAAACAGAATTGTTATCTCCGAGCCTACAGGCCCACTGATGAGTCATCGCGTCTCCTTCCGTGGCGCACAAGGCTGCTCCCACACCGGTATCTGTGCGGGACCCATCAGTGAAGATGATGAAACAGGTGGCAGGGGTGTAGCTATTAAGTTGTGTGTTCACGTGAAAGTGTGATGTCTCTTCCGCAGGGTGGATCTGCCAGACATGGACTTTGTGTTCAATGGTTATGTTGGGAAAGAGGGTATTGGATATGTGGTCCTGGCGAAGTTGTAGGATGGATGCTTTGTTGAATTCATATTTTAAAGTTATTGCTATGGGTGGAATGCCTGTGAGTATTGTAAGTGCATCAGTTGATATTGTACGGTACCTGTGTGGAAGTTGTAATAAGAATATCCTTTGGATTGAAGTTAATTTTGTGAGGGCCTATTTTGTAAGTTTACCCCCCCCCCCCAGATGCATGCCCCGTATGTTATAATGCGTTCTATTATTGTTAAGTACCAGGTTTTTAAAAGGCTATTGCTTACATCCCTAAATTTAGATCTTAATTTAAGTGAGTTGTGATGATAGGAGATGAGTTTCAATCTTAAGTAATTAATGTGTGGGATCCAGTTAATGTTAGAATCGATTGTTATACCTAGAATTTTGAGTTGTTGTACATGATGTATGCTAACGCCGTAAATCCTCATTACTGGTGGTCTGTCGGGATCTAGACGACGTGGCTTATTGAAGACCAGTGTCTGGGATTTCCTGAACGATAGTGTGTCCAGAAGCTGGCAGAAGATGCGTAGGGCTTCAGCAAATGCTTCCTCCAGATGACGGCAAGTGCGACCCGAGAAAATGAAGCTAAAGCAAAGGCATAAAGAGTATATCCCAAGTGGTTCAGTTCTTTTAGAAGTACATTTGCTACCAAAAACCAGGGGATTGGTCCAAGGCAGGAGCACTGAGGCCAATCCATCTGTAGCCGGTGGGAAGAGGTGCCAGCTCCCCAATTTATGAAGACACTCCTTTGAGACAGGTATGAGCTGATGACTCCAGCTATGTTCCTGAGACAGTGAAGTGCTTGTAGTTGTGCGAGTATGTCGTGCTATTCCACGTTGTCGAAAGCCCCTTGAATGTCGAGTGAGACCAGTGAAGTGTAGTTTCCTTTTGCTATGCTATCGGTGCAGGAAGTCATGATGGCATGCAAAGCTTTTTCACATGATCTGCCCTCTCTGAACCCGAATTGCCTTGGATGTAGAAGATTATTTGATTCGAGATAATGAGAGAGCCGAAAAACAATGAGCTTCTCTAACAATTTGCCTAATGTGGGTAGCAGGCAGATTGGGTGGTACGATTTCGGTTCAGAGGGCGACTTCCCTTGCTTTAGGAAATATACTACTTCTCCTTGTCTCAAAACTACAGGGAAGTAATTGTAATTTAGGCAAAGATTTGCCCAACGTATAAAGATTTGTGGAAAAATTTTGCGTGTTTAGTTTAAGAAATCTGAAATCTATGGAATCAGGGCCAGGTGCTTTTTTATCTTTTATATAGTGCTGTCTTTACTTCAGCATTCGTGAATGTTTTGTCTGGTGGAGCAGTAAATTGTATGTCTGTATTATCTGTTGTGGGATACGCCGAAGAGTTGTTGTGTTAGGTATTCTAAGTTATTTTGTCTTGATGTTGTGTTTGGAGGTTGTTCAAGCTTAATTTCATCTGGAGTAAAGTACTTGCCAGAAAAGAATTTTTGAGAGGCGCCGAATGAGTTATTATCACTGCTACAGAACCTTTCCCAAGCCTGCTTCCTTGGCATCAGGACATTGTGCTTGTGCTGGGCCGACAGCTTGGTCTGCTTGGTGGCCAGAATTTTTATGTCTGGAGATGAAGGATCATTCTGCCTTAGTGCTTTTAACTTGCAACAAAGGCCGGTAAGACGATTCCTCCCTGCGCTGAGCTCTGGGGTCCAGAATGAGAATGTTCGTGTCTTTTGGACTGCTTTCAGTCGAAAAGAGGCTTTCGCAGCCGTGGTGCATGGTTTCAATTAATTTTTTTGTAAAGTCGTTAATTTTGTCTGTGTTATCAATCTCAGCAAGCTGGTTAAGTAGGGTCTGTTTGTTTGATTTTATGATGTTGTTAAATTTGTGAAAATTGCCTCTGGTAGTATTAAAACGTTGAGTATAGAGTGGAGTGGTTTGATATGTGTAGCGAATGTACTTGTGATCGGAGCCAATGAACGTCTCGGAGACAAACCAGGTGGATATTTTGGGAAGTGTTTGTGAGTTTACCAAGGTGAGGTAGTGTGGAGTTAGCATTAAAGTCCCCGCCACAGATGAAAGCCTTCCTCTGAGTGATGAGATGTTCCCATTCATTAAGGGTGTCCTCAAAGTCAACGGAGGGAGCGGCTAAGTTGAGCCAATGGATATTTCTCCTTCCTTCGTCGTGACAGAAATGAACACACTGTTAGCGCCGGTGAAAAGACGAGTGATGACAAGATTAGTGTTCCAGACGACAACATGGGCTGAGTTGCATTTTGAAGGGAAGATCTTCCAGTTCTTTGAAAAAATTGAGAGAGTGCCATTTCTGTTGCAGTGGGCGTCCTGTAGCAGACCAATATCAATATCACTATCAATCATATATTGCTTAGCATTGCCATTCGCCGCAGTGCTATGATTTAGATTGATCTGTAGAAAAAGTGATAAACTTATTAAAGACCTTCCGCCATCAAGGACTCTCCTTTCTTGCAGCGCGACAAATGTTCCCAACATCAAAAAAGCAAAAAAAAGAGCTGTCGTCGTAGAATACAATTTGAACGGACCTTTAGTTTAAAAGTACATTTGACCACCAGCAGTGATTCAGCAGCTAACGTTCTAACAAAGTTACTTGAGACAGTGTGCATGAATTAAATATGGTTGTGTCTATGAAAAGTTTCTCTCAGTATATGCTAATACGGAAAATTGAGAACGAACTTATGCAAACAAAGCTACTTTCAATGATTCAAAATTTCATGAAAAATGTAGGTAAAACAAAACCATAAAGCAAAATTTTGTAAATAAAAGATAACAAAATTCCTCTTCAAAAACAAAAAATATACAAGACCAAAGAAATAAAATATTTATACACCTATGTACAGACATCGAAAAAAAAGTTATAGCCCCTAGTAATTCTCTTGGTGTATAAAAAAGACATAGGTACTAACTGACTGGAAATAATGCTTACTATAAAATGCTATTCTTAAATTTTGCCTCGGGGACTGTCTACATATTAAAAATTGCACAAACATTGTTTTTTCAAGTGGTAACACCCACTTTTAACACCATATTAGAGTTACTTGGATTAAGGCAACCCACAAAATGGTATATATTATATACTTTTTCTGGAATTTCACAGATTTACAATGAAAATGTGTCAGGTATTTATCAATAAATTTTGGAAAATAAAATTAAGATCTTACAAGCAAAGTACTGGAAATACTCAGTCACCAGTAAAATTATACAGGAATCTTAAACGTATAATAAACTTGTTTTATATGAAGGGAAATTATTACAAAATGTTTCTATATTTTTTTCTTATGGATCCTTTAATAGAAGATGATCCTATTAAACTATCGATTAGAAAAAATGTATACATCTCGGAAACTAATGATTTGAATGAACTTACACACTGATGGTAACTTAACTACACATTTTGCGTAAACTCACACACCCATGTTTTTGACTACTGTAGTTTGTTTTATGCAAAAGTAATAGGGATTTTTAAAAAATTCCAGATGCAAGACGATGTCTCAGAATGTCTTGAAAACAATTTCCATGATGATGGTTCTCAGAACATAGAAAATTCCCTCATGGATTCATTACATCCAACCGGAATCTGAAAATTCTATTTGAAGTCGACATGAACTCGATGCAGTAAATACTGCTATTACACACTAACAATTACGAAATTTAGTGCATAACTTGAAATATAAAATTTAGTGCATGTTTATCCAATGGAAACTGAGATACAGCTAAAAAATTCCTCTAACAAATACCATAGCAGTGCCCCTGTCGAGTAAACAAATCCAAAATTGAATCAATGTAATTTTTATTAAACATCTTACATTTGGTAAAATTCCATCGCATAGATGCCTGTCATGGAAATTGTAAAGAAATGTAGCATACTAACACCACTTGTTCTATATACTTCCAAACCTAATCAGCAAATTTCTGTCATCTAATAGAATATGAAGTTTGATGAAATTCCATGCATTAGTTTTGAGATAGAGTGCCCACAAAATCTGTGTCACATACAGACACATATTTTACAAAAAATAATCAAATCTTATTCAAGGCATCACAAAACGCATAATTCCATGAAAATACAGAAGTTAAAATTTTTCACAATTCCATATTATGCATATAGAAAAAAGTAAAACAGAAAAATAATGGACAGTTGTTATGTCAATCTAATCCTGTTGTAATAAGATATTTGCCAAATATCTTCAAAAATTCTTCCATAGCCTATTTTAATTATTATTAATGGATCCAGAATAATTACAATAGTTAAATTTCAGTAAATGCTACATTCACAGGGTTGCTACTTATATAGAAGGATTAAATTCCCTGACTTTTCCAGATGTATTTTAAGAAATTTCCAATCTAGTTGTGTAAAGAACTCTGTACATGCAGAGGATAAAATAAATTTTGTATTACTCGAAGATACTAAAATGTTCCAACTATAGATAATATTGATTGAAATTTTCCCTTATGCATCCCCTCAGGGAAAAACTTACTCCTAGGACAATAAGAATTGTGTTCCTTAATAATTTATGATAGTTAAAAACTTTCAAATAATGTTTTCTTCAAACTGAAAGGGGAGAAAAAGCAATAAAATATTTTTATACTGAACTTATATTTTTATATTGAACTTATTTTGTTATAAATTGTTACTTTAAAATAACAAATATGCAGCAAAATTTTAAAAAAAGTATATTCATGTGTTTAAAAATCTTAAACTGTGTGTGTGTGGGAGGGTGGTAAGAGTAGGAAGTGGATATTTTTAGGAGCAGGGTGATTTAAATGAAATTTCTAAAAGAAAAGAAAAACTAGAATCTGTGAAAACATAGAAGATTTTTCTCACCTATCATCCTACAAAGCTGAGACTAATTTTGGCGATTCTATGAAATTTTATTAAATTTCCTGACTTCACCAGATTTTGGATAAAATGTTAAAATTCCCTGGCCTATTAGGCTAATTTCCAAATTCCCTGACTTTTCCAGGTGATTTAGCAAACCTGTTCAATAAATTTAAATAAACTTGAATTTTTATTGTTTGGATAGCTACTTTTAATTTTTTAAACCTAAAAGTGTTTTTTTTCCCAAAAATTAAAAAGAACCGGAAATGGTTAACCCCTAACTGCTGTGACAAAAATTGTCAAATAGATACTATGAGAGGTCTCAGAGACTGCCTTATCAAAGGATGAATGAAAGGCTCAATTAATTCATAGGATACTGTTTCTGTATTAAACATTATGTACAGGACTATTATAATCTAGATTTATATATTCAGAAGTCTCTGTCGATAGTACTAGGATCCAAACAAAACAAAATTTCACTAGTATCTGTAATTAAAATTTAGATTACAAGTTAAACTGGGAAAAATGAAAAAAGCACGACGGAGATATTTTTTTATTTATTTATTTTTTATGGTAAGGAAAATGTTTTTTTCATTCTTTTCTTTTAATTACTTTTTTCTGTTTTCCTGCAGCTAAATACAACTATGAATGCGGCGCTCCCTATGGAATATTGGGAAGTGCCAATAAAGATTATCAGACATCTACATCACAGCTTCAATTTATTGAATAAATTGATGCAATTTTTGGAGATTGGTGGGAAGGGGAGGGCGTTGAGTAAGGAATGATCAAATAAAAGCGTAAAGATATCAAATTGGAAAATATATGGAGACAAATATAACAGAAGCGGGAAAAACGATTCAGTCCAAAGCATATATAAATAAATATTAAAAAAAAAAAAAAAAACTAGTTTCCAAAATGTCCGGATTTTGGAGAATTCCGAATTTTGGATGTCCGTATTTGAGACTTTGTACTGTATATATATGTGTGTGTGTGTGTGTTGTGTACCCCTTCCTTAATCTTTTCTTTTTGAAGTCCTTTAAAGCAATCTCGTGTTAAATACACACTTCCAGTTTGAAAGCTGGAACATAAATAGCCATTAGTGCAATTCAAATGATCATACAATGAAAACAGAAATTATTTTCAACAGCTAATTTTAGTATTTCATATAGAACAATAAAGAGTTTTGATATCAGATCATAATTGTCTATTTAAGAAGTTAGTTGAAATACCTTAGTTAAAAAAAGATACTAAATTACAGAGTTCTTCAATACCTGGTAAATAAGATTGTTATGCAGTTTTTAAAAGTTACCTCAAACATACATTGCAAATTTAAGTTTTAAAAATATATTTTACTTTATTTTGAACTTGAAATTAACTTACAAATTGTTTAAGAATTTTAACATTCCTATATATGAATAGAAATTATTTGGGATCTAAAATGTAAAAGTATTCATTATCTTGATCTATCTTGTATTTTCTACAAAGTAAAATGACATTAAATATGTAATATCTATATGTAATTTTACTAAGATGCTACCTTATCTAAAATTCACCATATTCATGATCAAAGTTTTTCTAATTTTTTTAAGATTATGCTACATCTATGAATATTATTCTTGCATGTTGTATTTCTTAACAAAAAGTTTTCATTAATCATATTCATATTGTAAATGATAAGATATAAAATGAGTTATAAATTAATGAAAGTATATTTATGTATATTTATGTTAATATTCTATATATAGTCTATGAAACAATATATGTTTTGTTTAGTTTAAATGTAATGAGCTTATGAGAAGTGTTATAGATATTCAGAAAAAAAAGTTCTATGCCTGTTTATGAATCTGTTAAGTTCATTCTTTAATGAAATGCATTACTATATATAATGTTTCTTAAGTTCAAAGTGTTTAATATTTATCACATGCAATATATTACGTTAAATTTATATCTGAAGTAGTATGAATTATGTTTCTTAATTTTGAACAAGCAACATTAATTATCCATGTTCTTGTCTAACACATTTACAGTCTTAAGTCAATAAAATACACAAGTATGCTTTTAAGTAATTTATTTTATGTCTAATAGCAACTCAGATTCAGTAAGTGATTAGAATAAGCAATAAAAAACACAACAAATGAAATTCATAAACTTTATATATACAAATCATTTTTACAGAAATGCGTTTGGAAAAAAAGTTTCATAGGCTATTTGACTAAAACAAAATATTACCATGATAGGTTTATAATATACTATTATATTTTGTGGAGCATGTATGTTGAAAACAAAATTAAACACATAATGGAAATATTTTCAAGCTGGGCTGACAACTACAAACAGTGTAACACAAATTTAGAATTAATATTAATAAATACACAAAATTTTGATTAAATACAAAGAGCTACTGTGCTTATCTTAAACAACAATGAAGTTATTTCTGCACAAAACTGCTAAAGTACTGAATGTAATATTTAGCTCATTTCTACACAACTTAGTCTTTTCTCACAATCTTAGCACTTTCATAAAGTCCTTATAAAAAAAACAATTTTTAAATAAAGAGGGCATATTAAGTATCACTAAAATTAAAAAACAGTGATGCTGGCCCCTTTGATATGAGATTGATTAGTGGGAAAACGTTTTATAGAAAAGTACTTTCATATAAATATAAGAAAACAACCAACAAAAGTCTCTATTAAGTGCAAGACATCAATTTCTTCAAAATTAATAGAAGTTTTAGTCATAGTCATAACATAAGTCACATAATATGATTTTGATAAAATAGAACAAAAAGAAACTGGTTCACTTAAGTCTTTTCTGAAAGTCTAATCTGTTTATGTACACTCTTGTTCATACATACATAGGCAAAGTATAACCAAAACACGTATCTATGATTTTTTATATTGTCAACACAACCAATTAAAATAAATACTGCAGAAAATTGTTTATAAAATGTTGATATGCAGAACACTGCATGTTAATGAGAAATTTTTAATACTATTTAAATAAATAAATAAAATATCTTAAATGCAAAACATCAACCTTTTTCTTCATGCAGTCAATACTAAAATAAATAATTTTCTTTCATATCTAAAGAACATTGATGTTTACTGATGTCTCTCACCTTTTGAATAAATCTATTAACCAGATATGAATTATGTGTATGCCACATGGGATATAGGAATGTGCTCATCACAGCAATCTTTTTATATTGTGCAAGGGGTTTCATTTATAAAATAAAAAGCAGTGATATAAGTACAGCATTTTGAAAACTTCTAGATCTTTTAAAATATTCATGAATACACTCTTCAGACGATTCAAAACACAAAAAATGTTACTGTGTTGTGTTATACAGTACTTATCTTACAAGGTCATACTATTAACTATACATTAAAAGACTTGAAATCTCAAAATTAAATTTTTTTTAAAAAGACGTATCTCTAAATGTTCAATTCATGGCATATTGATTTGAAATTAAGTGTTTATTTCAGTTAAAAATCAAACAGTTTACTAAAAATGAAATTTATCCAAATGTTGAGATTAATTTATATAATTTACCACAATTTCAATTAGAATTTCCAAATTCTAAAAAAACTATGCTTCTGTTCATAGTTTCATAATTTTTCTTATATTAAAATACTATTGCAATTAACTGAACCTCTCCAGGATCAGAAACACATGTATGCATTTTCACAAGGTACATACAATCCTTTTAAGTACCACTGTTTTCATATAATAATCTCTGCTTAAATTAATTGCAGAATTTCTGTGGTTACATAAGGTGAAAATTACTTCATTATTATACAGATATAGTGGAATTAAAATAATTTTGTATATGAGCCGCTGGTCCCAAATGAGTTAAAAGGTTCATTCCAAATAATTTAATTTGAACAATATTCACCTCTAATAAATATTAAAATTTGAATTTAATTTTTACAACAATTTTTTTCTGAAATTCTATTAAAAGAAGAAGGGGTGAAAAAATGTAATGGTTTTAAAAAAAGAGTAAAAACAAATAAAATTTCTTGAACATCTGAGATACTTCTTGAATTCTTAAGCTCTTTATTTAATTTTGTATCATTGGCACACATTATCACCAAACTTATCTTTGAAAACATGTACAGCCATGCATTTTTTTTTAACAGAAAACTCACCTAAGATTGCATTTAAAGCAATAAGAGTTTTCAAAACACAAAATGTTAATTACTTTGATTTTGAAAAATTGTTTGTGAATTCTTGATACATTTTTAATATTTACCATAATAATAAGCATTTGAAATACGTAAGGATAATAATAATAAAAAAAAACATTAAAATTTAATTTAGTTATATCATGCATACATTCTGGCAAAAAACTGAAGTAATATCATACCTCATCTATAAAGCTTAATTGCTTGAAAAAAAGCTTAATTGTTTAAACTTCATAAATTAAAAGGAAGAATTGGTCATGAAAGCTTAGATAAGAGATTTTTTAAAAATCAATGGCAACTAAGATTTTTAAATACAAATTTAACTTTTGAAATATAATATATAATTCAATAATTTAAAAAAAATGAATGCATAAGTCATGTTGTAAATTATATGTATTATACTTTTTTTTTCTTTTGGTCAAATTTGGATGCTTGTATTTTACTGAAACTTCACATATTAATTTGCAGGGTACTATGTATATGGAGTAAAATTACTTTCATAAAAATAGTGCACCTATAAAAATATTAATTTTCACAATCCAAGGAAAAAGAAGTTTTCAAGACAAAGCAAAGTTTATAATAACATTCACTTCCAAAAATACAATATATATTTCGAAGATAAGTACACACATTTATTTATCTCAGTATATAAAACCTGTTTTATTAACTCCTATAAATGGTGCAGTCAAATGCCCAACAAATGATTCATTCTTATTTTGCAGGCAATTTAGTTTATGAAAGTATTTTCAGTGGGAAAGTTTAATGCCTTCCATACCTACAGATATATTTTTAAATGTTTATTTATTAATAATTTGGTTATTTTTCCATAAAACAGGCACAAATATTGCCAATTGCAGATTTTTTTTTCTTTTTGGCAATTCTACATCATGTCATCCTTGGTTAGAAAATTCCAATGCAGTAGAGAAAATACAAACAGTTAAAAAAAAAAGCTTTTACTTATTTTAAATGCAAAAAGAGATATTTTTTTATGAGAAGTTATAACATAAACCATGAAAGTTTAGGTTAAAAATCAAAGAAGCATTTGTTATAGACATATACAGAAAATTAAAAAGAAAAAAATTGTGTTCCTCATTTTAAAAACTTTTTTTTTTTGCACAAGTTGCATTTAGCAGTCAAAATAATTTATCTGGAAAAAATATGGTTTGTTCCTCAACTGTAGACAATCCCATATATATATTTTTTTATTAAGTGCATTAGAAGCCTGGCAATATAACTCTTTTCAGATTTCATAAATCTATGTGAAGTATGATGGTAGAATTATTGTCAGTGTAAATTATGGCAATTGAAACAATATTTGATGATATATCACCAGTGTCTGGCTAATGGAAAGGTACTGATAATTTTAATTAAATATAATTAATATATAAAGGATGATATAATGAGTAATAGTATCAAAATGTTTTGTGATGAAACTAACTTTAATAAGATTCTATAGAACCATGAGTGATAAAAATATGCTGTTCTACAATATATGCAATACATTTTTTCATTCCAAAATTTACTTTGTAACACATGTAAAATAAATAGAATATTAGCAGAATTTTTATCTTCATATATTTTCTTAATAAGTCAAGACCATTCACTAACATAAAAAATTATAGTAAAAAATTAAATAATCCAATATCTTAACACTTAAAATACAAATAAAAAGTTATTTGCACAGGATTTGTACAAAAAATAACTTAATGAATCCACACACCATAATTTAAGTCCCATGACATTATTTTTCTACCCTAATGAGCATAAAGAAATACTAAGATCAAATAAATGCATATTTTTTTAAATAACTTTCAATAGATATTTTATTATAAAGCTATTCATTGTATTTTATTATAAAACTACTGTGCAGAGTAAACTGCAACCAAAACTTATTAATTTATCATACCTAACAATAGCATGGTTGTTTAAAGAGGATACATGATAATTAACTTATCTTTAGAATAAATTAAATTGCCTACAACTAATTAAAAACAATGTCAAAATATTTGAATTTAAGTGAAGGAAACCACAGAATACTAGAAGCTACAAAATACTACAGTTGCCTTATAACCAGTAATTATTTAGATAAATTCCCAATTTAACCCCTAATTACAGGTGTACAGTCATTATTTCCATTCCTATATTTTACAACAGCACAATGTTCCATAATTTATATTGATACTTAATTTTTTCCCCGTAATTTGATGCACACAAAAAATAAAGGTAACCAAACTGCCATTAAATTTTATGTATCAGTTAAAACTAATGATAATCTTAAAATATAAAAGCAGGTATAATGGCCACTCATCTGTGTTGCCTTTTATATATTAATCCATGTGATTTAGTAGTTTCAAATGTGTGTACATGTTAAAAATTATTTTTTTTTAAATAATTAAAAAAGTAAAGAAAAAATATATTAGCAGCTCAACATATCAATAAAGTTCTATTACATCACAAATCATGTTATATTAATGTAATTTTTTATATGTTTGAAATACACAAGACAATAATTTCAACAATAACTTTATTTTTTTGATTCTATAACATAAAATGAACATCTGCACTATTAAGGTTAAAATTAATAATAATAAATGGAAAGAATCTTAAACTATAGGGGAATGGTCCATAAATGTTTTACTAATCAGCATAAGCATTGAAATTTAAATAACCATTACTAAGAAAGAAAATCTGAAAATAATTAAATTATTTAGAATTAAAAACTAGTACATTTAATTAGGTTAAAAAGAAAGCCTGAAAAAACTTTTCTATCATTACCTCACATTTTGCTGCCAATGCTTTCAGTTTGATGATAAAAAAATTCAGGAAAAATTTGAAACATTTATTAGTAGAATATGCATTTAAAACCAATTGTTTAATTATTTTTTAAAAATTCATTTTTTATTACCAATATTGCCAAAACCATTAGCATGATTAATATTTAAAAACAGATTTAATTAATTTTTAATCTATTCATATTTTTTAACCAATCTAACCAAAAAAATATTTTACCACTTTAATTTTTAAGTTAACATTTGAAATGAGTATTCAGATACAACAATTGGGTTTTCACTATTTATTTATAAAATGGAGGTTAAAAAGATAATATAAATTGAATTGGTCATTTAAAAAACTACATAAGTTCATATTTTTCATTTTCAAAAAACACTTTATTTCAAACATGTCCTTATAGGTAGTCTCACATGTCTGCACAACAATTACATTGGTTTGATTAACCGTCACCATTCAAAAGGCTTGATAAATTAGTCATTCATTGTAAAAACAACATAGGTCAATTACAAAGATATATTCAAATGGCCATCAACAGAACCGAAAAAATGTTATTGAACATGCATGTGAATATGACAATGTGTCTTAATGTGAACACTTGGGATGTAGATGTTAATGATTTATATCAACTTTGACTAATATCTAGTAAAAATATGATCAATAACTTTTTTGTATCATATGCCAGGCATTTATTCTCATTTCTAGCAAAAGCAACATAAGTCCAAATGTCTTCAACTTTAATTATGTATAAATAACTGATAGCATAAAAATTAAAAGATCTAAGAAATAATTATCACAAAAAATTCTTAAAAAATCCTAGTATTTGCATGCAGTACAATTTTGATTCATTTCTGAAAATGTTTTAATCTATGACTTATGTAGTTTTTGACATGACAGATTGAATTTGACTCATTACTATTTTGTTGTTGTTAAATCCAGTGTCTACTGAAGCATTTTTAATGGAAAAGCATCTAAATGTAATTGAAAAGTTAAATATATGTTTCTTGCATATCATTCATTATGCAAGAATAAATTTACAAAAATTAATAATTAACACACGTAATATTATGAAAATAAAATTTTCTGGTTATTGTGCAAGAAATCTTAATTTTTATTCTTTACTTTTCAAAGCAGCATTTTTTAATAGTTCTTATAACTAACTACAGTGTGTTTAATAGACTTAGAAAATTCATAGAAATCAAAACTTTAAAAATATCAAAAGTACTTCCAAAATCATACCAAAAATAAGAATAATTACTTTTTGACACAACATTTTTAGAAAAATGTTAATGAAATAATTAAATTCATACAAGTTTGATCAATGCTTAGAAATGCTGAATATGTAATATAATTAAGTTTTACATATATCTGACAGGAAATAATTTTTATCCTTACATAATTTATTTCAAAGCAAATTAATTAGAGAATGCAAAATCCATCAGTCCAATTAGAGATCCATTATGCAAGGATTATACTAAATGTAATAGTTTATAAAATAATCTTAATTTATTAAATGAAAGTAAAGATTTTTCTGGACATTATATAGGAAATCTTAATGTACTTTAATACTTTTTAATTTAATGTACTTTTGTGAAAGGTACTTTACCTTAATTATATTTAAAAATAAGTCACACATAATATATATATTTATATAAATAAATAAAGTCAATATTTAAAAAATAAGTGATCAATAGAATCTAAAAAACTAAAATTATAAACATTTTTCTATGAATTAACTATATAATACAATTCGATATTAATATTGCATACAAAGATAAATTTAGCGATAAATAAAATAAATTGTTTTACAAAATGCTTCGACACAAATTTACACTTGAAACAAAATTGCAGAAATTTCATATTTATAAAATCTAGAAAACATAATTTTACCACATAAAATATTTTACCAATACAGTATTTAAGAATATAAATTTTCATACTATTTTTAAATAAGAAAAATAATTAAATATTAATATAAAATCATTAAATAAAGTGTTTTATCTGAACTAAGATTTATTTCTAAAGCATTAAACATTGCATTTAAAATATATTTTAGTAAAATGCAAAAAAGTTTTTAATTCCTAATAATGATAAATCCAGAAAAAGTATTTAGAAAAATAATATTGAACAAATAACTATGCTATTTATATATGTTTCATAATGTAAAATGTTAAGGGTGGAGGGAATTTAAATTTAAAATAATTTCTTTAATATAATAAAATGTTAAAATAATTAGCGCTAACAAGTAATAAAAACTAATATTTTTTTATACATCAGAGAAAAATTAGTAATAAATGGGCATTGAGAAACCCCAACTTTGTAAAGGAAAAAATGTATTATATAAACAATATTAGGTAATTTTTTAGATAAAATTGCACTGGGAACTGCATTGCTTGTGTAGTATTCCAGTATTAAGTTAACAATTATTAAAAGCCAACACTTTGAAGTTTCAGTATATTTCTCATTGAAATCATCTCTTAATAAATCTATATTGCAGTCTTAAAATATTTGTATTGTTTGCTTGGGCTTTATTTCCAACATTTCTCTTTAGTGGTGATCAACACCATTTGAGTGGAATGCTTACACTGAATGACCATGATTTTCATGCAATACTTTATAGTATTCAATGAGACTAAGTTAACATTTATATGCCAACATGTCAATGATATATACTATATACTCCTTCATTCATAACAATAATCATTAAATTTATAGAAATAACACTGTACTAGATGGTAAGTCTAACCTTTTAAAACCTTATCAAAAAAATGTACCACTTTTTTGTCGATTCTAATTAATTTGAAATATAACCAATAACTTAAATTTATCAAATGATCAAAATTAATTATATTACATAAATTTAAAATACTGATTAAATAACACTTAAAAATAACAACAGTGAGTGTTTTGCAGAACATTAAAAAAATCTTCGCAAAAATGCTTAAAAAAGAAAAAATGCATTATTATTTTGCCACAAAATGCTGATAATTTAAAATAAAATTAATGTCTATTGCTTAGTTAAAATTTCTATACTATACTTACTTTGTTCTAATAAACTAAAAAAAAATATATATAAAATGGTTCTTAAAAATACCCTTTACTTTTTCCCCCATTCTTAAATTAAGTAAATTGAAAATATTTATATTTAAAACATTTATCTTTTTTTACTGCATTAGCCCACATTTCAATACTTGCATTATAAAGCTATATAACATATCTTAAAGCACTAGTCCTTTCAAATGTCAGTCTAATTAATTTGCTTAAATTAAAGAATTAGAAGTTAACGTACATAATATCCATTAATCAAGTATTCACAACCAATCAACTTTTATGGAGAGTTTTAATGGAAGATTGTTTGTAATGGAAATTTAGATAAAAAGTCAGAAACACAACCAAATGGATTTGAATGTATTTCTAGAAGAAAATCATTTTTTAATCATTATTCAAATAGAATTAAAATTTTAAAAAGAAAAAAAAAATCACAGCATAGTTCCAATCTCATACAAAATGTCAATATCTGTATAACACCAGACACATGAAACATATACATATATGTGCTACACACATATAAATATATGTCATACATAAGCTAATTTTGTATTCTCCAATAAGCTGCCTATAAACTACAACCATATATACAAGTGATGAATTTTAGCTCAGTTTCATCTCTGATAGTCAGATGAATAAAAACACTTTACTATTTTGAAAAAGCACATCATAAAGCACATATTAAATCACTTCAAACATTTTAATGATTTGAACATCAATAAACAAAACAAAGTCAAATTTTAATTTTAAAAATATAATCTCTTTATAATAAATAGAAAACTATCAACTACACAAGCATTTTTTTCCATTTAGAACAAACAATTGCAACAAAGCAGTTGAAGTTTATAGCATAGCTGAAGTAAAGCTTCTTCAACTACCAGGAATGAATGTTTCTAAAATTTCAGAAAAATAACAACAAAAGTATTTTTTAAACTGAAATATACAATTTTGAGCATGACTAACATATGTGTTGAATTTTTCTTTATAAAATCTTATGCCATTGAAGTTAAATACAACAAATATTGCAACAAAAATTTAAATGTGCAATAATGGTATGATAACACTAAACCAAAACAGAATTCAAACTTTGATTTTTACCTTTATAATCTACAAGCCATATGTCACATAATCACACTAACAAAGCAAAAACTAATTGAAACACAAACATTTGTTAAGTAAATTTTCAATAACTAAATTCAGAATACTGCAATTTTTATCAACAAAAATTGTAAAAGTTTAAAATAGCTGTACAATTGTGCTCTTTTAAAGATACCAAATATAGCATAATTAAAATTCATTTCAAATAATTTGTTAATAAAATTTTTTACAACACATCAAAATAACATATAAATAAAATTGCAACTCAGAATGAAATCTACAAGAAATATTTTTCAAAATAAATAATTATATATATATATATATATATATATATATATATATATATATATATATATATATATATATATATATATGAAATGCACATTTGCTTTACAACTAAAGTATTGTCATCATACAAACAAAAATAATTTGAAATATCTTCACACAAATATAACTTTATCTTTCAGTATTAATGGGCACAAATTGTGCATTTTTATGGATTGCACTTTCATCTTGACATGCCACTATCATGATTATAACAGCAGGTTCTTCAATAAAATTGGTAATTGGAAGTGCCCAGGTAGTGTCATAATAATTTTAAACATGTTTTATTCTTTTAATTCTGAAATATATTTATTGCTTATGCTCTCAAATCAGAAAATTACAATGTTTCTGATTTTTAATTTAAGGTTTTTTTTTTCCCTTCAACTAATAATTGCATGCCAGAAGTAAAATATTCTCAGAGATTATTTAACCTTTTCAGTCTGAATAATCATACGTATTTTCAGATTGTTAGCACTTAGCAATAAAATAAATAGAATACAGTTAAAATCTTGTGTTCTATTTCTAAGACCTTTCATTTCAGCTAAGTTGAACTTCTTTTATAAAGAGAATACATACTTAAGATATAAAAGTCAAAGAATACACATGAAACTGGAAATTTATGACAACCAATTAGGTATTTTGCACAAATAGAACATATTCACTAATATAACATTTGCCATATTAGGAAAACATGCTTTCTTTCAAAGTTCATTATAATATTAAAATTACACAAAATAACTTTCAATGTCTTTTTAGAAAAATTCCTATTTTGTTATTTGAACAGATACACTATTTAAATCAAAAAGATATTTCCCAATAAAAATTAAAATTTGAATCCAAAATGATTAAAGAAATCTTGCATCCAATTCTGATTCATGTAAACAATCAAATTTTGAAATACACAAAGATACTTTATGCTTTACATTTTAAACACTGAATTATTGTACATTAAGCTAGTAATTTAGTAAGAAACATTTATGAAAGATTATAGAGAATTCTAAACAGAAATTCAAGACAATTGCATAACTTTAAGATAAAACTATTCTGTTTATGTGTCATTTAACGTTTTTATAATAAATTACAATAGAAGAGTTGACACTACTCCTGAGTGCAATGGACTAAAAGACAATGTTATATTCAATAGCTTTTATAAAGTTCCAAAAAAATAGTGAATCTTATTCAAAGATACAACAAAAACATTTTGTTTGTGTGTATGTGTCTGTTAGAGAGAGTACATAATAAGCATAACATTGTATAAAAAAATTTCCCAGGTTTTCTTTCCCAATTTATGAATAATTCAAAACTATATATATTTTATTTTGGCATCCCCCAAATGTTAATTTACTTTTAATAGAATATTACAAATGTTTAAAATTGACATGATTTTCTAAAATTAAAAACAAAAATTTTCAAAAAAAAATATAACAAAAAGTTATCAGGATTATTTTTATTATCCAACATATCAAGAAAATGTAACAATATAATTAATTTTATTTATCACTTGACCAACAAAAGTGAGTTTTTGGCTATTTCAGAAATAACTAGCTCAATAACAATTTGACTAACATTTGATTGGCAAAGACAATTTCAGTCACTTCAACTAGTCTATAACATCAAATAAATTTTTATATTTAAAGCACAGTTTGGTAACGCATATGAAATAAAAATTGAGAATGAAAATTTTCTCCCTTCTGTCCATGAAATGAAAATATCAACTTGTCCAACAATTCAGTTTCAACACACACCAAAAACTTTGGGCAAGAATTATTTCAAACTTGGCATCCATTCACACATGTACATGGAAAAACTGTAATCACAAAGTACTTCAATAAGTATCCGAAAACTATGTACAAAAATATATACATGATAGATATATATATATGTATATATTCATTATAATTTGATATATATATAAATGCATATATATATAAACCATAATGAACAATCTCTAAATATATTGCAACCAGGCCTATTATTATACAATTCATTGCATTTACAGTCTCTTGCATTCTTGAAATAATATTATAATTCATATGGCAGGGCATAGGCAAAAGCCTACACCAAAATTAGAAAGGTGACTTGAAAAACAAAATTGTAATCTTTCTTCCACTTATCAAATTTGTGTTTTATTTTTTCAGTGAGCCGCAAAATACCTGGTTGCTATGTCCTGACAACACTCACTGGTTTGATGATCAAGAAAGGAATGCTAACGACAGCATTTCTTCACTAATGATATCCCACACTGAACGTAATTTACAAGATCTTTTATGCTGCTATGCAGTGTTAAGTTTTCTGACTGGTCAGCAACTTCTTTGAAAAAATCTGAAAGAAAAAATATATTTAATTATACCCATTTAAAGTTATATGAAATACAGTACAGTGCCAAAAATACATTGACCTGAAATACACCAACATCTAAATCAGCTCATCAGGTTAAAAAAAAAAGTAAATACATTTAAATTTAAGGTACTACATTTATCTGGTAATACTGTCCAGAAATTAAATTTTATCATCAAATTAAATAAATGCACTTCATAAAGTTTTGCCAGACTCATTTTCTGAAAATTTTAAGTGGTTTTAAGAACTGCACACTTGTGAATAAAATAATACATTGTAAATACATGCTTTTTATCAGCAAAAAACATTAAAATAAATAAAAAATATGAAATTGAAGCATTTTTTTTTCTATAAAAAGTGAGTGAAATAATAGCATCTTTAACAGCAGTCCCTATACAGGCTAAAGCATTTTATTTCTTTAAAAATAAATAAATAAATAAATGAATATAATTGAAAAAAAAAGTGGCACTTTTAAGCTTAATATGTTTTATCTATATCTTTTGTGTTCTATATTCGTATTTGAAAATACAGCAGGGAAAGGATTGTATGTCTTTATCAGAAAATTAAAATTTGTAACTTTTTTTTAATATATATATACTCTTCTTAAATGTTGGTTTTTCACTTGGCAAAATATTTCTAAAATGTTTTTTTAATTTTATTTTAAGTGTTGAAATCTTATTCACAAAATCAATAGTTCCACTAAGATTTTAACAATTGAAATATGAAATTATGTATATATTTTGAAAATATTTTGCCAAGCAAAATGCAAAGAAATATCCTTCAAGATGAGTACACAGAAGAAAAAATTAATTTTTTTAATGAGAAATTTGAAAAAAAAAATGTTGCATTCCAAGCCCTTAAGATTATCATTGGAAAGAAAACTTCACAGTCTGACTGATAACATGCCTCAGATTGGGAAAAAATAAACTTATATTTCCATTAATGAATATTATTTTTTTAATGCAATACATTATCATTAAAAATATTTTTTTAAGTACTTACAGGTGGTATTTTTCAAACTGATGTTTAAAGATCATTATTATTTTTTTTATTTTGATCAAGAATATATAGATCCTTGATAAGGTATTATTACTAAATCCAACAATCATATGCTTCTATTTTATAATTAACACTCAAACAAAAATTACTTATGTTTGGTTAACTCTTCAGGGGCAAGTATATATTCTGATGCAATATTAAAAATATTACCAGAATTTTTGAACAATTTTATATGAAATTAAATAAATGAAATTTATTTTTTTTTTCATGTAAAATATAAAATTGAAGTTTTATTCAAAAATTCTGGCACATATTTTTATTAAAATTGAGTCATATAAAGAATATACCATTGCCTCTAAAGCAGTTCAGAGGGGAAGGTATACAAATGATAGATAAAAACTTTACATTAAAAGATTAACGAAATTTAGATCATAGACTAGAGTTGCACACAACTGCTGGCCAACAAGCTACCACTATTTTAGTAAAGAATAATTTTCCTTATTTAATGAACAAAATGCCTTTTCAACAACTCTCAAGCAAAATGGTTGTGCAGCCCTACGTTAGACAAAAGAAAATGTAATCAAAACATTTTCTAATTATATTCAATTCTAATTATATTTCTAATTATATATATATATTTTTTTACATTTTTTAAAAGTTGCAGTATGTTTTTCTCAGTCTCAACTAACATGAATGAAAATACAAAATACTAGATTAAAATTTTTTATCAAATTGAAAGTTTACCTACTACTTCAAAACAAAATCTTAATCTTATTAAACATACAAAAAGCAATTTATCACGTGTTAATTAACCCATTCCCTACCACAATAAATTTAGCTTAAAATTTTTGCTTCCTGGTGATATTTTATGATAAATGATATATTGAAAAAAACTGCAAAGAAAGAAAAAATATCTTTATCGACTCTTTATAAATTTAATAATTTTTAAACAGTGCAAGAACACACCATCAGCAGGAACCATCAGAAAATTAGATGCAATATCAGCAAAACAAAAGTACAATTTAAATGAATTCTTTCTAATGTGAATAAAAATTCATGAGAATTCTAATTATTTATTATATGTTTCAAAGCACTTAGCATGTACAGGCATGTTATAGTTTTTAACTATTTTCAAAAAGTGTAATTTCACAATTTTTTAAATAACAACAACTGGTAACAAAAAAAATTGATAAGTTAAAACAAATGTTATAGTTTTCAACAAAAACATTTCTGTTGATTCAACATTTATTTTCATAAGAGAAAAAATACTTAATAATATGGTATATTTTCACACTATCACAGGGAATGAGTTAAGTATATAATTTTTTTTTCCTACTTATAATATGAGTAAGATGGATACATATATGTATAAAATGAGCTAAAACCTTCTTTAAAAACAAAACAATGTACCAATTATTTTTTTTTTACTGTAGGAGTAATTAAAGCATCAAAATGTAATATAAACTCTGAACTTTAAAAAAGCATGAAAATAATCATGTTCTCATGCAGAAAATATTTTGGATGTTATATAATAACTAATAAAAAATATCAAAGAGTTTCTCCTACCTTTTATTTTAATTTTAAAAAAGGAAGAGATTTTCAATTTGACTAATTTATTTTTAGCGTGTGCTCATACATAGCTTTACAGCATAAGCGAATGATTAATAAAAAATAATATGATTCCAAAACAACCAAATTTATTTACTTCTTGATAACTAAGAGATAATAACTTCTTGCAAACTACTCTATTTCAAAAATATTTTTATAAAAAAAAAGTTAGAAAGTTCTAAAAAAATAATAATAAACTATTTGAATACTAATCATCATTACCCACAAATGCTATTTGTGTGTAAGTGCAGTGGTTAGAAAAATCACTTTTGTTTTGTTGTAAACTACAACTGATTTTAAATTAGAGTGCCTACTAACTACTTTTCAAGAATAACCACTACTTTGCTACTTTAAAATTTTGTCAAAAGACTCAATCTCAAGTTCTGCATCTGGCTAGGTAACCAGATTTTACTCAAATTCTACCTAACTCATGGTTTGGGTATGGTCTGGTTGATGATAATTTTTTTCAATACAAGTCAAATTGTCTTAATTGTTTCAGATCAAGCTTTGACTCTTGTGGCTTGGGTTGACCTAATTTTTCAAAAATGTCTAATATTTTTTCAGATGGAAAAAAACATATATATATATATATATATATATATATATATATATACTGATTAATGTTCAAATATATAATATGTTCAGTTTTCAATGTAAATTATTAAATTGAAATTATAATTATAATTGTAGATTATTTTTCCATATCGTATTAAAATATGGAATAATTTTTTTTCCATTTCACGTTTGGTTAGGGTTCGGGTTTAAGTTCTAAGGGTTTGGGATAGGTTTCAGATTGATGACATTTTTTTTCAAGTTCGGATCAGTTTTGATGAAAACTTTCTCTGGTTCAGGTTGATTTTAAACAGAATTTGAGTTAATCAGATCCATGTCTGACTAACTATCTACACTCAAAATTGAGGACAGTGATAAAGTAATACAGTAGCCCCTCATTCTATTACTGCTGCCGGGATATAATCAAATAAATGCTATATAATCAAGAGCATTAAAAAATTAAGAAAGATAAGATACAAGAAAGTATTAGTCTCCAAATTGTTAGTTTATACACATATTACAATTCCTCTCTCATAATATAAAAAATAATAAATCTGTAAATAAAGAGACCTAACATTAAAACAAAAGATCTGATAATGAATAAATAGACAAATGTTGTCAGTCAGAAAATTTATTTCTTTGGTGGGATAGCACTTTGTTTTATCAGCAAGTGTCAATGGGAAAATCTCCGGACATCATGTGATACATTGTTAACTGACATTTTCAAATTGCTGTGCAGAACAATATTTTGCACAATAGAAACAAGTTACGATCCTGTGATTTGAAGAATGGCACATTTTTATTTTACTTAGAGTAGCATTAAGAGTAGTGTGTCCATGTTCACTACAAACTAATAATTTTTTGTATTGTGCTACATTACATTATTCAAAATATAGTATGCTATGCTACAAACTACTAGAAAAAGTAGCGACTGTAGTGTACTACTTCTGACCACTGTGTGTGGGTATGTGTATGTATATATATAAATTTAAACTTTTTGCTTTGTCACTTTGAAATAAAAATTTTTAAAGTTTTAAAATGTCTCATTTTTATTTAGAACACTCCTGTACTCTAGTGTAGCCAACCCATTAATAAAAATAATTATTTTAAGATTAATATTTTTTTGCTGTAGTTGTCATCATAATGATTAATGCAATAATGTCAATTAGGACATCAATAAATCCTTTTAAAATTTTAAGCTTTTACAGAAGTAACTAAAAAAATATTTGCTTAAATTCTATCATTTTCTAGCCCAATTAGCAATATAAAAAATACATGTTTGGACAATTATGTATTACCTCTTAAATTGCTCCTGGTCATATACATATCAGCTTGTTCCCATAAATCGTGGCCCATATGAAGATTTGTTAAATGAGTATGCTGTCGGCATATTGTTTCTAACATATTCTGTTGGACCGTTACAGTTGCATTGGAATGTGATGAAAGATTTCTGTGACAAGAGGTCACATCACTACTGCTGTAGCCACTAGTTTGAGAATTGACACTGCTTGCAGGAGAAGGTGTGGGTGAAAGTGGTGAAGGAATACTTTTCATGTTCATTCTTGGATTTGATGGTTGTGGATGAGATAAACTTCGTACAGTTGCTGGACAATGCTAAAAAAAGTTTAAAAATAATGTTTTTAAAAATTATTCACTAAGCATAATTTCTTGATTTATGTACTGTTTTAACATCAGAAAATAATTTAGTTATTCAGAATATTAAAATACATGCAACAAAGTATGCAAAAAGTATTTAATTTTTATTGAAAATAAATAACTAAGCACATGCCTACATTATATTTTATAAATGGGAAGAAAATATATAAAAAAATTAAAAAAAAACTTATAAACCACCAGAATCTAGAAACTAAATATGCTTTTTATTTAGTGGCTGAAGTATATGAGAATGTAGCAATAATTAGAAAGAGTGAAACATTTGCTGACAGAATCATCATGAAAAAAGAATTGACATTCAAATAAAACTGAACATTTGATGGGATTTGACAAGATATTTTATTTGAAAGGTCTCACAATTATTTTTTATATATGCAATTTTTATATATTGATCACATCTGAATTCCACTGTCAATGCATCCTATATTTTGTTTTTCTATCAAACATTTCTGCAGTTTTTTAGCTGAACAAGATTTCCAGTAGCTTACTTAATCTGACATAAAGTGACATCTCCCAAATAAGTTTGTTAATTTGTCAATAATTAATCTTTAAAAATAAAAGATTTAGTAAATGCATTTTTGTGTGTATGTGTATGGGGAGGAGGAGGTTACAAAAATGTATTTCAGAAAAATAATTGATATTTTGTAACATAATAGTATATATATTTTTTTCTTTTCAAAAGAGAAATGGGGGTTTAAAATGTAGTACAACTTCAAAAATCGAAAATTGTTCTGAACATAGAAATTACAGATTTTAGGTTATCTGATATAGAAACTTAAATTCTAAAAAAAATGTTCAGCAAAATTCAATTTAGAAAATAATTTTTTTTAACATTATATGGTTGAAAACTTGATGATGAAAAATGAATGATAACTTGAAAATCCGGATGCCTTGGAATTCCAGAGTACTTTTTTAATAATCTTTGTTTTGATTTTGTGGCCAATTTAGCTTTTTAATTTACCAATGATGGCATCACCATAATAGAACTTAAAAACAGAAATTACATTAATAAACTTTCTAAAAATGCATTTATTCAGCACTTGGTAATTTTGAAATTATTCATAGTCTGGGAAATAAAAATAACTAGATAGTACCCATCAAGATTTGACAGTAAACAACTTGATAGCTTCATTAGAAAAATATTTGAAATTTTTATTAGTTAGTTTTAAATTAATTAAGTACTGAAAGCTTGATGAATTGCTATATTATATTACTTATAAGCAATTTCTATACATATAAAGCAATAGATGGTGTTGTCAGTCCAACTTATCCAATTAATGAAGTGAAAGAATTTTAAGCCTGTAATCAAAATTTATTATGCTTGTTACCAGTATCAATAAATTTGGAATTTCTAAATTAACAAGCATCCATAGTATATTTTCTGCATGTTTAGTGACATCAATGCCATTTAAGCTGCAAAATATATTGACCTCCCCCCCTCCTCTTCCTCAAAATAAGAGTCTGAGATACTCCCTGATAACAAGTTTTTGATAATGTACATATGGCAGCAATATTAATAAAAATTGTTGTACTGTTGATATAGATTGTAAATTAACACAGTAGAGAAAAATCATACATTGGCCCTGCATATATATATACAATACTGGTATATAATGTTCACTCATGTATAACGTTCCCCGATTTTGACAGGGAAAAAATGTGAAAAAAATTATATCTTGTGTATAATGCACACCACACTATTTTAACAGCAAAAAACCAGAAACTCCGGAAACATTTTTTAGAAATCTAGATACACATTTTTAAAAAAACTAACAAAATTCAGTCACGTATATATTTATCCCCTTAGGAAAATACCACAAAGTAAAGTTTCTGCAATGTGTATTATTCTCTCATTAGAAACTTTGTTTTAAAATATTTATCAATACCAGAAATTGTTACATATGTGTTCATAATAAACAAATTATCGTAAAAAAAATTAACTAATTCAACTTATTTTGCTTACTACTTCTACATTTGACTTATATTACAATGGGCATGTATTGTGTTCATTGACTATGTGAAAGTATGTGTGGTTTCATATAGCTGTCAGAAATATTCCATCTAAAATGTTAACAATTTTTAAACCTGAAACTTTTGGGGAAAAATGTGCATTACACATGAGTAAATATGATATCTATAACTAAAATTAAATTATATCTGAATTGAATTGCAATAGATGATACAAATTTTATAAGAATTTATTTTGCTAATATGTAGGCTTCCTGAATTTATTGTAACTCACAAATGCAGTGTTATTTATAATCCCAAATTTCATAATCATCAGTAGAACATGTTAAGTAAACAATAGATTTCTTTCATTTTCTTAAATCTATTAAATTTGGTGTATAAAACTGCACAATAAATAACAATTCTTACACAAACATAGTTACAAAAAAATAATAATAACTTACCGCATGAAAGAACTCGCTCACATGCTTCTGTTGTTCTTTTATTTCTTTCAGCTTTAAATTATACAATTTAACATGCAACAAAGCTTGGCATCTCAACCTGCAAAAAAATAATGAAAAATAATGATTTTGTATAGCTGAAATCTTAGATTTAAATTGGAATCAACAAATTCATAATCATATCATTTTTTAAATCATATATAGATAGATTCTAATATAAGGAGAAGTCACTATGCAATAGGATTTCTTGGTTTCAAGTGAGTGTGTTTCAATTAAATTTACATTTAGTGAAATATCAAGTAAGTTTTTCAAATACTGCTCTGGTATACAATACAGAAATTTCTCTAAAATATTATGCCACTGATATACTAACTTCAGCAATGAAACAATAATATATTATTCTATTTATATTAAAATGTTTGTCTGATTTATAAATTTGCATTGAATTAAGAAGTTACAGGTGAGAAGAGTCATTTTTAGTGCATTATTACTATGCATAAAATTATTATTATATATATTTTTTGATACTATATATCGAGTTATTTTCTCCCTTTTCCCTAGATTGATGGAGACAAAACACAATTTGATGCCTGAAGAGAGAAATGTTATTCTACGGATTCTACTGGAGCCAATAAACAGAATGAAAACTACTTAAACTAGTCGTTGGGGGCCACCATTATACTTACCCATCATGATATGCATAATATGAAATATGAAAATAAAACATGTGTAAACTATTTATAAAATACATTGCAATTTGAATAAAATCCCAGCTTGATGACGTCATAAACTTTAATTGCTCTATTACTGAATTGCATAAAAGTTAGTTTGTTGTTAGTTAGTTGATTTTATAATGACCAATTATCTACATGAGGGATATAGGCCATGGGAGGAGTGCCCTCCATGGAGGTCTTTCTAAGGGATCCTAACCCATATTTACAGCAAGGTTCGAAGAAAACCACGGAAAACTCTGAACGGTTAGGTCAACGAGCGTGACAGGGGTTTGAACAAAGCACCTCCCGTCTACCAGCTTTGAGAGCAGAACCTCTCAGCCACTGGTTGGGCGAATTGCATAACAGAAACATTTTTATAACTCCAAAAGTGATAATCATATTAACTAACAGTTTACTGCGTCAGATTAAGTGTATCATTTTCAATTAAAATATACCTTTGAATTGAAATTTGAATGAAATACAGGGTCATGAAAATCAAAGAGTGTGGAAAATATGATTACAAATATCTTGGCAACTAATAACCCAATCAACTTCATTCTTTATGCAAAATTTGTTTTTTTATTGTCTTTTATATTCACTCTTTAAAATAAACAATTTTGAAAAATTTTATATACCTTTTATCAGTACGAATATTTTGAGAGTCTGGAAAAAATAGTTCCGGATAATCAAGGTTACTGAAATTCAATAAGCTTCTTCTCATTATTACATACTAAGAGCATACCAAATTTCAAGTCTCTATCTCAATTTGTTCGGGAGACAGACGGACAGACAGACAGACGGACGGTAAATTTTTTTTCTAAAAATTTGTTTTTCGGAATCTCCAGTGTCTGAAAAGTGTAAATCCGTCAAAAAAAATTTTTTCGATTGTCAAAACTATTACAAGATATACATGTACTCAAACTTACATGTATTAATCTTCTAATTCATTTTCTGTAGAACAAAAAATCTACATTTATACCCTTACTACATACATTCCCTTACATATATATGTATATACTTTATTAACTTTTATGTATGTAAATGTATGTTTTATACATAACAAAAAGTATTCATTGAAAGTAGAGTTAAAAAGTTTGCCATGCAGCTAATATGAAAGTGACGAATATTTTCTTATGTATAGAAATTTAAAATTCATTAATTAGGTCCATAAAAACTTATTTGCATAGTGAAAATAAAAGCAAACATGTCTACAACAGTGTAAAGTAACAAAAAAAAATATATTACAAAACACAGTTTCATGCAAAATTTCTCAAGCAGCTAGTTCAAAGTACTTCTTTTGTGCAACTAATTAAAAATGTATACTTGTGAATTTTTTTAAAAGTCATTTATTATAATCTTCTAATTTTAGTTCCTTTTTTTCTTTTGCTATTCTTTACAAGCTATTTAATATTTCAATAATAATATAATTTTCATTTATGAAGGATCTGTGGATTTCAAATCTGCTTAATATATTTTATTATAATGAAGAGGGGAAATTTTTTTCAACTAGGTAAATCATATTCAATGGTTGGAGTATCATAGTTGAGATTTATTCCAAACAGAGCAAAAAATGCCGGGACCAGGACTCAAACCTGGTGTTGCTTTGGCTTGCCATGCCAGCACTCTTCCTACTGAGCTATCCCAATGATATCCTGGCTGGCATAATTCACTCTTATTTGTTGGACATGGCTGCAAACTGTGGCACTAATTTCATTCATCTGAGCTAACTATTGCATTTTATATGATGAATGCAATATAACATGGAAACTCATGTATACCATGTATGACCTGTATGTCATAATGAATATTACATGGTATAGAATTTTTTTCTTCCTACTGAGCTATCGTTGGGATAGCTCAGAAGAAAGAGAGTTGGCATGGCAAGCAAAAGTACCCAAATTTGAGTCCTGGTATTTTTCGCTCTGTTGGAATAAATCTCAACTATGATATGCCAGCCATTGAATATTACTATATTATAATTTTTTTTTTTAATTTAATTTTCATTAAATTTGTTTTCTTTTGTCCATGTGTAATTTGTTCAACCTTGTGATATCCACAGTCTCACTTTCCTTATTATTGAGTCATGTAATTTTTTGTCTATAAGGAGATTTTTTTTATATATCACCACCAAAGTCATATGGTCAAAAATAAGCCTGAATTATTGTATTTTTAGATTTTCAAATTTTCTTTAAATCATGCTAAAACCCATCCCCACAGTTCTTTTATCCATGGCATAACAAAAGAGACCTTGAAATACAAGCAAAACTTTGGTAAGCTAAAACTGTAATTGTAATGAATCATAAAAAGACTTCTGTTCATTTCTTTATAATTTTTTCAGCACAGAATTATCTGAAATATTGATATAAGCACTTGGATGCACAAAAATTCAGTCATAAAACTTGAAGAAACAGGCCAAACTATTATACTTTTTCACATCAGAAGCTTTTCATCCCATTATACAATTAAACTTATGTTACACGTTAAACTTATATTACACGTTTAATTTATAAAACATTTCTGATAAAGTTTTTAACTGTCATCATTTCATTTGAGATATACATATAGATTTAAAGAGAAAATACTCTAGAATTGTGTAGTGGAATAAAAAGTGAACAAATATTTATAGAAAATTAATAAACGTATGTACTAGTATAAAATTTATGACCGGTCTCTCTCAATCTCTCTCTCTCTCACACACACATGCAGGAAAAATTGCATCATGAAAAGGACAAATCCTCTATTGATTTTAAATAACTTTTCACTGTGTAAGAATACTTTATGAAAAATCTCATTTTTACTTACAGAAGAACTAGCACTTTAAATTCCATGCTTCCAGGAGAACACTGTTGAAGGCGAACATTTTCCAGAATTAAACTGCAACAGAAAAATTGAAAATGTTTAATAATTACCATCTGAAATTTCTAAAGAGAAAAAGAAGAGAAATTTATATTCAAATATCACAAATTTTTAGAAACGACCCCATGAAAGTTAATTTCTCAACTCAAGAAAAAACAAATGAGGTGAAATTACATTGAAAGATGTGAAAATTTCTTCACAGAGTAATAGCATAAAAGTAATTGAATGTTCAAAAAATTTAAAGAAACTTGAGAAAAAAATACTATATTAAAATTTTTATAGAAGCACATTTAAATCCACTGAAAAGTAAAAACAATTTTATTGTTCGGAAATCATTCAATCTACAGTAATTTATAACTGTTAACATAACATTTTAGACCTAATTTTTTCTGAAATATTTCTGGACAACAAACACTTAACATTTTATGAACATTAACCAAATTTATTTGGATACTTTACATAAGTATAATTCTACAAATTATCCTATAAAAAATATTTCTGGGAAACCAAGACTTTTACTCTTTTTATGCACATGCATAAATATGAACATTTTTAAATAAACATTTTTCAATGATATCATCAAAATTCACAGTATTTGGCACAGGAAGTTTTGGAATTACATCTCATAAAAGAATGCTTCATGAAAAAAGAGAACTTTCTTTCAAATAGACATTAGATATGCATTTTGTAGTATGCCTGGCACATAAAAAGAAACACAATCAAATGCACAGAAACTGCGATTACCTAAAACAAAATTTTCTGTTCTAAAATACTGGTGTCCAAAAAGCCGGACACCTGGCAACTCTGCATGTACTTATCTAGTTAACCACTAAATTTGTTTAATTTTTTTTGTTTGTTTGTTTTTAATGGGACTTCTATGAAAAACTTTTGCATCATCCCCCCCCCCCCATTCTCAACTATCACTTTAAGTTTAATATATATATATATATATATATATTAAATTACACAATATATATATTGTGTAAAAGTGAAAGCTTTGCCAGATTTCTACATTTAATTTACAATTTTAAAGCCTTGTTTCTTCATCCAGAACCACCATTACTAAGCAGCAATGCCCAGTCAGAAGTGTACTGTGGTGGACATTATGAATAGTTTTCTTGTTCTGAGGTTCCTAATAAACAAATTAATTTTAATTTCATGAAATTTGTTGTTTAAAAGTTTGTCTAATCTAATAGCGATTTCTGTTTGAAAGTAAATTGTAAATTACTTTTTAAAGAAAAAAAAATCTTAATTTAACCGATATTACACTAGCAGTGCCCTTTAAAATATAATATAAAAACAGATAGAGGAAAAAAACAGTAATTTTGAACTCTCACATGAATTCTTTTAAAATGATTTATTCAAAGATTTTTTTTAAAAAGAAAAGAAATACAATGTACTTTTTTTTCAGAAGCTAGGGAGTAATCAATATACAAATGTTAATGTGTGATAATTATAACATGAGAGAAAAGCATAAATCTGGTAGAGTAATTTACATTTATTCATAATTCTAAAATTAATGATTTAGGTGAGTATCACCTTCAAACAAATTAGCTCTAAAACAAGATCTTGTGTGTCCAAAATATAATTTCTATTATATAATTTCAAAGTACACATACATATGTACATTTTAATCATAATGTTAAGAATTGGTTATTTTACATTATTTCACAAGACATAGATAAATCAAAATGCTTCAAAAATGAATTTTTGCTCAGATTCTGAAATATGACACCAACAATGGATATGAATTTCCTAATTATGCAAATGCTTTTAAGATGCTTTTATAAATATGCTTGAGTGCTATATAAAGGGGCAAGCTATTTCTACATATCTTGTTAATAATAACATAATTCTGTGATGAATAACAACAGGCAAGCAGTTTTTCTCCTTAACTTTTTAGTGTGGTTGCTTATAATATGCTTTCTATATTCAAATATCAGACATTTGTTTATATTTTATTTATTTATTTTTAAGGTGATAAACTCATTATTGATATATCTTTACTTAAAAATATGAAAAGACATGTTCATTTTCCTTAGAATTTTTTAAGGACTTAACTAAAGATCTTTCTAAAATTTAAAAAACAATACATGGTTATAAAGATAAAAATTGAAGAGAAAACAAATTTTCTTTCACATAATATTCGTAAAAGCTTGCTTATGAGAGTATGGAATATATATTTTTTAAAACTTTGGTAATATAATTTAAGAATATTATTGTCCCAAATTAAAAAAAAAAATTCAATTCAATATTCATGAAACAAACATGAGAATATTATAAAGAGTGTCCATAAATGATTCTCCCAGTTTCCTTACCTTATAACTTTTGATTTAAGAACATTGCAAAAAATATTATTACATATTCATAAAGTACAAGCCAAAAAGTTTTTTTAATAACACACTTCAAGTTACATATGCATAATGTTGCAATTGAAAACATTAAGAAAATAATGATTATAATCAAATAATATTAAAATTTATCAAAAAAATATTAATTAGTTATGCAATATCTATATTTTACTCATAACTCATAAATTCATTTTGGTAAATTTGAGAAAATTTAAATATTAATTATTTGATTAATAGAGTTTTGAGTTGCAACATTACCCATATGTAACTTTGTTATTAAAAAACTTTTTGAGTTTTAATTTACGAATATGTAATAATATTTTTCATCATATTCTTAAATCAAAAGTTATGAGGTAAGGAAACCAGGCAATCATTTATGGATGCCCTGTATAATAACCATAAAATTGTATTACATCATTGCAAGATCAAGAAAAAGAAGCATTTGATGCAATACCCTTAAATTACTCACTGGACTTGTGACCAATTTAAGAATGTAGATGTTCAAAACTCAGACAAAAATATATAAACTACAAATTTTCTCGAAATAAGTTAAAATAAATCATACATACTTAGAAACGTACTTAGAAAAATTCAATGTTTCTCTATAAAACTGATAAACAGATTCAGGTTCCTTAGTATATTCCTCTCTCTGTTGACTAGTAAGAATAAATAAAACTGTTGCTTCAAAAAATTTCAGTGTTTGTGCAAATGGATCTTTCTGCAAGATAAAAATAATTTATTTATTATATAGAAAATAAGACAAAAATGTAAATTATTCAAGAAACATTATATTTATTCCAAGATTTGCATCATCTTAACCCATATTTTACCACATGCAAAATAAATATATATTTTTTCACAAAAATTACTATTACAAACAAAAATAAAATAAAAAACTTCCCAAAATTTTATTGGTTTCCTTTTTACAAACTGTCCTATAGATATAGGATGACTACTATAAATTGTGTACATCTATTTGGCAATTACTCAGCAATACTCATTTTACACAGCAATGTATAAGACTTATCATTAAATTTGAAAACAACTTTGGCATTTTTCCACATAATTATTATTAAAAAAAAATTATTTTAAGTTGTGTCTGATAAAGTAGTAAAAATTAGCCAAATTCAAAAATCTAAAAAATAAATTATTAAATTTAACCTAAAATGGTTACAAGTGATACTTATCAAACTTATAATCTATTTTAGTTCTCAAATAAAGCTGTAGCATATACACCCTCAACCAATAATATATAGTACAGCCCTGCTGAGCTGTCCTGTACACAGGATAGAGTTAAAATATGGGTTACGAGATAAATTTTAATATTTTATTTTACATTTTTGCAATTTATGAAATGGATGATATTTCCAAAGCATTTACTTTGAAAGGGATCAATATAAAATACATTTTTATCTATTACAGCTAGTTTGAATTACTTTGAGGGAGCAAAATTACAACAGCCAATGTTTCAATAATATTTATATATATAATAAACAGCTTGTCAATTTGTACTTCACTTTCGTTAGCATTTAACATATAATTATTGAGATAATATTTCTATAGAATAACTGTTTCAGTTGCAACTTTTAGCATTGCATGTCCCATGCAACACAGAACTTCTATTTCAATAAAAAAAATTTCTCCATGCTTTCTAAATAAATATTCTTAAAATATTAATTGAAAGAAGGCAATTTTTTTTTTCTAGAATTTAAAGTTAATTGCTAGCTGCTGCTTCAAATTTATTTTATCTACCTCTGTCTCATGTGTACATCTAACCTTTAACAATAGAAAATGTAGTTCTGAAGAAAATAAACAATTTTTGGCTTCAATTTTGTGAAATTTCAATCAATGAGATGACAACAATTGTTTGTAGCTGTTGCAAGTACAATTCCCATTTCTTCATTTTTGTATGTATAAAAATTTATATTGTATCTGGAAAATGTGTAGAAATTATCTCTATTAATCACATATTCTACGATTCTAAGAGGTCAGACATTTTATGTCTGTAAAACACATACCAAGAGCATAGACTACTGTTGCCTTCTTATGAACTGAACTCACAAAGTAAAAGCAAAAAAGGATATTTTCTCTCTTAGCTACATTCTAGTATTGAATATATGATATCCATATTCAAACAAAGTACATCAAATCAATTTGAGACAACAACTGGCAGAAATACAGTTTTAGAAAAGTTTTGTTTTATCCGAATTAATTTGCACACCAGTTTAATTATAATATTCTGCATGATTTTGTTTAGTAGAGAAAATCTTTGAAATCAGAAAATATTTATTTTTAAACATAGAAATATTGTAAATTAGAAAATAATCCAAATCATTGAAATTATCAGCTGTAATGTATATCATTAAAATATTTCATCAGTATGTCAAATCCAGAATTAAGCTGGGTAAAGTAAAATTGGAGAAGATTTAAACTATATGTATGTAGGTATCTGGCGACCAGTGTTGAATTCGGGGGGTGGCACAGGGGGGACACTCCCCCCCGGAGCATGGAAATGTGCCCCCCCAGAAGATTTGAGATTTTATGCTTCCAATGGGCAAAAAGTGGAATCACCCCCCCCTCCCCGGAACTCTATTATGTCCCTCCCGGAGAAAAGTGTCTGAATTCAACACTGCTGGCGACTGTTGCATCTGCTTGACAACAAGCTGATCTATGTATTTTCTTATGATGTCTGTAAGCTCTCACAGAAACAATAAATATTCAGCATAATTAAAATGCTGCAAAAGAAAAATGATTGCTTAATGACATAGTAATAAAAGAGTAGTGGTTGCTCGAATGACATAGTAATACAAGAGTAGTAGTTGCTCAGTGATTACTATGGGTAAGATGTACATGCAAATCCCTTTGCCAAGAAAGTATGACAATAGTAAAAAATCTTCTTGTACATATGCTCTTTCATATTTGTATCATTTTTAAAATAGTCAAGACAAAATTAAACATTGAGTGTATAATTTCATCACTTACATCTGTTCAGAATAATAAATATTAAAAAAGATTTTTTAAATATTCTTAAATGGGGTTTTGATTCTTAAATGCTCTGATGAGTTTGGAGAGCTATTAGCATGCTTTCCAAAATCTGAATTTATAATCAACATAATTTTTCTTTTTCTGGGAGAGGGGATGGAAAAAAAGGATTTGTTCATGCATAAATTTCAGTTGACAAGGAATAATGCATCCCAAAAATATAAGTTTAAAATAAAATTAAAAAATATATAATTTTCAACTTTATGAACTAATTTTTTTACTTACATAAAAATCACATGTTATTAAAAATAAATCGGTTAAGATTATACTATATTTTTAGACATATCTAATATTTAATAATTATATCTATTACATTAATTATGTCAATTTTCATAATATACTGGGCAAAATACAGAAATTGAAAACACTGACAGAAGAAAATATCTTTGAAACACTTAATGAATACATTTCAAAAATATATTTATAAAAATAAAAATTTGTTTAATGTATATTTCTGATATATATTATTTAAAAATTAATAAAAAGGGACTAACTTCTCTTTCAGCTAAATGCCTTTGTTTTCTTCCTTCTGTGTAATAATAATCCATAGGCATAATTGGAGGATTGTTGTGTCTGAAATTAAAGAAATATTTAAATTATTACATTTTCCATTAGACAGTGTGTAACACAACAGTTTTAGAATGAAAATTTATTTTACTGTCATGAAATTAATGTCTTTAAAAGTTGGAAACATTTATTTTCATAGCTGAAAAATATTCACAGTGTAAAATAAAAAGATAGCTAAAAATGCAGGTTGGTTGGTTGATTCTTTTTCATTTGTACAAGGTTCTCCTTGGGACATGCTGTGCCAGACAAGAGTTCACTGATTTAAAAGATTACTAAGTACAAAGATGAGTTACAGTAATTAAAAGTATAAAATGAACAAAGCAAAAATGACACAGAAAATAAATATGAAGTGAAACTAAAATATTCGACTGGATGGTTTTGGTGCTACCCATTCAGAAACAGAATTAAAGAAGCACATGTATCACACACTATATTCCCAATATATTACAGGTGAAATTTAAGAGAATATAAATAAGACAATAAAAAATTATATATCTCAGTAAAATCTTGCATGTTTAAAAAGTAAAAATAGCCTTAGTGGGTCTTCTGCCAATGAGGCTTGCCTAAAGCAATGATTTAAATTAATCTTTGTACACATTTCAAAGTACAGGACGGTTGGTTAATGAATGAAGTAACAGAGTTCCGTAAAATAGCAATGTGGACATAAAGATGTTTATAGGTAATTGTAGAATGTCAAATATTTCAGACAAGTCAATATTTCATCATTTCTTCATGGAAATTTGGCAGGTCAAATGCATATTATTTGTTTTATAAACAGAAGTTCATTATTCCGTTCTGTGTCCCAACTTTGTAACCTTACTAAAAAATAAGACATCCAAATTAAATATCATATTTTCTAGTTGTTTGGATGAACTAAAAATTATAGTTTATAATTATGTCTACTTTATATTTAATGGATGGTAATATTTTAAAATAATTTAAACTTTTTTTTTACTGAAAAATCTTTTCATTATTTGCTAAAGAAATAATACTTGATCAATTTCAAAAAGATATATTCTCAGGACAATGTAAAATAATAATAGTGTTCAACTTACTTGTGATTTGGTCCTTCTTTAAAACTCTTCAAATCATTTTCCCAGTCTAATGAACATATCCTGTTCATAGAATCTAGCAAATGATGGGGGTTAGGAAGTCCTTTAGATTCTTCTTTACCGGTTTCATTCCATGGGGAATACTGCAGGATTTACATAAAATTAGAAATATCATTCAAATCTAATATACAAGTAAAAATTTCTTGAACAATCAAATGAAAAATAAGGGCTACCTGAAACAAAAAGACAATTTAATACACTAAAAAGAATCAAATAAGACATGCCAAAGAGAATTTCAAAAATAACTTTAGCATGAATCATGGGTGAATGAATAATAAATGCATGATATATTAGCCAGAGAGCGAGCATGCAATATGGAGCAGGTATTTGATAAAAGCTGAAAATTGGTAGTATAGTATTTCTACCTTACCGCATTATGAAATTATTGGTCTGCAAGCTAGAAGGGGTGGCGAATTTGCAACTTACGCAATTCGCAAGTTGCAATTTTTCCATGAACAAAAAAGGTTCTAAAAAGGTTGATAAAAGCTACAATTTGCATGTTTTTTAAAATTAAAACAATAATTGACAGACGAATCTGCTGGTACTAAATATGTGGCAGACATCTTCAAAGTAGTTACAAAAATAATTGAAAAAGTTTTTTGATAAAACGTTTAACTTAAACAGCATATTCCATATACTAAATATTGTATGTTGGTATCCTGGCAGGCTTATTAGCTTGAGAGCTAGCAGGTTATTTGGAGCAGGTACTTGATAAAAGCTGAAATTTGGTAGTATATTTCTACCTTACCGCATTGTGAAATCATTGGTCTGCCAGCTAGCTGGTGTTGGATTCTTGACTTATGCAATTCACAATTTTTCAATTAAAAAAAAAGTTCTTGAGAAAAGCCAATATTTACATATGAAAATATGTGTTTTTGTAAATGTAAAAATGTAATTGGCAGACGAATCTGCCAGTACTAAATACATAGCAAACATCTTCATACTTGTAACAAAAATAATTGAAATCAATCACTGGCATAATCTTAAGTTAGATATGACCAAAAAATGTACTGAGTGTTCTTTGTTCTTTGTAAACAATGATCAACTACAAAATGCTGTAAATATTAGATCATAAATGAGCACTTAGTATGGCACTACATTCTGATTTCTGACTAATGCAGCGCCATCTATACTACCAACTACTTCAATGTTAAAAGACAGGAAGACAGACGACACATGACAGCAATTGATTTCAATTATTTTTGTAACAATTTTGAAGACATCTGCTATGTATTTAGTACTGGCAGATTCATCTATCCATTATATTTTTACATTTACAAAAATATGTATTTTCATATGTTTTTATCAAGAACCTTTTTTTTTCCATCAAAAAATTCAAAATTGCGTATGTCATGAATCCACTAACAGCTAGCTGGCAGACCAATGAGATTTCATAATGCAGTAATATTATACCACGGAGGAAGATAGATGGAGGGGAAAGTAACGTTTAAACTTTACAAAACAGTTTTTCTCCTCATAGATGATGCTACGGCACACTGCAGGCGATCCTAGCCTGCTTCTGCAATGCTTTTCAATGCGAAAAGCATTAATTTTTTAAATGTTTTTAATTGAAAATTTGAACTTTAAAAAAGTCAAACAAGTAGAAATTTCATTAAATAAAGTTTTCTTCACACCATGCATATATTTTAATAGATATTTGGCATTTCGATTGCTTCTTATAACTCTTTAAATAAGAGTTCATCCTGATAAAAACATCTGCATAGTCATTTAAAAACAAATATCATGGATATTGTACCACGAAGAAATACGGAATGAACGTATAATTTTTAGAGATTAAAAGTATTATTCAAATTTTCTGGAATAAGTTTTAATCTTGCATATATATTGATAACCTTTGAATAATTTAATAACTCTGTAACTTTTTATATCTATGCAATTAATATTATGTAAAAACAAATTTTTATCTTAATTATCTGGGAAAGAATATTTGAATAAATAATAGGGTCTATTAACTAATTTTTGCAAGAATCTTAAATTGTGACTTTTAATATAATGTTAGTTATGAATGGCCCAAAAACTTTTTTTTTTTTTTTTTACCAAACATAAATGCTTCCACTTTCATACACACTGCTGCAGATAGACAAGGTTGCATGCTTATCTTACAATTTGAAAATTATACAGTTATTAAAAACCATATATACTTAAATCTTTTTTTCTTTGAGAATATTAAATTTGTTATTTAAATGAGTTCTTTATCCTAATTTACAATCAATAAAATCTTTTGATTTAATTGAATAGCTAAGTAATCATATAAAATTTTTAAATTGCACTTATGAGCGAGGCAAATATATATATATTTTATAATAAGTTCTTGCACTTGCACTTCTGAATGAAGCCCCAAAAATACTTTTTAGTTTACAAATGAATTACATTGATGGATAAAATAATGATTCTGATGTCACGGGACCCAAACTGGTCCAGACACTATTTTTTTTATTATTTTTTAAACACAGATTTATAAAACTAAGGAGCACATTTTAAGCATTTTTTCATTGATTAAGATGAAATTTTTAGTAAAATGTTTTCAGAATTTAACATGTAATCTAATGACATTCTGTTAAAAGACCGCCTACAAAATTTTACAGTGCGATCTTTCATTTCAAAAATATGACTTGCGTTTTCGATATCTCACCTATTCCAGCTTCCCCTCCAGGTTCTTCCTCCATGTATTATACTACCAAATTTCAGCTTTTATCAAGTAACTGCTCCAAATTACCTGCTCGCTCTGCTAATAGTCCCTGCCATGATACTAACATATAATATTTAGTTTACGGAGTGTGCTGTATAATTTAAACATTTTATCAAAAAACTTTTTTTCAGCTATTTTTGTAACAACTTTGAAGACGTCTGCCATTTATTTAAGTACCACCAGATTTGTCTGCCAATTATTGTTTTACATTTTAAAAAAACATGTATTTTCATACATGTAAATTGTAGGCTTTTATCAAGAACATTTTTTGTTCATCGAAAAATTGCAAGTTGTAAATTTCGTAAGTTACAAATTCCCCATCTTCTACCTGGCAGACCAACGATTTCATAATGCAGCAAGGTAGAAATACTATGCTACCAATTTTCAACTTTTATCAAATACCTGCTCGAAATTGCCAGCTAGCTCTCTCAGGCTATATGCAGATGTACTCCTAAATACTCTCCACCTGGCTTTACTGCTATTTGCCACCACATTGAGCACATATCTTGTTTCTACTGTCTATTTTTTTTCTTTTTTTTTTTACTATGAAGTAAATCAGCTCTAGAAGTCTTGAAACTTTATTTTATTCTATTTATTTGTGCTTTTTTATATTAATTATTTCATATTAATAATATTTTCATGCAATATTTTAAAATAAAAATATTCTCCAGTATTTTAAAAGAAATATGGTAGGCCCAATTGAAAAGGACACTTTTACTGTAGTAGACATATTATATTAACCATAGTTTCTTTTTAATTTGGGTCACCACATATAATTGCTGAATTGTTTCTTTTTTTGGTTCTAGAGTCACCTTCTCTGCATCAGGTCTGAGACTTCTTGCCTATAATGAATTTTATATCATTATAAACAAAACTGAGTTTGAAACCCAGATCCTTTTGAAAAGTAGCCAGCTAATTAGTAACTACTGTGTGGCTGAGATAAGAAAGACTCTTGAACTGGTCTCGGCTCAGTCCTGTTACCAGGGTAACTGGTCAGTCGACTTTATTTTAGGAAAGTCTGGCATTTTCTTTTCTTGCCATTTTTCTCCCATTCAATCAGTCATTCCGAGAATTATTGCAGTCTTTTGTCCTTTTACTCCTATGGACAAAGTTCCCTCCCTATAAGTTTTGGAACCTCCAAAAACTCCTGCTTTGGGTTACTACCTACTTCGTTTACCTATTTAAGTTTTTTCTAATCTGAGCCACACAAGGGGCAAGCTAGTCAAAATGACGCAAGAATTATTTTTAAGAAGAAAAGCCTAGCATAGCTTATTTAAAATTGAAGATTTAAATGTATTCATTTGTATTTTAAGATATAAAAGTACTTTCATATTACAGAAATACTCAGAAATGTAATATATATATATGTATATACCTGACTAGAGGTATCATTCCACATAGGTTCCAAGTTTTTCTCATCATCTTTAGGATGTAATTTGTCTCTAGTTGTTTCTTTACATTTTTCTGGTGTACCAGGCTCTTTCTTAATAGTAACTTTAGAGATAATTTTAACATCTTTTTCTTCCTTTATATGCTTAACAGGAAGAATCTTCTCTCTTTTAGATTCAGATGAGACAGAACTTCTTTTTTCCTATAATAATCATTAATTAGAACAAAAACATAAGAAATAAATATTATTTTGGAAAATTGGCCACGAATTGACAACTGATTATCAATAACTACAATTCCCTACAGTAACAAAATTTAAAATAAATAATGAACATAAAAATGTATATTGACAAAATAATTTTGACTGAACTAAGATTATGCAAGTGAATACACCTAGAATAATTTATTCCAACTGATTAAGTAAGGAAATTCTGTTTTAAAAAATCACTGCATTATGCAGTAGTCTCTAACTGCAGTATGGCATAATAAATTTTATGTTTAACATACTGATTATGAAAATCATTAAATACATTAATCAACATTTTAAAGTACCTCTATATAAATGAATTACGAGATAATTTTGTGATGGATGAAAAAAACAAAAATATGATCCAAAAAATATTTTTCAAAACGTTCATGAAAAAAAAAAAAAAATCAAACAGCATACATTTCTGTAATTAAAAATAACAGAACTGTCAAAAATAGAATAAAAAGTATGGAAAATGAAAAAAAAAAATTCTTCATTTTCCATAATTTCAACTTTCACTGTTTTTAATTATATAATTTATTATATTATTATATATATTTTTATTATATCATTATTATATATTTTTAATTACATAAACTTATACTGTTAGATTTTTTTTTCATGAATGTTTTAAGAACCTGTTTTTGTATCATATTTTGATTTCTTTTTCATAATGCACAGTAATATTTCTGAAGATTAAGATTCTTAGCAATTAATAAGTGTTTAATTGATTTTTGGATTAAAATTTTAAAGATTAATGTAAGAGAAAAATATTGAGAGAAAAAAAAATATCTGCAAAATTGTTGACATAATAGTATTGAAAGTAACCACTTTTAGCATATAATGAGAGATGCAGGAAGAAAATGACAGACAGAAAACTAAACTTTTACATTCACTTAAATAGTCATATGAGAGAAACTATTAAGGTGACATTTCCCTGATAAAGGTTTTCTTCTCACCAGATGCAAAATCCAATGTTAACCTATGGGAACAATTAAACAGGTGATTACTCTTAATATAATAACCAAAATACAGATTTCTCCATCAGAAAGTATATATCTGATGCCAACATTGTACAATTTTAAAAAATTCTTCAAAATTTTATTTTAGAAAACCCTATATTCTTTAAAATTTCCACATGAGGAAAAATTTCAAATTTTATGATTTTCTTAAAAATAGAAATTAAGGAGACATTTGAAAATGCATTACACTGGCAACAGATGTTTTCTCTCTGATGGTACAAACTGTATTTTGATAATTATATTTTGTAACGAGTAATTGCTTGTTTAAATTTTCCCCTATGCTAACATAAAATTCTGTGATTGGGTAGGATGGTTGAAGAGTCTCCTTAATCACAACAACAAAATCAACTGCAAGTTATTTTAGGCTCCATTTCCAGCTTTTAGCATACATCTTTTGCTTTTAGCAAAATATGTATTCTACTGGAATAGCTTGAAAATGTCAAACTCATGAGTGGTGTTGAATATGGACTGTTGATAAACAAATAAGACAGAGAATTTCATATAATTTAAAATGGGTGAAAAATGTCCTGGACAGGAGTTAACATGGGGCCCTTGGCTTCAATTTCAGCTGCACCCAGGTTTGAATCCTGTCTTAGACATTTTTCATTCATTTCAAATTTAATTAAATTCTCTTGCCAAGATATCAATTTATGATTGAGATAAAATTAATTAAATAAGACTCATTATAAATGGCAAAATAATCTTTGATGTAGTTTTTTGAACACAGTAATGATTAACCAGTACAATCTGAAAATTTATTGATTTAATTAAGGGAATAGATGCATAAATTTCTTTACCTTTGAGCTTCTCTGACTCTTTTGACTGCTTAATGAACTTAAACTGCTAACACTATCACAACGCTCTAAGCTTTTCGATTTACTTGTGCTTGCATTCAAATTATTAGGTGAATCAGTTCTCATGGATTGGCTGTAAGAAGGTATGGAAAAAATTAATTCAGATTCAACAGAAAACAATTGATGACAAATGGCAATATTTATTTATTCATATTTTTCAGGCATGCTTTGTTTAGTTACACTCCCTCCTTATTGCATAAAGTAGTTAAACTTGTATCTTATTTAGTAAAAATAATCTTTACAATATTTTCTGTACTAAATAAAATATTTCTTAAAAATAATCATGTTAATTTAAGCACTAAAAGTTCTTATAGCATAAAAAATTGTTTTAAAGAAAATATATAAGTATGTATTGTGCATGAACAGAAAGGCTTTCTTAAACCAGAGACACTCACTCATGATAATTATATTATAGTTTATACTAAAACAGAATGCAGAATAAACTGACATGATCATTTCAAATTATTCAAAATAACTGTATGTTTTGCAAGATGTTGGAATGTAAATATATATTTCTAACAATTTTAATGTCTACATTTTTTACACAATGCATTCAACATATTAGTAGTACATAAATATAGCCTGATATTTCTTATCTATACTGTAAAATCCCGAAAGTAAGCCCCCCCTCGAATGTAAACCCCCTCCCACTTTTAAGCAATTTTTGTTTTATTTTCCATTCCCGAATATAAGCCCCCCCCCCAAAAAAAAAAATATATATATATATATCCGTAAAATCTCGAAAGTAAGCCCCCTCCCACTTTTAAGCAATTTGGGTTTTCTTTTCCATTCCCGAATATAAGCTCACCCCCCACCCACACAAAAAAAAAATATATATATATATATATATATATTCGTAAAATCTCGAAACTTCCCACTTTTAAGCAATTTTGATTTTTTTTTTCCATTCCCAAATATAAGATAAGACCCAAATATATAATACAAAAAAAAAATTATGCACAAAAAATTGATTTTAAATTTCCAAGAGAGGCAATTTTCATTCTTTTTGACAGATTTCCACTTATGTTTTTATATGATGTTAATGAAATCCTTCCTCTCACATGAAATGTCTGTTTCCCTTCTATGCCTTCTCTAACATAAAAAGTTTGAAAACTTGAGAATCTTAAATCCTTCTGTACTTCTTTCTGCTCACTAGTAACATAACAATTAGTAAAAAAATCAATCCTCTACAATACAATCTCCCTTTCCATCCAAAATTTATGCCTCTTCTCCCTCAGTATATAAAGTTTAAAATCTTTAAAACTATAGAAAAATTATGCTGTATTTGTTGCTCTCTACTAACAAATAAATAATAAGCTATTTAAATTTTCTCTCTGCCACCAAGATGTCTGCTTCCGCTCTTTTGCCTCCCCCCCAGCAAAAAAATCTTTAAAACTCTATTTTAAAAAATATATTCTGTCTTACACGTTGCTCTCTAGTAAAAATAAGTAAATAATCAATCATATAACTTACCATCCTCTCTCTCCGAAACTTAAACTTCTCCTTCCTTCCCTCCCTCCCTCTCCTCTCAGGATACAAAGTTTAAAATCTTCATTAAAAAAATTGTTGTCTAGTAACAATAAATAACTAATCAACCATTTCAATTATCGCTTTACCACCAAAATGTCTGCTTCTTTCACTTAGCTAACCCCTATCAAAAAAAAATTAAGCTATTTATAAAAAAATCCTTTGTCCTCTTTGTTGCCTGTTTGTTCATCTCTCTATTAACAATAAATAAATAACGAATCATCTAAATTACAAACTCCTTCCATCGAAATTCATATTTACCTCTCATCCAAATAGTACAAAGTTTAAAATTTATAAAACACTATGTGAAGAAATTTTATGTCCTACTTGTTGCCTTCTAATTTGTCACCTACGTTTTCTGTCTATTCTAAAAGTGTTTGCCCCCCCCCCCCCCCACACACACACACAAATTTTAAAATCTTTACAACTTTTTTTTTTTTTTAAACTGATGTATGTATTTCTCTTTAGTAACAATATTAACCCATTTTAGGCCAAGCATAGAAATTTTATAAAATGTGGTATTATTTGCATTGAAATTTGCTTAAATTACATTCATTAAGACATCAAAAAAGTTTCGTGCATGAAAAATAATATTTTATTTAATTTAACGTTAACATTATTAATTTATTAATAATTCACCATTAAATTTAAATAAAAAATTTTAAGTTTTCTTATGACATTTGTTTTATTTTTATTTTATTTACAGAACTTGCAACTTTACTCCATTATAAAAACATATGATTAATCTCAAGTGGAATAATTGTACATTTTCAAAAAGTCTAATTTGTCAATAACCGTTTGAAGTAAAAAACCAGCTTATTTTGAAAATTTCTCAACAGAAAGCGATTACTTCAATTGAATTACTAATATTTTATAGATGTCTCCAGAACCCTTAAAAATAGCAGAAAAATAAAATTAGCAAAAAATATACGTCACAGTGTTAATAAAAATATATTTATTGAAATGGTGCGTTTGCGCACCTTTGCCCGAAAATGGGTTAATGAATAATCAATCATCTAAATTACCCCCCTTTCTCCCAAAAATTCCACTTCCCCCTGTCTTCTCACCCAGCAAATAGTTATAAATCTTTAATAATATTATTATTATTTTTTTTAAATGTTGATCTATTTCTTATTTTGTAGTAAGGTAACTCATCTCATTTACATCATCTCATATAAGTATCACTCATCTAAACTCATCATTCCGTTTGAAATTTCTCTGTCCTATTCTCCCAAAGAAGAGGAGTGGATTTCTAAATATGTGAGAGGAAAGCAAAAATGTTCATATTTTTTGCAGTTTGGCTGTTTTTTCCTGAATCACGTGTATGTTTTATGTTTTGAAATAAATATGTTCTCTAAAATAACTCCCCATCCATTAACAAAATATCAGCTGTGAGAACAACCAAACTACAAAAAGACTAAAATCTTCTCTTTGCCCTTCTCCCCCTCCATGTCTAGAAATTCATCCCTTTTTCTGGGGATGGAGAATGGAACTTTAAAGGGAAAGTTATCATTTATTTATTGTTGCTACAAAGTGACAATACCACATAAAATCTTTAAAAAATAGTTTTAAAGATTTTTAAGTTTGTGTGCTGAAGGGGGGGGGAGGGAGAGAAGCAAATTTTTAGAGGTGTGGGTGGGGGGGGAGAAGCAATTTAGATAATTATTTAATTATAGTTGCAAAAAAGTTCTAAATAGATTTAAAAAAAACTTTTAAAGACTTTAAAGTATGTACTGAGGGGGGGGGGGAGGGCAAAGGAAATAAAGAGGACTTTTTGGAAGGGAGGAGGGTATAATGTAGATTGTTATTTAAATATTGCTGGGAAAAATCACAAATAGAGCAGAAAAAAATTAAGAAGAAAACTATGTATTTTTCGTACCAAAGGGGAGAAACAGTAATTTTGAGAGCAGATTTAGATTATTGATTCAATTAGATTTAGATTATTGTTATACAATAAAATAAGAAATAAAAAAAAATTATTTAAAAAAATATTTTTAATTTTTTATTTTATTTTTATTTATTTTTATTTTTATTTTTTTTATCTACCAAAATACAGAAGATTATCGCCCTTTTTTTTAAATTTTACAATTTTACAGATTTTAAATTTTACGAGATGCATTTGTAGGGGGAGGATCTTCATGAGATAAAGGTGTGGGGCAGGGGGAGGGGAAACAGGGATTTTAAGAGGATGGGTTAATTTAGGTGGTAGGTTGGAGTTATTTATTTTTAATATAGAGCGTTTAATAAGTCTGAAAAGAAGTTTAATATTAAAATGTTATAAAGGTTAAACTATGCATTTTTGGTACCAGAGGGGGGGGGGAACAGTAATTTTGAGAGCAGATTTATATGATTGATTATTTGTTGTTACAATAAAATAAGAAATAAAGAAAAATATTTAAACAAATATTTTTATTTTTATTTTTATTTCATTCTTTTGAGGGGGGGGGGCAGGATTTTAGGGTTGAATTTATTTTTATTTTATTTTATTTATTTTTTTTTTTTAATCTGCTGAAATACGGAAGACTCTTGCTCTTTTTTTTTATTTTAAAATTTTACAGATTTTTAATTTTACGCGATGCATTTGAAGGGGGAGGATCTTCATGAGATAAGGTTGAGGGGGGGCAGGGGGAGAGAAGCAGAGATTTTAGGAGGTGGGGTTAATTTAGGTGGTAGGTTGGATTTATTTATTTTAATATAGAGTATTTAATAAGTTTGAAAAGAAGTTTAAAATTAAAAAGGTTAAAAGGGGGAGGGGCGAAGGGGAAACAGTAATTTTGAGAGCAGATTTAGATTGATTTTAGATAGATTGTATTTATTGTTACAATAAAATAAGAAATAAAACAATATTTAAAAAATGATTTTAATTTTATTTTTTTTTGGGGGGGGGGGAGGGGGTTGAGGGCAGGATTTTAGGGTTGGGAATTTATTTTTATTTTTATTTTTTTTTTAATCTGCCGAAATACGGAAGATTCTCGCCCCTTTTTTACATCTAAATTAATGTTAAAAACAGTTTTTTAAATGATTTTTAGAAAAAATCCCGATTATAAGCCCCCCTCCCAAATTTAACCTTTTTTGATTTTTTGATTTTGAAAAAGGGGGGCTTACAATCTGGATTTTACGGTAAATACAAAAAGGTATTGAAAAGTTCCACACATCAAGTAAATGGATTGTTATAAACTGAACTGCACTTATAATAACTGACTGTCTATCACTAGATAACACTAAGATTATTACAATGAGTATACAATGCCATATGTTGTCAACATATGTTTTATAGTTAACACCAACATAAAGAAGCTCTATAAGGTAGCCTCAAACAAAGTAGAAAGATCAAGTGTATGTATTACTTAATAGGACTGTCAGTTTAGAGCATATTCTTTAAAGATATTTCTCATTATGACATTTGTACAATATAAACATTAGTTATAAATATTTTGTCTTGAAGTTTGCACATTAAACCAGAAGGCTTTACTTTCTTAATATGATGTTCACAAGTTTTAATCACCCTGTAGAAACAGATCTTAATTAAAATAAAAAAAGGACAAGTGTGAGTAGTACTCTAAATTTAAGGTTTCCATACTGTTATGCCATAGTACTGTAAAGCTTAGCAAGTACCTAGTTTCTTAACACAAATCAAAAAATCATTAATTTATGATTTTATGTTGATTTATTATGTGAATTTTCCATAATCTGTATTTCCAATTATGAGAATTCATGAGTTTGTCATGTAATAAACTGAAAAGAATTATAAATTATTTTCAGATTATTTTATTTACATGTGCTGTAAAACCTTCATCCGTGCCAAATTTCAAGATTCTAGTTCAACAGGAAGTATCCTATAGGTTTAATATGAAGGATTATAAATTTTACTCTCAAAACGTATAGGAAACTTCCCACTGACTTAAAACCTTGAAATTTGGCATGAAAGAAGATCTTATAACACATGTAAAGAATAAAATCAGAAAATCATTAATTCATAATTTTATGTTGATTTATTATGTAATTTTCTACAGTTGGGATTTCCAAAAACATTTTTAAAGGCTAACATTTTATTGCATTAAGTTAGAAGCTCGAAATTTTGTACACAACAATAGGACCATAGACATTATTTTATATTAATATCAACTTTATACCCTCAGCTGTTCCCAAAAAAAAAAGTTTTCACAGATAGTCTGACAACAAAGAGAGACTATAATGGTTCTTTTTTTTTTTTTTTTTTTCCTTTTGGAAGGTATAGAACCCTAAAAACAACCACTAGGATTTTTCAAAATTTTAGGGAGGAATTTTAGGAAAATTTTAGGGGCATTTGCGATATTTTTAACATTACAAGTATGTAATAACAGTATATTTGTGCTAGTCAGGCACATGTGGTACACTGCCAAAGAATATTCCCATCATTCCAATGAATTCAGCCCTTGTTCCATGTGCTTTGTTTGTTGCGAATGAGCGCATTTAAATTTGCGCAATAACCAGCTTCATATTACAAACCATTTTTTGACAGCTTATGCTTACTGCAATTGTATTAATTAGAAGTTTGAGTTCCATATATTATACAATCATGAAAAAATATGTTGGGAAATAAAAATAATGTAGGCCTAATGTATTTAACATTAGGCCTATCTTTTAATAAGATCAGATTAAAAAAAAATGTGGTACTTTCATACTTTTAGATGTATAATTTGAACATGTTTAACAATTGAGCCTAACCAGAATGAATGCTCTCCTTCTCTCTCTTTTGGATGTTCTCTGTGAACCTAGAGAACAAGAGGCAGGAAATAGGGATGATTATAAAAAAAAAAATTTCTGAAGCTCACAGAAAAACTTCTGAAAGGTTTTTTTCACGCGTTTTTCCCGCGATATTTTGACGAAACATTCATTCTTTTTAGATTCTTTCACGAAATTCGCCTTATTTGCACAATTTATTGACAAAATCCCACGTTTTTTCATGATCTTTTGACGAAATTAGCTTTTTTTTTTTTCCCGCGATCTTTTGATGGAATTCGCTTTTTTTCTGCGATTCTTAGACAAAATTATCTTTTTTCCTTGATTTTTGGATGAAATTTGAGGGGTTTTTCATGATTTTTTTAATCGAAATTCACGTTTATTTTGCGATCTTTTTAAGAAATTCTAGTTTTTTTTCCCCCCGAGATGTTTTTAAAAAATTCGCGATCCTTTGAAGAAATTAGTGTTTGTCACGATCCTTAGATGATCTTTAGAGTTTTTTTTCAGGATTGTTTGTCGAAATTTGCTTTTCTCCGTGAACTTTTGACGAATTTTGCGTTTTTTACACGATTTTTTGACAAAATTTACGTCATTTTAGCAATCTTTTGACGAAATACGCATCTTTTTCGGTGACCATTTGTCAAAATTCACGATATTTTTTGGTGAAATTTTGGCGATCTCGAATTTTTAGGAACAAGAAGAAAATTTTAGGAGAATTTTAGGAATTTTAGGGGATAAAATAATATTTAGGAAATTTAGGAATTTTAGGGGGAATGCTAGCCCTGAGTAAAATAAAGACAAAAATTTTTAAAAAAAGGCATGGATTTATCTCAAACCTAATATAATACAATGTCTTAAAAATATAAATAAATTATTTATATAAATTATTATATAATAGTTAACTCATATTAGATGGGGTAAAAAGTAAAACATAATAGAGAGCATGCAGTCTCAGAGCCTGCATTTATGTATGATCCAAAATAGCTTGTATACTTAAATATTAGTATGGAACTTTACAGGAAGTGTATATTGAGCATTCAACTTATAACAGAAAATATCATTTTTCAAAAGAAATTTTCACACATAAAATATTTTTAAAACATGGTCATCAAAAAATCTTATTGGACTTAGTTAACACAGTAAATCTCAGATCTCTGTCATAGGTTAATTTATAAAATGTTGAATTTTTAAATTTTAGAAATAAGTCATTTTATAGCATATCAAATACTCTTATTTTACATTTATCTATATTTAAATCATAAAAAGGCAATTTGACATCCTTTGGTATTTATAAAAATGTTAAAAATAGATTAAAAGTGTTATGAACAATCAATTCAATTTTCAAATTTATATTTTTACACTATATTTAAATACAGAACAGAAAACTAGCAGCAAAAACATTTCAAAAGGTAGAATGAAAAGGTATAAAACAATATAATATTGTAAATACCTTTTGTCCTGGCTCACATCAGGATATGTTTTTATTTTCTTCTTTGATGACTGTTTGTCATCTCCTTCACTCTTTCGCTTTTTGGAAGATTTATTTTCACTACTCCAAGACTGTTTGCTTTCAGCAGTTTTAATACTGGTTTTAGAACTTACATTAGATGTCTTAGACTTGACAGATGTGGAAGATTCACTTAACGTTTTAACATTTTTATCTTTTTTACTTTCTAATACACATTTGTTACCTTTAATTTTTGAATCGGAATCTGTCCTAGGTTTATATTTAATGTCTTTTGTTAGAGCACGCTTATTACTAGAGGCATTTTTTGATGATTTCTCAAGCAGCACAGAATCTTTCTTTTGTATATTCTCATCTAGATGTTGCTGAGACCTCTTTGTTGCAGATTTCATTTCTGAACCAAGAGAACGGGCAGCTGAAGGAATCCGAGTTAATTTATCCAAAGGAATGCTCACCATAATCTTGGTTGGAATGGCACATTCTGAAACTGTTGCAGGAATAGGTGAAATATGTGGAATAGGAGATAATAATGAGGGTGGTACATCAACATGTACCTCCATCACATGAGGTGACGTATCAATACGCTCTCTTGGTTTAGGTGTCCTTTTTATGTTTTTCTTTGTCAAATCAGATTCCTGATTAGTAAGAGTGGAAGACTCAGCTTGGGCAATGCTAGATGCTCTCTCACTACATCTTGTTGATCGCCGGAGCTTTTCACTGGATTTCACTTTCTCAGGAGCTTTGGGAGCTGACTTACTTGGACTACGAGATGCACAAGGTGAAACAGATGGTTTTCTTTTATTTTCAATAGGACTCTTATAATCAGGAATAGGTGACCTTTCAGGACTAGGTGAAAGAACAGATGGTACCTTAAGAAGCGAACCACCTTCACTTTGACTAACAGTAGGACTCTGTAGAAAATTTTCTATATGAAATTTACTCTTTTTCTTTTTTACTTCACTTTTTTTAATTTCTGGAACTTGTTTAGTAGGTGTTTTTATAGGCTTCTTTTTAATTTTAGTAGAATTTTTTGAAATTACTTTAAGATTACTGGCAGATTTGGATGAATTTTTGTTCTTTTCACAGCTGGATTTTTCTTTCTGATCGGGTTTAACAGGAGGTTTTTTAACCTCCTCAGAGAGATCAGATTTTGAGCTTTTAACTGTTTTAAGCTGTTTTACATCATCTGAAGTTCTTCTAGTCCTTGATAAGTGTTTCACTTTAGATCCTGAAGATTTTGATGCATTAGTTCCTTTTTGGCAACTTTGACTAAGGGGTTCTTCACTAACAGTTTTACATTTCTTAGCAGTGGAAGATTTTGAAACTTTTTGACGTGTTTTAATGGAATAATTATCATGGGAAGAGTCTGAGGTTTCAGAAGGCACAGAATAGGATGATGTCAATGTAGCTACACAGTTTTCGTCTTTATCTATAGATACATCATTTAGTCCTTTAGAGGCACTATGTTCATCATCTTCAAAAGATTGAGATACAGGTGAAGAATCAGTTCTAGGACTAAATATTTCATTTTTGTTCTTGCTAAGACGCTTTCTACTAATTGTTGTTTGCACTTTGCCCGCTTCTTCTTTCATATCACAGCTATTCTGCTGAACACCAGAATGTTTAACAGTTTGGGAGAGTGGTACAGTTAATTCTGCAGTTACTGAGTTTTCCGATTTATTACTTTCGGATGATACATTGGCTCTATTAGTATCCAAAGGCTCATCTCTTGCTGAATATGAAGGTGATGGAGGAGTACGTGGTCCACGGATAGCTTGCGAGTTTGATGGTGGTGGGGGAGGTGGTGGAGGAGGAGGTGGTGGCAGAAGAGGAGCTGCAGGACCAGGTGGATGTAAAGGTGATGTGATGGGACTTAGGATTTCATTTTTGATATTCACAGAAGGATCAAGCTCTAAGAATTTTGGAATTCTTTTTCCAATATGGCTAGAAAAAAAGAAATTGTTTTTAAGTAAATTTTAAATTACAAACAAATAAACACAGAATTTAATCATAAAATTTGAATATTTTTTTTATGATTTTTTATCAGCATTTCTCAATTTTTTCCTACAGATCAAAATAACACTGTTATAGATTAATTTTATCTTTTGCCTAAACATCATGATTTTTCAAGCCCACCTTTTGTTTAGTGGAAGAATTTAAATCATTATAATACTGAAAAATGCATGATCTTAAACTAACTACTCATAACAATTTTTTAAATATAAAGTTAATTCATACTCTCTCAGATTGCCATTAGCTGAGTCATCATCTACCAATGAATAAGTTTCTCTGGCATCTTGTCTCACAACAACAGGTTCCTCTTTCACAACAACAGTGCTGCTATTTGTGCTGGTGTCCATGGGCACAAAAGCTGGAGAATGGTTTCTCCTTGTCTCATCAAAAAATTTTGAGAGACCCCACATCTAAATGATAAAAGTATAATAAATAAGCATTTTTATATAAAATATTGAGCCAATGCATAAAACACAGCATGAGGAAATTCATAAAATACTAAAAAATTATTCAAAAAAGTTAAGAAATTTTTTAAATGGAAGAAAAAAAGCTAAAATTGCCCTATTTCTGCAATAAAATTTTGATTGCTTAACTTTAAAAAAAATAAACAATGAAAAAAACCCCCACTGAATTTGATAACATTTATCACAAAAATAAAGATGTTAAAGAAACTTTAAAATATTTAAGGCAATAAATTATTAGTTTTGAAATGTATTTTTTATATAATAATATATAAAAAAAATCCAATAAGAGCTTCTCACAAGTGTCTGAAGAATCTAATACCAAGAATTATAATTCAGAATCCTGCTAGTACTATCCCATTGCTTAATTCTACATGATTGTTTTATACAAGGCCAAAACATACAAATAATCATTTTCCATTTTTATCCCAATAAAGCTGCTATTGTTTATTTTTTAAAAAGCAGTTTAAAATTTGTCCTATTCAACATTATATGTTTCAAATTAAAAAATTCACCAATAAACTACTGCTAGTACCATGTCAATTTTTTCTCTTTGTTAATTGAAGATTATGCCGGATATCAAGAATAGAAAGAATAAGAAATGAAAGAATCAAAGAAATGATGAAAATAAAGGGAACCATATTAGACTATCTTCAAAAGAAGCAATTAATCTGGTATGACCATGTTAAAGGAATGAGTGATGAAAGACTAGCCAAAATCTCATTTAATTATAGAACAAATCAAATAAGGAAATAAGGAAGATCACAAAATATTGGGTGGACAGTATAAAAAAAGCCATGAGGGATAGATCCTTGACCAGAAGAAATGGAGTGGTGTCTTGTAGATTTTTCAGATGGCAGCACCTGACAAAAAAATTTCCTCAGACACACAAAAAACATATTATTTAAGTTCTTTGATGTCTTATTTAAAAATATCCATTTAAAGACAGGAATAACTGCAGATTGAATTATATATTTTTTAAATATACAGTCTCATACTCAAAAAGCAACTAATATTTTCTACCTTTCTAATAATATAAACTCTCAATTGTTGTCATTTTAATCTTGTTTCATCCTTTCTTTCACCATTTTTTCTTCATCATAGTAAATGTTATAGTGAAATATGTATTCTTTTCTTGTCAAATTTTCACATTCTGCATTCATGTATATGAGCAGTGTAGCGGAGGGGAGGAAAGGCGACACCCCCCCCACCCGAGACACCCCTTCCTGTCCATGCAAATGAATATTTTTTTTAAAGAAAAAATAATAATATTCATATTAGAATGGGAAAATAAGGTAGTATCGGAAACAAATTTGTGAGATTATTGATCCATTTTATCGGCATCATTTCAGAGTTACCGACTATGGGTGTGAGGTTAACCCAAAAGCTCTTTCAAGTTGTGACAGTGTTCTTTTAAGGGTGCAATATGATTTCTATATTTTATTAAGCCTGCTTTCATTTTCCTTCTTATCTTTCCTTCTATTTTTTACTTTTGAATATTTTGATATTTCTAAATAATTTTGTGCACAACCAGGGAGAGCATAAACACATAAGATGTAATAATAAAATATGTAAACAAGAAATTTGCTATTTTTTTATTAATGTGAAATTTTTTCATTTTCTAGCTTTCACAGACAAAAAGAGCAGAGAGAGAGAGGTAATGTGGTAACAGAAAAGTAAGAGCTGTAAATTTTGAGATTTGGCCAGCAAACACACCCAATTGTGACACTTTACTCATTTTTTTTTTTTTTTTTTTTTTTTTTTAAATGCTTCATTTCTTCAAAAGGGTGAGGAGATTTTGCCAAAAAGCATTTAAATATGTATTTGATACATTGAGCATGAAGCTAAAATGCAATATAGCAGCACATGTTGATTCAGTAAGTGATAAAAACACTACATGAAGTTATTAGAAAATCATAAAAGTTATTTCAATTTTAAGGCGGTATTAAAAAAACATATTTTTCCATGCAAAACAACTCAAAATTTTGAGACACATTCCCAGACTCATTTTTAAAAGTAACAACAGGAAACTTGGCAGTGTGATTTATAAAGATATTTATAAGGGCCCCATGTTTTTATTTTTCGTTCAATTAATTAGAAATTGATTTACAGACAATTATTTAAAAAAGTACGATCATTTTTTTTTGTTTCAAGCACTATCGCATTGAGAAATTCAGTTCAAAATGTCCACTTTGACAGCATTTTTTTAAATATATTCTGCCTTTACGAAAAAATCGAAACAGTGGGGACATTATGAAGTTTCTGAATAAGAGAACCTGCCAATTGGATGCATTTTAGAGTAAAAATGAATTTACAAATGTGTCTCAAAATAAGCAGTTTGGATTTGAATACACCCTTAAAAGAAAATTTTCATGCAATAAAATTTAAAATAACTCCAGATTTTGGTTTTAGCACCAATGAATGTTCTTACAGTCAGTTAAAATTTATTAAACATTCATTGAGAACAACATTGACATATGAACGGCTAAATGATTTAATGATTTTAAAATTAAAAAAATTCCTTGCAGAAACAATGGACTTGAACATCAGCTGTGAATAATTGGAATTAATTAAAAAACAGCAAAATTGGAATACTCACTAAATAATGTACAATATTATGAATGTCACAGCAAACATATTTTTTTGTTTGTTTGTTTGTTCTTTACTTCATGTTTCAAACTTCCTTTTGTCCATTAAATTTAGAAAATTACATATTTTAATAAATTAAAGATATGTGTATCATAAATGCTCAATTCATATAGTGTATCTAAGGAATGATGTATTTATATAATGATTATATGTATATTATTTAAATCATAAATATGCAATTTGTTAAATCAGTTGTTCTTAAACTCTCAGTTACCATGGATTACTTTTCATACTTCCTCTGTCTTTGCAGACCCCAGGATTTAAGATTGAAATTGCTGATGTCTTTTCAGGATATTGAAAAATTGATAAACTAATAGATACACAGTAAAGCCTACGAATTGCTGTGGATCTGAAAAAAGTTCATTTTACACAGGTTTTTGCTTCAGAAATTAAAATATGATATTTTTTTCACTGAAACCATGCATTTTTCCCCTTTGATCCATTATAGACATGTTCCGTTTTAACAGATTTTACTGTATATAAATTAATGATAGTGCATTTTTTAACAGTTACACTTTTGATTTCAGAACGAGTTCTGAAACTGAAAGAATCTTCATAAAAAAAAGACTGGATGAAAATGAAAAAATTAGAAAGACATCGACATGAGCTATTCTATGCTAAAATAATCATCTGAAGTATTGAAATGCAAAGAAGAAATTTGAAAAAGACTTTCCCATAGGTTTAACATTAGCTTGCGAGTGTTGTTGTATGACTAGTGTAAGCTCTTAAGCCTTGGGGTCAAGGGTGCCAATTATAGAGGCTAAGGAGGCAGTCCCCCCCCCCCCTCCTTCAAGTAATTTGATATTTCAGATTGTATTAGTCATCACATTTCAAACTGGAAATATCTTTTTCAGAAATTGCACAAAAACTAAAATGACTTTCCAAATTTGACTATAATGAAAAATCATCATTAAATAAACATTTTAAGCACAGAAATTAAGCATTTTTAATAATATTTGAGATCTGTTGCAACATTATCAAAGTCAGACACATTTATGATTAATGAGAATACTTCAACTAATTTTTAAAATGTATGGGGGGGGGGGGGGATTGCTTCTTGGCTGTGCATATCAAGATAAAAAAAAATAAATTACTCCCATAAAAAAAAACATTGCCCCCCCCCCCCACCTCCTGAATAAAGTGTTCAAATGGTGTCCCTGCTTCAGTGAGAAAAATAGAGGGGACGGCACATTTAATCTGGTCCATGGAAATTTACAATGGAAATCCAGCCCTGACCATCACCATCACCAGACAAATAGATCCTATAAGCAAGTAACTAAAAGTTAAAAGGTGTGTAAATATTCCCCTCCTCCATTCCTTAAAAAAGTTACAGCTTTGAAATTATTGCAAAGGTTGCAAATTCAAAGGTAATGTTTTTAGTCTCTTAATGGACCATCGGTAGAATTTTGAAAGTTCTCAGTTATTTGAAATGGGCCCCTCAGAATTACCAAACCAAAAAATTTCTTGAGGATCATGGAATTCAATTCTTTCAATAGCTGCTGAACTTCCCAAACTTCAGTTCTATAAAAAAAAAAAAATAGTAAGTTAACCATAAAATAAACTCTTTGTAAACAGGATTCAACCAGTATTATTGGATAAAATCTCATTGTTGGGGATTTATGGGACAATATGTGAAATGATTTTTGGAGTCATTTCATTGTTATGCTATGAAGACTACAGGGATCCATTTCCTGAATGGTGAGATGATTAAAAGATAAAACATTATAAATTATGTAAATTAGAGTTTCTTGAACAAAATAATCTAAGCTTTGCCACAAAAAATGTGTTCAGAACAAAGTGGTTTGTATTTATACATTTGCTTTTTTTTTTCCCCTATTTTATAAAAAAAACAATTTATGCATGATTCATGAACTCTGTTGTCAAACATTCTGAAACTGTGTTTTTTGTTGTATAAAAAAGTATATTGTGGGAATGAGATAATCTGGCTTCTAATACTACTCTTCAAATTAGCAATCATCCGAGACCTATCCTTAGATACAACCCAAAATACCCCATGGTGAAAAATTGTATCATGCAAATCAGATAATCATGGGTGCCAAATTATTTGAAAATAATTAAATCTCACAGACTTTTCTACAATGGTGTGTTAAGAGGACTGTTCAGCGATTCTCTCCAATTGCAAAATCCATGCTAATCAATGGGAAAATTTTAATACTTGGATTACTCATTACATAATAAAACTATCAAAATACAGTTTTCACTCGCATAAAGTAAATGTCAGATGCTGACATGGTACATTAAAAAAAAAAATTTCTCCTTAAATTTTAAGTATTTTTAAAAAGATGATAAATATTGAAAATTTTCCCTCACGTAAAAATTTTAAGTTTGTAAGATTTTTTAAAATCATAAAATTTAAGGAGACTTTTTTTTAAATGCACAATGTCAGCATCCAAAGTCTGATTTTCTGATGGTAAAAACCATATTTTTATAATTATTAGATAATAAGCGCTCGGCTATTTAACCCTAGAATGCAAAACATGGGTATTTTGCACTTGGCTGCTAATATGGCGATCGATATACTAATGCATCCTAAGGTAAAATTTAAAAGGCTTAGTTACCATCAACTTGATTCTTTCTGATGGATTAAAATAATTCCAGAATAATGTGAATAGTTCTTGATTGACACCTACTGAAAGAGGATTATCCTGGAGAAAGGAAATTCTTAGTTCATTTCAAGAAAAAATGAAAAGCTTTCATGCCTTGAATAACCTTGCTAAATGTGTGTGAACTTTATCTATAACAAGATCATCTGAAGAAGTTTAAAATGTGTCAGGAATGTATTTGTATGAATAGCAAGACCAAAGAAATGAATTTTGATGTACTCTGTAAGTAGAATTGGAATTGGGAGGAGGAAGAAGGGTGCATCAATCAAAGAAAATCAAGAGATTATGTAGTGAGGAGGAGGAGGAGTTTTTTTGCCAGTGTGGGCAATCTGGTTTTTGCGTTCTAGAGATAAGGGCCTGGTCTTATGGTGTTCCTGATATTGTACAAAAAGTCTTGTAAATATCATGTAAATTTTCACCATCATGTCATCTTTACAATTGTTGTTTTGAAACAAAACTTTTTCGTTTAATACGATATGATATGTTTAATTATATGTATGCGACGATACCATAATAAGTTAACATGAGATTTCAAAAGCATAAATCAAACACTTTGTGCAAATGTTAATTCATAAACTAAAACCTTTAACAACGTCATAACGTACAAATATGAAAAAATGGCACAAAAAAAAATCTCATACGACTGTTTTGAGGATTCTTGGACACCCTTCCTCAGTGTGAAAAAAACAAAAACAAAAAAGGGGATTAAAATGGGTTTAAAGAACCCCTCGAGGCTAAAACTGAGGGGTTCTTTAAACCCATTTTAATCCCCAACCCCCCTTTTATTTACTTTTTTCTTTCTTCTCCCTGTACTGAGCAAGAGGATCCAAGAATCCTCGAAATGACCATATGTGATTTTTTCATATTTCTGCATTATAACGTTATTAAGGTTTAGTTTATGAATAAGATTTCATGACTGAGGAAGGGAAAACCTGTATTGAGGCAGTGTAGTAAAATTTGTATTGAGCAAGTAATGCAAGGGGGTAGACTGTCTTGCATAAAAATGATATCTTGATAACATCCAAATTCTTATTATAAATATTTTATTATTTAAAAAAATTCATTACCTTTGATGGTGTGTCAGCATCTGAAGCTTCACTGGAAGCACTTGAATCAGAATCATTTGATTCTGAGCTGCTATCTGAATCACTATCATCACCACTGTCAGAACTATCGGATGAATTACTAGGCACAGACTGAGGTACATCCATTGTACTGTTGTTAACAGCAGAGGAAGAATTGGTAGACATGACAGCAGAATTTAATGGAGATCTGAAATAATTCAGAATTTATTTCAAATCCATCAAAAATGGGAAGAACAAAGATTTTAACACTTTTGGGATGAGCGTCACATATATGTGCCATATAGGGTGTGTATTGACCTTATTTTTTAAGCACCACTATTTCCTAATAATAATTTTTGCCTTATTTAATAGCAGAAATTTTGAGATAAAATAATCTGAACATTACTGTTCAGTGGTAATAAAAAAGTCACATAAGAGACACTCTTCCAGAAGTGCATAATCCATTTAGGAAAAAAGAATATATAGCTTAGGTCTAAACTTTATTCACATTTTCTTAGATTTTATTTAATAAGGAGCATTGTTTATTTAAAGTACTTCGAGTGTGTCCCAAAAAGATTGAAACATGCTTTATTTTTTTACTTATTGGAGATTAGTAGGCAATGTAAATTGAAAAAATAGTTTTTTAAAAGTAAGAAATTAGATTATATTAATGAAATGGTCCTGGAATTAATTTTCAATAAGTTACACTTTTTAATTTTTTATGCCATCCCTCTAAACAAAATTTATCAATTAAGAGTTTTTTCTCATTGCTGCAATATTATCATTACAAGAAAAAGCAGCATATCTGTACCTTTGAAACTGACTGAATTATGCTTAGTTACCATATATCAAATTAAAAATGTAAATGTGTGAGATATTGCTAGAGAAAAATAAATCTGACGATAACACATGATATGCAGTGTAACTTAAAAGATAATCAATTCTTGCAACAATAGTGGTTAAGAACTTCAAAATACTTACAAAAACATTAGAAGAGGAATTTAGTTATGTAGTGAATATGAGATAAAACACTTAAGAATGCTTTGTGAATTGCATTTTTTTAATTATGATTCTAGGATTTAATTAGCAATTTCTATATCTTAGATCCAAATTGACCATTATCAGATATATACTCGGATTCATTTTCTTTCATAAATGCATGAAATTAGCAGGTATATTTGTAAATGTATAAAATTTGCATGTTTTATCCACACACCAAGAAATCTGAGTTACCCATCTTCTTATAAAAGCATATAATCCTACAAAACATTTTCAAAGTTCGCATTTTAAGCCACTCTTGGCAATCATGGGATTATCGTCTCAAGGGAGCAGTCAAATACATTTCTAAATGTACCACATTTATAGAAAAAGTAAAAATGGTGTTCTATTCTTTGGTGCTTAAAAAATGATGCCTGCATTTTCCATGTACTTCTATATAAAAATAACTCTGTGAATGTATCAGAAAGATTACAATTTTTACGCAGTAATTTTTTTTTTTTTAAATGAGAATATCTTTATTACATTTTTATTAAAAAATGTATTGTTCTATACAAATGTTTATCGTTTAGAGGGGGGAGGGGGTCATGATCCCTATGTCCTCCCTCTTGGATCTGCACTTGCAGGTATGTAGTTTTTTATAATAATCTTGTTCAATCCAGAGAAAACTTTACTAATTGACTAATTTTGTCTAGAGGAGGTCATATAAAAATTTGTAACTTTTCGAAAATTATTGGGAGGACTGTTCCATTAACACAAACTTGCTTCAAACCTTATTTTGAACCCTTGCAATTTACATTGCCTACTTATTTCCAACAAATAAAAAATTCAGAGTGTGTTACAATCTTTTTTGGGACACCCTGTACAGATTTATAATTAATATAATATAAATTAGAATTCTAGAAACCTTAAGTCATACTCACTTTGGGTATTGTTGGGCAGAATTATCCAGATTGTTCTTGACTTCCGTATTCTTGATTTCAATCTGAAAATAAATTCAGAAAATTCAGACAAGTGATTTTAAATAAATCCTACTGAGAAAATTTTTCATCAAACTCATAACTCATGTCATCAAATCTAATTTTTTTTTTTTCTGACATATTCATGAAGGCGGATTATAGAACTGGAAGATATTGGTAAAGGTATAAAATTTGCAGAGACCAATATTCATGTCATAAGGAATCAAATAGAATTTTCTTTAACCCTTAAAATCAATGAATCATTAAAAAAATGACGTCAAATATGGCATTCTGAGAGGATTCGGGACATAACAGTGACAGGATGGTAGTCATCGTGTAGCAATCGAAGATGCACCGAATTTATATTAAAAAAGAGAACATACTTCCATTCTTAGGTGCATGAATGTGAATATCTGAAAATTTCAGGTAAATAGGAAAGAAATTGAGATTCTGAATGTATAAAAAGAAATCATATTGTCAATGTTAAAAAAAAAAATAATAAAAAAAAAATAAGAACACATTTAAGGGGGTTTTAAGGATGGGATTTATCGGCTTCAAAAAATGAATTTTTTATCTTTGTATTTCCTGGTTTCATATTCCATAAATGTTTTCTCGGAGCTATTTAAAAAAAAAATTAAATACATGTAGAAGCTATAGATTCTCTTGTTGCACAGTGCGTGCACAAACGGTATTTTGTTGTAAAATGTTAAACGAGTTTCTCTCAGAGCAATATTGTTTAAATTGGTACTAGAAATATCTCTGCAAAGGATGAATATATATATATATATATATATATATATATATATATATTATGAAAGTTTTGGGGATTTTAAATGAAAGCCATGTATATTTTCCTAGACCATGACCATCGTTTTTTGTAAATGTTAAATTTGTCCATTTTTTTCTTATAAATGAAACAAAATCCGATCTTTTACTGTAAACTGATACAATGAGCTGGAAAGTCCACTAATTTGTTTAAAATTTCAAAATTCTTCCTGTGAAGTACTAGATCATTTTAAGAAACTAGGATAGTAATCCAATTATTCAGTCATTAACATAAGCCAAAAGGGGATTTTCGTTCATAATTTTAACAATACTGAAGATATTGACAAAATTTCAAGACTGCTTCAACTTTGCATTGTTTTGAATACAGTGAGATCACGAGAAATGCTTGAAGTGTATTAGAATTCAAGCAATCACACTGTGTGTACTATCAGCTCCATTCTCATTTATGGAGAGTCTAGCTCGTTGTTTGGACGCGAGTGGTGGCCAATTCAAACATTTCTCGTGGCGTCAAATCATTTCACAGAATTCAAAGTAAATTTGTTGTAAGTGTAGAAAAAATATTTATTAATCTGAACGACAATCTGGGTTTCTGCAATTTATTTTTAACAGATTTCCAACTAAGGCGATTATACAGTTCGCTTGTATATTTTATTTTTCCTATGTATGTCCACTCTTGAATGGATTCTCCGATTTATATATATATATACATCGTTGGAAAGGTTTCATACCGCTGGTGGTCTCGTTTCACTTTCATTAGGATCTAAAAATGATATATTTTTCTGTCTGCCTGTTTTCTTGTCATTTTGACTTTGTATGCTTTAACCTGTTCCTAAAAATTGACTACTCGTCATGGATTTCGATTATGGTGTTAAACCCTTTTCGACGGGTGCCCAGCATACTTCTTAATTATTAGGCATTTTTTAGTTAGAATTTTTCTTTTAATTTAATTGCTGAAATGCTGCAATTAAATAAGGTAAAAGAAAATCTGTTAACAGTGGTGTTCAAATTCAATAATTTTGCGCAGCCTATACGGCACGTATATGTGTCGCTCGTCGAGAAGGGGTTAAGATGCATAGTACTACTTCAAGCTTTTAAAATAGTCGTATCGTGTGTATATATTTATTTTTTTTAAGAGGACACATCAAAAATTTAAATAATTCATTCTCTACTGCACGACAAAATGCGCTATATTAGGGCACGATGGGATTTAAAATGAAAATAGATTAAAGCTTTGAGTCCGGTCGGGTAATCCTTTACGAAAACCAGACCTGCGGTTCGGGTTTGGGTTGACTTCAAAGAGAATTTTCTGTTTCGGATCGGGTATAATTCAAATCGTGCAGGACTAATGCGTATAATAATAAAATGTTGCCCTAAAACACAAACGGTAGGAAACTATCCCTTAAAATAGGTTTTATTTATTTTTCCTTAAAAATTACTTGTTACTAAATAAGTTTATTGCAATCCTGGTTTCCCATCACCCTTAAACGTTTGCACATCAAGGGTTAGTCCTACATTTTAGAACGGAACTACTTTCGGTTTCGGATATTTCTCCCACTCTTTCTAGAAAATTTCACTAAATTCTCACAGAAAACCGTTTAAATTAACGTTAAATAATAACAGATGGCAGCACTATTTATAAAGATATCCATTATTTATATAAATATCGATTTCCTAATTTGAAATATGGACCAAATTTTCTCCTGTTTATCCAGGTAGTTCATTTTAAAAATATAAATATTTTTCACATTTTATTAATAGTGGATTAATGATTTTTTGAGATGACGGCAATTGCAGTATAAAACGAGAAAAAAATCTGATGATTTCTGGTGGCGACTCGTGTATAGGCAACGCGAAACTGCAGCACCAACTATTTTCATTCAATATTATCGATACTATATGAGTTTTTTTTTTTTTTTTCTAGAATTTCTTCTTTATATACTTGTACATTATATTATCCTTAAGCTTAACGACAGTAGCAATCGCCCAATTGAGGAAAAATTACAAAAATCCTTGTATGGAATGCTTTTTAGCTCCAGCAACGCTGTATTGGACTATTGAACGCGTACCTACATACAGTGTTGAATTCAGGCACTTTTCTCCGGGAGGGATTTCTGTGACTCCGGGGGGGGGGGACAATATAAAGTTCCGGGGGTGGGATTCCACTTTTTGACCATCGAAAGCATAACATCTCAAATCTTCCGGGGGAACATTTCAAAGCTCGGGGGGAGATCCCCCCCCCCGGGCCACCCCCTGAATTCAACACTGCCTACATATCCGAGACAAGAAGCAAGAGCAAGGCACTATGGCTCTCACAGTGCCGATAATTCAATAATTTTCTGCTAGAACTGTGGGGAAAACCAAAGTATGAGAATTTTCAAGGCATAGCACAGATTTTTTTTTTTTTTTTTTTTCTGTAGATTAGTAAAAGTTTGCATATTCTCTTTATGCCGGGTTGTCATATTTGTCCACTTTTTGAAAAAAAAAAAAAAAAAAAAAAAAAAGCCTGGGATGCTGGACGAAATTGAATAAAAGGGAAAAAATGGACAAAATTAAACTTAGCAATAATTTTTTGTATCAAATATATGCAGTTATGTTGTGTCCCTACGTTTTAGATTACGATAAAAAAAAAAATAATAATAATCATTAAATTAAAAAAGAGTGACTGTACATTAATCATAATCTAACTGATCTACAAATTAAATGTTAACTACATGGTGGTAAAATTAGATTTATGAAATTACTTTGCAGTAAAAATGGATCAAATATGACAAAATAAATCAATTGTCGAATATAATTTCACTATCATATCAATAGAAAAAATTAAAGGGTGTATATTTCATAGTAAAACCTAAAGCTTAAAAAGAAAAAAAAAAAAAGATTACTTTCTCATTTCAATTTATCACGAATCATATAAAAAACTAATATAGGGAAAATTGTAAATTTATAACTATGACTTCGTACGAATAGAAATTTATTTTTGTGTGTTTCTATATTTTCTATATTTTGTTTATACTTTATTATTTTCTTATATGTAGTACCTTTATTTCTATATGACACTTTCTTTTTTAACAGTAAGTTGTTATTTCTTAAAAATCACTTTAAAAAATAATAAGACTTACGACTATCAAGCATTTTATGATTTTATATTTCTATTTAGTAAGCAGATTATAAATTGTGAATGGAACTGGCAATATGACAAATGTACAGTTTTGAAAGAAAAAATAAAAGACCCCTCCCCCCCCCCCCCCCTTCTCAGTTACTTTTGCCACAAATAATTCTATAAAAATGATATCAGTACAAATGGAACAGGAGATAGCATCTGTTTTTAAATAGTGCGCAAAAATTGAGCTTTGGAACAGTCTGCATAGTATAAATTAAAATAAAACTAATTTTCGTATTTTTCATGGCAGCATCTAATTTTGACTACATATTTTTATTCTCCATTTAAATTTATGCCCAAATACCAAATTTCAAGTCATTTGAATCATACGTTTTGGAATTCTGGAATTATAATCGTAATAATAACAAGAGTAACCATTAATATAAATTAGGCAGTACATTAAAATTGAAAAAAAAATATTTTTTTTTTCCATTTAAGGAAATACAAATAAAAGAGTTTTGTTTTCAGTGCCAGAAAACGCTGAAAATTCATAAAATTAAAAGTATCATAACTCGGTAAGTTTTTCCGGACAAATATTTACTTTTTATTAGATTACTTCTTAGAGCATGGAGAAATTTTTTTTTTTTCTAAATATAGCTGATAGAAACCAGGGATCGTATAACAATTTATTATTTTTTTTTTAAACTTTAAAAACAAAAATAACTTCTTTGACGCACATGGCTTTTTATACAATGAAGAACAATATTTGAAAAAAATTTGCAATTGTAACTATACTACATTAAAGCTGATGGTTTCGGAATAATCTAATGTAATGATAAGAGGGAACACTCTGTATATATTCACCATATTGAATAATGATATATTTTTCCTTTAAACAAAAGCATATACTTTCTAAAATAAGCATTAGAAACGCCATCCGAAATGAAATGCCAAAAAATATTGCATACCGATTTTAAACTTAGAGAACGCGGAATATATATATTTTTTCACATGACTATAGCTTATTTCGTGCCTGCAGTCATAACGTTGTAAGTTATAGAACATTATCAGATACATTAACGATCGCTACCATGAATTTTATCTCTCTTTCCCCTTTTTTATACCCAGAAATAGGTTTAAAAATGCATAAGTTTCATGGCCAGCTTCTTGAAAACTGTACGGCAAAAGTATTTTAAGTTACTAGAGCAGTGGGGCCCATGTAACCGGCATTTTAATAAAACTAAAATAAAGTCGTATTACAATCTGAAATAAAGCAATCCAGCTGTATTTTTATTTAAGACTAGCTGATCCGCCCGGCGTTTTCCCAGGTCCGGGATAATAACATTAAATATGTAAAAAAAAGTGGTGTTGAATTCAGACATTTTTCTCCGGGAGGGATTTACTGTTGGGGGTTTCATTTCCTTTGGGAGCGTACACCCAGGCGTTCTACGCACACACAGGTCTGTTTTTGCAAACTAACCTCGAATTTGTACGAATTTATATTTTTAAACGAAAATATTTCCAAATAAATCTAATGTTGGGATCCTCACCACCTTCAGCTGCATACACCCTCGAATTTGTGAGATTTTATATTTTTCAATGAAAATCTATTCAAACAAATCTAGAGTTGAGGGCCTCACTGTCTTACGCAGAATATGCTAGTCATTTTTTTCCCCTCAAACGAGTCTCGAATTGGTATGGTTTTATATGAAAATCTTTCCAAATGAATTAAGGGACCTCGTTATAGCGATTGCAATTTAATTTCTGACATTTAGATATATTAAACTTTCAATTTAACGGGAAAGATATTCCAGTATTGACAACCTGTCTCGAAAGCAGACTCTCTTAAAACGCGAAATGATATCTAGGAAGACATTGAGAAAAACAAAAAGTCTCTGGCGATTTTGCGAAATGACTCCAGTAAAAATAATTATAGTAAATAATTAATATTATATATATATACACTCGCAGATGGCAGAAATAGTAAATATTAATATTTTTAAAACGAAAGATACCATTAGAACGGGAAAGGTACAGCAAAAATTTTCGTATTTTTTCTAACTCCACGGGGGCCCCGGCGATTAAGTTTTCAAAATGCAAAAAACTTTTTCCTGAGTCTGCCACTAGAGCGGAGGAAAGACAACACAGGCACAGACAAAATTAGCGACACGGTGGATGTTCACTATTTTGCGATGTTCATTAAGGCTTTTAATTAATAAATCGGCTAATTATCAAAAATACAAAAGCTGGCTTCGATGTGCTTAACTTCAGACATACAGATTTACCTATCTGCCAAATCTGGTAGCTCTGAAAGCAGCCGTCTCGTCAGAACCCACATACCCGCGCGAGCGCATGTATATTATAGATACATTTTTAAAAGATCTGAATATGATGATTCATTAGTTATTAGAATGTGTTAAAGAGATTTTTAAAACTGGGTTATATTTCCCTTTTCAAACACTTATGCATCTTAGGTTGCTACAAACAGTGCCCAGTACCCCTTCATGTATAGGGAAATCAGTAATACATTTCTGAAGTTTTCTTAGTCATACGGGAAAATATTAACACCTACGCAATCCTTCATTTAAAAATAATCCTTAAATAATTGAGGCATTGACATGGAAAAGGTAGTAAGTCAAGAAAACCTAATTTTTACAGGGGAAACAAAAAATGGTTTTACACTGCTAAATTACAAAGTTTTAGTCACAAAAATTAAGCATATGAGATCCATGTATCGATGAACTACTTTCAACACTGACTTACTGCTCTTTCTATGCCATTGGCACAACTTTTTACTACTTCTTCTATTTAAAATCGAAAAATCGATTTTTTCTTGACTTACTACCTTTTCCATGTCAATGCCTCAATTATCAAAAACAATAATAATAACTTTGTTGCATTTTTAACAGTTTCTGGTCTGGCATCCTAATAACATGTCTTTACATTTACTATTATTTTGGTTTTACAACTACTTTTGTTACCTACATGTAGTAATGATAGTATGCGTGTTTACATTTACTATTATCATTTCCATTTATGTTAAAACATTTAGTAATAATAGTAATAAAGTTTCCTTAAAGCTCTATACACCGTTGCTGAGACTAATTTTAAACACGTGATTCGTTCTTTAAATTTAAAAATGGGATCTACTTGTCCGAACCAATAATTTATGATAAAAAAGACGAAATAATAAAGTAATGTCTATTTAATCCTGTTGTAATACCATATTTTCCAAATGTCTTCAAAATTTCTTCCATAGCCTATTATATTAATCGTATGCAAAATTATATTCATTAGATTCCAGTAATTGACTTCTCGTTGAATTTACGTAAAGCTCATTTCTTTTAATTTGGATAGCTGCAATTAATTGTTTAAACCTGAAACTAATATTTCCCCAAAATAAAAAATCGGACCCGAACGTGTTAAAACAATTCCAGTTTCGTTCACAGGAATTATGAGAATGGACAAGTATATGTGCTTTCACAAAAGCTGATAATCTTTTAAAAATTAGCGGCTTTTCTTTTCTTTCCCTTCACGAAAGACAAATATCTTTTTAAAATGCGACATGCGATCAATAAATGTAAATGCTTTTTTTTTTGTATGTGTGTGTGTGTGTTAAATATGAAATTTAAAAATGCAGGTTTATCTCAAGTAACTTGCACAGTAAGGATATTCTGCTGCTTTGGGTGAAAACCCTAAAGTGTTCAGGGCAAGTGCATAATGAATAATCATTGTTCAGGCCTGACAAAATAATGAGTATTTATGTTTTTAAAAAGATTTTGAAACTTTTCAACTGACAAATTGAATTGTCGAAAAAGAAAAAAAGCCGAGCACATCAGCGCCCATTGTTGAGCACTAAAATTTTAAATTAGATATACATATATATTTTTAATTTGCAACTTCAAAACGTAAAATTTGGTGCATTTCAATCCAAAAGAAACTGAGATACAGCTATAACAAGATTGCTAGAGAAATTGCGAAAAAATGTTCCCTGATTTCCCTGACTACCTTTACCAGATTTCCTTGATTTTCATTATTAACGATTGACATTTTCGGTATTTTTTAATGTATGCCGCTTCCTTGTATAACACACTCATCCAGCTTGCTAATACCTCATTTGGGAGAAAAAGCAAAATAAAACATAAAAATTGCACAATATTCATGAAGTACTCGTTCACAGTTTCATAAATCCGACCTCAAAATTTAGTCCAACAACTTCATATAGTGGCCAATGAATATATGACTACCAGAACAATCTCTGAAGAATGTTCAATTCTCTGACAGGATAACTAATTGGATTAGGCTGCCCACCTGGTCAGCTTACGCTATGTATCATAAAATTTTCAAAAATGGGTAAATTGTCTTCAATATCAGTGCTATCCACAGAAAATGACGATATCTGATCACTGTAATTTGTGTTAAATACCAAAAACTCATATCATGCGCATCTTACGCTATTATTCGCTTAAATATCATCTGTTTGTCGACGAATCAGTCTCATGCAAAAACAAATATATTTCCGCATATAGACAAATTTCCCTGTTTTTCAAGTACATTTACGAAATTCCCTGACATTTCCGGATTGATAACCTCCCCGATTCCCTGATTTCCAGAATCTGTAGCCACCCTTATATAATGTTCATCATAAAAATCATAGCATACATCATAAAAACCATTGTATAGAACTGCTACCTGTTGAATCATCAAAGCCAATACAAGAACAGCAAAGAGAACTGTAAATTATACACTATGGGTCAAATTTAAGAATAAATACAAATGTTAGTACCTGGTGCTTTCTTTATCAATTTCTCAAGAGACGTTTGTATTGTACTCTTCCTTTTTTTCTTTTCTTAGTAAAGAGTTCTGTTACATGTCTTTCATTTCCTTTTTTTTCTGTTGCCGTTCGTACATGAGATATATACTATCTATAAAGATCTCATTCTTCCATGATGGTCAAAATTTTTTCCAAAATGCACAGGAGTTTTGATCACGTTCTTTATTGTCAAAGTATTTTGTGCCATCAGGTTCCTCTCCTTCATTTTGTAATTCCATCTATCTTTTGCAGTTTAATGAAGTGACAGAGGCTGTGAATGAGATTGCATCAATAACTTTCTTGTTGAGATCTTTATTAGCTGTTTCCAGTTGTGATAGCTTCAGGAGTTTCGAGTTGCGATAGCTTCAGGAGTTTCTTCAAAGTCCCGCGAATAAAGTTTAGTCGGAAACTCATATCAATCTGTAACTAAGGTATTGTTATGACAAACCACAAAGACATTTTATTACTCTTCAGATGAGAAATAATTAACAAAAGAAATGGGATAACGACCACCGTACTGGTTCGATCGTTAAGAAGGGAAGGTATACTTTTTCCTTCTTTATGCGACTTTGAGCCATGAAAACCACATCAAAGGTTTCGGAATATCTTTCGAAATAAAGCTTGCTATGGATTTGCGACTTAACACTCATCTGTAAAAAAATTCCCACACTTTTTCAGGATTTTCCGATTTTGCACACTAACGTTATCATTCCCAAATCCGAATAAATAATAAACAAATTGCTATTGTTTCAAGGCAAACACTTTACCCTTACATATAATAAGAAATGATTCTATAATTTAGAATAAAAGCGACATGCATTTTGAGATATATATTGTCATTATTTGACTAGCAAAATTTCTTAAACACCTACTACATATTCTGTAATAAAAGTTCGTTCGAAATTCCTGCTTCATTAAAGTATAGATCTATAAATGCTGTTTGAGAAAGATTTAAATTTCATATTCTCAAGTTTTCCTTGTTGTCTTTTCCTAGCAAGTTGGTTTCTTTAAATCTATCTATATGTTATATATGTTGTTCCGATCTATTTGTTGTTCCGTATACATAGCAATACAGATATATTTTGAAATGTATCTTTATTTTCATTATTTAATATGACTAGCAAGATTTCTTAAACGCTTAATATATTTCATAAGAGTTCGTTTGTAATATTTGCATCTTACAGTCTATGAAATCTACAAAAGCTGTTTGAGAAATCTGAATTTAAATTTCATATTATCATATTTTACTTGCATTTTTTCCTAGCACGTTGGTTTCTTTAAATGACTATCTTGAAATATATCTATATAGGCCGTCTACGTAGCGATATAGATATATTCCGAAATGTATCTTTATTTTCATTACTTACTTTCACTAGCAAAATTTCTTAAACAACATCTTATTCCATAATATAAGTTCGTTTGTAATTTTTTCATCTATAAGCATACAGATCCAGGAGTGGGGAAACACATCATTTTACTCACCACTGGCGGTGGATTTTCTGACAGGGCGCGTGAATTTTTAGGTAGTCTGAAAAACTGCAGGCTATAGCTAAGTTCTATCGTAAACTAAACTTTCCTCTATTGTATATATTTCTTAATTTTATAGAAAAAAAAATATGAAAATGCCTTGCAGCATGCATTGTACTAATAAAATTAAATGCATTGTAATAATGAAACTAAATGCATTGTAATATTTACTATTTTGCAGTAGCGTGCATTTTGTCAAACAATTTCCAGCTATACGTTGAATCTTGCTGGCTGGTAAAATAAACCTTGGCTGGTAAGATTTTCTGAAAATTCCACACCCCTATACATATCTATAAATGCTGTTTGAGAAAGCTAAATTTAAATTTCCTATCACATAATATGTACTTTTCCAGCAAGATAGTTTCTTTAAATTACTTTTCTTTTATTTTTTTTTGCCTCAACAATAAAAAAATATTTTGTTCTCAAACCTTTGATAGACTGTGGCAATTTTTCATTCATTTCAATGTTCTGTGTCCTCCCGTTGCAAGACATATAATCATAGACATGCCACTGGAAAATTAGAGATTCCTACAATCTATTTTTAAGCTATACAGGCTTTAATTGAACCCGTTTTTAGGGTGTAAATTGAAATAGCAGAATGTTATATGAGGGCCGGAACCGCAATCCTCATCCACGACTCAATAGGTCATTTCATAAATCCAATTTTTTTCGAAATTCTCTTATTTGTAGTGAACGTGTCCTTGAAGGTAGGCTCACAAGTGTAAACTAGAATTATATAAGTTCGTTTATTAGTTTCCACACAAAAGGCACTGAAATTTTGCCGTTTATTACAAAAATAACATTAGTGAATGGCAATAGTAAAATGTATTCCAATGGCCAACAGTAGAGAAAGGAGAAACTGCGATAGAACACGATGGTGAAAATGATTATGTGCCTTAATGAATAGGTGCCAAGAATTATGGATTTCAAGCACCACTATTTCCTATTAAATCGCCTTATTAAATCGCAAAATTCTGCGATTTAATTTCCAAACATTACTAATTGGAAAAAGTGGTATCTAGAATCCGCAATAATTAACACCTATGCTTAATTCCAGTTCTCAAAGATGCAAACTTAATAATTTATGACTATTTGGTCAAATTTATAATAAAAGCAATTATTAATATCTTTTTTGTATCATTTGAAGGGCACTAAATCCAATTTTAGCAAAAACATCATAAGTGCCGAAGTCTTTTAAAATTAAATTCTTATAAAATAAATAATTCATAAGACTTGGAAATTAAAAGTTTCGGAAATATAGCGAGCACAAAAATGTTCTTAAAATTTTAATATTCGTTCTGTACCACATTTTTTATGGATTCCTGAAAATTTATAAAATAATCTGACTTATGTAGAATTTGAAATGACCGATTTAATTATTTTCTCCGATTTCTCACAGACAACGATCATTTTTCAATTTCTCAATATTTTCCTGACTTTGAGATTATTTTGAAATTTTCCGACTTTTAAGATTTTCCAGGAATTTCCTGAATTCTAGGAACCATGAATAATTATACAGCCTCTCGTTGTTTTCTGTTTTATTTACGACCACGAGGCTCCCAATAATATTTATTGCATTCCATATACATACTTTTTCCTTTATATTTTAATGTAAACCATCCTTTCTAATTGCGAAGGATTAGGGAAGAGCGTTCTTTTCAGATACATATAGATGAAAATTTAACTTTTACACACAATACGAAAGATCTTATTGTATAGTGAATTGCACGAAAATCGAGAACCATCTATGCTTCATATAATGTTTTTGCTCATATTTCAGCTTTATTCTATGAGGAGAAAAATGCGTACAATTATCTTGCTCTGTAACAAATATGAGTTTGTTGTTATGGGTGTTTTGTTATTTCCTAGAGCAGAGTATAATACTCTGCACTTTTCAAAAAAAAATTGCAATTTGTAGATGAATGTTAGCTTATATATAATGCATATTTTTTTAAAAGAGGAAGTGGAATTGATTAAATGTTTTGAAAACGGCTGAAACCTGTTTTTTTTCCTTAATATGTCGTCGTAATACCCTGTCAATTTCAATTAATATTTGTAAATTATTTTACGAAATAACATTATGAAAACAGATTCATTATTAATGAAGGTGATGCCATTATATACACCTTTTTTAATTCCTCACGGAACTATTATATTTTTCCAATAAGATTTTCTTCCCTTTAGTTGTAATAGAGAAGCGCGCAATATCTTTGTGGTCAGAGCATCACGCTACCACGGTCCAAGTCTATAGAGTTCGACTAGGCAAGTTTTACTCAACCTTTCATCCCTTCGGAGTTGATAAAATAAGTATTATTGTTAATAAAATAAGTATATTTGGAGCTCACTGGGGGTCCAGCATTAGGTTAACCGCCTATCCCGGACATATGATGTATAGCATCCCAGTGGCCCATGGTCAAGAAAACAGTGTTGGGTACTGTAGGCCATGATCCCTGGGGATTGTAGCGCCACAGAGTTTAGTTTAGTTAGTTATAATAGAAATGAATATACAACTTAATTTTGATCGGACATATATTTAAAAATGCAGCAGCTTTAGCTTTGGAAATAATCTAGGGGTACATTTGTATTTGGTGATCCTCTCAGCTGTTCGAAAGAATCCCCCCACCCCGATTATTGTTTATGGGTGAAATATGTAAAGTCGTGTAAATGAAAGAAGTTACATAGGTATATCATATACACTCAATCCAGTTCTAAGTAGAAACAATACATTATTTCAATAAGCAAGAAGTTAGTATAAAACATGAGGAAGAAAACGCAATTGAATTCACAGTATTAAAAAGGCTAAGCAAACGACGACCATCGGTACCATAAACTTGGCAAATAATGCTCTTTTGAAGAATGTGAAATTAATGACAGTTAATTTAACGGAGTATTTGTCCGTAATCTCTGGAATTATATATATCAGCTTACTTTTGTGTGCGTGTTTTAATTATTTCAGTAGAAAAATTCGTATCGGAAATTCAAAACTATATTGAATGTTTTAAGTCATAATGCGTTAAAAATAAAATGGTCTAACATTTCGGCAGAAAACTTAGGTTTTGAAAAATCCCAAGTAACAAACCTATATATTGCTATATTGGTGCCTAATATTATACAAATATTGCATTCATCAGAAATATTTCTAATGACATGGAAATACTGGCTAAAGGTTGGCTTTACAAGGACATGTTGGCAATGAAATGGGGAAATTTTTGCCAAATATTAGTTTAATACAGAAAAAAATATAAACCCTCCAAATGTTGGGGCACTATTTCATGCCAAAATTGTCATGACTGGAAAAGATGCAGCCAATATAAACAATATTGGCTCATTTATTAATTTTGTTATTAGGAATGAAACAATTTCCATTACATAAAATAACAAGCTATTAAGAGTTTGAATGAAATAGTAATAATAAATTTAATATACTCACAACTTCAATTTCATCTTCACTGTCACTCATCTCCAGATCTTCCTGGAGTGAAGACGATATACATCTAGGGAGAAAAAAAGAATAAAAATAAATAAATATATCTCCTACAGACCGTTAAATATATTTTTTATATATAAATAAAAAAGTCTAACAAGGAAGGTCTTTCAATGCGAACGTTAAAAATTTTTGGAAAAAATAGCGCGAGTTGTATTAATTTGAATTATTACGTGCCTAAAAAGTCATCTGCTAAATTATTCATACGAAAGCAGTAAAAAATATAATAATAATGATTAGGAGCTTCATCGCCAAATGAAACCATACCGGCGGATAAATAGAAGAATGCCGCCAAGCAGAGCATGATTTCAAAATAAATTAAAGATAAAATACACGCATTAACAGACAGTCGTTTCTGACATATGAAATATTGGGTTAATTCCACTCTTTCTATTTGTTTTGGTAATTTGTACGATTTGCGGCTAATTTAACTTGATTTAGATGCAATATCAATCTCATTTTTGCTTTCAATCTATTAACAGTTTATATATGTTAAGAATTCTTGTGAGTTGAAAGATTCATTAGACAGTGTTTAACAATTTTATTTCTTTTACATAAGAAAGTCCTTAACTTTGTGTTTGAGAGTAAAATTTTTTGTAAAGTAAAAAATGTCAAGAATTAATCAATTTAACATTGGCAGGGGGACAAAATTTTCAAACTGCAATCCAATGCACATAATTAATTTTCCTTGCCACGTTATATTAACATGTGGAAATGTTTATTGTTTGTAGGGCTCATACACAAATACACATCCTGGCTAAAATCCTAACATTTCATATTTTATATCATATTGCTTTGATCTTTACCGAACTGTAAAGAAGTGATATTTGGAAACTGTAGCTGATGAAAATTGTTTCGACTATTTTTCATTAGCAATTTGAAAGGTATATTCTATAATTCACTGCAGTTTCTGATGTCGGTTTTCAGTTACTTGTATAGACATGGAATATTTTCTTTTATTATAGAATATATGTTGCATATATAACAATAGCGTGTCAGTCCTCCCCCTCCCCCCCCCCAAAAAAAAACAAACAGAAATTGCGGGTGGGGTAGACGTAATTTAAAGGGTCAATAAAACAAAATAATCCTCTGAATTACATTTAAATTTTAAATATTTTTATGTTTTGCCAGTATAAGTTGGGGTGATCCACAACATCTTTTTTCATTCAGTGCATGAACTTTATTGTAATTTGACAATTACAATTTTAACATCGCCATATTTAAAGCCATTGGTTACAATTTATAGCAGCTGATCTGTAACTAAAGGTGCCTACAACCAAACCAACCAACCAACCTACTATATGTTTTTTAAATTATACACTTTAAAATTTTAAGTTTATAGGTTATTTAAATTCCGCATGCTGAAAAACGCAAATATATACATTTTCCCCATTTCTGGTTATCGCAATTAAGTTAGTGAAATATAAATTATTACAAAATGAATCGATCATTGTTCAAGATAAATGTCCGTTATTTAGACAAAATTTGAAAAATCTATTTTTATATTTCATTACTTTTTTTACTTATTTTAATTGCTTTTACATCTTTCAGCAATTAAAAGTAGTATTTTATTACGAGGTGGTATAATTTGTTATACTTTTTTTGTGTGATACATTATAAAGTCCAAACATACATGCATTTTTTTGAAAAAAAAAAAATAGATGTTTTTCAAACATACTATCTAAATTTATCAAGTTCGTAGGTACAATAGGACAGGGCGAGCTCAATTCTTCTCCCAAAATAAGTAAGAAAGGATAGATTCATAATACTTTTATTATAAAATAAAGCCATTGTAAATTGTAACTAACAACCTAATTGATTATAGGCTTGCAATTTTTAACTGTTTAGTGTCATTCGATTAGAATACTGAAGACCTTCAAAGGTTATGGTAAACAGTTTTAGTGTATGAAAAGGGTCAGACTAAAATAAATTACGATTTACACTTATAATAAAAAAATAACGAAAATCTTTAAAACAAAACTGACATAGAATAAAATTTAAACCATGCAACAACATTTTCAATCACAATCAGCTTTTTATATTTACATTCTTTCAGTACCTTTTTTAAATTTTTTTCTCAAAGATTTAGAGGGGACAATCTTCCCCTGCACACCTCACAACCTACGTTCGCCCGTGTCCAACAGTGCAGAAAATTGGTCGTAATACACGAGATCTACGCTTTGCTGGCAAAGTGGTGCATATTGCTGACACGTAATACATGAGAATTTGTATGTATCACATTGATAATAGAAATAAACAATCGAGCATATTTGACAAAGTTATATATTTGTAAGCTACTGTTAAAATCCCAACCGTAGATGCCCCATTTAACATTTTACAAGGAAGAGCATATCTTATGCGATGCTTCAGATACGAAAAACACTCCCCACCCCCTTAAAAAAAATCGCAAGACATTTCCTTTCCTATTAGTAAATAACATTAGATTTTCAAAGTAGTGATGAAATTCTTAAGACAAAAGAATTGGAATACCTCCAATTCGAATTAAAAAATACACTCACGCAAGACATTTATCTAACCATATGACGACATGCATTCAGTCTGCAATGTTACTTGCATAAATCATGAAATTGGTTTGTTTATACATAGTTTGTGCTAAAACACAAGGTTTCTCAAATTAAAGTACACATTTCAAAGAGGAGTATGGGAAAAACTTCCAGGATGAATAATTTTTTCTAGGACAAAAAAGTTAGTTCGAAAAACCACAAACAGACATTAACGCACAATATATAACATTAACTATACAATCCAATAAGAACAGATCATGTTTTATATGATGGCCATTATTGTTTGCTAACGTGGAATTGCAACATAGCATGTCCAATGGTTGCTTGCTGCGTATGCATCAGAATGCTTCGCACATGGCGCAGCTATTATCTTTAAAATAAGACATATATTGTGGGATAACGGTAGACCAAGAGTTTTAGAAAATTTTATTTTATTTTACCGTAGAAAAAAAAAAAAGCATTTCTTTACACTCCCCAGATTTCACGACTTTCTGATGAATAGATTTTGCTGTTGCCTTCTTGAATATGTGCAACATTGCATACCCTTCGCGACGAGCTCCGCGTATAAGTAACGCATAGGGTGCTTACAATACTTCATTTTTTCTAAAAGTATTTAAGTAGATTTTTTTCAACTTATTTGATCACCGAGTTTCTGCAATTAAATTAGGCAATAAATTTCAAATTTAAAAACTTGCGCTAAAAGGTTAAAAACTGCGTAAGGGACGGTGTCGTCACGAAAGGGTTAATTTGAAACACCTTGTATTTTCGAAGAATGAATTCTAGAATTTCTAAACTGTTAAATACCATTTTAAAATAAAAACAAACCAAAACGTATTAAAGTATCACTCATTAAACAGATTCGCTTTTTCTAGACATAAAGTAAGTATCATTTTCACATGGAAAGTCTATACAGAAAAATAATCGAATATCTCTTACTCTAATAACACCAAACCATACTGCATAACTTTCTTCTCGAATAGTGCTCAACTTTTAGAAAACGAAAGCAAATCTAACAGATCGAGAATTTCAATGCTTTTGAAACGTTGTGTGTTACTAGGGTTCTGATGTAATAATTTTCTGTTGTTATAATTTCAAGAAATTTTAAAACTAATTGCAGAGGGTTTCCACCCCTCCCACTTCCCAGACTATTTTATTTACACGAACGATTATATTTATTACAGTTTCTTAATTCCTATTAACAAAATTACACATGTACTGTAATGGCATCGAATATGAAAAATAATCTATTTGAATTTTGATATAATATTTTTGCTTTGTCAAAAAATAAAATAAAATAATCATGTATTAGTTTATATGTATATCTGCAAAAGCATTTCTATTAAAATTATAAATTAGCATGCAAATCTTTCACACAGTGGCAAAAAATCCATTAAGCATGTCGTTATGAATACCGTATAGCTATCACGATAAACAGCTAGCAGTTACAAAAGCATGCGGTGAATAAAATTTAACTAATTAAATATATGCTTCGAAAGCTCAAATAATCATATTTATAGAGTCAAAAAATACTCACAAATAACAATAAATTCCATTTATAATAAATTATTCAACTTTTAAATGCAACAAAAAAATGTACGTCATAATCATCTCCTCTTATTTAATAAATTTAGAGCCTACAATGGCTGATAGTTTACTTTTCATACAAACAAATATACATTACCAGTAATTCCTCATATGAAGCTGGTTGCTAGAGCTTTATATTTCGAGGACAGATAATAAAAAACATATTTTCGAATTTAAAAATGTATAATCATATATATATTGCATATATATCATTTAATAATATGGAAAGAAATTTAAAAAATATATAAAAAACATAAAAGCACAGCATACTTCGAAAGAACAGTCTTGTTTCTTTTTACCACCTTGAGAGCAATAGAAAACAAAGTGGTTTCACATTTGTTTAGACTTCAAAAAGAAAGGATTACTTGCTGTGTGCAAAATGCGATAAAATCACGAAAAATGACGGAAGTACACAGTAATTCGACCAGTATGTAATGCCAATTGTATTCCGGAAAAGGGATTCTCCAATTTAGCATTGATTGGATGCAGATGGTTGTCACTTCCACCACCTTAAATGAGACAATAGCATGAAGATGTAGTGAAAATCGCCATCATCTGCATCAAATCAGCGCTAAATTAGACTATCCATTTTTCGGAATTTAGTTGACATTAATCGGAATTATTTTTCACTGAATTATTTTTCGTGATTTCATCGTATTTTTCACACATGTTAATTTTGTTGTAAATATTGCTAAAATATCTTCATTATTTTTAAAGTTATGACCAAAGAATCCAGGGTCATTGAGTGAAGTGAAGCAACCTGTAATTTTCACTGAATGAGCAGATTGCGACCCAGGTTTCCTATATACGAAAATTGTTTCTTGTAGTGCTCTATCATCTCTTAAACTTTTTAAACAGTATACTGAATACCCTGAATATAACTTTGACAGCAATACATTTAGTTAATTTTTGAATCGAAAAAAAAGTTATATTGCTTACGGAAGACAAGGGGGCATCTTTATTGTTTATTTTTACTTAGATATTAAGCTTTTAAAATGAGGCATTATTGCAAATCCAGGAAATACATTTGAATAAAAAATATAGTTAGAAAATATTGCATACTTAGGTATGAGTTTATTTATTATTGAAATGCAATAAGATTATCGCGGGAGGCAAAAGAACATTTATTTCAATTTAAGATAATGATGAATAAAAAAAAATCTCACTTTGAGGACTGTATCAAGAAAAATCAAACACTGAAGAGATATCTCCAACTTAAAAGACAAATTATTAATTATTAGCGATTCGTTACACCTAGCTAATTAGGCAAATATATTGCAGTACTTTATGCTGCTTTAGTTTATTTCTAAATCAATAATTTATCGCAATGATACACCACGAATTTAATTAAAATAATCTGCACTAGAATAATTTGAGAAACATTAAAATGCATAGGCGTTATAACGTTTCACATCTAAGTTAAACTTACCTTAACAAGGGACTCTGCGCTGATCAACTTACATTGAAATAACGATTTAACAAATATTTCTAATCTTGAAAAAGCTCACATTCACTGTAATTTTAATTAAAATTATAATATAAGTATCTATTTGGAGCTGCCTGTAGCTTGAAGGAATAACCAGAATGAAACCAAAATCTGTACACTTACTATTCGAGAAGGGGAAAGAAGAATGGAATAATAAAAATATATAATCGCCAACAGATGGCGCTAAGGAGCCCTAAAATCTATTGTGTACCATGGAGGTGTCACACACTTCAATGACTTAAAATATCGCATATCACAACATGTGCGAAATCACTGCTGATGCGCCAAATTCCGCAGTTGAGCACAGCCTGGATTGTGTCTTGCAAACCAATTGCCATGTGGAACCTGAACTTGATTGGCACCGCCAAGCAAAAGCATAAACGTATTTATTCACTGTGATATTTTCCAAAAAATTAGGTATGCCATCCGGTTTTATGGCTCAATTCTTTGTTCTTGTATTACATACACATTACATTTCACACTCAAAAACGCCATCTGTCTGTGATTTATTGCAAGTATTGGTTTTTTGGTTTTTCCCTTCTTCTTCCCCCTTCTCGAATAGTAAGTGTACCGATTTTGGTTTCATTCGGGTTATTCCTTCAAGCTACAGACAGCTCCAAATAGAGATACTTGTATTATAACTACACGGTATATTTTTGTTAAGTATTGGTTTTACGCAGAATGTTTACAATGAAATACAGAATTTCAAAAATTATTGGCTTTACGTTTAAAATATTTGCAATTGCTAATATTTCAGAAATATTGACATTATGTTGGAAATATTTATAATGAAATTCCAATATTTTAGAAAAATGATTTTATTGGCTTTATATTGACGATATATTACTTGCGAATTTTGGCAAAATGTAAATATTTTGATATAGGATAACATTTCGTGCGAATATTCTGACAAAGAACCACTATTTAATCAAGATATAGCCAATATTGTCTTGCTTTTACGGACTTTATATAAGTTATTAAAAGTTTTTTCAAACAGCCAAACAAAAGTTTAACGAACTGGTTTCAGAAATACAACGACATGAATATTCATAGATTACATGTTGAAGTGTCAATATTTTTTTTTTTTCATTCTTAGGAAGCAACACACTACGCTGAGATATATGGTCGATCAAAGTTACCAAATATCTATCAAGATGGAATATCTAAAAGTTTATATGGAATGAAACACAAAATATGCAATACCAAATGCTTTTTTGAATTCCCCACTTATTCGAGCATCATTATGACACTTACAGCGTAAACGAAAAAAAGGGACAAACTGAAATTGTAAGCATTTGTCCAAAGAATAAGTATTTAACTATTTTTTCTTTTTCGTGTTTATTAACCCTAGAAAAACAAGATTACCACAGTATTATACCGATATTGCATCCATTGTAAATATTTTCCTTATAGTGCCCTTTTTAGTTAAATCTTAGTTTTACGTAGGAAATATTTACCGTGATTTCCGGCCTGTAATCCGCGGATCAAATAATTATGTTTCGACCCGCAGAAATTTTATGGCATTCCCGCAGTAACTTAATAGATTGCTGTAAATAATTGACTTCCATTATTAAATAAAATTTCTGGGTCGAAACATAATTGTTTGAAACGCGGATTATTGGTCGGTAATTAGGGTACACTGAAATGCCAATATTGAAAAAATTAATTGCTCTTACGTTTGAAATATTTGCAATGGAATGCCAATATTTTAGAAATATTGGTTTTATCGGCATTATATTGCCGATATGTTTCTTGTGAATATTTTCGCAATAATTAGCAAAATCATCAGGGCAATATTTCGTGTGAATATTTAGCCAAAGAACGGTGTTTAATTAACTTATAGCCAATGTTTGCCCAATATTGGTTTGCTCCTATGGATTTGCGTTATTAGCAAATTTTGTCAAAGAAAAGTTTAACAAACTAGTCTCAGAAGTCAGAAACAAGACGATATGAATACATGTTGGAGTGTCCCATTTATTTAATTTTTTTCCTATATTTTTGGAAGCAACAGTACGCTGAGTTACATGATCCGTCAAAGTAACTAAACATTTTTCAAGATTGAATATTTAAAAATTTATATGGAACGCAACTCAAAATATGCAATACCAACCAAAGTAAGCTTGCGCTTTTCTACACTAGAAAATCAATGGATTCGTTTACGCGAAAATGAAGTTTAAAAGTAAACTTTTGGCCGTCTTCCAAAATATTCTAAATTATTATATGCTCTTTAAAAACCTTTAGAGAATTCTATATCTCAAAGGCTGTTAAAGAACGCTCGAGTTTTTCAAAAGATTTTAATAAAATTTAAAAGATTTCATCAGGGAGAAAGAAATGTGCATACGACGAAATGAAATTGAAAACTGAGAAAAACGAAGTCAAAAAATAATTTATAAATCTTGACTACACTTTCAATATATCGTCGAGACAGATTCGACGCAGTAAAAAAATAAGATTACGTTTATAAGAATTTAATATTGTGCACGTGCTCAATGTAAATTGAAAAATTGCTTTGAAGTTTTTTAGTAAAACGTGAAATTGCTTTAGATTAATTAATTCATTGGTGAAAGATCCTTAAAGGTGTTTGTTCTTATTAAAAAAAAAAAAAAAAATCGCTTAACAACGCGAAATTGACACATTTATGAACTCATTTTCAAACGTAAAAGCATGACATTTGCAGGGGTGACTATTGAAGCTATTTAGAATCTAATAGTTTTCTTCTTCATTTTTCGATAAATGAATTACATTTTGAGTTATATCCTATAGTTGTCTCATTGCGACATTTGTTGTGCGTCCGGAAGTTAGATACAAAAAGTCCACTTCGTCAGCATTTTCTGAAAGATCCCTTGTTTTTATTAAAAAAATGGAAAATGCTATTCTATTTCACAGTTTTTGAATAAGAACACCTGGAAATTTTTTGAGTTTGCGAATAAAAATGAATCCAGGGATGTGCCAGAAAGTAGCCAGTTTGAATTTGAGAACAGCTTCATAACATTTTTTTAGGAGACAAACAATTGTTAAAATTCGAAAAAGAAAAAAAAAAAAAAATTATCTTTCATATCTTTGAAAATACATATTTTTAAAAAACAATATTTTTATGTAATTAAATGAAGTATGATTTAAAAATGGATAACATTTTAAAGTTTAGAGAATGAAATGCATCTGTGTTTGAAAGTTAAAAACAATTAGTAACTTTTTGTTAAATGACATAGAAACGTTAATACCTGATTACTGAAAATATCTTAAACATAATAATTTTGCTCTATCTATATACTTCAAACGCCCGCGCACATTCTGAACCTAAATGTGTATACATTTCAGAAAATTTCTATTTTTAAAATGAAGATGAAAGTATTTTTAGAATTTTTAATCTATGTATGAAATATTTTGTGGGAGAAACAGTAAACAAATTTAGCTTTAGTCCTAAAATATTGATATAATCTGTAATCTAAAACTTGCATGTAAAAATACTTAGTAGTTTAAGAGACTTCTTGTGCGCAATTTAAAAAAAAAAAATGAGATAAATCATTTTAAAGTATATTTTCAACCATTGTTCATAGACAACACCCGATACAGTTTTAATCATAACTAGAGAATTTATTATAATTTTATTTACATTGATTCAAAAGTTATTAAATATTCCATAAACGACCTAAGCATTACTAATTGCTCGTTACGCCATTTAGGAGCAGTTTAATTCTAATTAATTTTATACACATTTATGTCCCTATTAAGGAGCGGCCGTCCCGTTATTTTCGATACTGGACCTGGAAAAAGTAATCTAAAGACTTGGACATATAATCAAAAGCGTAGGGAAAATATAGACACCCATTGAGCTCAAAACCCTTCCTATCGAAATGACAACAATTATTTAAGTCTCACGAGATGTCAGTCTTCAATATTTGATAAAAATTTCAAACTTCTGTACATTTCTGATGAAGAAAATCTATATAAAGTATTATAAATATTTATTACATTTCCATCTAGAAATGTTTCCATCTATCTTCAGATCAAGTACCTCTCTGTATATAATTCTGTACGTAAAGAAGCATGTAAAACTGCAGAGCAGGGGCCGCAGCGTTAGCTCTGCAAGTCGCATTTATATATATAATATAAATACTTGAAACTCTTATGGTGCAGTTTTATTTCTTTCATATTAGTATTACTAAGTAGCTTTAAGAGATTAAAATTCTTGGGATTTGCAACGTGAAATATAGTTACATTCACTGATAACCCAGGGTGGTTTGCATTAGTTAAAAGTACTTATTATATAAGGAAGAGTGCATATGCCCACACTGAACGCCCATTCTTTCCTTAATTTCATAATCGTAACCCTTAAAATTTAAGATACTAAATTCTAGAAATCTAAAATAATTATAATATTGCATTTGGGGAAATGGCATGAATGATTAGATTAAACAATTATTTATTCTCTTAAATATTTTATTAATTATTGTTCATCCTAACTGTTCAATTTATTTAGAAATGATTAATTCTGGCTTTGACATATTGTTTTATTGCTACACCACTGGTTATAAGGTGAAAAGTAAGTTCAACTACATGCCACGACCAAATAAAACAGGTGCTCAGGAAGCTCAAGTCCTACCTATTCAAATGAATAATAATAATAAAAAAATTATATGAGTTTATTTCATCACCAAGTACTTATTTTCTACCTTCACTGTTTGATCATTTATCTGCAAAAAAAATACTCTGTACATAAAGAAGCACTATAAATATTGATTACATATTTTAACTAGTAAATATGCAGATCAGAAGCCTCAACATCAGCTCTGCAAGACTGATTTTATTTTTGAACACTTTTTATTTAATACTTAAAACATTTAACACGCAGTTTAATTTCTTTCATATTAGTATTACTAAGTAATTTGTAGAGATTTAACAATTGCGAATTATAAAGCAAAGTATGGTTATATGCTTTAATATTATAAACCTTGGGAAGGGGGAGGGAAAGGGACTTTTTATTATATGAGGGAACTCCACCCCCTCTCAACCACCTGTTGTCTAATAATTTCATAACCGTAATTGGAAAAAAAATTAATACATCAAATCATCAATTTCAACAAATTTAAATGTTGATTTTAATAATAATTGTGATAATAAAATTAATTTGAATGATTAATTATTGTCAAATATATTATAATAATTGATAAACGCAATTGTTCAATTTTTTTTTAATTTTTTTTTTTAAAGACTACTTGGGCACCTTCCATAATTTTTGAATTGCTACGCAGTTGAATTAAAATAGAATGAACACCTGTTCAAATTTTTAACCTAATAAATATATACATTCTGCAAGGAAGGATAGTGATAGAGAAATGCCCATCAAAGATTAACAAATAACCAAAAGAACTATGGCATTATAACTAGCACGAATGCGACATCTAGTATAAGCTAAATAAAATTAATGATACAGACATACACTGTTATTTTTAGACTAGGGCAAGGTCAATCATCGCTGTTTTTGGCTCTACTGCAGAATCACTGAACCTCTGACGAAAGGGCGACTTGGGAGACAGCCAGAATTAGAACTTTCAAGAAAAATAAAATCTCAAACGGTATGTTGATTAGGATATCATAATGTGTCCTTCCAAATGTCATAATTTCCGTCTAAAAGTTATGCAAGTAATTAAGTTTATTTCCGGGGGCTTGAGAAAAACATTTTCTAATTTTCACCAAGAACACCAATTTGACTGATTTACATACAAAATCTAGTTTTGTATAAATAACAGTTCTCAATTCTATATGTAACAACGGCTCTCTCATCATAAACAATATTTCCAAATGAATAGTTTGACCCTTTAGGGTTCGATTTTTTGTCTTTAAATTTCAGGGATAAATTAATTTTAGACATAAAAAATTTAAAGTAGCTATTCGACAAAAATCAAAGTTTAACATTTGATTAATATATTATTTACTTTTAATTTATGTTTTAATTTACTTTTAATTTATATTTTAATTCAATTTATCATGTAACGAATCTGCTTATTTTGGGTTTTATTAATATGACAAGACAAGGAAGAATTAAGAAACAACTTTCTGGCAATTTAAAAACAAAAATGATTTTTTTTTAAATGCACCAGAAGTAGGTAGTTTGGATTTCAGAGCAATCTAGTAAGTATCGATACCAAATCTTTGTATTAAATGGTGGTACCTTTGCGTGTACACTGTTAAAAATCTTCAGCTTTTGCTGCATAGTCACTCCACCGCTTTTATAGAATATCTCTATTTTGACCAATGAAAATGCTCCATAATATAGTAAAGTAACCGTTTTCTCTAAAAGCGGTGGAGTGTGTCTGGAGCAAAAGCTGAAGATTTTTAACAGTGTAGAGGGGGGGGGGGGGGAGAGAGGAGTGTAAACTATACAAGCAAAAATGTAAAATAAATTGTGTATCATATGATCTAGCGGTACTTTTGCCACCCCGCGCACTGGTGCTTCGGGACCGGTCATGAAACCCTAGAAATAGAGATACCTTAGTGCAATTAAGTCCAAAGTCCAACTTATGAGAAAATATCCAAACAAAACATTACCTTGCATTATTAATTTAAGTTAATTGAAGGGAAATTACTTTAAAACCTTAAAAGTACATTGGGTGCTAAACATTGAAGAACACAAGCAGTCGGAATGAAGCAACGTTTGTTAATAAGTTAAATAAGCTAACAATGTTGAACAGGAAATTGTTTTCGCTGATGCGAAATGAATGAGGACAGGAAATGGATTTTATCAGCTAGGGTTAGGAGAAGCTCTAGTAGTTTTCCCATTTAATGATTCTGTCTTTTGCATCAACAATAGCCTTGAACATTTTTAATACTTATAAACAATTCAAATTTTACTCAAATAAAAATTCCTTTCAAGTTTTTATATAACGTAAAATTACGTAAATTTTGCATTTAAAAACTGAAAATTTCGTAAGAATAAACAGTCAAAAAGAAAAACTTTACTCATAAAAATTACCTGCACCTGGCCATATCACCATTTCTAAAGTGACAACTAAAATGACATTACTTTGGGGGGGGGGGGGGGTTATAACAACATATTGAAACGTGCTTTTAATGATAGATTGAGAAATAACTTTTAAAATGACCGAATTAATTTTAAATGACCAAATAATGTTTTAAGGAAAATGTGATTCACAACAAGAATAACAGCGGAGACGAGCGTTATTGAATTTATTTATTTTCTTTTTAAATATGAATTATTAAATATTATTAAATTTTAATCTAAGAAGCTTCATAAGAAAGTACCGCAAAAAGAATCTGAAATTTTTGAAAGCGAAAGCGATATATCCAGAGGCAGGAATGGAGGGGGGGGGGGGTCAAAACAACGAGTTTTTGAAAAAAAAAAGTATGCCATTAAAAAAAAGTACAGACTCAGTAAGTGGTACAATCTAGGTCTGTGCCAAAGCACGAACATGTCAGGCTCTGTAGGTACATTATTTATATCATGAAAACTTATTATTATTATTTAATTATTTATGTGTATTTCCCGGTCATACCAAACAATATTTCCATTATAGCCTATTTTAAATTACAATTAATCTTAATAAATATTCTGTGACATCGTCGATGCACATTTCTATGGCCCATATTTGATTTAGGATTTATGTTTGTTCATATGTTTTACGACCAAATAATTCTTTCCAATCTATGAATACACTCTTTACATCTATGAAACAAAAAGAACGCATAGCGTAAACATATTTTTTTTAAGTACGGAAGACCTTGGTGGTCAGTAAAATAATAGTTGATCGCAGGGGGAAAAAATGAAAATATGTTCGATTTTATTTTCATGAAGAGAATGATGTTCTCATGCAAAAAGAATAGTGATTTCGATCAAATTCGGCTTTCTAAAAGTGGCTTATCAAGCATACAATTGGACGCTTTTTCTCTAATAAGACTGAAAAGGGAATCTAGGTGAATATTAATACACCTTTCTTCATATATACTTTGTATATTAAGTTTCGATCAAACCGTGTGTGGTCTTTAAGTTATCGTATTATTAGATGAGAAATGTCTTTAAAAAAATCGCGATGGGAAAGCGATTCTACAAGACTTGGGCTTAGATTTCTTATCATACCACCTGTGGTTAAAGAAATGAATATTAACGGCTATACTTTTTTATTTGCTTTTGTTATTTGTTCAGTTTAATCTTTATATTTCTTCTTGTTTTACCTTTTCTTTGGAGTATAGCAAAGTAATCATCTTCTGGGGCTTATGCTTGCATTGTTTTCTGCTGTATAAAGTCATTAAGCATGTCACACAAAAAAGGAAGATAATGACCTAGTAAAATTTCTTATTTTATTTTTATGCTACGTGGTCATTATGTCTCCTTTACACTGCCTTCTGTCAATAGGCCTGTCAAACTGCCTCTTCATAATACACGTGTTTGTAATTTTTTTCCTTCATAATTTTCTTCTGGGGTTTTGGTTGACCGATTCGGTTTTTCACCCATTGTTAATAGGAAAAAAAACTTAGCTGTGTCTTGCTAAAACGTTACACTGTGTTGCAAGATTGTTGCTGCAGTTGTTTTATAATGTGTGTCCAGACACCTATTTTCTACAGATCTTTAGTATTGTTTTATTTTACGAATCGGTAATTTTTCAAAACGACTTATTTTAAACACGTAAAAATGCCTTCCAAGCGTTTTCTTTCTATATTTATCAGTTTTCTGAGGCATATTTGAAGTAGCACTTGGCAAGGGTGCCCTTTTAATATATATTATATATATATTAATCTTTGACTTAATTTTCTGGATTACATCTGTTATTTTCAACATTATGAACTTGATTAATACAGCCTGCATAAATACAGAGGTGCCAAGCTTTCACTAATCTTCCGTAATACGTGCATTAATTTAACCCAGGTTTAATACGTTTCGCACCAGAATTTTTTTTTTTTTAAGAAATGAAATTAAATTTCATAATTGTTATTAATGAATGCATAAGAGGCTTTGTAAAAATCTCATCTGTCTTTCAGTGAGAACGTCGTTTTAGTTTTAATTATTGCTTAGAAATCTATTCATATTCCGTTTTGATAATTTTAAATATTCATTATTTTGGAAGTTAAAATTCGTATATTTTGCTCCTCTTGTTAAAAATATAAAATTCGAGATTTTCTCTTTAAAAAAAAAAAACCATGAGGGATAGGGGTCTGGAAGAAACACCCTTGGCCGGAAGAAGTGGCGTGGTCTCTTGTAGATTTTTCGGATGGCGGAAACTGACGCCACAAACCGAGTTTATATATATATATATATATATATATATATATATACAGAATGTTAAAAAAAAAAGACTAACTTTAAAAGATTGATAAAAAAACTATAAGAAACAAAAAGGTCCCAATTCATTTATTCGCTCAAAAATACAGATTGTCTCACTCAAATTCGAATACAGAATTTTGCCCATAACACTGACAGTAAAGGATACATATTAACGAAATTGTCAATAGATTTACCTTGTTTTCTGTGTAATGCGGTGACATCACGAAAATGCTGGAAGTGCAGAATAATTCAACCAGGGCACCATATGTATAATTGTTGGCAACATTCCGAAATATGGAGCGTTTAGATCAGTTTTATTTGAATGTGTACGGTGGTCGCTTCAACCACTTCACATATCATTATTATATTTTGAACAAAGTAGGATAAGTCTATTACAAATTTCGTTGATATAGCTCTATTATTATAGCCGTGTACAAACATCCATGCTCAGATTGGAATGAGGCAAGGCACTTAGTACTTCAGAGTGACTTAATGGACTGCAACCCCATTCAAAAATTGATTGTTGTAGTGTGCACTACTATCTCTTAAAGTTTGCCCCATCTTATTTTAAACACCTTGCATATTTTGTTAAAAATTTTTCGGAAGCATATTTGGCCCCATGTAAAAGTAGCTTAGTCGGCAGCTGAAGTGTAACTTTAATTATTTTAATTTTTTGATTTGTTCGGTAATTGGTTCCAATTTCATCAAGTGAAATGATATATCGGCTAACCGTATTCTCCTTTTACTGAAAAGACCTACGACAGTTAAATCTTCAAAAGATTCTATTTTTCGGGGGTGGGGGGGGGGGGTGTATATAATTATTTACCATTGTAAAACAAACTTACAAAAACTGTTTTTTGCACAGTTTGATCTACCACCTCTTAAAATTTGTAAACCTAGTACTGAAAAATCTGTGAAAATTGCATGTAAATATATTAAGGAGTTCAAAAGAAATCTGACACGCAAGTAAACATTTTTTTACATTTTGTGATAAACCATTTCAAAGAATTTTTTAATCATTGTTTACATTGAGAAAACCTGACGCATTTTTGGTCCTAACTAGTGTAATTATAGTAATTGTTTTCGTGCGGTTTATTTCAAAATCCTCAAAAAATATTGTTCTTTCGCATATATTTTTTTTTCTCCCAAACATTGATTTTTTTTTTTAATATTTAATAGTCATATGCTCCCACAAAAAAATAGATTAACAACTTTATTATCTGGAAAATTTGAGATTTCTTTTTTATTATTATTTTTATTTAGTCATTTTATGAATCCGTTATAAATATCCGACATTGCTTTCTATTCATTGTCTGCCAATTATCTGTAGCAAGTAAATGTTTGCAATAGCTTACAGATTTTTTTTTTTTTTTTTTTTTTTTTTTTGCCCGACAATGCAGGAAGATACTTAAGATGAAAAATGGGTATTAAAAACAAATATCTTGATTTTTTTATTTTTCAAACTTAAATATATATATATATATATAAGTAACGACACTACTTTTTTTCAATTCCTCTACTTTGAACGAGACACATTTTAAATGACAATAAGTCAGTTTAAGTCGATCACAATCAATGACAAATGATTTACTCGACAAATGGCATAAATGATAGGTTCCAATAAGACAAAAACTAATTTAGAACTTCAAACCAAAAGTGATTAAGTAACTTGATTACTTTTATAAAAGTTTCCTTTTAAACTACTCTCTATTCTTTCCCTAGAAAAACGTTCCTGATAGTTCCAATAAATTACTGAAGAGGGAAGACATTTCATGCGGGGATAATATATCCTGTCACTTAGCTCTATCTATATTGCTTGTGCGAGAGTATGCGTATATTTCCATGCGTATTTCTTGTTCTTTCTCTATTGTATAGTTTTAATTTGCAATTTTAGATACTCCATACTCAGTCGACTATTTTTTTTATTCTACCTGTTAGCCATTGGTTTTCTATAGTGATAGAGAAATACTCTAAAATAGTAAAGATTAATTTAATTCTTTTGTTCCGGAAATTTATATGCACTCTAAAAATGGTTCTTCTCTCCGAAGCCTTTTACGGTATAGGGTTGTTGAAGAGAAAATTTGATTAGAGAAAAATATACCGTATCTGCATTGTTTGCAGGTCTTTACCGACCCCGCAGTTCCTCCACTCAGTCAAGACCTCAGATTAGCAGAAACAGGATTAGCATATATTCCCTATTGTATAATTTTAATTTGCGGGTATAATTTTAATTTATAGTATAGTTTTAATTTAGGTCAGCGGGGCCCTGTCTCAGTTCCTCGACTAAGTCAAGGGCCCCAAGATTAGCAGAATCTGGATCATCATATCCCATTTATGCCTAGCGTCACAAAATTGGGACTTCTGATATTTCGGAAATAAATTATTTTTCTAGATAGATTTCCATTTTATATGATTATTTTACACAAACAGAACATTCAAATTAGCATAATGTAATAATTATTGTAATAATACTTATATAAGAGTTATGATTAAACGAAATATTGAGATGGGGGAGAAAAAATCAGACACATGTGGGTTAAATTGTATAAATTTAATTTGTAGTTTGTTTGCTACATATTCCACTTTCAGTTGACTATTTTATACTATTTTATTCTACCTGTTAGCCATTCTCTTTTCTATAGCGATATAGGTATACGAAATAGTAAGGATGAATTTAATAATTTTTTTCGGGAAATTTATATGGCCTCTAAAAATCATTCCAAAGTTTTGAATGGAAATAGTAGACGATAGTTTCAAGAGAAAATTTGACCCGAGAAATATATACCGGATCTGCATTGTTTGCAGTACCGTCTTTACCATAGGTCAGCGGTGCCCGGTCCCAGATCATAGACTCAGTCAAGACCTCAGATTAGCAAAAACGGAGTTATCATATATTTCCTATTGTGTAATTTTATTTTGCGGGTATAATTTTAATTTGTGGTATAATTTTAATTTAGGTCAGCCAGGCCCGGTCCCCCTTCCTCGACTCAGTCAGAGGCCCCGAATCAGCAGAATTTGGGTTATCATATACTCCCTTTTTGAAACTTTCAAACCGATTACAAAAAAAGTTTAAAATCTGGATTTACCGTTTTCAGTGCCAGAAAACGCTAAAACATCATAAAATTCAAAGTATCATAAAATCGTAAAATATTTGTCTTAGAAGAATTGAAATCTTTACTGCTTTATCATGGAATTATATTAATCATGGAAAACGTTTTCTAAATATAATATTTAATACCTGTATAAATATTTAAATTATAAAAAAAAAAAAAAAAACTATTTTGATGCAAATGAATTTTATATCATGAATATTTGAAACATTTTTGCAGTTGGAACTATAACTCTAAAACTAACGGTTTAAGAATTAGCTATTGGTCAACAATAACAAGAGACGGGGGATGATATACTATGGGATACTTATACAAATACTATATATCCCATACACCCTGTACGCCAAAAAGATACTAATTTGCAATACCGTAATCCCATTCATAATAAGATTATCTTTTAAAAGTTAATTATTATATAGTGTTTTGTTTATCTTTCCGCAGTATTAACAATGTAAGAAATAAAAACTTAAGACTACCTGATAAGAAGGGTTTTTTTTTTTTTTCATTTATTTTGCGTGTTGTCTGTAATATTTTACGTGAGCGTGTGTGTGTATATGAGCGTCTGGAGGAATCTTGAATCCCCGCCAATGCCAAAGACACTACATGTTAAAATTAAATCTTGCAGCGCATTTATAAACTCTTTTTTTTTTTTTTTTTTTTTTTTTTTTTTTTTTTTTTTTTTTGCGAGCTTATTACGTTTGTGCGAATAAAGAAACTGCTAATACATTTTGAAATCGTGTCTTTTAAAAATGTAACTGAGCTAAAGCGACTACTTCTGAAGTTAATTTTGAAGAATCACCAATTCACACACAAAGAAAAAGAAACAGCTAAACAACTATTTGAAAACTTGTACTTTTATATGTTTTTCAAACACAAATGTATTTTTAACAAATCTATTAAAAATTGATGTTACATTTCATTTTGCAAGAAAATCTGAGAAATAAATTACAATTGATTGAAAATATCAGTTTTACTTACAAGCTAATTGAACAGTGAAAACGCATGTTTAACCCTATACTCCTGTAAACCGATTTAAGGGAGCAACGACATGTAACATTGATCTACCGAGAACTACTGAGTAGATTTCCATATTTCTTAAACAATTTTGGCAGTAGCAAAACTATAAATTGACAGTTTGTCAAGAAATAAAAATATGACATACATTAGTTACGTGAATTCATAAACAAACATTTCAAGTTTTTTAAATTTATTTAATCAATGGTACTAACAAAAAGTAAAAATGAATAAATTTAAACAGGGAATTAATTTCACTGAAAAACGAAACGATCAAAATATAGCTAATAATAACAGCAAAAAATAAATTGAAATCACTTCAGTAGTTCTCGAAAAAACAAAAAGAATATTCGGTCATAAAAAAAAGGGGGGGGGGGGGAGAAATTCAAATACATATTAATCGCCAAATTTCCACATAAAAATTGGAAATAGTCATTCGACTGGAAACTGTCTTCTTTCAATTTATTTTTAACCACTTAACAGTTTTGCCTGAATGCCGCTCGGGCAAGAACAGTTTGATTGGCTTCATTACTAAAAGCTTTTGGATACCACTAATTTGTAACTGTAATCTTCGCTGTATTAATTGACAGACATTTTTCGATTATAAAAGGCAAATAGTTTAGTACGGAGAAAGTTGTTTTTTGTCCTTATTTTTAGATTGTTGTGTAAAAAGAAAACTGTTAAGGGGTTAAATAAATAAGGTTAGGAGGGTCGTCTTCACACTGTAATCAGGGATGTAGTGGATGGGCATCCGGAGGTATGTGCCGTATACCCTCTGGATTAAAAAAAAACCTCCGCATACTCCGTTTTTCATATAAAGCTATAGCATATATCCTCTTGATTTTTTACGACTACACCACTGACAGTAACTGCACCAAACTCTGAAACAGGGGTCGGATAAACCACAATTTTAAAAAATTGTAGCGGACTACAACGACAACTATTTTATCGAAAATGTAGTTAACTACAACTACTTGTTTTAAAAAGTAGCGACTACAAACTACTTTTCAAAAGTAGCCACTACTTCGCTACTTTCAGATTTTGCCAATGGGTTAATTTACACTCGAAACTGAAGATACAACTAAAATTATAAAGTGACCTTTCGTTATGCCGTATCTTCAAGGATACAATTAAATAAATGCGACATAATCGAGAGCATTAAAAAATTAAGAAAGATAATATACAAGAAGGTATTTTATATTTGTCTCCAAAATGTCAGTTTTTACGCACATTACAAATTTCGTAGCAAAATTAAGATATAATCTAGAAAGTTACAGAAAAACAACTCAATGCAAACAATAAATAAATCTGCAAATGAAGCAATTCCGAATAATATGAAACCGGCTTTAAAAAAGAAAGACCTAATAATGTCCAATAAGAATTCCTTCGGTGTGTTTGTCCTTCATTTTATCACCAAGTGCCAAATGGAAAAATCTACGATTTCCCGTATAATATACTAAAATGAAAAAGGCAAAAATGACACAAAGTCATGTGTTAGTATTGAAAATTTCCTAGTTTGGTACAATTTCAGTATGAAGACAACCTCTTAAGCTTATTTTTCAACATAAATTGAGAAAGACAATTTCCCGATGTACGGCTATTTCATTTTTTTCTTTTTGGGAAAGGGATGGGGGGGGAGGGGGTAATTCGGATATTTTTTTTTTTTGCTGACTGTACATTAATATAGCTGTTTTCCACTGAATTTTGGAACTAATATTTCCCCCATAAATTAAAGAAAAGTCCCTCAATACATCATATTAATACTTAAGTACTTAAAATATAAGTATTTAAATTTAAACTCACTGCTAAAATAGACGAATACTACTGTTAAAAAATGCATAAGATATTATGCAAGAAATTAATAAACATACTGTAAGGCCAAAATAAGATTATACTGTAATATGTTATAGTATAGTCTTATTCTGATAGAGTAATACTTATAAGTTAATAACAAGAATAAATGGAATTTAAAATTCACCTTTCCTGAATGGAGTAACTATACGAAAGTTAAGATTATTACATGTGGCATGATTCTAAATGAACATTTGTAACAATGTCATTTAATGAACTATGTGGTGCTTTCAATTTAAAGAACATGCGAGAAAACAATATGCATCACGGGTACAAAATTTGGAGCCTATTTGGGGCTCCTTCACAAAATTGCATTTAATAAAACAGACTTTTCAAAAAAATTATAATGCAAATGGACCTTTTACAAAATTTTATTTCACAAAAATTATCCTTTACAAAAAAATTACTCCATAAAATCAAACTCTTCACTTTAAAAAAAAATCTCGTTATGATTTGAAATGCGTAGCTTGGAAACAAAACAAGCTCACAGAAAGATTTAGCAAGGGGACTTTAAAATTTTTTAGCTTGTATTTGATTTACTGTATTCAATCTTTTGTTACAAGATTTTATTTTTCACAAAAATATAATAAATTTCACAAAATAGAGACTCTTATAATATAGTACCTTGCTGTACTTAAGTACCCTTGTGCATACCTGTACAGTTACAATAGAAACCCCCCATTACTGAGACAGTTAATAATGTACAGACTTGTAGAAAAGTGAACTGCCCCTTAAAGACGATTGTCGCCAAGGCGATGGATGAAATACGTAAAGGGCAATGAACCAGTAGCTAAGACATTTTTCTCTTAACAAGGCGCCGATTTTCTCAACATGTTACTTTAGACAAAAGAAAATAAAACCACACAAACTTTTAAAAACGAAGACAACACTTATTTTTGTATAACAAGTTTTAAGAAACTGCAGAAAATAGTTCTGACCCTTTATTCCCAAATTACGAATTAACCCTTTCGGGAACAAATTTTTTTTTTCAGTTTTTGGAAAAAAATTACTTTTACGTTAGTTATATTAAAAGTAGTATTGAAATTACAAAAGTTAAAGTTTACTGAAATTTAACGAATATGGCATTTACTAAAAGATAAATTATTTTGATTACTATTAATATGACAATAGACTAAGGAAGAAATTTTTGAGACGTTTGGAAAAGCGTAATGTAAGAGAATTTAAACAGACATAACATTTTTCTAGTATTTTTTTATATTTCATCACAAATTATCCGTTCGGAAAAGTAGCTTTAATTTTAAATTTAAAGAGTGAAACATATGTTTGAATAACAGAATCGCCAACGGTGCAAAGAGAATAATTAAGCAAACTTTTATTATTACAGTCAAACCTCGTTAACATGAACACTCTTAACGCGAATTACTTTTAGCACGAACTGTTTCCGATTGCCCCGTCCAGTTGTATGTAATGCATTTAAGTTCGGATAACACGAACAAAAAAAGTTTCCCCTTGAGTGTTCGCGTTAACGATGTTCGACTGTATTTGTATTATTATTACTAGATGTTGAAACATAAAAGAAGTCATAATAATAAATGTATAGACATATTATTACTACAGATAATAACGAAAATAACTGATAAGACAAAATACTACTCAATGTAAAGACATGTCGTATTAATAGGACGCCAGACCCGAAAGGGTTAATTACAAATTTTCCTTTCAAAGCATTGTTACATCGGAAAATACAATAATTACACAGATTTTAGAAATGTTAACGTTAATTAAAATTAACTAATTAGTGCTTATTAGTACTTGTCAATGTTTTCTGAAACATTTAATGTTTTTTTAATCGATTTCTTTAAATATATATTTTTAAGACATTTAAATAAAGAAAGAAATAATACATATATACAGAGTCTTTACACGAGAGATCCAACATTTTCAGAATTAAAGCTTTCCAATCTTTGAATAAATTGATAATTATCCCAGGTATTTGAACTTTGCAGATTTATATCTTTTGTGCTCCGATATTTCCATCCCCTCCCGTAAAGCTGACATCAAGCCATTTTTGTTTCATGTCAATGCTTTTAAGCATGATAAATTTTAATTTATCATGCTTAAAAGCACGATAAATGTTTTCAACATTCATCGTAAGCATGCCGGGTTATCAATAATTTGGGCCACGAGTAAAGAAAATAGTTGGTCCTCAACTATAGATTATAATGATTTAAAAAGAAGTTGTACGAAAACCGATTGAGTATATCAGTATACAGGGTGCCCCTTCTTGTCGTTGACCAATAGTTAGTTCCTAAATTATCAGTTTCATAGGTATATCTCCAATTAAAAAAAAAGTTTTAAATGTTGCTCTAAACCATATGAAAATCTACTTACGTCAACATAGTTATTTTTTTAAAAGTTACGAAATTGTAATTTTTATAGGATCCCTGGGTCCTTTAGTAAAACTTTCTCCATGCTTTAAGATGAACAGTAAAAACATTCCTTTTGTATCATCAAAACATATAAAATACTGTATAATATATAAATACAAAGCAATCGGAAATGAACTGGAGCCATAATGAAAAAATTTTAAATTTCTATTAGACAGAAAAAAAAAAAATTAATATATAGTTAAATTTATAAAATTAAAACTTGTACAAAACTTTAAAAATAAGCATCTTTCTTGGCTATCAATTCAACTTTAAAATTTCCTCACTGACAATTTTAGTTTACATAATTCATGTGATGAATCAAAACGTTCATTACTTTTATTAGATTAACCCATGCAAATCAATTATTTTTGGGAGGGCGGGGGGGGGGGGGGGGGGATAATTTTGTGTTTTAAAAATTAAAAGTAGCTATCAAAATTATAAAAATTAAGGTTTACTGAAATTTAACGAATATGTCATTTAAAGAAATCATACGAGTTTAGTTATTTTGCCTACCATTAATATTACAAGAGGCATTTGGAAGCATTTTTGAAGACGTTTGGAAAATGACATATATTACAACAGGAAAAACAGGAAAATAAGGAAATATATACAGAAAATACAACTATACAGGAAAGTTTATTTTATAAGTATCTTTCCGTTTTTTATTATAAATTATTGATTCTGACAAGTTTACTACTATTATTTATTTATTTATTTATTTAAACAGATGCTAGAAATAAAATTCTTGGAAAAGGTGTATAGATTAAAAAAAAAAAAAAATCTGAATAAATAATGAGATAATATTAAATGTCCTATTACATGTCCTATTAAGACGCCAGATCCGAATGATTGAAAATACTTTTCAACAAATTTATTTAATGAAGACCAAGAATGGCCATTGAAAATCTGTGATCCTTGAGAAATTACCCCGCGTACCAGACGCGAATAAAGTTCTGGACCTAAACTGTATGTTGTTATTCGACATGAAAGTGGCTCACGGGAAAAATAAAAGATTTTTCACGCCATACAATGACGGCAAATTCTTGTAATTTAATCTTATTTTAACGGATATTTACACAAGAGAAGTGTCATACTCACTAATTGGCTAATAATTTTCAGAATTTTTATTTTATTTGGTGACTATAGAATTACCCCTCTTCTTTTACAGATAAAAAAAAAATCTCCGCGCTAAATACTTCTGCATCAATGACACCTTTGTCGAAATATCTGAAATGTGTTGAAAGTATCCAAGTGTTTAAATATTAATGGGCCGAAATGTTATTTCCCACAAAGAGAAGTGTATGCAAATTCTCCTTCTTTTAAAGTGATTTTTTTTTTTAAATCTCTTCTTCATCATCACATGATTTTGAGATGCTCATATCAAAATAATTTTTATCTCGCAGTTCTGCAATGATTGAAGAAAACAGATGAAACAACTGTTTGAAAAATAGGTCTGAGGGTTTACTTACACAAACACACACACTCTCTCTCTCTCTCTCACACACACACACACACACACACACACGCGCGCACACACACACACACACACACACACACACACTTATCTTTGCATTTTTACATTGATACAGAGAATATCCATCACAAGCCGGCGATGGTTGTGTTTTTTAACTTTCGATAATTTATTTTTATGTAATTTTTAGTGCTGAATCCGAAAATGACCTTCATTTTTTACCATCACGTCAGGATTTTTTGCAAATCATAAATTTCAAAATTGTTAAAAAATTCGAAAAATAGCAAAAATTTGATACTATAAAATAAAAATAAACGTAAAACTTTTTTATAATAATTAATTCACTCTTTTGGCTTATACTGGGGACTCTTATAGCTAAACGGTTGAGGGATCTGATGAGAGGGGGGGGGGGGGGGTCATTGACTTCGTAGAGATATGTAGTATTCCACTTTAGAGACGATTGGAGATTTAACTGTAAGAATGCATAGTATAAGTTAAAAAAAAAAAAAAAAAAAAAAGAATAAATTATGAAAACAAAAAACGTTTTCTGCGTTGTAGTATCAGATTTTTGCAATATTTCTACTTTTTAAAAATTCACGATTTGCGAAAAATCCTGACGGGATGGTAAAAAATGGGGATTTTTGTACTCAGCGCAAAAAAATATTAATAAATATAAAATATAAAATTAAATTAAAGAAGCTGGCGGGGAGGGGGAACAAAACAAAGTCAAAGTATTATTAAATCATATTTAACCTCTATTATTATTCCAATATCAGTTAAATAATTTAAAAAGCATATCATTAAAAAATGACAGAATAAATAAGGAATCACTCTCATCCATCAGTAAAAGATATAAATACAATTTTTGTTTGATTCTAGATTCTTTTAGGTAATTGATCATCCAAAATGTTCAATTTCTCAAACTATTGTCATCTGTCGATGCTGTTTTCTCTACAGGCATGAAACCGTCCTTTTATATTATATAGTTAGCCAGATTGAGAGAATGTAATGTGTCTTACTTGTTCATTAATAAAAAATGTGAAAGCTACAGCAATCTGGTATTATAGAAGAGAGGAAAAAAGAAGAAAATGACATTTTGAAGAATGACATTGAATCAGATAGTATATCTGATATTACTTCCGAATATTAAAAACAGGGGAAGAAAAAAAAAGAGCTGATGGCCATCAATTAAAACAAATAAATATGTTTTCGAAGTCATTGGTTTGAATTCACACTACAAGCAATACGTTCTGCTAGGTATTGCATATTTTTAAATAGCTAATTGTGAGCAAATTTCACAAGTTTTTCTATCGTTGTATTTCAGAAGACTAGCTATGAAAAATATTTTTTTTGTTTTCTTCGTGCGATCTTTGGAAGTGTAGTTATAGCTGTGTTTGTTTCAGCTCTCAAACCGGCAATATACATTTCAGTAATCAAAAGTTGGTCTTTAAAGGTCTTCAAGAAAGAAATCTTTTAATATTAAGATTAAAAAGGTACAACATATACATAGAGATTTTTAAGAACTTGCAGGAGGGATGGGGGGGGGGGGACTATTTCTAATAATTAAATAAAAATTTTAACATGATTTCTACGAACAATTACGGAAAATGTTTTATCTGAAAAAATTATGGATTATATTTATACAAAACTGATGGTTTGGAATTTATATAATGTTTTGAGTGTACGTGTAATGAAATATCCGATTAAATATCTGAATATTTCCTTTTAGCAACTACGTACTTTTAAAAATTAACATACAAAAAATCGATAAAGATTATCAAAGTAATAATTTGGAAGGGAATATCTATGAATGTTTTTCTTTCATAGCTTATATTGCAGTTCATTATATTCTTCGTAATTCAGTTTGTATAATTGTGAGAAAATGAGTAAATACTATTATTTTTGTCGCGAGGAAACCTTTTATGCATCAAATTTTGTATTATTTTTTTTTCAAACTTCCAAACATTGAAAAAAAAATAATGCCTCAAAATAATTTATTCAATAAATGAAATTGTCTATTTACATACTAATTTATTTGGAACAATCGATATTATGCTCATTTTTGTTTTCCTAAAAGAAATTTTAAAAAAGGATGTTTAGCGTAGTGGGACACTTTAACAAATATAAATAAACACAGATATGGAAATAAAATTAATCGCAGAGAAAGTGTTTATTTACAGCGTGGCTTAACATCAATTTTTGACCCTATAACTTTAACCCTATACTTTTGACCCTAAAAACTTTAAATGCGTTGAAAAGCATGATTACCATGAACAATTAATTACGAAAAACGCTTTATCTGCTAACATTATAATTATATTTATATAAAATTGATGGCTTACAATTTATATGATATTATGAATATAAGTGTAATGAACTATCGGTTTAAACATTTGATTATGTCCTTTCAGCAACTACTTTTGAAAATTAACATATAGAAAATCGATAAAGAATATCGAAGGGAGTATCTATGAAGTTTTTATTTTATAGCTTATGTCGTAATTCATTATATTCTTCGTAGTTCAATTTGTACATTTAGTGAAAAAATGAGTTAAATACTACTATTTTTGTGGCGAGGGCACTTATATATCAAATGTTGTATTATTTTTTCTTAAAATTAAAAAAAAAAAATGCATAAAAATAATTTATTCAATACATGAAATTGTCTATTTATATACTAATTTATTTGGGACAATCGGCATTATGCACATTTTTGTTTTCCTAAAAGAAAGAAGTGAAAAAAAGGATGTCTAACATAATGGAACACAACGAATATAAATAACACAGCTATGGAAACGAAAATTAATTACAGAGAAAGTGTCTTTATTTAAAGCGTGGCTTAATATCGAATTTTTGACCCTAAAAACTTTAAATGCGTTGAAAGACTTGATTACCATGAACAATTGTGAAAAACGCGTTATCGGCAAACATTATGATTATATTTATATAAAACTGATGGTTTACAATTTATATGATATGAGTATAAGTGTAATGAACTATCGGTTTAAATATTTGAGAATTTCCTTTTAGCAACTACTTTTGAAAATTAACATACAGGAAATCGATAAAGATTATCAAAGTAATAATTTGGAAGAGGATATCTATGGAACTTTTTATTTTATAGCTTATAATGCAGTTCATTATATTCTTCATAATTCAATTTGTATATTTAGTGAAAAAATGAGTAAAAACTACTATTTTTGTCGCGAGGACAATTTTATGTATCAAATGTTGTATTATTATTTTTTTAATTTTCAAAAATTGAAAAAAAAAAGCATCAAAATAATTTATCCAATATGAAATTTTCTATTTATATGCTAATTTATTTGGAACAATCGGTATTATACTCATTTTTGTTTTCGTAAAAGAAAGAAAGAAAAAGGATGTCTAACGTAGTGGAACACCTTAACAAATATAAATAACACAGCTATGGAAATTAATCGCATGGAAAGTTATTTTACTTAAAGATCATCTTAACATCGATTTTTGACCCTATCAGTGATCATCATCTGCTTTTTTTTTTTCCCCATCACGTCTTTTAATCCGACGACTAATTGGCTTATTATTTTTACTGGTTAAAATGTTAGTCGAGTGCACATACATAAGAGGAAAATTCAAGTAAATTCATAAGATATACGTACATTTTAACGTCTGAATTTTAATATTGGAACTAACAATGAGATATTAGACAGACTTGAATGTATTTAAAAAACAATTAAATTACAATATATACTAAAAAAACATTTAGAAATAAAATAAAAAACATACAAAGTATACGTTTCGCTATGTCATTGCATAGCCTCTTCAGTAAACACCAACCCAACAACAAAACATCAAACACAACTGATTCAGTTAAAGCTGAAGTTTTTCTTTTAGAAACAAGAAATGTTCATTAGGAATTGAATCTGATTTGTTCAAGTTATGGGTATAGCTTAGTGAACCGTCCCTCCATGAAAAGTCTGCAATGGTAATCTCTTCTAGAACATAAAAAAGGGCAGGGTGAACATTACAGAATAAAGTCAATTTTGTTGAAAAGGCCCATAATTTTGTAAAAAGGGCATTTTCGTAATAAGTGCATACACTTACTGGCAAGGGGGGGGGGGGGGGAGTTGGGCAACTGTTCGATGCGCTAAAAAAAGCTAGCTATTAAGTCCTCCTTGCTTATAACAATACAATACAATAACATGTATAATTTACATAACTTCACCATATGGAAGTATTAAAAATAGTAAAATTGAACTTACATTTTCGATTTTTCTTGTAACATATCCTATCATTTTAGTGCATTTTTAGCCTTGTTAATATTTACAGTCAATTTCCTCTTTTCCTACAATCATTAGAAATTTCTCTCTCTAAAACTTTTATTCACAAGATAACTTTTTCCTGGTTTTAGCTAAACATGTTGAAAATACTACAAAATTAAAGTTCTGAATTTACTTCTCAAATTTTTTTTTATAGAACTTGTGTAAGCTATCACGTGGTCAAAGGCCAGAACATATGACCAGAAGGCCTGATCCAACCAATACTATTTCATTAGAGAATGTGAAATGAATCAATGACCCTTAGTTACTCTTTATGCCTTGTTCAATCAAAAGAGAGAATCACTGAAAGTCCAAGATTAGTGACAGACCAGGACATTTCATTGAGAAGAAAAGAGGGAGAGAGGGAAAGGAAAGATTCACTCCTGATGTACCATATTATCATTCTAAAAAGAAAAGATAGCTAAGGAATTTTCGAAAGTACAATGCAGGATTTGCGCACCTGTCTAGTGAACAATATTAGACAAAGTTTTCTTCCACTCCCCTTTACATTACAAAAACCAACTTATTTAAAACCTTTTTCAAGTTGAATCTCAGAGTGAAAACTAAAGGGGAAATAGACAATATTAAGTGCCCTTTGTTCTGTTGCTAACTTGTTTGCAATAACTTTCACCATATTTGGAACATTGGAAATGCAAATACATGCAACCTCCAACTTGTAAATAGTAATGTTAGGGTTACAGATACACGTTCTTAAATAACACGTGCTTTACTTGAAAAAACAGAATCTGTTTTCTATAACTGGGTCATTCCGTGATAACTTACGTTGCATTTAGACTAATTTTCTTTAGTAATTTTCATAATATAACACCAAAAAATATTGAAAATGTTGATATGATTTGTTAATTAAACCTATCTAAAGCAAAATTTGGATGAAAATTACCTACCTTTAGTGCTATTTTTTTTTTTTTTTTTTTTAACACTGGCCATTATATTTGTTATGGTAACTTACGTTCTTTTTGTCAGAAACGTAAGTTACCATAGTAAATATAATTTTTAGCGCTCAAGAAATAGCGCTAATTTAAGTAATTTTTATCCAAATTTAGCTTTGTTAGGTTTAATTAACAAATCATATAAACATTACATTTTGGATATTTTTTAGTGTTATATTACTAAAATTATTGAAGTCAATTATTCTAAATGTAACGTAAGTTACCATGGAATGACCCAACTGAACATATATACATCTCAATAAATAATGTATTTCAATTTTATGTTTAATGATAAGTAATGTATTATCTTTATTTTGACCGTTGTCCTTTTTACATGTTGACGTTTTTACCGTGGACCATTTTGCCTAAATTCGTTACTGATATGGCCACTTGGAAAACTTTTGTAATTCCGTTATTTATTTATTTATTTATTTTTATTTATGGGGGGGGGGGGGGGACTAATAAAACTATTTTCATGGGAAATGAAATATTTTTTTATTAAAGTCCATTAAACCGAGAACGTTAAAAAAAAAATTAAACGGATTTGATTTTTTCAAAATGACGGCAGGGAAAATTCTTAAACTTTAGCATGGCCGAACCCACCTTACTTTAATTCAATTATTCATTTTATTAAATTAAAAACAACTGTCACCCTTATTATAAAAGGGTGACAGTTGTTTTTACCAGTGTTCCGAGCCAGCTACTTAAAATCAGGTCGTTTGATTGCTACGAGGTTTTTGAAAAGGAAATATTCCCTTTATTTAATGATATTAACACTAGAACCGCGATGAGGGGTCATTTTGACCCGTACCAAATGAAAAAATGTCGATTCGAACCAGAAATTCCTTCATAAAATAAGTTAATATATACACCGCACAAAAATAAGTTAAAAGTTTTAAATAAAAATTCTGGTGCTAAATATTTTTATGAAACTTGCGTAAAATTTCCCGCGGTTCTAGTGTTAAATAAGGCGAATATTACTATTTTGAAAATGTCTCAGCAATCAAGCAATCTGAATTTTCAAAGTAGTGAACTGGCAACACTGACATTCACATTTAAAAATTAAATGTTGATACTGGTGAAACAGGAGGATAATAGGATATTAATCATATCATTCAACAAAGGGTTAACCCTTTCCGGTCCGGTGGCTCTTACGCAAATTTCATTCGGTTGGCACCACTTTTTTAAAAGAAGTTACCTTCAATTACACAATTTCGAAAATGCTCCAATTAAATAAGGCAAATTTTATTTTCCTTTATTACTGGTGCCAAAAGAAAATTTTGCAAAGAAAAATGATCCCGAGTCAGACTCGGGGTTGGACCACAAAGTGCTAACAGCTATCGATGACACGTTTATGAAATTTATTACATTTTTGTGAAAATAACATTTTATAACGAAAGATCAAATCTAGTTAATCGAATCCTAAATAAGAATTTATTAATACTAACTTTTTAAAATCCCCTTGCTAAAGCTTTCCTTTCAAATTACACAATTAAAATGAAAGGGTTTTTTTATGAAATGGAATTTTGTGAAGGCGCCCAAGGAGGACCCAATTTTTCTGGGATCGACTCATAGTTAAGTATTTGGTACTTCTTTTATAGGGGTCTTGGCGCGAAAGAGAAAATTTTAAAATTTAATTTGGCGGGAAATTGTAAAATTTTCAAAAGTACTTACTAGCCACCTTTATTTACATTGTAAAAACTCATCACATTTTTAGATCTTTATGAAACAACTATCTATGCGCCAAACGGACAAGCAATTTAATTTGTTCAATATTTATACGATTTAGTGCATACAGTAAGGAGCAATTTTTTTTTAATACACCTATAAGCCACATCATATACCGTACAATTCCGATTATTAAGCCACCTTTTTCAAAAACAAAAATTTGAAATTCGGGTAGGGGGCTTATAATAGACATTTAAAAAAAAAATCATTTAATAAACTGTTTTTATCATTCATTTTGAAGTAAATAATGTAAATACAGGAGTGAGAATCTTCCGCATTTCGGAAGATTTCGAAACACGCAAAGTTTAATCTTTAGAGCACTTTAATTTAAAGAAAATAAATAAATAAACATAATTGATACGATATACTAACAATAAATAACCTATCACCAAAATTATCTCCTCCTACCAAAATTTCCGCTTCTTTCCCTTTGTCACCTGCCATCCCCTCCTCTCATGAAGTTTAATTTTTTTTTATTTATTTTAATTTTTTTACTGCTCTATTTGTGATATTTTGGCAACAATAATTAAAATTATCTCTTCAACTTTCCCAAAGTACCGAACAACGTCTTCTTTTTTTCCTTCGCTCATATGTCAACACATACAATTTAAAATCTTAAAAAAATCTTTTTTCTCCATTTCTCTGTTTATAAGTTTCTTGTAACAATAATTAAACAATCATCTAAATTACCGCCCCCCCCGCCCCCTTCAGCACACAATATTTAAAATCTTTAAAGTCCTATTTTTTAAAGATATTTATGTTCTATTGATACTTTATAGTATCAATAAATAAATAATCGCATAATTATCCTCTTAAATTTCCATTCACCCACCCACAAAAAAAAGGGTGAATTTCTAGCCATGGGAGGAGATGGGAAGAGAGAAGATTTTCACTATAGACCTTCTAATAATACTATCTTTGCTCTGAGATTTTCCCCTTCTTTTGTAGTTTGGCTTTTAACACCCCCCACCTTTTTTCTTTTTTTTTAAATGGTGGTGGAAAAGTGATTTTACATTTTACAGAACATATTTATTTTAAAATATAAAATATACAAGGTATTCGGGTGGGAAATCAGCTCAACTGGAAAAAAAGGGACCCCCCCCCCCCCCCAAATATATATTTAGTAATTCTCTTCTTGGGGAAAATGCAGCAAAAAATTTAGATTGTATTTAACCTTACTACAAAATAAGACATACATTTTTATTAGTAGTAGTAATAAAGATTTTAAACTTTTTGGGAAAAAGATGGTAATTTAAAGAATTGATCATCTAAATTTATTGAATTATGGTTACTAGAGAGCAACAATTTTAAAATAAGAGTTTTAGAAATTTTAAATATTGTATGCGGGAGGGTCTAAGTAGGTTAAGCTAACATTTTATGCGTAGAGAGATAATTTAGGTGGCAGATTATCTATGTTGTTACTAGAGTAACAAATAAGACAGGAGATTTTTTAAATAAGTGTTTTAAAATTTTAAACATTTTATGCTAAGGGGATGAGAGGAAACAAATCTCGAAGTGGGGAGGGTTGTTATTCAGATGATTGATTATTTACTTAATCCTACTAGAGAGCAACAAATAAGAGTGTTTAAAAGACTTTATTTTTTATTTTATTTATTTATTTATTTATTTATTTATTTTTTGCTAGGGGTTGGAGCAAATGCGAGAAGCAGACATTTTGAGCGTGAAGAGAGAGAATTTAAAAGGCTGATTATTTATTTGTTACTAGAGAGCAAGAAATAAAGCATAAATTATTTTTAATAAAGAGTTTTAAAGATTTTAAACTTTTTATGCTGAGAGGGTGAGGTAGAAGCGTTAATTTTGGACGGGGGGGGCTGGCTATAGTTTAGATCAGCCGTACTCAACCTTTTTTTCTCGCGGGCTGCAAAGATATATTTGCGATTTTAGGCGGGCCGCAGCACACTTTTAAAATAACGTAAAAAAATATAGATTTCTATTGCAAATGCCGTGAAAATTGTTGTTTTGAAAGAGTAGTATAAAACTTTTTTCTGTGACAACTATTTAACCCTAATAAGCTTTATTAGCTATATGATAAGTATAAAACGTAACAATATAACAATGCAGCTATTCCAAATTCTCAAAAAAAAAAAAAAAAAAGAAATCCAGGGATTTTTTTTAATAAATGCGTTTTTTTCTCAATGCAAAAACTTTTTTTTATGTAGATATATATAGTGCAAATTAAATTAAATTGGAATAATGTTTGTTTAGTGTTCATGATTAAATGCACACACTACTATAGCACAAGTAAAACTACATGTAAACAGAACTTTGACTAAAGATACGTCATTTAAGATATTTTAAGCTGATTTTAAATTAGTAATTACAAATAACAGGAAAATGTCTTCCCGCGGAAATATATAAAAGAGCAGTGAAAATATTAAAAACTTTTTATACACATCTCAATTAATTTTATAAATAAGGATTAATGATTATGTGTCTCGGGCCACATATAAAAGGTCGCCGGGCCAAATGCGGCCCGCGGGTTGAGTATAACTGGTTTAGATGATTGATTTTTTTACTGATTGGTACCAGAGCAACAAACAGGATAGATCAAGATTTTTAACTTTTGTGCTGAAAGAGGGAGGCGGAGAAGGGAAGCTGAAATTTCACGCAGGGGGGGGGGGGGGGATTTGTTTGAAAGTATATAAAACAAAAGTGGAAATTTTCCAACAGGTGAGAAAGTATCTTCACTAAATTTTTTAATCAATTTTTTGCACAAAAAAATCTTGTGTTGGAGGGGGGTGGGGAGTATATTTGGGAATAACGAAAAAAATAAAGATTTCTATAAAGTGAGGGTGGGCTTAAATTCGAGATTTTACGGTAATAACGTAATACAAAATCTATAACATATGGCGTGTATGATTAGAAGCTTTTTAACTGGCAGCCGTTTCATTTCGCAATTGTTTGTCATTTGGATGGAAAACTGACTTTCTTGAGACCGACCGAGCTATGGTAAAACCGCCAGGAAGTACCAAGTATTTTTATTATTATGAAATTTAATAAAGCATTTAAATTAAGCAAATATCTTGCACGCTTAAAACTCATTGAAACATTAGTTATTGAATAATGTTATTTTACAAATTACTATTCTTTCAACTATTTCTCTTTCATACAGTTCTCTCTCTACGTGGGTGAATTAATTTAAAAACAAAGCTTGTAAATATTGTAGAGCATGCAGCGTTTTGCGTGGGTGGGGTTATACCTGAACCAAACCCGAAAATTCCATTTAAAATCAACCCGAAAAACAACCCAAGCCCGACGAAAAGAATTTCGTCAACTCGAAACCCGAACAGAACCCGAAAATTAATCCATATTTTCATACAAATTATGGAAAAAGTCTATACTTATATCTCTAATATTAATTTTATCTTTTACATTGGAAAATGACCATATATATACTCAATGTTCAAAAGATAGCATTTTATTTTTACCTGAAAAAAAAATAGTCTGGACATTAAAAAAAAATCGGGTTAAGTCAAACCCGACCCGCCAGAGTCAACCCCCAGTCCGCACCCGAAACAATTAAAATTTAATAGGAGCCGAATCAGACGATAAAATCCGCAACGATAAAAATATTAGCGTCAATCCGACCCGCGGATAGAGTCGGGTTTGGATAAAATCGGGTTACCCGACCCTATGCAGGACTAAGTGTGTGTAAAAGAAATTTCAAAGCAGAAATATTGATTTACCCCCCCCCCTTTCCCCAAATAACTCCATTTTACGCAAATAAACTTGTTTCTGTTATAGAAAGAATTCCATTCATGCGTAAAATTTTCATAAGCGTTACGGTATCGATTTCCAATAATAAGTCATCTAACGGCGGGAAGTTAATGACACCAATCTGAGAAAAAAAAAAAGAAAAAAAAAAAAGAAAAGAAAAGAAAAAGATTAGAAGGGTGATTGGTAAAATCTGCATTTCAACGCATCTTTGGTTTTATGCTGACAAGGTACCAGAAATGGAGCATAAAATCATGTTGCTCAAAAACAATGCATTTTAATTAAATTTTATAAAGGTGGTTTTATTAAGAAGAGTGAAAGAAAAAGAAACAAATAATTAAAAAAGAAAGAAAACCCATATTAAAGCATAATAGGAAAACTTAATACATTAAAACAATTTTCCCGCTTTTGAAACTTGCACAAAACTGTTATGGCAAAACAATAAATTTGAATTTCAAAAGAAAATGTAGAATAAGTTGTAGCTAAATAATAATAATAATAATAATAATATATATATATATATATGAGAAGTTTGAACATGGAAAAATACAAGTAATTAAAGAAAGAAAATTCACTTTAAATATGAGTATTAAGAAATTTATTAAGGAATTGTAACCAGCCTCTGAAAAAAAAAAAATGTATGACAATGACAAATTTTAGTAGAAAAGTTTCTAAAACTAATTGCTAAACACGGCATTAAAATTGACTTGTATTAAAAAATATAAAACTTCATTAAAACCCGAATTTAAGTTAGTTGCGTTTAGATCTTAATTTATATGTATAACATCATACATTTAGATGATCCAATTACTAAATGGACATCTACAAACATACGGGCTGTCAGTTATCCAATTTTAATTTTGAGAATCTTAAATTTTTTGTTATATTTATGTATTGTAATTATCGGTTTATCTACACTGTTAAAAATCTTGAGCTTTTGCTGCAGACACACTCCACCGCTTTTAGAGAAAACGGTTACTTTACTATATTATGGAGCATTTTTATTGGGCAAAATAGAGATATTCTATAAAAGCAGTGGAGTGACTATGCAGCAAAAGCTGAAGATTTTTGACAGTGTATTGTCGATTATTTATGCGGTTTAATGGTTATTATTTACAAAAGTTTTATTATATATATATATATATAATGATATGCCATATAATGTAAGAAAATTGGAATTTGGATATCAAATGAAATTAAAAATGAAAAAAAGGCATGTGCACAGCTTAATCATCAGTCTGGCAGAACCCTACACATGTCTAAAAAATAATGAAATATTTCATACAATACACTGGCAAATATGCTAAGATCAGTATATATCTGCCAGAAATATTGCATTAATAGAAGTAAACGAATGGAGAGGAAAATAAAAAACCCTTATAGTTTAGATAATAAAAATTACTCACAAACAAAGTAATCCATACAGCACAGTTCAAATCATTGCTCCAACCAACATTATTTGAACCAAGCGCATGACAAAGCAAAAATCCATGACCAAACTAACAGTTAATTTATTTGAGACATCAACAGCTGAAAGCAACCCAAAATTGTACCAAACAAAACCATTAGATTTAATACACACTGAAAACATTAAAAAAATATATATAATATAAAATAATAAATATAAAAACCTATTTAATATCGTGAATAACAATTATTTGAAATAATTTTCTCATTATTATAAATCAAAGAAAATAAAATGACATATTACTGCCATCTATATACCAATTAAATATTGTTAACTGTTAACTATATATATTTACTATTAGATGGTGCTGCCATTTATGACATTTTACAAAACAAGTAATCTTTAAAGATAGAGAAGAAAAAAAGAATAAGAAGGGGTAGGGAGAATATTAACTAAAATAATTCGATACACCAAACTACGTAATCAAATTTTAATTAAAGCAGCCAATTTTTTAGTCAACAAAGTAATCCAAAATATATTAATAAGATAGATTTAATATGTTAATTTTTTGAAAATATTATTATCTAAATTTAATTTCTTTATAGTGCTACCAACTCTTTCCCATTACGAAAACTGAAACAAATATTTGTTTACATAATTTATACACTCATAAGATATTAATCTAACTGTAATTAATATACCAAATTCCTATATAGCATCTAATTTTTCTAAATTATTATTAAATAATAAAGTATAAAGCCGTAAGTGATGGAAATATAAAATTCTTGATTCAAATTCAAGTTGAAATAACATTGCCATGACATCCATATATTAAAATTTGTTTTATTTGTGTTATGTTATGTATAAACACCAAAATTAACCATGTAATTATTTGTATGTGTTTTTGTGTTTTGCTATGTGTTAAAGTGTACATATAAAATTTAAGTTTATTTATTTGACTACTCATATAAATTTATATAAATTACATAGTAATCATTGATCTCATGTGTTACCTTTATGTGTCGTGTAATGCATTATTTAAAAACACCAAATAGTTGAAATAATTAAAAATTTAATTTACCATGTAATTGTTATTTCTATTAAGTTTTTCAAAATTCTTATATTTATGTCAAAGTGTACATATAAAAAAACATCTTATTACAATTGATTACTCGTATAGCAATAACTTTAATTAATCTATAGAAATTACACATAAATAACCACATTGCATATTTAATGTTTTTTTTATATTTGTTTTGTATTTTGTAATGTGTTATGATGTCCATATAAAATTACAATTCATTGACCGTGTGTTGGGGGAGTTACAATTCAGTGTCGTGGGAGGGGGGGGGGCGTGTATCTCTGTGTGTGTAATATTATGTATAAACCCCAAAGAAATTATTTAAAAGAGTTGATAATTGAATTTACCATGTAATTAGGATATCGGTTTAGTTTTGCTTAATTACGTATAATTTTTTTTAAAGTTAGGTCTAAGAATAGTTATTTTATTGTGTGTAAATAATTGCGTAATATATTTTTATAAACGGATTTATGTAAGCATGAAGCATAATTGATAAAAATGTTTACAAGAAATATAGAAATTCAGATCTTTTATCGTAAATGTCAAATATTAATTTATTATTTTTTTTATATTATTTTTTAAGTCAAGATTATATATATATATATATATATTTACGTGCTATCCCGTCATTAGAAATTATGTTTTCAAAGTTAATATTACTTTCATTTCAATTCTAATTATTTTCTAAAATTTTAAGTACATATTGTTTAATATTGATATGTTTCTCAATTAGCTATTGCATCATTTGAAATTTCGTTTTCAAAATTAATATTGCTTTCTGTAACAATTTCATTAATAGAAAAATATTTAGCTATAATTTCTTAACTTTTTATTTGAAATTGTAGGATTACTAGAATAATTTAAAGTCTATTTTCCCCAAAAATCATTTAATCTATATACTATATAGTCAATTTAATGTCGTTATTTGCGAAATACAGTTGTTCTATTGTCAGCGGCGTAACAATTCAAAAATTATTGGAAGGGCCCCAAGTAATCACATTCAAATGATTTAAGTAACTGAACAAATAAGATTATTAAGCAATTACAAGAGTAATTAAGGAGGCGAAAACAGTTCCGAAATCGCACTTAAAACAGCAAGACATTGATGAAGTGATTTCAATACGTTTTAAAACAGTTTTGGCAGTAACTAAACTACAAATTGATCGATCGGGGAAAAAAAAAACAGCAATAGATATGTTAATTTTAAAAAAAAACCTACATTTCTTGTATTTGCAAAGTTGCGTAACTACTGTATTTTTTACTTGTGATTTCGCAACTGTTGTCATCCGTTATTCTTTGAAATTAATCATTTATATCATTTATATAAAAATAATATTTTAATTAATTTCAAAATAATAAAGGAATAATTTACTATAAAAAAACCCCAGAAAATAATAGTCTTTAATCAACTTGTGAATTTTAGGTTAAAAAAAACTGTCTTAATTTTGAATGGGTATGTCTTTGAGCTTTGTGAACAACTACTTTTCCTACGCCTCTGTGTCAAAAACTCGTAGCTGCATCCTATTAGAAACACTAGAGCATCATTTATTATTATTATTATTATTTTATTTTTATTTATTTATTTATTTATTTTTATTTTTTTTTTTTTTGGGGGGGGGGGGGTGGCAAAATTTTTTACTGAACATAATAAATTCAGATTTTTAGTTTATATTTATACCATTTATTTTTCATGTATATTTTCAAAGGAATATTTTTTATTGTTATCACTTATTTACTTGCAATTATTAATGCATTCGTATAAACAAATTAAAACGGCTATTCAATTATAAGAAATTACATAAACAGAAAAATGATTTTTTTTATGTCAAACTCAGGGGGGAGAGGGTGGATTGCCCTTTCTAAATAACGCTTCTGAACACTGGTTAATGAAATCAATCTTTTTTCATTAGTGAAATAAAATAAAATAAAATTAAATGAAAAAAAAAAAGAATAAAACATAGAAAGAAAGGAATTTGTACGAATCAGATGCAACACTTGCGAAATCCTATAGAAAACAACTGATACTGAAATACCTTTTTCTCAGTAAATACTAAAGCGATTTCGATATTTTTAAAAGAGTTTTGGCAGTAGCTACACTATAAAATGACCATTTTGCATGAAATTTTAACAATGCATATGTTAAGCATCTATAATTCTGTGGGGAGTGGTAAATTAACATTACTAAAAAGGAACCTATTTTCCTTCAAGAAAGTATCCCATACGAGTAATTTTGAACGACAGTTGAAAACCCAAAGGGACTCATATATTTAACTCTGTAAAAAGCAGAATCGTTAAAAATGATTATGTATCAATCGTGAATAAAAAATCTCTGAGAAGTCACTTTGAACAATTCTCACGTCCGTATCACGTGCCTGTGCAAACCATCCTTCCTTAATCCACTAAATCCGTATCTCACATCTAAACGTGAGAATTTATTCCCACACTCATTTAAGGATCTACGTGGGTAACGATCAAAACGGCCCCCTTTCCCTTTCAAATTTACCGCTGATCTCCTAGACGCTTTTATTATAGAAGTGGAGAGGGGGATGCGAATGATTATGGGTATGGAATGATTAAGATCGTGGCTGTGGTGAATTTTGAAATGACTGATTTATATTATACAATGATCTTTTTAGTCAGTACAATCTTAAGGCAACTCTTAAATGCTGTCTGACACATTCACGGAATCATTTTCATTCGCAAATAAATAAAATCAACGATACTAAACTTTGATACCAAGAGATCAAACAGAGTTTCTAATTTCCCTATAAAAGAAAGCGATGGTGTCAAATTTGGGGGTACTGAACCAATTTTTGAGATTTGAGAAATGACAGAATTGAAACGCTGGTCTTAGGTAAAATTGTTCTACAATTCAAGATATATCGAATTTATAGAAAAGTTGAGCGCACTGTTCGATTCTTCGGCACAATGTTAATACATGAAAAATAAAAAATAATATTTAAAATGAGTTATATTAATGTTTTTGAGGGGCGAGATTTGTGACCATCCTTACAGGTTAGGAGAGCAGAGCCCGAACACATGACCATTATCAGTCACAGACCTTAAATTTGCAGAATCTAGGTTATGTTTATTTTTTAGGCTTAAATATATTTAGAAAATCACAAGAATCATAATAAGCAGTAATAACAAACTACTTTTATTAAAACTGCTATTATCGTTATTAGTAACTGTAAGAAATTATTCTGAGACTTATACTACGTATCGTACTTTTTTTCTATGGCTATGGGCTAAATTTCATGTAATTTTAATTTAAATTGTCAATATTAAATCATGACCATCAATAGATTCATCAGTAGAATTTTATATCCACAAGACAGTTACGTCTGTCTGCAGCAGAATACTTCCAGAAATATATATATATATAAAAAGAAAATACAGATTAATTTTAAAAGGAAGAACATCAACGTTATAAATGCACAAATAATACACAGAAAAGCAGCAAATAGCTATTTCGAATCTACAAGCGAGATTCTTCTTCAGTGCGACAAAGAGCAAAGCACAGCGTGCTAGAAAAAGCAAGACTGAGCAAAACGACAGTGGGACGGTGGCTTATATACCCGAAGCGGGTAGATAACGTGCCAAAAACAACCAAAGAGAAGAAAGCAGTATGAAACAACTGAGTAAACATCTACCGGAGAACAAAAGAAACGAAAACCAAAAACGGGAGATTAAATTGATGCTTTCCAAATACATGAAAAATCAAGAGTACTAGATAAACCATTGACTAAGGGTTGAGTTGGGTTGATTATTGACGGCCAATTATCTACACTTGGGATATAGGCCCGGGGGGAGTGCCCTTCGTGGGAGTCTTTCTAAGGGAACCTAACCCGTATTTACGCATGGATAAATCCACGGCTCGAAGAAAACCACGAAAACTCCGAACGATTAGGCCGACGGGCGCGATTGGGATTGAACCCAGCACCTCCCGTCTACCAGCTTCGAGAGCACAACCTCTCAGCCACTGGTGGGGCACCATTGACTAAGGAGTGAAAACTTTTAATGATGTGGTAAGCTTCCAAAAAATCAAGATCAAGGTTAGAACATTTTTGGATAATATTGGCTGAGGAAAAGTTGAGGAAAGTCTTCTAACCTTCATCTTGATTTTTGGGAAGTTTACCACATCATTAGAAATTCTCACTAATTAGTCAATGACTTATCTAGTACTCCTGATTTTCCAAGTATTTGGAAATCATTAATTTAATTTCCGTTTTTTGGTTTTCGTTTCTTTTTTTCTCCGGTAGATGTCTCTACTTGTCCACTCAGTTGGTTTCATGCTGCTTTCTTCTCATTGGTTGCATTTGGCCTCTGTCGTTTTGTCCTGTCTTGCTTTTTCTAGCACGCTCTGCTTTGGTCTTTGTCGCGCTGAAGAAGAATCTCGCTTGTAGATTCGAAATAAGTTATTTGCTGCTTTTTTGTATATTATTTGTGCATTTATAATGTTGGTATTCTTCCTTTTAATATTATTGCACAAAGGTTTTATTTGCTATTTTTATAAAGATTAATTTGTTAGGGACCCGTTAAAATCTATCTATCTACCCCCCCCCCCCCCCCCCCCCGAATATATTAAGACGGCAACTGTATTTAGTAATGATACTGTTCGGCTGATGATTGACTTACAAATACTTTCATTCAATCAGAATACTAATTTAGATCCTTTCGAAGTATTCATGACATATTTAGACGAAAGCAAAATACGCTATGTTGTAAGACCTTTTTTTTTTAATAATTTGAACTTGAAGACATGACAGCCTTAATAAATTGAACTTGAAGACATGACAGCCATCAGTGATTGTTTTTTGCATTAATATGGATTAATTTGTGGATAAAATAACTGGATCATCTAAACACATGGTGTTATATAGATAACTCAACAAATATTCATTTATTAATCAGGCAACCAATATTTTATAAGCTCTAAATTTACACTACATGAATCTAGATATAAAGTTTAAAGGGCATATTATCAAGCAGTAGAGATTTTCCTCAAACAATAGGATCATACACTGAAAAAATAAATCAAAACATCAAAAAGATTAATTTTGGCTTAAATTTTTTTATTAAGAAGATTCTACAATTGTATAGCCACTTAATATTTCGTTATTCCTAAAGTAACGAAAAAAGGCTTAAAATTTGTAAACAAACTGTGTTTACAAACTAGAAAATTTACTTTTTATTTTTTCCCCCCACTTTTCTCAAAATGTTAATTTTCAGTACATTGGTACTGAAGTGGTTTAGGAATAATATAGATAGATTTTAATGAATTAAAAAATATATAATGTAAATCAATGTTTTTTTTTAATATCAAGCAGTTTATATTTAATTTCCAATTGATTTAAATTTTCACAGTTTCATAAAAATACTATAGAAATTTCAAAGTGTGTATTAAAAAATCATACTGTTTACAAAATTCAATTATCCTCTAAGTTCATCATATGAAAACATAAAATATTAACTTTTTTTTATATTTAAATGCCATTTGAAGTATTTTTGTGTTTACCGTGAAAAGCAATCTTAGTTATAAGAAAATATTTACGCGAGACAAAAGGAATTAAAGAATCTAAATTATAAACATTCTAGTCTAACGAGATATTGCTTAGGCTAAGAAGTATTATTTATTTATTTTTCATAACCTTCTTACCGGATAATGGGTAAGTATCAAGAAATAAGGTAAACAGACCGCTAATCCGCACAGCTTGGTTCAAAGCATTTTGCGGACTAAAAGTGATATCTGTTTAATTTTTGTTTACTTTTTTAAAATCATACTTAGAACAAATTTAAATTGTTAATGCTTAAAAATAAATAAATTACACACTTAAGCATATACGAAAGAAATATTTTTAAAATAACTTATTTTTATTTTATTATTATTTTTTTTTTTAATATGACGCATTGTTATATTTATATATAAATTTTTTTATTTATGTTTCTGTATCCCCATCTTGCAGTCTACAAATAGTCATAATTGTCTGCTGAACCACAAATTTGTGTTTTAAGTATTTTAAATATCTTAGGCCTAATATTCTAAATACATGTTTAATGATTAAATAAGAATTTATTAATTTTTATATTTATAAACACCGATTGCTTGATTTCTGCAGAAATAGTTTTAATTTCAATTCTATAAATAGTAAATTTTTCGACCGAGATAATTATAGTCTAAGTAAACATCTTTCATGGATATAAATACTTTTTTAAATAATAAATTTCTAATAATAAATATTTTTTTTATTTATGATATGTATGATTAAATATAAATAAAATATTTTTATGTTTAGTACTAGTTTATATTATACATAAAAAAAAGTGTCAAATTATATAGAATAATATATAACATTTTAATAAGGTTAAAGTTGACGGGAGGAGGGGGATAAAACAACTGTTGCCATCCAGAATTTTTTTTAAAGGATTAAATTTCTTTGTTTACATTCATTTACACAGTAGGGATTACAGGTATTTTCGAATAACATGTTTTCGGATTAGCAGTAATATACTTTAATGAAAAAATAATGTAATAATATAATAATATATGGGTATAGGAGAAAGAAAAAGTTATAGTCCATTAAAAAAACCTAAATATTCAGTAAAATCCTTAAAAATAAATTACTAAAATAAAATTTCATAGTTCTTAAAAGTAAGAATTAAGGAGAGCGAGCGAGAGAAAGAGAAACATGTTCATACAAACATTTCACAGAGGTAAACAAAGAACAACACGTGTTTCTTCACCAACAGCGCAACCAACTCGATTGATGAGATAATGTGGGTCACATATTCCGCATGATTAGATTGTTTAGATAAAATAGCAATTATAAGAGGATACACATTTAAAACATTGCACTTATAAGAATAGCATTTACTATGTATAAACCATTATTTGGCAATTATGAATACATTTTTTTTAAAGCTGTTTAAAAATCGAACAAAATTATAGTTTTCAAGGGATTATCAATACAGTCAAAATTTTATTTCTAAAGAAAAATGAAACATAAAATTATTTTCTTTTAAGATTGGCTTATAAACTGATTTTGTGAAAAGTTGCAAGACTATATTTATTTTTTGTTTTCAAATTTAATGTTGTAAAGCAGTAATGAACATTTTTGGAACGTTCAGGATACTAGTTAAATAAATGTTTCATTCTGACTTCGAACGTTTAGAGAATTTCTGGGCGCAACCAATTTATTATTATTATTATTATTATTATTATTGTTATTATTATTCTATCATACTACATCGAAAATCACAGAATTTACTACAAATTAGAATGCAAATATTTTTCCAAGCGTTTAAATAGTTATTTCATAATTAAAAGCATAACTAAGTGATATATTAAAAGTATGTACTACTTACAATGATACAAAAAGTAAACTTAAATGACCGCCCTTAAAATAAGCTTATATCAAAATTACAACTAATCTGCTAATGGTTAATATCAAAATGTTGAATTTTCAGATCATATTTAAAGTGATATTTTTGGAGGAAAAGTAGGAATTCAGAAAAGTACTTACGATTCATCAGGCTTGAAAGGAAAGACATCTTTATGATGAGAGGAAGAAAGCTTATTATTCCAATATATGGGTTTGAAAACACACGTTTCTAACATAAGCCAGCTGATCCAATGTCAGCCAACAATAACCACGACAAAATTTAAGATTGTTTAAATTCTTCATGGGTACACACACGTCTTTACTATCTTCCCTTTTTACTTTTTTAAACTGCCAATTAAGAATCTCTATATTGTTTTCCCGTGTACACTTTATCACAAATGTATATGATCTGTAGTAGTCAGTCAATAATTCTTATATAAATGGGGGAAAATATGGATTTTTTTTTCTATGTTTGTTTTTTTATTATTGATAATTAGATAAATTTGCTAGTTAAGGATAACTCGTGGTATTTTTACTAAGACGATTATAATTCTATGACAATAAATATAAAGATGATTATGAGTAATTATTTCCCACTTTGTTTATGAAAAATGTTGGCAGAGAAATCAGCCGATCGAAAACAGAATTGTCCGTACTTCAGACACGCGAATGGCGTCTGATCGCATCAGAGTGCTCAAGGATTTGTTCTCTGTAAAGAGAGAGAACCAGAGAGAGGTTGCAAGAGAGAGAGAGCAGACGGGAGAAAATGGCAGCCGTCGTTGCCTAGCAACGCGGACGGGACGAATCCACCAGAATTTGAGGTTTGGAAACAGCGGATTCGCGACCATTCACAGAACAGGAAAGATCAAAAATAAAAGAAAAGATGTCCAATAACTTAAAATATGCATGGCGTTTAAACCACTTATATGATTTTTCAAAGATATGAGGCGGAACAGGTGGGCGATAAGCTAGATCTACTGCGACCCTCCCCTCTGATGCACCTTTTGGACTGTTCTCTTTTTTGTTATGTCGACTGCGGACTGCGGATTGCGTTTCAACCAAAAATATATCCCAGGACATTCTTTCTAGTACAGAAGGGGAAATGATAAGTTAGATGCGAAATAAAATACAAGATAGACAAAATTATTTCGGAATTAAAATAAGATTCAGCCTAATGATTTTATTTACTTATTTATTTTTAGTTTCAGTCAAATACTGGCAAACATTCAAGAAAAACAAAAACAAACGCAATACTTAAATACGGGAGAAAAATTACACCGGAAATAAATTTATCCGGTAAAAGGAGAAAAATAGACTTTTTATTTTCTTTTCGCACAGAAATCATGGAAGTTAGGGTTAATCAATAATAAATTAATAGATTTCTATCTAGTCATGTACTGTACGAAAGATTTATCTAGGTACTTGCATCTTTCTGAAATTAATAGTAAATGAAATTTGGACTTCCGCGTGTTGCTGAGCTAAAATAATATTTAAGGCTTTTTCTTAGGTATTGTTATTCAGAAATTATGAAGATAATATTAATAATAATCGAGACTTCATTTCATTACGTTAATCTTGTGGCTTAAAAGGGATAGCTTAATCAATCAACCGAAGAAACTTGTCATGGAATAGAATCGATGAAAAAAGGTCCACGGCTTCTCTCTAAGCAAGCAGCAGACATACTTAGCAAGCCCTGGTAGAGATTCGAAAGCAAGCCTTTAAGTATGGTATCAGAAAATAAACTCTGTGAATAATTTTTTTAAAGTGATACACATTCACTTAAAATTAAAACATCACTATATTGAAAAAATATAGAGAGACATTTGCGTCAAAACTCTATTGTCGTATACATATTTATACTGCCATGGGGTTCTGCCATTTCTCCATAGCTATACCATTGTCGATTACTTATTAGCAGATGGAAAATTTATTGCTTTGTCTTAGCATTGTATAATAACATTGATTATGTACAATTTACGCGACTCAAGTTCTAACCTTTCTTTTTTTTTTCTTTAGTTATTTTTAACCTTGAAAATTTTACGTAAAAAAGTGTTTGATTATTATTTTTGCTATTTTATTTGAAAACGGCAACCGTGGTGCACCCTGTAAGAGATAAAGCACCCCGTAATTTGTATCAGTGCTTAACCCCCCCCCCCCCCCCCTCCAACTATATGCGGCCCTGTCTCTAAGGTAGTGGCTCCCCAAAATATATTACGTTGAATCGAATACTTCAGCAAAAGAATTGCTAGGATTTGACGAACTGAAAACAAATTAGGATTTAAACCCACTCACATAACTGAAATTGAGATACCTTGGGCACCGAAACATATCTAAAATTGGTGTAATTATTGTATATTACCTTCAAGCGCATTTTCATTAAGAAAAAGCGCTGGGAGGTTGGGATTTTTATTAATCCGTAATTTGGGAAATGGACATAAAGGATAAAATACAAAGATTTTTCTACCTTGAGTTTGCTTTCTGAATATTTACACTGAATAACCGATTAGGTTATTTATAACTTTTATATACGAGTAATATATAACAGAATGTTACAACTGGTACTTGCTTTCACTTCCGCCTTTCCAAATGACAAAAATTAGAACAATGTATTTAAACATATTTTACTAGTCCAAAAATTAATAGAGTGGTTTTTCCTCGCAAAGTTTAAGCCAGTTTGGGAAGCGGAGCCTGAAGGAGAAACAATGATTGAAGGAAGATTATAGAACGGCTCTAATTCGGCCATTTTTAAATATATTTAAACATTCTTTTAAAAGACAAATAGGGAAGTATATTTGTGATTTATTCATGTTTTTAACACACATTTATTCATATGCTGTAGTGGAGGGTATGTAGTATGTATACCGTTGTACCTTCTGGATTTTTTAAAGAAACTCCGTATACCTTCTGTTTCTTAAATAAAGCTACAATTACTAAACACTTATATATACCTCTCGGCCTAGAGCGCATACCCCCCCCCCCTCTTATTGATATTATTTTATTTATTTATTTATTTATTTTTTATTTATTTTTTATTTTATTTTTTTTATTTATTTACTTTTTTTTTTTTTTGGGGGGGGGGGGGGGGGGGGTTCGACTACACCTCTGTCATATTAGTAGTAACTCAAAAATAAAGTTTGTTGATATATGTCACTTTATGAAGAATTGTGCGATATGATAAATTATATTAAATTATATTCTTATAATCCAGGGCCTTTCAATGAGTCAAGGCTCGGGACCCTAGATACAGGAACCACTAAAACCATCCATTAAGATGGAACCAATTCATTGTTCCGTCTTATCTCAATTATAAACTTCATGGTAAAATTTGTACTGCTCATAAAAGAAAAAGGGGGAAAAAATTATATTTCAAAGGAAATAAAAAAAAAAAAAAAAAAAAAAAAAAAAACGAAAGTTGCTCTCTTCAAAATTCTCAAAAGAAGAATAAAACAAATATAATTACGAAAATTCTGCTAAGAAATTTCCTTTACAGAATCTACAGAATATTAGTTTAAATCTAAAAAACCAGACAAAGGTAATGCGAGATGGATAAACTGTAACTGCGCAGCTCTTTTGTTCTTGAAGAATTGCGCAATTAATTCATCTCAAAAGAACAAAATAGAAATTAATGGCGAAAATTTATTTTATAGGGAAACGTACTGAAGAAAAATGGTAGATGAAAGCAGAGTTTATGCTCAAGAAAGTTTTTGTAATTTTATCAATAGTATTTTCCTCTGTAAAACTATGAAAAAACTATGAAAAAGAGCGTCCGTTGGTATAATTGTTTTCACCAAATTTGTGAAGTCAAAGCCATTAAAGATAAAATTTAAGATTTAACGGGTTTTTTTTTTTTTTATGCAGTTAGATGAACAACTTTCCTCACCTTTTCAAAAACAAGATATATTAATTCGTGCGTGTTTTATAATTTTAATGAAACAGGATGAAACATCTCAGAGATTATCACTTAGGGTGGGGGAAAAAACCTTGAAGAAAAATAAATTATTAAAATTTATTTTAATTGATAAATACATGATTTATTCGATTAAAGAAATCTAACAGAGGAAAGCAGAATTTATAGCTAAGATAGTCCTGTAATTTTATCAACAGAATATTTCATTGAAAAAAATAATAAATAAAGCTATAAAAATGAACGTGGGTAAAATTTTTGAAGACCACACACACACACACACACATACACATATTATATATATATATATATATATATATATATATATATATATATATATATATATATATATATATATATATATATATATATATATATATATATATATATATATAGAGAGAGAGAGAGAGAGAGAGAGAGAGAGAGAGAGAGAGAGAGAGAGAGAGAAAGTAAGATTTAACAGATTTTTTTTTTTTTTATGTGGTTCGGTGAAAAAATTTCAGAATTTACATGCTGAATGTTTAGAATAGTACGCAGCTGAAAATAAAGGCATGCATGCACTTTTGCAGCACGTCGAAGGTAAAAAAATACCATGAACATTAGAAGTAGGGATATGAGCTAACTCTTCACTGCATTTTGCATCATATTTTGTATCATGCCAATCAGGATCAGCTAGAAATTATATACTTATATGTAAAGGTTATGGAAGTATGTAAAACGCAATTATATTTGTTGCCCAAACACACTTTTAAGGGGCTAAAAGTTACCTTTGGAATATTTTTCAACTTTACCTTATAAATCACTAATGGTAAGAAAGAGAAAAAAAAAATTAAGATCAAAGTTTCTTTTTATTAGTTCTATCGAATGCTAACAAAATAGAAATTGTTAATAATATCTGAAAAGTCTTTCAAAAAAACATGATATGCCGTAATTTTCAGTGTATAATCCGCTGATCTAATAAAAATGTTTAGAACGAGAAATTTTATCTACTTAAATGTAATTCATCTCCTCATAGTATTATTGGACTTTATTTAAATATTCATTCTATCCCAGTGGTATTCACTATTTTTCTTTAAAAGTATTCTCGCACCACTATTTGCGAAAAGTAATATTCATGTTACTTCTATCATTTAATGACAGAAATTCTGCGATTGAATAAGGTAAATATTTTTATTTGAAAAGCAAAATCGCTCTGCAACCCACGAACCGCACAGAGAGTACCACTGCATTATTAAACAAAATGTATGGGGGCAAATGAGTTATTTGATCCCTGTATTATATAACTGAAATTACGGTAAATTGCAATTTTTGTAGGGGAAGAGGGAGGGGTGGGTTAAGAGTTATTTTAGAATGTTATTAACAACTAATATTTTGTCAGCAAGACTAATACTACAAAAAACTTATCGTAAAACTTTTTTCTTTATCTCTTTTACCATTAACGAGTTATAAAATAAAATAAAAAAATATTACAGGCATAAAAATTTGCACTTTTAAGGTCAATTTTGGCAACAAAAAATAATTGCTTATTACATACCTCCATAAGACCTGCATATCCCCAAAGACTCATATACATTTATAGTATATAATATTAATTTCTAGGCTTGTGACCTTCTCATATAAGAATAGATTTTCAAAATTTCATTTCTCAAATCTGACATTAAAATATTAATACAATGAAAAGAAACAGAAGGGCAGGGGTCTATAGCCTGCTTGTGTATTTGCATGGCTGCTTTAAGAAACCACTCGAAACAAACTAATGCATTCAAGACCTAAGACTGTCACAAAACTTCAAAATAAACACACTGTACATGCTTCTGTCGAAGGATTTTGATGCAAATCGATGCAATTATAATACAATGAAACCTTCCAAGTAGGTCTTAAAGATACTTTTTCCTAGAACGAAATTTATCCGCAGGAGAAACAAAGTGTTAGTAGGAGCTGAAAGTGTATTGTATAGAACACTACACAAACAAGTTTGTCTAAAAATAAATAAAATAAATCAATTAAAATAATGAAAAAGGTGTAATGGTTAAATAAGTCGATAGTCGGTTTGTAAAAAAAAAAAAAAAAAAAAAAAAAAATTATGGCGACTACAATGAAAAGGGTTTAGACAATGAGCTTTCGTTGGCTTTAGAAGTTTTAAACCTTGTTTCGGGTCAGTTTTTTGTTGTTGTTGTTTTTGTTTGTTTTGTATTTAAATGTTAAACGAATTAAAAGTAGAAAAATGGTTTACTGATATCTCACAAGGAGAGTTACTTTGCATCCTATTAATATGACAATAGTCTATAGATAGAGTTTTTGAAGATGTTTGGAAAATGTCGAGTTACAACAAGATCATATAGAAATAACTTTCCAGTACTTGTTTTTATTTATCATCATAAATTAATGACTCGAAGAAGTAGCCTTACATTTAAATTTGAAAACTAAAACACATGTTTGAATATAAGTCTTAGCAACGGTGTACACAGATGTAAACTTTCTTTTCTTTTTTCTTACTAAATACTGAAACATAAATGAAGAAATAATAGTAAATGTAAAGACATATAAGTATTCATTATTACACCCAGATAATAACAAAAGTAATATAAAGACATGTCTTATTGGAAGGACGTCAGGGCCGAAAGAGAAACACATATTTTTTTTAACAAAAATTAGTACAACTCTTTAACCCTTTCAGGGACAAAGTACTTCTGTTGATAAAATGTTGAAATGATTGAATGACACCAGGATTTGCGAACAAAATTGTTTGAAAATAAGCTTTTCTTCACGCACATTATGAAAGCAAAATTTTATTAAAAAATTCTGATGCCATTGTGGTATTTGGGAATTAAAACTAAGGGGGATCTCACCGCCCTTCAAGGGGTTGAAGCTATATACATTTTTTTCTATTTTTGAAAATCGTGTGCACTCTAAAACAGAAGAATTTAAAGTACACGTTGTAAAAAGATGAAGAAATGGAATTTTTCATGAACCCTTAAAATTACTTTGTTACAGAGTAGGAAGTTACACAGATTCGCGGTTCTTTCAGTCAAAAAAAAAAAAAAAAAAAAAAAAAAAAAAAAAAAAAAAAAAAGCCGGATATTCATGTAGAATACAGGAGAAAAAAGAAAGAAAGAAAAAACTGACACATACTTATAGATAGGAATGGAGTGGGTGAATTCCCAACTATACTACGTCAGGAAGGGGGATATAATTTTATTTTTTATATCCACTATGTCTGACAAGAAAGCTGGGAGGACTTTTTTGTTGCAGTTGTTAGATTTATGATTAATAATTTTTTGTATTAGAAATGTGTAAGGAGAAAATGTAGGGTGGGATAAATGCGGCGTAAAATGGATTTAAGCTAAGCAAGTATTCATTTTATTTCCCAGACGTCTACTTCGATATTTTCTTTTATCAATAACCGTAGTAGCCAATATGGCATCACAAATTGCCACCAGGCCCATATTTTCAAGGGGCCCCAAAATGCATTTTGTCCGCTCTCTGAAGATACAAAATAATGCAAATTTTCATTTAGAATTCATAGAAAAATTTATTTTTTCCCATTCATCTGAACTACACCATTTCAGTCTTCACTAACGACAATGAAATGCAATGCAAACTTCGAAATGCCGAAAAGAACGGGTAGTATTACATCAAACATGCTTCACTTAATCATTTAGGTTTAGAGTTTTAGTTGCTCTAAGTAGCATGTAGCGCAGAAAATTTTGCCTTCCCATAATTTTGTAAGGCATTTTTACATCTGTCTGTACTACATTCTTTTTTCATAAAGCTATGATTTAAATAAAGTGAACATAAAAGATGTTTAGATGTTTGTCATGTTTATAATTCAATTTCTTGAGAAAGAGGGCCCCAAGATGGCCTTCGTGCCCTGGTTCCCACATAAAGTGGATCAGGCCCTGTTTGCCACAAGCAGTGCCGAAACTAGGGGAGGGGGGAGCAAAGAGGGCATATGCTCCGGGCGCCACTGTAGAAGGGGGTGCCAAAATGGGATTTGATTTTTCTTTCGATACAAAAAACAAATAACGAAATTTGAACAAAAAAAGACTTTTAATCGGACAACCTAAAATAAAAACGTATTCGTTCATTTTATTCTCTTTGCTTTCAAGAGGACTGGTTTCTTTCATTAGGTTACCACATAGGGGCAACAAAACAATACTTGATTAGCGAATTCTTCCAAGATACTTGCAAGAAAAATACACTGTCCTAATTCGGTTTAAATTTGCTCAGTATATTTCGGATGTTATCGTGATGACAAGCTTTGAATGTTTTTTGATTTTGTGTGTTCCTGTAAACGAACTATAACAGCTACATACTTAATTAACGAACTCATCGAAGACACTGGCAGATCAATTTACTGTCCCAATTAGGTTCGAATTGGTTCAGTATTTCAGACTTTATCGTGATGACAAGATGAAATTATTCCAGCGAAATGATTTCAATAGGTTCGATTTCTAAAAAAACCAACTTAAAAATAATAAGATTAATTGACTTTCTAGCAATTATGTCAGACTTAAAATAAAAAATAAAAGCAACGAATAGAAAGCTTCTATTTATAAATTTATTCTGGAATGGAGGGGGGGGGGGGCAATGTTCTTGCTTGCCCTAGGTGAACAGGATACTAATTTCAGCCCTGGCCAAAAGTATCGCAGTTTCGAAGATTGTGAACAAATTTGGACTCTTTAAATCGTCACATAGCTCGTCCAATCTCTATGTTCACCTTTGTAATATCACGGAAATTTCTATAAAATGAGCCTTTAAAAAGCATAACTGTAAGGGACTTTTTTCCTTCTACAAATAGAACAGCATGTATTCATGCTCGACTACTTTAAAAGCTTTGTTTGGGAAGTGGAGGGGGGGGGAGGTACTGATAATTCTCTTTTAGGGGTTGATCGTGAAGCGCTAATCAACCAAAATCCATTTATGCTGTTATCATAAAAGAGGAGAATTAAAAGAGAACGTCTCCAATCTCCCGCTTTTTGAGATAAGGGGTAAAGCCCTGCTTCTAAAGATTGTTTTTTGTCAGTCATCATTTGCTGATTTTCAAAGTAGCGGATCTTTCTGCATAGCTCAGGGATAAAGAGCGACTTTTGGATGCTTTTAATTTAATTCAGAAAAAAAATATGTTGAGATTGTTATTAAAGTGTACATAATTTTTTTTTTTTTTTTTTTTTTTAATTTAAACTTGTTCTTTCAAAGAAAAAAAAATCTCTTAGCTCATAAAGCGAGCTTTATCTCTTTAAATTTATGATATAGACAAGTAATGCGCCAAAAACTTTCTTTTGTACAATAGTTTAAGAGGTCTTAAGTTACCTTTAAATCGACCATTAGATTTTTTTTAATTCATTCAATTTAAAATTTAGTTAATTTACAATATTTTTTTTAAAGAAATTTCATAACTACATCTGAATTTTACAAATTAAATTTAGGCTCCAATATCAATTTACATTTATTACGAGATATTAATGACTTTCGATTTAATAATCCAAAATTTAAAAAGTCGCTCAGCGATCCATGCCGATTGCAAAATTCCTTGTTAACCGATAGAGAAATTTCAAATGAGGATTACTCATTACCGAACCACTTTTTGCAAAATTCGGTTTTCACCATCAAAATCTCGATGTGCAAAGCTACGTACTGCCTTTTTTGTATAATAATAACGATAAACTTTGAATATTTTGTTCCAAGTAAAAATACCACAATTCATTGCTTCATTACAAATACTTGAAATTTAGGAAAATATTATTTGAAAACGAAGCACGTCGATATCAGACAACACTTCCTGATGGGAGAAACTAATTTTTCATAATTACCTTAAGTAATCACTCATCCTGTTTTTAGATTTCTCGTACACGGAAAAAACGAGTTTTTAGTGCCAGAATATTCTGTAAATTCAAAGTATCATAACTTGGTATATTTTATTCGTTCAAAAATGGAAGTTCTACTTATTTGCTTGTTAGAGCATAGAGAAAGTTCTAAATGTAACTCACAGGACACAGGTATTGTATAAAAATTTATATTTCGCAACTTAAAAAAATAATAGCTATATGGATGTGTAAATAGCTTTTCATATAATGAAGAACATGTTTGAAATTGAAACTATACCTCTAAATCTAATAGTTCAGAAATTAACAATTAGACAAAAATGAAAAGGGACACCCTGTATATGACAACGAAACGTTTACAAAGGACATTTATTCACAAAACCATCATACATCAGGGTTAATTTCAGCATACATCATCATCGTCATATAAAAGACTTAATTTCAGCGCATGATTATATGTAACTTGAGATGTCTTATTTTATTTTCTTTATTTTCCTGTTCGCTAAGTGACCTGATGGCGAAATTTGTTTTCTCATATTCTTAAGCGTCTGAATTAATTGGCTAAATTTGACCTTTCATATTTAAATGTCTTTCACTTTCGGTGAAAGTTGAATTTTGAAATGTTAGTTTTCTTTAATTAGCAAGTACAGGTTCTTAAAGCATTTGCGAATGTGCGTGGTCTCTTCCATCAACATGTGTTATCTTAGAAATAAGGTCATGGAGATTACTGCTTCATTGCCCTTTGGATAACAAACAGGGATTCATTCATCTGAAAATCACTTCCTGAAACTAATTCAGTGGACCTGAGTAACAACCAATAAACTCTCTAAGACAACAGTAAAAATCTCGCAATTTTTTTTTTCAGAACATTTTATTAATTTATTTATTGAGAGATTTTATTAGAGGTCGTCCATTAATAACGTCATACTTGGGAGGGGGATCCAGAAAGTGTGACACAGTGCGACAGGGCGATGTTAACACGTTGCGATGTCACGTCTAAAGTATAAAAACAATTAGGTAAGCGTTATTTGCAAGCAGCATAATAAAGTTCATTAAAAAAATTGCATTTTTATTCTGGTAGAAATCTATATATTATTTATTTATTCTTTGAATTTTAACAACATGAACAACAACAACAACAAAAAAAAAAAACGCTTTGGGGTTTTTATAGTATTTATATCGGTAACAGATCATAGGCATGTAACTTTTTGCAAAAAATTAGCTCTAAATAAATGGTTACAGAAAATGTGACGTCCCGATAGGGGAGGGTGGAATATCACTCGGCATCATACTTGGGAGAGGATCCAGAAAGTGTGACACAGTGCGACAGGGGTGGGGTTAACGTGTTGTAATGTCACGTCTAATATATAAAAACAATTAGGTAAGCGTTACTTGCAAGCAGCATAATAAAGTTCATTTTAAAAAAATGCATTTTTATTCTGGTAGCTATAGATATTTTTTTCTTTAAATTTTAGTAACATAAAAAAAAAACCCCGCAAGATCTTGGCGGTTTTATATATTTATTAACATAGGGGGGGGGGGGGGGGGAATATCCCACGAAGTTTGAGTGACGTAATTAATAAAATACCCCTAACTAAGAATGAATATTCAGAAAAAGACTGTTTTCAAAATAATATTTTTCCTCGATCAGTTACATTAATCTTTCTAATGCATTCACGGAATCATTTTTAAACGTCAGACCATGCAATTGGCAGGCATGATTATTGAAAAGATTTAACATGACATTAAAAAGGTATTCAATTACCCATGTCTGCACATTTAATATTTATTTGCATATTGCCAATTTTTACGTTCAGACATTAGTTAAAAATATCGTAAAAGTTTCAGTAAAAACAGTTCATCACTAAAAAATTTTAAAAAGTTTCACATAAAACTTATCATTACACAGAAACGTTTTCACTCCTGCCGTAGCATCATCAGTCAAGATTGGTAATATGAAGAATAAATATTAGATTTAAAATGAAATAGAATTTTTCTTTTTTGGATAAATGAATTACATTTTGAGTTATAAGAAATTGCTGTCTCATAACGATCTTCTTCGGCAGTTGTGTCCAGTCACCCTTCCCCCTGTTGTGACGTCACATTTCTTCCAATTGTTTTAGTTTTACCTACTTATAATGAATATTATAAAACTTTTCAAATATTTAATGGGTTTACCCTAAGCTGTTGTAACCCAAATAAAAAGGAAAAAATGTATTTAATTCTAACTGAATAAAAATATTTTTTTAAAAAATGAACTTTATTATACTGCTTGAAAATAATGCCTGCCTAATTGTTTTCATATTTTAGAAGTGACATCACATGTTACCACCACCTCCCATCCCCTCTTTGACCCCTTATCGAAAAATAGAAAACGCTATTTGATTTCATAGAACACCTGTCCATTTCATACTTTTTCGAAAAAAAAAAATTAAGAATGTGTCATAAAGTACGAAGTAAGAATTTGAGAACAGCTTTATTAATAATATATAATAATAATAATTGAAGGGGAAGTGGTAGATGTACAGATAACATCACAAGTAATAATAATAATCAAACCTCCGATTTCCTTCTTTTTGCGCTCTAATCCTAATGTCTAATCAGTGCCTTAAGGAATTCCTTACGGGCGTGTTCAATTATTTTACTTTCCCTGCGAAACAACGAGAGAGTTTGACATATTCACAAACACTTTTTTATACATAAATGCAGGAGTTTCACAACCTTGGCTTTAAGTTCCAAAGAACGAAAACAGTGTTTCATATTCTTACAAACATAACACTTCTTGAGTTATAATAGATTGCTTCTTCATGACGATATTTCTGTGACCGCAGGGTCTATACAATCAGTCCAAAAGGCTCACTTTGACACCATTTTCTTAAAATCCTTTTCCTTTATAAAAAAAAAAAAAAAAAACTACGATTTCTTAATACTTAAATAAGAATACCTGCAAATGTTATGCATTTACGAATGAAAATGTCTTGGTTAATGTGCGGAATCGGGCTGCAACCGGTGGAGTTTTTTCTTCTTTTAAATCACGATTGATAATTATTTTAAAAACAATTAAAAAAATCAATAAATTGAGATACAGTTAAAAAAAATGTATTTGAAAAATGATATTTTTGTTCCATTCGTCGCTGTAAAAAATGAAATTGTGGGATGTTTAGAAGTTAAATATATTTTATTGATCAGGAGTGTCAATATGACGCCAGCGTTACTAGCGGACATGTTTTTGCCGTATAATATAGATGCATATTACAGACAACTGTGTCAATAACACTCTTAAGAGACACTGATAAGAATTATAACGAAAACAATAAACATAAGAGAGAAGAAATTCAAAAAGAAAGACAGAACTGAGAAAGTAGAAAATAGCCTCTTGGAAAAAAAAAAAAAAAAAAAAAAAAAAAAAAACAGTTGCGCGAAAACATTTCGCACATTACTGGAATTTTAAAAACTCTTTTGCAGCTATTAAATGTAAGACATCGTAGTAAGTTGTTTTCCAACAATCGCCAACTGCATCAAATGCCGAAAACAAAACTTGGCAGACGCTAAGGAGAAAATGAGCTGATGCCAAGAGTTTTACGAAACAAACAATGACTACAGTCGTAAAGTCGTAAAAGAAAAACAGAAAAAGAAACCGATGGATGACACGTTTCTTTAGGAACTAAGGAAGGAAAAATGTTGGAAAAACAATTCAAATTGTAATGCTCAAAGATTTACAATATATATGAAGGGCTCGGGTGTAAAACATGGTAACTGACATTTTTAAATTTTTTCTTATTTTTGTGTAAAATATTTTTACTGCACCTTGACACCTTTTTAACACTAGAACCGCGGGAAATTTTACTCAAGTTTTATAAAAAAAATATTTGACACCAGAATTTTTATTTAAAAGTATTTAACTTATTTATTCAACTTATTTTTTTGCAGTATATATTTAACTTCTATATTAAGAAATTTCTGGTTGCGAATCGACAGTTATTTATTTGGTACGGGTCAAAATGACCCGTCATCGCGGTTCTAGTGTTAAAAATACAAGGTTTATTACTCAATAGATGCCATTCTAAACAAAGATAAATTTTAAATAAGTGCAAAGAGTTTTCATTATTAAAGTCCAATAAAATAAAACCAGTCAGACAAAAGGTGCTGCACATAGTTACTGACTGTTCAGTCTTAAACTAGATATCCTTTGGAATAAAGTCCTGCACGGGTCGGGTTGTAAATGACCAAACCCGAAAATTCTGTTTAAAGTCAACCCGAAACCCAAAATATTCAAACCAGAACCAGACCCGAACCAATAGAATATTAAGGTATATTTTAAATACAATTATGCAAAAGCAGTCTACAATTATATATATAATATCAATTTCATATTTTTCTATATAATAATAATAATAATAATAATAATAATAATAATCACATTAAATATTCAAATATATATTTTTGCTTATTTGAAAAAATATATAGGACTTTCGAAAAATCGGGGTCAACCCGAACTCGACCTAAAATAGTCAAAACCCAACCCGAAACCTGCTCGGATCCGAAACAAAGTCATCCCGACCTGTAACAAAAATAATTAGCGTCGGTTGAGTTCGGATAATATCGGGGTCACCCGAACCAATGTAAAACTACTTCAGGGGAAGCTATCATAATAGTTTTGGTCATAGATTTTTATTGAAAACTTGAACGTTGAATATCTCGAAACTTAAACATTTGTTATTTAACTTGTACACCAGAGTCCTTCATGTAAAAAATAAAGATTTACTAAGCTTAGAAAATCGGTTAGAAGTCTGTTTAGAACTCTGGTGAAAATTTTCGATGAAAAAAAAAATCCACTAAAATTCTCAATATCATCCACTTATTTTACAAGAGAATTACTTCATCCTTTCTTTACACAAACCTTTTCAAGTGTTACAGAAGCTGGATTAGGATTTATCAGTTAAAAGAAAGATTACACTTTGGTTTATCGGCTAGAGAGAATGTTTTTTCACGGAAACAGGTGTGTGTTTGTGACTACAAAAAAGAAAGAACTATTTTATGAAGAAAGCAAAGTAAGTTGAATTTGTTGAAACCAGGATAATTTAAGAGTTTCGTTAAAAAACAGGACATTTGAGAAAACAACCTCACCACAAAGAAAAATTTTAGCAGGAGAATTTAACAACAGTTAGTATAATAAATTCCTAGTTGGATTTCGATCTTTCGTTACATTTTTTTTTCTTCATAAAACATTTATTTAAGAAAAAGGTAACCGATGCTTGCAGTAATATTAGCGGCGAAATATTTACATAAACAGCATTATATGAATTCAGTTATGTATTGGAGTTGAGAGAAAACACTTGGTAAATTGTATTTTTAAAATTTTATTTTAATTATTCAAGACTACATTAATTTCTTTACATTGACTCTGCCCGGGAAATGCTGTATTTAGATACTATATATGCGATGAAATTTTTTTTTTTAATTGTTTAACATATATTTTATTTAAAAAGCTTCATCTATTTGCAAAAATGTCTTTTTTTTTCACAGACGGAATATCATTTTATGTGATACGAAAAAGTGGTTCAGTCAACTTTTCCCCTTTATTATAGTACAGATAATTTTAAAGACAGGGTATACAGTTTTTTTTTGTGACGAATGCGTTGCAACACAAGGAAATTTCTTCTATTTGACAATTTTTTTTTAGAGGGGGCGTATGAAATTTTAAAAAGCGTAACTTTTTGAAAATCAATTGAAGAATTATTTTATTAACATAATTCTATTTCTTATCTAATTTTGAACACTTTTGCAATTTACAATATTTACTTATCTTCAACAGGTAAAATATTACAGCGCGTTTCAACATTTTTGGAACATCTTGTATTTTCAACAATTCGACAGCATGTATTTTTAAAGAAATATTTTAAACTAATAATTCTAATAGTGTAGCTTTCAAGGTCTTTTAAAGTACGGTTAAACGGCTTTTCAGCTTGAATCTAATTGATCTCTATCCCTCATCTGCGATCGGTGAATTCCCGTGATCTTTGTCTCAAGATCATCTGATTTCTTCCAAAGAAAGCGGAAAACTTTATTCCCATTCATGACGTCATTAACAGGAAAGATTAGAGTGAAAAAAAAAAAACTAAGGATTGCGACACTTTAATCTAATATGAATCTTGCACCTGGTCGGGTAACCAGATTTTACCCGAACCAGGGTGGGGTTCACGCTACTTGTTTTCGTTGCGGGTGGGATAATTTTAATTGTTTCGGGTTGGAAATTGTGTGCCGGGTTAACCCAATTTTTCAAAAAGTCTACAATTTATTTTTTTCAGATGAAAACAACTATATTTGAACATTCATGTTTATATATATAAATATATTCTTTCTCAACATGAAAGATAAAATTGAGATTAGAGATATAATTGTAGACTATTTTTTCATAATTTTATTAAAATATGGATACTATTGGGTTGTTCGGAAAGTTATTTCCGTTTGGGAAAGTTGGTTCGTACATGAAAATTCTATAATTTAATTATTTTCCGATATCTTATGTCTAATAACTGATGGGCAGAATTTTCCACTACGAATTGGTCTTTCCAAACGGAAGAAACATTCCGAACAACACAATAGATTAGAATTCATTAACTTTGACGTCAGTTTCGTCAATTTCTAACCAATCCAATTTAGAAAAAAATCAGCTAGTCTAAATTTGTTATTTCGTGTAATTTCACTGTATTTGGACTTAGAACCTCAATCAATGCCGTGCCGAAAATATTCTGCCGCGTGCTACTTATGGTGCGCGTGCCATGCAATAAAACTAGACATACGTTTCGGATGGAGCATATAATCCAATCCTTCGCCAGACAAGCATAAAATACATGCAGTAGGTTATCACGACATGCATTAATTAAGGGAAGGGAATATTCCCGCAAAGGAAGAAAGATAGTGTACACGTAAGAGGAAAAAGACAATAAAAACATAGGTATGGGGGTAAACATACAGGGTGTCCCAAAAAAGGAGATTGGAATTTTAGAAATGGAGTTATTTATTATATACAACAAAATAAACAAAAAGAGGAAATAAGTTAACATGAGATAAATCAAAAATTATGTAGATGTAGTAATTTTATAAAAAGTTCAAAATTTTTGTCAAAAGATGGCGCTGCACTGTTTAAATCTGTAAGAACGCTCAAAGTAACATGCAAAGCAGAATCAAAAGTCACACAACTTTTACGCTTTATTCTGCTGAGTTTTAAAGTTAATTTGAGCATTTTTACAGGTGGAGAAATAACGCCTACGACCGACGTCTATAATGACCAGCCGCCCGTCTACCCCGATTACGGAAGCCCCACCGGAAAAACTTAAGGTTTTTTCTAAATAAAAAGGCAGCACACAGCTGATTTTCAGAAGGATGAGGCTTTAATACAAAAAAAATCAAAGCGGCTTCGGCATCACTCATTCGCAGAGCAGAGAGCTATTGAATAAATTTTATGTGTTTTATTAAATTCTCCTATATAAAATTTGTGATCTTCCTTATAAACGTATTATGTAAACCCCTTTCCAAATTGAGTTATACGTTCTCTCAAACGTACTAGAGACTTTTCACTTGATAGGTCTAACTCTACTATTCATCCAAATTTAGCATTAAAGCATTTAGCTGTAAATTTTTAAATGATTCAGATCCTCAGATGTAAAGAACTTTCAAACAAAATCTACATCCCGAGACATTGTAGTCATTCCCATAAATGACTCAGCAAATTTGGAACGTAGAATATATAAGCACAGGAAGTTTCATCTTCTCTGAGATTATTTCAATAATTGCAGGAGGCGGACCGATGAAAGTAGTTATCAGTCGCGGTAAAGGATGGGATCTTTCCAAGCCCAATTACGCAGAGAATGAATCTAATACTTCCTTCCCCTGAGTTTGAAATCACTCTACCAATTACTGTCGAACTGCATTTCTCTAATATGCTACACACATTTTGGGACATTTAGCAATACGGAGCTAAATTTTATCAGATAGTAGAGTCTGGAAAAGTTGTAATTTTCTCCGGGCAGTTTTAAGTTTCACATTAATTGAACTGTTAATGAAATCTCAGTTAACAGGGTAAAACACTCATTTATTTATATACAGAAGCCCTTTTTTTTTTTAAATTACTATTCTGAGACTTTTATTTAATAGTTGTTTTGTTTTAGAAAAAAAAAAAATCAAATAATTTGGGGAGTTGCAATTTTCTCGGGGCAATTTTATATTTCGCATTACAACAGAGTAAAACACTAATTTCTTTAATTTTACGGATGTTTTCGATTTAAACTACTATATAGAGAAGCACTATCATTATTATTATTATAAGACCATTATTCACCACTATTATTCACCTATTGTTCACCAATACTGAGCAAAATTTTATCAAATATTAGTTTGGAAGTTTGCAATTTTCTCCGTGCAGCTTTACATTTTGCGTTATTTAAACTGTTAATAACATATCAGTAACCATGTAAATTGCTGTCATTTTTTTTTTTATTTAAGGATATTTTGATTTAAATTACTATACATAACGTCTCTCTTTCTTTTTCTTGATTACTTTTAAATATGGGACATTTAGCAATACCTCTCAAAATTTTATCAAATATTAGTTTTGGAATTTATAATTTTGTCCGGAGAGTTTTAAATTTCGCATTAATTGAGCTGTTTATAATGGCAAAGTTTACAGAGTAAAATGTCATTTGTTTAATTTTAAGGATTTTTTTTAATTTTAAATTCTATAAGCAGCAGCGTTTTCTTCTCTGACACATTCACGAACTTCTTTTCGTGCGTAAATGAATGAAACGTCCCAGCGACTATTTCTTTATTCTAGTCGCACCACTTTTTTGAAAATGATCTCTGCCACACTAGGATACTTTGAAAAAAAAATGTATTACAATTTTTTTTTTTTTTTTTTTTTTTTTGTAAATTGTGGTATGAGTGAATATAAAAATTGTCACTAGTCCTAGCCCGTTAATCAAAAGGTTAAGTACATGAGAATCGAACAGCATGTTTCTTTTTCTCTCAAACAGAAAACATCTTGATTAGATTATTTCCTAATGACACTCTTTTCCAGGAGTGGCACACCAAAATGCCAACTTTGACAAAAATTTCTGAAATATTATTTGCTTTTACAGGAAAATGGAAAAAGCTGTTCGATTACTAGGGTATCTGAATAATAATAGCTGAAAATTTTAACCTGCTAGTAAAACTATAAAATGCGTGTGTGGATTTGAGAATAGTTTGTTTTGGAAACCAAATTGTCTATTTTCTGACACATTGACGAAATCATTTTCATTTGTAAATTGAATAAAATTTGCAGCTCAACTCAGATACCAATAATTCTAATACCGTTATCTCATAAAATCATCGGATCATTTAGAAAATGTTGCTAAAGGTTGGAGATTTAATCCGAAAATAAACGCCCAAGGAGCAAAACTAATTAGAAAAAGAAAAAAAAAACCACGATGTAAAGTTTTTTTTTTCTAGAATTATTAGAAAAGTAACATTATTTTCCTTTGAAACTTACTTTCTCATCATAATTTCCTATTTTGAATTACTTTTCCCATAAACTTCAAAGTACACCATGTTATTTAGAAAAGTTTGTTAATTAATGGAAGCCTTTAAAAAAATGCTTATTGCTGTCGACTAGCGATATATCGATCTTCCAAAATTATTTAATACATGTTCCACACTAACGTTGTAAAAATTTACTTTTCATTAAAAAAAAGGGAGTAGGGGAGAGGGAGATTTCACAGAGTATGTATAACAAAGGCTGAAGTTATTTTCTAATTAAAAATAATTTCATCGATATCAAAATCAATTTAAGGACCTCAAAAAGTAGTTTGTACGTTACTGTTACATTTTTTAAATGCTTTTTTAGCACTTTCCAACATAGTTGGAGAGTGGTTATGAATTCGGTTTGTCTGTCTGTCCGCCCGTCCGCGCTCTAATTAGCGTAAATATGCTAAGAATGTGATGTAATTGATATCTGTTATTGAGGTTTACTATGGCATGTTCTCAATTGAAAATGAAGTGTGTAGCATTTATAGTTCATTTATAGGGTACTCAAAAGAATTCCGTTACATTATAGTCTATGAGGAAAAAAGCGTTTGCACTGTATTTTAATGATGTTACACTATTTCAAATATATTGAAATTAATATACATCACAAAGGTTCACTACAAGACGCTTACTATAGAATATAGCGTTCATAACAGTTATTTTTGATTTACAGGGACATACAAAATAATTAGGTTACACAGTACTGTCTATGAGTAATAATTGCTGGAAGTGCGTTTTCAATTGTGGTATGCATTTTTTATTTTTATTTATTTATTTATTTTTTTGCATATTACTTTGTGTGTATAAAATTCAATATATCACATACAGGACGGCACAAAAGAATTCGAGTAAATTTCCGCTTATTGACGGACATCGCGAACGGTAGGTTTTTATGTGTTTCTTAACTGGACTAGATTTTCGCGTACTATGGTTGTATATATATACAAATCTATAAATATACAGGGCTGCTCAAAAGAATTTGGATATTTTTCGACCATAGATAGTAATAGCTGAAATGGGGTTTTCAAATAAGTTATACGTTTTGGAAGTTATTTACTGTGACATCATCTTTCCCCTTATTAAATGGTGAAGTTTTGTTACAGCATGCTAAATGCGTAGGAAAGTATTTCGTAATCTATGCTTGACGCATGATTTTTCCTTCTTGTTTTCTTTAGTATTAGTTTTACAATCAAGAGAAATCGTGAAGCAAATTAAATTTATAAAGTTGTAATAAATATTGATCTACTGCTGAAATGAATAAGGGTCAGTTTGTTATTGATAACTGCAGATTTTACTAAAAAAATTCACTAGAGCAATTTTTGTTTTCATAATCCTTTCAATCTTAAATGATTTGCGTAATCAAATTTTATTGTATTAGAAACTATATAAATTAATTTCGGAAATTTCTGTGTGTATTTTTTTTTCTAATGTCATTTGTGTCCTTATAGACATTTAAGATAGAATAGAATGTTTTTCTTAAATGTCTCTAAGGACACAAACGACATTAAAAAACATAGACATAGAAATTTCCGAAATTAATTTATATAGTTTCCTAATAAAATAAAAATTTGATTACGCAAATTATGGAATGTTTTTATGTTTTAATATACGAGCTGAATATGAACTGTAATTATTTTTATGCAACAGTATACAAAATTTATAACATATATTACTTTAAGGTTTCCTAAGAAAGAAAATTGCCTTTCTTTGAGGTTCAATAACATTTAAATAGCCAATTTTGGGAAAAAAAATCACTATTTTTTTTTGGAGGGGGGGGGGGGGTTGAGGGGGTGAGAGACTGTCCAATTAGCTATCCAAAATATTTATTCCAATTATATTATCCAATTTTTCTTTTTTTTTTCAGTCTCAAAACCGAAGTGTCATCCAGACGTTAACATTCAAAAGGGGCTCAAGAAAGAAATACGTCTAATATTGAGATTAATGAAGATACAACATATAAATCTGGAGAGATTTAAGAACATGAGGTGAATATTTCTAACAGGTTTACTGTAATAATAACTTAAAAGGATTTTTCCTGAAAAACATTACTTTCATGATCAATCACTTACGAAAAATGTTTAATCTTCAGAATTCTGGTTATACTTAGACAACACTGGCTACCTACAATTTATGGGATGTTGAGAGTATAATGAACTATTGGTTTAAAAATCCGAAATTTTCCTGAAATTTCACAGCTATTTTTACAATATCATACAGAAACTATATAAAAATCAAAGTTTTAATTCTTATGGGGTATATATCTGGAAGTTTTCATTTTATGGCTTAGATTGTAGTTTGCGTTTTTAGTAACTAAAACTGTAATTTATTGCCCAAAAAAAAATGTAAATTTTGTCGTGAGAATATTTTTGGTAAACATCAAATGTGGTATTATTTTTTTAATTAAAAAAATTAAGATGCGATTGCAACAAAAAAATATTATTTAACAAATTAAATTGTGTTTTCATATACTAATTTCATTCGAAACGATCAATATTATACTCACTTTAGCTTTTAAAAAATTGTCAAAATATAGTGGGGTACTTAAACTTAAAAAAAATCCGGTACAATTCCCCATAACCTAAGAACAACAACAATAATAATAATGTACAGAAATATGAACATGCTGACATTCTTTAACTATAAACGGATGAGGGGAAGCAAAAAAGCAAAATGAAATTTTTATCCTTTTCAAGTAATAAAAAGACGGAACATTTGCACATTTATTATGAAGAGATATTTTTTTTCTATTTCTTTATCTAAAAGTCTAAAATATTGCAACATCTTGAAAGATAGCCATTCTAAAAGAATACGGCAATACCAAATAATCAACAATGTCTACATTGTATTCAAAATGACTTCATTGAATCAACCATGCGCATCGTGACATTTCTAGTGGTTTCGTCACAATTACGTCAGTATTTTTGAGCTAATTTAGAAAAAAAATCGTGAATAAATAATTTTTATACATATTTTTAATTTTAACATAGGAAAAAAAATAAGCCCTTGAGCACATAAAGCAAGATAGCATTATCATAAACATTCTTTATGATTTTTTGGTCATTTGATATTGGAAACTTCAATCCTAGCCAAACTTCAATCCTAAACAACATGATATTTTTTCGAATATTACTATTAATATTAAGTTGGGGAAGAGGCAAATGTTTGAGTTCGCTTGAGCGAATTCGAACTCAATTTTTTGTTTTACCACATCAAATTTGAGTTATTCAAGTACAGTTAAGAAACATAACAGTATGAAAATCTTTTTAAAAACGCAAAAGGGAAAAAAGAAAAATGTTCCTTATTTCTTGCCATTTATTTTCATATGGAGAATAAATAGCTTGAATTTACGGTAAAATAGTAGGTAGAAAATAACCTGCTGCATAAACGTATAGTGATAAATTTTACATATACTCCGGGGAATATTATATATATATGGTTTAATGATATAAAGATAACATATAGCTATACAGTTTCGCCGCTCGACGATCGCGAAATCCTACGATAATCCATTTTAAAATTTAAATACGTGATTAATCACTACCTTAGTGATTATCGATTATCAAAAACAATTTTCATCATAAAATGTAGCCATCGATTCCAACTGCGATTTTAAAAATTATTTTCTAAATTTTAAGTAATTTTAAAAGCACGATACACTTAGGGCATAATTTTCAGAATTTATAATCTTAGTTAAAGGTCCTTAAAATTTAAAAGAACAAAAAAGCAGTATATCGGCATCGAACGTCTACTTTTTGATGGTGGAAACTGTATTTCGGTGAGTATAAAGATAATAGTAATCACCTATTTAAATTTCCTCATAGCGATTTAATAATTGGCGAGAAACGGCAAAAAAAAGTAAAATAAAATAAAATAAATAAAATAAAAAACCTTATAACTTCACAGACAAGCGCGTAGACGCTATTGAGTAATGTAAAAAGAAAAGAACATAAAAAATGCGACACTGAACAGTTAAACAATAATGTGTGTGCTTTTCTGCAATTGGAAAATTTTAATTTTTTGTACTTTAGTATTTTAATAGTTTAGTATTTGTAATAATATATGCAACGTAATACAGAAAATTTTATCTCAAAGATTGACTTGGAGATTACTATGACACTGCTGCAATTATGTGTCATTATTATACATATATATATATAAAAAATATAAAATATATAATAAAAAACAATATATATATGAAATATACATATATATAAAGTATGTAAAAATGCCCTCTACGATGAGAAAAAAGATTATTTATAGGGTCGGCCTTAACCTTTCAGTGGGCGCGGGCTAATTTTTGCAGGAGTAGAAGCGTGCGGTACTTTTTTTTATGTACAGTATTTACGTTACTACAAATCAAGATATTTCATAATAGCAATAAGGAACAAGTTACACGAAAAATTATACATTATCAACAGTAAAAATAAAATTTTAATTTCTGTGCCATGTGTAATACTATAAAGCGTAGCGTTGAATTGAGACATTTTTCTCGAAGGGGTGGGGTGGGGGCTTTGATGCGGAGAATCCATCGGTGCTAAACTTTGGGAAAAATCGCGTTTATCGTAAAATTTGCGACAGACCACTCGCATAAAATAAAAAACATTTTTAGGTATTCGGCAATTAAATTTTTAAGGCAAATAAAGGTCAGGTCCCATTCAGATTTCCCTATAAACTTGTGTATGTGTGTAAGGAGGGGGGAGGGTAGAGGGTTCGATTATCGTATGATGCAGGCTCGGAGGCTAAAATGTTTTGGGAACCTCATTGTTTCCGGAAAGTTTGAAAAAAAGGTCCTTCATTTTCGCAAGGGACCCTTACAAGTGCGAGACCCGAGTGCTTTACACCCGTCATCCCCCATCCCCCCCCCCCCCCCCACTACGGCTGATCCTTTTCGTTTATCAAGTTAACACCAAAGAAATTATTCATTTTCACTGGTGTTATTAAAAAAATCAAAAGAGCTTTTAATATTTTTTTTCTTCTTAGTTGTTGAATAAATTTTATTCCCTTAAAATTTAATATTTTTTCCTTCTTAGTTGTTGAATAAATTGTATTCTCTTAAAATATATCAGATTTCAGATACTGAAATTTATAAGTACTATATTCATATCACGTGTCATGAAAAAACTATTAATTTATTAGCCATTTATTCAACTTACATTAAAGGTTTCATTAACTCAAAACACATTAAAGAAATAATTAATTCAAAATATATTTCAAAATCATTCATCAAGTGATATACTTATTTTAGAACGGCTATAGACTTTAAAAGCTTTCATGCGGTTTGCATACGGTTTTTACAATTCTCACCACTATTTTTTTTAGTAGTATTCTTCAATTTTATCGCAGAATTTGTAACAATTGTCTCCGACTAAATAAGGCGACGATTATTATTTGTATGGACAAAATAAAAACCATTCATACCCTATGTAAGCGCGACTTTTCCCGGGTTAAAGGGGAGAGCTATATTTTGAAATAGATGTGCCCGTAGACTGCTGTCAAAGCCGCGTTTTTAGCCCACATGCTATCAAAGCCTGAGAGCTAATGTGCCCGCAGGTTCTGTATGTACGTATGTATGTACGTACGTAACGCAATAACTCTTGATAGAAATATCCGTTTTGCTTCAAATTTTGTTCATTAGGTTCATTGTGATAAAGCGCTTCCTTGATTAGTTTTGGGGGTTCATTGGTTAAGCATAAAGGGGGGTTCGGGGAACTAATCCCCCCTTAATTTAGATAAATGCGTTTTTCATACAGAATTATCCGATTTGCTTCAAATTTTGTATATAGGTTCATTGTGATAAGGCGCTTCCCTCATTAGATTTGGAGGTTAATTAGTTATATTTATAAAGGGAGGGAAGGGGGGCTAATCCCCCTTAATTTGTTGTAGATTTCTTTATTTTTCGAAAGGCATTAATTCTTTGAAGTAAGAGTATAATATACAATTAGTGTGAATAGCCTCTGAGCTCAATGCCATCAGTTTAACTAGGCACTTTTCTTTTTCTTTAAATGAAGAATATAAACATGAAACAGGCTAAACTAAGATTTTGTTTGGCAGAACACACCGTGAAAGAATTATTTTTAAACATATCAACATATCAGCAATACAGACATTAACAATAAATAAAATATTGACAAGAACGCAAAATCAAGCATCAGGCACAGATTATGAAACTTTACAACACTAACAGCATATTGTTAAGAAATTTCACCTTTCCATGCAATGAAATGAGATATCTAAACAAGCAATTAAACAAGCATACAACTCAGTAAAAATCCATAGTCAGTAATTGCTGTCCATATCCGGTAATGTGTGCGAATTCTTTCGTGCAGCCCTGTATATGATCTATAAATTCAAACATACCACGTAAAACACCAAAAATTGGATATTTAAATACACATACCACACCGTAAAACGCCCTTCCAGTAATTATCGATTGTAGTCAGTCCTGTAACCGCAATTCTTTTGTGTGTCTCTGTAAATGAACGATAAATTATACGCATTCCATAATCTATAGAAATCACGTAGTACCCCTCAGTGATCCTTTTTAATCATTGAAATGCACCGCAAAAGATTTTTTTTCTTATGGATCATTATGTAATGGGATTCTCTTACGCGCCCCTGTATCCGAACTATAAATGCTACTTATTATATAATGCTTAGAAAGCATGTTTTAGTCATGCATCACCCCCCCACACACACACACACAGAGAGAGAGAGAGAGAGAGAGACATGAATATTACGGAAATATTTTGTGCGTCCCTGTAAACGAACTATAAATCATACACACTTCATTTTCAATAACGAACACTCTATAGTATAACTTAATAACATATAAAAATTACATTGCAATCAGAGTGCATTTACGAGAGTTAGATCACGGACAGATATAGAGACAGACAAACCGAATTCATAAACATTTTTTAACTATGCAGGAAAGCGTTAAAAATCCATGTAAGCTTTTAATACATTTTTCAAAATGGAGAGGTTAAACAGTTTTTTTTTTTTTTTTTTTTTTTTTTTGGGGGGGGGGGGGGATCTTTGCCCGCATAAACCAACCGTTTCTGGCAACTCTCAAACACGTGAACAGAAATAAAAGTTTTCTTTCACGGGGGTTCAGAGAAGGGGGGGGGAGAAAAATCCCTAGTTCTTTATCTCCTAAATTTTCATTTTATGTCACTTGCGAAAAAGAAATTATTTTTCCAAAATCATCAGACATGATGAATATTTAGTTTATTTCATTTAAGAATCCAGGCAGAGGCAATGCCCCCCCCCCCCCCCCCCTACACACACGCACGCGCGATGCTACAGATGATCATAGTAGTAAACAAAAACAAGAAATAGGTATTTAACGGAGAAAAATTTTCTCCGACTTTCTCCTAGATGGCGCAGCTTGATCCGTTTGGGAGAAGATGCCACAGCATGTGCCGAAAACGAAAAGGATGTCTTTTTATTTGACGTCATGTCGGCGTTCGGCTATCACGACTGCCAACTCTACTACTGTACTTTTTCCTTTCCCCTCTCTCCCCTACGCACATCCAAAGCAAATGTCGGTTGAGTGACGGAAGTACCAGTACACTGAATTCTACTTCATGTGTAGATCGAAATACACATCTGGTAGATCTTTACGTTTTTCCCCCGCTACTGTAAATAAAGTAACTGATAAAAAGATTACTGAATATATCCATAGCTTTGGAAAAAATCTGATAAATACGAAATGTTCACACAAACACGCACACTATGTAAAATTACGATTCTAGTAGTATATTTTAAAACTGGATCCTAAACGGGATTACAGCGTTTTGTCTTTAAATATGCATCCCCCCCCCCCCCCCTAAGGCTGCTCGTCAGTGAGCTTCTCGATACCCCTGACTAATATTAATCCTATGGGCGTAGGATGCATTCGTATATTTAAAATATTTCCTTGGGAAATGAATATTTTTGACTTCTGTTTTCTGTGTACACTTTTAAAGGATGTCTGTTTTTTCTTAGTTGTCAATTTTTTTCTAAAATATATACTTAATTTTATGTGAAGTGTTAAAATGTTATTCAGTTTCGCTAAGATTTTAACGAATAAAATTATAAATTAAGCACATTTTAGAAATATTTTGACAGCTAAGGGGAAAAAAAAGAAACATTCTTTAAAAAGAGTACACAGAAAACAAGTTAAAAATATTAATTTCCTGAGGAGATATTTTAAATATCTAACCAAAATAAATTTTATTTTAACTAGCTAACCAAAGCAACCTTAAGGCTGTTCGTCAGTGAACTTCCCGATTCCCATCGCTAATGTTAAACCTATGGGCGTAGGAATTCGTATAAAATATTTCCTTTTCCCATTCCTCTATGACATATAAACCCCATAAGAAGTTCAAGAATGCTTGTGAAATATAATCCGCCTTTAACAATTTTTACTGTTCTGCATGAGAGAAGATTTTCTCAAACTATTTCTGCTCTTTTAGCTAAACAAAAACATGATTTTTTTTTTTTTTCTCCTCCGACTTTGTGATAAAGTGTCCAAAGTCTTAATTATCACAAAAACTGGTTAATAATTCTAACATTAATTTCGTAGTGTTTGTAAATATTCTATCAAGGTAGTTCTGTAATTTTGTAATACAAGCAAGATATTTTTTTGATTCAAAATTATTTTTTCTTCTTTATCCACTTAAGGTTGTTCACAAAAAACTAAAAAAAAAAAAAAAAAACATTTCTCGCTTAACAGCCGCAAAGCTTTGACACATTTACGGACTCAGCTATTGCTGTCTCATGAAGGCAGCTTTTTTTTTCCCCGCTTCCGCGCTGTAGCTTCCAAAAGGTTCAGTTCAAAGCGCCAACTTTGACAGCATTTTCTGAAAGATTTCTGATTTTACCCAAAAAATGGATGGATTGTGTTAGGCATTGGCGAGATTTGACCATATTGCTAAAGAAGATATATGGGCAGTGGGTGCATTGTGGTGGTGGCACAGTGCCACCACCTGAGCCCGAACTCTTGTTTTCCTACTATTATCAACCAATTTTTACCATATCGTTATAGAAGGAATGCCTTTAAGGAAGACTTTTGAATGGAAAGTGACCCGAATTATCGTTCTCGTACAAGAAAAATCCCGATACCTTATACACAATCACCCGTCCCAGCCCGTGCTGGTTTCGAACCTGCGAACATCGGCTCAATCTGCTCAGTTTGTGGCTAGTAAGCTTGCTTATCACTGGGCTGATTGGGCCTCATTTACTGAAAAAAAAGGGGAGGAGACTGTTCGATTACATACTTTCTGAATAAGATCACCTGCAAATTTCATGCGTTTACGAACAAACATGAATTCAGAAATATTTTAGAAAGTAGCGAGTTACGATTTAAGGAAGGCTAAAAAATAATTTATGCATGAGAGGTTAAATCCATTAGTTTTCAGCAAAACGTTGCGGCCTGTTTTATTGAAAAGTAGGACGTGAAAAAAACATCCTTCATCAGTTTGTATCTTAATTCGAAGAACTTTATAAAAGATTATTTCCGAAAGAAATTAAACTTCTTGTTTCTTTAAAAATCCAATATCTGGGAAAAACTACTGATCGACAATGCCAAACTACAGGACTTAAAAAGAAGAAAAAACAGAAAAATACTTTTCATATAGCTAGGAGCCATGAAGAGCCAACAGAAACTGAAAAAAAGTTTTTTTTTTTTTCTCTCCAATTATTTTGTAAAAAGAAATTCAAACAAAGAACTAGCAATAAGACTTGACCTTCTTATTATTTCGTCCTATACTTTGTAAATCATGAATGTTCCCCCACTTGTCTTTCTTTTAAATACTGATTTAAAGTCTCACTGTTCTTTTAAAATCGGTTTGATTTATTGTTCCCAATTTATCTTAAGCGATAAAAGAGTGCTTTAATGGATTTTTTATATATTTTACTTTAATAATAGTTTTCTTCATTCTATTAAATCCTATCAGGCGTAATTAATTCAATGATATTCCATGATAGGTAATGATTCTAGATCGCACGGTGATTACGTCATATTTAAGATGGAGTCATATTATTTCCGTATTACTGAATTTAAAAACAGAATTTGTATACTAAAATTGTTTAATTATAGAAATCCTATAATCTACCGACAGTTTTTTTGCATAGATGTTTCTATAGAAATAGATATTAAATTGAAAAGGGTCTAAATATGGATTTCCAGTTCTGAAATTTTCAAATCTAGGCTTAAGTTGTTCTTTTGGAATTTTCAGTCAATGTCAACAAAAGATCAAATTTTGTCAATTTAAAATGTACTTATGTTATTACATAAATTAATTCTATCATAATCACAGACGATATAATTCATTTCACTGAAACTAATTATAGTGCGAACGCACCTCATTTTTGACGTACAATTTACAACTTGTTATTAACGTTATGAAAAAAGAAGCTCTATATTTACGTGTGAGTAATCACGTAGCCATTGCATTTTTAAATTTTTATTTATTGCCAAAAGTTTAAAACAAAAATTATTCGAGCAGTTCCCGAGAAAAAGATTACTTCAATATCAGCTGTTTTCCATAGGATGTTGTTGCCCCTTTAAAAATAGAAACGTAAAGACTGTGCATGAAATCGTCACAAAAAGCCTTCTTTGCTATTTAACTCAAAGTCTTCCTGTCTCGTGGAGGGAAAAAAGTTAATAAAAAAAGAATGTAAAATAAAAAAAAAAGAATGTTCGTCGCGGAAATAACAGCAGCGGAAACACTTATCCAGTAGCATTTTTTCAATTTTAACAGCCTGTGTAAAAAATAATGCGCATAATGTAAGAAGTTATTCGCGTTAACATGTTAACTATTTCGGATCTGGCGTCCTATGATAGGACATATCGTCACAATTACAATAGCTGCCAACTTTTACGCTTTTCTAATATTTTTTATTGTTAATTTGCATTAATTAAGAGAGTATCTACAATTAAATAAGCCAAATGTTTGTCTTTACAATTATTTTGTTATCTGCTGATAATAATTGCAGTATATTGACATTTAATATTAGTCACATCGTTTATGTTTTACCATTTACTAATTAAACAAAAAGAAAAATCGTTCGCTTAGAGCTATCTACGCCGTTGCTGTGACATATTTCAAACAAGTGCTGCATTCTTTAAATTTAAAACAAGAACAAAAAATCAGGCATTTGGCATACATCAAGAAATACTTTCTAGCTCTAACAGAATATTATTTAAAAAATAATAATTTTTTCCTAGAATGAAATGAGATATCTAAATAAGCGACTTAAAAAACAAACAACTCAATAAAATTCCATTTTCAGCAATTGTTGTCCATGTCCAGTAATGTCTTGCGGCGCAAGCATACCTTACATGGCTTAAACTTTTCGATCAGTTTATAATCTTTTAAATTTGGCACTGATGATGGAGCTTTAGGGGCTCCGAAACAGCTGTTTGCCATTTTATATATTTTTATTTGTGCTATTTTTACGTTGATCATTTATTTTAATATAACGGCACAAAGCTCAATCCACCTATTTTAAATGTTGTTGTCCATCTCAGTGTCAGTTATGCATATCAATCTCGTTATGTTTAAAATATCTTAACATCAATTAAATGCTCCGCAAATGATCCCCCCCCCCCATTGGGTCAATGTAATGGAGATATTTTTGTGTGTCCCTGTAAACGAACTATAAATGCTACACAGCTCATTTTTAATACCAAACTTTCTATAGTAAAGCTTAATAACATAAAATTTTCATGGCAGTCCGATTATTTTTACAAGAGTTAGAGCACGGACAGACAGACAAACCAAATTCATAAACACTTTTAAGCTATGTAAGAAAGTGTTAAAAAAATTAACTATTTGTCCTAACTAAACATTTATAATAAGTAGAAAAAGAAAAAATAAACCACTGAAAATTTATGTCTACTTAATCCCGTTCTAATATGACATTTACCAATGGTTTTCAAAAATGATTCCATAGCCTAGTGCCCTATTAATTGTACGCTAAATAACTATATTATTTAAAATCCAGTAAATGACATAATCGTTAAATTTCAATAAACCCTATTTTTGTCATCTGGATAGGTACTTTCACCCTTTTTATACCTAAAAGTAATTTTTCCCCAAATTAAAAAATAAATCGATAAAAAATTACGGAACCGAAAGTGAATAACTAATGTAAAGTGAATAACTAATGTTAAGATTTTGCATAAAAATCACTATAAAAAGTTCTCTTACTTGGTGTTTCTGCCTCGTGAAAAAAAAAAAAAAAAAAAAAAAAAAAAAAAAGGTTAGAAATAATAAAGAATGTGTCTGCGACAGAAGAGGAAACACTTACTCAGCGATATTCAAATTTTTGCAAATTTGAGCATGTTTATATTAGCATGCGTAATTAAACCCACCCTATTAGTGTTTAAAACAATATTCTTGTGATAAAGTAACAATTTGGAAGAGGCGGAGTTGAAAATTATAAAACGTCAAATTTGAGTCTAATGAATATTTTTGGTTTAAATAACAACTGATTATAAATGAATAAATAACTAATGATTGTTTGTTACTAATAATTTTTGGGATATTAATATGAGTGAATCACAAACATACTTTCACATCTGCCATTAACAGCAGGTGTAATTATTTTAAAAATGACCGAATTTAAGCAGTTATATTATTTTCGCTTAGGATGTTTTATAAACAATCTGCAATTATAAAGTAGATCATATTGAGGTAAATCGGCTACATTTAACATCAGCTATAATATTAGTGAATTACTGACCTATCCATATTAAATATTTTTTTTTCATATTTAACTGTTTTGATTTTGTTGAAAACATTTTTGAGTTGTGTCACTTCATAAATAAGCATGCGAATTTGTCTTTCGATTTATTTATCATACAGAGTTTACCAGTTGCGTGGCGTTAGGGGCGCTGCATCACTTTACTACCAGTATTATTATACACTAAATTTGGCCTTATTTAATAGTATAACATTCAAAGATTAGATAAGGCCAAATTTAGTATATAATAATACTGGTAGTAAAGTGAGGCAGCACCCCCTGACACTACACGCCACTGGAGTTTACTGTGTTGCATGTTTTAATTCAATCATTCAAGCGCAAGCGAATTATAATCATATAAATTACCAAAATGCGCTGAAAGTAAGCTTATAAACCTTTGGCTGAAATTAAAGGAAACTTACTTTCATTCGCTTACATTAAAATGATCCCAATAGGTTTTACACTTTAATGTCCACGTAGAACCAAAACAAAACACGGGAATGAAATAAAATCTATTCACAAAAATTAATTGTTCATAATGAAATGTGGTTCAAATAAAGCCTCCAAGTAACATGATATAATGCAAATGCTCCCCCCAAAAAATTAATGATCCAGGAAATTTTTGCCGAAAAGCGAATGCAACAGATACGTCTGGTGACGACTGTTAAAAGCTCTCCTTATACTCCCTCGCATGACGTAGTGTCGGCTATCGATTTTTCGGAATGAGGTATCAACCACGGGGACACTTGTACTTCACAACCGCCTACGCGTCGGATCTAGGAAAAAGTTTTTATGCAGGAAGTGAGGCGCATGTCTACAAGAGAAACCAAAAGAACTTGACAAATCTCCGAAATGATTTCTGCGAGTTTGCAGTTTTCAAAGAAATTTGTCTCGGTATTTGTTTACTATAATGTTTCATGTTTGTTGCATACAGTGTTTTGGCGTTTCTTTTCACAGAAAACTTCAGTAGAAAGTAATAGAAAACGGAATAAATTTTATAAGGGAAAACATGGGCGCCAGCAAGGAGGGAGGGTTACCGCCCCTCCCTCGATTTTGAAATTTAACAAAAAAAAGAAGAAAAATCTGATGATTTCGAAAAAAAAAATTAATAAATTTATTTATTCCAAGATACTTGAAACGATTGCAGGACTGAGGTGTAAAATATAGTACCTGACATTTTTGACTTTCTTTCCGATTTTCGTGTAAAATTGCTTAATTGCATCCGGACAACTTTTTAAAAGCACAAGTTTTATTTTTTATTCAATATATCCCTGGGATTACAATCAAAGATAAAATCAAATTATAATCAAAGACAAATTTTAAATATAAATTTTAATAACGACGATTCTTTGCATACAACAAAATATAATTTATCAGACAAAATATGCTGCATATCATTTAACTGATGGTCCAATCTTAACAAATCAGCCGTTTTAGAGGAAGCAGTTGCAATAGTTTGAAGCCCGGTAGCTTAGTTGTCAGCGCGTCGCGTTACCACGCTACAGATTCGACTGCGCAAGGTTCCCTCAATCTTTCATCGCTGCGGAGTCTATAAATGAGTACAAAGCTCGCTTGGGAACAGAACACCGAGGGGTCCCGTGGTAGATTGACCACCTGACAGGGAAATACGCAGTATAGTACCTCGGAGCCCATGGTCAAGAAAACGAAATACGCAGTATAGGACCTCAGAGCCCATTGTCAAGAAAACAGAGTTGGACACTGTAGGCCATGATCCCTAGGAATTGTAGCACCACAGAGTTTTGTTTTTTTAGTCGCAATAGTTTTGTTTGTCATTTTCTTTAGAAAACTTGAATCTTGAACATCCCGCAACTTTCATTTTGTTAGTCACCTCATTTTACACCCAAGCTCTTTTTTTAAAAAATACCGCTAACCAGGCCCCCACCTGCCGGGTATGACTGCCTAGCTTGACGAGTTAGTACCTCGACGCGGGGCGATATTCGCATGATCACAGCATGGCTGTGATCCACCTGACAAGAGCCTTGTTGGCATCGCTACAGTGCTCTCTATTGGTTTGCTACAGTTTTCTTTGTTTGCCGGTTCATGGTTTCTATTTAACTTTGTTGAATTGGCAGATTTTTTTTTTTTTTTAAAGCAAAAATTATAAAAGAAAACGGAATTGGTCTCGTAATTTAGAACCTTGATCAGGTGACGAGACCTTCACCTGACTAATTATGCACTAACAGAAAAAAGGTATACTAAGAAATTTTCGTTAGGGGCAGAAGTTCTTCTCCCGAGCCCAGCGTGTAAATGTGTTAATTATTCTAAACAGGATATTCAAGGGTCACACGAGTATTTTTTTTCTAATATATCCCCCAAAGAGGAGTTTAAAACCTAGCATTAACAAACCGTGATTAGTCTAAAACTTTATTATCAGTAAATCTTTATTTGGCATAAGATTTCAGAAAGGTTATAAAAAAAGAAGACATTGTTCAAAAGAAATTGTGTACAAAACAATTATATAGGATACTTTATGATTGAAAAGTATTAGCTTACAAATACTACTTTAAAACATTCTACCCACCCCCCGCAAATATGTAAATTTATTATGTAAATATAATTAAACTTATAAAGAAAGATTTAATGAACTCGGAAATGAATTTACCCATCCATTTACCAGGAGGAAAATGATATCTATAAAAATATAAAAAAGTCATATGAAAGAAATAAGAGTGCAGTTTTTTTTTTTCATTTAGGTTTTATACGTTATTAAAAAAGTTTAATACAAATGTGATGATTGATGATGCAATTAGCTAATCACCATATATAATTAATTATCACCCAATTAAAATTTTTATTGGGGGATAATTAATGATGTTATAATTAGCTAATTACAACATCACATCAAATTCTTATGTTTATATTGTGAATGGAGGATTGAACAGTGTAACTTGCGGTGCGACATTAGATGGAACTTCAGAAATATGTGATATTTTCTTGACCACTTGACGAAAATTGCGATTTTTTCTTGACTTTCTGTGCCAACTGATAAAAATGATATATGTTTAATTATCAGAAAATTAAAAGAAAAGAAAACAGAAAAACGCGGATCCACAGTAGAATCTATCGCCTGTAATTTAAGAGTTGAAAAAAGTACAACTAAATGAGCAAGTCTTCAGACAAGAGTTGAACCCCGGACTTCTAATTTGCCATCAACAACATCACCATGCGCTATCCTCGTCAACTCTGGTCGATACAATACAGTAAAACTTTCGGAAATAATATCTGCAGCTCAACAGAACAAACTGCAGATACAGGAACTCCAATAAACGATGGATACGCATGCATTATCCGCCTATATATTATACGTGTTCGTCGTTTATTGTAGGTTCTTTACCTCCGTTGTTTTCTGTTTCTGTTGAGCTATCCCATATGAGAGACCTAATGTTATTGCCAAAATGTTGTCAGAGTTAGGCAACCGGATATGTCCAAAAATGCTCAGTTGGTAGAGCGTTGACAATTTAAGATAGACGTCCTGGGTTCGACTCCTGGCCAGGACACTTTTTCACTCAGTTAGAAAAATTTAAATTTCTTTATAAATCAGTAAAATTGAGTTAAAATTATAAAGCATTCTTTAATTTAATCATAAATTTAAGAAAAAAAAAAAGCAATAATACAAATTTCCACGATTTGAATACTTTAGATTAACTTTAAATATCAATAAGGTAAAATTTAGTAAAAAGGTGCCATTCCACAACATGCTGATATTGAAAAATCACTTAGTCTTATGATAAACATCCAGCAGAGCTTTGGTGCAACACAATACACAAAGCTACAAAACACGTATGCACTTAACCCGAGTTGCAAGCCTTTAGAACAAACACCTATTACACACCACTTACTTGTCAGACTCATTAAGGAGACTTTCAAGTAATTCCGTAGCTTTCTCCGTTTCCAAGAATGGGCTAATATCCATTGGTTCAGGATCCACTTTCTGAGGAGATTCGCTTAATCTAAAAAGCAATTCATACTTACCAAACATTTCTACCTATACGTTTAAAATAATATGTACCTTAAATACTAAATTTTTTTTTTTTTACACCTCTGATGAATAAAAATAGATAATAACTAAAAACCTGAGCAGAATATGAAGACAGATTGAAGTGCGTGAATCCTTGATCTATGATTATTTGATAAATATTTACGTATGTTATACACGATGTCTCGAAACTTAAAGTATATTCCGGCCACGATAAGTTGGCCGATGACATTGAAAGCGTTCGCAATGGTGCAGGAAAAGAAAGCAGCTAACAGACACAAATGGAGAAGAAAAAGCAACATTTAATGAAAATTTTTTGATTCTAGTAGTTGTTAGTTGTTTGGCACCTCAATGAATAAATTAAGCTAAATTTGCATTACCCAACGGTTAACTTACCGTGGCTGGACTATACGAAACACCTAGTAGAGCACAAATCACTGTACAAATAGATGGTGGTAACAAGCGGTGAAGCACTGGAGCAGCCATACGCAACCTGTGGCTCGAGACCCACCATCATATTTATAAAATTTTGAGATGCACATAAAGAGGTATTTAAGACCTTTAATATTGTTTTACATATATTTTTAAAGGGAGACGAAATCTGCCCTGTGACTTATATTGACTTTAAAATTACCTTAAAACATTCTAAATGGCATTTGCTCTATCAAAAATTATTTTTATGGCCATTTCATAAAATGGCCATATTTAAAGTTACAGTACTCAGCAAGCTCTGTAGCGTGATCCAATTGCGAGAATGGAGCCAAATTTTGTATTATGACTAAATAAGATGGCGGATGAAGGATTCCTCTAAAAAATAGTTCCAACAGTCACCGCTATGTGGAAACGTGGCGCTGAGTAATAGAAAATAGTTTAAAATATGCACAATCAATGCTGAAATAAAATTAACTTTAATTTAGCACATTTAACGATTAAAATCAATTTCAATATGGCAAATTTTCTTTTACACAGTGCCACTTGGTGGTCATAATAAAAGTGACAGTACTCAGCTTGCTCTGTAGCATGATCTAATTGCGAAAATTGAGCTAAATTTTGCATTATGATTAAACAAGATAGGGAGGAAGGATTTCACGAAAAAAAAAAAGAGTTTCAAAACTTACTGTTAGGTGGAAATGTAGCGCCGTTTAATAGAAAAGTTAATTTAGCACATTTAACGATTCAAATCAATATCAATATGAAAAATTTTCTATTACACGGCGCCACATTTCCATCTAACGGCGAGTTTTTTAACTATTTTTTTTTTTTTTCGTGAAAGCCTTTGTCCCCATCTTGTTCAATCATAATGTAAAATTTAGCTCCATTCTCGCAATTAGATCGCTCTACACAGCACACCGAGTGGTGTAACTTTAATTATAACCACCCCGTATTTTGTTCTTTTCAAAACTAATCAAACATTATTTAAAATTGATTCAATTTGCGCCAATGCTTTGCATGAAGGAAAGTCTGAAATTTTTTAAGAAAATCTCCCGATATTCTGTTTTTTACTCTGCGTTAGTCGCAAGTGTATCTCTGTGACACAGGCCAACATTTTCCTCTTGAAATTTTAACCAAGTATAATCGGTTCCTGTGGCTCCCTCTGCCTTCCTCCCACTGGTAAATTTTTCATTCGTGGCAGTTGCTCTCTAACCGGCTAATGCAATAAAAACTTACAAGAGGAAACTGATGGCTTATATCAGATACAGATGCGACTAACGCAGGGTTAAAACTTGTAAATTCTACTCTTTACACTTATTATATAGCTAATACCGATTCTATTAATTTTGCACGTGGCGTTGTTATATTACTGTTATTATCTTACTATTTTAATAAACTTTTTTTATATATTATTATATGTATAGTGTGTTGCAGCCCCCCCCCCCCCCAAACATAACATAGTATGTTTGCAGCCCACGAGTGGAAAAGGTTGAGTGTGTCTGCAGTACACAAATCTTTGTTTTCAGAGAGAGCTGTTTATTGTACGATATCGAGCAAACGATTGCTGGTTTCATTTATGTGCGATTATTGCCAATCAGAATGTTAATAAGGATGACAACTGCAAGGAAAAAAATAATAAATTGCAACGAAAAGTCTATTTCACGACAAACTGTGCATAAGATGTGAAATATTAAATTAGACTTGTATTAAAGTAACTGTTCGGACCTAAGTATGTCAAACTATCAAGAAACACTTTACGAAAAGAAAGTCGGCGAGTTTTGAAACATTATAACTCACAGTGAAAAAATTCGTTGTTTTCAATGTTTACAAAGTAAATACGTGATGTATAAAAAACAACGTAAAGAAAAGTACGGAGAGACAAAATAAATTTAGCATTTATATGTGCTAAGGCTTCATAAAACGAGCCCTTTCTTCAATCTTAACATCACAATAAAAAGAAAGGGAGTGAAGGAAACAGTAGAATATATAACTCACGTACTTTGCTGCTATTGTTTTCCAATTATGAAACTTCGAAACAATTGTATGCTAAATTATTATTTAAGATATTTATACTTTTCTTTTCATTTGAATTCACACCATTTTTGCATCTTAACATAATTGCTTTTATATTCATATTATTATCTTTTAGGTGTTATGGGAGGGGATTTAACCCCTTGGGGACGAGCGACACGTATACGTGACGCATAAGACGCTCAGAATCCTCGATTATTCCCACCAGTTATTTTTTATTGTAAGCTTTGCCTTATATGTAATCCTAGCATTTCTACGATTCAATTACGCGAAAATTTCTGTTTTGAAAAACCGGTGGTAAACGATTAAAAATTCTGTAAAGGACGCTCGTCGCGAAAGGGTTAACATGTAGCCCCTCCCCACCCGCAGACGCTGCGCCAAAGTTTCTTGAAAGAATGACAGTATTATACTCACTCCTCAGAGTGACAATTTTAATTAGTCCCAAGTTTTTTCTTTTGTTAACATTTAAAAATTATAAATTTTTGTTTGCTAACTGTATCACATGAAACAATTTCCAGTAATCATTTGCTCGAATATACCAAGTAAACGCTCCATTACTACAACCAGAAAGCGCTCAGCAGTGCTTCACCGCTTGAATTGCAACCATGTATTTTATGATAATTTGTGCTTTTCTGTGTATGTTCCAATCCTCTAAACATTTGTATTAATTTTGCAAGAACCTAAATACGTGATAGTAATTTTTATAGCAGTTTATTTCAAGCCAAATAAATTTGATTGATCAATTACATAAATTCATACAATTCTATGAACGGAAAAGCATCAAAGCCGAGTAATTTTAAAATATTCGTTTAATAAACTTCAATTGGAATTTTGAGAACTTACTCGGAAATATAGTTTAATTTAGAAAGAAATATTTCTCAAAGCTAGATGAGCTGATAAACGATGAAGAAACTATTAATTATTTAATAAGTATTAAATCTTTGAGACATTTCTACAACTATAAACCATGAACTAAAACTGACAATAATTAAATTTACAAATTACTGAAGTTATTTAAAACCTCAATGATGTATTAAAATTGAATTGTAGGCAAATGAGTGCATTGCACTTGGTAAATCTGATATAATATAGATTTTAAAAGTAGAAATAGAACATGAAATATAAAATAAATAACTCAATTGTATGTGTACCATTTTTCATTTGCGTTAAAAAATAAGATTATATATATTTAATAATGACGCACACACACACAAAAAAAAAATATATATATACCCTATTCTCTCTTACCCCTGAAAAACAAGTGTCACAGAAAAATTTTCTCCCCCTAAAATGTGATGAATGAAAAAACTGCAATATACTGCAAACAATTTCAGACAAGATGCCCAGCAGAAACGTCTATGAAAATTCAACATACCCTTATTGTTACCCACGATTCCGGAAACGTTTCCCTTAACTTTTGAAACCATTTAAGAATGACCAATTGGAAACCCAAGGAAGAACGAGTTTCGGAGATTTACAGAAGCATTTCTGGAACAAGACAGACCATCCTAACGTAACTGTTCATAAATTTTCGAAAGGAGACATGTCTGCTTATTTCGAAAACTGAATGGTTTCTGACGATTCCTACTTGCTCTTCTCGTTAAGATTTTTGGACATAAAGGAAATATTTTCAGAATTTTGTTTGATTACGAGGTTACACTAAATTTTCATAAACATTTTCTATATCAGGAAGAGTTTCTGTAATAGTTTACAAAGTAAGAATAATATTTATGCAATTTAAAATTTGAAATTAAAAGTTAAATTTTCCATTAACCCCTTGGGGACGAGCGACACATATACGTGACGCATAAGATGCTCAGAATCCTCGAATATTCCCACCAGTTACTTTTTATTGTAAGCTTTACCTTATTTAATGTTAGCATTTCTGCGATTCAATTAGACGAAAATTTCTGTTTTTAAAAACCGGTGGTAAAAAAAAGTTTAAAAATTCTGTAAAGGACGCTCGTCGCGAAGGGGTTAAACTGAAAAAAAAAAAGAAACGAAACAACAAAAAACACACAAAATTGCATGCCTCACAATGAAAAGCATCAACACTTTTGATCTACGATTCATTTAACAAACAAGAATGCATGATAAACATTTTTTCATATGAATTCTTCGTAGTCAAAATCAGACTGTTTAAAAAAAAGTACACCATTCCGTATGATTCTATAATGACTATCTAAATGACTCGCTTATTGACGAAATATATTAATTTCGTATGTTGCATATCTGCCATAAATCAAAAATGGAAAATTGATAACATTGTACTTAAGCAATAAAGATCCATGAAGACTAAAAATTCAAAAAAACTTACTTGTAAGTACCTGGCTCCTTTCTGCCAGGTTCGGTGATGCTATTAGGGGAACTGTCAACTACATCGGCTGGTGTGTGTGTATTATCCATTCTCCCTTTCAATAACCTAAAAAAGAAGTTACTCACCATGCGTATACCAGAAAACATCAAACGATTTATCTGACTAAATCAAAAAATAATTTACCTTTAGAAATAAAGCAAGGGTTGGGACGAGAGGTGATTGAACCATCATCAAAGTTTAAGATAGATACTTAAGTTAGATTATTTTTACCACAATGTAAAAAACGACAAATTTTTCCTAATCTAGGATAGTAAAATATATCTACGAACGAAAATATATAACAATCTCTTCAGTGCTTCGAAAAGCTTAAAATCAATCCGAACTGCAAAGAAAAAATAGTGTCAACCGAACCCGACGCGCGGTTCAGTTAAAACCGAGATACCAGACCCGATGGAAGACTAATTTCATGTCAACCTGAAACCCGCCCAAAAAATTTCATCGTCCCAAATGAAAGAAATTTAATAGATAGTTTATTAGAATTATGGAAAAGTAATCTATAATTAATATCTCTAATATATATTTTATCTTTCTGTAGAAAAGGGGACATTTATATACTCATTAATGTTCAAATATATAGTTTTTTTCCCCACCTGAAAAATATTCAGGATTTCTTTGAAAAATCGGATCAACACGAGCCCGACATGAAAGGGGCAAAGCACAACCCGAATCCGAAACAATTAACCCTTCGATTACGGGCCAGGATGGGCGATTTGGCACGATTCCGAAAAGTGTTCTTTATCTTTAGAAACAAATATATTTTCGATATTTAAAGAAGCGTTTATAAAAACAAAGTTCCTTTTGCTGCCCCTGATTTTTGGAAACGTTACGGAGTAGTTTTAAAGTTATTAATCAATTTTCTCAAGCGGGAATATGTTTTATGAATCAGTTTTTCGTATGCTATTAATTCTTAAATAAATATTTTCATGCTCAACAAACATATTTTACAAACAAACATTATAAATTAACAAAACATTAACATTACTATGTTACTCTTATATGGCATGTAAAAATTCAAATACATTGCCAAATGTTTAATTGAGAATTGAAAACATTCTAAAAACAGGTATGCCGGTTTGAAAAAACTGATTAATACTCTTATACAAACTACTCAGAAATGTTTCCGAAAATCAGCGGCAGCAAATAAAATTTGTTTTTATAAATGCTTCTTTAAATATCGAAAAAAAAAAAAAATATATATATATATATATATATTTTTTTTTTTTTTTTTTTTTTTTTTTTTTAAGGTTTCTAAAAGGAAAAGAACGTTTTTCGGAATCATTGGTAATTCGGAAGTGGTTATTTTATATTTTCGTTTGTGGTCATTTTATATTATCGTAGATTAAGAAATATTTGTCTTTTTTTACAATGCACATATAAAAAAAATATACTTCTTTTTTTGCAAAAAATTCTATTACAGACTAACGAAACAACGAAGAAAAATATGAGGAAATTCAAAACTTACCAAAAATTTATCGGTGTTAAAATACTACATATAGGAGGATGGTGGTGTACTACACCTGTTTTGCAATTACTAAGCAATACACAGTTTTACGCAGCAATAATACACAAGACTTCTATAATTCAACTTGAAGAGAATTTTGACATCCCCTCCCCTCCCCTAAACTATTTTTTTTAAATAAGTCAGATAAAATTGTAAAAAATAGCAAATTTAAAAGAAAATATATCAAAATTTAACTTTAAACTGATTATAAGTAACTCTTAGTAATCTTATCTATTTTAGCAGCGGGGCAGAAAAAAATACGCTATTACTTGTGAAATTCAATAAATCCTAACTGTCCTGCATTCAGGACGTAAGTAAAATATGGGTTAATACAGTACCGCTTAAATTAATTGGAACACTCCATGAAAACAGCAAATTTCTCTTAATACAAAATTTATTGTAAAGAGTATTTTAATTGTTAATATATCCTCCCTTGTTCTTTATTACATTCTAACAACGTATAGACATTGATTCAACTACTTTTACATTTTGTTTCCTGTTCACCGTCATGAAACCTTATCTTGATTAGTAAAGAAATAGATTTTTTGTTGTACAGTCTTCTTTGGCATGTTTTTGCTTACAAATTGACCAGAGATTTTAGATCGGGTTCCAGTCTGGTTAGTTACCAGGCCATTGAAGAACATTTATACCACTTTAAGCGAAGAAGTTTACATTTTTTAGATGTATGGCAAGATGCAAGATCATGCTGGAAAATCCCGTCGCCGACTGAAAACAATTTTTCATCCAAAACATCCTGCAAAGCAAATGTCTTGGGGCTGTATGACATTTCTTGGACCAGGACCATTGGTCCCAGTAGAAGAAATGATGAATTCTGATAAGTGGATATCTTAACTCCAGAGAAGTGTGGTTCCACTCTTACAAAAAAAAATTCCCGCCGGCGACGAAATTTTCTTTATCTTTTCCATACATCTAAAAAAACCTCCTTCGCTCAAAGTGGTATAAATGTTTATCAATTACCTAGTAACTCACTAGACTTAAACCCGATCAAAAATATCTGGTCAATTTGTAAGCAAAAACTTGCCTAAGAAGACAGTACAGCAATAACATCTATGATTTCTTCACTAATCATGATATGGTTTCATGACGATGAACTGAAAAACAATGTGAGAAAACCAGTCAATGAATGCCTAAACGTTGTCAGGATGTACAAAAGAACAAGGGAGGACATAACTATTAAAATAAACTAAGTCTGTTATTATTTATAATAAATTGCGTATTATGGGAAATTTGTATATTTTTTTTCATTAAGTGGATTATTATTTATTTGAGAAATTTTGTAATTATTCATGATTCATTCCCAATCAAGTAAGTCTAAACCATTAGTTCAGCTTTATTATTACATACATTTTATTTCTGTCGTTAAGAAGGTAAAAACAGTTTTGCAGTGAAAATCTGGAATAAAGAACTACCATTGTAACCAATGGAAGCGTTTTTCGACTTCGAGAGGGAAAGTATCCTCAGAAAAAGAACCCAGTTAGACATCGACTTCAGATATCCTAAGCCAAAAAAAAATTATTTTAATTAAAATTCAAACGGGAAATTTGAAAAGATCGCTGCAATTGGTTTAAAATTAGCTTGCGAACGTTTTCGGGTTACAAGCGTAGTCTTTCAATCCTAATAAACGGAAATATGTTTGGATCACTGAGCTTCCGCAAGAGAATGGAGCACTAACTCCATCCCCTCCCCCCCCCCTCTATTCTATTACATTGAATACAAAGCTGAACCTTTGCATCACCGCCCATGAATACAAAATGCTATACATTTCGGAGGAAAAGTTAAGGCAAAACATAGATTTCCTCCCATATGGAGTAGATATTTTCAAATTTGAATTTAATTTCATTCTATTTGAAAATAAAATTTTGTGCAAGCTCAACAAAAAAAGTGAAAAAAATGTAAAGTATTGCTCATAAAAATATGAAAAAGGCGTAGACATAACCAAAAGTGATAAGAGTATACGGAAAAGTTTTTAAAAATGCCGTTAATATTAAGAAAAGTTGGGGCTTCATTACTTGCGCATGTTAAAAGGGTGATCTGGTCGCCATAGAAAGTGGACCGATTGTTTAGCAATTCAGTGTTTTGGATGTTGTACTTGCATCTCGCTGAAATGGCTGAATTAATTCCTTTTAAAACTTTGTTCCTCCTAAATAGTTCGAATATCCAGAATAGTACATAGGCTACATAGTATATAGTATATAATAGTACATAGTGCATATTTCCTGTCGACACTAAACTCTTTAAATAAATCTTAAATCTTCATAATTTGAACACATATTTGCTTGCTATTTTTCAAATAAAAATTGTCTTTTTTCTCCCTTGTTGCCACAAGGAGTAAAAAGAAAAAATGTCAATAAAAATAATTTAGAAACAATCCATAAATGTTGAAACGTTAATATACATATAGTTTTTTTTTTTTTTTTTTTTTTTAAACAGAGTTCAATTATTAACTCAAGCTTATTCGTAAGCGACAACTCAAAAATGAAAGTTTTCAGACAAGGCGAAAAAAACAATTTCTAGCATGAAAACAAATCGTTTATTATTTAAAAATAGAATAATTATTATTATTTTTTTTATATCTAGAGCCAAAAGTACTTTATTTACCTCAATATAAGGCACATTACATCCGATTATCTAAATATTTGCAGACAGCCAGATTTGTATAAAGTCATAAGCAAAAAATGATAAAACTGCTCTACTTTCGTCATTTTAAAAGATATTTAAAACGAGCTTTTGATAACACGTGACGTCATATTTGCGATACCCACATATTAATAACTCAAATATCGCGTTTTTAGGTGCGTTTGTAATTATATAAATACGTAGCACCTATTGTCGTCGCTTGGTCCGTCCGTCTGTCTGTCCGTCAACCCGCATATAACAACGCAAAAACTACCCATCCGAATGGTTTGCAATTTAAAATATATTATCTTTGCAGAATTTTGTCCAGACATTTCAAATTTTATTAAAATCGAATCAAAACTTTAGGAGATATTAATAAAAATATTTATTAAGAAATTTGAATTTTTTTCAAAAAATCGGTGCTTTCTTGTTATAGGACCGAGGTTTAATCGTCAAGCGACCGGGATACTTATTTTATTACAGAAATTAATCTGCAGACGATATAATTCATTTCACAGAATCATAAAAGATCTGAATATTTATGTAACTAGTTATAGTACGAACGCACCTCATTTGTCACGTTTGACGTACAATTTCCAACTTGTTTTAATTGTGTCACTTTGGGAATAAGTGTACTATTTGTTTTCGATTACGTAAGTGATGTCATATTTAGCAGAGAACGAATGCTTTCAATTACAAAACATGATTTTTTTTCGCTCCTGGATTTAAATTAAAGAACATATTTGTTTAGGCTTAGCAAACGAAACTTTTTTGAAATTGCCATTAACAACAATATGTTTACACGTGAATAATGCCATTTCATAGACACTTAAGAAAAAAAACTAGAGCAATGTAAATTTTTCAAAATTTTAGGTATTTTCACAATTTAACAACCTACAAAATGTAGTGAAAAGTATGAGACTTAATACGCATGCAATGAAAAAGAAAAGAAATTATATCACTTTGATGCAAGTTTTTTGGTTTCATGAATAAAGAAGCACGCGTTACGTGATGCATTCTAAAACACAAATTATTAAACTGCAAATGAAAACAAACAAAACCTTTTAAGGGAACTACTTTTTTTTAAAAATAGCTTTTCGACATGTAATTTATTGGTTATATGAAGAAAATGATTTGATCAATTAAAAAAAAATGCAAGTCTTATGATAAAATTTTAACGCTTTACAAAAATAAATTTATACGGAAACATACAATTATATACATAGTATTTCTTTAAAAAATCAAATTGATTGCAATAAATATTAATGTAGTGAAAAGTATGAGACTTAATACGCATGCAATGAAAAAGAAAAAAGAAATTATATCACTTTGATGCAAGCTTTTTAGTTTCATGAATAAAGAAGCACGCGTTACGATGATGCATTCTGAAACACAAATTATTAAACTGCAAATGAAAAAAAAAAACCTTTTAAGGGGACTACTATTTTTTTAAATAGCTTTTCGGCATGTTAATTATTGGTTATATGAAGAAAATGATTTGATCAATTAAAAAAAAATGCAAGTCTTATGATAAAATTTTGAACATTTTAATTTTTATTAAAATTAAATTTAAGAAACTTAAAAATTACTTCTCCTATAATTTGTAACTTTTCTGAATTTTTATTTCAAACTTTCCTTACAAGTGTGCCATATATAACTAAGGAACAAGCTTTCCAAAATGTTTATTACTTTGAGAGGGAAAAAAAAGTATAAATACAATAAAAATGACTATTTACTTAACATAAAAAAAAAAATAAAAAAAAAACATATATTGCCGAAAATCCGATTCTTAATATCACGAAGCACTATGAGAATCGTCCATTAAAAAAATAGAGTCAATACAAAAATATATGTTGAAGCTCTAGCATTTTGATCACGTTGATATACTGAAAAAATAAAAAACAAACACAAACAGAAAAATTAATTAAAAGATTGTAACTCTTCATTATTTAAAAAGTGAATGGATGCAGTAAAAAGCCTTTCTTGCGAATGTTTAGCTATCGTGTCTTTACAAAGCTTCGTCAGGGACTGTACCCAAAAAGTACATTCAGATTTCGACGAAACTTTTATCATAGACAGTACTCCTTATATGAAGAATACCAATTTTATCGGCCAATGTCAAGGTTTACTGTTTTGAAAATATTGATAAACTATCTATGATGCAATTAATGAAAATCGCTAAATGTTTTATTAAAAATTTTTCCAATAATTCCAAACAACGTAATCGTCACAGAAATGATAATTAGTATAGGGCAGTTGCAATTGACGTCATACTGGAGATCACACACTACAAATAGGCAGTTCTGATTGGTGGAACTATCCTGACCTCCAGTTGAAGTACAATGGTTGATCAGCTGATTGCAACTTCTTTATAGAAATATGTAAAAACACAATGCATTTTTGCACCATCCTCAAATTATAAAATGAAATTTTTCACATTCATGACATTCGGTTCCATTACTTTTGAAACAAAAATCAACTGGATTCTGGAAAATCGCCGGTTTAAGATATCCACATTTAACCATGCATATTTACTAAATAAATAATACTTAAAAAATAATACTTAAATACTTAAAATTAATACTTAATACTACTAAACCTTGACGATGACCAATAAAATTGGCATCGTTTTCCATCATATCATGAGTACTCTTCTATGATAAAAGTTTCATCGAAATCGGGGTGAACCATTTGGGTAGGGTCCTTTGTAAGGCTGTCTAAATTAATTTTAAACAAAAAAATTGAAAATTTATATTTGTCCTTATTTTGCAAAATGAGAGGTGTAGAATCCTTAAGAAATATAATCAGGTTCATGCCATAATTGGAAATATCTATTTGATAAAACACAATTGAATAAATAAACACTTACGGAGATGGCGTGTTTTGGCGTGAGTTAGGATCCTCCTTCAACTTTGGCGGCTCGGGAGGCTGTGGCACAATTTCAGGACTTTTGACTGAAAAAATAACTCAAAGATTCAATAATTCTGTTCAGTAATAAGATTATAACTGATAATTAGTATTGCAAAATATCGTAAAAACACCATAAATCTTTTCCAAAATTATTTCAAGATTTAATCAGATTTCAGTTCAGTAATGAGATTATAAACGAAAAGCAGTATTACAAAATGTAGACAAAACTAAACATCATAAAACTCTTTCAAATGTCAATATTTTCTTTCAATACATTTAACGTTCATTAAAATGGTTCATTAAATATTAAGCTGCTGAATTTTAAATTACAGTATAGAACCATTTATCCAGAATGGTCTGGACCATATGTATTCTAGTTAGCTCGTTTTTCTGGATAACTGGCTGGGCATCAAAGGAACACTCATTTGATCAGATTTGAAGAATATGCGTGGTTGTGCCATTGTTTCAGATTTCAAATTAATTACCGGATTAATTAGATCCAATCAAGATCAAAAGATTGAGATTTTGGAAAGGGAAAGATTTGCGGTAATCACTTGTAACCATTAATTCTGCATAAAATTCAAAATGCTCTGTGTCTTAAATACTTCCATTTCAAATCCTAGATGTTTGCATCAAATTATGCCAAGCATGTTGTAATCCTTCAAGCAATACACTTGTCCAACTGGCAAAGTATGACACTTTTTTCTGGAAAGATTCTGAAGTCAGTTGATTGGAAATATGATTCTGGATAACTGGTTAATCCCTTGAAGGGTGCCGGTATATTATATATACCACTTAATTTTAATCACAAAATACCACGATGACACCAGAATTTTGAAATAAAATTTTGAATACATAATTTACATGAAGAAAAACTTTTAGTTATTTTCAAATAAATGTGTTTCAAATAAATGTGTAAATCCTGGTGTCATTCAGTCATTACACAATTTTAGCAACATAAGCATCTTGCCCCTGAAAGGGTTAAATGGTTCCATACTGCATTTTAATTTGTTAGTCGGTATTTTTGCTAGCGAGCAAATAATTCCTTTAAAATTTTATCATATGCAAGTACTAAAGCATGTCTGCTGCTCCTGCTATTATTAAATATAGTTACATATCTTTAAATAAAATTACAAGCTCATGGCCATACATTGTATACGGAGACTGAACAGCCGCATGGCAGATGGAAGGGTGCGTTTGATGCATTCGCAATAACTTAGCATCTTCTTAATTCACGTGTTCCTAATTAGTTTTGAAAAACTATTTTTCTAAGGTTATGATTTAACTTATTTTTCCAGACGTACGTATTAAATACCGATAGCATTCTTCATGCTATCGGCATGCGGAAGGCGGAAGAAGACGACGTGAGTAACCGTCATGTCTGGGCGCAGGACGAACTGCTAAGGAAGTTACGGACATCACTGTACGCAAGGTACTAAGAATACACCGTAGGGTCCACGCGCATGTCCCGCCTCCAATACAACCCACTCCCTATCATGTCGTCTAGTAACCAGAGTCCATTCTTGAGTAATGCACTTTAAGCTTTGTAGAAGTTTCACATTCATAAAAATATACCTACATGTGTTTATAAAAGCCTGTATAGGATTATTTCTAAGGCGGAAAATACATGGAACCGATACTAATTGGACATTTCATATAAATTCAAGCTAATGAAGTCTTTTGACTATTTTAAAAAGTCTTTCTTCTTTTACATTTAGTTTTTTTAGTTTCTCGAGAGTCGAAAACATTAACTTTTGACAGAATAATCAATATTTTATTTAGACATGTTTGTGCAAAAAAATTCCAACTCCTAAGACTTCGACATATTTTTAAAATCTTGATTTCACATTAAAAAATATATTAAAATAATGTTTTGAGGGGTTATTTCAGAGTGACTTGAAATAAATGCACAAGAAAAGCTTATTTGGATCCCCCCCCCCCCCAGTTATTTAACATTATATATATATATATATATATATATATATATATATATATATATATATATATATATATATATATATATATACTAATATTATAAAGAAATAACTTTTTTTGTTTGTTTGTTTGTTGGAGATTAATCTCTGGAACCACCGAACCGAATTCAAAAATGATAGTGGCAAATTGATGGTGACAATTCCTACTCCAACATAGGCTATATTTTATATCGATGCCACTGCCCCCAGAGGGGTGCAAGAGTGAAAAACGTTCAAAAATTGCGATTTTTGCGATACTGAAGGAGCTAGAAACTTGCATGGTAGTTACTTATAAGATGTAAATGCTCTCTAAGAACAGATTCTTAAAACTAGAAATTGAGAAGGGTAAAATGAAGGAAAAGTATTTTTAAAAACGTTCTAAATTACGATTTCTATGGAAGTGTTAAAGATAGAAATTTGAAATGGCTGCTACTTATAACACGCAAATGCACACACAGTTTTTTTTTTTTTTTTTTACTATTGAAATGTAAAAGGGTGCAGGAGAAAAAAAAAAAAAAAACGTTCTAAATTATGGATTTTGTGATTCTGAAAGGACTAGAAACTTGAAATTTCGCATGACGGCTACTTTTAAGATAAAAATGCTCTCGAAAAACAGTTTCTAAAAAAATTCGAAATTTAAAAGCGGAAAATGAGCAGAAAGCGTTCTGAAAACATTCTAAAGTACGATAACTATGGATTTGTTAAGGATAGAATCTTTAAATTTGACAGGACTGCTACTTTTAAGACGTAAATGCACACACAACACTTTTTTTTAAATTGAAATTTAAAAAGGGTGCAGGAGAAAAAAAAAAGTTCTAAATTATGGTTTTTGGTGATACTTGAAAGGACTAGAAACTTGAAATTTGGAATGGTGGTTACATGTAAGATATAAATGCACGCTAAGAACAGCTTCTAAAAAAAAAAAAAAAAAAAATCGAAATTAAAAGATTGAACTGAGGGAAAAGCGTTCAAAAAACGTTCTAAATTATGATTTCTATGGAATTGTTAAGGAACTTGAAATTTGACTCTACCTTTGACACTTGAAACTTGAAATAACCACTACTTTTAAGACGTAAAGGCTCACACAACACTTTTTTTTTTAAATCGAAATTTAAAAAAGGGTGTAGGAGTAAAAAAACATTCTAAATTACGATGTTTGAGATACTTGAAAGGACTGGAAACTTTAAATTTATCATGGCATTTACATTTAAGATTAAAATGCGCTCCAAGAATGGTTTCTAAAAAATTCGAAATTTAAAAGCGTGAAATGAGCGGAAAGCATTCTAAAAACGTTCTAAATTATGAATTCTTTCTATGGAATTGTTAAGGAGAGAAACTGGAATTTGACATGGGTGCTACTCTTAAGACGCAAATGCTCGCTTAGAACAGTTTCCTAAAAATTCGAAATTTAAAAGCGTGAAATGAACGGAAAGCATTCTAAAAACGTTCTAAATTATGAATTCTTTCTATGGAATTGTTAAGGAGAGAAACTGGAATTTGACATGGGTATCTCTTAAGACGCAAATGCTCGCTTAGAACAGTTTCCTAAAAATTCGAAATTTAAAAGGCTAAAGGAGTACTAAAATTGAGATTTGTGTATAAGCCTGGAATTTTGCATGGTGATTACTTTTACAATGTAAATGCTCGCTAAGAAAAGTTCTTAAAAAATCAAAATTTCAAAAGAGTGAAAAAGCGCGAAGAGCATTATAAATTATGATTTCTATGGAATTGTTAAGAATAGAAACTTCAAATTTGACATGGCAGCTACTTTTAAGAGGCCAATGCTAGCTTAGAACATTTTTCTAAAATTCAAAATTTAAAAAGGCTGCAGGAACAAAAGATGCTCTATTATTGTGATTTATGTGATACACACGGTATAGAAGTCTGTAATTTAGAATGGTGGTTACATTTAAGATGTAAATGCTCACTAAGAACTTTTTCTTTTATTTCGAAATTTAAAAAAGGGTGAAATGAGCAAAATATGTCCTAAAAACAATCTAAATTATTATTTATTTAGAACTGTTAAGAGCCTACATCAGTCACGCGAAAAAACGCTTCAGCTAATGTTAAGTCTATGGGAAGGTTATCGCGCGATTTCTCGCTGGCATTTTAATATTTTTAAATGATTTTTTTTTTGCATAGGATAGCTGAGGTCGATCTCTAACGTTGTTAGTTTTTACTTTTTCGATTTTGGTTCCAGTTTTTTTATGTAAGGGATTTCACTTTCAGAACCGGTTCCAACCGGTTCCAAAATTGAAAATGTCCGCTTATAAAAAAAACCGTAACCAAAATCGAAAAAGTAAAAACTAACAACGTTAGAGATCGACCTCAGTTATCCTATGCAAAAAAAATTATTTAAAAATATTAAAATGCGAGCGAGAAATCGCGCGATAACCTTCCCATAGACTTAACATTAGCTGGAGCGTTTCTTCGCCTAGATTATTGAAATTTGGCGTGACTGTTACTCTAGAGATGTAAAGGCTGGCTCAGAGCTTCTCTAAAAATTCGAAATTAAAAAAGGTGCAGGAGCAAAAAACTTTCTAAATTTGCGATTTAGTGTATATTGTTTTAACCAGGAAGTTTCGATGATAATATAAAAGGAAATAACAGATAGTAGTTATTTAATTTCAGTTTAAATGCATTAGGCAGAGTTTAGGATATATCATTCATTCATTCACTCACACTCTCGTACACACACTTACTTTTTTTAAGTAAAGCAAAATAAGTAAAACATATTGCATATGAATATTTTGGTAAATGCAATACAAATTTTATAATAGAAAATTAAAAAAATTTGGAGAAATGTAAAGGCTGGCTCAGAGCTCTTCTAAAAATTCGAAATTAAAAAAAGGTGCAGGAGCAAAAAACTTTCTAAAATTGCGATTTAGTGTATATTGTTTTAACCAGGAAGTTTCGATGATAATATAAAAGGAAATAACAGATAGTAGTTATTTAATTTCAGTTTAAATGCATTAGGCAGAGTTTAGGATACATCATTCATTCATTCACTCACATTCTCGTACACACACTCACTTTTTTTAAGTAAAGCAAAATAAGTAAAAAAATATTACATATGAATGTTTTGGTAAATGCAAGACAAAATTTATAATAGAAAATTAAAAAAATTCGTGTGGTATGAGTGAAAAGAATATCCATATAAAATAATAAAATTACAGCAATCAACTTACTTATCTTCCTATCAGGATATGAATATGAAGGTATCTCCTGGAAAGAAAAATAAGAATAGCATTGACTTCATGATTTAAAAAACAAACTTAGCCTAAACAAAACAGTTAAGAAAAGTTAGTAAAACATCTACCGTTAAAATAACATTAATACGATTGAAATCGTTTTTAGCCCCGTTTGTGTCTACAACAAGATATATCTTTAATATTAAAAATTGAACACGGTTTAAGGCTTTTCTTTAATTATTTTTAAACGGGTTTTTTATAATTATTAATATCAATGTTCCGAAAATTACTTCTTGAAATTAATCTGAATTACTCTGCGAAATAAATGCTACATCAAATGCAACAATTTTAAATATGTCACTTCGATAAATAACGTTAAATTGCTCAGTGAGGTTTTTCCAAATTTAATCAACTGGATTAAAAATTTTATTAAAATAATGTAATTGTAGAAGAAAGAGGGGGGGGGGGGGTAAACTGTAGATATTAAGCGTAATTAGGGCCTTTAAATTATCGGGAGTCAGGTAGAAGTAAGCTAAAATATTTCCAACATGTCTTAAAAAGGATAAAGTGTTATGATTGTAATTTAAGGATTTTCTCAACTTCTAAATTTTTATCGCACGATAACTGGAATCTTTCCGACGCAATCAGAAAATTATTTTAATTTCTAGATATATGTTAAATATTCTCAACCAGATGTCATAAATAAGTTTTTCATCTTCCTGTAAAAAGGTAGGTGTGTGTGTGTGTGGTGGTGGTGGTGGGAGGGGGATTCTTAGTCTTATTTTTACTCGATAAAATTGGTTTAAAACTCGTTTTTTTTACATTTATCGAAATCTGCTTCAGTTTCATTAGGAAAATAGAAAACATTTAGCGATGATTTCAAAAGTGGTGACTTTGGACTTCATAACCTTTTTCCAAAAATGATCTAATAAATAAATTTATTTTTTCAACAACTGATAGCGACGGAATAAACACTTAGAAAAGTTGAGTAAATGCTTAACAGGCTAACCATTATCTGTTGCTTTGCTGCATCAACGGTGGGGAAGAACCGCGTCCCCTAAAATCAGATTTTTAAAAAAAAACAGCCGTTCGTTGTGCGTCATCAGGACTGCTGCCCAGAGCCCTCAAAGCAAAAAGTAAGGAGTTTTCTTTTTTCTTAAAATGAGCTCAAACTGCAGGAACAAAAACGTTATGGGTGTCCCCAACTGGATGCTCCAGGGCCCTATGTAGTGTACTACTTTCCGAGCATGCCATACTCTTTCCAAAATAAAACATATCTAGGCTAAAATGTTAGAATTCAACAGAATGTTTACACCATAAATTAATATTTTTTTTTTCAAAAATATTTCACTAAAAACTCTATTTTGCCAATAATGTTGAGCATTGTAGCCTTTATAACTAAAGGGCCACGATTATATCATCCGCATTGTCAGATGCATGGAGCAGTCTCATAAAATAAATAAAAAAGGAATCTAAATCTAACCGCATCTTTCAGAAGGTGAGACGGTAGTTAATGACACAGGGTGGGTTTTCCGCTGATCTTTCCTTGTGAAAAAGAATAAGAGGCAAAAAGGAGAAAATCCGGGTCATTTAGAGGAAAAGACGATTAGTTTGCACGTGTTGTTGTGCTCATGATGACAGTGCTTACTAAAAATGTTCAAAACATTGGATACTAACAACGTGCCAGCCTCTTGCAAAGGTTATATTTTATTTTTTCCTCCAGCGGGAAGTACGCACGGGGTAAAAAGTATAAACAGATCCAGATGTATAATAGAGGAGTGGTGTTTTCAGTTTTTATGCCTCGCTCACCAACGCGTTCGTTTGACACATTCACACGCTCATTTTCATTCGTATTTGCATGAAACTTTCTGGTAATAAGAGCCTAGACTACCCAGCATACGACATTCCGAAGCTAATGTTAAACAAACAGAGGCGCTCTTCACAAATTGCTTATTAACATTTCATTATTTTTAATTTGCTATTCTAATTTGCATTCATTTGCTATTCTCTAAATCCAAAGGAGCTGATTTCTGACACATTTCTGAATTAATTTTTGTTCGGAAATGCATGAAATTGCCAAGTGTTCTTATTCAGCAACTACGTAATCGAATTACGTTTTTCATTTTTTTGGTAAAGGCAGAAGAACTTTCAGAAAATACTGTCAAATTTGACGCTTTGAACTGAATTCCTGACACGGCAGCGCTAGAAAGGGTCAAAACATGTCGGCACGTGATAAGAATCGCTTGTAACTCGATAAGTAATTTATTTATCAAAAAATGGAAAACGACATTCAATTCCAAATAACTTCAATAGTCAGACCTGCCAATTTTCTACCGTTACGTTTAAAGATGAGTCAGAAAAACTGTCAGAAAGTTTCGTTATGTTGAGCAGGGAATTTGAGAACCACCTTAAATTATTTTTTTTACATAGGATATCTGAGGTCGAAGGCTAACGTGATAATTTCGTACTTTTTTTTATTTATGTCGCAGTTTCATTCCAGCCACACTTCCAATTTTGAAACCAACGAACCAATTTAATTTCAAAAAGTGTCACCAGATTTAAACTACCAACCCAAACCAAAAAAGTACAAAACTATCATGTTGGGATTCCATCTGTGATATCCTATGTAAAAAGAATAATTTAAAAATATTGAAATGTAAACGAGAAATCGGTAAAGAACGCTGCGTCAACAATCCTCACCGATCACGAGATCACATATTAACCTATGGGGGAATTTTTAATTAGGTAGTTACTCCTTACCAGTGATGTAGCCGTAAAACCAGACGCTATACAGATGGTATACGGAATTATTCAGAAGATATACCCGGAGTATACCACTGTTTACCCTCCACTATATCCCTGATCATTACCTAATATATATATATATATATCGAAAACATGGTTTTCGCCATCAGAAAACAGACACCAAATGAAGACGTAGCGCGTTTTCAAAAATCATTTTCCTACATTTTAAGTAGTTTTAAGAAGACTATAAATTTTGCTCTAGTAAAAATTTCGAAATTTATCGGGTTTTATTATCGAACTACTTCTGCAAATGACTTATCTCATCTTTTTTATTGTCAAAATAGTTTTTCTATGCAAAAACGTGTCCGTGACAGTCACTGAAGTCATATCCCCGGTGGCACGACCTGACCACTAAATTTAGCTTTTACAGCAATTTTTATTAACTTCAAAACAACGCACAATTTCAGTCAAAAAAATAGAAAATACTAAATATTGATATTTAAAAAAATGTCTGAGACTGCAGTAAGTAAAAATAAATCATTCAATTATTATTTTTAGCCAAATTCTTGCTAATTCAAGTATACTAGGATGTAAATTACAAGCTTAAAATTATTTCACTTCATTAGTTGAGTAGGCTGGACTGACAACACAATATATAGTCTTGTATATATAGGAATCGCTTACATAATATAATAATTCCTAAAATTTTCAATACTTAATTAATTTAAAAAGTAGTTAATTAAAAATAAAAGCATATTTCTAAAGGAACTTTCCAAGTTATTTATTCTCAAATCTTGACGGGTACTATCTAGGTGTTTTTAATTCTGTTTGGCTCTATAATTAGCTTTATTTCGATATATATATATATATATATATATATATATTTTCTTTTTGGAAAATCTATTAGTTTTTAATAATATTAAATAAAAATACCCTACAATGACAGACGCGTAACTATAGCATTTTTTATTTCTGTTTGAACGATCAATTTATAGTTTAGCTTCTAACAAAACAATTTTTTTTTTAAATATTTCAATCGTTTTAGTAATTTCCGAGGAAAATATATTACAAGTCAGCTGTTTAAAAAAGGATATCGCTAATGTTATTACCCCTTTAAGATAATTATAATTGTATGTGTTTTCTTTTCTGTATATTTTATTTCTAGCATTAATTAAAACGGACGCGGTAGTCATCGTTCGGATTTCCCCCCTCCCTACTGTACTTACTGGAATATCTAAAGACGGAAGCAACTTTCTATTAGATTATTTTTTTAATAAGCTTATTCATAAATCCATAAAAGGAAACATGCGACTTGACCTTTTAACACAAAATGTTAAACTAGCATTTCAGTGGTTTCCTAAACTCTTTTTTTTTTTTTTTTTTTTTTTTTTTTTTTTTTCCCAGAAAACCCTATCTAACATCTCAACATTATTCATTGAAAAATGTAAACTGCACGCCAATGTGCACATAATTATGAAAGGATGTGTCTTCAAGAAAAAAAAAAATTAAGTTTTATTCTGATAAATTATGAAAGATAATTTAAGGATAAATCCAGGACCCAGAGTTGCCAAGTTCCAGAGGGCAAAAATTAGGAGACTTTTCCATGACCTTTTATTGTTGTTGTTGTTTTTAAAATGTAAAAATAAAATAATCATAGTAATTTAATACACTTTAAATAATATTACAGTTGTATATACTTAACTTTAAAAATGCTTTTAATTGAGCAGATAACATAAAATATGTTTTAAAACAATTTAAAATTCATAATACCAGGAATGGATTGCGCTTTCTCATAAAAAATATACAATTAGGAAAGTTGCGAATGACAATTCTTTATTAATAAAGACATTATTAATAACATTACTAACAACAAAAATAAAATGATACACGATGATTACATATATTTAAAAAAAATGAATTTACAGTTCTCAACGTAAAGTTACATTTTATTCATGACAGAAAATAAAATTAATGGTGTCACGTTGAAAATTTTCTAACACCAAGAGTCAAAGTTTTAAAGAGCCATCACATATATTTGAGCTGAAGTTCTATCATATTAAATAGTGCTAATCATACACAGAGAAGAAATAAACGTCTGAAATTTTTCTAGCATATTTAAATATAAAATAAGAATGAGAAAAAATGTCTTAGAAAATCAGGAGAAATATATCAAAATTCAGAAGTATGGAAAATCAAGCAAAATCAGGAGTCCCTTGCCAAAATCAGTAGACTTGGCAAGTCATATAGAGAATCTTGGCCATATAGAGAATTTTTGGGCGCCAGTAATGATTCAAATACTGGTCCTTCCTTAAATGTGGTTCTATAAAGAACCACAACTCTATAACTCTTTGAATAATTATATTTTAAAAAGTAATACAACTACTTGATATTTAAACATCACCAGATTAAAGAAATATAGGAAGAATTATATGGATGATTCAAATCCATGAATCATAATTTTTTTTTTTTCCCTGTTAGTTTAGAAGAATGGATTTGTAAAACTTCAGAAAACAACTAAATAAAAGTGTACTAGAAAGTATTTTTTCGGTTTTCAAAGGCATTTTTGTGTAAAGCGAGTATTTCTGCAATGGAATAATCTTGAAAAGTAACAACAGCAAAGGCCAAATCTTCAGAAGATTTAACTGTATGACGTACCAAAATTCCATTTTATAAGTGTTTAAGTTATCAAGGAACTACTGAAGCTTATTTATCGCATTACATATTAAATTGTGATAATTGGAAAAGTTATAACTACAGAAAATTCCCTTAAACTTTTAGATTCTATATACTTTACTAGAAAAACTGAATCATATATATATAAAGTTTGTTGGGCATAATGATCATTTAGCTTTTGCTAATAAGTAAATAAAAAACCACACACACAGATATATACAAATATATTCTATTTTTTTTTTCACATCATAATATAAGTTTGTTTTAGAAATTTAACTGCATTTTAAAATGTGCCACGAGTCAAAGAATTGAAAAACACTGCAACAGATAATCAATAAATTATCACATTAGTTAGGACATAGCTGTCAACCTTCCGCTTTTTTTAAAAATCAAACATAAATCGAACCAGAAAATTTTTTGAAAGTTTCTTGTTTCTATGCTGTTATTATTTTATTTATTTCCTGTAATAAAAATTCTGGTTTCATATAAATTGAAAAAATATATATATAACAAGAAGGTTGGCAGCTGTGATTGGAAAAAGAAAAATCGTGCGTCGTTCAATTAATTTCTCTATAAATAAGAAAAAAATTAATTTCATGCATTTAAAAATGGAAATGCATCTGTAAACATATGAGAAAAATTCCTATGTCAAATGGAGAGCAAATAAATTGAGAATATCCACAAACAAGTTATTCATCTAAACAAAAAAGGCTTCTCCCACTCATTTTGTCTCTCAATTAACATAAAAAATGCAGCTGTAACTCTTCTTTCCGTCAACTTTTACTGGCGGAGGGGAGTTCAAATTAGACAGACAGGTGTTAAGTTATATCGCATTAATGATACACTTGCCAATTTTCAGACGACACTCAGACTTTAGAGTTGAAAAAAAGCCATGGAAGAAAACAAAAAAAAAAATCAGAAGAGGCCTGTTGAAATCAGTCACAGAAACTGTTTATTTTCCGTTAAAACCTTTTATTATATGAAGGGGATACAGACCCTCCCTCTCCCATGTCTCATAATTTGATAATCTTTATTCTCTACAATTTTCAGTATATTGCATATTCTGTCTAAAATAATTAAAATACTGATTTCTTGATAACGTCGTTACTAATTAGTTTGAAGAATAGATACTCTCATAAATATTTTAATTATTGTTACACTAATTGTTCAACTTAGGGGGGGGGGGGGGTTAAGTTGTGCGACGTTCGACTCTTTGAAATTTGATAGAGAAAAAATTTAAATTTCAAGCATTTAGAAATGAAAATACATTTCTAAATATGAAAAAAAGATTAACGTTGTCGAATGGAGAAGGAATAAATTGGAGAACACCCACAAGCCATAAGTTAGTTATTTGAACAAAGAAGGCTTATCCTGTATATTTTTTCCCCTACCAATTAACATAAAAATGCGACAGTAACTCTTCTTTCCATCAACCACTACTGGCGGCAGGGTGCTCAAGTTAGACAGACAGGTGTTAAATTATATGGCATCAATGCCCCATTTGCCAATTTTCAAACGACACTCAGACTGTCAGGTTAAGAAAAAGCTATGGGAGAAGAAAATCAAAAGTGGCCTGTTAAAATCAGCAAAAGGATATTTACATGAAAACATATTTATTTGACATTAATTAGCAGAACCTGAGTAAAACACTTTCATGCGCAGGGCACACACAGTTTAGTTTTTGTGACCCTTGAAGTTGGTTGGCTGCAGGTTCATTTTTGGGCATACTGGATTTATAATTTTACAACATCTTGTCTAAAAGGAAGCACCTAAACATAAAAAAATATAATGGGATTCTTGAAAATTAGTTCAAGATGATTATATATATATATATATATATATATATATATATATATATATCTGACGGCTCGGCCTACAGGCACAGGTAGATTTCGAAGACTCAGACCGTGGGGCGCCTGTTTGTTGGGAATTGCGGAAGAAATGACCTATTTGCCATGACGCGGAGTTAGAACCTCCCACTTCGAAACCTAACTTGTTTGCAGGCGGAGCCAGCACGGATTTTTTTTTTTTTTTTTTGCTATAAAGGTTGGTCCTATACAAAACTTGTCAATATAAAAGTTTTAGATAATATTAAGAGGATTTATAATAAATTTAAGCGGATTTTATATCTTGTTAATTGACGAAGTTATGATTTTTTTTCTTCTAAAACCCCCCTTCCCCCCCCCCCCCCTTGGGGCCATTTTTAATATCATCAAAAATTTGTCACGATACGTATCATAATTAAGAAATTATGGGTTTTTTTCTGTTTTCATAAAAAGCACCCCCCCCCCCCCACCCCTGGTTTGATTTTGCACATTAACGAACTTCACCGAGATTTTATGTATGTGGAAGAGATGGGTGCAGAATTTTTCAAGTTATCGTGTCCATAAAAAAGCGACATAGATAGATAGATATAAAGTTTTGAACTGGGGAGGGTTTTGGGTTCTGGGAGTCATGATCGGCGTAGATCTACAAAAAATTTTTTAAAAATTCCAACTTAGGGGAGAATATAATAGGTAGTATTTCTTACGAAATCTACCTAAAATGTAAGTCTATATATCAGAACTGAAAAGTGCGACTCGTCATTGCTGAAATCTGCTAAACTCGCTTCAAAATTCCAAATGCACATAAGTTTTTCTGGAATAAAATGAGAATAATTATGAATGAGGAGAATATGAAAGAGGGCATATTCATACATTTACTGGTAGGTTTTTTTTTTTTTTTTTTTTTTTTTTTTTTTTTTGTTTAAGAAAGCAGGGCAAATGAAATTATGAAAATAAATTTAATTAAAAAAACAAGAATTTTATAGAACTGTGGAAATTCTGAGATCAAAAGAAAATAATTTAGTATGATGACGATATTTCTTATCCTCATGATGATTTATTGAAATGAGAGCTTCGAACCGGAATTTAACCGAAAGCCGGAACAAAATCCGGAACTGAACAGAAACCTGTTTTTTGTTTGTTTGTTTTTCCTTCTTTTTTAAGAACAGAGCAGAGTAGAACAGACTCGAATCAAAATATTTTAGCTGAACTGAGCCGGAACGAAAAATATTACATTTCGAAGTAACGGTACAAGGAATGTAAGATTTCCAAAGATTTATTTCCTCTTTCAGATTTCCAACGAAGATACTCAAAAATATTTCCCCCCACGCTTAACAACGATTACACATTCACGAACACATTTAAAAAAAATCAAAGCATGATACTAGCAAGCATACCTATTTAAATGATTTGGAATCGAACAGCATTTTTCATCTTACAATAAATAGATTATATCAGGAGTTATAAGGGATTGTTATCTCATGACGACCTTTATCGGGCTGGCCGAGTCAAAAAATTCATGTCAAAACTCCAAATTTGAGAGATAATTCTGATAAATGCTCTGCCTTTATCGAAAAATAAAAAACCACTATTCGACTTTACAGTTTTTCAATAAGAGCACTTGCCGATTTCATGCATTTACGAATGAAAATGATTTCAGGAATGTATCAGAAAGTAATCACTTTGAATTTGAGACCAGCCTTAAGCTCAGCCCTATTATCTTCAAATAATTATCAATTTTACGTATTTATAAGATTTCCCAGTGCTTGTTTACTAATTTGGAAATATAAGTATGTTTTGTTCAAAGCAACATTAAACAACAACAAATTAAATGTTGTTAATATATATATATTTTTTTACAACATGCTTATCATTTATTAACACACACAATGTTGTAAGAAAGAGAATTTTTTTAGGGACGCGAATCGACAGTTCAAATGTAATAAAATTAAATGTCATGAATTTAATTTAAATCGACAATTTTTATACCAACTAAGATTTTTTTATTTTTTTTTTAATAAAGTTTACGATAAAAATTATATTTCTTTTAATGATGTAAAGAAAAAAATGTAGCCAAACGCCAAAAAATCTTAAACATATTTTATTAAAATTACTCCTTCACAGATAAAATAACTCACCAAATTTTCCTTCACATTAATAATTAGATGATTTTTAAACGTACAGATGGCGCCACATCATCCCATATTTCCAAACTGCAATAAATTTGAAATGGAAGATTTTCCTTTCCTATAGCTATCCAAAACACAATTTCAAACAAAATGATAAGGCTTTACTCAAATAGATAAGCATGATAAGTGAAAATAAACAACCTAGAGTGGTTGATTGACAAACTCAGGCATTCTTGTTCACATACTACTGAAGGAAGTTTAGCTGTGAAACACATGAAATAAAACTTCCTTTCGTTGAAATAATTAGGGCGTAAATTTCGTAAGTCGGTGACTACACTCAATATTATGAAAATGAGAGTATACAAAAAAATAAACATAAATAGATAAATAAAGGAAAGAATAAATCACGAATTTAATAACAGTATCTGTGCGTTCGAAAGTAATTTCGAACGAGCTTTAACCCAGTAATGTTTTGTCCTTTAGAAAAAATATTGTTTCAATGCCAACCTGTTATTTTTTTGCATCTAGAATTTTTATTCTGGGCGAGTGATAGTAAAAAAAAAAAAAAAAAAACCTGCATCTATGGGTATCAGCAAGAAGTATTGAGGGGGGCATTGCCCCTTCCTGGATTTAAAAATATATTAACTTTTTTTCCCCCTCCTGATAACTTTGTAAAAAAAAAAGTAAATTCATTCTTCTCAAATGATTTAAAATAATTAAAGAAAGAGAAAAATGTATCTATGACATTTTTCCGAGAACTATAAAAATTCTAAAGTTTTGAGATAAAACTGATAAAAACACGCACAGTGTTGCCAATTTAGCGCGTTTTTCTCCATTAAAAAAAACCTACCACCATTTCTAAAACATAATCTTTGCTTTATTTAATCACGTAATGTCTATCATTAATCCTCTCATGTATTTGAACCTCATTAGATGCTGTATTAAGAATCAACTCCCAGCGAACTGTGCATAATTTATTTCTGTTTCTGTATCGCATAAAAGAATTGTAATAAATAAGAATTGTAATAATAAGAATTGTAATAATAAGAATTGTAAAAAACAGCAATAGATAGCAGAGCTATTTTCATTTCGAATATTCAGTTGGAAAATCGGAATTTGACAAACCTTTTTCTGTAACGAATGAGATAAGATTTTCGCAAATAATTTCTCCTCCTGGGTGTATACAAGACCCTCACAAAAATGTTTTTTAAGTCGTGCTACTTTACGTTAATGTATGTATTCAAATATTAAAAATTGCCGCAAAAAATATTGAATAACTATTAGTATTTTTTTAGTGCTAGTTAGAGATGTAAAATTTCCGGAAATTTTGAAGTGGCGGAAAAAAAAAACAGGGTTTTTTCTAGAAAAACTGAATTCTCACAAATGTTTCTCAAAAATAAGTTATATTTTCTTGAAAAATATACTTTAAATATAATAAAACTAAAAATACTAAAATTAAAAATAAATTTATAATAAATATTTTATATATTATTTAAATAATATTTTAAAATAATTAAAAATAAAAAAAACTTTTTTTTTAAATTTATGCCCACTAAAAAAATTTTCCTTTTACATTAATGTAGTAAAAAAAAAAAGGGCAGCTTTTAAAAGTTTAGCGTTTTCAGTCTCAGAATTTTCACAGTAGCTTTTCTTTCTTAATTTAACACCATTGTTTGTAATATGTGTCTCTTGAAATGATTTTTCAGTTGCATTTGTTTAATTACATGTAGAGCTAATTAAAAAAGAAAAAAAAAAGCTTTCAAGTTTCAACTAATTTTACTGCAGTTCGAAAGCAAATTTAAACTATATTATACATTCCATCGACATAGTATTGTTTTTAAATATATAAATGACGCCAGTATCAAGAAACAAATTTCAGTAGTTCTGGCATTATTAAGAATATTAGCATTTTCAAATATATATATATATATATATATATATATATTTTTTTTTTGTATTACTTCTTTCTTTACAAGAAGAAAGTGTCGCATTCATGAAAAATTTCTACTTCCAGTTTTCGACGGATTTATACGTTTTAGAAGTTCCTGAACATGATTTGATTTCTTTTTTAGGAAATGTTCCTGTGTCTATACGTGACAAAAATTTTGTGGGCGCTCTATTTCAAGAACCAATGCACGGAATTTAATAAAACTTTAGATTCAATTAGACCTTGATATAAATTGGTGTTGAGATTAGTTTTTCAATTTTTGAATAGATGTGCCAGTGGTATACAGCATCAGATTGTCAGTTTTTTCGAACCAGCACTATAACTCAGTTTATGAAATCGATCGCCAAACTGAAAAATTGGGGAAAGACTGTTTTTCCAAATGACATGCACTATCAAAACTCTCTTAAGGCTGTTCACAAATCCAAACTGGCTACTTTGACATATTTTTTTTTATTCATTTTTGTTCGGAAATGTATGAAAATTGGCAGATGTTCTTTTTCAGAAACTATGTAATCGAAATGAGTTTAATACTTATCCCCCGCTCAACAACAGGAAAATTTCTGACCGAATTATAAACGCAAAAGCATGAGACTTGCTGGTATGATAATTAAAGCGATTTGTAATCGAACAATTTTTTTTTCAATAAATGAATCCCACCTTGAGTTATAACAGATTATTGCCTCGCGGCATCAGTTATTTTTTCTTTCCCGCACTGTCGCGTCAGAAATTAGGTTCAAGACGCCAACTTTGACAACAGTTTCTGAAAACCTTGACCGAAAAATGAAAAAACAGTTCGATTACAGAAGTTTCTTAACACTAGTACCAAATGAATAAATGTCGATTCAAACCAGAAATTTCTTTATAAATTAAGAGAATTATAGAATTATATGCCGCAAAAAAAAAAAAAAAAAAAAAAAAAAAATTAAATAGTTTTAATAAAAATTCTGGTATAAAACATTTTTAAAACTTTACTAAAATTTCCCGCGGTTCTCATGTTAAGAGCACCTGCCATTTCTATGCATTTGAGAACAAAGGTGAATTAAAAATGTGTCAGAAAGTACAGAGTTTGGATTTGAGAACAGCTTTAAAGAGACTCTCTACAAAATGGTGAAAATATCAATATTCCATTTTTTTGCTTAAAATGCATTTAGTATATTATGGCGTAGTTACGTAAAGATCCAATGAATTATAAATATGTGGAAAAGGCTTTTTACTGCATCAGTTTTCTTTTCACTGTATCGAAGTTACAAGTGGTTTTGAGACAGTACTCTGGTGTAAAGTTATAGGGGATTTTGATGGCGAATTTTGATGGATTATTGACAAATGACATCCCTGGGTATTTATATAAAAATAACCTCGTGGGCTGAAATATTTACAGGACGATTAGTTTCTATATAACGCTCTTCCGAACTGGATTCTTCTTCTAACATCCGCGGTTTTCAAATGCGATGTCCTCAATATCGCCATCCTCTGATAGATTACCAAGTTCGGAATCAGAGGTTTAAGAGGTGAAGAATTTCTTATTGCCTAAATATTTTGCACTTTTTAGACATCTAAAAATATTTTATTAATGTAAATTTTTAGTAAAAACAAGAAGTTAGAATCAAAAATGGGTTGTCTTCAGACAAAAAACAAAAGTAACTTAGAAAAATACTTTATTATGCACTTCCAGCACTACATGTGATGACATCACATTTCACACAAATTAAAGTTGAAGATATCATTAAAATAACTTCATTACTGTAATGGTTAGGCACTATAATCAAGATTCGGTTTCGTGCGAAACAGCATATATATTTGATTGAATAAGTGGAGTGCGATCCGGGTTTTCTATACAAAATTTTTAGTCTTGAAATTTATTGTCACATCTAAACATTAGTATTAATAACTGTACACACTGTATGCGTGTGCGAATATACTATCTCCAGCAATTCTATTTGAAATGGAACCTGACAATTAAAATGTATAACAAACTGAATTTGTCTTGATTTATGGGCTCAGCAAGACTTGGAAATCATATAGAAAAAGCTGTTAGTGACGTACCCTTTCTTTGGTAACTAATGAAGCGATTTCATTGTATTTATATTTTACAGTTTCAACAGTAGGTAAAATATAAATTTATCATTCGGCAAGAAATAAAATTAAAAAATTAAATAGTTACGCGATTTATTGAACAAATAAATAATGTTACTGAAAATGAATTGACTGTCAGAAAAACAAAATGGTCAAAATGCAGCTAATTCTAATGCACACACACACACATAAATTATTGAAATTGCTTCAGTAGTTTCCGAAAAAAAAGCACTTCCATAACGGTTATTTTCCGTAGGATATAACAAGAGATTTCATTAAACCAGAAGTTTTAATCTTATAATATGTTTCAAATTTTTGGTTAAACGGAAAAGTTAAAATGTTGTATCTATTATTTAATTTTTTGTAATCGGCTTAACGCCAAAGTCCACTAACTCCGCAATTTTAGGAAAGTGCAGATATGATTTCTCTTTTAAGTGGGATCCTGAGAAAAAAAAATTAAAAAAGCATGTCTTATTTTTAGAAGTTCAGAACGAAAGACGGATATATACAATTTCCACGTCGCAAAACAAATTATTGCTGTTCAATATATGCATTTAGGAGAGGTACCGAAAAAAAAAGTAAACGTTCTCTTTGACGTTTCAGACATGGCGCCGACCATATCGATTTTTTTGTGAAGCAATCAGACTAGACTTTTATTAAAGTTTTTATTTTCAATCTAACCAAAATAAATACAAATTTTTCAACATTTTCAGACGCACACGTGAACATTTTATAATTTACAATGAAACAGCGATGAAATAACGAATTCAAATGCAATGTTATTTTTGAATTTCTATATCAAATTTGCTGACAAATATTTGAGGTCCAACAGTCAAAATAAATAAATACCTTTAATGAAGAATAAAAAAGGCACGAATCTCCTACTTATTTCTCAAGTTTTCTTTAAAATATTTATGTAAGTTTGTACATAAATTTATAAGAAGTTGTTTGTCGTTAGTCTTGTATTTATTTGCCGAATGAAAATATAACAATATATGCAAAGCGAAACTTTATGCTGAAAAATAAATATTAAAGTCTTCTTTATTCAGAATTAGATTGCTTGCCTACAGTCATTTTCTAATTTTGAAAAATTCTATTTATTCATGAAAATTCAATAGCGCTGCACTTTACAAGAAATTCGAACAACTTTTTTAATATAAAAAAAGAAGAAGCCGTGCCTTTTAAGGAACAAAGACAACTTTATTCATAACAATACAAATTACATTTTAAAAGAAGACATTTATCGTTCAGGATACTTGGCTTTATTTGAAAAACATTTCATATATGATCTATTGGTATGGAATATTTAATTTAAATAAAAATGAAAACAGTGAGTGTTATTTATAAACTAAGTGTTACACAGTATATGTAAAACAGAAAAAGTCATGGAACAATCGAATGTATAAACAATGAGTTATTTTCGGAAGCGGGGGGGGGGGGGGGGGGGGGATGCTATTCTATTCATTGGAATCTGATGAAAACACGAAATTTTTATATAAGTAGAGGTGAAAATAATTTTGTAATAGTTGGATCGTTGTCTTAGGAATTTTTTTTTAAAGTAAAATTTGAATTTTCAAAATTTTCCGAAATTTTTAAAGTTTGTTATTCAAAAACTATTAGGACCCACTTGTCCAAAACTTTAAAGGGATTTTTATAGAAGTCTACTTGTGAAGTTTGTCTTAAGAAAATTAAATATACTCATTTTTTAATTTAAAGTCATAAGCACAATACATATAATAGACGGTTCTCATAATTCAAATTCAATACTAATAGTTCAAATTACAAAGTTTTTATAATCTTTTTCTCAACTAATAACTTAGGGGATTTCCTCAAACATAAATATATATTTAGCCATTTCTTGTATTCATAGATGATTTAATAGCACATGGCTTAAACGTAATTTGACCTGCTTTGTGCAAAAAGTTATTAAATATATCACATCACAGATTCCAAAATCGCTCTATATTAGAGTAAATATTTTTATTTATTATAACTAGTTACAATATTCTAAAAAGACAAAATGCTTTTTTAAACAATCATATTTTGATGTAAAAGCATGCACTTTTCATATAGTCTTGAGCTTGGTGATTTCATAATAATTTATAAGTTTATTTATCGCTTTGAAAGAATCAAGTATTCTTTGTTAGCATTTTTACAATTCAAAATAATATTTTTATACGTTGGAAATTAAAAAAGGGCCTGAATTATGAAACATTAGAAATGCCAAAATCCCTTCTTTTATAAATGTTTGGTCGCTGACCCCCCCCCCCCTTTCAACTATTATTGTAAGATTTAAAAGGGGAGGGGGATAGTTTCAAACTCGATAATACCTATGAAAACTTCTGGAATTTCTATAAGCCCGCGTTATTTTATCACATAGTAGTAGTTGTAGTATCATTTTCTACAAAAAAAAAAAAAAAGCAACTTTTTTTTTCTTCCTATTTGAAGCAACAATATCTCGTCCTTTAAAAGAAAAGAAAAACCTTAAAGTATCTTTAAAAAAAAGTCCGGAAACAGAAAAATTCCAAAATCAAGCTTTGCGAAATAAAACTTTTCGTACATCTTTTCAAGAATAAACAATGGAAAGAAAAATTTCGAATTGATTTTTGAAGAAGAATTAAGAAAGGAAAAAAAATCCAGATAGTCTCTATTGATCCATCGATTTGTAAACAGTTGTACACAGACTTTTCCCCCCATGAAACGGGAGAGGGTGTTATATACATTTCTCTCAAAAGCTTATGCGAGAAATTCACTACATCTCACTGGAAACCCCTGTTTTTCAGCCCGAATCCAAGCAGAGGAGGATCCCGTGTAATATAGATTTTCCTCTGATTTTTAACAAACTCCACTAATCTACCGGTGGAATATAAAAACTTTCGCTACATCGTCAACAATCTTCCATCTTGAAGGTTTTGAGATAGCAGGAATAATAAAATCAGTGTGACCCGGTGATATCAGTGTGACCCGGTGAGAAACTTTCCGTCTCCAATAATAACGGAGTTTGTTAGTGATATCAACTTCCGAGGTTTCTATTGGCTAGAAGAACCTCCATTGTTCTAGACGATAATCAAAAGATATATTAGAAAGAAAAGGCAGTAGAGAGTTAGTGATCAAGAGGGGTTGCAGGCAAGCTGAACCTAAGGAGACTGAGTCCTAACTTCGGGGGTAATATTTTCGGGTGATTGCTAGAATCACCGGGTGGAGAAGACTCTTCTCTGACGTATATTTTTGAGGTTGTTACCAGACAGCCTTGTGTACTAAAGTGTTAACAGTTTCCAGTTTAGTTAGGACGGCGAAGATACTTATTCCAGTCCCATTTTCAAGAGGTTTTCGATCTTACTCTATCTCCCCGACATCTCCTTTTTAATAATTTTCTTCCATCGTATTTCGACGGGTTCCACCTCGTAGTTATTAAAAGAATCTTTAATATGAAAGAAATAATAATAAAAAATATGTATATATATAAAGAAATGCTTTGAGCAATTATTTTTCATTTGAATTTAATATGTGTTTTTAATTTTTGTTGTTTTCTTTTCGTATATTTAAATTATGAGGTATGTACATAGTGTATCTTAATTGTTTACAAACTCTTTGATGTTTCATGCCTTACCAATTCTTTTATCTATTTTATGTTACTTTTTATTTTATAAATCAAAAATCTTGAAGTTGTACCGGGTGGGACACTTGAACCACGTTCTGGAGATAAATTTGAACAGTGTTTTAAATCTATGTACTTGTGTTATAGGCAATTTTTATAATTTTTGTTTGTTTTTAGACAAAAAGGGCCTTTCCAATGTAAAACAAAGGAAAGTGCTACAAAGAAAGACTTCTAAAAAGTAACAGATGTCTAATGCATTGGAAAATGTTGGAAAAGGAAATGTCATTGAGAATGACGGCTGCGAAGTAGGATATCGATAGAACTACGCTACACCGTTTTTGAAGTAGAAAATTTGTAATTTTTGAAGTAACATTTGATATTCCAATTTTATTATTGACTTTCTTTGGATGGTCTGGTCATATCTTCTGTTCATCTGCTTGAAATCTCATACAGACGAGGGGTATTTCAGCCATTTTTAAACTTTTAAAAAAACAAGAGCAGCACTTTAGTTTATAAAAAAAAAAAAAAAAAAAAAAAAAAAAAAACCATGAATTTTATATTTTGTAGCGCAGTAACCGTACTTTCTTTACATATCTATTCTATTTCTCTATATAGAATCAGGGTCTGTCCAAACTTTTCTCCAAGGGTCCTGTTTTTGCCAAGTTCTGAACAGCTTTTTACATTTGTGAAACATCTAGTCGTAATTTTTTGAATTTGAAATGATCATATTCAGGTTCTTTTTCATACATTTTAAATAGATATATGTTCGTAAAATACACACATTTTCTTTATATATGTCGAAGTGACAGACAGATTTTACTTTTAAATGATTAAATTTGTGAAAGGTTCAGTTTGGAGATAAGTTTTGTGAAAGGTCAATTATTAATAATAAAAAAAAATGTTAAAAAGGTCCTGTTTTAAGATGAAAAATTTTGTGAAGGGTTCTGTTTTTGAAATGAAACAATTGTGAAGGGTTCTTTAAAGGACCCAATTATTTTCTAAATAGAAACTAAATTTGTTCCTCTGAATACAACTTTAAAAAATATTTATTTTTATAAAAAGTGTTTCAATTGCCCCGGTCTCAACCTACACTTCCCCCCTTGAGCATCCAGTTGTTTTAATGCTCCGCCCTTAACCCCTTTGCGACGAGCGTACTTTGCAGAATTTTTAATCTTTTATCACCGGTTTTTCAAAATAAAAAATTTTGCCTAATTGAATCGCAGAAATGCTTTGATTAAGAAAGGAAAATTTTTTATTAAAAATTAGTGATAGGAATAATCAAGGATTCTGTTCATTTTATGAGTCACGTATACGTGACGCTCGTTGCGAAGGTGTCAAAAATGTGATAAGTCTGCGGATAGAGTCTAATTACTTACATAGTTATTTTTGTAGTTTATTTTTATACAGTTATTTTTGCCGTATGGAAAGTGTCTATATCCATAACTATTCACCAGAAAGTTTTTAAAAATTATAAGAAGTTCTCCGATTTTTCCCCGACTACCTTTATCAGATTTCCTGGATTTCTTTTTTAATAACGATACACATACCGTATTAATATATCCTTCCTCGTAAAAAACACTTATACATAGCTTGCTAATACCTCTTTTGGGAGAAAAAAAACGAGAGAAACACATAAAAATTTTACAATATTCATAAAGTACCGATTCACAGTTTCATAAATCTGAACTCAAAATTTAGTCCAACAACTTCATATAGTGGCCAAATGAATATATGGCGATTATGCTAATATATCATAAAATTTTCAAAAATGGGTAAATTGCCGTCATTATAAGCGCTATCCATAGAAAATGTGGACATCTGATCATCTTAATTTGTGTTAAATACCAAAAACTCATATGTGCATCTTTTAAAAAAATATAAAAAAATTACTTTTTTTTATCGCGTACTATTTATTTGCTTAAATATCACCTGTTTGTCGACGAATCAATCAATCTCTTGCGAAAACACAAATATTTTCGCCTATAGACAAATTTCCCTGATTTTCAAGTACTATTACGAAATTTCCCCGATTTTTCTCAATTTATAAACCTCCCTGATTTTGCCAAATTGATAAACATCCCTGATTTTTCTCAGATTCCCTGATTTCCGGAATCTGTAGCCACTCTGTTAAATATTGAGTTTCCTTTAACTTAGGAATGAAAAAGGATTTTAATAAACTCACCTCTTTGGGATCATCGGGGAAGGGGAATCCACTCTCTTCGGTCCTAGGCGTCTGGATGGCAGTGAGTGGGGGAGGGACGGCCTGCTTCATTTCCTAAAATAGACAAAAACGCAAGTTAAAATATTAAAAGATGGCAAGCGTCTGCAAAAAATTAAATATAAGAGTTCGTCAATATATACAGTTTATAAATATACTCTACTAAAATATTGCTGTTTTCCTCCAGAGAAAATTATTATTCGGTAATATTAAAAGGGATTTCCCCTTTACTTTTGTACTTTTCTTTCTTAGTTAAATTGCATGTTTTTATGATGATGATTAATAATAAGACTATTTAAATTACATTTATTTACTTAAATTTAAAGTCTACACAGATCAAATTAAATTCATGCACTGATCGGTTAGATTTAATACAAACTCAACACATTTCAACCTGAATCCGAAATGAAAGTTTATTGAAATAATCCATGCCTTAATGCAATTAAAGAGAAATAGTCACCCCCCCCCCCTCCAATTAAATCTATAATAATCTCATTCCTTATGCAAATAATTAACATATATATATCTACTACAAAGTGTCTCTTCTATTGTTGACCAACAGATAATTCCTAAACCGTTATATCAAGAAACCGTTCGGCTATTTCCACAAACGGCTATTTTTTAAAAAATTGCGAAATTTAAATTTGTATACTATCTCTGGCCCGATAAGTTAAATTTAGAAAAACTTTATCTATGCTTTAACAAGTAAAACAGTAAAATTTCAATTTTACTACTAACAAAACTTACCGAGTTATGATACTTTGAATTTTTTGAGTATTCGGTATTTTCTGGTACAAAAACCTTAAAACTTTTTTTTTTTTTTTTTACTGCTATAACACGCTGGAAATTCATAAAACCCAACGCATTATACCTAGGTAAATTCTGATCGTACATAAATATGATTTTTACTGTTTTATTTGTTAGAGTATAGAGAAAATGTTTCTAAATGTAACTGGAATGAACAGAAGACAGCGTAAAAAATTGAATTTCTCACCCAAAAAACTATTTTGACGTAAATGAATTTTCATATGATGAACAACAACATTAGGAATATTTTTGCAATTGGAACTATAACTAAAACAAACGGTTTAGGAATTAGCTATTCGTTAGACACCCTGTATATGCATTCATATACAAATGCATAGCTTTCTCAACTGAAAAAATATTCTGGACTTACTTTTGAAAAATTGGGTCAATTCAAACCCGACCCTACACAAACAAACAAAATCAGGGTTAGGGTAAAATCGGCGTACTCAAGCCGGGGCAGGATGAAATCAAACATTGAACAAGAGGGGAGAAAGAAAAAAGAAAAAAAAAAATATATATATACTCGCAGTCTCACCTACACACTTATTTGCTTTAATAGTTTATTTTCGATTTACAAAAAAAAGGCAGCGTAAATATTCAAAACGCATCTTACAGAAGATCTTGGCTTCGAAACTTTGGTACATATTTGAAGGAAACAATTACAATAAGTCATTTTCTTCTGGTTAGAAGCTTTCCAAAGGCCGAGATTAGATTTCAGAAGACGTCACCCACTCTTTCAACCTTGTAAGCTTTCTTACGGAATCTACAGGTACATAGAAAAGGAAAAGAAAGCTGCATACAGACAATGCTTAGTTTAAGTTAATATTTATGACAGCAGACGGATGATTATGATTTCTAGCAGAATTTTTGTGATCTTTGTGAATTTAATAACACCTACTAAATTATTCAGAATTTCATGTACTGTGAGCTTTGCATAAAATGAGGCTCGAGTACAATATGGACGCAAAGTCTGTATAAACTTTAAAATTTCATAAATAATAATAAATATTGGAGAGCAGTTAGCTCCATAAGACTTATCAAAGTTTTATTTTTTGTGGCAAAAGAAATAAGTTCAAATTTTCAACGATAGGAGGCGCTATTAAAGTCAGCGTTACTAAAAGCGATAAAAATTACTGAGATTGCGCAAACGGTATTTATATATATTTTTTTAGAATATTGTACAGAATATAGCCTTTTTAAGTGCAAATAAATACCTGTTGTATGAATAGACCCTTTTTTTTTTCAATTAGGTGAAAAGTGTTCCAGGCTGGGAGTTGAATCCAAAACCTCTGGCTTAAATTGCAACTGATCTGCTTATTGAGATATATGATTATACAGACAACCAGCCTACCATTTCACTCAGATAATCTTTTTTGGCAATAGCTGTAACAATAATAAAATGTACCGGTTGTATCTCTCAGTATTTCTATGTATGATACGACGTTCTTTTTTTTTTAATGAATTTTTAATGTTTATCCGGATTTTTCGCCCATCCTGTATTTAAAGTTGTCCCCAAAACTAAACTCGCTATTTTATCACACATTCAACAAAATAGTTTTATTGGTAAAGACATAAAACTTGATATTCGTATTTAGGTTCTAGAACAGCCATACTCAACCTGTGGCCCAAGACACATAATTATTAATTCATATTTATAAAATTAATGGAAGGTGTGCATAAAATATTTTTCAGGATCTTCACTGTTCTTTTGTATGTTTTCATGGGAAGACAAAATCTGTTCCGTTTTTTATAATTATACTAATTAAAAATTATGTTAAAATATCTTAAGTGCCGTTTCTTTAGTCATATGTTCTTTTATGTGTAGTGCTATTTGTGCTACAGCGATGTGTATATATATATATATATATATATATATATATATATATATATATATTATCTCTAACACTAATCAAACTTTATTTCAAATTGATTATATTATTGATTATATTATTTGCGACTCTACTAAAAAAAGTTTTTGTGTTGAGCAAAAGAGTGATTTAGTAAAGAAAATCTCCTCAAGATTTTTTTCTTTATAACCTGCAAATGCTGCATTGTTATATTATTACGTTTTATACCTATCTTTTAGCTAATAATGCTTATTAGGGTTAAATGTTTGCCATGGAAAAACATTGGCACCAAAAACACCACAATTTCCAAACAAGAATCTTCACAGAATATTTCTACATCATCCGGCATATTCCTATTTAGAAATCAGTCACGAAATATAGTGTTTAGAAATAGTGGTGTTAAAATTTTTTGAAAACATTTCTTCCGCGACAAACGTTTAACCTACTAATTATATTAACTTTATTATATTGCTTTGTTGTACTGCTTTTGTTTTAATATTTTAATTACATTAATATATAAGTGTGTTGCGGGCTTGTGACCCACTTAACGTCGCAAACACCCCGCGGCCCGCAAGAATAAAAGGTTGAGTATGACTGTTCTAGAACATGAGTTTTTAATTTTCTTATAAAAGTAATGAATCATTTAAAAATGTCGCCAAAATTAGCGTTTCAAATAGACTTTACAGATATCGCAATTTCGGAATGATGGTCAACAAGAAGTATTTGACTATAACTCAAGAACAATTTCTATTCGAAAAACGTGGTGACAGAAAAGAGTAAAACTTGCCAACTATTGTATTATCGTTATATAGTTTTTTTTGTAAATTGAGTTAATTACCTAGAAGAAAAATATATTGCGTACGTTTGATAAAGGAAAAAAAGTTAAATATGAATAACTTATTTAAAAAAACACTTAAAATGATTCATAAGTTTTGTTTCATATATTAATTACGTAGAATGTTTCTTATTCATAAATTCAAAATTAAAATACGGAAATAAATATTAAATTACAATTAGAAATTGCGATTTAAACTGCATTATACGAATAGATTTTTTAATCATCACAATAAGAATGTAATAAAATTATAAGAACATAATAAAATGCCGTCAGTAGACATAGTTTTATCAAAATTGAACATGAATAAAATACATTTTCCACTTTTTCCTTGCACTGCATGAAGAAAAGGAAATTATTTTTTTTTTCAATCTTTTTAATATAAGGGGGAAAATAATTTTTATTCATCTGATTTCGTGCCGCGTTACGGGAATATGCTCCATCGGAAACGACCCACCTAAATAGTACAGTCATTTAAAAATGAAAATAAGGAAACATGACATTACGTTACAACTAACTGTTGCTGCTTAGAAACAAAAATAAACAGCATTAAATAAAGATTTCATTATGTAAAGGGAAAAAAAAAATGTCGCATGCAAGATAATCAAAATATGCAGCTCAACGCAAAATAAGAAATTGATTTTTTTGAAATCAAGTACACTGTTATAAGTGGGCTATTAAAAATAAATAAATGAATCTTTGAGAATTATTTCCGCTTATAATAGCTTTTGACTATTTAAGTATCAGTTTTGAAAAATAAACGTGCGTATTTCTTTATACGTACGTTTTTCTTCTTATGCCTCAAAATAAATAAGTAATTAAATGTATGTAAGAGACACAAATAGTCAAACACGGTTGATTGTGTTCGCTGAGGTCATCCTTTGCGCAAATTATGGGGATTTACTTGTCTGCTAACTTCCAAAAATTGCGATTGTTTTATCGCATTTTCTGGAAGTACAATTAGTAAAGAATATTCAATGACATTTGCTAGTCAATCTGATAGAAATTAAGGAAGTTACGTCACTTTAATTTACTTTGTTCTATTATACATAAATCATAACTTGAATCTTTAAACGTGATTATCTCAAAATATGTTTCTACAGTCGGTGACCAAGATAATCTACAGAGAAATCGTTCCTTTTGGAAATTTGATGATTTTTTTTTTTTTTTTTTTTTCCTGTAAACAATTATTGTTCAAAATTTGTGAAAATCAATACCTTAACTTTGAACGGCCACCATTTTGTTCAAAATCAATTTTTCCAACAACCGAACGATTCTCTCTAGTTAAGTGTTTCAAGAAAGACATTGTGCTTTTTATAATTTCAGATAACATTTGACAGATTTACGGTGATCACCGTGGACGGCTAATAGAACGACACCATCTCTGGGGAGCTGGTCTGTTTGGGACACGCAATATTATTTTGTCAATACAAAAATCTATTTATTTTCTTTAAAGTGTAGTAAACAAAATACATAAACAGTTTCAAATATCTTTGTTTCATTTTCCTGAAAAAAAAAAAAATATATATATATATATATAAACTTATTGCAAAAATTAACCATTGAAACAGAAGCAACTGACCAAATGCAATGAAATTATTACCCCATATAGCTATGTCAAATTACACATTATAAATCAATATATATATATATATATATATATATATATATATATATATATATATACGTATTTTTTTGTTTTTTCGACCTTACAAATAGGTACAGGGCAGCAGCAAGGGTGGTTAGGCGCTGGCAAACTTAATCGGCGCCGACACTACTCACTACTCATGCATCTACGATAGGTCGAAAAACTTACGAGGGATTTCGCACCAGGCGTCAGATATATATGTGTTTGGACTTCCACTTAACCCTTAACTACACTGTCACAGAAATTGTTGCATAGCTACTGTAAGCGGCCTCCGATACCAATGATCGAAAGACGAGTAAAAGGCTAGATTAACAAAAAGGATACTGTTTCTGCGTACTAAACTTTATGCACAGGATTTTTATAATTAAAATTCACCTGTTCAGAAGTCTCAAGTGGGGAAGTACTAGGGCTCTAAATGAAACAAAATTTCACCACACAGTTCAACTGAAAATTACAAGATAAAATGTAAAAACTGAAAAAAAATCACTAACAGCAGTTAAAGGTTAGTGTAGAATCCGTCCACCTATGAACATCGATATCTGAAGCGGGACTGAAATTCGCGACCGTATAAACTGAGAATATGATATAGTAGCCAAAAACAGACAAAGAACAGCACCCCTACAAATTCTGCCACAAGACACTGTATAAAACTGTGGTGGTACCAATCTATTACTAATAATCTCTACTAATTAATATTATACTTTAATTTTGATTATGGTTTGTCTAGGTATATAAATTATAACCTTAAAATTTTCAATATGTAACACCTATTTTTGACATCATATTTTGATTCTTTGGAAAATTTCACCATAGGATAACAAACAGAAACTCATTCGCTCAAGTAGTTTAGGAAATATGAAGGTTTAAATTTTGGAACTCCTAACGTTGAATTCATTTTTAATCGTTGCAAAACAGACTGCAATGAGGGTACATTTTTCAGCATAACTCCGTATATGTAAGCTGCATTATGTTTGTACATTGTATACATAACTAAAAGATCATTTCATTATTCTTCTATTTTTTGCTCTTCAGTTAAGATCACACTTATTTTACTTCATAAAATGTATTTTTTTTTTTCAGTCGCCCGGCCTTCATTTCGAAAATATCATACCTGTTCATCTCATACTTACATAATAACCCATTATTTTCACAAAGAGTATATAATTTCAACGCTTGTTATAATGCAGCATAGTGAAAATAATTACTATATGTCTAGACTTTATGTAATACTATTTTATGTCGCTATACTTCTTTCCAACATTTACTTAAAAATAAATGCTTCATCTGCTGTCGAAGCAACTGATATATTCGATATAGGCATATTTTGTCCATTTTAGACAAAAATGTTGGTTCAGTTATTCAAGAAATAATGACTTTCCCTTCTTCTAGTTGCACTGTAGTGTGAAACGAGCTTTTTATGTAATCCCGGAAAAGAGATTTTTTAAAAAATTAATAGGATCAGATGTCATCTTTTCGCACACATGTATCATATTCTATGATGCTTCAATGTACAATTAAAGTGTATACATGAAACTGGCGTAAGTTTAAATTGAGCTTATCCGTAATACAGTAAATTTCAAGAAAGATTCTATTTCTATCGTTAGGCCTTGCTAAAGGAATAATAATTTTAGCGCCAACTGAGGGGCCCTTTGCAATAACAAGGCAAGTGGAGTTACTTTTATTCTCAATTTTCAGATTTATGTAATGCATTATTCGGCACATAAGGAAATATAAATTTGATGATCACAGGGAAAGAAAGATGCTAGAAAATTAGTCTTAATAGGAATATATGCAAAGAAGTTATATTCTAAGTTAAAATGTTGAAAGTAAATTTAAAAGCTTTGTAGCTGAAAACCTTTTTTTACTTGCCTTGTTATTGCAGAGGGCTCCTCAATTATTCGTCAATTTTGAAACATTTGCCATTGAGTTTTGGAATTTATTATTTCTGATTAATTTCAGGAACATTTGATAAACGTTACAAAATGTATTTCTACTCTCATAAAGCTAAGATTTTATAGTTCTTGAAAGAGAACAAAATCACACCCTAAAATCTCTGCCGCGTATCATCATCTGAAAATGTGACTGGTACCAATCGATTAGTAATAAGATACCGATTAATGCTATATTCAAATTATGAAGCAAAGAAAGATGCTAGAAAATTCTTCTTAATAGGAATATATGCAAAGAAGTTATATTCTAAATTAAAATGTTGAAAGTAAATTTAAAAGCTTCGTAGCTGAAAACCTTTTTTACTTGCCTTGTTATTGCAGAAGGCCCCTCAATTATTCGTCACTTTTGAAACATCTGTCATTGAGTTGTGGAATTTATTATTTCTGATTAATTTCACGAACATTTGTTAAACGAAACAAAATGTATTTATACTCTCATAAAGCTAAGATTTTATAGTTCTTGAAAAAGAACAAAATCACACCCTAAAATCTCTGCCGCGTAATATCGTATAAAAATGTGACTGGTGCCAATCAATTAGTAATAACATATACTGATTAATGCTATATTCAAATTTTGCTTAGGAGAGGGGGGGGGGGGGGTCGTCTACAAATAGAAATTGCACCCAAACTTGAAACATATAAATGCTAACACCCAATTTTGACATCATATTTGGATTCTTCCGTAAATTATACCTTCGGATAACAAACGGACAGTCATTCGGTTAAGTAGTTTAGGTATTACGCAGGTTTAAAATTTGGAATTCCTAATCTTCAATTGCTATAAAACAGGGGTAGTTTTCTTTTTTTTTTCTTTTTTTTTTTAATTTAACTCAAAAACTACTTGGCGGAATGATCAGTAATTTTGGATTAATATATTTGAAGATTCGAGGATCTGTTAGCAATTATTTATAGGCTACACTTTATATATATTTATAAAATTAATTTTAAAAATATATTTAAAATTAAAACGATAGCTCGTGGTGATTGCACATATTACAGAAATCTAACACGGATATTCTAGATTCAAGATAATGGTAGAAAATAAAAAATATAGGATGCTACTCCTCCTAAAATTATTTTTATAAAAAAAATTGGAAATGTAACCTATGCATTTTTTAAATGAAATTGTTTTCTAGAAGCTTAAAATATGACAATCCAAATTTGCAGCTCATTTCGCCAAGTAGTTTTGAGTTATGCTTAAAAAAATCGACCCACATTACAATCTATTTTGTAACGAATAAAAATAAATTTAAAATTAGGAGTTTAAAAGTTTAAACCCTGAACTGATTTGACCGAAAGACTTTCCGTTTGGCATTCGAAAGTAAAATGTACCGCAAAATTCAAATACGACGTCAAAATTAGGTGTTAGTTCATATTTTTAATACTTGGAAAATTTTCCAGAGAAAATATATCACGCCTTGCATTCATAATATTCAAATTTTATTTGCTTAATAGGCGTATAGCCAACATAGTGAAAAAAAGCCAAGCTGGGACTCGAACCCGGGTCATCAGTATAGCGCACTGACGTTCTACCAACTGAACCACTTGGGAACGATACTCAGCCTGGAACTTTTTCACCATAACATGTTGGTAAGGCTACAAACGCAGCACAAGATGGAATATTTTTTTTTTTTTTTTATGTTGGCTATACGCCTATTAAGCAAATAAAATTTGAATATTATGAATGCAAGGCGTGAGAAATTTTCTCTGGAAAAATTTTCCAAGTATTAAAAATATGAATTTATTCAATTATCGTTGCTGGATTTTCTTTGGTTTCGTGTTTGCCCCAGGGTTGGCGGCTCACGGAAAATATTCCATCTTGTGCTGCGTTTGTAGCCTTGCCAACATGTTATAGTGAAAAAGTTCCAGTCTGAGTATCGTTCCCAAGTGGTTCAGTTGGTAGAACATCAGTGCGCTATACTGATGACCCGGGTTCAAGTCCCGGCTTGGGTACTTTTTCACTATGTTCGCTATACGCCTATTAAGCAAATAAAATTTTGAATATTAGGTGTTAGTATTGAAAATTTTAAAATTTGGTACGGTTTGTATTTGTAGACGACCTTTCTAAGAAAAATGTAAGTATATCATCAACAGTGACATTTTTATGGGATGATTTGTAGCAGAAATACTAAGGGGCGTTTTATTTTCTCTTTACCTCTCGTCTTTTTTTTTTTTTTTTTTTTAATTGGACGACTGTACATTCTCAAGCGCAAATACATATCTGTAGTATAATGTCACCAATATTTTTTGTCCTTTAAATAACTTCAATCTTAATAAGAGTCACCTATCTGAGAAAATTTTAATTTTTTTAAAAATTTTTTGGCCTAAAAAAATTACTACTCTTTACCATGCCTTGCCCTCTCATATACATGCCAATATGCCCTCTCATACGAGATTTTGCTAAATTTTTATGAATTTTTGACATGTGAATGAATTTAGTTTATCATTATATATGTTTTATATGAACTTAGTTTGTCACATCACATACTACTAATGAATCACAGGGGATTGGGGGGGGGGGAGAAGCGTTTACGATATTTATCCGTCAATAGAATATTTTTTAATATAAAATTAATATGTATAACATTAAAATATGCATTAGAAAATCTGGGGAAATCTGTCAAAAATCAGGAGTGTGGAAAATTGCGAAAAATTTAAGAATCTTTGCAAGAGTGATTTCCCCCCCCCCCCTTTTTTTTTTTTTTTTTTTTTTTTTTTAATTCGGGATTGTGAGAAAGTTAAACAAATTTCATAGTTTTGCGCAGTTGCCAAACCTTCCGATTTCTCAGCACCACTACATCCGAATAGTAATCAGTCTTATTTAATCGCGAATTTCTCACATCAAATAAAACGAATGTTTCTCTATTTGGAAATCTTGAAACTCAAAGTAAGAAACATAATTAAAAAATTACAGGAATACCCACAAGAACAGAAAAAATAAATACATGTCACTAAAAATATTTTTCCCTTAACTGCCACTCAAAATAACCGGACTTGTGCAATTAAAGAATAACAAGAAAAGTCCAAGAAACGCCAAGAACAGGAAATTAACGATCACATTTTAAGCCAACTTCTGAAGCTGTAAACAAATACAATGAGACCAATCATCGACTAGTTGGTGCCTAGGAGAAACCTCTGGTGAACTTCCAGGGCTTCTCCTAAAATGGAGAATAGAATGTTTATCCCCATCCGTTTTTCTGAAATAAAAAATAAGGACTTAATTATTTTTTAACGACTTATATATAACAAAATATAAGGGATAAAAAATAGGGCATTTTTAAGGCTTTCCTTTTAAGCCAAAATTTGAAAACATCATTAATCAAAATTTATCAGATAAGCGTTATTTTAATTCGTTACTATTAACACACTAGAAAACTAAATAAAAATTATTATTAAAAATAGTTCAGGATATTAAAGTAGGTTTATTTAGCAATTACTTAACTAATTTAAATAGAGATTACAGTGCTGAAGTGCAATTTACTTATAGATCTAACATATTTTAACATGATTACAATTCTGCAATTTCATCATTTATATCGCATAACTAGATATCATTATTACAGACACTGCCATCAAACTATGCCCACATTTTTAAAAATGCTCATTTCATCAACAGCTGAAAAAATCTGATTAAGAATGAATCATTATCATCTATTTTCATAATCATCTATATCATTTTTATATTAAAAAAATATTATATTCAAATAAGCAGTTTCATTACAACTGTAACCCTGGTAGATAAAATATCAGAAGGAAATTGAGTCTCTTGAAAACTGCATTCCATTTTCAAGGAAAAATAAAGACTTTAAGGACGCTTGGGTACTTATTAGGGCCATTAGAAACGAGAAGTAAAAATGAGGGTTTATAAGGGCAATTGGAACCCTGTAAATGAACATATAAACTATACTGATGCAGGGAAGGGAAAGTCTTAAAACTCCCCTGAGAGTAGAGTTTTGTATAGTGTTGGGTAACCGATTTTTTCCCCAAAACTTACCCGATCCACGATTTGGATCAGTTCCGAAAAAGATTCTTTAAAAACCACAGAAACCAATATATTTTCGAGATAAAGAAACATTTTAAAAAGTTCATTTGGCTGCCACTGATTTCCGGAAACGTTTCCGATTGATTTTTTTAGTGTATTAATCAGTTTTCTCAAACCAGAAAATCAGTTCTTAAATAAACATTTCCAGCTACTTAATTGAATTTTTACGAGTTACAAAATAATGTTAATGCTGTTAATTTATCATATTTGTCTGTAAAACATGCTTGTTTAACGTGAAAATGTTTACTTGAGAACTGATAGCATCCGAAAAACCAACATTTCGGGTTGAGAAAACTGACTAATACACTATAAAAACTACTTGGCAATGTTTCCGAAAATCAGTGGAAGCAAATGAAACTTTGTTTTTATAAATGCTTTTTTAAATCTCGAAAATATGAGTTTCTCAGGTTTCTAAAGATAAAAAACCATTTTCGTAATCGTGGGTAATTCGGAAGTGGTTAATGTATATTTTCGTTCATGGTAAAATTATATTTTCCAGATTAAGAAACAATCGTCTTTTTTTACAGTGTGCAGGGTCTTCATCAATGTCGTGGTGGAAAAAATGGAACACCACCAGCTTGCAATATCCAGACATGATAACCATCAATTGCTCGGTGTATTACTGACTATCACGCAAAGGCAAGAGGGCAATGATAGTTGTGAAAGGAAGTAGACAACATTTTTAGATTCACTTATTTCTCGTTGGAGAAGTCCGGATCTGGCCAAAAGCAATGGTTGGCTGACTTCGGTACCTGACAAAAATTTGAACTATGCTCCAACAGACAATAAGAAATGTTATTTTATTCAGTTATATACGAAAGAAGGATAAATTTCCCACTGAAAAAAAAAGTCAAATTTCAAATATGAACTATGAAAAAGGCACCGAAATCGACACAAATCTTTTATTCATATTATTTTAAAGAGGTTAACGACGTTAACGTGGAAAAAAATATTACATTGTAAACTTACGGCTGAAATATAATTATGTTTTATTTATAGCATTTTTTTTTTCATATCTTTATACTGGTTAATTTTAACCCTTTATATCCCATACCTGCCAACTTTTCAAAATGGCAAAGTGTAAAATAACGCGTGAAGTGCATTTCTTGCAATTTTTTCTTTCATAAAAGCATATTACACATTATATAAAAAAGATATAAACAGCATTTAAGCATGTAACAGATGAATGTTGTTAAATAATATACTGATATTTTGATATGAAACATATACAGACAGCTTCTTTGTTTTCTTTTTAAAGAAAGTCTAAGCAAAAACATTACCCAAAACACAACTTCCATTTAAATACAATGAAAATTAAAAGATTTTGTACGGTATATTTTGAATATGAAACCTTGATTCATGATTTTAAATATATGAAATATTCCTTTACATTCAGCAACTATCATTAATAAAAGAAGTTAAAAAGTATTTCCTAATTTTAGGGAATAAAATAGAGCTCAGAAGAAACTTTTCAAGAAAGTGTAAAAATAAACATCCTAAGTGTAAAAGTGCAAAAAATGGTCAAAAAGTGTAAATTTTACACCTAAAGTGTAAAAGTTGGCAAGTATGATATCCTGAATTAATTGTCCATCTATTTTTTAGATGCTCAGAAGCCTCGATAATTCCCACTAGTTATTTTTTTTTCGTAAAGTTTTCCTTATCTAATCATAGCATTTTTGCGATTGAATTAGGTGAAAATTTCTCATATGAAAAACCGGTGGTAACAGATTAAAAATTCTGTAAAAGACGCTCATCGCGAAGGGGTTAAAGTGGTACTCATAAGTTCCGTCAGAATAAAAAGCGTTAAACCTAAACTGCCAAAATTTGATCCAGAAGTTATTAAATTAAATTTTGCTTTTATAATTTAAGGGAAAATATCATTTATCTATCTTCAAACGAATGTGTTAGTAAATTCTGATCCTAGTAAATATTCAACATTACAGAAACACAATTACTTTGTCCCTGAAAGTGTTATTATGGACTTGTGCATATTTGAAAACAGGACTGGTAATTAATATAACTTTGCATTCAGAAAACTACCTGAAATGCAGAGGATTTTTTTCCCCTTAACTTAATTGAATTTCATTTCACGATCCGTATCTGGTCTTGGACCTACGAAAGTTCAAACCTCACTTTACCAGATTTATCAAGCCAACAAAAGATTGCAAAGTGGCAGGTTTAAAATGTTTCTTGAAAGCAAAACTCCCTTAAGGCAATAATCGTAAAATTCATTTAATGACTTTTTTGACAACAATCTGTGCACCGTGAATTATAATTGTAAACAGTCAAACAGAAACTGAGCTGTAGGAATGCAACCAGACTAGTTGCTCGCATCAACCGAACTGACAGTCCACCACTGAAAAAACTAAAATAAGTTAGTATTTGATCACGAAAACAAAAATTGATATTTCGTTTGTGAAAAACACGACCAACTTCCATTTCCTTTTTTTGTCCAATGACGATGAAATAATAAGATATAAAAGAACTGACGTAAAATGTAGTTACCGAACATCATTATTATTGATTACTACAACTAGTAAATCTACAGATCAGGGTCAGCTGTAAAAATTCGCATTTTTATTTAAACTTCATTTGATTTCTTATCTTCAACCAGTGATGTAGTGCTAGGAAAAAAGTATGTGTGTAAGGGAGGGGGGGAGGGAGGGGGGGGGGGCACGTTCATAGTCCCGAAAATAAGAATTCGGAATTCAGTAACGCTAATTCACGCAACGATATTTCCATTAAAATTTGTTTTGCAATTTTTGTTTTTGAAATAGTCATAGAATAATATTAAACCTGTTGTCTACTGACAACAATGAAAATTACTGCATACGTGTGTAGTGCAAGAAATGTATTGTCATCATAAAAAAAAAAATACTATAAAATTTTGCCTTTGCTATACGTTTTGAGGATACCTCGATTAGCTTTTTTTTTTTTTTTTTTTTACAATAATTATGTATGTATATGAGTATTTCTTTACATTTTCAGGTCCCCAAAGTCCTTTTTTTGCAGTTTTATGATGAGTTTGTATGTGTGTGTGTGTCTGTGAACATGATGGCATTCAAACGATGGTTTCGAGTATATGCATCCTTTTGAATAGTGATAATGCTGCAATGGACCTCAAAAACATTCATAAATTTTGTAGCAATTCAAGCAAACTTACGGAAGTTAGAGTAAAAACAGATAAACAGACAGACAGACGATCCGAAGTCAAACACTTTTCATTCAACCTTCTTGAAAATAATTAAAAATCAGTTCTTTATTTATTTATTTAAGTTGTTAATTTTTTAGCGTGCTTATCTTTAAAAAAAAAAAAAAAAATACATGTTTCAAAAGTGTGCGTCCTTCTGTGTCCTTTCCCTTGAAAGTAAAAAGTTGGGGACGTTTGGAATAAAACAATTAAAAAAGTGAGGGGACCACCTCAACGACACCACTGTCTACAAACAGTAAACTCGCAATATATATATTTTTTTCCGTTATTCTTAACATATGCAAGATTTCAAATAGATCCAGATCTGGCACTCCTACGGCTATTTATTTTCTGATAGACTTCTTGGAATAAAATACATACTAAAAATAGGATATACTTATTTGCAGGAACCTCCCATTGTTATATTAATGCGACAATGTTAAATCTGCATTTTTTTTTTTTTTTTCAGTAATACATGTATGAGGCTTGAATTTCAATAACTTATTTTTACATATCCGATTTCGACCAATTCCGATACAAAATATCTTTATTCACACAGCACTCCATTATCAGCAATAAATTAAAACTGCAATCGGAATCTGAATTTACAATTTTATGGAAAATTGTAAATACTGTGCATGTTTACATGAGTGCCACAGCAACACACATAAATGAGAGGGGATTTTTTAATGATAATACAATTTTTTTTTTTTAATTTTCCAGCAGAAAAAAAAAAAATTATCACTTCTGCTCTAAATAATTTATAGCAACATTATTTCATGCATTTTCTACAGGAGATAATACCAGGACAAAATAGACTAGACCATTTTGGCCTAACATTTTTCCCCCCTTAAATGGGCCAATGTGATAAAAACCAGCATTTTAAGAAAACTGCAAAAACTAAACTTTTGTTTGTAAACACCGTTTCTTTAAAAATTTTAAATCATCTGTTTTGATACTTTAAGAATCCCAAAATATAAAGTATCATCCATTTTTAAAAAGTCTTAATGCATAGATACCAACATTTTAGTATTCTTCCGGAGTCTCATCCAAACCAAACATATTTTGTACCATGGAATGTCATTTTTAGGTGCGTTCGTAATTATATAAATAGGTAGCACCTATTGTCGTCGTCTGGTCCGTCCGTCTGTCCGTCCGTCCGTCTGTCTGTCCGTCCGTCCGCATATAACAACGCAAAAACTATCCAACCGAATGGTTTGAAATTTAAGATATATTCTCTTTGCAGAATTTTGTCGAGACATTTCAATTTTTTTAAAAATCGAATCAAAACTTTAGAAAATATTAATAAAAACATTTATTAAGAAATTTGATTTTTTTTTTTTAATCGGTGCTTTCTTTTTATAGGAGCTTTTGAAGTTTAATCGTCAAGCGACAGAGATACTTCTTTTATGACAGAAATTAATCTGCAGACGATATACTTCATTTCATAGAATTAAAAAACATCAAGATCTGAATATTTATATAACTAGCTATAGTACGAACGCACCTCGTTTGTAACGTTTGACGTACAATTTCCAAATTGTTTTCTTCGTGGTACTTACTAGTTCTTATTTTAAGATTTTTGGTTAAATAATGATTTTCTTTTCTTATTCAAAACACGTTTGAATTAATTTCGGAAAAACACCGAAATTGTTGGCAGCATCTATATCAATGTCGAGAATAATTTATATATATATATATATATATATATTTTTTTTTTTTTTTTCTATTTTGAAGGAATTTTATTTTTCTACTCACCATAAATATATAGTTTTTCTAACCGCATTACATTTGCTTTTGTGTCAGACTTCATTTCATTTCTCCTTTTGAATTTTATTTTAGATTCTTTGGCTATAGAAATGTGAAGCCATACTTATTTCCTGTCTGAATTGTGAATTAGTTTCTTCAAAAAATATATGAAATCAGAAAAGTTCAATCAACTCTGAAAAAAGAACCCAAACTCTAGACTTGATTGTTCAATACCAAGAATTTCAAAACTTCTTTTGTAAGTCGAGATACACTGCGATTGCAAGCTGCTTTGAAATCGTACAAGTGTACTTATTTTAAGTTGAAATAAAGAAATTATTTCTAATACTAATCATATGGTACAGTATGAAAACAAATATCCGAACAATGGCTAAACAAAACATAGAAATGCTTTAAAATTAAAAATAGGACTAAAAATTTGAAAGAAATTGAGAAATGCCTCAATCATTATGATGTATATAGATAATTTAGAATTCCAATGTTATATCATCGAGAATTTTGTTTTTATTAATGCTTTAGTTTTAATTAATGCAAGGGAAAAAAAAAAAGAAAAGTGCTGTTTTGATTCGTATAAATTTCTTTATACTTTTTGTTGTTCATAATGTGTCTGTCATAATTTGTGTTCAATATCTGTATATTAAAACTGAATCGAACACTTAAAAGTTCAATAACTCCACCCCAATTTTATTGCCTATTTAAGTTTAAAATGCCGAAATTTTTTGAAATACAAATTTGTATTAATATTGAATGGTAAGTTAACGAGAATAATTTTTTTTGAAAATTAACCAACTAATCAATGCTAAAGACAAACTTCCCTTATTTAGACATTTTAACAATAATTTACGTACTCCTACTTTTTGTTTTATGATACTTTGTAAAAGCACAAACATAACGCTCATGCACATTTTGGAAGAAGGACGTTTTCAAATATTAATTAATCAATAATGTGATTATTAAAAAGTCATAAATGGTTATTACGAATATGTATAAAATTATCAAATGGAGTTATTGTGCATCATGCAAAAAGAGTTAACCCCTTGAAGGGCACCGGTATATTATTATACCACTTAATTTTAATCCCAAAATGCCACAATGACACCAGAATTTTAGAATCAAATTTTGAATTTATAAAGGTACATGAGGAAAAGCTTTTACTTATTTTAAAATGAATTATTTCGTGAATCCTGGTTTCAATCAATCATTTCAATATTTTAGCTAGAAGAGTACTTTGCTCCTGAAGGGGTTAACCAACGTAACGTAAATAAATCTCTAATTTGACAGCTAAATATTGCTGATGCTTTATCCGATAGTCAGGATAAAGTAAATCCACAAAGTGAATTTAATAAAGATTTGGTATCAGCATTTTAAAAGTGAGGCATACCTTTAAATAAAGTACAATAATGGGTAACAGATAATGATAATTTCATTGCAAATGAGTTTTTAAAAAATTGGTTTGTTCTAAAAGTAGGATTCGCTTCAAAAAATTGTTTAAACTGTAAAAAAAAATGGCGCTGAGAAAATCGCAAAAAATAAATAAGTGTAATTTTGTAACATATTTTAATTCTACATTCCATTAAATCGATTAATAACATTAAAAAATAGAAATTATACAAGAAATATATCATTAACTTTAATTGGTTTCATTAAAACCGATTACTTTATTATCAATAATAGACTGATATCTTCTAAATTCATTGAAAAAAGTTTTGAAATTCCTTAATTTTAAAATAAAAATATGACTAAAAATTTGGAAGAAATTGAGAAATGCCTCACTCAATATGTATATAGATAATTTAAAATTCCAATATTATATCATCAAGAATTTTATTTTAAACTAGCTGAACCGACGGGCGTTGTCCGGGCTCGTAATAACCTTAAAAAACTCGATTTTGTATGATTTTTTTATCTTCGGAAAATCTTTCAAACAGACCTCGTTTCGGGGACCCCCACTTCCTTTAGTAGCGTAGAGTGTTTCAAATTAACTTAGTTTCCAGAGCCTCAATGCCTTCGGCTGCGTCTAGTGTGTTCCCAACAAACCTCTTTCCGAACGAACAATTGACCTGTGTTCCCAACAAACCTCTTTCCGAACGAACAATTGACCTGTGTCCCCGCTGCCTACTTCAATGGATACTGAGAGTGCTACGCACGCGCCGGAGACAATCTAAAAACAAATTGAATGAGCCAAACAACGTAGTAATTGGACCCGTAGAACCGGAGATAAGAATGCGCCCCCTGTCAGTGGAAGGTGAAACTAAAAGCTGCAAGATATTCGAAAAGCCAAGTTGAATGACGCAAAGCTCATTGTAATCGGGCACAAAGAACCTGATATAAGAATGCGTCCCCTGGCGGTGGAATGTGGAACTAAAATCTGTAAAACAATCGTAAGCTAAGTTGAAGAACCCAACTCCCGTTGAAATCGCGGAAAATAAGGACGAATCCGAATACAACCGTCTCGCAGCAAGAAGGAAGAAATAAGATTACCGGAGAGGTAAATTTCCACTGGTAACTTTTAATGGAAATTTTCCTACTATATTAACACCATATTGCTGCAGAATTTCTACCATAAAATAAGATGAAAATTTCTATTCGGTTTTACAGGTGGGAGTTTGATCCTGCGGTAATTGGGCTAGGCTGGCACCGGTAACAACTAATCGATTCTTCTTCCATTTCTGCCTTTAAACCAAATGTTTACCTTACCATCTAATCGGTGGTACAACAGTACTTAACACTAACGCACACACACAAATATAAATAAAATAAATAAATAAAAATCCTTTAAATTAGTCCTATTTGATTCAAAATGTACCCAAACACTTTTATGGATAAAATAATTTCTAATGTAGCGTTCTTTAAATTTAATAACGTTCTTAACTAGCTCGACCATTAGCTAAATATTTTAAGCGCTTCCTGACAATATTTACTGTCAGCAACATTATGTCAAAACATGCCAAGTGTTTTCGGAAGTTATATCGTGCCATTATGCAAATAAATGTTTCGGAAGAAGTTTTATAAACTTGCGAATAAACTTAAATTGTGCTTTCTTTTCATCTCCCTTGATAGCCACAGACTTTCATTAAATTAAATCTACGTTAAGTCCTTTCTAAACATAATATGCGAAGGAAGACTAAAAAGAAAAATGCTTTATAAAATATTACATCACTGGCAATATTTTTTCTTCCCTTAGAAGAAAGTCTTGGAGAATTAAGCTAGGCAACTTGAGTATGTTCCGGAACAGATTCTTTTTCCTCACTTAAACTTAATTGCCTTTTTTATGTTCTTATCTGTTGGAATTAAAAATTATGCCTAGTTTAACATAAAGATCAGTTAAAAGACACATTATCAAAGAGAGACTTCAATCTAAGATAGTTTTTTTATCACCTGACAGAGTAAATCAAAGTAAAAGAAAAGTCTTCGGGAATCTAGAGAATAGATAAAAATTTCTCCATAAGTTGAAAAAGGTTTTTATTTTATTATAGCGACAAAGAACGGACTTTCACATCACAAGGGACTTTTCCGTCGGCGTCAGAAATGTCTTGTCCCTTTTACCATGGCTGCAAATTCTATTTCATGTTTTATGAGTCATTTTTTAGATTTATTTTATTCCCTTTTGTTTTTCAAAATTTTTTTAGTTAAATCCAAAATATAGACTAAATAAAATTGATTTGCTACTATTGTATAACATGTTTAAAATCTTTACTGATTTACTTTTTAATTTTTAAAAATTTATTTTTGAAAACTTATTTCAACATAAAAAAAAAAAAAAAAAAAAAATATTAAGAAAGAATGCGTTGTTCAGAAAAAAACACCCAAGGATACAACTGTAAGATAACGCACTTCGGCCTTAAATTGCAATCTGTCAACGAAACGATAGAACTTCATTTTAGTTGAGCATAAAATTTAAATATATATAAAGTTAATTTTATATAAAAATACCGCTTATCAAATACTTTCCGAATTCTTCTTTATCTTTCTTTTACATTTTAATTGTTTTTCTTTATATTTTAATATGCAAGCAACATGAGGTAGTTCACTTTTTAAAAGAACTGAAGAAGTTATGTGACATAACAAAAATTCTATATTCAGTTTAAATAATGTGCCAGAAAGATGGTTATCTTCTAAATTGATAATTGCATTATTAAATAATACTTTTTCAAAAAGTAGGTAATCTAAAGCATGCATGTTTTGACTTTTACGAAGAATCATATTTATCAAAATATAATGAAATCCATGAATTACTCCTCGAGTTATATATTTAAAAATTACTCACACGTCTCTTTAACATTGATTGGTTAATTTTTCAACAATGTGTATCTGAATAATTAATCAATCAAAATTGATAAAAATTATATTTTCACATTTCTTTACAGGTTGAATTTTAAAATATGTAATAAAAGTATGGTGCTGCTATTGAACTCTCGAAAAACGGGTTAATTTCAGAATGCAGAACTTTCTATGAATTAAACTATTTTTTCCCGTGCATGATTTAGAACCGAAGTTATAGCAAGCGTTTGGATGTATAATTATTTATTTATGTATTTTTATGCGCTGTGCAAGAAATGAGTAAATTGAGGATACATTTTTTTCAATTCTCTTTATATATCTTCAGAGAAGTGGATACACATTCATACACAAGACATAAGATTACTAACATAATTAAAATGTTCTCGGTGATGATTTCTTAATTGCATTACCCTAAAATGATATTCACCGACATAACACCCGCCAAACAACGCCTAACTTTAACATATGCAAGAACTTATTTTACTTATTTATTTTTATTATTTTTTTGCATGAAATTTACAAACCTTATTAGTGAAGTGATTTGAAATCAGATATTTTTTTTATTTTTTCAATAAATGTATTAATATTGAGTTAATCAATTTTTTCCGCAATGTTTAATTTTTTATTGTGGATTGTTCCGTCTCAAAACTCGGTTCAAAATGCAAAATTTGACAACATCCTTTAGAGAATCATTTGCATTTACAAGAAAAAGAGAATCGCTATTCAATTTCTCAGTATCAGCATAAGAACACCTACAAATTTTATACTTTTACGAACAAAATGAATTCTATGTGTCATAAGATAGGCAGTTTGGATTTGAGAAACATCCCTAAAAATTCAATTGAGAAGTTATACACAAAAGATTCCAATTAAATCTACTCAAATAAAGGAACGCAAACTTTAATCAGATTCATCAGATCCCACATTAAATAAAGAAAAAAAATCAAAGGAATTTTTAAATTCTAATTAAAATAATCCTCTACAAAACTACTTTGATATTTTAATTAGTGATATTTTCCCACATTGTGATTAATTGAACTTAATTTCTTTTACGCCTATTAAACTAATAAGGATTTCTTCCCTTACTCTTCTTTATTATGTTCTGTGGTTAGAAAATATAATCCCTCTAATGAAATATTTAAGACGAGGAAAGAAGACAGGTAGTAAACTCTTTACCAAAACTCCTCGAATATTCAAACAAAAAAAGTTTCATGTTAAAGAGATTTCTAAAAAAATATTCGTGGAAATTATAGTTCGATATCGATCTCTTTTCAGGATTGTCGCTACACAAAAACAGCAGAAAATGAATCGAAGGGAATGGGAAAACACTTGAAGCGTTTCTTTCGTAGTCTATAATTGCGAATGTTTACAGATACTTTTTCTCCAGTTAGTGGAAATAGAAAATTAGACTTTCTCCAAAGCATGTTTGCATCTCTTTCTCGCTTATAGACATTAGAATTTTTTTTAATTCAATCTCCAAACTAAATTGGCAACATTGCCGGTCAATAATATGTTAACCCTAAAGGGAAAAATTGGTGGCGGCCACTAGCATGAAAAACCCGGGATATTACAAAATTATCTGCCAACGGCCACATTTCCAATCCCTTCGCCCTTCTTTCTTTTGAATAACACAAAAAGTTTCCCCCCAAAATATTATTACATTGATACTTTATATTTAATAGAAGTAAAACTTCCCTGCAATAATTTTTAATGATTGTAAAACTCATATGAAGATCGGTTTGTGGTTAATGTAGGAATTCTAAAAATTCTACACTACTTTTTCTTAATAATATTAATAAAAGTATACCTGAAAATATTTTTTTAGTCCATTTAAAAATAGTGTTAATTAAGGAGAGTTGAATAAACATCTGGCATTGTATAATACAGTACCACATTTATGCGTAAAAAATATAGAATTTATGTATTAATTTTTTTTTCTCAGTTTTCTTTAAAATTTTAGAAGAAATGGCACGTATCGGTAGAAAATGCTCGAATAGCTGAAACCTTCAAAATTTCCACACAGAATCAAGATTCTGAAATGCTTCATAAAAGCGGGAAATACGTAAACATTTTTTTTCTTTTTTCTTCCCAAAAGTGTCTTGCCAGTCTGCGAAAACTCACTCAACGCCACGTGCAAACGCATGTGAAGATGCCGGCACTGCCGTGCGAAGGATAACAAGAGATAACACACTTCACGTTCACATGAAGCAAAAAAATCCGAGAAATATCGACACAATCTAAATCATTCAAAAACTGCCATAAAATAAAAGGAAGAAATAAAGACTTGATGTTGCGTAATGTAACTGATGATCGACGTATATGAAAGGCTGATAAAACGATTGCCATATTCAGGAGAAAATAGTTTCCTTAATTAAGCTTTTTTAATATGAATGGCTTAGGGCGCTTACTCTAGATCATTCTGCATACTTCACACCCATATTACACCCCATAGAAAATTTAAAATTGCTGCCATTTTTAAGTTCAAGTTTGACACTGTTCCATTTTTTCCTGCATTTATTTGAGGTTAATACCTGTGAGGTGATGCGTTGACGAATGTTCCTTTTTGAAATATTGAAGTTGTGGGGTTGAGAACCTTATAAACGTATAAAAATTAAATTTTGAGAATAATCTTTCTTTAGAAATTATATTACTTATATGAATATAACTTTCTGTCGGATTATTGGAATTTAAATTCAAAAGCTTACTGTAACTCTCAATAGACGTATAACAGCCCAACAGAAAACAATAGATGATATTAATTTAAGCATTTTTTTTTTCATTTGCTCAAAACTAAAACTGTTTTAATTTTTTTGAAAAAAATATTTGGTTGGCGATATATTACTTGTAAATGTCTATGATTGATCAATGTGAGTAAGTGTTCAATGGTTAAAAAGAAAAATTATGATGCCGCAACTGCCAGTTAAATAACGACAAATTCATAAATCAGCACTTTAGTAGAAATAAAATGTTCAAGGAGATACTATTCTCTGAATCAAACTAGACAAAATTCAGTCTTATTTTGTTATTGTTGCGTTTACCACTGCTTTCATGGTCTTCCATTTAATTGTTACAATTTAATTGTAATCGTTTTGATCTGCTCCTTGCGCAGACGACTGTTTTTTTGTTAGTGGACGAACAATATTTTTTAGAATTCTAAAGAACTTGAAATGCGACTATGAGATGTTTACACATTTATTATTGATTTGTTGGTGTAAAAGATATACATACGCGACATACATATGCAACTATATAGGGCAACTTATCCGAAATGGCCAGTCAAATATAGTGAAAATTCAGAAAGATATCAGGGATATAGTAAGTTGCTTTCAAAAAGTAACCGGATGATAAGAGATTTTCCACAAATTGTCATTTTTAATTAACAGACTTCCAACAAAAGAATAAGTATTTAACGAATATCAATGCATAGCTTTGGAGCACATGCTTCAATTTGGACAATTCTTTTTCTGTGAGAATAGATGATCCTTTTCCAAGAAGAATTAAAGTATCAATAGAAAATGAAAATAAATAAATAATGACAGTATGTGAAAAATCCCTTATCACTCAGCTACTTTCAGAAAGCAACCGAAATTCAGCTCACTATATTGCCGATATCTTTCGGAATTTTCAAAATTTTCGACTGTTTTTTTTTTTTTTTATTATTTATGTGAGTTACCCTATATAACTGATAACTAAATTTTGCAAAAAAATGTTTTGTTAACTTTAGCGTATGAGCAGTTAAAATTTATATAAATGCTCACATTCCTTTAAATATTGAGCAAGAAAGCGAGAGCGGAAGAAAGAGAAAATACAGTTGATCAGCGGAACAAAGGTACCGCGCGCGTAACAGTTTTTTTTTTTTTTTTTTCATCAATTTATTCAACAAACTAAATTATCTATTCCACTTTCGTAATCTTATCTTTAAAATTTACCCAAAATGTCGGATATAAAAATCAGACACGCTTAGTGATGAGTTGATTAGATGCGGTCATTCTTCCTGAACGTTTAATTACGGAAATTTTACAGCTATTTTTAGAAATTAACACAGAGAAAATATATGAAAAATCATGAAAGTTATTCTTCGAATGTGGGAATGGATATAGCCGTGGAATTTATTTTATGACTTAGATTATACTTCATTGCATTGTTAGTATTTGTATATTTATTGAACGAAAAATATTCCATTAACATACTTTTTCATAAATATCAAATATTGCATTATTTTTTATTAAAATTTCAACAAGAATAAAAAAAAAATCATGCATCAAGCATAGATTATGAAACACTTTTCAATACTAACATAATATTATTAAGAATTTTCATTTTTTTTCATACAATGAAGTCTAATATAGTCCGTCCTATAACCGAATTATTTTGCACATCAAAGTAAATAAACATAAATGCTACGCACTCCTTAATCTATAGAAAACTTTGTAGTGTATCTCAGCGATCCTTTTTAAATTAATTATAATTTGAAATATCATAGCATCTTTAAAATGCATCGCAAACTACTTTTCCGCCGTAGATCATAATGTAATGTAATTATTTTGTGCGTCCGTGTAAACGAACTATAAATGTTACTTGTTCTATACTCCTGAGAAAACGTGTTTTAGTCCACCTCAGTGATGCATGTAAATGTTTGAGTATTGTTAACATTAAAATGCACCGGAAACTATTTTCCCCCATAGACCATAAGGTAACTGAATTCTTTTGTGTGGCCCTGTAAATGAGCGGTAAATGCTTCACATTTCATTTTCAATATCGAACATCTATAGTAAACACCAATAACATAAAATTTTCATTTCAATCCGAGTACATTTATGAGAGTTAGAGCACAGACAGACAAACCGAATTCATAAACACTTTCCATGTTAGAAAATGTTAAAAACTGAAAAGAAATTGCATCAAAACAATTCCTTTAACAAATTAATTTCACACACACTCTCTCGCACACACAAATACCACATCACATATATACTAATTTATATGAAACAATATTATAAGCATTTTTGCTTTATTTATCAAAATTAGTATTAAATGTAGGATACCATAAAAATGAAGCAGAAAAAATAAACAACCGTGTCATTTTACCACAAGTCGCAATTCCGCACCTCCCTTTCCAGTGAATTAAATCTACCCTCTCGGCGCAGGAAACAGAAGGAATCGATGGCAAAGCAATTTGAAAAGGGGGGAGGGGAATAAAAGCAGTGAGCAAGAGAGTAGAAAAGGGCGCACTGATCACTTCAAAACCCACAGATCACGATAGCGATCACAACAAATACTAAGGATGCTTGATAAAATTGTCATTTTGATTTCTAATTACAAGAAAACAATTAAAACATTATGGCGGAGAAAGGGGGAGGGGGGGGGGGGTCAAGAAGTCATTTTCAAATAACTTTAATATTTGGGTTAACAATAGTTAAATATTTACGGGAATACTTAATTGTGCACCCTAATTGTCATTACAATTATCACGAAATCAATGCTCTAATTATTTTAATTAAAATTCCAGACAATTACGATTATCGGAGGAATGAGAGAACGGATCTTTTTAGAAAAATGAAATAAAGTATAATATAATATAAAAATGTAACAGTCAAAAACAGTGTTGGAGTATCAGTGCATGTAGCCTTATTTCCCATTACAATTCGTAAGAGTTTTTTTAGCTTCTGAAATTTTTAGAAATCTTACTTTAACCCGTCAGCACACGCGCTGGGATAAAATCTACCCCAGCTCAGAATCATTACTTAAAATGTGAGAAACTCGTTCGTTATCATTCTGAGCTTTATACTTTTTTTCAAGCAAGAACGTCTTATATTAAGTTAAATTATGTTCTTTATTGATTTCCAGTTTATTTCAAAATATAAATTTTTGTTTATAATCAAACCGTCGGGAAATTGGCACAAGAAAACCAACTGGGGTAAAATTTATCCCGCGCGTGTAGTAACGTAATGGAAAGGGGCGCGTGTGCTGACGGGTTAAGTAAAACTAATATGAAAGAAATGAAGCTGCGGGTTGCAAGTTAAATTTTAAACAAATGAGTTCAAAATAAAAACACGACTTGTAGTGCTGATGGTACTTCGTCTGAAGATTTATTAGTTGGAAATATTATCAATATTCATAATACTTCTTTGCATAGAGTTGGTTCTTCAGAGATGAATTATCAAATATTGAAGTCAAAAAAAATAATTGTCTTCATTTGAATGGAAAAGACGATATCCACGAGCCTCTCTTTTTCTTACACCTCTGTAGAAGAACCATTAATTTTTTTGCCTCTAATTTCTTGTTTAAGTGAAGTGGTATATTCGGCAATAAATGAAATGAAAAGCGAGAAAAGGAGAGGTTACTCTTTGGAAAAGAGCATCAGACATTCTTGTATATTTGTAGAAAGTAACTTACGTTAACACCAACATGGGCAAACAGAACATTTAAGAGATTTTATTTATTGTATTTTTTCAATAAACAGATAATTTTATATTATATCTATTCTAATATACTGACTTACTGAGGCACCATTTTTTCTAATAAACAATAAATATCAACACCTTTTTTTTTTTCTAAAAGAAAAAAAAATGGTGCATCGCAGACATCTCGTTAAATCCAAAATGTGTCATGATGCAAAAAGTTAAGAAACATTGCTTTAGACAATAAGATGAGGTGGTCAACTTCTGAAAACCTCAATGTGGGACTCCATGGATGCCTAAGTAAAATACACTAAAAACTGAATAAACCGTCACTCCGGTGTGCCGTCAGACCAGGTAAGTTGTATAATTTTCTTAGTCTGTATATCAAACACTAATGTGTTAAACCCTTAATTTATCAATCACAAATATTATAATAATAAGTACCTTTATCCCCCTCCCCCATAAATCGAAGTCACTGGTATCAAAAAAGCGCAACCAAAGAAACACAGATTGCGGTACTACACCGATCACAGCTGCTTTTCAGTATACCTTGATCACATGACAGTTTGACCATTGGTGGAAGTGGAAACCAGTCTATCTTGATCACGTGGAAGCAAAGAAGGATGGAAATGGAAGTATCGTGGCCTCTCTCCTTCCTTGGCTGTGCGAAAAATTGAATTTCCCTAAGCTCTCATTTTGTGTCTAGCACGCTATATATTGTGCTCAGCAAGTCCTAGACCTACACGTAATATAAAACAATGGCCTTATTTCTTTAATTTATTCATGAATGAGAACTAAGGTGTTAGTTGTTATTCATGTGTTGTATAATTGAAAAACTGGCATAAAAGTTCGGATACAAGATCAGGAAACAGAAATAAACTCTTCATTTTATTTTTTATGATATATGATCCGCGCCACTAAATTTAAATGCTAAGACTCCAATCCCCCATGTGCGATGCATTTGCACAACGTGGGCTTTGCTCCTTTTGATTTAATGCATATACAGTGTAGGCGTTCATGGTAAGATTTAATTTTTTATTAATAAATACTCAAATATAGAGATTAAAATATTAGTTGAATATATCATTCACTTGGAAAAAGAGTACCACAATAGGAAAATCCCCGTGTTTATTTTTTTTTTTCTCCCTTCAGACTTCAAATCACGTATATTTTTCCGAGAAATAACGACACAACTTCAGCTTTAAAATTTACCGCTGGAGAGCCGTTGTGGCAGTCTTGCAGTGCAGCCAACGTAATGTTATATTCAAACTCCAAAGGCTTAGTTTGTAAAATTATAGATTTTTGTTTTGCGACAGTCTTATTCTAAGTGAATGATATGGTCTTTAATTAGAGCGAGTTCTCTATCATACCATTTACACTGCTTCAAATAGGTTAAGTGTACTTTGCTCCATTTATAACACGAGCGAAAAATTTCAAACGTCTAAAAAATTGAAGAAATATATTTTTTAAATAACTTTCCCTTTTATACACCATTTAAATAGTAGCAAATCTCCCCTCCCTATAAAAATTGAAAAAAAAAATCTGTAAAGTGTAATTAACTCCACTAATTAACTACTACTTGAATGTGTAAACTACTCATCTACACATTCACATAAAGAAACAGGTAAACACGTTTCACCAAACTCCCATATAGACTTCCTAATCACAATTTCCCCTGCTCCTGAATTCATCTCGAGAAATGGAAAAATATCGATTTGCGTGAAATTTGAAGGCGATAATTAAGGGAAGAATTTGCAGGAGAAAGTACAGGGGTTAGAGAAATGAAATGTTCTCTTACATCACCAGAGAGAGAGCCGAAATAATTTATTTACAGGAAAAAGGAAACATTTTACTTATAAGGGAACCACTTATGGTGAAGCTCGTACCTAGCATTGAGACTTGATGCATTTTATAGCCCTATAGGCCAAAGTTAGAGAACCGATGAACTTTGTCTGCAAAAATCGTATATATATATATATATATATATTATATATATATATATATATATATATATATATATATTTAATTTTAAAGTAATGATTTTGTAATTGTTAATTTTACGCCAAAAGCGATTAAGGGGCTACTTCACTCAGACGAAAACACCCGCTCGCTAATGTTAATCCTATGGAGGAAATTTTTGAAGATATCTCGTTCGCATTTCAATATTTTTAAATGATTTTTTTTTGCATTGGATAGCTGAGGTCAATCTCTATGCACGCTCCTTTCTACTTTTTCGATTATGATTACAAGTTTTTTTTTATTAAGATACTTTCGAAACCGGTTTTGAAAGTGAAAGTATCCTCAAAAAAAAAAAAACTGCAACAAAAATCGAAAAAGTAGAAAGGAGCGTGCATAGAGATTGACCTCAGCTATCGAATGCAAAAAAAAAAAAATCATTTAAAAATATTGAAATGCGAACGAGATATCTTCAAAATTTTCCTCCATAGGATTAACATTAGCGAGCGGGTGTTTTCGTCTGAGCCCTTGAGTCGTCGAATAGGGTACCACGAATCCAAACCACTTACTCACACACAGCAGACGACTATGACATTTATTTGGCCAGGGTTGCCGTGAAAAATTCTACGGTAGCGAATAAAGCCAATTTCACACCGCCAAAAATACAATTATTATGCTGTATTTTTTCAAAATAGAATTCGTAGGTTCTTGAAGGAATTTTTAAACTTTTTCAATATTTTATTCTTAGTATTAACTAATTTGTATTTTAAAGTACTTAAAAAAAAAAAAAAAAAAAAAAAGCCTATGTTAATAGTCAGATAAGTGGTGGCAAAAATTGCCTTTTCAGTTCAGCTGTTGTAAAATCCATAAATACAATTTTTGCAGACAAACTTTATAATTTCTCCAACTTTGGCCTATAGGACTGTAAAAAGCACCAGGTCTCAATGCTAGGTGCGAGCATCACCAAAAGAGGTTTTCTTGTTAGTGTTTCCTTAACGCTTGTGTCAAATTAAGTAATATGAATGCCCGCATGATAGAAGGGGAAGCAGATGAGAACAATTGCCCTTTACTGGATTTTCAAATTTAACTTAAATTTTCATGTTCTCTCACGATTTAAAATAATTAACCCTTTGTGACTCAAAAACTCAAGATTTGAAAAATATTTTCTCAGATGTTTAGGTGTGTAAAATATTATTGACTAACGAGTACTTTCTTTGAATATACAATAAACAGAAAATTACATACTTCTCATATTGTCAATTTTCTAATAAAAAAAAATTAAACGAAATTACCTTTGTAAAAAATCAATTTTTGGATGTCTCCTAATTTGACAAAATTTACGAAGTTCATTTTAGCAATGCCGATGTGAAACAGCATAAAAGATAAATAAACTTTTGGCATAAAAAATTAACTCAGTAACGCCTTCTGCTGAGAATTCTATGAACAAGTTATATTAACCCATTAAAGCCTAGCGCTGCATTAAAGCAACACCATAGATAGATATGCTTTTGTTGTTTGCACACCAGTAATTCTGAAAATAAATTTCTGCTTTCTTTGATAGCCAAAAATAAGACAAAAATTTCTATTCTAAAAAAGTGGTGTGAAATGAAATATTTCCATTTTTCAAGAGAAAAGTAATTGTGGCGTTAACTAGTACGTTGAAAGATAGAAGCATAAAATAAAATAGTCTTTTAAAGCTCACGCCTATCAATTAATACCGACTTTTGGGTATGTTGCAAATATGCAACGCGGTGACATAAAGGGTTTAACACCAAGGTAAAGAAGGAACTTTGGATTTTTACACACACCCCCCCCCCCTCGATTAAAATACTTCTAACACATGAACAAAAAACATAATTAAACTGATATTGTACGGGGGCTTAGGTAGATATACCTCCCTGACTGTATAACCTTACTTCCCTTTTCTCTTATTATTTAATTATTTAAAGCGACTTTGGAAAGAATATTTTTTATTTATTTATTTATTTTTGGAAATATCAGAGAAAAGAAAATTTATTTAATTAAATTTCAAAAATTCAGGGAGGGACAATGACTATTCTCTGGCCACCGGTAATTTCTGAAACCTGTCCAATAACATACACATTCACACAAAAAACAGTGGTATAAAACTTTTACCATGTTGATTTCGAAATCGCCATTTGCTATGCTCTTGAATTCAAAATAGTTTTCATCTCAAGAAGAGGGGAAATCGATTCGTGTGAAATTTGAAGGCGGATAATCAAAGGAAGTGTTTCAAGGAGAAAGTGCGAGGGTTGGAGGAAGAAAATGTTCTCGCTCAGCTCCCGGGAGAGATTCAAAGTAATTTATTTACAGGAAAATGCCAAAAAATGACACATTTTACTTAATTTACCACACGCCTTAAGCAAACACCAAGTATTTTGGAAATTTGAGATTCATCATTAATTAATCATACCAATTACTTAGAAAAAAAAATTAAATAAATGAAGTATTTAATAAATGTTCGTAATTTGTTTTAGAAAACTTTACAAGTTTCATAAGTTTAAAGGGAGTAGCAAAATAAAATGTTAAAAGAAAAAAAAAAAAGAAAAAATTTTCTGGCTTAAATTCTCGACATGAAGACGATTTTATAATACTGTGATCTACGATTCTATAATTTTGTAATTTTTAAAGTATCAAAACAGGATAAAATTTTGAGGGACATACGTTTTTTTTTCTTCCCACGTCACAACATGCTGATTCGTATAACATGATCCTCATTAATACGAGACTATAAATTTATAAAAGCGAACGCTTAATACCCTGAGAATTGGGGACAAATTATTTTATATAATTTTCAGAGTGCCATCAAGACTACGAAATAAATTATTTTTATACTACTTTTTGCCATTATTTGTCAGTCAAACCGACCTATGACAACTCTAAGTGCTTAGTATTTTAAGCTCTCTCTATGTACTTTTACCTTATTTTTTCTTGCAAAATTTCATCATTTTACCATTACAAGGTATCTAAATATTTTCAAGCATTTAGGAAAACTAGACTAGACAATGATTAAACGTTACTCAAGCTAGACAGCATTAAACATCTAATTTCCTGGAGAGTCTCTTCAGTTAAGTTGTTAGTTAGGGTTTTGCAAAGGCCGAAATTCCCAAACCAGGAACATACAAAAACTTTATTTGCCCGGTCTAGAATGGAACGGTTCGGCCCGGAATCTGGCCGGCCCTTTTAGAAAATTACATTCAAATAAAGATTCAGTAAGAAAAGACATTATGGTTTAGAAGGAAAAAAAGAAAAATAAGTTTAAAAAATATATAATTTTAAAGCTCTAAAAAGAAAAAGAAAATGTAGATTTTCACAAATATTTCTGCAATTTGAAACAAATAAAATGTCTAAAGATTTTTTTAAATGAAATGTACATTATAACTTTTTTATTTTTCTCAAAATATAGAACTTTGACTGGATTTAATAAAAGAAAATTGGCCCGATCCCGCCAGTGCAGACCTGAAGTTGTTTCTCATATATGCAAGCTCATATACCATTTTGGCTATTGTTATCAGTCACCAGTATTGATAAAACTTAATTTTGAACGCGTTTAATCAGCTATTCCATTAAATCAATACGTTGTTTTATAAAACAATATAGATTTCTCTAGTCACAAAAGTTATGACGAGGACGAAAGGACCATGACAGTTGCTCGGAAAGTTTTTTTTTTTTTTTTTTTTTTTTTTTTTTTTTTTTTTTTAAATCGTACAAATTTCTGATTACAATTTTTTGCAACAATACAAGACAAATGGGACATTGAGAAATGTTTAATAGGGAAAGGAAAATTTATGAAAATTTTAAATTTCAAGATAATTTCAAATATAGCATGAAAAATAATTGACTATTTGTTGGGAGGGGGAGGTTAAAAAAAAAAACTGTTCTTGATTAGAAAAAAGTCACGTTTCCGTAAGAGCAATAGTAAAGAAAAACAATGTAAACGAGTCTCAAACGATTTTTAACAAAATTTTTAATTCCAGAGACTTTACGGCAGCCCAGTTGTACGTCTAAACAATATCCTTCTGCAATGATTAAACACATTTTAGAAATTTTTCATTATTTAAAATGTAATTAACTAAATCGCTATTTACAGGGATTTTGTAAGACTATTTACAACTCTATCCAAATCATTTCTTCAGAATATTGTTTGAAGTTTTTTTTTTTTTTTTTTTTTTTTTTTTTACAGAATTAGGAAATATACAAAAGTAGTGGCCTTTCACATAAACATAGAAATTTTTCAGAATTGAAAGTTTCAAATGAATGTTTGTAAACATAAAAAAGATGAGCAGTTACAATTTGGAAAAAGAAAATATCCATTTAAAAATATTTTTGCTTTGCACAGCCAATAATGCTTTTGGAAGATAAGGTAAAGTGTCTAGAACTCATGCTAACTTGCATTACTGACAATAGATGTAGTAAATGAATTTTGTAACAAGTTTCTTTTAATGGTACTTTAAAGTACCGTCGGTAGATAAAGGGTTAAAAAGTAACAGGGGAACAATATATTCTTAAAATTTTCTTTAATAATTTCTAAAAAAAAAAAAATGTATTCAAAATTTAGATACTTTCTAACATTAATGGATTTTCACAAATGCATACTTTAATTTTTCTCCGAAACGCTTAAAATATTTAAATCGGACAGCACACAAAATTGAGGTTTTCGTTTTCTGATAATCAGCGCACGCACACAGAGAACCCGAACGATTGCGGGAGAGATTATCTTGTCAATATATTTTTAACAATGAATTTCAAACTAGATGTATTTTTACAAAAGAAATTCAAATGAGGGGGTGGGGGGGGATTAATATATATATATATATTCACTGCAGGATCCAGAAAAAGCTGTAATCGTTTCGACAATTTTCTCTTTGGTTTAGATAAAGAGCTCAATAGTGTTCTTTTTCAGAAATACGAAATTGGAGTAAACAGGGGAAAAAATGAGTTCCACGAAACTCGCAATGCTAGAATCGTTCCCAGAAACCCTTTTCTAAGAAATCAATGACAGAGTTTTCAAAGCTGAAATTTAGGAGAAATGAGAATATGGTTTCCCATTCACGTGAGCTTTGCATCGAGATAAATATAGAAGTTCTGGAAACTTTAGTTTTCAAAAAATGTGTTTCAATAATTGGAAAATCTACGCTAGTGAAAATCGCATATTGTGTATCAATGGAAGAAAACCTCAATATTTATCAAGTCTTCCATTAAATTTAGAATATCATGAATAATCGAAATAGAAAATAAATTACAGGGTGGGTCAAGAGTCCTTGACATATTTTTAAATTTAAAAAAAAAAATCAAATAATTAGCGTACAAGAGTGCGATTTTGAAAAACATGCTTCTCATGATCAAAAGATTTATTTTAAGCAATATAAAACAGTTTCAAAACTTTCCCAGGATTGGCTTTATGTATTTCAGATTGCAATATCATATGATTGTTTTATACTATCTTCAAAGCTGCAAAAAGTATAACCCCTCCCCTCTGAAAATAAGCAGTAACATGACCATTAATTTTGTACAATCTACAACCCTATTTCAACGTGTGCGTTCTGCTCGAACCACATCTAAACGGTACCCACTTTCATTCTATACGTTGAGATATGCTAGTAACTTGTACAAAATAAATCATGTGCAGTAGCTCATTATATTACGTTTTTGAAGCTTTGAACGTATAAAGCCCTCTATATGGATAAATTTTGCAACTGCTTTATTTTTTTTTTTTTTATTTTTTTTTTTTTTTTATTTCACATGTAAAGATTTTGGTTACAGTTTTTTTTGTTTATGTAAATGGACATTTTCAATTTTGGAACCGGTTCTGAAAGAGAAAGTACCCATATACAAAAAAAACTGGAACCGAAATCGAAAAAGTAAAAACTAACAACATTACAGATCGACCTCAGCTATCCTATGCAAAAAACATCATTTAAAAATATTAAAATGCGAGCGAGAAATCTGCCAAGAACCTTCCCATAGACTTAGCTTGCGCGTTTTTTCGCGAAAGTCGAAGTTTACCTTTCGTAGAGTGGTGACATAAGCACCAGCAGGTTTGCACAAGGTTTGACTTTCAGGCAAAAAGATGGTGCAGCACTATCTTACGCCAATTACTGGATGTTTTATTGAATTTTAAATTATGTCAAGGGCTGGCTTATAGGATTTTTCTAATCTAAATGCTTAAAAGTTAAGGATACATTTTTTAATACGTCCGCATCGGACGTCTGCTTTCTGATGGTGAAAATCGTATACTGATTATACACTGTTCAACGAATTTTAATAAACTTTCTGTTTATCAATATACAGTATGCGTTTCCTATAGATTTTAGGGCACTAAAAAATATAATGATAAAAAAATTCTATCACCCTCAATTTTAAGAAATTTTAATTTCCAATTTTTGGACTATATGGGCATTGGTATATACAGAAATTATGATAACATCACATAACATAACTTTCTATTTGTCGATATACATAGTGTTTCTTATGTTTTACGGCGCTAAAAAAGAAAATATTATTTTTTTAATATATATATATTACCCTCAAATTAAAAAAAAAAATCAATCTTTTGAACTATCTGGCCATTAGTATATATAGTAATTATGATAATATAACATTATCATTTCGTTTAATCTACAAACACATATTTTGACATTCAACTTCAATTGAATACGTGGCAAACGAGTAGAAACAAATTTTACTTTGGTAATTTTGTTGTAAGACCTTCATGATTTTTTTTAATACTAAATTCCATTTATCTTTATAAAATCTCTCTTTAATATTCCTAAAAACTAAATAACATCAACTTTTCAATATTGTAATGTTATTTTTCATCTATGTAAATTTTCATTTAATTATTTATTTTATTGCTAACTCAAATGACACAATTTACATGTTATATAGCCCAATGTAAAAATGCATTAAAATTAGCATTAATTATAAAATAAATTTCAAAATATGTATGTAACGGGAAGGAAACTTTTCAATGCCGTATACTATTCAAGCATTCCCTAAAATATAATAAGTACGTACCACTTACTTCATTAGAAAAGATAGTTGTTGAACAGTGTTATATTACGAAGCTTCGACCGCTTCGCTGGTCGGTTTATTTAGTAAGAAAATTTCATTTAGAATCCTGCAGAAACTGCATCAATGTATTGCTAAAAACTGTGATAGTTGATTTATTTTTTCATTGGTAAAACTCTGACTTAAAATCGGTAAGTTCTATCGATATAGAGTCAAATGAGCCAAAGCGCGTCGTGATCAGACCCATACAACCAGAGATAATTTGAAATGAAATAGCAATATCCTTAGCGTTTCATTTCTTTTTCTACATACAAATCGAGATTTTGCTAAAATAAAAAATTATGGGCCAAATTCGAAATTTTTTTGAAACTCTGAAATCCCGGTCTTTAAGCAAGGATGCATACTTTCCAGATCCGAAAACCAGATATATTTAAAAATTTTATAGGGCCCCAAAATTTGGCAGTACAAAAAATATTTTGGTGAGTAGTCTCAATGTCTCGAGTGAAAGTGTGGCGTTTCGGCTAAGGATGCGTTAAAAAAGCGAATCAATTAATTAAAACATAAATGATATGTCCGCTTCTAATTATCCCATCGTTATGAAAATTCAATATTTGGATTCAACGTTCAAAAATACGTATACATGCATAATTTTCAAATTCATAAATGCAATATTTCAAAAAAAAAAAAAAAATTAATAGGGCCGTAATTCTTGTAATTCTTCTATTATAAAGAAATGTGTTTCCGTTCTACTTTCTGATTGAACACCAGCGAATGGTGTTCTCATTGTAAACTCTGCTGTCAAACAAAGCATGTAGAAGGCGGCTCATCGAGCACGATCAAGGCGCTACGGGAATGAGTAGAAAAAGTAGAAGGAGCGCTAGGGTTGCGAGCAGTAGGCCAATAAGCGAGCTATTCTTTCCCCAACCCTCCTGATTCTTGTTAATTCTATTACCTCCTTTATTCAACGTTCAATAAAGGTTGAAGCATGCGCAGAAAGATCGATTTTGGGCTGAAATTTTTCGCTCGTTGCTTTAATATATAAGAATGAATAATAACATATTTAAATTTCTCCATAAGTTAACATGGGATTTCGCTATCGGTAAGGGCTTGTATATAGGTGAAGTGTCTCATTTCCCCTTTAGATTTTAAATATTTTAAAACCCCTATAAACATTGTATTTTTTTCTTGCGGAAAATTTTACTTAAAAGTTAACGAGACTTTTTTTAAAAAGCACACTACTAAGGCATTGGACATCTACTTTCTGATGTTGAAAGCAATATTTTTATAATTATAGTAGGTAATGCGTAGGTGAGATCTTGGAAACGCAACTAAGAGGGAGATATAAATTTGGAAAATAGGGGAAAATACTTAAGATACGGTTTTTGGCATTGACTTCGGAGGGACAGAGAATGAATGGGGAAAAATTTGCGTTCTGATACATAAACCAATGGGTAATCACCTGTTTAAATTTGCCCATATGTTAATATGAGATTTCAGGATTGGTGAGAGGAAAACCTGTATTATCACTAAAGCGTTCAACTAAGGCTGTTCTCAAATCCAAACTGGTTAATTTCGGTCACATTTTTAAAGTCACTTTTGTTCGCAGCACATATGAAATTTACAGGGGCTATTATTAAAAAAAAACTGTGTAATCGAACTGCTTTTTCGTTTTTCGGTAGAAGCAGAAGATTTTTCCGAAATTGCTGTCATTTTGAACCAAATTTCCGGACGCGACAGCACAAGAAAGGAAAAAAAAAAGTGCCCCGAGATAATAATCGCTTATAACTCAATATGCAATTCATTTATAGGAAAATGAAAAACAGTTCGATTGCAAATCGTTTCAATAATCATGTCTGCAAGTATCATGCTATTATGTTTAAAACTGAATCAGAAAATATGTCAGAAAATTTCTCGTTGAGCGGTTTTTATTTTTTTGACAACCGCCTTAAAAGCCCTATGATAAACTAAGCAGTTAGTTTGCTTGTATTATAGTTTATACTCAATTTAAAACCAACATGAAAATACATCCCCAATACCATTAAATCGATTTATTTAACCGGCAAGAAGTAAACTGCTTTAGACGTCAGGAAATAGAAGAAAAAAATCTTAACAATGAAATACGAAATGAGAAGAAAAAAAAAATCTAAACAAAGTTTTCCATTGCATCCTCTGCAGGTGACCTGATCTTTCCTAACAGGTCAGTACAAGTGGTATTGCGGTCGTGATGAAGAAAAATGGGGGAACAGAGAAAGGGAGAAAGTGCTAGAAATATCCTTGCTCTTGCAGTTATTTTAAATGGAGTCTTGCTTCAACGCAAAAGAACTTTTGGCAGTTCTCAAATTTTTATTTTTCCCCCATTGTTCAACAACGAGAATATTTCTGACACATTCGCAATCCCATTTGCCTGATAACTACAGGTATTAAGGCTAGTTATCAGTCAGACAGCAAATTCCTGATTCCTCGATCCAATGTCAAAGTCGGTGTTTTTGTATTAATTTAAAAATTAATTATAATAACTATAACAGAGATCGACTGTATAACACTGTCTTTTGGTATCCACAAAAAGTCTAATTTTCTGAAAGCAAGTGTAAAATTTTCCTGTACCAAATAAAAGACGAACGACATTTGAGAAAATATTGTTTCTCTTTAGTATATTTGGTACTTCTATGTTATCCCGTCGACCACTTTTCATAACAAAAAACTATCGCCAAACTGTAACGCGAAATAAGCGACCATTGGAATATCAGAATAAATAAATAAAATATAAGAATTTAAGGATACAATTGTTATTTTAATTAATGAAATAACTAATAAATCAGTAAAACATAACGAAAAATGCACGCAAATGTCGAATTAAAAACAAGTTGATGACATAACAAACACGTATAATGCTTCTGACATCAAGTAAAGGGGACTGCATTTTTGGCGTTTAATCTTACAGTTTGGCGATAGTTTTTTTTTTTTTTTTATGAAATGTGATCGACGGGATAATAGAGAAGTACCGTATATTTTTTAGTTTCATCTTTTCTTTTATTTAGAAGAAAGATGTTCTTAGATGCAAATCACCCCACCCCCACCCCCAATAACATAATTTGAACTACTAGAAATATAAAATGTCTAAATTAAATGTCTTCTTTTCTTGTTTTTATGTGGTTCTTAACTATTTTCATTTAATACAAATTTGTTTTATTTTACTTTTGAAAAAATAAAAAATAAATAAAACGGAAGTTCGACAGCTATGATTTTTGAATAATTTGGCTCAACAGAAAAAAAAAATTGAACATCGATTATTTAATTTTTATAAATATAAGAGTGCAATTTATTTATAAATATACTTATTTGGCGAGGTTATGAGTTTCGTGGTTTTGAAATAGGGAGAAATCTTAAAAATCCTACTTGAAGGATAGGATCGGTGTCAGGTTTCTGATGTTAATGAAACTAATGTCTAATTTATATTATTGTTTAATTAACTTTTTTCTTATTTATTATATGTGTATTTGTTATAGTATAGGAATGAAATCTTTGCTAATTTAAATATTATTATATTAGATCTAAATAATCAACATTATCTGCATACTTTTATATACTATTGTAAAGTGCATGATTTTCCCTCTCCTACCCATGCTTACAAAATATTTCAGATTTTCAAAATTCACTGCAAAATCATGTTTTTAAAAGGCAAGGAAAGGCGAACTTCTGTAAATGTTATGGAAAATATACTATTATTATTGAAATCTTTATACAAATTTTATAAGTATATCTGTATTTAGATCTTTTCAACAGAGTTTATCAGTTACTAAATTTAAACGAGTTTCTTAATGCAAGAAATACACTTAATGATGGGTATTAGGATACATAATCCCTTTCTATTCCTGGAGAAAAAGATTTCTTAGAGTAGAAAATTCTACTATTATCACAACATACATATTAAAAGTTCTATTTACGAAAAATTTTCAACCTTTTAGTTTAGACCTACAATTATTTTCTCCGAAATATTTGGTCCGTAACAAACGAGAACAGTATCTTGTCTAAATAAGGAATCGTGTTGTTCTTTAAGCTAAATACAAAATCAAGCAGGTTAAAAAAGTTGGAAAGAGCCTATAGATTTTTCTGCAGTGTTACCCCGGTTTACGAACGGTATTCGTTCCATAAAAATATTCATTATCCGAAATCTTCGTTAACCAAAATTTTATTTTCTGGCCAATTGAAATGCAATGTGTCTGCGTTATGTTGTTAGGCACATACAATAAAATATTTGTTATTCGAAACATTCGTTAACAGATTCACTCGTTAGCCAAGGTATCACTATAAGTAGATAACTTTACTATAAGTAAAACTTTCTCCGCTGTACAAAAGTAAAACAATTTTTTTTTTCACCCTGTGTCATAAAATCTCATACGTGCTTTTATTACAAGAAGGTTATGGCTGCTATCAAATTAGCTAGCTACTTTCTGACAATTTTGAAATTATTTTCACTCCCAAATCCATAAATTTTGCAAATATTCAAGTTACTAATATTTCTAATTTTCCTATACATAGAATGAAGCAGCTGACAGAAACTTTTGGGAAGGTATAGGTGCTTTAAAGCAATTTTCTGGACATGGAAATAAGAAAAAAAATGTGGCCATCAGATAGAAACTGACTGTAATAAAAAACGTACCACATTTGTTTTATTGATTATTATAATAGATAGATGTTTGTATGTAGTTTCCTAAAGAGACTGCAGCGCTGCACGATTTTATGCGATTTTTAGCATTTTTCACATTAGTAAAAGGAATCCAATTTCAATCCTTGAACCAATATAATAAATTGCGTCCTCGAAACGATCACTCTGAATTTGCACAGCAATTTTTGAATTTTTCGTAATTTTTTTAAAAAGGTTTCCTTTCTACCGAAAATGAGACCTGTTTCTTCTCAAAATATATCTATTGGAAATATTATACTTTCAATATTATATTTTATATCCCTGTACAGAGAAAACCCTTGACAGTTGTCAGATTCTTTTTTTCCCTAAATCTTAAAGTAATGGATTAAGTATATATATGTGTATATATATATATATATATGCATATGTGGATTATGTTATAAGATGGATTGTTTCGGAAACGCAATGACTATCTCAAAGATGCTTTTATTAGCCCCCGTGAATTGGAAAAAATACCAAAGCGGTTTCTATAGCAACGAAGCAAGCTTCGTTATCAACTGTGTTTTACGTATCTGAGATGGGGAGAATTGATATTTTTTTTTTCATTTTCGCGTTAGCTCCCGTGACTTCAGAGAAGTAAAAATTTTGTTAGAAACTAGTTACGCGAGGTTTTAAAGATGGGAACTATTTGATTTTAAATTTCGTGTTAAAAATATCAAAATTTAATAACTAGTACTGAATGATCAATTTTTATGTTTTTTTTACCATTTTTATATTTAAAGAGAGAAAAAGAAAGGTACAGGTTACATTATGCTTGCAGTACAGGGTCTGGTTTTTTTTTCGATAATTTACGTTTTTCTCACTAACTATTGCTCAAAAATTAAAGTGTAATGTATATCTACATGTCATAAATTAAATCGCTAATACGGAAATCACTATAACGGTGGTCCCTTGTTATTCTCGGTAGTAAATCGTTAAAACGGCTAGATTTTCGGCTAGAACCCCCCCCCCCCCTCACCCCACAATGCTTTAGCAATTGTGTCAGAAATACCCGTAACATAACATTTAAGCAGATATTCTGAAGAAAAATTGGTGCTAAATATCTACTTTAAAAATGATATAAAATTTAATTTCCTGTAGAAAAGTATTAATGTCAAAGCAAAATATGCAACCCGCTAAAATCATGTGAAAATTACTTTTGGTTGCTTTACATTAATAAACGAATTAAAGAAGAGAATATAGATGTAAGTAGGGGGTTACATTTTATGTATTTTTTATGCATGGATTTCAGTTCGTTCTTTTCAAAACTCTTGTTCAAAATAATTCTAAAATTCTAAAGTAGTACATATTTGAGTACATATTTAATATTAGAAATACCAAAGTAGTACATTATTTGAATACGGTTCATTTACATCTGTCAAAAACGGATTATGGCATATGATAAGAATAAAAGCGAACAATGTAAACAATTCATGCCAAATATAAATTTAGTTAAATATCACTATACTGTACTTTAACCCTTTCAGGGGCAAAGTACTTATGTTTATAAAATTTTGTAAAGAGTGAATCACACCGGTATTTAACAGCAAAATTATTTCAAAATAAGTAAAAGCTTTGCTTCACGTATATTATAAAAGCAAAATTTGATTCCAAAATTCCGGTGTCATCGTGGCGTTTGGGAATTAAAATTATGTGGGATATATTATATCCCACCGCCCTTCAAGGGGTTAAAAAGCCATGATAAGTTGAGCTTTTTATACTATGCTAAATCAGTACTTCAAATCTAATGAGAAAGTAAAGAAATATATAATTATTTGACAATTTAAAATATCCAAATATAAATATATAAAGAAATTTTCCTAGAACTAAAAATTCAAACCTCGTAACACTAAATCACTTTACTACAGTTTATGACACTCTAGTTCTCATCCTGACACTAAAATTTTCAGCTTTCAAATATGTCACCCGTTAATTATTTTAAAGCTAATCAATCAGGCGTAAAGTTTTACTACTAAAGCTGTTCTTTAAGCACGACTGGCCCTCTCTTTACCCCTTCGCGACGAGCGTCCTTTACAGAATTTTTAATCTTTTACCGCCGATTTTTCAAAACAGAAATTATCCCCTAATTGAACCGCATAAATGCTATCATTAAATGAGGCAAAGATTACAATAAAAAGTAACTGGTGGGAATAATCGATTATTCTGAGCATCTTATGCGTCGCGTATACGTGTCGCTCGTCTCCAAGGGGTTAAAATGTTTAAAGACCTTGAATATGACGATCATTTCAAATTCACAAAATTATGACTAGATTTTTCACAAATATAAACAGTTGTTCACAATTTCACAAAGAAAAATGGAAAAACGTCTGGGCAGACTCTGGCTTAGTATCATACTCAAGGCTTGATTATCGCCAAGGCAAACGGGACATTTGCCTAGAGCTCTAAAAAATAAAGCAAGCAGCATATTTTTTAAATTATAGCTAAAAACATGTTTTAGGGAACCCAAATGGATGAATACCCCAGCCCCAAATCGGGATTAGTTGGGCCCTGATCGTATGGGGTATCCATAGACTGCTGCAGCAACAATTCGATATTCTTGCATATGAATGGCTACACTGCATAAGAATATCACAGCTCAAGGAAAATTGCCAAAATACAATGAAACGAATACCTTATGAAACTAACAGAGCAATCGTATTATCCTCAAAAATGGATGGCTTTAAGGAAAATGGCCAATATACACTAAAATATAGGCGTGACATACATAAAGAAACAGTGAACTACCACCCTCCACTAATATTTTTTAGAAAGCAAAAAAGACTGACCTTTCTTTCAAGGAAGTGCATGGTTCCACAGAGCTGGGTCGAGTTTACGTATATGCCAAAGAAAAAAAGAAGTAACGAAATAAATGTGTTGTTCCGTTTGTTTCAGAGAACCATTTTATTTTGGCATTATTTAATTAAGCTGCAATTTCAATTTCCAACTAGATCGTTAACGCATATGTAATATTAACCCTAGTATACACAAGGTGGGTAATATTTTGTACCAGCCTGCAAATATATTTTAATACGGTGATCGCTCTATTCATGCCTCCTAGGGTGAAATGCTCTTTAGAATAAAACAAAAATCTCATTTAGCTAACACTAAACAACCCGCGAATTATTCTTACTCTTTTGTTTAACGATATAAATAATCTATCTCAATGGGGTTTGTTATTAGGTGTCATCCATTAATTACGTCACATTTCAAAAATGGGGGAGGGGCAACAAAATGTGGCAGGCGAAGGATTAACACGTTATGACATCACATCTAAAATATGAAAACAATTAGGCAGGCTTAATTTTAAAGCAGTATAATGAAATTATAAGCATGTATTTTTTATTCAGGTAGTATTAGATACATTTTTTTTCTTCAATTTGAATTAAAAACACAAATATTAACGGTTTTATAGTATTTATAACAATGTGTAATCTATCGCATGTAAAATTTTTCCATAAAATTAACTCAGAATTAATAGTTGAAAAAATGTGACGTCATGAGAGAGGGGGGGGGGGGGATCACTCGAGTGTGACAGCCTGAGACATAGGGCGAGGGAGTGGTAAAAAGAAACATATTTGTGTGACATAATTAATGGATGAACCCTTATGACTTTAACGACAAAGTGGTCAGACAATGGTCAAAGCGTGGTTACCAAAAATACAGCCCACTCGATGGTAAGATTTTTAAAATCACGATTGCTTTTTTTTCTTATTGTCAATTGAACACCTTAAATGTCTGTTATCTGTAGAATTTTTTATTCTCTATTTAGCCAAGCTTTGAAAAAATAAAATTTTGGTAAAATTTGTGATAAGAGTATTCTTCAATAGAGAGAAATCGATTATAATTGAAGATGTATCCCAATGAAAAACTCCTTTCGATTTTAGGTAGTCGAAAAAAATAGTACAACTTTTCACAACAGAAGATTATCCAAAGTTTTCGAAAGCGATTAAACGCAATCTCACTGCTTCAATGTTAAAAAAGAAACGTGCTGGATCTCATCACTCAAGATTATGAAAAACGAAAGAAAAAGAAAATGACGCATATTTGTTGAAACTTTTGCAAAAATCGCCCCAGAAGCCAAATTTCTAGATACGAAACGCAACAACAAAACAAGCTCATTGAAACGTCTCAAGGTCCGGAAACGACTGGAAAAAAGGCGGCGAAGTTTAAACTAAACACAAGGCAGACGAAGCTAATAGGTCAGTGAAAGGTTGCGAAGGATCACGAGCCATCTCTCAACTATTGAAATAAAAAATGAGCAGCATTTTTTTGTTCGATTATTTTCTTAAATGAATGATCGAACAATCACATTCTAGTTGTAGCGATTGAGAAACTTGGCGTGGCCCAAATAACAAGTTTAAAAATAATTCCCTCCCAAAGAGGTGTGGACGTGAACCTCAAAGGAAAACAGGAATTGGAGGTTTCTCGCCGCGATTGGGAAAAGCAGTAGATCGGGACGTCTTTTTCTCGATACTTACCGAAGAGGATGCGATGCGCTCTGATTAACGAATGCTTACGGAAAATGGGGGCCCCCTTGTACCCCGGTAGCAGAAAATGAGAGACAGAAAACGTGCTTCGCACTGTTTTAATTTTAGGTAGATTTCGTAATAAATATTACCTATTACATTCTCCCCTAAATTTGAATTTTTGCAGATCTACGCCGATCATGACTTCCAGAACCCAAAACCACCCCCAGTTCAAAACTTTATCTATCGACTTCTATCTATCTGTGTCACTTTTTTATGGACACGATAACTTCAAAAATTCTGCACAAATCTCTTTCAAACTCATACATAAACTCAAGGGGCATAAAATCTCGGTCAAGTCCGTTAATGGGCAAAATTGAACCAAAGGGGGGGGGGGGGGCTTTTTGCTAAAACAGAAAATACCCCATAATTTCTTAGTTATGATACGTATCGAATCAGTTTAAAGTTATTATAACTTCTAGGAAAAGGGCCGAAAATTTATGTACGACAGATTTTTGATATAATTAAAAATGGCCCTAAGTGGAGGAAAAAGGGGATTTTAGAAGAAAAAAATTAATAACTTCGTCAATTCAAAAGATATCAAATCCGCTTAAATTTATTATAAATCCTCTTAATATTTTCTAAAACTTTTATATTGACAAGTTTTTTTTATAGGACCAACCTTTATAGCAAGAAAAAAAAAATAATAATAAACAAAAAAAAAACCCGCCTACAAACAAGTTAGGTTTCGAAATGGGCGGTTCCAACAACCGCAGCATGGCGAAAAGGTCATTTCTTCCGCAATTCCCAACAAACAGGTGCCCCACAGTCTGAGTCTTCGAAATCTACCTGTGCCTGTAAGCCGAGCCGTCAGGGATTTTTTAATATATAAGGCGAAAAAGATTAATTTTCATATATTTTTTCTATTTAGTATTTGGGTGTTTTCATTAAAGTAACATCAAAAGATCACAATACATAATGTAGGGTGAAACCCCCAGTAACTTACACTTGAAGGATTTTTTTCTTGTTCAAATCACTATTACTAAATTTTAAATCTATTTTAAACTTATCTCTGTTTTTGTAAGTAATAGTAAAGATGCATTACAAAATTATTGTTGACAAAATTTTGAAAAATTATACCTTTTATTACTAAAAATTAATGTTTGTCATGAATATAGTCAATATCTCCAGTAACTGACACCATCTCTTTTTTGAAAAACCAATAGCTGGAAAATAAGTTATAACAGTTAAGATAAATACGTTACCACTAGATGACATTACTTTGCAGAATTTTACGAAAAAATGCTTATTTCAGTTAGATTTCTGCTGATTTCAGTTACTAGTTAGGTGTCAATAACTGGGGATTTTACCCTATATGCACCTTTTCCCGAAATAATTGTATGTAAACAACTTTTGGATAAAAGTATCAGGCGTCTCATTCAGTTAGTAATTTACTAATGTTTATTGCGTTGCTTTTTTCGCAATTAAAAGCGGCTAATATCGCGAATAGACTCGCTATAAGCTAATGACAGCGTTCTTTTCAAATTTCTTGTTTGCATTTTAATATTTTTAAATGTATACATATATATCCCCTGAGGACACTTTCGGAACCGGTTTCAAAAGTGCAATCCTCTGAAAGAAAACTGCAACCAAAATCGAAAAATGTACGAATGTACCCGGTTAAACATAGACTTAAGATATTCTATGCAAAAACATTTAAAAATATTAAAATAAGGAGAAGAAATTTTAAAAGAAGGTTGCATTCCTTTAACATTATCCTAATAGTCTATCCGCGGTACTAGCGTAGGCTCTCAATATTAAAATGTTTTGGAGAATTTTTTATAAAAATAAGTTGAAAAATACTTTTTTTCTTTAGTAAATTTTTAATGCTGTTCTCAAATCTAAACCAGCTTCTTTATGACATATTTTTAAATTCATTTTTGTTCCGAAACGCATGAAATTGACATATGTTCATATTCGGAAACTATGCAATCGGAAAACGTTTTCCATTTTTTGGTAAATGCAGAAGATCTTTCAGAGAATACTGTCAAATTCGGCGCTTTGAACAGAATTCCCGGAGCGGCAGCACGCGGAAAAAGGAAAAAAAACGTGTCGTCACGTGATACGAATCGCTTATAACTCGACAAATAATTTATCAAAAAATGGAAAACACATTTCGCTTCCAAATCCATTCTATAGTCAGGCCTGCCAATTTATGCCTTTTGCATTTAAAAATGTGTCCGAAAATTTCGCGTTGTTGAGCAAGCCACTTGAGAACCACTTTAGATGTTTTTATAATTTATCATTAAAAAGAGTAATTTATTAAATTTTCAAGGCTCGCTCTACACTAAAATAGTCAAACAAATTTTATTCCCCAATCATAAAAAAAAAATAAAACAAATAAAGTGAGTATTCTGTTATTTTTCATATCATTGTTTCGGCTTAAAGAATAAGTTGAGTCTACAAAACATTTTATTGCTACGTCTTGAACGAACGTCATAATTCTGAACATACATCACGCTTTACTCAATTTCTAGAGAAAGCATCCAGTCTTTGAAAAAACCGAGAAGTAATGACAATTTTCCGCATAAATTTGCTAAGTCTCCCCCCTCCCCCCATTTTTTATGCATTTGCAGACTATTTTTACAACAGACCTGTCACTGGTTTCACTAGCTGAGATTTATCAGTGCGACCTTGGAAAAGTGCAGGTGCACACTTCCAGTTCAATACAAGTGTATTAATCTCGAAATGTTCCGGACTATTTATTGGAAAGTCTGATATCGCTAAATGATGAAAAAATTATGTTGTAGTATTTTCTTTTGCAATTTACAAATTTTTATTTAAAAATTATGGTTGTCCGGAGATTTTCTATTTGTTACCTATTAACCCTTTCCATCACCGCACTGCATATCTGCAACATACCCAAAAGTCAACGTTACTTATACAGTGGGCTTTTTAAAGGCGATTTTATTTATTGTTACTATCTCCCAACACAGCAGTTAATATAAATTGTTCACAGAATTCTCAACGGACGGCGAAACTGACTTAAATTTTCATGCCAAAGTTTTATTTATCATTTGAGTAGTTTCGCATCGTTATTGCTAAAATGAACTTCGTAAGTTTGGTAAAATTAAAGAAACTGTGCAGACGTCCAAAAAATAGATTTATTACAAAGGTTAGTTCGTATACTTTATGATTTTGTATTAAAAATTGACAATATTTAAAGTCTAATTTTCTTTTTATTGCAGATGTAAAAAAAGTACCTTTTAGTCAATATATATTTTTATTTTTATGTTTATTATTATTATTAATTATTATTTTTTATTACATGCTTAAAATGTTGTATTCTAACATCTGATTAAATATTTTTCAAATCAAAGTTGCTGCGTCACAAAGGGTCAAGGTAGGACAAAATTTTAGACAAACTTTCTAAACCTTTTCTTTCTTTTTTTTTTTTTTTTCTTTTTTTTTTTTTGGGGGGGGGGGGGGTAAAAGTATTATCGCGCAGTTGTTTATTATTTGAAAAAATAATCCAATTTGATTGGCATCCATTAAATTGAAACAAATCTTGAATAAATTGTAGCAAAATAATGAAGCAATTAATAATAATAATAATAATAATAACAGTAGTGACAACCAGACCAAACCAAAGAAATTCAAAAACATGATTTAAACGCGCACGCCGGACTTTATTATTGGATAATAGGGGACATAGTACCTTTCCAGTCCAAAATTGTTCATTATAAGATGCTTTTTGCGACTCCACATAAATCAGTAAGTTTTTCTCATTTTATAGTGAAATTTTTACAGTGCTTGTAATAAAGTAATAACATAATAAATTTAATTCAGTTTGTTCAATGTAATTAACAGATATTTAAAAAAAAATACATAAAATGTATGCACAAAAGAAATTGATGACTTTTGCTTACCCGCAAGATAACTCTCGAAAAAAAAAATACAGTAGAATTCTAATTCTAGTATCAAATAGTAACATAATATTGTCTTTATTACTGAACCAAAATCTTTAATATTTTAACAATTTTAAAAATAAAAATTGTTCCAAGAAATTGCAATTTTTAAAATTTATCATGTTATATATCAAAATCTACTGACTTGTTTTTCATTTAACTCAGGTTTGGTGAATTACGACAATATTAAGATACAACTTGATACTACAATTAGGATTCTACTCTTTTTTTTTTTTTTTTTTTTTTTTTGAGTTATCTTACGGGTAAACAAAAGTCATATTTTTTATTTCTTTTTTTTTTCTTTTTGTGCATACTTTTTAAATTTTTTTAAATATTTGTTAATTACATTGAAAAAATTGAATTAAATTTACCATGTTCCTTATTATAAACACTGTAAAAATTTCGCTGTAAAGTGAGAAAATTTTACTGATTTATGTCGAGCATCTTATAATGAACAATTTTGGGCTCGAAAGGAACTAGGTCTCCTTCAAAAAAATTGGAAAAACGTTAGGAGGCAGTAGTGCACAATGAAACTACCCTTTTTCTTCTACAGAAAACTGTTGTCACAATCCATTTACTGAGTACAAATACAGGGTCGAGTACTCAGGTACTCAATCGAATGCAGATTTCCCCCCCCCCCCATATCTAACATTAACCCTTTCCGGCACAGTGGTCCCACTCCGGGCACACCTAATTTTAGTTCCAAACTTGCATTCGGCACCAAGAATATTTTAATAAAATTTTGCTTCTACAATGAAAGCTTAAAATAAGGAGTTCTTATTTTCTAAAAAAGTCGTTTGTAAATTCCGGTGTCAGTCAGTAATTTCGCATTTTACGAACTGAATTTGTCTGTGCCGGAAAGGGTTAATGAGGATGCTTTAATGATTTTTTTTTTTTTTAAACTGACCTTTTTTATGTGAAATGTAAGCAGGGCTAGCACTAGGATTTTTCAAAATTTTAGGGAGGAATTTTAGGAATTTTTTTCCAAATTTTAGGAAAATTTTAGGGGCATTTGCGATATTTTTAACATTACAAGTATGTAATAACAGTATTTTCGTGCTAGACAGGCACATGTGGTACACTGCCAAAGAATATTCCCATCATTCCAATGAATTCAGCCCTTGTTCCATGTGCTTGTGTTGTTTGTTGCGAATGAGGGCATTTAAATTTGCACAATAACCGGCTTGATATTACAAACCGTTATAACAACTTATGCTTACTGCAATTATATTAATTAGAATTTTTAATTCCTGTATCATTGAGCCTAACCAGAATGAATGCTCTCTTTCTCTCTCTTTTGGATGTTCTCGGTGAACCTAGAGAACAAGAGGCAGGAAGCAGGGAGTGATTATGAGAAAAAAAAATTCTGAAACTAACAGAAAAACTTCTGAAAGGTTTTTTTCACACTTCTTTGTCGAAATTTGCATTTTTTCAGTGTTTTTTTTTCGACGAAACATGCATTTTTTCGCGATTCTTTCATGAAATTTGCCTTATTTGCACGATGTATTGACAAACTTGCACGTTTTTTCGTGATCTTTTGACAGAATTTACGTTTTTTTCCAATAACTTTTGTCGGAATTCATGTTTCTTTCGTAACCTTTTGACGGAATTTGCTTTTTTTCGTGATCCTTTGACAAAATTCACGTTTTTCTGCAATCTTTTGACAAAATTTGCAATTTCCCCGCAATCTTTTGACGAAAATTGTATTTTTGTGCAATCGTTTGGCGAAATTTGCCTTATATGCACGATTGATTGACAAAATTTCATGATCCTTCAACGAAATTGGCGTTTTTTACCACAATTTTTTGATGAAATTCACGTTTTTTCCGTGATTCTTAGACGAAATTATCTTTTTTCCTTGATTTTTGGATGAAATTGGAGGGGTTTTTCACGATTTTTTTTTTAATCGAAATTCACGTTTATTCCACGATCTTTTTAAGAAATTCTAGTTTTTTTCCCGAGCTGTTTTTAAAAAATTTACGATCCTTTGAAGAAATTAGTGTTTGTCGCGATCCTTAGATGAACTTTGAGTTTTTTTTCAGGATTGTTTGTCGAAATTAGCTTTTTTTCTCCCACGATATCCTTGGATGAAATTTAAGTTTTTCCCACTATTCTTTGTCGAAATTTGCTTTTTTCCGCAATCTTTTGACGAAATTTGCTTTTTTCCGCAATCTTTTGACGAAATTTGCGTTGTTTTAGTGATCTTTTGAGAAAAGTTGCGTTATTTTAGCGATCTTTTGACGAAATTTGCGTTATTTTAGCGATCTTTTGACAAAATACGTGTCTTTTCCGGTGACCATTTGTCGAAATTCGCGATATTTTTCGGTGAAATTTTGTCGATTTCGAATTTTTAGGAACAAGAAGAAAATTTTAGGAGAATTTTAGGAATTTTAGGGGATAAAATAATATTTAGGAAATTTAGGAATTTTAGGGGGAATGCTAGCCCTGTGTAAGGATATCTACAAGAAAGGGTATAGTTAAACACTACATATTTCCGAATGTAATTGGCAGTTCATACATTTTCACATACTGAAATTCTGTACACTCCCATCACCTTTCATGAAATCATTGCATTGCACACAAAGAAGCAAGGCAAGTCAGCCGAAAATTGCTTTCAAATATTTTTTTTTTTTTAATTAAAATTATGAGCGATAGTTCTATAAAGAAATCAATGGATAATGTGAAAATAGCACAAATATAAATATGTGTGTAGAAAAGGGCAGACAGCAGTTTCGGAGCTTCTAAGGCTCCATCATCAGCGGATAGTTTAAAGTTACCAGTGGTAAGTGCTTAAAACATAGAAGTATGCAAGGGACGCAGCTCGCTTCCAAGGGTGAAATGGCGACAACTGTTGCAAACAGCGGAGTGAAGGGTTAGTTACATGTTCAGATTGAATTGAAACACATTATATTTTTCAGTGGAAAAATGGATTACGACCCAAGTTTCCTATACAGAATTTTTGTTTTGGTGTTCACAACCATTTCAAAATTTATCCTAATCTTTCTTTTTTTTAAAAAATCACCCTGTATGTGTGTGTGTTGTACAAATTGGGTTACTTTTTTACAGAATGTTTTAAAACAAGTTTCTCGCTTCATTCATTATATTTCCATTTCACTCATTATGTTTTAATCATAAATTGTCAAAATAAAATACAATTTCACACATACGTAACATAACAGTCAGCCATGTTCAAGCAACAATGGTTATCGTCAAATTACATTACAGTCAAAATCACAAATGCTCAATTGTAGGCACCTTCATTATTCTGCATACGCAACTCTATCCCAGACACTTTTTCAGTTTTCTCTCCAATCGTTTGTACCGCAGTGCTAATGCAGTTCACGGACATCTTGGGGAATAGATTTGTAGACAACGTCCTTCACATATCCCATATTACCTCATACCCTAAAAACATGCTGAAACAAGTGAGTTAACTGCACAATAAACATTTCCTCTTAAATTTGGACTATTACATTAGATATGTGTGATATCTTATTTTGACAAATTATATATATAATAAAAATCACCCATACCCTTAAAAAAAAAACGATTTGTGAAATGCACTCAAATATATACCCAGTGCTCAATTTTCATTTTGAAAAAAAATAAGAGAAAAAAGTTACTTACTCTTAGGATGGTTTCTAAATCTTGATCTTTTTTAGGACTTTCCACGGGTTTCTCAGGCCTCTACATAATGAGAAAAAAAAAATCTTTTAAAATACAGTAATTAAAGAAAACAAAAAGTATGTTACCTCTACTAGAGCAAAACTGAGTTCTTTTCACGTTAGTATACAGCATTACATATACGATACACCGAGCAAAAATGAAATATTCAAAATATTTTTTTTTTGGTGGGGGGGGGGGGGGGACTTGACATGCAGGATAGGAGTCTAAATGTCATAACTTAGATAACATTCGTCAGAGGGAAAAACGAATTTAACCCGAAGACGAATGTATTCCTCCGAAACATGTTTCCTATTCCTACACTCTCAGAAATATTTTTTACAATTCACGAAATACTCCTGGCAGCACGGCTTTCGGTATATTTCCGTTATTTGAACGTTTATTTTTTCACTGTTACAGGGGGGAAGTATTCCGTTATTTGAAGAATGTAAGTTTTAAAAATTTACATCTCTTTTTGTGCCGCCATCTACTGACTATTAGGGGAGTATATTATTTCATATATATCAAGAACATATTTTGGTTGACCTTGTGGTCGATCCAAAGAACTCAGTGCCTTGAGTCAAGTGTCTTCGGTGATGAATCGGTGGATTTTGGTGGTGTATCTGATGTTTCATATAGTGATGCATAGCCTGACATTGTGGACGAATTATCTTATTCTGAATGTAGAAGCGTTGTCCATTTGAAAGTGAAAATGAAGATCGTAATCCTCATGTAGCTGGAAGGTCGTGGAAATACATTCAACGTGTTTCAAAGACTCGTACTCATAACATTGTTAATAATGCTAACAGTCCAACAGCATTAGCTAAGAATGCCAAGACAAATATGGATGTATTTTCGCTATGCATCAATGATGAAATTATCAATATCATTGTCACATTCTCTAACCAAAGGGGTCAAAATAAAGTAAAATATTGGAATGAAACTCATCCCGATGGTATACATCAAACATTGACAGATACCGATGCAGTGGAAATTCGGGCTTTCCTTGGATTGGGACGATACCGTGATTCACGCGAAAAAATTCATGATTTATGGAGAAGAGATCTGGGAACCACACGCCCTATATATGCAGCTACTATGAGCCGCGATCGATACGCAACTCTTCTTTCCGTCATTCGATTTGATAATATGAATTCCAGAGAAGAACGTAAAAAAGGAGATAAACTTGCTCCGCTTCGAGATATGACAGATATATTTGCAAATAACTGTAAAAATGTCTATGAAGCGTCACCGTTTGGTACAGTTGATGAGGAATTGGTGAAATTCCGAGGCAGATGCCCTTTTTCAAAGTATACATGCCTAACAAACCTGGGAAATACGGTATCAAACTCTGGATTCTTTGTGATGATACAACATTCTACTTCTGTAACCTGCAAGTTTATTTAGGCTGAACTGGCGATCAGCCTGAAGTGAATCAAGGACCCTGTGTTATAAAAGAACTTAGTAAATTATTTAAAAAATTCTGGTCGCAAAGTCACTACAGATAACTTCTTCACGGATATAACTTTGGCCGATGACCTTTTAGCATGTAAAGTGACTCTGGTGGGGACCTTTTCAAAAATCACAAAGATCTTCCTAAGTGTCTTGTCAATGTAAAACAGAGATGAATTTATTTATCCCATTTTCTGTTCACCAAGAAACTGCATTGGTTTCATACGTATCGAAAAAAAAAAAAAATAGAAGTGTCTTTCTCCTCTCAAGCATTTACCAAGAACACAGCATTGCAGATGAAAGTAAAAATATTAAGCCAGAAATAATCACGGATTATAACAGAACCAAGAGCGGCATTGGCATTCTAGATAAGCTTGTTCGGGAATATACTTGCCATAGAAGTACCGGGAGTTAGCTACTTTCTTTATTACTCAATTTTATAGATATTGCCGCCTATAATGCTTTTGTCATTTGGAAATTGAATACGCGAAAAGATATCGACTTGATGTCTATGGAAAAAGGCGCACAAAAAGTTTCTAGAGGAACTTTGAGGACAGTTGGTGGAACCACAGTTGGAACGTCGTGCTTCAGAGATCGAAAATAAGCCAAGAGGTTACAAGGATTCTACAATTGAAGCTATAAAACTTAGTGGAAGGGAAGTAAGAAAAGTAAAGAATAAAATCGACCTTCAGGAAGAAAGACTTATAGCAACACCAAGGTAGGTGTGCTCTGTGCCCTATATCAACAAATAACACCAAATATTCTCGGAAGTGCAACAAATGCAGACAGTTTATGTGTAAAAGTCATACTTCATGTGTCGTTTTGTGTCTTGATTGCCAGAAAGATGAGCAGCAGAACTGAAGGTAGTTAAAATGCATTACTATCATTACTTCTTATAATTTTTTTAAAACTTTTTTCTACTTTATTTTTTGTGCTAATTTAAAAATTCAAAAAATTGTGTAAATTACATTTTTCTCTTTCTAATAAATCTTGATTGCCAGCATTAGATCAATATTTCACCTTTCGATCAGTTTTCCGGCTTAAACATTATAATTACCTATGATGGGGTCAAAATGGCGTTTAAGTAATATTTTGATCTTAGTACTGCGAGGGTTAATGCTTAGCTTTCTCGACTTTGAAAGACAAAGTGGAAAGCTCCAGTTCTGAAAAATTTCTATCTAAGGCATTCGTGTTTTTGTATTTTCTAATTCTATAAAATGCGAAAAAACAATATTTTTACGAAATGATTTGAGTAGATTTGTAAATATTTCTCAAAACAACTATAAATATAGATTTAATTTATTAATAATTTTTTTTATATATGAAAATTTCCTAAAATTTATTTAATGATTGGCCAAATCTTCTAACGTATTTTCATAAATTCGGGAAAAATGATTTGGAACGTGAAATTTTCTTAATTCATATCGAAGAACCTCCAAACAAATGTTATTTTCTGTAAAAGTCGAAAAATGTAGCAGAAAATAAATTTTATTAATCCCCCCAACCACACCAAAGCAAGCACCCCCCCCCCCCCCCACCCTTAAGTAGACAGAAAGGAAAATGGAAATATATACTGAAAATGCAGATAAAATGTTTTAGTCATTTATCTCTATTTATAGAAAATGTGCATATTCTCAAAACTGACTTCATATCGGACTGCATAGATAAAGATATTTATTTTCCGCCCGAACCAGATGCAGAATATCCTCAGAAAACTTACTTAGTACAAGAAAAGGTATACAAAGTTTTTATATTTTATCCGTATTTTTCCGGGTAGAGAAGAGGTGGTAGAGAGAGTGAAAAATAGTATAGAAAAGTAAATTAATAATTTTACGCCGTTAAGGAGGGCAACAACAGTCGTAAAATCCTATGAGAAAACAACTGCTATTGGCGTACCTTTCTCTCGGAAAGTACTGAGGCAATTAAATATCATGAATTTCTTAGTTATCTAATCAAATTTCAATTATTCATGGGGTTATTTTTTTAATCGATAGGTTATAAAGAGCTTAATGTTGTTATTTTTATGCCTTATGAAGACATTCGATGAAATAACATATCTTCAGTATGAATCATTTTTTTATTTTGTATTTTCATCATCTCGTTTGTTTATCTTTTAATTTAACACGTGATTTCACGTACACACACAAACACACATATCTATATATATACAGGGCGTCCGAAAAGTCTGGAAACGGTCAAATAACTCGAGAAATATACATCGGATTGAAAACAATGCATGTTCAATATTTTTGAAAAATCTATTTAGGGATATGAAAGTTGCCCCCCCCCCCAACTTTGCCCAACGGGGGGAAAAGGGGGGCAACTTTGAAATCTTAAATGATGACCCCCATTTTTTATTGCAGATTCGGATTCGACGGGAAAAAATACGTAACTTTTGTATTGAACATTTTCTTCGAAACATTGTAGATGGCGCTGTAATAGAGTGCAATGCTGTGAGAATCGTTACCATAGCAATGTCTGGAAACGCTCGAATAACTCGAGAAATATGCATCGTATTGAAAAACGGAAAAATGCATGTTCAATAGTTTTGAGAAATCTATTTAGGGATATCAAAGTTGCCATTTTTCTAAAATATTAAACACGTATTTTTCCGTTTTTCAATCTGATGTATATTTCTCAAGTTATTATTAATTAGTTCATGACTGGAGCTCATATATTTAATATATTCAAATTTTTTAGAATTCATATTCGAAGTACAGCATGTCTGAAATTTCTAGATGGATAAAAACAGCTGTTCTCATAGGAAACCCTATTCGGATAATATAAAATAAAATGTTTTAACTTTTTACATTTAAAAAAGTGTACTTTTCGATTTTGGTTGCTGTTTCACTAAGTGGATACTTTCAATTTCGGAACCCGGTTGGTTCTGATATTGGAAGTTTTATCAGAATGAAACTGCGACGTAAATCGAAAAAGTGCAAAACTATCACTTTAGCCTTCAGATATCCTATGAAATATAAAGTATTCAAATGCAAATGAGAAATTTGTAAAGAAAGCTTTCATTGTTTTAAGATTGGCTTATAAATCTTCGTATGCTGATAAGTGTAGGCTCTTAATGAGTTTAATAAAAAAATGAAAAAAACGCTATTGGATTCCAATGCATTTGAGCATTAATATCTCTAAAATCTGGGCTTTTTACGCATAAAAATTACTTCGTAAATGATTCAGAAAGATCCATATTGTTGAACAAATAAGAAACACCCTTAATCCTTTTCTCTGCTGCCTGCAATTTTTTAGCCATATGTACGTTATAGATAAATCTTCTATGCAAAGATAAACTGGTTATCTCCAAGATATTCCAAAAATGACAGGAAAAAACGAAGTAACTGATTAATTAAGCACCGATGCCAAAAATCTGTCCGACTATACTCTGATATAACCAGTAAAGACAGAACATTAGCTTGTGAACACTAAAAATGAATTTTATCATTTATTGCAAAAGAGAAAAAGTGTCCTACTTTAGCTGCAATTATATTCATTCATATGGAACCGATAGTTTATTTGCAGTGTTTATGGCTGTTAGAAATAACTGAAGGCACCCAAACAAGGAATGGGGGATAAACATTATTTTTGCCCCCCCCCCCGACAGGATTCTGATCTTATATAAATATTTAAACATAGATTTATATATGAAGTTTTAATATATTTGAATCATATCAATGTAGCACTTTCAAGGGTCAATTCAGGCACAATTTGGGGTCTATTTAGGGTTCTTTCATAATCCATTTAATGAAACAAATCCCTTCACGAAATTCCTCTTACTAAAAAAGACATCTCCACAAAATTCCATCCCATAAATAAAAACTATTCTTCATTAATTATTTTCGTTAGGTGTTAAAATGTGCAATTTGCAAACAAAACAAATTTACCAGAATGAAACATTTTAGCAGGAGGACTTAATGTAGTTATTGATAAATGTTTGGTTCGAATGAATAACTGGATTTCATCTTTCGTTAAAAAATGTTATTTTTGTGAAATGTATTAATATTTGTGAAATTTATTATATTTTGTGAAAAAAAAAAAAAAACTTACTTTTTCGCAAAATGGGCCGCAAAAAAAGAAAGAAAAAACGCTGCATCGACAGCGGCTATTTATATAGAGGATGCCTCAAAAGCATTGACCTCGGCTTTTAATCCTTAAATATTGGTCACAGACATATTATAAATTACAATGTTACATAAAAAGGATACAGAATTTTATGAAATCCATTAAAAATTTCATAGGATTAAATTTGAAAAAATACAAAAATTTAAATTTTTATACGGCCCCCATACAAAAATTTCCCAATGAGTAAAATATGCTCCATACACTAGTAATGTACAAAATTTCAGCATGTTATCATAAATATAGGAAAATTGAATGCTGACTTAAACCACTTTTCGATGCCTGAATGTGTTCGCCCTGAATGTGTTCGCAAAGGGGAAAAATCATGTCGGATGATCGCGTTTCAGGGGTCGTACACAAATTACAAAAGAAAACCGATTACATAAATAAATAATAATTGCGCTATTTATTGGTACAAAAGTGTTTGAAACAGTGTATAAATAATAACTTTATGCGAAAATTACAAAGTTTGTTCAAAATGTTTAAATTATGTTTACATTTCTGTCAAACATTTCTAAGCTGTTTTCATGTTCATTGACTGTGCTATTTCCAAGTTTTATTCTGTAATTCATCATGTAAAATTTTAAGGTATTTTTCAGGAAGCATAGTTTTGTAAGTTTGTAAATAAAACTAAGATAATAGCCATAATTTATTTGTTTATGATGCATTTCTGTGTCGCGTCATCTGCGTTCTATTAGCTGTAAACATTTACATTTTAATTTATGATTAACCCCTCACCAATTTTGTTTAAACATATCTCTGCTACTTTTTATGATAATGCTGAAATTTTGTACATAACCTTATTAGTGTATGGGGCACATTTTACTCATTGGGGGAAATTTTTGTACGGGGGCCGTATAAAAATTTAAATTTTGTATTTCTTCAAATTTAATCCCATAAAAATTTTAATCGATTTCCTAAAATTCTGAACCTTTTCTTACGTAACTTTGTAATTTATAACATTACCAATATTTAAGGAATAAAAGTCGAGGTCAATGTTTTTGGGACACCCTGTGTATATATATAAAGATATAATTGAAACAAATTATAATTTGCTAAATAAACCTATTTTTCTGATCTTGTATAACTTTTAAAGAAAAACAAAAATCGATGGGAAGCAGTAAATATACATCATAATATTCAAAAATCGAAAATCATCTTATAAAAGATATTTTTTTAGCCTAGCAGGGGGGGGGGGGGGGGGGCAAAAATAAATACTTCTTTACCTACGCCCTTTTCTCTCCACAAATTCCCTTCACTATTGCATGACTATTCAAATGAAGATTTCAATTTTATCTTCTTTTCAATCTTCATATTTCAGATTCTGCGATTTGGAAACATCTGACTGCAGTGTAAACAACTCTGATTGTCAAGCAGCCAATTTTTCTTTACTTTACTCATTTACAGTGGTGTTTTATTGTTTCTCTTATCTATTTCGCAAGTATCTGTATAGGATTTAGAAAGATGACTTGCGACAATTATAGAAAGATGTACGTGCGTAGTTCATTTGTACTATTGTTTTTTCTTCTTCATATAAGTTTGTTCTCCATTTTTTTTTTCCCCCATTTCTCAACAATGCAAAATTTTTGATACTCATTATTTCATTTGCTCGTAGATGAGATTTTTTGATTGATAATCGACTGATCCCTGATGACGACCCTTCCCGGAAAATTGACTTAAAAGGCCAATTTTGACAACATAAAATTTCATGCAGGTAAGAACGGTAGTCGCTGAATGGAATTGTCCAGTCCTTAAATGAAAGTATTACTGCCAATCAATGTGTTAAATGAATTTCATAACAAGTTTTAGGTAAATTTCGTAAGAAATACTACCTATTACATTCTCACCTAAGTTGGAATTTTTGAAAATTTTTTGCAGATCTATGCCGATCATGACTCCCAGAACCCAAAACCACCCCCAGTTCAAAACTTTATAAATCTATCTATCTATCTATCTATCTATCTATGTCACTTTTTTATGGACACGATAACTGGAAAAATTCTGCATAAATCTCTTCCAAACTAATACATAAAATCAAGGGGCATAAAATCTCGGTCAAGTTCGTTAATGGGCAAAATCGAACCAAGGGGAGGGGGGGGGAATGGGGGGGGTCTTTTGTGAAAACAGAAAACCCCCCCATAATTTCTTAATTATGATACGTATCGAATCCATTTAAAATTATTATTACTTCTAGGAAAAGGGCTGAAAATTTATGTACGACAGATTTTTAATATAAAAATGGCCCCAAGGGGGGGGGGCAAAAAGGGGGGTTTTAGAAGAAAAAAAATCATAACTTCGTCAATTCACAAGATATCAAATCCGCTTAAATTTATTATTAATCCTATTAATATTATCTAAAACATTTATATTGACAAGTTTTTTATAGGACCAACCCTTATAGCAAAAAAAAATTAAAAACAAAAAAATCCCTGCCGGCTCCGCCTGCAAACAAGTTGGGTTTCGAAGTGAGTGGTTCCCATCTGCCGTATCAGGGCAAAAAGGTCATTTTTTCCTCAATTTCCAACAAACAGGCGCCCCACGGTCTGCATCTTCGAAATCTACCTGTGCCTGTAGGCCGAGCCGTCAGGGATTTTTTTTTTTTTTTTTTTTTTTTATGGCATCGACATGGTAAAAGGGTGGTAAAAGTGTAGTTGCTTCATAAAAGATTAACAGAATTACGAGAAACAAATTATTATTTTTCTACACAATTAGAATAGTATTTTAAGTGTACCAATACGAAGATTTTTTTTTTCTTTTACATAATTCGTGAGAGAGAGAGAGGGTTAAAGATTTTAAACTTTGTGTGTTGGGAGGGGCAAAGGAGAGAAGCTGATGGTTTTTGGACTTGGGGGGGGGGGGGGGGGGAAGGAGGCAATTTAGATTATTTAATTATTGTTATAACAAAGTTATAAACAATAAAAAAATAAATGACATTTTTAGGGGCAGATGCAATTTTGATAATTATTTAACTATTGTTACAAGAAAATCACAAATGGAGCAGAAATAAAATAAAAAATTAAGGAGTTTTAAAGATTTTAAATTTTATGAGATGAAGAGAAACAGAAAATTTGGAGGAGGGAATAATTTAAGGTGATAGATTATTAATTTACTAATAGGTTACTATAGAGTAGAAATTTAAAAAAAAAGGGGGGGGGGGCGATTCTTTGCATGTTTGGTTTTGGTAATAGAGGAGGAAAGAGGAGAAGCGGTAATTTCGGAGGGATTTACATGCTAGATTGTACTGTTATAATTAAGAAATAGAGCAAAATTAAAAAATAAAGATTTTAAATTTTGTGCGCTGGTGGGGGGGGGGGGGGGCAATTTTTTTTTATGGGAGGGATTTAAGATTTTTTTAGTGGAAGACGATAGGTATTTTTTAAATGATTTTTTTTCTTGATTATAAACAACTCTAATTTTACTTTTGCTAAAAGGGGAGGGGGGGGGGAGCTTAGAATTGGGAACTTACGATATGTAACACATGCGTAATATTTAGATAATAGCATGCTCATGTAACAATGTTTGTTTCATGAGATATAGTAACAAATTGCAAGCAATTTTCCACGCACTAGCATATAGACAGGGATATTGCATATGGCGCATTACATTATTTTTACATGGAATTTTTCATCGAGAAATTTATATCAACCATGAATTTTGGAATAGATTGTTTTTAATCAGAATAAAATTATAAATTTGTACTTTTGAACAGTTTTTTTTCTTATCTTACCCCCAAAAATAGAATTTAAACTTTAAATTTTCCGAAAAAATATTATCATAGAATTATAAACCTCATAGTAGCGGGGACCCGGGATTTTCCACCACTACTTCCCCCTCCCCTTCTCTGCCTTACTGCTCATTACCTAATATAATTATCAAAATACGATTTTCAGCATCCGAATATAGACGTCGGATGCAAACGTAGTAAATCTTTAAAAATTGTCTCCTTAAACCTTAAGTACTTTAATAAGATGATAAATTTTCCTTAAGTAGAATATAAAAATACTATATACATTTTTAAAATACTTAAAACTTTTTTTTTTTTAAATCACACTACGTCGGCATCCGACATTTATTTCCGGATGGTTAATATCAATATCAATATAATAATAATTATATTAGGTAATGAGTAATCGCCTATTAACATTTTCTCATAGGTTAACATGGGATTTAGTGATTGGCGAAAAGAAAAACTGTATAGATGAAGCGTCCCTTTAAATGTGAATATAAAATAACGAAAAGTGATCATATTTCTTTAGTGTTTTCAGATTTCTACTTTTATTCAGCAAACTTTTACTCTCTAACGTAAATCATGCTTAGCCTGTCCGAGTTGCCATGGCCAGAGGAATGAGGTCGCCTGACCATCGAGGTGACGGATTATAATATCTAGGGCACAGACTTCTGGTTTAAAAAAAATAGGGAGGGGTGAAAAGGGCTCTTTCACTCCGAGTTTTTAATCTATCCTACATGTAATGCAGCACGTAACTTACAAGAACATTAAAAACTTGGTAATTAAAAGAAAGTAACTAAATTATGAGCTAAATTCTTAAAAAAGAATTCACTTAAGATTTTTGAAATTGCCGACACTTGATTGAAAACATTTCGAAAAAAACACTTTTTGACGTTTTCACGAAGGCCTTATGCTTAAATGCATAAAATTTACTTTTCATATTTATAGCCACCAAGAAATCGGCTGGGAGCGCCATTATCAGACTTGCGTTGTAGTATAATAGGGGACTCGGGGGCCACCAAGCTACCACTATTTTAAAACAGAAAATATAACGTTACTTATCGACAGAAACTTTGCGATTAAGTATGGTGATGATAACCTTTCAGAATTTCGCGGTGGCTAAAAAGGTATGAGTCAAAAAGGTTGAAGACCCCTAGAGTAGAGCAAGAGACATATGAAAAACCCGATTTTATAGGACTTGTTTCACGCATTAGGCATATTTAAAGTCGCTTTAACCGTTTGAGGGGCGGTGGTATATATTATATACCACCTAATTTTAATACGATTCAAACCAGAAACTTTTAATCAAATTTTAGTTTTTTAACTTTGACGAGAAAAAGTTGAAAAATTGATTATTCTTATTTTGAACTAAATTCTTTCCTAAATTCCGGTGGGAATTCAACGTTGCAGGAGCACAAGTGCTTGCCCCTGAAAGGGTTAAAATAGACAGTTTCACCGCACTAAGCAACGATGTATTCAACAGTACACTTCACTCGCACTGCTAAAGTAAAAGGGTTAAAATAGATGAAAATGCCTGTTAAAAATGACATTTGCACAGGTTTTAAAATGCCTTGTACAGCGCTTGCTTCCACAATGTATCCAAAATGCAGCAAGTATCCAAATATATACAAAAAATAATAATAAAATAAACGAATTTTAAGGAGGTAATAGGGCACACCAAAACAACTTTTGTATATGGAATAAAAAAGTCAATCTAATTTTCACACATAGATGCAGGGTTTCGCCCTCCAATCCTCATACTTGCCGTTCATAACAAAAATAAAGATATTTCAAAGCAATTTTAAAGAGGATACCTACCTTTTCTTATTGCATTCCTCTACCATGTCTAACTTCTGTTAACTCCTTCCCTGCTCTAATATAATAATTTTCAGATGTCCATGCACACGCACTTAAAACAATCAACAAAAAAAGTATCAAGCATTGGTGCGACGATGTAGTCTTCAAAATTTATGTAACATTGTAAAATGTGTTATGTAAGATTTTTATCTAGATTACACCATATCATTATTTCATAATGTCTATTGTATTTTATTTTGCGGCCTCCCCCGCCCGTTTTTTAATAGAAGATTATTTTTTTTCTAAAAATATAAATTTATGCAAAGACGTTAAATCATTTTTATGATTTCTCCAGATATTCATATAAAGTATATTTGCAAATATTGAACTAAATTTCCGAGAAATGCACGGTATAACATTAAAGATTATTACAAATCGTATAATATGTGTATTTTAAATAACAATACTTCTGTTAATTCATAATATCTTTATAGAACTGGACTGAATTTTTGCGGCACACCTGAGGTTCTCTCACGGCACAGCAGTGTGCCACGAAATAACGGTTGAAAATCGCTGGATTCGACAGAGACAAATCAACAAACATTATCTTAACGACAATGACATGTTCGCCAAGTTTTTGTACAAGATCCTTCGTATTTCGCCACTCTTATTTATAAGGGCACTTTAATTACCAGCATAGCTCACGTTCGAAACTTAGTTGACAAAACTTATTATGTTAAAAACTATACCAGACACGGGATAACTTAAAATATGGAATGGACTAGAATGGATGACAAGCATTTCTGACGTCATCCAACGTCAGGGTGACGCTTTTCTTTCATATCGTTTCCCCACAATCATTAGAAAGAGCCAATCAAATATGGAAAATTCCCCACAAGCATTGGAAGCTCCGCTCAGAGCCTGTGATTCATTGTAGTGTAACATTTTACATTGAAATCCGTGCAGTGGTTGTTGAGAAAATAGAGTTCACACCATAGACCTTCTAATACTAATCTTTACTCTGAGGTTCACACATACATGAATAAGTCACTTAAAAATTAATACGCCGTCGGAAAATGAGTACAGATAACCACGTTCTTTAAAGCTGAATCTCGAGAGAAATATTTGAAACCTAATAGAAAATACGTCTCAAGGATGAAAAACCCTATTTTGCCTCACGAAAGACTCTTCTAAATGTAATCTAATTTGCATTTTCAATTTAATGAAAATATCTTTTAAGTTACTTCTTACCCGAATCAGCCAAGATGACATTTTTCCGTGTAATTTAATATCCGTCAAAGGGTAGAGGGTGGGGGGGAAGCAATGAAGAGAATATCAGATGACAGAGCCACGTGGAATAAACTAATGAATAAAGAAAAAAAATGCAGACATAATGCAAACACCGAGTGTAAATGAATAGGTATAGTCTCTAGAGAAAGAACAGAGCTGATACAAAAGGTTAATTTATGGGATATATTTGTATCGCTTTATTAATATTTGAGTAGTGAAAGCTTATTCATACAACATTCTCATTAATATAACAATATCCATGATCAAATTAATAAAACATTAGTAACTATTTAAGGGGCATAGAAAACAGCTGATATTGAAGTTTATTTTTCTTAGCTACTACTGAAGCGATTCTGTGCGTGCGCGTGTGTGTATTGTAATTAGCTATATTTCAGTTTATTTGATTTTCTGGAAAATCAATTACTTTTTAGTAACGTTAATTTTTTTTTAAAAACTTAGAATTTTAGAGGACTAATTGTTGCAATCTTTATTTTCATTTCTTGAAAAGCAGTCTTTATTATAACAACTACTGCCAAAACTATTTTAAAGAAATATTGATATCCCATTAAGGCTGTTCTCGTCAGTGAACTTCCCGATTCCCCTCGCTAATATTAATCCTATGAGCGTAGGATGCATTCGTATATTTAAAATATCTCTTCAGGTAATTAATATTTTTTACTTCTGTTTTCTTTGCACTATATTCTTAAAGGATGTCTCTTTTTTTTTTTCTTGGTTATCAAGATATTTCTGAAATATGTGCTTAATTTATATTTTTACGTGCTAAAATCTTAGCGAAACTGAATAAGATTTTAACACTTCACATAAAATTAAGTATATATTTTAGAAATAGTTTGACAACTAAGAAAAAGAGACATCCTTTAACCCTTTAACGGACATTGGTTTCCCTATGAAACCACAAAATTTTACCACAAAATTTTAATTACGAAATTCAACAATGACAGCAGAATTTTAATAGAAATGTTTTCCATTTATTATGAATGTGAAATATCGCTTTTTTCTTATATACAAATAATTTTTTTCATAATTTCCGGTGGCAATCATTTATTTCAACATTTTTGTAGAAGGGAAAAATATTTCCCTTGAGCGTGAAAGGGTTAAGAAGTGTACACAGAAAACAGAAGTTAAAAATATTAATTTTCTGAGGAGATATTTCAAATATACGAATGCCCATAGGATTAACATTAGTGAGGGGAATCGAGAAGTTCACTGACGAAGAGCCTTAAGGGGGTAGGATACCTTTGAACACGTCGAAAAATCAAAAAAATATCACTATGTTTCAAGCTTCAAAACTTGTGTAATAATTTAAAAATAAAAATCAAACTTCATTTAAATATAAAGCTTATATTTAAATATATATTTAAAATAATATATATATATATATATATACTTGTAAATTCTCAAATAAATATTGAAATGATAAGTTAAAAATATATATGATAATAAGAGAAAAAAAAACATAACACGTCTTGCGCGCATGATAAAATCTGAAAATATGCATATAAAGAGAGAATTTTGGTGAAAATAAATACATAATAGTGTTACCTTTATGCTAAAACCAGAATATTTATAAAAAATATTGACTAAATTAAAAAATTAACGTATTAATTAAAAAAATTACAAATTTTCAATTTAAAAAAAGTATTTTCAAACTAAAAAAAAATTAAAACAAAATTAAATCTTACTTTTTTCTGGTTTTAAGTTGTAGATAATACAGAGATGAATATGTGGTGAAATTTTCTTTTAATTGCCATGCATAGTTTTTTAGTAACACTGCGCGCAAGACGTGTTATGTTTATTTTCTCTTATTATCATATATATTTTTTAACTTATCATTTCAATATTTATTTATGAATTTACAAGTACATATATTTTTTTACATATAAATTTAAATACGAACTTTATAATTAAATGAAGTTTGATTTTTATTTTTGGCTTATTTCACAAGTTTTGAATCTTGGAACATAGTGATATTTTTTTGCTTTTTCGACGTGTTCAAAGGTATCCTACCCCCTAAGGCTGCTCTTCAGTAAACTTCCCGATTCCCCTCGCTAATGTTATTCCTATGGGCGTAGGATGCATTCGTATTTTTAAAATACCTCCTCGGGAAATTCATATTTTTAACTTCTGTTTTCTTTCTACTATTCTTAAAGAATGTCTATTTTTTTCTTAGTTGTCAATTTTTTTCTAAAATATATACTAAATTTTATATGAAACGTTAAAATCTTATTCAGTTTCGATAAGATTTTAACGGATAAAAATATAAATTAAGCACATAATTTAAAAATATTTTGATAACTAGGAAAAAAAGAGGCATTCTTTAAGAACGGTACAAAGAAAACAGAAGTTAAAAATATTAATTTTCCGAGGAGATATTTTAAAAATACGAATGCATCCAACCCCCATAGGAATAACATTAGAGAGGGAAATCGGGAAGTTTACTGAAGAGCAGCCTTAAGGCTCCTCTTCAGTAAACTTCCCGATTCCCCTCGCTAATGTTATTCCTATGGGAGTAGGATGCATTCGTATTTTTAAAATATCTCCTCGGAAAATTAATATTTTTAACTTCTGTTTTCTTTGTACCGTTCTTAAAGCATGTTTCTTTTTTTCTTAGTTATCAAAATATTTCTAAATTATATGCTTAATTTATATTTTTATCCGTTAAAATCTTAGCGAAACTGAATAAGATTTTAACGTTTCATATAAAATTAAGTATATATTTTAGAAACAAATTGACAACTAAGAAAAAAAGAGACATTCTTTAAGAATAGTACAAAGAAAACAGAAGTTAAAAATATTAATTTTCCGAGGAGATATTTTAAAAATACGAATGTATCCTACTCCCATAGGAATAACATTAGCGAGGGGAATCGGGAAGTTTACTGAAGAGGAGCCTTAAGGGACACAGGGCGATACTAACCTTCAGATTATTTAACAATAGTGATGGATCGAATCCGGGGCTCCCGGGTTACAGAATATAGGAGAAAACAATTTTATTTTTAATTGAAAACCAAAGAAATTTTTTACCATTTAATATAAATTTTGTAGATTGCCGACTAACACTACCAAACAACATTTGTATAAGAAAAATATCACTAATGCATTCAAATTTATTAAAAGCGATGCTTTCGTATAAGCCGGGTGCCAGGAGTTAATAACCGAAGAAATTACCAAAGATTTTGCTACTGACAGCAGTTTATTATTATTATTATTATAATAATTTCAGTGTTTTATGCGTGAATTTAGATTACATGTCCGTTAAATTCGTGTTTAATTCATATTTATTATTTATTTAATGATGAAGTTTTAATTTCGTAATGGAATATCTGAAAATAAATGCTGAACTGTTTATATTGCTTTCAGAGCACACGGGCTAATCTTTCGTAATCGAGCTGCACTCAATAAAGATAGATCTTTTAATTAAAAAAATAATAATGTTTGAAAATAATTTTAAAAATAATAAAATATCCGTAAATGGAGATAGTTTTTAAAAAATTGCATTTAATAGACCATTTCTTTCCCTATTCGACGATGTAAAAATTAAAAATGTGCTATGTTTAGAAGTTGTAAAAATTGCAGTAAAAGAAAAATTAATCGGACAAGTATTCGATCGTCAGTATGACATCAATGTTACTGTCGGACAGGTTTTTGTTTTATAATACAGATATTAAAAAAACAGACAAATTAACAAGTTTTTGTAATGAGTTGAAAAATACACAGGTTTTCTCAAAATTATTAGTGCAAGCAATTTAGGATTTTAGGGGGTCATAATTAGTATTGCCAAATGTCCCGATTTATGAGGAATGTTTCGATTTTCAGGAGCTACAAGACCTGTTCCGCGTAACTACAGCGCGGGACGCCAACAGTCCCGATTTGCCATAATGCACATATTCTTTTAAATTTCTTTTGCGCTATCAGAGTTGCTAAGTTCCAGAGAACAAAAATCAGGAGATTTTTTAAAAAGAAACCAGGAGACGTGTTTTCAACGATTTTTTGTTGTTGTTTGTAAACATAAAATAATAATTTATTTTAAATAATACAGCAGCCGTATATCATCAATAAATTTAAACATACTTTAAATTAATAGGCTCCATAATGCTTTTAATTAAACAAATGACAAATAATATTTTAAAACAATTTAAAATTCATTATAAATACCCGGAATGAATTTTGCTTTTTTATAAAAATATACAATTATGAAAGCTATGAATGATAATTTTTTATTCATAAAGAAATTATTAATAACAAAAATAAAAAGATGCACGATGATTGCATTAAAAAAAATGAATTTACAGTTTGAAATGTAAAGTTACAATTTATTCATTACAGAAAATAAAATTAATGGTATCGGATTTTGCATGTAAGAATGAAAATTGAAAACATACAACAAATTCTGTCATATCAAGTGGCACTAATCAAAACACAGAAGAAACGTTTTCACAAGTTTTACTGTGGGAAAACAAACCTGTTTATAACAGAATTATCTTTTAAGAGTAAAATTCGATTGTCCCTAAGTTATAAATAATATACCAGAGTTTCCCCCAGGTCTGAAAAAGGGCATGGTGCTGCTGGTGAGAAAAGGGCACTTTTTTTTTATTCTTAAGGGCACTTTTTGGATTTTTGAGGGCACTTTTCAGATTCTTAAGAGCACTTTTTTAATTGTTAAAGGTATTATTTTGGTTTTTAAAGCCACTTTTGATATTTCAAAGTCAAAATGCTCTTTTTAAGACAACATTGAGTCAGTTTTTACTATGAAAGCAAATTTTTTAATGCAAAAAGGAGAAAGGGCACTTTTTTTACTGAGGGCAAGAAGGGTGCTAATTATTTTACTGGAGGGGGCAAGAAGGGTGCTAATTATTTTACTGGAGGGGGCAAGAAGGGTGCTAATTCTTTTTATGAGGGGCAAGAAGGGTGCTATTTTGTAAACCAAAGGGCAGGCAGGGTGCAGCACCCTTCTGAAACCGTCTGGGGGAAACTCTGATATACATTTATACCAGCTAAATTGGAATTTTGTTTCCTCCCCTAGCGATTCCTCATTTACAGGTCTTACAGTTTATTTAGGTGAAAAGTCCGTCTTAAACAGGCTTTTGTGTTAGCAGGTATAATTGAGAGGGCTGGGGCAAAAAGTAGCAAGCCACATTTTTGGTAAAATAAATCTGACACTGTAATCTGTTGCTTAATATTGTAAATTAGAATACCCTACATATTTTTGTATAATGCGATTAGGTGGCAGCATATGTCCCAGATTTCGATTTTTGCAGCAGATGTTTCTAGAACTTTTTACCAGAAAGAAAGCGTATATCATTAATGCCATATTGTTATTCAGAATAGCTCAAATGTTACTCCGAAATTGGCAAAAAACTTTTATAAATTTTGATTTGAGTCTTGGATCTAATTTTCAAAGCACTGCCCTGACACCCTGAATTGTATAGTATTCCTACCGTAGGGACAATGAAATTTTAACTTTTAAGACAATATCCCGTTGTAGACAGGTTCTGCTTTCATAGGGTTTACTATATTTTTATGCCTCAATTTAGAAGCCGCTGTCCCGCTTTTTTGTCACCTTGTCCCCCCTTTTTGTGACAGTGGACCTGGCAACACTAGTCGCAATATACGCCAAGGCAATAATTATACAGGAAATCAGAGTCTCGATCCACTTACTTAGAATTACATGGTTTCTCTAGCCAAGCCGAACACTGATTTTTCATTCACAACTTTAACAATAAAGCACAACTTTAACAATAACTTTTTAACAGATGATTTTCAATTTGTGCGAAATGTGATGACACCACAGAAAATATTAGAAATTCTGTCAGTCACACCGCATGTACTATAGGACTATGAGTAGGTTTTGGAAGTTTGTCGCGAAACTAATTTCCGCAAATTTTGAAAGAAGCTCTATATCCGCGAAATTTTTTTAATATTATGATGTTTTCTACCTTACAGAGACGCAAAAAGGGTGGTGCGGACGGTGCCCCGCACCAGGTGGCAGCAATTAGGATAGACGAGCAATTAGGACAAATTTAATCTGTTCCGACGCTTATCACTATTGATGCGCCGACGATCGGTACAAAAACTAACGTGGATTTTTGCACCAGGCGTCAAATAGAGTAGCTGCGGTGGTGTCTGCCTATACCACTGAGCTCCATAATAAGACGGAGGGCTAACTCGCCGTTCCTCTTTCTACCACAACCGCATCATGCTTTCAATGTGCGCAATTAATGAATGCTGTATTTTTCTTAATATTACAGGCATTTTTTCGAACTTTTCCGCATACTTTTTATCTCTGTTTCTTATGATTACACCTTTTTCATATTTTTATGAGTAATATTTAACTAATTTTCCATTTCTTTTTGTTGAGCTTACTTAAAATATTATTTTTAATTAATATCGAATTAAATATTTGTGATAAATTTAAATGAAATATATTTTTCATAATAAACTACAGATCAGTGAAAATTGTAGCAACTTCGTCATAATTTTAAAAGATAATCCAATTTGAAAATATCTACCCCATACCACTCTATGGGAGAAAATGTGTTTTGCCAAAAAAAAATTTCTTTGGAAATTCTTTGGCATTGTATTCATGGACGGACAGCTGGATTCAATGTATCAGGATAGGAAGTTAGCCCTTTGTACTATTGTGGAGATCAGTGGCTGCAGAATATTTTCAAAATTTGTTATGACACTTAAGTTTATGAAATAAAAGTCAACAGTTTTATAATTCAAATTCCAAACAAAATGAAGCGCTTTTGATGGATGAGGCTCCATGACCCATGCTCCGAATGCGCTGTCATATAAATCATGTCTTGTTCCACGTACGTTGCAGCAGCCGCACCTTTCGTATGTTTGGTGCTGAGAAACAGTAAATGTACAGATAAAATGGGTTTTTGCATTCACGCACAGTAAGAATGTCTTTTTGTGAAGATAATTTTTTCCTTGGGGAAAGCAATATTTCATTTAAATTTTGTATATTTCAGGCATTTATTGGGTCATTTAATACCTGTGATTTGAAGATTGAATATGGCTGGAAGAGAAATATATATTGTTTAACGCATTTTTGTATAATTTGAAATTTTCTTTAAAAATCTGAATTTCATGTTAATTTTTTTTCAAAAGTACCATTTAATTTCTAGTCTCAAGTTTTAAGCAAGTTGTCATTTGGCAACATTTCAATGTTTGAGAATAAAGAATTAAAAAATAAAAACTAAACTTATACAATAATAGTTAAAAACAGAAAGTAAGTAGAAATTAGATATCATCCAAAATAGTAATTCAGTGCTTGTTAATTCCAAAAAATAGCGTGGTCATTGAAAGCGCATTTGAAAACAAACATATGTGTTATTGAATGAAAGGATAAGAGTAAGTATACATACAAATTTCTCCGTATTTCTTCAAAATAATAACATTGTAAAAATATGAAATAAATATAATTATTACAGATTCTGCACATTTTTATTTATTTACCCTCAGGGAAGACCGAGCTATGCTCAGAAAAAATTAGCTTTGTGTTCAACTCAACATAACAATAAATTCTCTGTGCAACATATAATAATCAGTTCTATGTATCCTGATTGGTTGAACTCTGTTTTCGAGAACGTTCTACAGACGCTGATTGATTGACTCATGTATCTCGCCTCTTCTTGGGAAATTCTAGAAAATTCTTTCAGTTTCTAAAAGCCAATTTGTTCATAAAATGTCGGCAAAGTTTACGAAGATTCGCAAACTAAAACTAAGCACATTCTTTCATTTGGCGCCAGAGGCGTTTTGGCATTGTTAATCTTGAAAGTCAATTTTCCCGCCAAGTCTCGCCAATGTCGGCATCATTTCGCCAAATTTTTCGAAAAGTTGACAATTTTGCGACTTTGTTTACAGCAGCTACTTAACTTCAACTACTTAATAACTGTTTCAACCTTCATGCATTCGCATTGAAATGCATTGACCCATAGTGACCCCAAAATGACCCACTAATCGAATTTTCTCAAACATGTGACCTAGCCTAAATGTCTTCTCTTAAGAAAATGGTAGGATACAAAATTTGGTCAAAATCGTTTCAGCTTTTTTACATAAAATTAACTTTACCTTGACCCGTAGTGACCCAAAACGACCCCCCTAATGGAATTTTCTCTATCATGTGACCTAACCCAATGGTCTACTCGTGCCCAAAAACCGTAGGATACAAAATTTAGTCAAAATCGTTAGTGTCTATTTTTAGATAAAATTAGCTTGACCGGTAGTGACCCAAAAATGACCCACTAATCGAATTTTCTCAAACATGTGACCTAACGCAATGGCCTTCTCGTGCCCGAAAACGGTAGGATACAATATTTAGTCAAAATCGTTTGAGCCATTTTTTAGATATAATTTGCTTGATTTGTCCCATAATGACGAATTAATCCAATTTTCTCGAACATTTGTCCTAGTCTTATGGTGTTCTCGTGCCCGGAAACGACAGGATACAAAGTTTCGTTAAAATGGTTAGAGCCAGTTTTAAAATAAAATTTACACACACATACACACAAGATTTGCTCATATTATATGACATGCTTGGTATTTTCATCGTGCATGAGCTTGCAACTACCAAAATTTAAGGTTATGATTTTTTTTTCGCGAAAATTTCAGGAAAATTTTAAAATTGAGCGCAAACTATTCCCGAATTTTGGCTTATTTTTCCGCAACATGCGCTTAACTCTAACTACGAATTTGATTTCAAATTAAGGAGTGTAAAGCTCAATGCTGTTTGGACGCAAAAGGCGGTCATTCCCAACAGTTTTTTTACAACATCATATTTCGTAGAAAGTATAGAAATCAGCTGAAAATATCGTTACAATGTTTGCATTAATGTTGTGGACGAAAATCAGGATACGGTTTAGAATAAGACAAAGTTTTTCACTCCAAGACGGACGGAAGGAAAGGAATGACGACTAACAGTTTCAGAAAAATTGCTCTAAGATAGATGACTTTTCTAAAAGTAACAACCATCATTCTATTACACAAAATATTATAATAATAATAAAAATATAACTAAGACGAACTTCCACTTTACAACCAAAGTAACATGTGTGCTTCCGCACGCGCAGCGCGTAAGATCGAATCTGCCACATTTGGTGTAGAAATTCTTTCTGTTTATGTATTGCGAGCAAGCTGATTAACAAGGTTCGGTTTGCCATAAACATAAAGACAAACGGTAATCGGATCCCGAACAGCATCATGATATTACAACAGAGTTGAAATAAGTAACTTTTTGACTCAGACATTAGACAAAACGTCACAGCTCACCGATTCCACGCAATGGTTAAATTGAAAGAGTTTCCATTTACAGCTGTTTCAGATTTTTCCCGCAATGAACAAAAAATTGAATCCCTAAGCTATAAATTCAATCAAGGATAATATTCAATATTTACACTAAGAAATGATTACTAATGTGCCCCAATTTCCGCGAGTAACTAAAAGGAAAATAAACATTAATTATCTTTGAATAAGTTTCTAAATGTATCTAAACTCGACAGGACAAAAAACGCGATTATTTTTAGGTTCTTCAAACTTTTTAACCCTGCGTTAGTCGCATGTGTACCTCTGTGATCAAAAAATGACATGAAAGTAAATAAAAAAAATGACAATTACAGGAAAATTCCTTATCCATCAAATTTTAGAAAGAAACTGAAATTCAACTCCCTATATCGTCGATATCTTCATGAATTTTCATGATAGACTGGTCTTTTTATACCAGTTGTCCTATATAGTTAACATTATATATAGCGCATGCGCAATTGCCCTGCATGCTATAAACAAAAAAACCTGCGGGATTTTTTTTAATTTTTCAAAGAAACTTCGATATCTCTATGAATATACGTGCTATTCTTACACAAATGAACACAAATGTTATAAATGACCCACACAACCATCTTACTATTGTTACAGACCATTTCGAGCATTTGTTTTACAGGGCGATAGCAGCAAATATATATATATATATATTTTTAATTAAATTTGTTGTTGTCTTAATTTTTCTCTTGAGTAAACTTTCGCTGAAAGATACGAGGTCAAACATGTTCTTTACATTCCTGAAATTCCAGAATAATTCGTCAAGTATTTCTCTCACTGGATATTCCATAAAACATCTAAAATCGAAAGTGTTCGGATACTTTTGATCAGCAAGCATATTGGAAATGTTTTGAATGAAACTCCAATATTGAAAAATTGTCTTAGTATTGGAAATATTGGCAATGAAATGGCGATATATATTATGTCCAACACGGCAAACATTTAAACACTCCGATGTTGCAGCAAAATTTCAAAGTACTGCTCAAGATACTGTCAATATAAGCAATAATGGCCCAATATTGTTTATCTTCTTCTGGGATAACTATCAGAAGATAATCATGCATAATTTTTATTATGAATAATCAGGGGATTTTTCCCTTTAGTTCGAGATAACGATAGCGCTATTGTTTGACCCAACAGCTATTAGATAACATTATTCATTTGTCATTTCTTAACAGTTTCTCTGGAATAGAGAAAAGATTTATCTTGGACAACAACCAAAGTATTACTCATATTCATTACAAATGATGAGCCCTAACCATCATTATAATTCATGTTTCTTTTTCATATATATATATATATGTGTGTGTGTGTGTGTGTGTGTGTGTGTGTGTGTGTGTGTGAATCGCTTTTGTATAGTACACATATATAAACATACGTGTTACATCAAGTTAAAAAAAATAGTTACTAACATAATATGATGTCCCTTAGACAGTCGAAAAAAAAAATCTGCACCTCAAAAAGAAATAATAAAACGAGTTGTAAGTTTACATAGTTTTCTTTTGGGCTATGGCAATTCATTTATCTAAAAATTAATATAGGTCATAATTCGCAATTTTATAAGTGAATTTATTAATAATTTTCAGAATTAAAAATTTGATTAATTAACCCATTTGCTGCCAAACACGAGTATACTCGTGGTTTTTCAATCTAAAATTGCGAATTCGTACAGGAAATTTCGAGAGAAGAATTTTTATTTAATGTAATCACGAAATGTCTGTAATTAAATAAAGTATATACTGCTATTAGTATTTTCTAGTATGAATTCGAGCTTCCTAAATAAAATAAAATTCCGGTAATTTTAACCTGGCAGTGAGCGTGTTAAAAATTATGCAACTAATTATGTTTGTTCCTTTCATCGTATCTTATTAAAAATTATGCAACTAATTATGTTTGTTCCTTTCATCGTATCTTATTAAAAATTATGCAACTAATTATGTTTGTTCCTTTCATCGTATCTTATTAAAAATTAAATATTTCAATCGATGATTTTTTGGGAAGATAAAATAAAGTTTATCATGTAGATTTAACATTAACATTAGCAAATTTTGACCTTTTCTAACTCTTTCAATATTTTAGGAAAAATGCATGAACTACATACTTCTCCGAGCTAGTTTAATCCAAGTTAAAAATGGGTGTCATAATTGGAAAATTGAAAGTTGGCCCAAATTTAAATGTGTAGACAATCACTTATGCAAAAAATGCATTCATAAGAACTAAAAGATCTTCTTAAAACACCATCAAAAACTTTAAAATGCGCTAGGCCTTTCGAAAGCTTTTCGAATCAGAGTCTTTCTTCGTCAGGCGCAAAAAGACATGATTCTACTATGTGTCTTGCTGCTGCTTTCACAGTAGAAGCACGTCTTTTTGCGCCTGACAAAGAAAGACTTTGATCTTTCGAAAGGCCTAGCGCATTTTAAAGTTTTTGATGGTGTTTTAAGAAGATCTTTTAGTTCTTATTGTTTCACACCAGTTTCAACTTATCTTCTTTAAATGCATTCATATTCGAAAAGACACTATTCCGCATCTAATAACACGTTTGTTGCGACTACATTGTAAACAATCTGCGTTTTTTTTTACTCGAAATTGGCCGTTTTATGCATGCGTCTATTGTCGGAAAATCTAAATAATAATTTAAACATTTGAAGGGCGGTGGTTATTATATAAACCACTTAATTTTAAATGAAAATTTTTACCAAAATTTATTAAAATTCCGTTTTTATAAATTTTTCGGGAGAAAACAAATTTTAAAACGTATTTATTTATTTTAAAGTCAAACTGTTCGCAAATTCCGGTTACTTTTCAACATTACATTAACAATTTTCAAATGATTTACACTTATTTTTGACGCTGAGTTTCTTGGATTAAACGAGTTCGGAAAAGTATGTACTATATGCATTTTTGAACAGAAAAAATTTCAACAGAATTCCTTTCCCCTAAAAGGGTTGAAAGCATGTAATATAAGTCATTTATATGAAATCACGTTAATCTGAATTGCTATGCTTTTTTCCTTCCTCGACATGACTTATATATATATATATATATTATATATATATATATATATATATATATATATATATATATATATTTTTAATGAAGTATGGCCCTTAAATTTACAATAAGGAAAATTACTGTCGCGAAAAATAATATGGGAATTCAAAAACGTTAGATAAGAGTTATGGAGAAAAAAAAAAAAAAAATCTCATTCAGAGAAACCGCGACTATCTGATGCAAATACTACCTCGTAAGAACTATCAAAACCAGGTCAAATGAGAAATTATGAATTATTCAGGGAAATCTATCCATGCATCAGCATTCGTAGAAGGAGAAAATAAACCATGCAACAATAAAGGTTTAAAAACAAAGCAAAGCTGATGCTTGAATAACTGCAACTATTGGAAAAGACAATCAGCATAATTACTTAGGAAACGCAAGTGTTTTCAAAGCATGTTATGATTCAGATTATCGCAAATTGATCCAGTCGGATCATTGATGAGTCACGTCATGAAAACAAATGATTTGTTAAAATTTCTTTGATTGTGTCAATATTAAAAAAATGATTGACCAATCGATCCTTTGTTACACCACGTACAAAAGTTTAACAGTGTTTCCTTTAGTGAAAATGACTTTACCGATTTAATTAACTGGTTATGTCTCATAGTATGGATTAAGGAAAAATTCACCTCAATATTTTTCCAACTTAACATCTTAAGATATATTAGAAAATTTATATTATCAAATTTATATTAAACAAAGCAAATATTATGCTTCAGTAACTGCAACTTTTGGAAAAAACAATCAACATATTTTTTTTTTTTTTTTTTTTTTACGATCCGGAAGTGTTTTCAAAGTATATTATGATTCAGAAATTCTCAAACTGATCCAGTCATATCATAATCGTCATTAAAACATACGAGTTGTTAAACACTCTCCAATTAAACTAATGATCAAACAGGAAATAAAATCATGCGTCATTCATTAAAACTAACGTGTTAAATTGATATAGTTATAAATATTTTCAACAAAAAAATTATATTAACAATTAACTCTGCTTTTTTAAATACAGTTTTTATGAAATAAGGAAAGTGAATTCATTGTGTTTTCAAGTGTGTGTTCAAGAACATTGTGCTTTTAGTTTTAAATATATATATATATTTTTTTCTTTTGAGTGGAAAATTTTCTATAATTTCTAAATTTTCTAAATTTTCCAATCTTTCAACAACATAAAGCTAGCTTTATGTAAATGGTTAAAAAACATCAATATCTGCAAATACAGGATGGAGAAAAAATTCGTAATTTTTTTAAATAGAACAAAAAACGATACCGAAGTGCGGTTTGCACCATAAGACATGTCAAAAAGACTTTTTTTTTTTTTTTTTTTTTTTTTTTGGGGGGGGGGGGGGGGGCTAAATTTTAAAAAAAATGTTTAAATAAATGAAATATTAAAAATCCACGTAAGCTTCTAGCGGCTTTTTTCAAAATGAAAAATTGAAGCAACTTATATTCTTCCCGAGATCCTCGTTTCAGATAATTTTTAAACATATACATAACTAAAAACTGTTTGTCAAGGGGAATTCAGAGGCCAGAGTCCTTGCGACAAAAAATTTCTTAGTTTTTTCTTCTTAATGTTTAATTATTTTAAATCGCTGAAGGAAAAATAAAGGATTATTTTTTTCAAAATCAGACAAAGAAAATTTAATTAAATTTCAAATTCCAGGGAGGGTCAATGCCTCTCCCCTCCACCCACTTCCCCCTTCATGGCGTCTATGTTCCCAATCCCAAGTGTCATCCAATGCTAATTTTTAATCTTATTTTAATAATGTAAAATCTGAAGAAGATTACGGTTACGTCTGTTCATCAGTGATGGAGACGGGGTTATTCATCGTCTCATCCTGTTTTCGCTGCTAAAAAAGCCCTTCCTATTCTTCAGGTGAATCACTGTTACCTGAGATAGTGTTGTTAACGGGCTGATAGTGGCAGGCTAATAATGAAGAAAATGCGACTCAAAATATTATACCGATGTGTCTTCACACTCCAGTCTCTTCCCTAAGCCGAAAATCTGTTATATCATGAACGAAGGAATAGAAGCATTTGTTCCTTATAACCTATTCTGCAATGTGTTATATCAAACTTTTCCTGTCTTTATTTATTTATTTTTTATTTTTTACCATTCAAAAACAAGGACGTTGTACTGGGTACTCCACTTTGTGAAAAAACAACTGCGAATAATAATAATTAAAAAAAAAAGATTAATACTTTTTGAATACATGATTTACTCTCTTTCCAAAGACCAAGGTTGCTACTCAAATCTAAAAATAAATAAAAATATAAAAATAACTGTATGTGTGCGCACCGAGAAAATTCAATTAAAAAGAAACATTACAGCTGCGATAATTTTCTCCTTACGAGAGTTAAAGAGATGGCATTTCTACGATGTAAATCTAAGAATTTTAAAATTCCCTGTGTTTTAAGCGATTTTTTTTTTTTTAATTCCCAGTATTGCGCTGGTTGTCTAGGTAGCGTAACAACCCTGAAGACCTTTCAGTGTACAATAATTTTTATTAACACTTTACAACCTAGTTGAAAAGTGTTTATGACTTCGGTTTGTCTGGCCACCTGTCCGTGCTCTATCTCGCGTAAATATACTGGGATCGCCCTGAAGTTTTTGTATGTTATTGTCGTTTACTATAGCATGTTCCCTATTTCAACTGAAGTGTATAGCACTTAGTTTTTTTTACAGGGATAGTCAAAAGTATTCCGTTGCATTACAGTTAATGGGGAATAATAGTTTTAAGTGCATTTTAATGATGCTACGTCATTTAAAACATGATGAAATTGATATATAATTATGAAGCGCATTAAAACATGCTTTTTGTAGAATATGGGGTGCAAAGCATTAATTATTCATTTACAGGGTCAAATAAAAGAATTCTGTTAAACATTGTTCTATGGGGAAAAATCATTTGCAGTGTAATTTAGTGATATTTCATTATTTCAAATATAATGAAAATGATATCCATTACTGAGGTGCACTATAAATTGCTCTCTTGAAAATGTGTTGTGCATTGCCTTTATTTACAGGGACACACAAAAGATATCGGTTACAGTACATAAGTGATATTTACAGTCTGTGTGTACAGAAAAACTATAGGATTCGCTGTCCATTATCAAGAAATTTTTATGTTTTATACAACAAAATGTTAAATACAAAAAAAAACATTTTTTTATTGCAAAAATTGAAAAGAAATGTAAGCCGAGTTTCCCCCAAACAGTTTCAGAAGGGTGCTGCACCCTGCCTGCCATTTGGTTTACAAATTAGCACCGTTCTTGCCCCTCATAAAAAGTTAGCACCCTTCTTCCCCCCCCCCCCCCCCACTAAAATAATTAGCACCCTTCTTGCCCCTCAATGAAAAAAGTGTCCTTTCTCATTTTTCCATTAAAAATTTTGCTTTCATAGTAAAAATTGACTCAATGTTGTCTTGAAAAGAGCGCCCTGATTTTTAAATATTAAAAGTGTTTTTAAAAACCAAAAAAATGCCTTTAATAATAAAAAAAATGCCCTTAAGAATCTGAAAAGTGCCCTCAAGAATCCAAAAACTGCCCTTAAAGATTTTTAAAAAAGTGCCATTTCGCACCAGCTGCCCCCTGCCCTTCTTTAAACCTGGAAAAAACTCTTTAAAACTCATCTTCTTTAAAACTATGTAAGCTTTGTCTGGCTCTTCATTCCTTAAATTGGTGTGCAGTTTAAACTAAACCAAACCAGAAAAGATTCTCTCTAGGGAAGGTGTAAAAGAACCGATTATCTAAATCAGGCAGTTTATATTTCAAAAGGGTATTCTAAGTTAATATTGCCCCACATAATTATTGGTTCTATAATTAAAAATTAATCTTCAAACGTAAAGCTTGAAAATGTTTTTTTGGTTTAAAAAGTCATTTTAAGCCAACGTTCTTTGCTTAATAAACGACACAGTCAATAATAGTTGAAAAATTCATTTACACTTGTTTTGACTAAAAAGCTGAAAAATATCATGAATAATATTTTGAAAATAAATATTAAATATATGAAAATATTAACCCTTTCGGGTCTGGCGTATTATTAATAGGACATGTCTTTCCATTGGGTACTATTTCGTCTTAACAATTGTTTTCGTTATTATCTGTCTGTAATAATAAGTATGTCTCTACATTTATTATTATAGCTTCTTTAATGGTTCAGCATTTAGTAATAATAAAAGTTTGCTTAATTCTCTTTGCACCGTGGGCGATTCTTTTATTTCATACATATGTTTCACTCTTTAAATTTAAAATTTGCACGCTATTTTTCCAATAGAATAATTTGTGATGAAACATGAAAAATAATCGGTTAAGTACGAGTATAAATACGAGTTCAAAGAGTTCCGTACATTAAATGTATTTATTACTATTTATTAATTAATAAACTTCTACTACCCCTATTTTTTTCGACGATATCTCTAAAAATGTAATACCTAAAATTAAAACAAATATATTTTTGAATTCGATGTTACGAGATCCTTCTTGCGATATCCCAAATGATATACAAAAAGAATTTTTTTTTTTTTTTCAAGTAACTTAATTTGCCCCTTAATTTTTTCCAAAACATTTGTGAATCGCTAATAATCTGAAAATATGTGGGTAAAAAGGCTTTATAACTTTCCCAAGTTTGAACTTTCCACGTCCCATAGTTTACGAGAAAAAGGGTGATCACAGACGAACGGACAGACGACATAGGAATGATCTTATAATGATTCTGTTTTTACTTTTTAAGTACGGAACCCTAATAATTAGAAAAATGTTATGCCTGCTTAATACTGTTGCAATACAATATTTTTCCAAACGTCTTCAAAATATCTTACTTAATCTATTGTCACATGAACAGTACGCAAAGTAATTATTTTCATTAGATTTCAGTAAATGACATATTTGTTAAATTTCAGTAAACTTTTGTGATTTGGACACCTACTTTTAATATTAGTAATGTAAAAGTAAAATTTCCAAAAAACTGAAAAATCGGACCCGAAAGTTTTAAAAATATCTAACATCAAGATGATTTGAAAATAAATATCGGATATGTATCACGATATAAATCCATTGATATATATATACCACCGAACCGTGGCTGTTTTAGTAGTAAATTCGCTACTGTGGTTGCCTCTTTAAATGAGGCAAATAAAAAATGCTTAAACTGGTGTAGGGTTATATCAGTGATAATGGAAAATTTTATCAAGCGATTACGTACATAATCAGAACTGCGTCAGCGTTCTAAATTTGTTGCGCGAATCGAATATCAAAAAGATTATGAGAAAAAAAACAGCAAATAAAACAAATAAAAAACCTTTATCGTAAGACGGACAGATCACGCACTACTGCCAGATTCGTTGAATAGCTGCCCTGCGGACCATAACAAATCACGAACATACCAAGGAAGTAGAAAATCCTTTTAGCCAGCTGACTATGCTTCTCAGTCTGTGTGTTTTGGTCGATATCATGGTAAACACGATGCTCGAAATATATTAAAACTACAGGGTTATTCAAAAGGAATCATCTTATTTCAAAATGCTATATTTTCATAAATAAACGACGCAGAATGATAAGTAATACATGAATACAAAGGAAAAATATTGAATTTTTTTTACAAGTGTTCGATATAACTTCCTTTAGTTACACGTATAATGTCAAAACGGTATATAAATTACTGCCAAACACGTTGTAAATTGCCAATGGTAATTGATTGTACAGCAGATATCCGTTATTTAAGTTCACATAAATTTGTGGGTAATGGTGGCACAAACTTTATCTTTTACAAATCCCCAAAAGGAAGAAATCGCATGGAGCCACATCAGCTGACCTAGGTAGCTAGCTGTGTAACATGGAGTCATCTGATCCACTGCGACCATTGACTAGAAATATAAACTATATTTATATTACTAGTCAATGACTGCGACCGATCCAACTGCGAGGTAGCTCTGTAGCCAAGTTGGGTGATGCATCATCTTGTTGGAAAACGAAGTTGGAGAGATCTTTCTTTATTTGGGGGGAAAAGCCAGCTTCTAAAAGAGGTTTCGTGAAATAGCTTCACGAAGAACAACACACGAGAGCCACCTATTGTTCACAATATAAAACTTCCATATCTTCCATCTGTATTCATGCATTACTTATAATTCTGTGTCATTTATTTTTGAAAATATGGAATTTTGAAATCTGATGACTCATTTTGAATAATCCTGTATATGAACACTCGTTTAAAGTGCAGAGCAATTTGTTTCCTTCTTATCATTGACTAAGGGCTAATTGCTAAACCATTAGATTGAGAGGTATAGTTCTAGTTGCAAAGATGTTTCAAATGTTGTTCTTCATGAAATGAAAATCCACTTAGGGAGGGCTGCTCTCAAATCCAAACTGCCTACTTTCTGCCACTTTTTTAATCCATTTTTGTTCGTAAACATATCAAATATGCAGGTAACTTTGTAATCGAATTGTTTTTCCGCTTTTTGTTGAATACAGACGATTTTTCAGAAATTGCTATCAGAGTTGGCGTTTTGAAATTCTGGACGCGACAGTGCAAGGGGAAAAAACTAAAGTCTTATCGACTTTTATTGGAAAATGAAGAAAACTATTCGATGAGTAACAAAATGCGTCAAAGCTTCGTGTTGTTAGGCGGGTTTTTCTTTTTCTTTCTTTTTTTCTTTTTTTTTGGGGGGGGGGGGGAGGGGGACCAGCCTAATAGCGTTTTTGTTTTTAATGCTATGAAATTAAAATTTTTATACGGATGCTGGCTGTCATACGTTCAGGAAAAAGTTTAGCTTGCTTTTTTTTTAATATATATATAAAGGTGCTGTTCTAACTTTAGTGCCAGAAAACTCATGGAAATTCATAATATTCGAAGTATTAAAACCGGTCAAGTTTTGGTCGTACAAAATTGGAATATTTACTGTTTTACTATAAAATTTCTGGGTTTAAACATAATTGTTTGATCCGCAGATTATACGCCGGAAATTACGATAGCACATAAAAATAATATACAGTCGAGTTTCTCTAATAGAGCAAAATGCCAATACAATGAAGTGTACGAGAAAACGTCTGTTCACTCTAAATTTAAAGAAAGATATGTAATTTTAACAGCATCAAAGTATTTATATTTATTTCATATTTATTTATATTTTTCATTTTCATAATAAATCATAAAAGGCAATTTACATCTAAGCGATTCACGTACATACTTTTTTTTTTTTAAGCAAACATAAATTCCATTTTAACAAAAATTCATTAGCAAACAGGCTTCTTTATGATTCCGTGAAGTTCGGAACTCAACAGAAAATAAATTCAGACAAATGTAACAAGATATTTACTTACAAACCATTGGATGAAAGGCTTTGAAATAAATATCTTGAAATACTTTTGTCTGCATTTATTTATAAAACTTCCCTCTCATAAGTACTGATTCCGTCCTTCTGGGGAGCACGCTGTCGCAAATTTTAAGACAAATGTTATTTTTTCTACACAAGCGGCGTCTATACAGAAATTTAGGGACAGCATTTTTCACTTTCGAATTCGATAATTCATCTTGAAACTCACACGCACAATACTTGTTGTTAGGTATGTGAAAATTTACCAATTATGCTTAAGAAAGCAAAATTAATTATCCGGCGGAATTCTCGAACGATTTTTATTAAAAAGTTTTCTCTCGTCGACGTGTTTAAACAAATAATTTACTACAAAGCTTATAATTACATTTCCGTCAAAAATCTTTGACAGCGAACAAAGATTACAATTTCATTTCACGCTTTTAAAGTTTAAATGCATTTTAGAGGGAATTCCGAAACACACAAATTTTAAGTGCATTACTTAAAAATCAATTAAATCTATTTGAGGCGGACGATAAATGAACAATAGCTGCGGTATATAAAGAGTTTATCGAAAATGAAAAGCAAAATTTTCAAATTCGACGTAATTTTCTTTATGAGGAGATTAATTTGAAAGAAATATATCCTTTTGATGTATTAGCAACATAATTATAATTTTACGCAAATCATTTTCTTTCTTTTGTCGTATGGAAGTGCGCACTTTCTACATTTTATTAAAATGTAAAAAAAAAAAAAAAAAAAAAAAAAAAAAAATGCGGTTAACAATAAAGGGTGCACAAAAATTGAGCTGACATTTTAATTAATATATGGGAATGTGATTAAGTTTATCACATATTGTTAAAATAGTGTTTTTGTTTATCAAAATTAATCGTAAATTAGAATAATAAATTTTATTGTTTCTTTTTGTTTTTTTAAGTTTATTTATTCCATTTTTCTTAAAAAGTAAATAAAATAAAAAAAACAAACAAAAAGAATTTAACACAATAAAATTATTCTAATTTACGATGAATTTTGATAAACGAAAACACTATTTTAACAATATGTGATAAAGTTCATCACAGCGAAATCTTTCATTTTTTCGTTTTTAGAACCAGAAAATGCAGAAAATTTATAAAATTCAAAGTTTCACAACGTTACGTTTCGGTCGCAGAATTGGATTTTCACTGTTTTAATTGTTAAAACGTGGAGAAAGGTTTTCTAAATACAACTTACAGGACCCAGGGATCGTATAAAAATTTCAGTTTTGTAACTTTTTGAAAAATAAATGTTTTGACATAAATGGATATTTTTCATACAATGAAGATAATCTATCACCGTTCCAATCGGCTTTTCATTTCAACTATAACTCTAAAACTGGCGATTTAGGAATTAACTATTGGTCAACGTTTATAAGGGACTTCCTTCCTGTATTTAATACCACCAGCATAATTATAAATAAATAAATATTTCTGAAAACGAAAAAAAAAAAAAAAAAAAAAAAAGAAAAAGAAATCCCTGCGTCATGTGTCTTCTGCTTCGCATTTTCAACGGTGAATTCCAAAAAATTAGAGGAGGGATTTATATTAGATTTCTATGTCCAAAAACACTTGTGCACTGTTAAAAATCTGCAGCACACTCTCCAGTCATTCAACTCTTTTTATAGAAAACCGTACATAACTGTTATTTATCAGTATTGTGACCAATGAGAAAGCTTCAAATTATGGTCAAGCAGCCGTTATCGATAAAAGTGCTGAATGACTGGACAGTTTTTTGCTGCAGATTTTTAACAATGTAACAGTAAATTATATTTTGTAAATTTATTACAAGTAAAAAAAAAATTATCACAAACACCCTTTATCATAATACACACATCTAGTTCTAAAAATATATTTAGAATAACAAGAATATTATATCGAAATATTCATCATTCTGCCGAATATACGCAATGGCTTACAGGTGTTAATACATTTAAAAATTATTTGTTAGAATAAATGCCAGGTGTCTAGATCAGAAATGAAAAGATGTATTTTGATTCTTTACATACATTTGTATCACCGAAGTAATTTCGTTGGTTACACGGATGTTTCCGACAATTTAACACTTTTAGTTTTTGAGGAAAAGTTACTTTTAGATTTAAAAAAAAAGTAGTTATCCATATGACAATAATTTAAGTTTACTGAAAATGACAAGTGGTATCTAACAAACATACAGAAGTGTGCATATTACTTGGGACAAGGTAAATAAGCTTTTCGCTTCAAACTTTTTTTTTTCTAATTTATATTAATCACTCTTCATAGTTGGCCATATAAAAAAGGTGCTTCCAGTGAAACTCATTCCCGAGAGTATTTAAGGGGCAAAACACAAATTTAATAAACACAAACTCAACATTTGTGATCACTATCATAAAAAATTGCAGTTGATATATAGATTATATAAAAAAAAATCTGTTGTTAAGTGCAATGTTTGTTATGAATTTTCGTAAGAATAGCAGTAAGATATAAACGTTTCCTTAAAAAAAAACATCCCGAAAACTGAAACTCATCTTTTTAGGTGGGGAGTGGGGAGCGAAAATTTATTTTTTAGAGTATTTGGGGGACCAAACACAAATTTAATAAGATACATCAATATTTGTGATCATCCTGTAACATAAAAAATATGGAATTGATCTGTAGCTTTTACATACATTTTTTGCTACTAAATACAAGGTTAGTGTTAGTATGCATTTTCGTAATAATAGCAGGTTATTGACAAAGACAACGCTTCCTTTAAAAATTCTAATTTTCTCGCATGTTTCTTCTGATAACATGCAGAGTTTTCAACCAAAATGTAACAAAACAATGAGGAGAAAAGACAACTTACCCCCCCCCCCCCAAAAAAAAAAATAATAATAATAATAATAATAATAATAATAAATTAATAGGGCAGTTGCAATTGACGTCACCTTGGAGGTAAACAGTACAAATAGGCAGTTCTGATTGGTGGAATTACCCTTACCTCCAAGTGAATACAATGGTTGATCAGCTGATTGCAACTGCCCTATAAATAAATAAAAAAAAAAAATAATAAGCCCATGCAGATCTTTACATCCCTGCCCGAAAAGGTTAATATTTATAAAAATCTAAACCAAGATATTTTCTAATCTGTATTTCAAAAGCGAAATGAAAGTCAGAAACATCAACAGCTTTTAACTCAATGTATATGCTATCCTATTGTATCAGTCACACTTATTAATCCGAATTCCTATTTGCTACACTCGAGTTAAATCTAAATTAGCTTCCTTGTAAAAACACAAGAATAGGTGATCAGCGTTATTAGATCAATCTCACAATCATTTCGAAATATTCATTTAAATCTACTAATTCATTTCGTAATTGCTTTGCTATTTAGAACCGATTAAGTAATTCAAGGATCACCTGAATGTTAACCGACAATGATATGCAAGGTCAGAAATTAATTCGCATGAAATTCCTATTAACGCCAATGAAATTCACGGGGAAAATGCAAGCACTATTATGCAGCTGATATGCGAGGCAATGAATTGTGATGCTAATAGAAATTCTACCAATAAATCTAAACGGGCAAGTTCGCGTAAGAACTGTCAGAAGTTTTTGTTGAAGAGAAGTAAAAACGTGAAATGACAAATGTATGAGACAATACTTTATTCTTAATTATTAACCGATTGCTTAAATTAAATAATTAATCGGGCGCACCTCTGGCAGGAGTCGATGCAGGGTTTTTTTTTCTGCTATTGACGTATTTTGTGAAAAGTAAAGTTATTTTTGTGAAATTTATCATATTTTTGGGGAAAATAACATTTTGTAAGCTACTTAAATTCAAACAAAGCATTTAATAATAATTTCTTTCTTTCTGCTAAAGTTTTCCTTTCTGATGAATTTGTTTTCTTTGCAATTTACACATTTTAAAACCTAAAAAAAAATAAAAATAATTAATGGAGAGTATGTTTTTATGGAATGAAATTTTGTGAAACGGTCAGAGGAATTTTGTGAAGGGCATGTTTTATTAGATTGATTTTTGAGAAGGGGTCCCTAAATATGCACAACATTTTTCCTGGATCATCCCCTGTCTTTACTTTGAGCACAGTGCGCCTGTTAGAAAATTGTCGTTGCATCTAATTAATCCTTTCGGGACAAACGGGACTAAAAAGTAATAGTCAATTTAACCCTTTAGAGTCCAATTTTTTTTTGCATTTTGGGGGAAATTTAACTTTTATGTGAAATAATATTAAAAGTAGCTGTCCAAATCACAAAAGTTACAGTTTACTGAAATTTAACGAATATGTCATTTACTGAAATCTAACAAAAATAATTATTTTACTTACTATTTATTCATGTAACAATAGAATAGACTAAGGAAGAAATTTTGAAGACTCTTAGAAAAATGTATTACTCGTACAACAGTATTAAACATGCATAACATTTTTCTAATATTTCTATATTTCATCACAAATTATCCGTTCGGAATAGTAGACCCACTTTTAAATTTAAAAGAGTATAAAACATATGTTTGAAAAATAAGAATCGACAACGGTGAAAAGAGAATTAAGAAAACTATTATTATTATTACTGAATGCTGAAACATAAAAGAAGTCATAATAATAAATGTATAAACATATACTATTATTATTATAGACACATAATAACGAAAATAATTGTTACTCAATGAATACTCAATGAAAAGACATGTCCTATTAATAGTACGCCAGACCCGAAATGGTTAAAATGACTTTCTTTTGTCTTAACAATTATTTTTGTTGTTATCTTCATGTAGTAATAATATATGTCTATACATACTTTATTATCACTTCACTTATGTTTCAGATTTAGTAATACAACAAAACTAAAACCGTTTGCTTAAAAAAAATTCTTTGCAGAGGTGGCGATTCTTTTATTTTAAAACATACGTTTCATTCTTTAAATTTTAAATATATGCTTCTTTTCCGAACCAACAAGTTTTAATAGAAAAATATAAAACACTGGGAAGTTGTTAAATCTATTTAAGGGTGCATTCAAATCCAAACTGCTTATTTTGAAACACATTTATAAATTCATTTTTGCTCTAAAATGCATCCAATTGGCAGGTTCTTTTATTCAGAAACTTTATAATGTCCGTATTGTCTCGATTTTTTGATAAGGGCAAAATATATTTCAAAAAATGCTGTCAAAGTGGACATTTTGAACCGAATTTCTCAAAGCGATAGCGCTGGAAACAAAAAAAAAAAAAAAAAAAAGAAAGAAATCCTTGACGGCTCGGCCTACAGGCACAGGTAGATTTCGAAGACGCAGACCGTGGGGCGCCTGTTTGTCGGGAATTGCGGAAGAAATGACCTTTTTGCGATGATGCTGCAGTTGGAACCGCCTACTTCGAAAGCAAACTTGTTTGCAGGCGGAGCCAGCAAGAATTTTTTTTTTTTTTTTGCTATAAGAGTTGGTCCTATAAAAAACATGTCTCCAAAGAAGTTTTAGATAATATTAAGAGGATTTATAATAAATTTAAGCGGATTTGAAATCTTGGGAATTGACGAAGTTCTGAATTTTTTTCTTCTAAACCCCCCCCTTCCCTCCCCCCCTTAAGGCAATTTTTAATTATATCAAAAATCTGTCATACATAAGTTTTTGGCCCTGTTCCTAGAAGTAATAATAACTTTAAACGGATTCGATACGTATCATAATTAAGAAATTATGGTTTTTTTTTCTGTTTTCACAAAAAGCCCCTCCCCCCCCCTTGGTTCGATTTTGCCCATTAACAAACTTGACCGAGATTTTATGCCCCTTGATTTTATGTATCAGTATCGAAAAGATGCGGGAGTTGGAACCGCCTACTTCGAAAAATAACTTGTTTGCAGGCGGAGCCGGCAGGGATTTTTTTTGTTTTTAATTTTTTTTTTGCTATAACGGTTGGTCCTATAAAAAACTTGTCAATATAAAAGTTTTAGATAATACTAAGAGGATTAATAATAAATTTACGCGGATTTGATATCTTGTGAATTGACGAAGCTATGATTTTTTTTCTTCTAAAACCCCCCTTTCCCCCCCCCCTTGGGGTCATTTTTAATTATATCAAAAATCTGTCATACATAAATTTTCGGCCCTTTTCCTAGAAGTAATAATAACTTTAAACGGATTCGATACGTATAAAAATAAAGAAATTATGAGGGTTTTTCTGTTTTCACAAAAAGCCCCCCCATTTCCCCTCCCATCTTGGTTCGATTTTGCCCATTAACGAACTTGACCGAGATTTTATGACCCTTGATTTTATGTATCAGTTTGGAAGAGATTTATGCAGAATTTTTCCAGTTATCGTGGTCAGAAAAAAGTGACATAGATAGATAGATAGATAGATAGATAGATAGATAGATAGACAGATAGATAGATATATAAAGTTTTGAACTGGGGGTGGTTTTGGGTTCTGGGAGTCATGATCGGCGTAGATCTGCAAAAATTTTTCAAAATTTCCAACTTAGGTGAGAATGTAATAGGTAGTATTTCTTACGAAATCTACCTAAAAAATGATCGTACTGTGAAAATAATTGTCTGTAAATCAATTTCTAATTAATTGAACGAAAAATAAAAACATGGGGCCCTTATAAATGTCTTTATAAATCACGCCGCCCAGTTTCCTGTAGTTACTTTTAAAAATGAGTCTGAAAATGTGTCTCAAAATTTTGAGTTTTTGAGCGTGGAAAAATATTTTTTTTTAATACCGCCTTAATATTATTGCAATTTAACATTTTCCAAACGTCTTCAAAAAAATTTCCTAGCCCATTGTCTAATTAATAGAATGCAAAATAACTATATTCGTCAAATTTCATAGAACGACATATTCGTTAAATGTTGGCAAACCTTAACATTTATGATTTAGATAGCTAATTTTATTTTATTTTTTAAACCTAAAAGTAACTTCCCCCCCCCCCCAAAAAAAAAAAAAAAAAAAAAAAAAAAAATCGTTCCTTAAAGGGTTAACTCAATTCTAAAGCTCTTAAAGTGATCAGTGGTCTTCATTAAGACGGACAAGAGAATATTCGTAATCAAATTCAAAAAATCTAATATTAATCTCAAAGCATGTAAAACAAACAATACTGAAATAGCCTGTCAGGTCAGCTGCGCCCGAACGAGGAATGAAAACAGAAGACGTTATAGTTCAAATCTCTGGTTAGATTCGATGAAATAAAGTCGACTATAGTCGGACCTCTATTTAATGAGCCTCTATTTTGCGAATTCCTCTATTTTACGCACTTTTCCTTGGAGCAAAGAAAGTTTTACGAATTACCTTGTAAAATAACATTAAAGTGCATTCTCTATTTAACGAACCCTTTATTGTGATCTAAAAACATTTAATCCCTATTTCTCAAAGGATATTTCAAACTTTTTTTTCATTTTTACACATTCATTATATCATAAAAAATTAATTCATTAATATTAAATGAAAATTATTTTCTGAAACTAAAAAAACAGTATTTCTGACAGTAATGCATTGTTCTATTCTTGTTTTTCTATATACGCTTTTTCTATTTTGTTTATGAATAAATTAATTAAAACAAATGGATATAATTTATTAAAAAAATTAATTATTTACTTTTATATATATATATTTAGTGTTTATTAATTAAAAATTTATATTTACGCAGTTAAACTTTTTTGATGAATTTAGTGACTTCCTTATATAGAGGTCGACTATTTCTTGTTAAGTGCTACGAAGAGCTTTTGTTTACGATTTCTCATCAGTTTTAATTTATTTTTACGAAAGGAGGCATTTGTTTCGGAGAAAAAAATTGCCACATGCTGATCGTGCTGCGTGTAATCAAACTGTGACCTTTGCATTGCCAGAGAGTAGCGATAGTTGGGTTGCATTAAGAAATCGGCTGCAGCAGAAACGGCATGTTATTAATTTGATCTTTCTCTCAAAAATGAACTATTACTTTCTATAATTTGAGAGTTAAACCGAAGAAGGAAAGATAGTTTAGTTTTCCAGCATTTTCTCTCTTAGGAAACAAACTAGTCGTTGGGGGCCACCGTAATACTTACCCATCATGGATATGCATAATGTAAAGTATTAAAATAAAAAATGTGTAAACTACTTATAAAATGCATTGCAATTCAAATAAAATCGAGGCTTGATGACGTCACAAACTTTAAAGGTTCGATTACTGAATTGCTTGAAAGAAACATCCTTATAACTCCAAAAATAATAATCCTATTAACTAGCGGTTTATTGCATCTGATTAAGCGTCAAATTTCCAATTAAAATATATCTTTGAAGTGAAATTTGGATGAAATACAGGGTCATGAAAAATCGAAGAGTGTGGCAAATAGGATTCCAAATATCTGGGCAAATCATTATCCGATCGACTTCTTTATTAGTATTCTTTATGCAAAATTTATGTTTCTTTATTGTCTTTTATATTCATTTCTTAAAATAAACAATTTCGAAAATTTTTATATACCTTTTATCAGAACGAATATTTCGAGAGTCCGAAAAAAATAGTTCCGGTTAATCGAGGTTATTGAAATGAAATAGGCTTCTTCCCATTATTACATACTAAGTACATACCAAATTGCAAGTCTCTATCTCAATTTTTTCGGGAGATAGAGCGTTTACAGACACACAGACGGACGGCAAATTTTTTTTTCTAAAAATATGTTTTTCGGAATCTCCAGTGTCTAAAACGTGTAAATCCGTCAAAAAAATTTTTTCGATTTTCAAAACGATTAAAAGACTTACCCTATAATGATGGGTAAGTAAAAATTAGAATAAGATGGCATTTCTACTTTAGCGTACACTTCCTGGATTATCATTCAGCTAAATCGATTGCTTATATGATAAAATATAAATTAAAGTCGATATATATATATATATATATATATATATATATATATATATTCACAAACTCCACTTGAAAATATATTTATTTTAAGGCTGTTATCGAGAAAATATTTTTCTTCGCTCAACAACGCGAAAGTTTCTCACTCATTTACTGACTCATTTTTAAACATAAAAGCATGATACTTGCAGGTTACAGGCATGATTATTGAAGCGATTTCTAATCCTGATTATTGAAGTGATTTGTAATGTTTTCCATTTTCCGATAAATGAATTACATCTTGAGTTATAAGCAATTTTTGTGTCAGGGCGGCAGTTTTCTTTTTTTCCTGGGCGGGCAGTCGTGCCCGGAAATTCTGCACTGAAAAAGAATAAAGTACTCAAAAATGAGTAAATCGATGTACTCATATCGAATTGAGTATGTTTGGATCAAAAATGAAACCATTCTTTCAAAATTTTGAAACATCACATGTTATCATACTCAAACGAAACTATAATTTTGTACTTCGTAATGATTTATTTTATTCATGGTGGCATAAAAGATGTTGATTAATAGGAAAACAATGCAATATACCCTGGAAACAAGGGAATTAATTTAATTAAGGGAAGGGACATTTTTATTTCTCGGAAAAAGAACGTATATCTTGCGCCTCCATCATAATGCATAAGGTTACATTGCGTTGTTGTTATGAAGGCTTTGTATATTCATATGCAGTCGGTCCGATCTGTGCGCTGAGTGACATGGATATTTGTGAAAAGAAAATTAGATTAAAGATTTCTCCGACAACTTTGAAAGTAAGTGCTCTCTGTTAAATATTCAATACATTTTCCCCCTTATTTTATGTAATAAGCTGCACTTTCTGTAAATATTAAATTAATGTAAATATAAAATTGTGCACAGCATTTTAAAATAATTTAAAAGCGCTTGAAAACAATGGTTCATAAATTATTTGATTTGGGTATCTTGATAATAATTTTGCTATTTTCCCTAAATAAATGATCAATTAAATGTTTCGTGTTAATATTTTTGAGCAGGAAATAAATATCAGTACATTTTTACTTTAGTCTGTAATAAACGGGGGGGGGGGGGGGGGAGAGGAGGTTCGAGACAGATCCCCCTTGACAATAAAAAAAGATCCATTTAACTTATTTTAGCTTTGAAAGTGTTTTATTAAAACGTCTTTTACTTCATGTTTTTATCTTGGATGCCATTTTGTTTTAATTCATACTTTTATGACCAAGAGCATTGTTTTCAAGCACTTTTAAATTATTTTAAAGTACTGTGTGTAGTTTAATATTTACATTAATTTAATATATAAAAAAGGTACTTGCATAAAATAAGAAAAAGTGTATTGAATATTTAACAGAGAGCACACAGAGTTCATATTTGAATACATCCATGAGATCAAAAATGAGTAAAGTGTTTCTCAATTTTCAGAACTTTTGAATCGGAGCTATTTTGAGTATGTGACGTATTTAAAATAGAATACTTTTTACTCAATTTTGAAAACCTATTTTTTGTCAGTGTGCTCAAAACGCTCAATTTCACAGCATTTTCTGAAAAATCTTATGCCATTTTCGAAAAATGGAAAAAAGTTCCATTACATAGTTTCTTAATATGGGTACCTGCCAATTATATATATTATGCCATACATATATTTTTATTTTATATATGATATATATATATATATATATATATATATATATATATATATTTGCGAATAAAAAATATTTAAAAAGTGTGTCAGAAAGAAGCTAGTTTGGATTTAACAGCCTTAAGGCTGCTCTTCAATCAAAATTGGCTACTTACCGAAGCAAAGTAGAATTCTAATTTATTCATATACACATTAAATTTGCACGTGCTCTTACCCTACTAGAAAATCTAATATTTTTTTCATTTTCCCATAAAGGCAAAAGATCTTTCAGAAAATGCTATCAAAGTTGGCGTTTTAAGCTGATTTTTGGACGCGACAGAACTGAAAATCTCGTCATATGATACAGCAATCAATTATAGATTTAACATGTTTATCGAAAAATTAAAAACAATATTTGATTTCACATCACTAAGTAGACTTCCCTGCTATTTTCATACTTTTACGTTTAAGAATATCTCTGTGAGTGCCAGACAGTTCAGAGTTGTTGAACGGGCAAAAATATAATTTTATAGAACAGATTGAAATGTGAAGATTACGGTTACAATCAGACAAATCTTATATCTTTGAAAATTCAGCTTGGAAAAGAGGGGTTCAAGAAACAAAAATTGCGGTTTATTTAAATGTAATCGGAACTGTTAAAATACTGTAGACGAGCCATACTCAACCTTTTTTTTCGCGGGCCGCAAACATATGTTTGCGACGTTAGGCGGGCCGCAACACACTTAGAAAAGGGTAATTAAAATATAAAGATAACAAAAGCAATATAACACAGTTAATGTTATCAGAAGGATTAAATGTTTGTCATGGAAGGAATGTTAACAAATAATTTTACCACCACTATTTTTAAACAATAAACATCATGGTAGATTTCTATTGCAAATGTTGCAGAAATAGGCCACGAAGTTTGTTGTTTGGAAATACCAATGTAAAAAGTTTCGGTGCCAATTTTTTTTGCGACAAACGTTGAACACTAAAAAGCAGTACTAGCCATATAATAAGTATAAAACGTTATAATATAATAATGCGAAATTTCCGAGTTCTAATGGGAAAAAATAAGAGATTTTCTCTAATATATCAGTCTTTTGCTGAATGAAAACCTTTTTCTTTTAATTGTAAAAATATATGGTGTAAATTTAATTTTGAATAATGTTTGTTTAGTATTGAAGATTGAGAAATGTATACAGCACTGTTGCACAAATAGAATAAAAATAACTTTTGACTAAGAAAACAGCATTTAGAATGTTTTAACATGATTTTAAATTAATTATAAATGAAAATATATCAAACAACAGAGAAAGTCTTAAATACTTTTATGCGCATCTAAATTAATTTTATAAGTATGGGTTATTGATTGTGTCTCGGGCCGCACATAAATGGTCGCCGGGCCACATGCGGCCCGCGGGCCGCAGGTTGAGTATGGCTGCTCTAGACTAATGCATCATCACAGAGTTATTAAATCAGATATTTATCAGTTTCATGGCAACAGCATCCAGGGTCTTAAAAATGGTAGGGATATTTTAAGGGCTGGTACTCCACACTAAACGTAAACAATTTTTGTTTAGGAAACCAGGATAGCAATTAAATTATTCAGTCAATAATGCAGGATGTTATATTTAAAAAACTTACCAAATTACGATATTTTGAATTTTATGAATTTTCAGCAAATTTTGTTCGTGTAAAAATGGAATTTTTACCGTAGTTTTTCAATATATAACTTATAGAACCCAAGGATAATATAAAAATTTAAATTTCGTAACTAATAACAAAAAACTATCCATATATTGAAAGTGAAAAGGGCTTTGTCTAAGATTCACACAAGATTTTCTACCCAAAATTGACCTTATTGCGCATGCGTCAACTTTTTTGAACGCTGCTCCCCTTCCATAGAATTAAACAGAAACGGGAAACCTGTTTAGCGCTCGCCCTCCCGGCTTACTGTGGCCCGTAAGGGAAATCGAGACGAGAAAAGGAAGTGAGGAAGCGAGCGAGCACAAGCCTTGATCGCCATTGTTTCTCGTGTTTTCAAAGCGACCTGAAAGGGAGGGAGGCGTAATATGAGCATTGCGTTGAAAGCTAGGCTTTTTTTAAATTATTTATTTAAATTTTCTATGCGATTTTTAACGTTGTTCCGAGTTTTGCGGCGATTTTACGAGACCGCGGCAGGCGTACGATGCCGAAGACAATGGGGCTCCCAATTCTAAGTTCGTTTAATTAGAGGTCCGTTTGGAATAAACCAACCTGCGTAGCGGGTGAAGCTCGCTAGTTTTACCTACATGAATTTCCATATTTTGAAAAACACCATTTGAAACATCTATGCAGTTGGAACTATACCTCTAAAACTAATGGTTTAGCGATTAGCTATTCATCAACGATAAGAAGGGATACCCTGTATAGCATATATAAAATAAAAAAATGAAGGGATACCCTGTATAGCATATATAAAATAAAAAAATGAATGTATAAGCAATATTTATTTTTTCATACACATCATAAATTGTTAATCAAATATGAAAAGCAAACTTGTGCTCCAGAATTTTACTTAAAACAAAAAAAATTGTGTTTTATTTTTAATCCATTTTTAAACCCTAAATAATAAGGTAATTTTGGAGGAATACTATACCTAATAATTTCAGTAAAGAAACATGGAATTTCTTAAAGCTATGCAATGAGTGCGTATGATTCACGACAGCAGATTTATAAAAATTCCATTACGAAAAAAGCCCGAAGGTCGTGGGAGCAAACAACGGAAGTGCCGTTTTATGGATTTCATGAAGGGAAATGCCGAACTTCTCCTCTAATCGTATTGTTGCTGTCACATGTTAGAAGACTGTTACTGCTACATAGTTTACGGTTAATACAGGGACATTTAAAAAAGATTGGGCGAATTTTAAGAGGTGGTAAATCACACCACGGCCGAAACTAGGGAGAAGCGAGTGGGGCACATGCCCCGGTCGCTAGAGTATAAGGGGGCGCTAAAAAAAGATTTGGTTCGTCGTTCGAAATAATGATATTTAGGCAAAAATTTCTTTATTAACAAACTCAACCAATATACTTGTAAGATAAATATACATTGTTCCAATTAGATTCGAATTGGTTCAGTATTTGGACGTTATCGTAATGGCAAAATTTGAAATATTTATAGACTGCAAAATTTATAGATATAAACAAAATGATTGCAATAGGTAGATTTCTAAAGAAATCAACCTAAAAATATTAAGATTAATATACTTCCTAACAAGTATTTCATATTTAAAATTAAGGGAATGGATTGAAGACTTTTATAAATTTAATTTGAGAAGGACGAGGGAGAAGGCGCCAAAATTCATGCTTGCCCCATGTTAAAAAAATCCTAGTTTCGGCCATGGGGCAAACAAAAATAAATTTCCTAAAAAATAAAATAAAAATCAGTCTGAATCCACCTATAGAAACAAAAATACAGGGAGTTTCACTCTAACCCGGACTGGGATTTTTGTTCATAACCTTAACAATCATTTGAATAATCTATCAAAAACTTTGAAACACTTACCGTACTTTATAAAATGGGACGATACTGAAAGAAGTGTTTAAAATGGCCACTCTGTCTAAACAGCATTCAGGGGCCGCTTCACTAAAACTCCTCAATCGCGAAATCCCATGGGAACCCATGAGAAAAATTCAAAGCGCGATTACTTATTACTTAATATAATTATTAAAATACGATTTTCACCATGAGAAAGTCGACGTCAGATGCCAATGATGTGCGTTTTTGAAAATTGTCTCCGCAAATTTTCAGTATTTTTAAGAACATTATAAAGTTTCATCACGTGGACATTTTAAAGTTTGCAAGAATTTTTTAAATACTTAAAAATTAAGGAGATAAATTAAAAAAAAACTCACATCATCGGCATCCAACGTCTATTTTCTAATGGTTAAAACCGTATTTTAATAATTATATTAGGTAATGAGTAATTGAGATTTTAAATTTTCCCATAGGTTAACATGGGATTTTGCGATCGGGGAATTTCAGTGAAGCGACCCTTTAAGTTAAACGTGTCATAATTAAAATATAGGTGACAGTTTATACAGTGTAAGTGACTGAATTAGTTATTTCCAGTAATTCTTATGACGTCATCATACTTCACATAAAATATATTAAGTATGTTGAAAACATCGTTACAATATCTTAATTATTGATAAAACTATGAACGGAAATCACTGTTCGGTTTTGAAAGAGACACCCTGCATTTTTTATTCGATAATTTTATTTGCACCCTCGTTTCCTATACAAAAAATATTTCTTGTAGTACAACTTCTCCATTTCAAAAAATATATATATTGTATTTAAACGGGATATTTTTAGTCTCTATAAAAAGGTATTTTGAAATCAAAATTGTCTACATTCTGACTCAATGACATAGTGGTTTCCAAAGGAACACACATAGAATTTTCAGACATTCTTAAAAAAATCACTAGAATCAAACGTGTGTCAGAGTTTTGCGTTTTTGCTCGGAGAAAGATTTTTTTAACACTAGAACTACCGGAAATTTTACTCAAGTTTTTTATAGCTATTTCACACCAGAAATTTTATTTAAAACTACTTAACTTTTTCATTTAATGTATTTATGCGAGTTTTATATTTAATTTATTTTAAAAAGAAATTTCTGGTTCGAATCGGAATATATTCATTTGGTAACCGTCAAAATGACGGCTCTAGTGTTAAAGAATATATTTAAGGCTGTTTATAAATCGCTAAATATTTATTATAGTTACAACTGTATACGAGATACAGCAACGATGGAATTAAATGCTCCAAATCATGCTCGCTAAAATATGCGAATTGGCTGAACAAAATTCACTTTTATCAATTAATAGTTCAATATTAATTAAATTTGGATTATACGTTGAGAAAACAATTTAGAAATCCTGAATAAAATAATTCAAATAGTCTTATTTTCTTTCCTTGTTGCCTTATCATAAAGAAACCAAGCAGAAATTATACATTTTCATTTTTTAAATATGTTCACTAGTTAGTCCCTTCTAGCAAGTATAAATCGAAGCGGTGAATTTTTCATAGTTGCGGCCCACGCCAAAGAAATGCATTGTGATGGAATATTTTTGGAACAACAAGAATTGCAGTCATGAAATTAAACGTGATCTTTAAAGATAAACATTGAATGCTTATAAAATATTCTTTTTAACTGTTTTTATTTTTATATTTATTTAAGGATGAATCGAAGTTACAGCAAATGAATAAAATGCCTAAAATACAGATGACATCCAAAAGCAATTAATTTTCTCTGAACAAAACTAGATAACCTAAAATGGATTAACATTTTTAAAACTAAATAGAAATCAAACTGTGATAGATATTGAAGTTAATCTTGCAGCAGAGTAATGCGCAATGTCAGAAGTTTCTTAGGACGCTTCTTAGTTTTAGTTCTAAATATCACCGATAGATGACGCTGCACTGTCCCAAACAGTAATAATTCTCAAAATATTGAAAAATTAAAACACAAACCATTTCCCTCAACTAAGCTGAATGAACTTTGATCCATCTTTATGCGCCAAGTTTGACCGTTCTAACAGTTCGAGACAGCGCAGCACTACCTGTTGGTGGCATTTGGAACTAAAACAAGAAAGCGTAATAATTTAAAAAAAATACGACTTCGCACATTAATCTCTTGCGAGAGTAATATCAATAGCTGCCAACGTTTATTGTTAATCATTATTAAAAACCCTCAGTCGATTTTACGACACCCTGTAAGTAAGCGAAAATTTATCCCGTTAAAAAATAGTTTTATTTTCACAACAAGAGAAGTTATCTGAAGAGGTCAAATAGAATAAATTACTGATGAATTTTATATCCTTCGTTTAATTTTAAAAAATTGGAAGAGTCTAGTCAAAAATATATCTAATCCAGTTTGATAGATCAAGATATTCATGTTTACAGTTAAATTTTCGTAAAGTTTAATATTCTTCAGTAATATTTTAAAGCAATTTCAGTTTAATATGTTCAGCCGGTGTGTGTAGATAGACAATTTAGGACTAGACCGCGCATGTGGGCATGATTTTTAAGTACAACATTAGTTATTGTTAGACCTATCAGTTCGTAGAAGATGAGATGGTTCGTGGGTTACGTAAATATAAATTAATCTGTTAATTGGTTATGGTGGCATCGTCTTACACCATCTTTGTTGTTTTAATTACTTTCTTTCAGTGTAGCGTAGTGAACTCTTCACTTCGCTAAGCTCTCGCCAATTTATTGTGATCGAAAAGCAGTTGGAAACAACGCATTGAAGCTATTTAATTCGTCCAGATTTGCAGTAAAACCAGATTTGTCGATGCTATCATGCCCGTTATTATTGCCCTTAGACCATTATAATTCAGGGCTGTCCAACTAACGGCCCAGTGCTATAGTGAACGCAGCTCGGCAAAGAATATAAAATTTTCTTAAAATATTGATTTTCTTAATTTGTTGATTCCATAATACATTCATTGAAAATATTGCTACAAGATGATGAGAGAGTATAAATTCATTATCAAAAGAGTGCGTTCAATGCATTTCCCGAGTTGCACAGATTAGACTAAATGTTATGACGAACCCCGAGTATTCAAAATGAGTGCGTCTGACTCACGTATAATTTATTATGCGTGATAAGTTAATAAAGGTAAGTCAGATATGATGGTGATATAAAGCTACCATTTTGTCGAATCATGGTAAGTCTAATGAAGAATGCTTTTGATTTGTTGCAGATAAAAGCAATTGTTATTTAAAACTAAAAGCATCTTTGGGCAACATGAAAATAAGAAGACTATCGGTAAAATAAGTATAATAGACGTGGTGGCGCTGGACAACTACAACTCATAGAATGTTTGAACGCACAAATATTTTCCATTTAACGAAACAAATTAGGCGATAAAACTACCTTTAATTAAAATTCATGCCAAAGTATGTGTTTTCTGATCATAAAGTTATATACTAATGATACGATCATAAAATCAGATATCTTTACAGTGTATGCGCGTCCCTAGAAAACATTTCCTTTCAAATGTACTACCAAAACTATTTTTTCTCCTCAAATTTGACCCGAGGAGAGGACACTAAAAGTTTGGACACCCCTGGTCTAATCAGCCATAGTTCCAAACTACACGTGCTTTGTTATTGGACAATTGCTCATATGTATTGTCATGCGTTGCTTAGTTCTGTGTATCAACATTTGGTTAAAATTTGGTATTGCATTGGGCAGCATGTTCTACCGATAACTTGAAATCATGACAACCCACACTTAGTATAAGAAAGCTCAAAATGAGAATAGAATAGGTTGATGTAGGAAATGAACTTATTTTTTACATTAATCCTTTCAAAAACACATAGTAGGTGCAAAATAAAAAATAAAAAAAATATGCACAACTTACCCTTTCAGGAAGCTTGTTGAGTAGCCGGAAAATTATCCGCTTGGGCGGAGGAGCACTGCTCGAACTTTCAACAAACTTTGGCGCTTGCGCCGCAGTATTAGATACCGTACCATTTCGTCCATGATGACGATTGACTTTGATAGACGCTGCATTTGATGAATTAGGACAAGCAGGATTGACGGAACTATAGTTGAGGTTAGCACCATTTAGTGATGGCGAAGCACCCACATTCCGTAAATGGGATTTTTCCCACTGTGACTGGTCTTTTAGGCGGGTATCTGAATGAAGCGAAGTTGGACAGTTCATGGAATCATGGGGTTTGTTCCTGGGATATCCCGGACGCTTTTCTGTGGTTGGATGTTTTTGGATGTTACTGAGAGATGGCTTGAATATCCCATTAACAATGGGTGGCCTCTTGGATGTAGATGAACTCCGACCACTTTGGGTACCTCCATGGCCGGCCGTTGAGGACGAATTCCTCGCGATTCCCAAGATGTTCTTATCACTGAGCACCAGAGTGAAGTCGCCCAGTGTATTTTTGAGGCGACGTGATGTTTCATCTTCCAGTTCAACCTAAAATAAATACAAAACGTTGAAGATATCTTTATTACAATACCTTTCAAGAAAAAAATATTTGAAAATGATTGTTTTCTTACACACTTGTTTTATTTCAAGACTCACAATGAAGAACGGAAGAATAAATAAACTATAAGCCGGTAAACGTAGATAAATAAAATTTATGCCCTGTAATTGATAAAGCAGTAGGTGGAGATTGTAGGTACAATCATGTTATACAACTGTGCAAAAGAAAACAATTTTCTGTTTAGTGCACGCAAGTCGAAAAAGCACAGCTTCGAGAAAAGCGTATGCAAAGTTCAAATCAATTTGAGTCTATGCTAAAGTACACATTTTGAAATTCAAATTAACCCGGGTAATAATTTGAATATTTTTATGCTGTTCGTTTTGTTGGATTCATTGTATGTTTTAAAAATAAGAAAACAAATATTTTTTAAAGGTTTAGAAGGCAGAGGTCCCCTTAAAAACATGCCTAGAGTTACTACTCAGATAGGGGAAAAAATTACCTGACCTTCCCTGGTATACATTAAGAAAATTCTAGTTTAACTGTGTAGTTATGCTGGACACGCGAAGGTAAATTAAATATGTCATCATTCAAAAACACTACAAATTTTCCTTCCAAATATATATTATATTGGTTAAAAGCTGCACTTCTAAGTACCCTCGTCTTCCCCCCCCCCCAAGAAAAAAGGGGGGGGGTGAGAATCTTGTTCTTAGGGCTATAACAGGAATGGCTCTCCTTAATTACTTATAATTACAAACTTTCTAACCCTGGAATGGAAGAATCACTCTTATCTCTTATCTTCTTCAATGGAAGAAGGAGTCAAAATGACTCATTCTTCCATTCCAGAGCTAATGACGTTTGCTCAAATTTTTGCAATACTACCTTTGTGTTCAATTCCAGGACTATAGAATAAGTTATCGATAAGAACTTATCTATAGTCCTGGTACCATTCACTTCAGCAACTGTATCACAAAAGTCCCGATAAACCATATTCTTAACAAGAGTTAAAAAGAGAGGAGAGATTGACAGATAATTGATTAGTTATACAGAGTGACAAGAATTAAAAACACCCCTACTCTGACCTCTCTATACAGTCTAACCTCGTTAACGCGAACATTCAAGGGGAAACTTTTTTTGTTCATGTTAAAAGTTGTTAGTGTTATCCAAACTTAAATACATTACATACAACTGGATGGGGAAATCAGAAACAGTTCGTGCTAAAAGTAATTCGCGTTAAGCGTGTTCGTGTTAACGAGGTTTGACTGTATACTGAACTACTCAGTATTTAAGCTTCAAATTTTGTACACCTACTATTCAAGACATGGGGATTATGCAAAACAAATATTAGTTTTAGAAACACCGATAGATCGCGCTGTACAACAGAATAAGAAAAGACAATGTGTGGATTCACAGCCACATTCATTCTTGGACCTTTCTTTCTTGAAGAGACTACTCGAAATGGCCCTGTGACATGCACCCTGACAGCCAACAGGTAAGGATGCTCTAAACTTTTGTTGTACCTCCCATTTATTTGCAACAGCTCGTGCATGTTTTGACCCATTTACCTTTATGCAAGATCGAGCGCCTCCACACTTTGGACTATATGTACAGCAGTTTCTTCGGCAACGTTTCACTAATGACGGAGTAATCTGTCATGCATTTTCAACAACCTGGCCATATCGTTCTCAGTAACGTAATCTGTGTGTTTTGGCTGTAGGGACATTTAAAAAATCTTGTTTATCGAGAACGTCTGGTATAACCTTTGCAGATTTGAACGAAAGTATTGCATGCGAGAAGCCTTTCAGTCGATCAGATACGATCTGCAACTAAACAAGCTTGCCACAGACAACAGATTTTTCATCTTCAAGAAAGGAACCATATTAATCAGCATTCCCTACGTTGATAAATTTCTTGCACACGAACCTTTGGTGCGTTCAAATAAAATGTGTTTACAATGTGTTTGTGTTTTTTCAGCATATGTCCAGTTGTACAGCGCTATCTCTCGGTGATTTCTGAAACTATTTTTCGCGTAATAATCCATTTTCCCATGTCTTGAATAGTATGCATGCAAAATTTGAAGCTTATACACTCAGTAGTTCAATATCTAGAGAGGTCGGAGTAGGAGTGTTAATTCTGGCCACCTGGTATTTAATGTTACTACAAAATAACAAATAAAATACTGCAGAAAAATTAAAAAAAAAGTGTTAAATAAGATTTATCCCTTTCTTCCTTTTAACTTTGTGCTGGTGGGAGTTGGAGTAGAAATTTCAGATAGAGTAATTTAGATAAAATTTCTAAAATCGACTAAGATGCGGATTATTATCTCATGGTAACGAAGCCTGTGATTTTATGGCGATTACTATAAAAAAAATATCAAATACCCTGATTTTTACAGATTTTTCATAAAATATTAAAATTCTTTAACTTTGCCCTTACTTATTTGATCTTTTTCGAAATTCACTGACTTTGCCAGGTGCCGGGTTTTCTAGATGGAGTAGCAAACCTGCATTCCTTATAAAATTTGCGATATCAAACACTCCAAAAATATTTAATTTTGAAATTCATAAAATTCCTATGCTGTTTGAAATGTGTTATTTTCGAAGGAAATAAAGTTATGAATCTCACCAATGTTTAATGATTATAATCTTTCTGCATTTGATCGGACCAATACCTCTAATATATTTCTTGAACAGCAATGTTGGAGGTGTGTTATTAATAGTGTCAGTTTTCTGGTACATTATAGTTACCAACGGTCTGTCCAGACGTTTCTCCCAGGATCCTGTTTTTGTGAAATTTTGCACTGTTGTTTACATTTGTGAAAAAACTACTCCTAGTTTTGTGTATTTTAAATGATCGTTATATCCAGTTTCTTGTTTATACATTTTTAATAAGATATATGCATGTAAAACACATATTTTATTATATATATCAGGACAGTCAGATTGTACTTTCAAATGATTAAATTTATAAACGGTTCAGTTCGGAGAGGGAAAATTTGTGAAAAATCTATTTTTAAGACAAAAAATTTTGTGATGGGCCCTGTTTTGAGATAAATTTTGTGACACATCCTACTTTGAAATGAAAAAATTGTGAAGGGTTTAAAAGGACCCAATTTTTTTTTCTAAATAGATCCCTGTTTACTTACAAGGGTAATTTTTATGAAAAGTCCAAAACATCGGAAAAAATTGTAGACACAAAAAAAGGGGGGATATAAAAATCTTGAGCAATTGACTTATTCTATTTTCAGTACAGGAACAAGTATCTAAAATTCTTAAACCCATTTGTTATTATTTCTTGAGATTATTTGCCCTTTAAACATGCAATTCTTTCCTTTGTCACTTATTGTTATATTAATGCTTGAAGACATATTTGGTATTTATTCTTGAATTATTTGTTGTTTTTTGCTTGGCAAGAAAACTTGCCTGTGGGAAAGAACAACGCAGTCATATGCAGTGAAAGTAACAATACCAGATATAATAATAAGACTTTATGAAGAAAAGAAAATCAGTAATGTAATAGAGGATACACTGAGAAAAATGACACTTTCAAATCTGAGTAAATCGATGTTTTTATTTTGTTATGAAACTTTTTGTTTCAAATAGGACGACCCAATGTTTTCAATTCTGAAATACCAGAAATACTCAGAATATTGAAACATGGACATACTCAAAACTGTGCACATAGAGGTCACAGTTCATACTCATTTTTGAAACATGGACATATTAAAAAATGATTAGAATCAGTTCAAACATTTTTAAAACATAGACATACTAAAAAATGAAGACACATTTGTCAGTTCATACTCATTTTTGAAACATGGACATACTTAAATATGAGCACATGATGTTTTATTCTTGAGTGTGTGCATGTTTTCAGAAAGGAGTACATACATGTTTCAAACTTGAGTAATTTTGATTCAGAGCCATTTTGACTATGCGACATACACAGATAAGAGTATTTTTTTTCTCAGTTTTGAAAATGTCGTTTTTAGAGTGTAGTCGTTACAAATAAAAAGTGGCAAAAGGAACTGATGATGTTGCATTCGAGTTCTATATATGTGACATTGGTGGGGGAAAAAAATAACAGGATTCTTACGTTTTTAACATTTGAGTACAACTATTTTCAAATAGTAATATTTGACTTACTTAATGGCAAATTCCTGTTATTAAACACGGTAAATATTAATTTTTGAAAACAGCTGTACGAATCCTGAAAGTATATGGTAGCAGAAAATCCTACGAATATAGAAAAATGCGCTGAATACGAAATAATAATAATAATAATAATAAAGTGAAACGAAACCTGCAAAATTCTTTCAGATTTCATTAATAAAAGATAAAAAAAAAAAAAATTAATTTATCTGAAAAAAATGTTATATCGCTGCCATATATATAGTGTTTAGTGGGGAGTTGTAATGGTTGTTATTGCTGTTGATAATTTGTTGGGATAAAGCAAAATTAAATTTAAAGAAGAAGAAATAGCTACTGCATGAGGAAATAAACATGAAATATCAGGCAGTAATCAAATGTAGAAGATTTGCTGTATCCAAACAATCAGATTTGGCAAGCAAAGAGTAACAAACACTATAAAGGGCTTACTAGGCAAACTCTCTTAGTGTTTGGCACACGGAAAATCCTATTAATGATTAACCCAATCCCTGCAGATAATGCGGAAAGCACGATTTTCTTAAATATTTTTTCCTCGTATAAAAATAAATGTTTGGATAAACAAAAATATATATTTGTTAAAACTACGTTTTCACTAACTATTTTTCTTTTAATACCAATTGATTTTTTTTATTTTTGCAAAAAATTGTGAAATTATAGTTTTTGACTTTTAAAAAAAAAATACAATGTGCGAATAATAAATAATAAAAATAAATAAAAGTTTAAATAAATTAAAATTCGTATTTCCATGAATTTTTATTCATCTTGGGAAGAATTCGTGTAAGTCATACTTTTATTTTGCTGTGTTTTTAATATTTGATTACATCTAATTTTTCGATAATTCGTGCTGATGAGGTTTTGCCCCGTTTTATATTTCTTAAACTAATATATTTTTTTTTCTTTGCAATTTTATTAATAGTGTGACCTATTTATCATAAATTATCGGTATGAAGCAAAAATAATACAAAGTTGTTGTGGCAGGGACCGGGTTAACAACTAGTACCGGAAATTTCATGCCCGGTCATCAACAGTTATAAACTCGGTTACAAAAAAATCCTAGCAAACTAGATGGCTATTTGAATAGTTAAAATTAACACGCAACAACACGGGATATATGGGTGTGGAAAAGATCATAGAGGGCCATGCCCACAATTGGTTGGATATAAAGTTATTAAATCAATGTTTCAATCAAGAACATCATGCTCTATTCCGAAGCACGGTATAAAAATGACTAAATTCTGCTTTAAGAGCCTACGCTAGTCACGCGAAGAAACGCTTCAGCTAATGTTAAGTCTATGGGGAAGGTTATCGCGCGATTTCTCGCTCGCATTTTAATATTTTTAAATGATTTTTTTTTTTTTTTTTTTTTGGCATAGGATAGCTGAGGTCAATCTCTAACGTTGTTAGTTTTTACTTTTTCGATTTTGGTTACGGTTTTTTTTTTTTTTTTTTAATAAGCGGACATTTTCAATTTTGAACCGGTTCTGAAAATGAAATTATCCTTATATAAAAAACTGGAACCAAAATCGAAAAAGTAAAAACTAACAACGTTAGAGATCGATTTAAGCTATCCTATGCAAAAAAAAAAAAAAAAAAAATCATTTAAAAATATTAAAATGCGAGCGAGAAATTACGCGATAACCTTCCCATAGACTTAACATTAGCTGGAGCGTTTCTTCGCGTGACTAGCGTAGGCTCTTAACCCTTAGGCCGTTGAGTTCTCTTTTCGGTTCTTTCTCCACTTGTTTTGTATTTGAAGGTCTTTTAGTGTTGATATGTATTGATGAAAGAAACAATCATTTTAGAACACTGTTGACGTATTCATAACATTCAAAACTTTGAAATATCCATAGTGCAGAGCGTCCGTAACGTTAGGGAATATACTCGGAGGTGGACACGCTAAGCGCGTTCATAACGGCCCATGTTCACATCGGACATTTAAGATATCTTAGACCGCCATTTTTGAGGTGGTACCTTCCCGGAATTGAATACTTGTCCACACCGCCAAACGCATTTAAGATAACTCACTCAACATCACCGTGTCCAGTGCGCATGCGGTATGCTAAAAGCAAACTCAACAGCCAATCGGCCTCCAGAGCCAATCAGAGTGAGCGGTACTGACTGTATCTAGCAATGGAAAGTTCGAACTCACTAAGTGAGTTTCTGGAACTCACTCAGTGAGTTCAGCGGTCTAAGATATCTTAACTATCCGATCTGAACGTAATATTAGGCTTAAATGTGCAAAATGGTACTATATCACTTTGTTCATTTTTTTTCGATTCTTTTTCACGGGTAAGGGGGTTCAATGAAAGAAAATGCCTAGGGGCGCTACATCCCCCCCCCCCCCCCCCTGAATTGAAATCAACAGTCACATTGGTGATGGTGAAAGTACTTGCTCAATACTTGGGACTAGTTTTCTTTCTTTCTTTTCAGATTCTTCACATATTCAAGTTTTGTGAAAAATATACACCAAATATGCAACGTAATTAACAATCAGGAAATTTCTAATTTTGAAAAAATAAATAAATATATATGTGGTAAATTCTTGCCATTCATTTTAAGAGAAAAGGAGGTGACTAAATATAGCTTAAATTTATTTTACGAAATTATCAAAACTATTAATTAGGGAACAGATGGGACACATTTTATTGAGAAAACTGGGAATTCCGCCCCCCCCCCCAGGGGGGAATTTTGTACTCCAAGGCAGACACAACAGTAAAGGACTGAACAGACAGCGTTTCTCCTGATCGAAACGTCTGATGTGGTATATCGTACTCTTTGATGTTTTAGGACTTTCTTAGCATGTCTGAAGTTCACAGGTCAAGCAGGGAACAGAGATAACAGATGGTGAGCACCGCTTTCTTTTGTTGATGACCAGAAAATAATTCGAAAAGAATGGGAAGTGGTATTAGTTATGTTACTCTCAGGCAGACTTGCTCAGAGTGCCAATAAACGCAGCTTAACGGGAGGGAGATTCTCCTTTCATTTAAAATAAATCAATAGAAAAATCGAAAATTTTCCGGAGGTCACTTTGGGTTTCCCGGTAAATGTGGGGACATATTTTACCCTGGTTAATCCCCTGATCCATCACAGTTTCAAAACGCCCATTCCCCAAGTAAATGTCGAAATATCTAAAAAAGATGGTTTGGAAACACTTGGAAAAGAGAAGTGTCTTCATATTTTTTTTTTACATCACATGCAGAAAAATTATGTTTACCATGGATTTAGGGCGTTGAAATTTTTACTGGAATAGATAAGTGCTTTATATGCATTAACATGAGGTTTTTTTTTTTTTAAAGCATCACTGGATGCAAAAGGATTCATCGTTGCTTACCAGCACGCTTTGACACCAAATTCCTTCCATTACCACACGGATCTCTATTTCAAACTTACGAATCGACAGTTGTGATTTATTTGTATATAATATAAACATGTATCTAAAATAATCCAATAATTTCAAAATTAAAATATTGCTCTTTATTTTTCTCTCTAAAAAGAAAGACATTAAAGAAAAGGTATGTACAGTAATTAATTAGTCATTAGATCATTTCCTTATAGGAAAAGCACGGACAAATAGCTAACTGTGTTACTCACGCGTAAACACCCGCTCACTAATGTTAATCCTATGAAACAGTTATTTTACAATATTTTTAAATGATTTTTTTAGCATTTGATAGATGGGGGTTGATCTCTATGCAGGCCGTTTTTTTTTTCTTTTTTGTTACTTTTTCAATTTTGTTTACAGAGTTTTTCTTTTTTTTTTTAAATAAGGATATTTTTACCTTCGGAACCAGTTTCGAAAATGAAAGTAACCTCATGAAAGAAAAAAACTGCAACCAAAATAAAGTAAAAAACGCCCTACGTAGAGATCAACTTCAGCTATCCAATGCAAAAATCATTTAAAAATATTGAAGTACAAACGAGACATTATAAAATAACCGTCCCATAGGATTAACATTAGCGAGCGTATTTTTTTCCATGAGTGAAGTAGCCTCATAAGACACTGGCTTACATTTTATTTCTGAGCTAATATAAATTACTAAAATAGTAGCTATTTACTTATTTTATAATGAATTTAATTACAGCTTAACTTTTGTACAATTAGAAAACGCATCTAATAATAAGTTTCCAGTTATTGAGGATTTTGATTTTTCAATACAGTCAAACCTCGTTAACACGACCACGCTTAACGCGAATTACTTTTAGCACGAACTGTTTCTGATTTCCCCATCATCATTTTAGTTGTATGTAATGTATTTAAGTTTGGATAACACGAACTACTTTTAACACGAACAAAAAAAGTTTCCCCTTGAGTGTTCGCGTTAACGAGGTTCGACAGTATAGCCTTAATCCCGCAAATATTGGAGTGCACTGTATACAGTTTTGATAGCTCCCCTATCACAAAAATAGGAATATGCAAATAAAAAAAAACGGGATAGAGCCTTCTAAATTGAGATACTCATATTTTTATGTTTTATAAATAGTTTGCTGAATTTAGATTAAATTTACAAAAAACAGACAATTTCTAAGGGACACAGCATGGAGTTAATTCAGTAATATTTGGATTACTTAATAATATGTCAAAAAAATCAGTATTCATAAAGGAAACGAAGATATTACATTTAGGATTATACCATTCCGGTAGTATAGTAAAAACTAAATTTTCTGCATATTCATTGACAAACATCTCATTAATTAATATAAAAATAAATGAAGCTAGATAAATCTATGATTTTCAAAATAATAAAACGCTAGTTATGTTGTCACAGTTCGCTACAAATCACTCGTCTTTTTAAAAAATACAATTTTAATCAACAATTTATCAGCAAAATCCATGCAGAGGAGAGTCTTTTTACACATGTTTTAAGATTTATAGTATTTAACTTTAGTTATTATATACATTACATTTCCACTCTTCGTAAACATTGTAAGAGAAAAAAAAAATAAGAGAAACTGTGCACTTTGTAAAATCGGGACTTTTGGCATCCTGCGAAGTGGCCGCTGGACAATTTTTAAATTCCCTGAAAATCGAGACGTACATTGTAAATCTGGGCACCTGGCAATACCAACATAGGCGCTAATTACTAAGAGGGAAAGAGGTACGTACCCCCCCCCCCCCCCCTGAAAATATGAAATAAAGAGAAGGTCTACATCTTTATCTCTTCATTTAACTATTGCGATATCCATGATAAAACGTGCTTCCGACCTGAAATTTTAAAGTCGGCACCTCTAAACACTAACCGTAATTGCCAACAAACGCGAGTTGTGTACATAAAATTTACGGATTTGACTTAAAGAATTATCTCTGAAATAACAATAACGACCCACAGCGGCAATAATTACCCACAGCGACAAAATGTGTGCATCTGTTTTTGTAGAAAACTACTACCCTTATCAAATATCAACGGAAAACCACGTCACTTTGACGCCACTACTGCAACTGGCAACTTGCCGATAGTAGCAGCAGATGGAGAACCTAAAGAAAGGTACACAATGGAATTCTTTCACTTGCCAATCTGGTTTGATAACAATGACGACTATCAGTTTCGTTTGCTTCGAATCCTCAATTCGAACACAAAAATAATGCACTTTTGGAAATGACTATCCAATTTTACAAATTTAATGAAATTTTATTTTTTGTTTACTCACACTTAAATCTATTGAAATAATCAGTTAACAACAAAGAAATTTAAATAAGCATCAACAGTTGCGAAATCCTATGGGAAAACAGATGATTTTGGTGTTCGAACCAAGCATTTATAAACAAAAACTTTTTTAAATTCTTTTGCTGACGGTTTCCTCTCTGATGAACTTGTTTGTTTACAAATTACACATTTTAAAACATCACAAAATAATAAATAAATAGCAAGTTTTTATGGAATAGAATTTTGTGAAAAGGCCTATTTTAGTAAAAGGAATTTTGTGAAGGTGCCCATTTTATCAGATTTTAGTGAAGGGACCCATTTTTTCAGATTTTTGTGAAGGATGTTCATTTTATTAAATTGATTTTTGTGAAGGGGCTTGTTTTATTAAATAGATTTTTGTGAAGGGTCCCTCTAAATAGGCCCCAAATTTTGGCAGGATCGACCCCTGGCTCTGTACACGCCGAAGATAATATAAATTTTTTGTCACTTGAAACTACTAAATTTTTTCAACTACAGATATTGATAGAAATTTTCACTTATGCATCTCCCCCCCCCCCCCCTCCTTTAGAAAAACTTACTTCTAGGAGTGTAATAGGAATTGCTTTCCTTAATAAATTATGGCAATTCTCTAAATTTTCATGGCAACATTTTGTAAGTTTAAAAAGTAAAAGGGTCCATATAAAATGTTCTCTCTCTTCTACCCCCACCCTTCCCCCACTTATGAGATTTTTCATTTCTCAAGTTGTTAAGGCTGTTCTTAAATCCAAATTTGAAACATTCTAAAAAATTCCTGAAGTTAATTTCAATCTTAAGCCCTTGAAATTGCAGATGCTCTTATTCAGAAACTCCGAAATCGAATAGTTTTCCATTTTTCGATAAAAGCGAAGGATCTTTCAGAAAATGCTTTCAAATTTGACGTTTTGAACCAAATTTCTGGATGTTAACAGCTCAAGATACGTCTTCATATGACGACCAATCGCTTATAACTTAAGATGTAATAAATGTATCGAAAAAAGAAAACCGCTATTCAACTTCAAATTACTTCAATTAACATGCGTGAAAATTTCATCCATTTTAGTATAAAAATGCATCCGTGAATGTGTCCGAAAGATTGGCATAGAAAAAAAAAATTATTTTTTTATGAAAATGGCTTTAAAAAAAAAAAAAAAAAAAAAAAAAATCAGCTAGACAAAAATATCAGAATCAAAATGTTCTAATATTTCATTTGGATAAGATTTATGAAACTATTATAGGTTCACGTCGTGAATAAGAATGATTAAAGCATTTGTTTAGGTGCCAAAAACAATAAATTTATTTGGAACTGGAATAGCGTCTCTGTAATGTTTAATACAAGCGTAAAATGAATAACATGTTCCTGAAATATAAATCTTTGGATTAAAAATCAGTAAGGTACGCGACAAGAGAAAAGTATGAATAAAAACGATGAAGAGAAAGTGACAGCGAGAGAAATACAGTAGGAGATCTTTATAACTCACAATTTCTCAGACGTAACAATGAATTTTGCAGTTAAAATAAGCACCTGCATTCCCCATTGTAAAATAATTGCTACTCTCTAAAGCAGCCATACTCAACCTGCGTCACGTGGGCCGCATGTGGCCCAGCGATCTTTTGTATGCGGGCCGAGCCACATAGTCATTAATCCATATTTATAAAGTTTACTGAGATGTGCATAAAATGTATTTTAAGACCTTCACTGTTTTATATTTTTCGTAAGAAGACGAAATCTGTCCTGTCATTTCTAATTAATTTTAAATTATGTTAAAATATCTTAAATGCCGTTTCCTTAGCAGGGGTCGATGCAGGTTTTTTTTTTTTCTTGGGGCCCATTTTTTGAAAAGTAAAGGTTGTTTTTGTGTAATTTATTATATTTTTGTGAAAAATAACATTTTGTAATGAAAGTTGAAATCCAGTTAATCAAATTCGAACCAGGCATTTATAAACAAAAACTTTTTTAAATCCTTTTGCTGAAGTTTTCCTCTCTGGTGAACTTGTTTAATACAAATTACACATTTTAAAGCATCACAAAATAATAAACAAATAATAAATAGTAAGTTTTTATGGAATAGAATTTTGTGAAGGAGCCCATTTTATCAAATTGATTTTTGTGAAGGGACCCATTTTATCAAATTGATTTTTGTGAAGGAGCCCATTTTATTAAATAGATTTTTGGAAGGGCCCCTAAATATGCCCCAAATTTTTCCTGGATCGACCCCTGCTTAGTCAAAAGTTCTTTTTGTATGTAGTCTTATTTGTGTTACAGTGGTGTATACATTTCTTAATCTTCAACACTATTGAAATTAACTATTCTAAATTAGTTAAATTTGCACTATATATTTCTAAAATTAAAAAAACAAATAAAAAGTTTTTGCATTGAGCAAAAGACTGACAGAAAAGATAGATAGATAAGAAAATCCCCCACTTTCTCCTTTAGAACTTGTAAATTCTGCATTGTTATATTATTTGGTTTTGCCCTGTATATAGCTAATACTTCTTTTTAGGGTTCAACGTTTGTCACGGAAATAATTGGCGTGAAACAATTTGCACACCATTATTTCAAACTTCGTGGCTTATTTCTACAACATTTGCAGTAAAATTATACTACGAAGTTTATTGTTTGGTAACAGTGGTGTTAAAATGTTTTGGTAACATTTCTTCCGCGAAAAACATTTAACCCTACTGATAATACTACCTTTGTTATACTAGTTATATTATCTTACTATTTTAGTTACCCTTTTTTAAGTACGTTGCGGCCCGCGTAACATCGCGAACTTTTGTGGCCAGCGTGAAAAAAAAAGGTTGAGTATGGCTGCTTTAGAGTATAATTTGATACATTAGCTCATCTTTATTTCCTTAATTTCGAACTTTTTAATTTAAAAAATTGCTTTTATTACAGTAAAAATTTTTGAAAATGAGTAATATAATAAATGAATTAATCCAGGCATATTTGTACCAAGTTTATAAAGTAAAATTAACGATCTGTAAAATGATTTATATTATGTAAAAATTTATATCTACATCTGGTTGGTTCTCAAGGAATGCAATATAACGATACTCTACTGCATTTTGATGTGTTTCAGACATATTTGGCTACGTTTAAAAGATAAGTTTAATGATGTGTGAAATATGATTTATATAATGAAAAATTCTATATAACGCACAACCTTTCACTTTTAGATTTGTGTTGTAAAGATTTTCTTCTGTATATGCATTTAAAGATCTAATTTAATAGTGAAAAATTTGTCAAATGTTCGCAAACAGCGGTACTGATAATGGTCTGTGATCGCCATCATTCGAATGGGACGGGACTACTTTACCGTTTTGAATTGTTTCAACTCACTGAAAAGACATCTCAAGTGAAATTACTCGTCGATATTATGGGGAATGTCTGTATCTTCACAGTGTTAAGGCTGTTTCTCAAATCCAAACTGGCTACTTTATGACATTTTTTAATTCATTTTTTTTTTTTTTTTTTTCGGAAACGCATGAAATTGGAAGGTGTTCTTTTTCAGAAACTTTGTACGGTAATTTCGGGGGTAGAATAATGTTGCAACATAATACAAACAATAATGTTTCGACCCAAATTTTATTTTATAATATGCAACTTATTGGATCGCTGTCAATATTTGACATCAATTATATGAATTTTCTGGGTCTAAACATGATTGTTTGATCCGCGGATTATAGGCCGGAAATTAACCCTTCTTTGCATGAGTTTTTCTTTTACAATTGTGTTTTTTTATACATGTATTAAATATTAGACACCAGAAATTTTAAGATAGACTTTTAACTTTGTTAAGCAACATAGTTCACGGGAAATTTACTGGATTAATATTTCTCTATGAATATAGTGGTGGCGAAGAAGTTGATTTATTTATTAAAAGTTAAATAAAAAGTGATGGAAATTTACATCACTATGCAATTAAGGGTTAAGGTAATCAAAAAAGTTTTCCATTTTTTGTTAAAAGCAGGAGATATTTCAGAAAATATAGTTAAAGTGGGTGTTTAGAACCAAATTCCCGACGCAAAAGCGCGAGAAGGGGAAAAACGTGTCATCACGTGACACGAATAGCTCATAACTCGATAAGTAAAGTAATCAATTTATCAAAGCATTGAAAACCCATTTTGATTCCAAATCGCTTCTATAGACACGTCTGCCAATTTTATGCCTTTGCGTTTAAAAATGAGTCAGAAAGTTTCGTGTTGTTGAGCAGGTCATTTGAGAACCACCTTAAGGAGGTTCTCTATATAACAAAAAAATATATTTTCCACGCTCAAGAAAGCAAAACTGACATTTCTAAACAATGAATTGTTTCTTTCATTTAACAGTTTTTTCCCCTTTCTAGTGCCCTCACATCCAGAAATACGGTTTAAAACGCTAACTTTGACCTCATTTTCTGAAAACATTTCTGCCTTTACGGAAAAAGCTGTTCGATTACATAGTTTCTCAATAATATCACCTGATAATTTCATTAGTTTGGGAGCAAAATAGAATTAAAAAATTTTTCAAGAAATAGACAGCTTTGATTTAAAGAACCACCTTAAGGCTAGAACATTACAAAATGTTTTCACGGATATTAAAAAACTAAGGAATTTATTATTAAATATTTAAACACCTGTCAATGATAGATTTTTGGATCTGAGCAAGGGTCGATGTAGGGTTTTTTTTGTTGATTTTTTTGCGGGGGAGGGGGGGGGGGGCGCTATTTTGTGAAAAGTAAAAGTTTTTTTTGTGAAAATTATATTTTTCTGAAAAATGACATTTTGTAACGAAAGATGAAATCCAGCTACTCAAATTCAAACCAAGCATTTAATAACTTCTTTAAGTAGTCCTGCTAAAGTTTTTCTTTCTGGTGAACTTGTTTTGTTTGTAAATTACACATTTTAAAATCAAGAAAAATAAAAATAATGAAGTGTGTGTTTTTGTGAAGTGGAATTTTGTGAAAGGGCCTATTTTATTAAGAGGAATTTTATGAAGGGGCCTGTTTTATTAAAATAAATTTTGTGAAGGTTCCCTAAATAGGCCTCAATTTTTTCCTCGATCGACTCCTGCTGAGAGTAAACACATTCAGAATAGCGCATCATACATTTTCCGAGAATATAGGAAACTTATCGGATTGGCATTATCTTTTTATACTTTCGTCATGTAAGACAGGCATTTCCACTCAAAATAGAAAGTGGAGTAAGGAGGGAAAAGAAAAAAGCACATCTTGGTGATGTCCATGTGGACGTACTTGTGAGATTTCTTTGCGAAGAATTAGTTTATATATATATTCTTAAACTGTCATATGAATTTTAAAATTCTAACAAATATGAGTTAAAGTAAAAAAAAAATAAAAAAAATTGTACTTTTTTTTTTTTTTTAAATGTAATTAAAATTTTTTTCTCCTAAAATTACACGTAAATTTTGAAAAAAAAAAATTACAATATACTCCTAAAAACTTTAAAACAGATTGAAATTCATCGAAATATTTTTTCTGTCAAATGCTGATAACGGTATGACAAACTTTATCGGACATGTATTTTAAAATACATGAAATGGTTTAATATAAAAATATAATTTCTTTTTTCAAATTTCGAAATTTTTAAGGCATTGTGTCTACATAGAGAGAGATTCGTTTAATGCCACTCTATAATACTTGCAGGGTAGTTGATCACATTAAATAAATGATCTTCATGAGACAATTCCCGGACCGGACTATAATAAGTCGTATATAATTTTTTTTTTTTTCAAAATTCCAAAATTTTTGAGGCATTGTGTCTACATAGAGAGAGATTCGTTTAATGCCACTCTATAATACTTGCAGGGTAGTTTAAAAAAAACACATTTTGAACTCTTTAACGCAGAAAATCAGAATTTCACATAAGTTTCGAAGCAACTACACTGTTAAAAATAGCCGTTGCTTTACGGTGCTTTACTGCATAATTTACTGTACATTACCGTATTACTGTAAATATTGCCCTTACCCGTTAAAAATCAGTTATTGGCTGTAAAATTCTGTCATTGACCGTAACTGATCATTTTTACAGGATTATCCCTGGTCCAACAGTCATTTACGGCCAAGAGAGAAAGAAATACAGGTTGTTACAGTCTTTTACGGCAGATCACAGGCAATTTTAGTAAATCACCGTTATTCGCTACCGCAAACCGTAAAGGAACAGTGGATTACAGCCATCTCATCTGAGTAGTTTGATTTTGGAAAATGGCAACGAACGCGCGGCGCCATGTTTGTTTATTTTCGCACGAGGAAAGAGGAAAACGCGATGAGGAAGCACGCCTGCCCTGGCTGTACCAATACCGGATTTATTCAGGTATTTATTTATCTGGTTATCTAACCTTATTAATTTAAAAATGAATTTTAATATCAAAGTTTATGTAGAGTAGACAGTGTTCGAAATTTGCAGTCGTTAGTCGTCAAATGCAACTAATTACATTATAGCATTTGACGACTACAAAATTATTCCTGGATGTGAAATTTGACGCCGAGGCCTAGCTTTTTTAACACTTAGTTTTTGCCAATCACCTGATTTTGAAAATTTGGTCTCACACCAAACATAAATTCTAATGTGAGACAGTTAGACGGTGAATTTTAGCAGAGTGTAAAAATCCAAATGAATTTATTAATTTATGCAAACTTCTAAACTTTATAGTGAACCTGCCATTTAGCACTGCTGAATGTGAAAAGGGATTTAGTCTGTTTAATTTAATAAAAAACTAGCTGACCCCCGCCCGGCGTTGCCCGGGCCCGTGATAATAAATAAATAAATAATAATAATAATCAAGTTTTTATTATTTTACATCTTTAACCCGATTTTGTATGAAATTATGGTACTTTTCGGTTAGCCGGGCGCCAGTGATTTATATACATGTATATATACACACATATATATAGATACACATATATCTACATACACATATATATACATACATATATGTACACACATATATGTATGAATATACATACATATTTATATATGTACATATATCACTGGCGCCCGGCTAACCGAAAAGTACCGAAATTATATTTTAAGAAGAAAAATTCGCGAAAAAATATTGATATTTAGTGATTAGCACTCATTTTCTTGTTTTTTTTTTTTACGCAGTATCGTTTCATAGTTTTAAAATAAAAAGTTATTTTTGTCCTAACTCTTTAAAATCTTTATGGGTGTTAAATAAAACGGTTTTACAGCCCGTGTACAAATTTCGGGAAAAAATATTGTTATCCAGTTGTAAAAGAGATGCTTTCTTCTCGCTTTTTTGTTTGTTTTCTCGTCGGCTCCTTTAACATAGCAATAAAAAATAGTCCTCATCTTCCGAACTCTTTGACATTTCAATCAGTTATAAATACAACCATATCCAAGCTCTCTTTAAAATTTTGTGAAAAATATGCATATTTAGTAGTGAAAACATGAGTTCTTAAAAAAAAAAAAAAAAAAGCTTTAGCTTTTAACCTCAGAGTAAAAATATATTTCCATCCGTTTTCAATCAACCCTTTTCCATCCCCCTAGGCTAAACAGGTTAATCAATCAGTCTTATCGTTTTTGAGGGGAGAATCCTTCAAAAAAAGTTGACGCATGCGTAAAGAGACGATATTCGTGTGAAATTTTGACAAAATGCGCTTTCTGTTTTAAATTTATAGATGATACACGTAACCATTTATCCACTGATACTGTTAATGATTTATTAATGGCAAAACTGTACGTACCCAATTTAATAGATTTTTATCCAGATAAAGCTATAAATCCCTGTGAAATGATGCAGCTGAAGGACGGTTAGACGTCCTGATTTTAGTATCTAATTTATTAAAATTAGTGGGTATTGTTTGAGATTCGGCCAAACAATACCATGATGTAGAAAAATTATTCTCCAGTCAGACAACACACAAAGTTACGAATCATAGTAAAGGCGAATTCGTGTCAAAAACCAATAAAGCGAACGATCTAGAAAATGAAAATTGTTGGTTTAAAAATTCTCTAAAATGTCGCAGGAACGATAAAATGTTGTCACAATATATGGCTCTTCATTTTTATCGCCGCCTCAAACTAGATCATTTAGAAACGACGGGCCAGAAAATGCAAGTCCTCATAAATGATATTATTCAAGTCTACCCAGGGTGCGGAAATGAGGGGCTAAAGCTTTTGGATTTTCAAAGACCAACGGCAGAGTCTGAAAACATCGAGGGTGCATTACCAAAAGTCTCTCAAAATTTAAATTCTTTTCAGTTAGAAGGTGAAGTGCCTTACAGTGACGATGTTTCAGACCCTGACTGGGATCCCTTTTGGTAAACATTAAATTATTTTTAATTAATTAATTAATTTTTTTTTTGCAAATATTAACTTTTTTTTATGTGTAATTATTTTTATATTTTTTGTATGCAATTTCCCTTTTTTCTGAATCGCCGTCTCATTTATTGGCATTTATTATATTTATTCTTTTACTTTTACTTTGAAAAAAAAAAAAAAAAAAATTTGGGCAGTTGTGAGCGAGATTATAAGTTAACATTGTTTTGAATTTAGTGTAATCAAGATTGACAAAAGATTTCTGGTCAGTTTTTTTTCTCTTTTTTATTGTCCAAAATGTTTTTAAAACGGGGGTTCAGGGGGGCAGAGCCCCCCTGACAATAACAAATATTCATCTGAAAAATCACATTTCTTTAGCTTTTTAATCGTTAGTTTATTTAGAATGTTGTTAAAATTTGCGTAATTGGATCGTGATAAATTTTTCAAGATGGCAGAAAAACTTAGTTTTTAAATCTTTGTTATTTATAAATCAATGTTTTTGCATCATTTTCTACTTTTAAAAATGTTGCAAAAAGCAAAATCATTGATTTATAAATAACATACAGATTTAAAAATGATGTTTTTCTGCAATCTTTGAAAAATTTTTCATGTCGCCAAAACGGCATTTTTGCACAATTTTTTCTGCCAAGCAGCATACACAGGATACAGATCTCTTCCCACAAAATTCATTATCGCAGAAAAATTAAAATGTCATTTAATGTAACACCGCACTTCATTCATCATGCAGAAACTCTTAAGAATGATTTTTGTTCAGTATTATACCTTTACTATAAATAATATTTGCAATGTCAACAAACTTAGATACTTTTGAGGTAAATATATATTCAATGTTTGATACTGTAATTTTGAGTAAAAAAAATTCTAAACAATAAAATTTCTTGTTACAGTAAGTAAAAAAAGGATTAATTTTCATCTAAGTCATATGTGAAACTTTATTTTACAATATTGTTATGTCTGTGCATTTTTTAAGCACTCTTTTTTAAAATACTCAAAAAAATACCAAATGACAAAATACATAATTGCAGAAAAATGAAAATTTACTTAATGTAACATCTGTGCTTCATTTTTATCCTTCAGAAACTCTAAAAATGATTTTTGTTCAGTATTAATAGCTTTAGTACTATAAATAATTGCTATGTACAGCAATGTTAGGCCCTTTTGAGGTAAATATTTAATGTTTGATACTTTAATTGTGAGTAAAAAAAAAGTTGTAAATAATTTCTTGTTAAGCAAATATATTTTTTTTTAATCATACCAAATATTAGAAAACAAGAAATATAATAATTTAAAATGAATTTTTTCGAACTTATATATAAATATAAAACTATTTAAATCTACAAAACACGGTAATATGTGGCCGTTAACTTAACAGAAGTGGATACTAAACATACAGTCTCTACCGACCAGCCACTGCATACTAATGCAAATATTGAAATTTAACCTTTAATTGACATTATTCAAATAAATATTTCCTGGTATATATATAGATATATATTGTATCATTTTAGGTAGAACCACTCTTTCCATGAACATCGTAGCATCGCTGTACATTTTGATCATCAATTGAAGACTAATATCCGGATTGGGGTAAGCTGGAAACCTGTTCTACATGTCTATCTCTTCCTTATTAAATTTTGTTTAATTTGACTACTCATACCAGGGGTTGATACAGACAAAATTTGGGCCTATTTAGGGCTCCTTCACAAAAATCAATTTAATAAAATGGGTCCCTTTACAAAAACCAATTTGATAAAATGGGCCCTTCACAAAATTCTTTTTACTAAAATAGGCCTTTTCACAAAATTTTATTCCACAAAAACTTACTATTTATTATTTAATTATTATTTTGTGATGTTCTAAAATGTGTAATTTGTGAACAACTTCACCAGAGAGAAAAACTTCAGCAAAAGGATTTTAAAAAGTTTTTGTTATTAAATGCTTGACTCGAATTTGAGTAACTGGATTTCAACTTTCATTAGAAAATGTTATTTTTCACAAAAATATAATAAATTTCACAAAAATAACCTTTATTTTTCACAAAATGGGCCCAAAGGGAAAAAACCCTGCATCGACCCCTGCATACATCTCATTCGGTTCAGGAGTTATGACTCAAAAACCATCCTCTACTTTAGATTCTCATATCTCTAACGAATTAGACTTTTGTCAACTGAACCAGCCCCTCCCATGTAGAAATCTACAATTTTTTGTGCATTCTTGCCTTAATATAAATAGCTTGTACTTTAATGAACAATTTAAGACCTTTTTTATGTAATTATGTCAATTACTTAATGAGTTATTCACATTTTAACATATGCTGTTTTAGTTTCTGTTTTATACCATTTTCTAAATTTTGAAAAATTCCATGTTCTTTGCATATATTTTTAATACTTTTAACTTATTGAAAACTATGTAAAACATAAAAAAATTAATGAGGATTAATTTAGTATCATTGTTTTTAAGTTTTGTACATGTATTGATTATAGGTGCAGATTCACGGCCGCCAGTCGCCACGTGGCGACTAAATTTTTTGCTGTGGCCACTAACTTTTGATGTTTAAGTCGCCATGTGATTTAAAAGTAATCTATTTCTGGTATTCCCAGTCCCCATCGTGAAATGTTGATATTTTTTTTTAAGATTAAGACCAAAACACACACATTATTGTTATCTTTTAATAACATTTCAGAATGATCTGTTTAACACAGCAAACTATTAAATATATTCGAATAGCAATGTTATTCGTAACATCTGATAATTTTATTTTACATAGACTGTGATTTAAATATATATATATATATAAACAAATGTTTGAAGTGTGTTTTTATTTTTATAGTGCAAAATATTCTCACAAATTCAGATTTTCTGTCATATGTACTTTTGTCTGGCAAAATCAAAATAAGAAATATTGTTTTTCTGATATTCCCCGCTATCATGATTGCTTAGCTTATCTACATATTGTTTTTTAAACCGTATCTTGCCCAACTTTATCTTCTGACTGTACATGATTTAAGATTTAATTAATATTCAAATTTTGTTGTACACGTGTTTATATTAAATAAATTACTTTACACTTTGAATTAATTATTATTATTTTTTTTTTTTAGTTTTTTACCCTATATAAATACTATTGTTTTTATGCATTTGTTTTACAATTGTGGCCACTGGATTTTTTGGGTTTAGGAGCCAGTGACTCCTTCCAAATGTTGGGTATCTGCACCTATAGTATTGATGCAATTTTCAAAACTTCATTTTTTCCTCATGTTTTTCCAGTGGTGTTTTCATTTAACATCCTCCTTTTGTGCACCCACTTTTTAATATGTTTTCATACTTTTAACAACTTTAAACATTAATGGCATCTTAGCTTATAATACGTAGGGTAGATGTGCCAGTAATGGACACCCTTAAGGAATTTCTTTATAAAATATTTTTTAATTAATAGTTATAATTGTTATATTCCATATTTTTTAATATTATATTAATCTACCAACAATATTTAAACATGCTCATAGTCACATTTCCCAATGTGAATCGAAATTTAATTATAAATAACAAAAATAAATCAAAACACCCTAAATTCCAGTAATGGACACCCCACAAAAAATAATAGATAATTGATATTATGATTGTATTTAAAACTAGAATTTTAAAAAAGCATATTAATGAAATAAAAAAAGCTGAATTTTTATTATTTATTTTTTTATAAACCAAAAATGTTGAAGGTGGCCCATTACTGGAAGGCGGTCCATTACTGGCACATCTACCCTACATGGTTTTAGTATTCATTATTTTTAGTTTTGATGGGTTTTAATATGTATAAGTTATATTTTTGTAAACGCTGTTTTTATTCTAAATTGCAAATGGCGCCCCATAGACTTAACATTATATTGTTTACGTTAAATTTTCATTGTTTTTATAATCTTTAATATAATCTTTTTTAGTATATATATTTTTTAATTTAGTTAGGGTAACCTTTTACTCATCTTACTTGTCTAAAATTTTAATTAATGGAACCATTTTAATATTTTAAATAAATTATTTTTTGAGTATCGCTTTGTAAAGTTGTTTACATTCACTTAACATTGATTTCGATGTTTTTTAATAAATTAATTAAAAATACAAATTTTTAATTTTTTGGTTATTTTAGGAATTTAAATCATGCTTGAATTAAACTTTTATTTTCCTTTGGATTTTTAAAAAAAATTAATATTTTGTATTTTTAATTGTTAATTAAAATTTGTTTTGATAATTCAAAAAGGGCAACTTAGTTCATTTCTGCAATAACCAGGAGTCGAGGCAGGTTTTTTTTCTTGGGGCCCATTTTGTGAAAAATAAAGGCTATTTTTGTGAAATTTATTATATTTTTCTGAAAAATAACATTTTGTAACGAAATTTGAAATCCAGTTATACTCAAATTTGAACCAAGCATTTATAAACAAAAACTTTTTAAAATCCTTTTACTGAAGTTTTCTTCTCTGGGGAACTTGTTTGTTTACAAATTACACATTTTAAAACATCACAAAATAATAAATAAATATTAAATGGTAAGTTTTTATGGAACTGAATTTTGTGAAAGGACCTATTTTAGTAAAAGGAATTTTGTGAAGAGGTCCATTTTATCAGATTGATTTTTGTGAAGGGGCCCATTTTATTAAATTGATTTTTGTGACGGGGCCTTAAAAAGGCCCCAAATTTTGCCTGGATCGCCCCCTGATAACATATATCTCCAGTCAGATAGTTTAGTTGTTTTTTGCAGCAAATATTAATAAATATTCTATTTAAAAGAACCCGATATGTATCCAAGCACTTTTGACAGATAGAGGAAAACTTTTATGAATCTTTCCTGACCAATCGTATTCCATCTTTTCATTATTTGGGTTTTAAAGCTGATTTTTAATTGGCCATTGATAGTAATGATTTATAATATGAGTTTTAGTACAATTAGCGCTTGGACAATGGAAAATTTGGATGTATATGGTAGACATGGTAAAAAAGAGAATGTTATTTATGAGTCACAAGTAAAGTTACAGTTTAAATAGATCTTAATTTCTTTTGTTTATTGTTTATCCTGTATTAAATGTCAATTTTATGTAAAGTTATGGGCACATAATTTAATTATCTTTTATACTGGTTTGTAAGCATTCATATAGAGTATTAATACCCTTGATATAATTTACAGAGTTATAATACCTTTAAATTCAATTTAATTTTAATTTGCTTTTAATTAAACTCATTGTATAATTATTGCTTTCCTCCCAGCATATAAACAATGCATATAAACAATTTTACAGGGCTTGAAATTCAATTTTAACAAGGAGGGGAGCCTCCCTACCAACATTTTTAAATGGAGGGGAGTTGTAATGTTTGGGAGGGAGAAAAAAATCTTTAAACCCCACTATTATTTTACGTTCTCTTTAAAGAATTACATTAATGCAGACATGACAAAATACCATTGAAAAAATTAAGTCAACTGAGAATGATTATGTAAAATGTTTATTTTTATTATAAAAAAGGGAAGAAAGTTAAGTTTTATATATGCAGTGTATTTTTCAAGTTCCATTAAATGTGTTAAGGACCCTTAACAATTAGGTTGTTAAATAAATTTCTGAATTTATATTTTATTTGATTGAGATTCACCTATCGATCACGGAAAAGAAGCAAAGTTTGTCGATCTGTCACCAAAAAATGCAAAGTTCCTCGATCAGTCATGGGAAAAAAGCAAATTTTGTCCATCGATTGTGGAATAAATGCAAAGTTCGTCGATCTGTCCCCCAAAAAACGCAATGTTTGTCAATCTGTCACAGAAAAAACTCGAAGTTCGTTGATCAGTCATTTAAAAAACGCAAAGTTCGTTGATCAGTCATTTAAAAAACGCAAAGTTTGTTGATCAGTCATTTAAAAAATGCAAAGTTCGTTGATCAGTCATTTTAAAACTGCAAAGTTCGTTGATCAGTCATTTTAAAAATGCAAAGTTCGTTGATCAGTCATTTAAAAAGTGCAAAGTTGGTTGATCAGTCATTTAAAAAACGCAAAGTTCATTGATCAGTCATTTAAAAAATGAAAAGTTTGTCGACCAGTCGCTTAAAAAACTAAAAGTTCGTCAGATAAGTCACTTAAAAAACCTTAAGTTCGTCGATCAGTCGTGAAAAAAAAAATGCAAAGTTCGTCGATCTGTGGTTGAAAAACAAAAGTTTGTGGATCTGTCGCAGAAAAAATGCAAAGTATGTCGATCTGTCGCAGAAAAACCCCACAAAGTTCGTCGATCTGTCGCGGGAAAAAACGCAAAGTTCGTTGATCTGTCACCAAAAAATGCAAAGTTCGTTGATCTGTCACCAAAAAATGCAAAGTTCGTCGATCTGTCACCAAAAAATGCAAAGTTTGTCGATCAGTTGCGGGGAAAAAAAGCAAATTTCGTCGATCGATTGTGGAATAAACGCAAAGTTTATCGATCTGTCTCCAAAAAACTCAAGGTTCGTCGATCAGTCGCTTAAAAAACACAATGTTCGTCGATCTGTCGCAGAAAAAATGCAAAGTTCGTTGATCAGTCATTTAAAAAATGAAAAGTTCATCGATCTGTCCCCAAAAAGTGCAAGGTTCGTCGATCAGTCGCTTAAAAAATGCAATGATCATCAATCTGTCGCAGCAAAAACGCAAAGTTCGTTGATCAGTCATTTAAAAAAATACAAAGTTCGTTGATCAGTCGTTTAAATAACGAAAAGTTCGTCGACCAGTCGCTTAAGAAACGAAAAGTTCGTCGATCAGTCGCTTAAAAAACCTTAAGTTCGTCAATCAGTCATTTAAAAAACCTTAAGTTCGTCAATCAGTCGTTTAAAAACCTTAAGTTCGTCGATCAGTCGTGAAAAAAATGCAAAGTTCGTCGATCTGTGGTTGAAAAAACGAAAGTTCGTGGATCTGTCGCAGAAAAAATGTAAAGTTTGTCGATCTGTCGCGAAAAAAAACCCACAAAGTTCGTCGATCTGTCACGGAAAAAACGCAAAGTTCGTTGATCTGTCACCAAAAAATGCAAAGTTTGTTGATCTGTCCCCAAAAAATGCAAAGTTCGTCGATCTGTCACCAAAAAATGCAAAGTTCGTCGATCTGTCACCAAAAAATGCAAAGTTCGTCGATCTGTCACCAAAAAATGCAAATTTCGTCGATCTGTCCCCAAAAAACGCAAGGTTCGTCGATCAGTCGCTTAAAAAACACAATGTTCGTCAATCTGTCGCAGAAAAAACGCAAAGTTCGTCGATCAGTCGTTTAAAAAATGCAAAGTTTGGCGACCAGTCGTTTAAAAAATGCAAAGTTAGTCGACCAGTCGCTTAAAAAGCGAAAAGTTCATCGACCAGTCGCTTAAAAAGCGAAAAGTTCGTCGACCAGTCGCTTAAAAAGCGAAAAGTTCGTCGACCAGTCGCTTAATAAGCGAAAAGTTCGTCGACCAGTCGCTTAAAAAGCGAAAAGTTCGTCGACCAGTCGCTTTAAAAGCGAAAAGTTCGTCAACCAGTCGCTTTAAAAGCGAAAAGTTCGTTGACCAGTTGCTTAAAAAGCGAAAAGTTCGTCGATCAGTCGTGAAAAAAATGCAAAGTTCGTCGATCTGTGGTTGAAAAAACACAAAGTTCGTCGATCTGTGGTTGAAAAAACACAAAGTTCATGGATCTGTCGCGGAAAAACTGCAAAGTTTGTCGATCTGTCGCAGAAAAAACCACAAAGTTTGTCGTGAAATTCGTTAATCGATAGTCGATAAATCACGAAATTCAACAATTAATAGCAGTAAACTCGCAAAATTCATCAAATTGTCTCGGGGAGGGGGGGGGGGGGGTGTGTGTGAATATCGTTGATTGGCTTCGAGAAAAAAGATTCTCAATTCGTCAAATGGTTTCAGGGGAAAAATCATGAAATTCGCCAAATGGTTTCGATATTCGACGAGCGACAGCAGGAAATAAAATCTGTTTCCATTCAATCATCACAGTTGGTGAGTGTGGCTATTAAGTTTGGCCAGTGGTAATATAATAAAGTCAGTCGCCAAATTTTCAGTATTACTCGCCGGATGGCGAGTGCTAATTTTGTCCTATATTACTTTACAGCTCTATATACTTTATATTTGGCATAATAGTGTTTAAGATACTAAGACAAACTAAAAACTTTGGAAAATTCCAACAAATCAAAAACTTTAATTTTTCTTTTTTTTTTTATGACCAGATCAGTTGATGGAAAATATCTCAAAATTTGCCAATCAGTTGAGGGTAAAAAGGCATGATTATGGCGAAAAAAATTTTGAAATTCCTCGATTGGTACGACAAAATATCGGAAAAATTGCTAGTTAATTGAGGAGAAAATCTAAAAAATGTTGCGAAATTCGTCAATTGAATGCAAGGAAAAATCACGAAATTCTTAAATCAGTCGCATGGAAAAAATACAAAAATTGTCGATTTATCGTGAGAGAAAGTCACGAAATTTGTCAGTTGATTGTGGGGAAAAATCATGAAATCCTTTAGCCAGTTGCAAAAAAAAAAAATTGCAAAATTTGTTGATCAGTTGCAGAAAAAAATGCAAAATTTGTCGATCAGTTAAAAGAACTTTTGGTCTAGTGTCAACACTATTTTCTTCACATACTTTGCAGATCTTGGTAATCAAATCAAAAAATTTAAATTCATGGTGCAGTGTAGTTGCCTACAACAAATGTTACTTATAACCTGTTAGATAACATGTATTCAGTAATGAATGAGCTCAAATGAAATTTCTTACCACTCATTGACACTAGTGGGCTATTGAGTTCTGTCATATATGCTAATTAATCCATTTTGTTCTGGCTTTAAAGATAAGAAAAACAATAAAGGGTTTATAAAGCACAAAAAGTTTTTCTTCATGAATGTTATTTTGTAGACATTCTATGCACGTGTTATTGAGGAGTTTAATATCTGCTATCTGTTATAATTTGATAATTACGAGATTAGTTGTTCATTCGATTATGGCTTGATGTATTTACAGTAACGTTATTTTTTAAAAGATGTGATACTATTAATATTTTTTTCTTTATTTTCAGAGCTTTTTTGGACATCAATCCTGAAAAAAGTTCAAAAGCAAAGTAAAATCCAAAATCATGTAATATAAATAAAGTCAGGAAGTTGATGACAAAATTAGCAGCATTTAGATGTATTGTTTAAAACCTGTCGTATCTTATGTAAAATATGTACAGAATAAATAATTTCAGAGTTCCTGAATTAAAATTTTTATTTTTGTCTGTGAATTTTTTTTAATTATTTAAAAAAATGCTTGTTTTTAATATGTGTGATGACATATTTTAAAGATTTTTCTTGAACAGTTCTTAGAAGATCATTCCTTGTTATATTAAAATTTTTCCTGAAATTAGGATTTAGAGTTTCTTTAGTTTTTGAAAATTGATGAAATTGTTCATTATTTCAGGGTGTTCTGGACATTGATAAATTAGTCACAGAACAAAAGGCAGGATGTTACTGAAATGTGAAATTGATGACTCAGCATTCTATCCTGTCCTTCCCAAAACACGAAAATCTGTATAGTACTTCCCAGTATGTAAACATTCATTATTTAACCACAGTAGCTGACCCAAGTTAAATCGGGGGTAATAACACTGTTCCCTATCTAAACGGACGTTGAAGTGGTTAAGTTATTTGCATTTTTACAAATAGTTTATTTTGGCTGTAGTATTTTCAACCAAGAATTTTTTTTCTCCGATGATCCTGAACAATTTCCCATTTTTACAGATAAATCCATGTTTTATACTATCTCCAAGTAAAATGTTTAACACAAAACTGAAGTGTTTTTGTGATTTTTTTAAAAGGCAAATATTATACTCTATTCCTGCATTATTAGCTAAAACGACATTAATCTCACTTGGGTTTGGGTAGAAACCAAAAGAACCCAGGCATCAAAATGCAAAAGAATGTGCAAGTAGATAAATACCGAAGTGATTCTCAAAAAACTTAAAACAAAAGTTATATTGAAAGAAATAGAAATAATTTTAACATTTTGATATTCATTAAATTATGTCTTTGATACATTATTATGCAAAAGTTTATTATAATCACCTTCCTCATTACATTAAAAAAAATCATGAATAAGTTCATTTGTTGTTACGAATACATAATCGTAAATATTCAGAGTATGATATTAAATAAAAGATAAGTACTAAAAAAATTTCTGATTTTTTCTATATTTTTCAAAGGTGTGCATTGTTGAGCTAAGAGTTATACTTGATATTGTGTTAGGGTTTGGACAAATTTAGCCTGTGATTTGTAACAAATTTGATAAGTGTTTGTTACTCTGCCTGGTTAATATTGCTTAAGTTAATTTTTATTTTACTTAGATGTTGGCAAAAATTACTACACTTGTATATGAAGTTTTACGTAATTTTTTTTTTCGGAAATATGAAACAATCATGTTTAATAAAACTTATACACATGTCATTTTTCAATGCTAAATATAATTTTATTTTGTAAGCTGTATAGTGTTGTAAATAGAAAAAATATGTAATATTGAGAAAGTCGCTAATTGTTTAAAAAAATTATATGCAAACCACCATATATATGTAGTGGTAGAATAATCTTAGAAATATTATCAAGTTTTAAATATACAGGCTGTCTAAAAAAAGCTATACAGTTTATTTTTGTATCTATATGAGATGGATAAATAATGTAATCTGCAAAAATGTGGATTGGTTTTAATCATCTCCAAACATTATGAAGTTGCAGAGAGTCAAAAATTGTGACTTGCTTCACTTTGCATGCAATTTGAAAAGTGAAATCTGTTCAAGCTTGGCGAATGTTTACAAACTAAGATTTAATGTGCCATCAATTACATCAACACATTATTATTAATCAATACATTTAAATATCAGATTTGTAGACATTATTCTCCAATAATGATTAGATTCCATGTTTCGAATTGCATGGCAAAGTGAGATAATTCCTGATTTTTGGAGGTACTGAAGCCACCTGTTTGGTTACAAAGAATGTATAAAAACTAATTTTGGAAATATCTCCATGGAGATGAAAAGTATAGAATTGAAATTTTGTACCTTATGGACATTTTTGCAATTTATACTATTTATCTCTTATACAGAAATAAAATGTTGCATTTCTTGACATCCTATGTATAAATATACAGTTACTGTTGGAAGTAATCATGCGAATTCTTGAAATAACTATTTCATGGTCATTTGCAGTTCTGATAACTACTGCAATTTACAGCGATATATGTAAATGAGTAGAAAATGATGGGCATTTATGCTTATTTACAATCTTGATATTACAGTCATATACGATAATTTATAATCTACAGGGTGTCCCAAAAGTCTCCGTACAACTTCATAAATTTATTTTTAAAAAAGTAATAGGCCTACAGCAAAAATAATTAGAACAGTGCATAGAGTAACTTAAAAAGTTTTTTTTACAGCCTTAGTAAACTTCAAAATGAGATACTTGCGTAGCACGAAGAATATCAAGACTGTATTTCAATTCAATCCACAAATGTTTTTCATGCTAACATCAACAGTAGCTACTGCTGTTTGGATCTTTTGTTTCAACATTTTATTTCATCAAACAGTTGTAACTACTGTTGATGTTAGCATGCTGAAACGCACGTGAAGGGAATTGGAATATCGACTTGATATTCTTCGTGCAACGAAAGGATCTCATGTACAAGTATACTAAGGTAGTAGAAAAAAACTTTTTAAGTTACTCTGTGTACTGTTGTAAATATTTTTGCGGTAGGCCTATTATTTTTTTAATCAATTTTTGAAGTTGTACGGAGGCTTTTGGGACACCCTGTATATTACTGTGATTTACAGTCAGACACATTCTTGAAAGTAACGGTTATTTACGGTCAGATACATTCTTGAAAGTAACGGTTATTTACGGTCAGATACATTCTTGAAAGTAACGGTTATTTACGGTCAGATACATTCTTGAAAGTAACGGTTATTTACGGTCAGATACGTTCTTGAAAGTAACGGTTATTTACGGTCAGATACGTTTTTGAAAGTTACTGTGGTTTACGGTCAGATACGTTCTTGAAATTTACTGCCATTTACGGTCTAATACAGTCTAAATAGATTACGGTACAAACTGTAATATTACAGGAAAATCTTGGAGTCTGTGCTGCCAAGCTTTTCCCGTAATCCAACGGTGAAATTTTTATCAGTGTAGCTAGCATTTGCTAATGTTCGGATGAATTGCCAAGAGATCACATTAAATAAATGATCTTCATAAGACAATTCCCGGACCGGACTATATAATAAGTCCTAATCGAATCTCTTATCTTTAGTCCTAGGACAGGACAATTCATGGGTAGATGTTTTCCCCTCTCCAATCGCAAAATTTCATGCTAACCTATGCGGGAAATTAAATAAGCGATTATTCATAAACATTATCTAATATAATTATCAATGTACGGTTCGGGATGTAGACGCCCGAGTTTTTTAAAATTGCCACGATAAATTTTAAGCAAGGGAATAGTCCAGACTTTTCTTCCAGAGTCCTGTTTTTGTGAAATTGTGAATATCTTTTTACATTTCTGAAAAATCAAATCCTAATTTTGTGAATTAGTCATATTCAGGCTCTTGTTTATACATTTTAAGGAAAATGTGTAAAATACACATATTTTATTTATATATGAAAAAGTGACAGTTAGCTTTCTTTATTTTGAAATGATTAAATTTGCGATAAGTTCAGTTTGGAGAAGGAAAAGTTTTGTGAAAAGTATATTTTTAAGACAAAGAATTTTGTGAAGGGCCCTGTTTTGAAATGAAAAATTTTGTGATGGGTCCTTTGAAGGACATTGTTTCTTCCTAAACAGATCTCTGTTAAGTAGTTTTAAAAAAAAACCACTATAAACTTTGAAACTTCTACTTCATGAAGATTGAAATTTATTTTCTTAAACATGCTTAAATTTTAACGAGACCACATCGGCATCGAACGTCTACCTTCTGATGGTGAAAACGTTATTTTTATAAACATTATGTAATGAGTACTGTAATCGCGTATTTAAAATTTCCTATAGGTTAGCATGGGATTTCGTGATCAGGAGGAACCGCTGAAGAGCTTCCCCTTCTTCATCGATCGCGAAATCGCATGTGAACAAACCTATGAGAAAATTTAAATAGGTATTTAATTACTCATTAGTTAAAACAATTATCAAAGTATCGTTTTCACCATCTGAAAAGCAGCTGTCCGATGCCGAAGTAATGAATTTATAAGGTAGCAGCCATTTTTATCATACAAGCATGGAAAGAATGCTAACAGTAAAATCTTAAGGTGAAACGATCGTAAACTATTTTATTTTATTATTAAATTATCTAAAAGGAAAACCCATGAAAACTTTACCCACAATCAAACGACAGCGTCCGAGACGAATACATTTTTTGATGAAACACAAGGATTATCAGACTGAGAAGTATGAAAAACACCACCAAAGAAAGATGAAAATTGACTGAACGAATTTTAACTAAATTAACCCAGTGTTAAATTCAGGCATGAAAGTGGGATAGAGGAGAAATGGTGCCAAATTTTTATAATTTAAGCACATTTTAACTGTTATTTATACAATAAAATAGAATGTAACTATACATATGATTGTTATGTTCTTTTCATAACTTAGAAAGTATTAAAAACAAATTTAAATTAACAATAAATATATATATTCATTGAATAATAAAATAAAAATAAATTGAAGACAGTTTGCTAAAGGTATAGATCAGAATTTAACTGATGAACTTATGTGAAGTACAGCGATTATTTTTTTCAAAACAAATAGTATTCTGTCTTGTTTGGCTGTTTAAGATTTCCCCCCTTTCATTCAAAAGAAAACAAAAATCTCAATGCTAAATATATGCACGTTAAATTGATCTTTGCTCCAGAAATACATCTCCAAAAATGCATCACTGAAATTACCCAGAAGTGTTGCATAAACTTGCATGGACTTTAAAAGACACTGTAAACAACTTCATTTATATGACTTTCAAATGCTTATAATATAAGTTTACTTTTAATTTGATGGCTCTTTTGCAAAGCTATTCAGAAACACACTGTAAGGATTTGAGTAGGCAAAATATATCATTAATAAAATTTCCATATCCCCCCCCCCCCCCTTATATATGCTTCCAATATTTCTTTGCATTTCAGCATCAATTCACAGAATGTCCAAAATAGCTTTACAAAAAGGTGGAATTCCCCGTTTAAGATGAACTCTTTCATACCTGTAAGTTGCAATAATAATTTTTTAATTGTTTTCCTTATTTACGTAGCATTTCAACTCTGAATACTTAGTAGTTTTGCTTTTAAATAAAAACCCTTAATTAGAAATGTAAAAAAATGCTTCCAAAATGATAAGACAAGATTTATATATTCTTTTCCCAGAAAAAAAAAAATAATAATAATAATAAAGTACTTAACCCAACTTTTAAGCGCACTCCCACAAATTTGGAAACTGAAAATTTTAAATGCTACAATAACAAAATACTATTATATTCTTGGCTAAATGCAATTTTCTTCATTGTATTTGTAGGAATTTCTGGTCTTGCAACCAGCAGGTACAACAAGTCACCATTCCCTTCATTTACTTCTTTTGTCAATTTAATCCTAGAAAGGAGAATGAAAGAAGGCGGGGAAGGTTAGGAAAGTGAAGTACAAACACACACGTTCATTTCCAAGGGGATATCTTTCTCGTCTATTATAGATCTTTCTATAGAGTTGAGGGCGGGTACAGGTAGAAACAATGTCCCACGAAAATATGTTTTCCTGGAATATTTGGGTTATCTTAAGGTTTTCTGTGTTTCTTTCACTATGATAATTCTCCGCTTTATGTTTAATATTCTGAATGTAAAAAAAATAGGCACCTGCAAAAGGAAATAAAGCACCTTCACAAAAATGTAAACAAATTTCAAGAACATTTAAGGATCCCCCCCCCCCCCCCCGCTTAAAGCTTAAAGACCATATGAACCTTAATTGAGATGATAGGCGTTGGAGAAGGAAAACTTGCGATATTTGTGAGAATGCGATTCAAAAATATGAGATCTGACCAGTCTTGAGAATGAAAACAAATGTTAAAATATTTACCTTAACTGGTTCCCCAAAGATTGGCTGCGGAGATGGCTCCCGAATCTCATCGAGAAGCTGGAGCCTGGCTCGGCGTTCCTGCTCGCGCACGACGTCCACACTGAAATAAAAAAAATATATAATTAGAAATACACAAAAAATAGAAAAATACAACAACAAAAGTTCGTACACTTTTCATGTTGCAGTCATAAGTTTTCAAAAGCCTATCTAGAGCCAGAGCCCGACTATTACTTTTGGAAACCTGGGTCAACAACATGATTCGGTGGTCCCATGCTTATGCTAAGTAGTAAAGTTAAATAATTTTTATGTGCACTTTTATAGTTATACTCAAATTTAAAATTGTTGTTTTATGGCATAGTCACAAAGCCCATTTTATTCACTGGTGCACGAAATTTGTAGGTGTATTTTTTATTCATATATTAAGAAATGGAATAGCAGTTCCCATTTTTCTATAAAGCAAATGATATTTCAAAAAGTGTTCTCAAAGTTCACAATAATTTTCGAGACAGTGCAGGCAGGAGAAAGTAGTATTCGGCTAGGGATAAATTATAACTCAAGATGCATAACAATTATACGAAAAACACTGTTCGATTGTGTGGCGCTCATAGAGTATTATCTACAAATTTAATGCTTTTACATATAAAGATGTCTTTGTGAATGTGCCAGAAAAATTAGAGTTGTCGATTGCAGGACAAAAAATTGAGAACACCCTTATATAACTTTTAAATACGTACGATTGTATTTTTTTTTTTTTCGATTTTCATGATCTCGTACACTAGTATAGACCTTGCCGTTGTACAATATTATGTAAAAAAGGAAACTCAATCATAATTTTTTCTGAATTTCGGGGATTTTTTGTTTGGGGGAGAGGGAGGGGGCAAACTTAAGGGGCTATTGCACTGTGTGTCCATACCTTAAGGATCTAATAGCCTTTTCAGGCTGACTAGAAAGTTTGCGCCCTAAACACAGCCTTGAGTTTGCCCCAGACTATATTTTCTTAACGCGGTCCCTTTATTATGGTAAGGCGGCCTGTTTCATATTTTAGCACTTCTCTAGCATGTCTAGAGGTCAGAGGTCAAATGGGGACGTCGCTCACCACCTTTTTCTTTTTTATAGACTCTCCTTTCTTTTGTTGATGACCACAGAACCTTTGGAGAAGAATGCGCAGTCAAAAGATTTAGGTATTCTATTAGATTCACTTTCTTAGCAAGCATATAAACGGAATTTTCTGGCTTGCTTTCAACACAGCGCAGGCCATGATCATGAAAATTTTTAACTCCTGGGAAGGAGAAAAAATGCTTTGGTCTCAGATTATCGCACTTTGAAAAAAAGAAATATTTACGAATATTTCTTTAAATTTACTACAACATATTATTGAATGCCAGAATGCAAATGAAAAACTTGCACCAGTGTGCATATAAGTTAAATTAAAATTTCTTAATAAAAAATAATTTGACACGAACAAATACTGTAAAATAAAGACGTATGAATTCTACGGAATCTTGCAAAGAAAATACAAAAATTCTACAGATAAAATAGTCATAATATTGAAATAAGTACAAAAAAAAAATCAAAATCATTTTGGTTTGGGCTTAGAACTTGAAACTTCTAATATGGAGCCAGGGGCGTAGCGAGCGTTTGGTAAAATGATTCAGTGGGCTTATCAGCAGATTTAATTAGTGTCTCTGTAGTATGTCAGTAGGCCGATTAAAAAAAAACAAATCGGAAAAATTCTGGTTGGCAGGACTTTTAGTCTTCAGAATGCATTTCACTACACCCTTACAATCATATGGCAAAAACTAGTCGGTCTGTCAATAGATAGGTTATGAGAAAAAAAAGTAATGGTTTCAATAGATCTATCTGGTCAGCCGGTATGAAAGTCACGTGTTCTGTCACATTTTCGAATCACATAAATAGCTAGTCGGCCTACCCATTGAAATAAAATTATCATGTATAAATCTTATCCGCAGAGCCGGAAATGTTGGACATATACTATACCTTACTCACACATGGAAAAGCTAAGTCGGCCTTCGATACATAGGCCAATAGGGGGGGGGGGGGAATGAATCTGATTTATTGATTTGAAAATATCAGAAATTTGTCCTAGAGTAACACTCGCAACTTACATAGATAAAAACTATCAATATATAAACTAGGTCGACCGAATGCGAAAGTCGCTTAAGAGCCTACATCAGTCACGCGAATAAACGCGCAAGCTAATGTTAAGTCTATGGGAAGGTTCTTGCGCGATTTCTCGCTCGCATTTTAATATTTTTTAATGATTTTTTTTTTGCATAGGACAGCTGAGGCCGATCCCTATCGTTGTTAGTTTTTACTTTTTTGACTTAGTTACTGTTTTTTTTTATAAGCGGACATTTTCAATTTCAGAACCAGTTGGAACCGGTTCTGAAAGTGAAAGTACCATTATATAAAAAAACTGAAACCAAAATTGAAAAAGTAAAAACTAACAACGTTAGGGATCAGCGTTAGCTATCCTATGCAAAAGAAATCATTTAAAAATATTAAAATGCGAGCGAGAAATCGCGCAAGAACCTTCCCATAGACTTAACATTATAGCTTGAGCGTTTCTTCGCGTGAGCGTAGGCTCTTAAGAAAATTCAAGAAATTTTATACTTGATACATAGTAGGTTTTAGCAACGATATGATGTTTACGCCATTTAGAACTGTTTTAGGAACGTTTGGAAAATAAAAACGAAGAATTTTTAAAACTATTTAAACAAACAAAAAAAAAAAAAAATGAATAAATAAAAAAAATATCCGTGCATTTAACATTTAATACCTAAAAAACTTCTTACTTTTTAAAAAAAAATATTCAATCAGTAACAGAAAATATCTTCTTTATAAGACAAATCTTCACACGTATTTTCTTTGACATGTAAAGCAAAATTCTTTTCAGGCCCAGACCACTAGGGATAGATACAGAAAAGGTGTCAGGTCTGGTGTAGATAAAAGTATTTTGTTATGATCTCCAGATAATCCTGCAAATCCAGTTTTGCACTAATTTTCTGAACTGTACATTGTCGGAAATTTCATTGAACTGTCATTGAAATTTTTTTTGTTCGAGTTTCGGAGTTAGAAACATGATTTTTTTTTTTTTTTTTTTTTTTTTTTTAAACAGGCGATTTATTAACGAAATGCGGGACTTATTATGAAATAAAAACGGCAACGTCGATGTAATGAACATTAGGGACTAATAATTATGTCCTTTTTCTCGAATATTTGATTAATAATGTATTTGATTATTTAATCCGAATTCTTATAACTTTTTTATTAACTTAGACACATGCAGTGTTTTGCATATAACTCAGTTAAAATTATAAAACATTAATACATTTTTTTTGGTCGATTTTTGGTAATTTTAAAATTTACCGTCCTCTTAAATGCACATATTGTTCTTATGATTTTATAGATCTCGCTGATACTTTGTAGATAGAAAAAAGTGCACATGATGCATATTAAAAGATACTTTATTTATTTATTGATACTTTATTTATTATGATTTTACTGGAGCTTTATTATTTAGTGTATTCATAAGCAGTAAATCTTCTGAAAATAGAACTCGTATATAACTACCGATTAATATTTCGACAGTGCAACGTAAATTTGCAGAAAACATGAAATTTCTATTATTCCCCCCAATTTGATAACCTATGCTATTGAACGTTACCTACGTGAAAAAAAAAAAGCTTTTGTACTAAAGGAACCATTATTTACTTCATCTTTTAAAGCATATTCTAGAAATATTTATTTCTAAAAAACAAATTATAATGCTATAAACGGGGTTATAGAAAAATACCGCATATCTTAGACTACAATAAATGGATTATTTTTCACAAAATAGTAATATATTCTAGATGTGATTACCAAGTTGGTTAAAAAGATTTTGCGGTTCCAAATATACAATTAAATCGATAAAACAAAGAATCTATGTATTAGCTTCTCTATATGTATTTTTTATAATGCTTCACAATAAAAACAATTTTATAGTTTTATGCTTAAGCAAAAAATGTTTTGATATAATTAATAGGCTAGCTATGTTTGAAACTCTCTCAATATTTATTCATTTATTTATTTATTTATTAGCACTACATGGAGAGAAATCTCATATATTTATTTTTGTAGAACTCCATTCAAAACTGACCAGCTTATCTTTTATTTAAAACCATTTAAGTTTTCTTATACTTATTATCACTAAAAAACAATCTCAAATACTTAAATTTGAGGTTCTGGATAAAATTAGAATTGTTTTAATTGTAATAATAAAGCAGTTCGTTTAACGATGCCAAAAATTTCTAATTGTTTTAAAAGATCCATACGATTATTAGATGAGAATAAACCCAAGTAATATACACAACTAACTTTTTTTTTTTTTTTTTAATTCAGGATTGTAACTTTATTTAACCAAAAATAGATTCTTTGTTTTATCGATTTATTTATATATTTGGGGTGCGCAAAATCTTTTAAGCCAACTTGTTATCACGTGATTCACTTCACTCTATCACTCTAAACAAATGTGTTTTTCACAAATATAACTGTACGATTTTCTCTTATCAATACATATTTTCTTTCTTTCTTTTTTTTTTTTTTTTTTTTTTTTCTCCAGTAAAGTTCTTGGTAAATCTTTTAAATGATTACTGAGTTATATCTAAGAAACATTTTAGGAATACAAAATCATATTTTATTTTTAATTATCAATTCTAATTAATCAGTTAAAATTAATTGTAAAAACTATTAATTAAGAAATAATGCGACAGATTGACTATTTTACATTAGTCGGATTTGAAACATTTTTGAGTCGGCCAATATTGGCTCCCCCCCCCCCCCCCCCCACAAAAAAAAAAAAAAAAAAAAAAAAAAAAAATTCTTTCGCTACGGCACTGTATGGAGCAAAGAAATATATAAACACGCTTGCATTCTAAAAAAGGAAGCCCGTGTAAAATACTAAAACGTATTCATGTACATAAAAATTGGGGATAATTGTAATTCAAATTTTAAAAAGTAAAATGCCATTTTAAAAAAAGGAAGAAATTCCTTTTTCTTTTTTTTTTTTTTTTTTTAAGGGTTTCGTTCATCTCGCGAAACCCTACTACCCGCTTCGTTGTCTGTCCGTCACAGAGCCGGTTCTCAGAAACTATTTAACTTAACCGCTTGGAATTTTGTATATATATTTATAGCTGAATACCTGCTATGAAGCTCAAAATCATAAAATTTGAAAAAATCATATTATTTTAATCTATAATGATAAAAATCCAAAAATCACAGCCTTTTCCTATTAAATTTAAACATTTTTCGCTATAGCAATTTCCAACAATTAAAAATCCACAATAAAATTCTTTCTACAATAATTAATTTTCTATTGAAAGATTTCCACGTGAAAAATGAAAATGAAATAAAAAGTTTCACCAATTGAAAAAAATTATTAATATGACGGCATATAGGTAATAAAACTGAAATTTTCAAACATTTCTCAATAATACAAGGAGTATGAGTATGTGTAAATACAAAAAGCAGCTTAATATAACGTCATTAGAGAATTAAAAAGAAAATTAATCTGACGTCATAACGGATTTTTCAAATGTTTGAGAATAATACAAAGAGAGTATTCAATAAGAGTAATAGAGAATAGTAAATATATAAGTTTGAGGAACGTATTGAATCATGATAAAATCCCGATTATGTAAATATTGGCATATTTTAACATTTTGAAGATCTCTATACCACATTTTTTTTTTTTTTTTTTTTTTTTTTTAAATATCGCATTTAGTGTTCATGACAGATATTATTTGGTAAATTTTTGCTTTATAAAAAACTTTTTTTTTTTGGAAAATGAAATTTATTTGGATTTATTAAAGAAAGGATAAAGTGTTTTGAAAAGGATATTAAACGAGAATTACAGCAGTTTATTTATTTATTTTTTTATACAGAAACATTAATATACTTTTAAATTTACTTAATTTGTATAATGGATCAAGTATGTTTTAAATTTTTACTACAGTAATGTGTTTTCCCATGTCAGTTATGTAGGATTGTAAAGAGGGCAGAAATTCATTTTGCTAATACTTGTAACTATCCACTGTATCACTTAGTTTTTGTTCTCTGCATAACGTCTAATTATTAGATTTGGTGCTGTCTCATGAACTTTCACTTCATTTGATTGTGCTATTCACCAATGGAAAGTTTTTCCCTGCCAGGCAAAAAACAATCAAAAATTCAAAAATAAATGCCAAAAATATACTCAAGCATTAAGTCATGCGAAGACACTCGTAAGCTAGTATTAAACAAATGGCAGCGTTCTTTTCAAATTGTGCGTTCGTATTTCAATATTTGAAAGTTTTTTTTTTTTCTTTTTGGCATATATCTAAGGTCGACGAAGTCTAACAGGGTATCTTTGTACTTTTTAAAATTTTGTTTGCAAATTTTTCTTCTGGGGAAACTTTCAATTTCAGAACCGGTTGCGAAACTAGAAGTACCCTCAGTTTTTTTTTTTTTTTTTTTTTTTTTTTGGGGGGGGGGGGGGGTAAGTTTGGCATTCGCCCCTGGTCAGCCGTCTTGTTTTTTTAAATTAAAACATTAACTTTTATTATTAAATATAAATATATTCGTCAATAAAATTAAATACTATGTTTATAATTAGTGAATATGGATGAAAATTATTTTGGAAATGAGAAACAAAACAAATATGACGGTCAGCCATCTTGTTTTTTTTTTTTTTTTTTAAATCAAAACATTTTAACTTGTTTAATTACAAAATATAAATAAATTAATCAATAAAACTAAATAACGTGTTTATATTAAGTAAATACGGATGGAAATTATTTGGGAAATGAGAAACAAAACAAATATGTTTTGATTTATCGTCGCGGTCAGGCATCTTTTTTTTTTTTTTTTTTTAATCAAAACATTTTAACTTTTATTTCTAAATATAAATAAATTAGTCAATAAAATTAAATAAGGTGTTTATAATAAGTAAATATGGATGAAAATTATTTTGGAAATTAGAAACAAAACAAATATGTTTGATTTAAAAAACAAGATGGCGGACCGCGGGCAAATGCCAAAGCTGTTTTCTTTTTTCCTTTTTTAAGAAAAAGTTTCATTAAGATTTCCATATATCCAATGACAAAAATAATTTTAAAATACTGAAATGCAAACGAGAAAATTTGAAAAGAATACTGCCATTGGTTAAACGTTACCTTCCCAATGTTTTCGCATGTCCCAAAATTTTAAAATAACTTTTTCAGCATATGATATCAGAGGTAAATGTCTAACGGGATGGACACTTTCGGTTTCGGAACCGGTTACACATTGCGCGTGTTTTGGGTGTCTTCGCGTGACTAGCGTAGGTTCGATGACAAAGGAAAGATTTGTATGTTTAAAATTCAAAGAAGCTGTAGAAATATTTCTCGGAACAAATGGGTTAAGCTACAAGAAATCTATATTCTAGGAGGAAATAACAGGACTCTATATGTAGGTTCTTACCTTGGGTCCTCATTTTGTGAAAGTAGTTATTTTTGTGAAAAATTCAATTTTGTAATAAAATATCAAATACAAACTAAGCATTTATTATTACCAACGTTTTAAAATCTTACTTCTGAAGTTTTCCTTTCTCGTTAGCTTGTTTTGTTGAAAATTACACATTTCGAATCCTAACAAAATAAATTATAAAAGAAATCCCTTTTATAGAATGGAATTTTGTGAAGGGCCTTTTTTTAGAAAAATAGAATTTTCTGAAGCCGCTTCTTTTATTGAATGGAATATTTGTGCTCCCCGGTCGGAGAAAATAATCTGGCCGCTAATAATAGATTGTCATATTTTTACAAATAATGTGCACGAGAAGTATATGAATATTATTACGTATTACTAAATGCACAAATGTAAATAAAAACTAAAAATCGTTGCTCCACAAATTGTACTGTTATATTGCCATTGAAATTTCTTCATAAAAAGATAAATTTTTGCAAAGTCAAACATTATGTTAAATAAACACGAATTGATGATACACAAACTAGATAAACATATGTATGTTAAAGAAAATGAGATTGTTTAGATAAGAGTGTCATAAAATTTAAAATTAAAAACGCGCACGCGCGCGCACACACATACACCAAAAATATTTTCTGCGAGTTATGAGAAGCTTAAAACTTCGATTATGCATAAAAGTTATAAATACACTAACAATATAACTGCAAATTTTAAATTTACGTAAATCATGTAATGAATCAAGAAATTTTAAAAATTTCTCATTTTATTAAAACGTCTCTCACAATAAAACTCCCACTGAACACCGGGAAATTTTTGTTCATGGGGCAAGAGCGTCACGCGTGCCATACCAGTAATAGGGCACTGGTAATATTTTCTGCACTAATCTACAAACATGTTGCAATAAAAACATTACAAAAAATAATCCATTGAATTTACCTCATTTTCTTTGCTAGGTCCCATTTCTGATCCATTCTTCAGCTGGTTAGTTCGCGAGCTTTTCGACGTAAAAATGTTACATGGCGTTACATGATTATATCCGAATGTTTACACTAAAAGACGAACGCCATATTGAACACCCGAAACATGATCTCCAGTTTGACAAAAGTACATTTAAGCATACTAAATAGTTACAGCTTAAACAAAAAGTTGAAACCCAAACTACTTTATCCACCAGAAACATTTAGATATCCATGCACATATATCACACCATTATTTTGATTCACAAACTAAATCTCGAATATTAACAAACAGTAAGTTCTTCCGAGAGCAAGTTTCAAGTGTGTGTGCACTGACACTGCTGAAGTAATACTCTGAAAAGTATTGCTTTCTGGAAATGGTGCGTAGAAACAATTATTTAAAGTATCGTGCGCATGGTACAGTCTTATCCTAGGACGCTAAGCAGAAACTTTGTCACTCCTTTGTCACTTCTTTTGTCAGGGGTGGGATGGGTGAAAGACCCCTTCAACAAACCTGCAGGTGTTAATGATTTGTCATGAGACTAATAGTGTTTTTGTAAATCACTTAAGAATGTGGACACGATAATGGAGAACATACATTCTTTGGGTTAGACGTTAGAGGCATAAAAAAATCAGTTGTGCAGAAAAACATTGATAATACATTTGAAAGCAGTATACTTTAGAAACTTTCGCCTATCTTTTATTCTGTTACTGAAATTATACAATGTATGCAATATATTTGAATCATCTAAGGAAACAAACTGATTCTCCATTAAGTAACGATAATTATCGAATATATAATTAATATATAACGTTAAAATAAATTAGACGATGTCAATTGAAATGAGTAAAATTGAAAGTGTTTAAATTGATAATTTGTTAATAAATTATGTAAATTAAATTTATTTCACCTAAATATGATTTTAAATTCGGGATTTCAATGTTATTTTTCTGTAATTTTAAAATGTTACATTTTATTTTTGTAATTCATTACTTTATCAAATTTTTCATTCTTAAAAATAAAAGCATATTATTTAATTTATCACTAATTTGTTTCTGAGCAAGCGTGTCAATAACACAGGATTAAAAAAACAGCATAAAACCTTCTCGATGACAATTAATAAAAGGTTGCGCCATTTTATTATTATTATTATTTACCGTGGCTTAACAAGAATAAATGACAAAATGATTTTTTTTTTTTAAATTGCAAATGATGTTATTTTAAACTTAGAAAGGTACTATTAATTTTGAAGGAGGTCAATAGGTAAACCTTGTAAGTTACAATTAGTATAAATTGAAACTCAAAAACTAATAAACATAACACAAAACTTTGTTTAAAAAGGAAAAAAAAAAGTGCATTGGACAATTTTAAAGCACGTCAGAGAAAAACAGAAGTTATTAGCAAAATAAAATTTCCCAAAGGATAACATTAAGTAAAATTAAACATTTATAACTCTGCGACAAAAGGGGGAAAGGATAAAAGTTATATACCAAATTAAAGATCCTTTAGAAAGGAAGAGAATGTGAATGGTATATCACTCATGAGTAACTTTCATGAGTTATTTAGCGAGACAGAGGCATCGCGAGTGATCCAATAAGAAAAAAAAATTAACCCTTTCGGGTCAGGCGTCCTAATAGTACGACGGTGTGCGGTAAAACTGGCAATGGTAAAAATAGCAATAGAGAAAGACCAAAATTAAGATAGAAGCTTGCGGCTTGGACTTATCGTGGAAAACTTGAGGGGAAATATTTGGTAAATCAATTCAGCAAAATAACCATGCACGTCGAAATAGAAAGCCAACATAATATTAAAATCGAAAAGTAACAAATATTAAGATTTCAGTAAAATCAATTAAGTGCTTAAATACTTCAATAAGTATTTAATTAGTTACACATAATTATTGTTACAATTATTAAAAAGGGAAATTAAAAGTACTTTCGATTTGTAAAGTTAACCAAAATGCGAAACTTATTTTATCATGAACAAAAATTTTAAAACTTATTTCATATTTTATCATGAACAAAAATATTAATGCAATCTTAATGCTCGAGTAAAGCAAAAAAGTTAGCCTTTTTTCCTTGTTGCTCTTTTTACCTGGATGCTAGTTGGACATACCTTTACATATATTTACTATTATTTTTTATTTACAATTACTTTTGTTATTATCTGCATATAGTAATAACAGTATATTTACATTTACTATTATCACTTCATTAATGTTTCAGCATTTAGTAATAATAATAAAATTCGCTTAAAATCTAACACACTTGCTGAAACTTACTTCAAACATGTGTTTCATTCTTTAAATAAAAAAAAAACAAAAACGGGGCTACTTGTTAAACCAATAATTTATGATTAAAATATATAAATAATAATGAAACGTTGTGTTCATTTAATCCTGTTTTAATAGATATTTTTCCGCAGCCTTAAAAATTTCTTATAATTTTAATCTACTTATAATTTTTTTTAAAGCTGTAAGCGATTATCCCCCAAGATGAAAGAGGGAAAAAAAAAAAAAATCTGATCCGAAAGGATCAGAAATGCTTAAACTCAGGAAATTTTTTTTTCGTAAACGTTGTACATCGGTATAGAGTATCGACTACCTGTACATGTTACCAGGATTCAGTTCCGGAACTGCTACCCACACATGGTATTTCGCAATCTGAGAAGGGAAAACAAGTTTCTTTTGTGAGCGAGTCCTGCAAAAGCAACAATTGGCGGAAAGGGGGTTTTCCAAGTGCAATCTTTTAGGTTTCTGAAATTCGTATTCAATAATTGCAATCGGGGCGGATTTAGAGCTGGACAATAGGGGCTGAAGCTCCGAGGAATTCACTAATTTTCATATTTCTTTCATTTCTATAATAATAATAAAGCAAAAGTCTAGAAAATCAGTTATTCGAATCAGCCTGATTAAGGGATACTTTACTCATGCCAAAACATCAGCTCGCTAATCATATGGCTTCTTGTAAAATATCTAATTTTTTTAAATTATTATTGAAGTAGTTTAGGCCGATTTCTACAAAGGCTGTTTTTTCCGTTTTCGATTTTGTTTACAGTCTTTTTTGTTTATGAAGATGCTTTCACTTTCGAAACATGAGATATTTTAAAAGGACTCTCCCATAGGATTAACATTAACGAGCGGGTGTGTTTGTGTGGTTGAATTAGCCGCTTAATCATTGTATACAGGTAAATGACAATTGGAAAAATCTCTCAAAAGAAGATTATCTTCCGATACAAATTTTTACGGAATCTCAATATTCTTGCACAAAAAATGCATTAAAATGGTGATCCTTGTTGTTTAAAGTGTTGAACACCAGTGAAAAGCACTTGTATTTTAAAATAAACATTATAAATATAAATTACGAATATCAATGATGCAAGTTCGTTTGATATATTGGTCATTGATCAGTATACAAAATTATTTACTCTGGCAATTGGATTTCACTAATCATGAAATGATTTTTGCAACGAAAAATGGCTCTTCCGCTTAATGAAAATATTTCTTATATGAATTATATAATTTACGCATGACTTCAGAGGAAAGCTTCTTTTATAGTAATAAATTATTCATTCCAGTTGAAAGTTTTTTTTCTTTTTTTCGACATTGGTTTTGAAATGCCCGTTATTGCTCCATAACCTCCACACCATACTATACGGCCCTGATCGTAGCACAAAAATTTTAACAATTTAAGTAACAGGAAAACTACATACTAAAAGGATTGAAAATCGGCTTAAATATTTCGCATAAATGAAAAATCGATTTTGACGAAAGTTTATTTTGGTGAAATGCACCAATTTCCAGTAGCGGCTGAAAACGTTAGCGTGGCTTCAGATAATTTTCAGTTTTTTTTTTTTTTTTTTAATATTTTGTAAAAAATTCATGCATTTTCTCCAGAAAAATTTAAAAACCTCTCAAAAAAACTTTTCCTAGAATTGGCCCAAAAATTTAAAATATCGTAAGCTCTGGTTAAGTAAATCTCAGCGTAACTATTGAAAATTTTCAAGAAAATCTGCTAAAATATAAAATAAATGAAAAAAAAATTACAAGTTTTGAAACCAAATTTAAACACTAATAGTTAACGCAACATGAAAACTCTACCTAGAAATATCTGTACATATACTCTGATTTATCATTGCTCTATATGCTGTCCTTGGAAATAAACTCAACTTTGTATAAGAAAAGATTTAGAGTTTCTTAAAAGAAAGAAAAATAGGAAAATATACAGAATGAATTTAAACAGTCTCATAAAGGCAATATGCAAAATATTACAAATCTACTCAAAATAAATACTGCGCTGCTCCTTAAAAATTCTCATAGCATAGCTTACTCTATAACTCTATAGCAAAAAAATCGTGAACTACCGACAATAGGAGAAGGGTCATGTCCCCTCACGCGAAAACACCCGCTCGCTAATGTTAATAATATGGGACAGTTATTTTAGAATATCTCGTAAGAATTGTAATATTTTTAAACGTTTTTTGGGGGGCATTGGATAGCTGAGATCCATCTCTACAACAGCCGTTTTTCACTTTTTCGATTTTGTTTGCAGATTTTTTTTTTTTTTTTTTTTTTTGGTTAATTAGGCTATTCTCACTTTCGGAACCGATTTCAAAAGTGAAAGTAAACTTGTAAAAAAAGTTTTATGCTTAAGGGTGCTCTCAAATCCAAACAGACCACTTTCTAACGCATTTTAAAATTTACTTTTGTTCGCAAATGCATAAAATTGGCAGGTGTTCTTATTCAGAAACTATGTAATAGAAACACGTTTTCCATTTTTTGGTAAAGGCAGAAGATCTTTCAGAAAACATGTCAAAATCGGTGTTTTTAACCGAATTCCCGATGCGGAAGCCATAGAGCGCGAAAAATGCGTCGTCACGTGACCAGAATCACTTATAAATTTGATAAGTAATCCATCAAAAAATGGAAAACACATTTCGACTCCAAATCGTTTCCATAGTCGGGCTTGGCAATTTTATGCCTTTGCGTTTAAAAATGAGTCAAATTGTGTCAGAAAGTTTTGCGTTGTTGAGCACATCATTTGAGAACCACCTTAAACCTTATGAAGCTTATTAAAACTTCATTTTTTGACATGTATTTTCATAATCTAAGATTGCAGTACCAAAGCCTCTTACGAGTCCCCTGATTTATTGTTATAATCCTTTGATGCTTGGCATTTATGTCTGAAAGAAGAAAAAAATTTTTTTTTTCAAAGACTGATTTATAAAACTTTTTGTATCATGATTAAGCTATAAATATTCATAATACATTTTTCCTAAAAAAGGACTTGTTTCTATTTAGTAATTTCCTTGATTACAGTTTATAATCTACTACTTATTACAATCACTTCTTATACTGCAATATTTGTGCTCAACAAAAATAACTCAAATGCGACTTCACTTCTTTTAAATAAAGCTCAGTGAGTAAAATGTGTTGCATTTAATATTGATTTTCATGAAAGTTCTCTGTACACTGCAATTAAAAAAAAGTTGATTTTACGGTATAATACTGATGCCAGTATTATACCGTAAAACCAACTTTTTTTTTTTTTTTTTTTTTTTGCAGTGTAATAATGTAATTTTTTATTGCAGTACGGAGACATATGCACCTTTTTTAACCCCTTGCTTGTGACGCCCGAAATCAGTTCGGGCAACGCAAATGCAACCAATTTTGGAATGCCCGACTGAGTTCGTGCAAGAGAAATATCGATGTTTCAATTGCGTGAAGCCCGAACTCAGTTCGTCTAATGCATAATATGTAATTTACCATTTTCCCAATAGATGGCAATGCTTTCCCGCGAAAAGTTCGTCCGTTTCGCGCCATTCGTCGGATTTTTATAATTTTGCAGTTCTTTCAAAATTTCATTCAAACCACATTATGTTTAACAGGAAGGTATATAAATTTTTCGCAAGTTAAAAGTTTCTTCGCATTGTTTTTAAGCATTGGACGAAGTGAGTTCGGCTTTCACGAAATTCAAACACAGATTTTTCTCTTGCCCGAACTTAGATCGGACATTCCAAAATTAGCGCATTTGCGTTGCCCGAACTGATTTCGGGCGTCACAAGCAAGGGGTTAATGTACCAGCATGAGGAATGCGAAAATAGCGGCTTATATTTCCCTCTATGTGCGAATATATTTGAATACTGACAAAATTTAGACTCTTTCTTAACCCCTTCGCGACGAGCGTCTTTTAAAGAATTTTTAATCTTTTACCACCGGTTTTTCAAAACTGAAATTTTCGCCTAATTGAATCGCAGAAATTAAATAAAGGAAAGATTACAATAAAAATTAACTGGTGGGAATAATCGAGGATTCTGAGCATCTTATGTGTCACGTATACGTGTCGCTCGTCCCCAAGGGGTTAAGAAACGAAGGAACTTTTTCATGATTTTATCCCTAAAACGGATCGCGAAAAAAAAAGTTTGTGCTGGGGGTTCTTATAAATATCCTCCAAGTTTTCATCCAAATACTCTTTAAAACTACTGAATGAAATTAATAATAATCATCAATCAAATATAATCAAATGCAATCATGTACTTTAATAGATTTGAAAATGTTATATTAATATGGATTAAGAAAATCCGACTAATATTGGCAGCTTCATTTCTAAAAAAAGTAAAAGTTTCTTATGTAACTTTTTTTATTTGTAAAGTGTAACATAATTTTTAATGTTGTTTTTTAGCATAAATACTTGAAATAAATAATTAAATGTTAAAGATACTATTACAGTTTTATAACTAAAGATTTGTTATGCATAATTTTATGTTCTAAAAATCTTCCATTTCGGCCTTTTAAATAATTCCTGTTTTTCTAAAAAATTAAGATACGAGAGGGTTTTATTTTATGCGTATCTTTCAGTTATGCGTCAGCCTTGTTTTACTTTATTATCGTCACAATAAAGGTCACTGTATTAAAAATAATAGAAACGTTAATACCAAATTAAATATATTTAGCATTTAAGTGTACAAATTTCCTACTGAAACAATAACTTAAATTGAAAACAGGTCCCTTCTTCCCCCAACTTTCAAAAAATCGATGAGAGTGCTCTTAATGTGTATATTTTGAATATTGCTTTTCGACCAAGTGAAAATCTAAATATTAATAATTTTTTAACCCTTTGTTCAAGCGTTTTATTGTATGAATAACGATAAAAGTAACATGGAATAAAAGTTTAAAATGTTTGTCTACAAATTTTTACAAAAAAGAATGATTAAATGATATTTTTGCTTTTTTTAGATTTCATGTAGAAGTCAAATTGTCTCTATAGATATGTATGTTTGTTTGTGAATAACTAATATTTTTGTATGTAATTATATATTATGTATTTATATAATATAACTTAAAGTTTCGTTTGAGAGTGTTTCGTTTTCATTTTCGGCCAAAACTAAAAAAATGACCGAAATTCGGTTTTGGCCTAAAAGTTGTTTCGGTCGATCTCTAATAAAAATAATAACGAACATTTATTGTGCGGGGAAAAAGAACCATTTGAAGAACGTTACTTTCAAGCGTTATATACTATCAAACCACGATTGTCGATTCTTTTTGTTAAATAGCCCATATGGTTTTTCTCTTTAAAACATTATTGAACCTTATTTTACGTAGATTTCTATTAACAATTTTTACTTTCTTCTATCTTTACAAGAAAGTATTGGATTCATGAAACATTTTCGACTTCCGGTTTTCGACGTATTTATATGTTTTAGAAGGTCCTGAACACGATCCGACTGTTTTTTAGAAAATGTCTGTCTGTGAGTGTGACTCTGTGCGTATGTCTCTGTATGCGACAAAAATTTTGTGGGCGCTCTATCTCAAGAACTAATGCACGAAATTTAATAAAACTTTATATTCAGTTAGTCTCTGATATAAATTGGTGTTGATTAGTAATTGGTGTAAATCGCGCAACCGGTGACGCTGCTATGCTGCATTTTTCGCAACTTACGCAATAGCTCTACATCAAGAACTAATGTACTGATTTTTATCAAACTTCAGATTCAGTTAGACGTTGACATAAGTTGTTGATTAGGTTTTGGTGTAAAACTCCCAACAGATGGCGCTGCTATACTGCATTTTTCAGGATTTACACGATTTTAGCGATAAGTCATATCTCAAGAACTAATGCACGGAATTTAATAAAACTTTAGATTCAGTTAGACCTTGATATAAATCGGTGCTGAGACTCGTTTTTAGTGTATGCGAGACCTATGTGAGATAGAAGAAAGTTTTGGGATTGGCACATCTGACTAGTTAAAGTAGGAAAATGTTCCTTTAAAAATTTAACAAACGCAGGCGATTAATTAAACGATTTATTAAAAATTATTCTAAGTACTATGCATTTTTTAATTTTAAATTGTTAAAAAATATAAACTTTATAATAACCATAATCTAAATTCGGAAAATCGAAAGCCCCCCGATTGAGTCCAGGTTCTCCCATCGGTAAAGACAGTGCAATACTTTATCGATTGAATATTAATATAAAATTTAGCATAAGAGTTTTTTGGTATAGGGCGATTCCCCCGTTACGTGTGTGTATGTTAGAGAGTGTTTTTTTGTAAATTGAGACAAATTTGGAAGTGAAATTATTTAGATAACATTTAACTTTTTTTATTGCTATTCCAGGACACATACAGAATCATTTTTGGTAGTGACACCTTTAGTCTAAAGTAATAACATTTTTTTTTTTTTTTTATTGTAAAGTCGTTACGTGTGTGACTCAGAAAAGTCACACACGTAACAACGACTTTTTCATTTTTTTTTTTTAAATTGTTATTACTTTAGACTAAAGGTGTCACTACAAAAATGATTCTTTATGTGTCCTGTAATAGCAATACAAAAAAGCAAAACGTTATCTAAATAATTTCACTTCCAAATTTGTCTCAAGTTGTAAAAAAATTCTCTAAAAGTCATACACTTAACGGTGGAATCGTCCTATAACGGATATTAAAATTATAAAAGCATCCATAATCCAGCTTAACAGATTTCAACGTTTTATAAAATATCCTTCCAAAATATGATACATGACTGCCGACGCCCAGACAGAGCTAAATAGTCTTAGAACTAGAGATTTGGAAGTAGAGAATCGAAGAGATTAGTGAAAGAAGACGTTATAGTTATGTAATAAAAATTAATTCCGAAAAAGTTGAAGATTTTTGTTACAAAATTTATTGACTTATTCTCTTCTTTGTAGCATATGATATAAATATTCACATATGGTACTAAACTCTTTCAGAAAAATATATTAACATTTAGTTTTTAAAAATGTTAAAATTTATTAAAATTATTAAATAAATTTATCTAATCTTCAAGATTAATTAATATCTTAGTATTTTAGCTTTACCATATGATAAATAATCTCTTAACACATTCATCCACAAAATAAAAGAATTTTGAGAAAATGTAACAAACATGTTCTTCACACAAGCTTTTAAATTATATGATGCTACTTAATGTTACTAAATTCTTATCTTTTCTAACATGCTATCGCTTGAATGGTCCATATGAAAAAAATCTTCTTTGAAATGCAAGCATAGATAAAAAAATGATTAATGTTAGATAAAGATACTGCAGTCCCTTACTGATAGATATGCAGTAACGGACACACGCAAGAGCGAAAGAATTCCTCCTTTCAGAGATAAGAGAAAAAATCACTATATTTGTATGGCATGAGAATTACAGTCCTGCACGGGTCAAGTTATACCCAAAATCGAAACCAAATCGAGAAATAATTTTTGTCGACCCGAAAGAAAAATAATCCACATTTTAGTGGAATTATGGGAAAATAGTCTACAATTATATCGCTAATATCAATGTAACCTTTTATGTTCAAAAATAAGAGCAAGACTATTGATATTCAGATATAATTTCTCCCCCTCTGGAATTATACACTGTATTTTCTTTTGAAAAATTGGGTTAACTTGAACCCGACCCGACCCGCAAGAGTGAAATCCCAACATGAAAGATACTTGAAATGGACATGCAACGACAAAAAATTGATCGACCCAATCCGACCCGATGCAGGACGCTAACCAGAATGAATAAATGAATTCCCCATAGGAATGAGTAATAACAGTAGTTCGAAAACCGATATTTCTCCGTTTCTGGTACTTGTTGATTTCTCATACTGATTGCGATCAACCTGTGAATTCTAAAATGTACCCTATAGCAATCAAATATAGAACTAGTATTATGGCAATAGTGCATTTACTGCTTACTGGCCTTACTATTAGCGATACCTTTAAAGAAATAACAACATTGGGTAACTTTTACCACTTTAAAGTCAACACTTTTTATTTAACCAAAGCATGTCCGCATATTTATGGTAGCCGGTAACGGAGGGCAGAGGCCCTTGTCCCTCCGTGGATTTTCAAATTTAATACCTAAATTTTCTTTTTTCCAACATTAAAACAAATAAATAAAATTAATTTTTTCTACGGAACTTAAAATAATTAAACACTACGAGAAAAAAGTAAGAATTTTTCCTCAGGGGAGCTTGCATCTCTGAAACCCCCATGCACAGAAAAAAATAAAAACCCAATTTGGGTTGAAAGATTCTTAGGTATGTGCCCAAATTGGGCTATGCCTGTTTTGGTTACCACTGTGTATCTATTTTGGACACTGTTTAAAAAAAAAAGAAAAAAAAGGTTTTTATTTTTTTTTTCTGTGTAGAAGACTTAATTCTGTTTCTTTTTAAGAAGACTTGGTATCCTTGGAACTAATTTTTGTGAGTATCTTACAATACCTTTTTGACATATTATTAAAATGGTTTCGTGAAGGAAAATGATTTAATCAAGGAAAAATGCAATTATTGTGGTAAAATAATGATAAAAAAAAATCAAAAAATTAATTTAAAAACCATATTCATCCTACAATTTTGTACTTTTTTAAACTTTTTTTTTTTCATGCATTTATGATAAGTATGTTCTGTAACGGTAAAGATCAGATTTCCAAAAGACTTGATTAGTTTAACACTAGAACTACCGGAAATTTTACTCAAGTTTTTTAAAACTATTTCACACCAAAAAATTTATTTAATACTAACTTAACTTATTCATTTAACGTATTACTGTGAGTTTTATATTTAATTTATTTTAAAAAGAAATTTCTGGTTCGAATCGGAATATATTCATTTGGTAACCGTCAAAATGACTGCTCGTGGTAGTTCTAGTGTTAAAACTATTTCTACTAGTGTCCGAACCCAGTTCGGGCAAGAAGAGTTTTTTCCAAGAAGTATTTTCGTACAAACCGTCCTGTATACCAATTACTTTATTTATTACTAGGTTCCAGCGCAACAACAGTGTTATTTATCCTGAAAACCATACCTACTCCTCTTTCGTTATTTTTCAAGCCACCTTTGACGACAGCTTGATTCCATTAATTGAGCGATGAAATTATTTTATTATGCACTAACTGACCTGCCCGGTGTTGCCCGGGCTCGTGATCAAATTAAACAAACCTAAAGTTTGTATGATTTTATATATTTAACCCGATTTAGTATGAAATTATTTATTTAAAAGTGCTGCGCAGGAAAATCAGTTATTTCCCCTTTCAGACGTTTGAGGGGAGATGGGGAGAAGAAGATAAAAATGTTAAATTTTTTAAATGGAATTTGTTTTGTGTACATCAGAGCAAGGCGTTAACACCCTATCATCCCACACCCGCAAATATAACGAATAATTTGTTCAAGAAAGCCACCTTCTCCTACATTAACGCGATCATTAAGAAAATAATTATATTTTTCTTAACATAACGAACAAAACATAACATTCTTAAACAAAACATTCTTAACATAAACATAACGAAGACGCTACGCTAAAATGCCGCCAGATGGCACCCCTTCCCATCCTCATTTTCAAATCTAAATTTTTTTTTTCATTAGTAAAAACTGGCAATTATTTCCTTTCATTTTCGCAAACTAAATGGAGGGATCGGCCAGAGAAACAGATCTCTTTGTAGTCCAGTTTTTAATGAAAGCAGATCCCTGTCTGAAACTTTCTCGGATTTTTTTTGATTGGCGCCGCCAGATTTTTGGCAGTTTTTTCTTCTTTTTTATTTTTTTGTCAAAAATTATGAAAAATTACCGGCCGAATTTTACAAAAATTGGCATTGTCGGATGCAGAAAATTTTTCTACATACGCTCAGAAAATTTCAAATCGATATCTTAGTTTTCGAAAAATTAGCTAATTCGTAAATAAATTTCAAATTCGTTCATTTCTGTTTGCAAATCGAGAACAGGTGTTCTTTTCTTTAACCATTTTGATAAAAAAAAAATAAATTACATTTTCGATGCGATGTTTAATGAGATTCTAATTAATATATTGGGTAATTATCAAAATATTAAAATTCTGAGTTCCAGGTGCATCAGATCAGGCTTTGGACTACCTAAATATAAATTTTCAGATTTCTAGCTGCGCTAGATTTCGCTGGCCATCGCAGACACAGACAACAGAACGAAACTTTCTTTTATTGATAATTACTTATAAATATTATTTTTTTAATTGAATTTTAAAATGCGTCAAAGACTTTTGGCCCACCCTCTACGGTACATAAAAAATATAATTAAAACACGGTTTAGCCCTTTTCTAAAATTTCTAGCAAAAGCCTCATTGGTCTTTTAAAAAACGATATAATAAAAGTTTTTCCAATCTAAATTAAAGAAAAAATGTGCGAGAATTAAGCCCCGTAAAACATTCGAAATCCTTTCTCCCCAGATACTGCAAACTGTTAAGAGAAGTTGCGTATTATTAGAAGCTCGTAAGTTGAAAATACATTAAATGGGAGATTTGAAATGTTTACTTTCGAATCACGAGGCTTTCAGAGGATTAGAGGCATCAGCAAAACGAACGGTAGAAATATATTTTGTTTTAAAACATAGTTTACTTCGATATTTCGAAAAGGGTGTATAGAAATTATGTATTGGCATTGAGACCGGATATTCTACATAGGTTCTACTAAATTACCCGGTACGTAAATTTTCGTATTTATCTTGTAACAATGCTTAAACTAACAGCAAATATAAATACGTGGTCTTAAGAAGCCGTTTCACATTTTGTCCCTGATCGCGAAATCCCATGTTAACCAATGGGAAAATTTATTTAGGTAATTACTCATTACCCAATAATAAATATCATTAAACGGTTTTCACCATCAGGAAGTAGAAGTGAATTGCCGACATATTGTTTTTTAAAAATTGTCACCTATTTAAGTTTTTTTTTTTTTTTTTTTTTTTTTTTTTTTTTTTACATTATAAAATTGGAAAATTATGCAGAAGTAGAAATTTCATTGTTTTACCGGGTTATTTTTAAAAGATACTTAAAATTTGAGGACAACTTTTGAAAAAGCACTGCGTCGGCAATTTACGTCTACTTTCTAATGGTGATAACAGAGGACTGCATTAGATAATGAGTAATCACCTAATTAAATTTCCCCATAGGTTACAATGGAATTTCCCGATTGAACAGAGAAAACCTGTTGCAGTGAAACACGTCCCAAAGAGCTTGTGATAAAAATAGGGAGTATCTGCTTGCCGACTCCTTTTTTTATGAACACAGAACCTTTGGAAAGCAAAACTTTCTTAATAGGCATATAAACGGAGCCTTAAAAGGTGCAGTTCCAGCACTGGTATATGGCTGGTGGTATGCTAGGCATTGTGTATGCCAAATCGCAAAGGCATTTTATTATTCTTCGAAGAACGAATTAACAAAGAAAATAGTAGATAAGATCGGAGGAGAAACTGAGTTTCCCTTGCTAGCAGGGTCGTACTGGCATAATAGAGAGGGCGGTGGCAAAATGGATAAAAAGGGCGCCAACTATTTAATAAGTGGGTGCCAATTGCTTATATATTACATTAGTACATTATATATATATAACGGAAGCAACAATCAAAATTCTACACACACACACACATATATATATATATATATATATATTATATACACGCACATCACAGACAAATTATGCATGAAAAATTTCCATGTATGAAAAATTATTGTTAAAGCGAAAACTTTATTATTCCGAAAATATTTATGATATCCAAATTAGTATGATATTCTATAAAAATGTGATATGAACAAAAATAAAGCCAACACATTTATAATTGACAGCAGTAAGAAAATGATACCGTTTTAGTGAAAAAATTGTGAAAATGATATTTTGAACACACACATAACATTTAATAAATAACAGGACAGATAAATAAATGACTTTTTGAGCACAAAAAATAAATTGTAATTTATAAATTTAAGTTATATTTATAGATCACGAATATATACAATAAGCAACAAAGAAATTTCGATTTTAAAGTATTCCATGAAAAACACACTTAAAAAATTCTGATGTTAGACCAGTATTGATCATTAAGAGAATTTTTTTCTACCTCTGTTTTCTGTAAAATCTATCCCTATTTTGAATTCACCGTATCTAGTGACAGCCGAATATTATTATGTTTATATATTAATATTAAATTATATATTAATATTAAAACATGTTTAAATATTAGACATTTATGTGAATGTAGTCAAGCAAACAATACGTAATATCAATTTGAAAGAATACATTATTAAAACTCGTACATATAACACGATAACTACTTATAATACATACATTCTTTAAAGCTATTATAGCTCATGGAATTTGAAACATGTTAAACTTGATAAAACCAAAACCGAATATTTCGAAGGGTTACCGAAAATGAAACTTACACGTGTTAATATTATTAATTACTAGCTTACCCGCCCGGCGTTGCCCAGGCCCGTAATAATAACTTAACAAAAAAAAAATGTTTGATATCAAGCCCAATGACCCAAGACTACGTGCAAGTTATTAACAATTTAGAGAACAAAACTTCAAGGGACCCTGTACCGAAAGGTTTCAACTCCAAGGTTTCAACTGGAATGCAATAAAGAGGAATAACTAAATGGAGAAAGGGGCCCCAAAAAAGAAAGAAGATCGAATAATAAGGAGGCAAGTTATTAAAAATGTTGGGTAAAAAAACTTAAAGTGGCCTAGGCGGTCGAGACTTGTCCGAGAAATTTGTTTCATATAGTAACTGGAAGAACTAAGTTGTTTAAAAAAATCAAAAAGATAGTGATTCGGGCGATTTTAAGGGAGCTATATTAAGAGGCCCAAAGGGGCCAGATTATAGTTTGGAGCAGAACACTAAGATGAAAGGTCCCAACTGGAATACATAAATGAGAGAATAACTAAATGGAGAAAGAGCCCCCAAAACAAAGAAGATGGGATTAAAAATGGGCAATTTTTTAACAATTCAGGGAACAAAACTTTCAAAGGGCTAGGGATCCGGAGTATTCTCCGAGCCATTTATGTAGTTTTTGCCATTTATGTAATAGCTCGAAGTCCCAAGAAGTTGTTAAAAAAAGCTAGTCAATCGGGCATTTTTTGAGGGAGATACAGTAGGGGTCGCAAAAGGGGCCAACTGATAGTTTTGAACAGGGCCCTAAGATGAAGGGTCAGAAATTTTTTTTTCATTCATATAGTAGCCTAAAACGAAAAAGGTCAAATTAAAAAAGAGCAAGTTTTTAACAATTTAGGTAACAAAATCTTCAAAGGCCCAAGGGGGCCTGGGTCTCCTTCGAGAATTTTTTTTTTCATTTATGTAATAGCTGGAAGTCCCAAGAATTTGTAACAGAAAAAAAGCTAGTTAATCGGGCAATTTTTGAGGGATATTATAGTTGGGGGCAAAAAAAGGGGCCAAATGATAGCTTTGAGCAGGGCCCAAAGATGAAGAGTCAGAAATTTTTTATCATTGATATAGTAGCTGAAAATCCCAAGAAGTTGTTAGAAAAAAAAAAACGCTTGTGAATCGAAAGATTTTTAAGGGAGTTATAGTAGGGGGCCCAAAAAGAGCCAGTTGATAGTTTTCAGCAGGGCCCTAAGATGAAGGGTCCAAACTGGTATGTAGAAATGGGGAAATAACTGAATAAAAAAAAAGGCCCCCAAAACGAAGAAGGTCGGATTAAAAGGGGGCAAGTTATTAACAATTTAGGAAACAAAAACTTCAATGAGCCTCGTACCGGGTCCTGGACGCGCAGGAGCTTAACTTAGAGACAGAAAGGGGGGGGGGAAGAAAACTAAAGGAGAAAGTGCTCCAAAAACGAAGAAGGTCGGATAAATATTGGGAGATTTATTAACAATGTAGGGAATTTTTTTAAGGGGCTCTAGGGCCTCCAGGCATTAGAAAATTAAAAATCCGAGCCTCAGGTGCATCAGGGCCTGCCTTGAAATCTACACCCAAATTTTCAGACTTCTGTGTGTGGTAGATTTTGCTAGCCATCGCACACAGACAGACAGACACAGAGAAACTTACTTTTATTAGTATAGATTTTCATTTTTTAAATATCGAAGTAATTAGCTTACTAAAACATATTTTGCAAACATTATTTATCTACTTTAAACAACAACAACACCAACAATAACAACATAATACACACACCAAATAGTTCTAAAGAATTTAAAGAGCATAGAAATCATACTCAAATAAAAAGATATTCTAGAGCATTGTAAGGAAATAAACAATCTGAAGTAAATATTTATTTACTATTTTAGGATATTTCTTTTATTACCGCATCTTCTTATAGATTGAGATTAAGATAAAGTGACATTTGAAAACAACAAAATATAACCTATAGGGTAGGTGTTATTATTCCTATGCATTTTGGGGGCATGTGGCTTATTCCTTACAGCAGTACGCCGGCCTGTCTGGACGTGGAGAAGAATAGCGTATGTTTTATATGAATTATTTTTAAAAAGGTTATTTTTTTTTCTATTTTTGGTTTCACTAATAAAAAGACATCGGTACCTTATAAAATAATCTATATGTAAGATTTAGAATATAATTAATACACAGGTGTTTCGGTATTTGGTTTCAACCCAGCTATTCTTTATTACTACAGTTTTCATTATTATTTAACTTAGATGTTCGTAGCAACAAATAAAAAGCATATTTTGGGTAATATTAAAAATATAATTTAATTTTCAATCTAGATTTATTTAAATTTTTTTTCAACTGTTATTAGGAGAAACAAGTTGGAAATTGTACGTCAAACGTTACAAACAAGGTGCGTTCGTACGCACGTTTTAGAATTAAATTCATGATATCCCGTGCGTAGAACGGGTTAAACAGCTAGTTAAGTATATATTTTATGACACTCTTCATACAAATATCTTAACTAGTTATATAAATATTCAGATATATATGTATCAGCTAGTTATATAAATATTCAGATCTTGATGATTTTTAATTCTGTGAAATGAATTATATCGTCTGCAGATTAATTTCTGTCATAAAATAAGTATCTCGGTCGCTTGACGATTTAACATCCATCGGAAGCTCCTATAACAAACAAGTTGGAAATTGATACGTCAAACGTTACAAACGAGGTGCGTTCGTACGCACGTTTTAGAATTAAATTCATGATATCCCGTGCGTAGAACGGGTTAAACAGCTAGTTAAGTATATATTTTATGACACTGTTCATACAAATATCTTAACTAGTTATATAAATATTCAGATATATATGTATCAGCTAGTTATATAAATATTCAGATCTTGATGATTTTTAATTCTGTGAAATGAATTATATCGTCTGCAGATTAATTTCTGTCATAAAATAAGTATCTCGGTCGCTTGACGATTAAACTTCGGAAGCTCCTATAACAAAAAAGCACCGATTTTAAAAAAAAATTCAAATTTCTTAATAAATATTTTTATTAATATCTCCTAAAGTTTTGATTCGATTTTAATAAAATTTGAAATGTCTCGACAAAATTCTGCAAAGATAATATATTTTAAATTGCAAACCATTTGGTTGGGTAGTTTTTGCGTTGTTATATGCGGACAGACAGACAGACGGACGGACAGACAGACGGACAGACGGACGGACCAAACGACGACTATAGGTGCTACGTATTTATATAATTACGAACGCACCTAAAAAGGAAGTACAACAGACAAATCTAGAAGAATTCGTAAAAATTCAAAATAAACTCTCTTGTAAAAGTGATATCTGATATAATTAAAATAATCTTACAATCTTACCTTATATGGTTTTTCCATAACATGGACAGCTCTTGTTATCCAAGATCAACATAACCGTGCATAATACTGTGCACTATTTTTCAAAAAAAGTATGAAGCACAAGCAAAATTATTCTAAAATTATTAAATAGCTTAGAACACTGAGTAAATTAAGACAAATGACACATATTTCGGATTTCGCATCAGGAGCTCTTTATTTATACCGGCTACCAACGGCTACTGGTTTTAAATTGGAAACACATGCACTTACAGTTTCTGTGGACAATAGATGACTGACATCGGTACTCTCTATTCTCATTGATATACTGTATTCCAGCTTTCTTTCAAATGAACAAACTTGTGATCTTGTGAATATTGTGCCCGCCCAAGAGTGAAGCTGTTTCTCAAAGATCTTTTCTTTTGTACTGTGATTCATGGGTGTACGCAGAAGGGGACAGGAGAGGACCACGTCCCCTCCTTTAAATCTGCAATTTTTTATTTTATTATTATTATTATTATTTTTTGAGAATTAAGAAATATGTATATATTTTCCCCCTTAATGTTATTGAACTCGTTACTGCAATGCATGATTAAATTTTACTGTATGATAGTTTTGTTTTAAAGGTTTTTATTAAATTTTATTGCATCTGATGACTGTTTTACGCAGCCGAAATTATCAACTATTTTTATTGTCCCTCAGAAACTTTGTAATCGAACTGTTTTTGCAGTTTTTGGTAAAAGCAGAGCAACTTTCAAAAATGCTGCCATAGGTGGCGTTTTGAGCCGGATTTCCGTACGTGACGATGGGGGAAAGAAACAAATTGGAAACTGTACGTCAAACACGAGAAATGAGGTGCGTTCGTACTATAACTAGTTTCATAAATATTCATATCTTAATGATCTTTATTTCATTGAAATGAATTATATCATCTGTTATTACGGTTTGCTATATTTCCGTAATAAAATAAGCATTTCGGTCGCTTGACGATTCATCCTCGTAAGCTCCTATAACAAGAAAGGACCGATTTAAAAGAAAATTCAAATTATTAATAAAAAATTTTATTAATATCTTTTTAAGTTTTTATTCGATTTTCGTAAAATTTGAAATGACTAGCCAAAATTCCACAAAGATAATATATATTAAATTTCAAACCATTCGGTTGGGTAGATTTTGCGGGTTATATGCGGACAGACGGACGGATGAACTAAATGACGGCAATAGGTCCTACGTATTTATATAATGACGAACGTACCTAAAAACTTTTGTTACGAGACAACAATTGCTTATAACGCAAGATGTAATTATTTAAAAAAAAAAAAAAAACAGTTATTGATTTACAAGTAACTTCAATAATCATACCTGCAAGTCTCGTGCTTTTAAGTCTAAAAATAGTCGGAAAGTTTCGCATTATGGAACGTCAAAAACATTTTTTTCAAGAACCCCATCAGGGTTTAAACGTAATCATAACTCATAAATTTCGAAAAATCAAATTTATTTATAAAAGGTTTTCTCAATTGAAATAAGATTTCTTTATGATGAGGTGCCTGGAACAGACGATTCGATGTGTAAGTAAAATAATAATAATAATAATAATAATAATAATAATAATAATAAGCATTGTATTCGTACTATAATTATAACACAAAAAAAAAAAAACTGATTTTTCGCAAAACTGCATTTTTAAACAAGGTGACCACGATTATTTTAAAACTACTGAATTGTTTCCCTTTTAATTTTGTCAGCTTTTTTCCTTCTATATTATGCCGTACTTGTATGAAGAAAACTTTTTTTATTATTATTATCAAAAAAACATTTTTTTTAAACATAAAAATTTAATATTCTCTTCAGACAGCCAGTGTTTTGAAAAAAAAAAAAAAAGATATTCACAATTTGTTTCACTAAGATAAATCTTACTTAATTAAAAACTACCAATTATTTTAATTTCAGATTTCAGATAAGCCAAATTTAAGCACGGCAACTCTCTCTCTCACAGAGAGAGAGAGAGAGAGAGAGAGAGAAGTCTCACCAGAAGAGCAGCAACAGCTTCAAATATACTTACTTTCTAAAATATATATATTTAAAATTTATATATATATATATATAAAACAATAAAACATATCAAAATTATCTTTAAGCATTGTATTATAAAATAAACAAGTAATATGAAAAAAAAAATTAAGTCAATTTCTACTTTTTAATCATTAAAATAAACCCATGCAGCATTAATGTCCCACGTTATCTTTATTGAAATTTTTTTTATAATCATCGTTGCAGTATTTTATTTTTGTGGCATCACTAATTTGAGGAAAATCTTTCATTTCATTTATCAAAACAATGGGAGATTTTTTTTCTCCCATATAAAACTAAAATTAATTAATTTAATTTAATTAATGAATTAATATTTGAAAAAACTGTATTAACATCCAGTGTCATCCACTACAAGTTTAAAAAAAGTATTTGAACTTGAATGGATGAATAAAGAGTATTTTATTAACGATTGAAAATTTGAACAAGATATATAAATATACAGAGAGTGTGAGCTAATAGTAGGAATTGAAGAAATACATATACTAGTTTTTTAGTATACACTTTTTTTTTTTTAACTGCATGCCCCTTGTGCGTATAGGCATTCTTTCTTACACGAAATCTTGAAAAAAGGGAAATATAGCAACAACAAAAAAATCAAATTTATTAGCAAAGTTATTTTTTCTTTTAACTTGATCTGAAAATTTGAAGATATGTAATATGTTGCTATGTATGAATGAGAATTATTTTATAATTTCATGAAACATATGTAAAGCAATTAAGAATAATCGAGTGAGGAGGAATTTTGTGTAATGCATGACTTGTGTAATTACACAAAGCATTACTACTCCAAAATTTTCTTTAACTGATATTTTCTCTGGCGAAATTTAAATTGAAACTAGTTATATTCTGCATCTTGGAATAAAATAAAAGTATTTTTTTCTCATCTTTCAATATGGAAAGAACACAGTTAAACGAAAAGTTGTTTTAAGTGCAGTGAATTGTTTTCGCACTATTCATCCGTTAACACTTATCTGCTATAACAATTGTTTTTAACAATTTTTGCTTGATAGACGCCCGTACGTCGAAACCGAGTGTATATTAATTAGTATATCATGAAAAATTATTTCACATCCGATACTATTTCGTCCTGAAGAAAGCATAGATCACTTCAGAATAAGACCAGAATATGGTACAATCAATAAAAAGTCTCGCAATCTGGTATCACTAAAGAAACCAGTCATAGGAAACTAACGAACCCATATAAGTAACTTGAAACCGCTCCGAAATAGTAATTTGTCTTCTTAGAAACGCCTAAGCTATTGACTATTAGCACTGAAAAATTGAACACAAACACATCTGGACTTCTCATTACTTCTTATTTCCACCAGTTCTTTTTGTGAAACGACCTGTAGAATTTTCAGTGATTCATCAGTTATCTATTTATTTTAATTACATGACACATGAGTATTTTCAACTTGTAAATCAGAAGCTGTTTAAAACGCTGAAGCAGATTCCATTTACAAAAGAGTTTTTAGATATTTGCAATTTCGGATGCTAAGAAATTATGTACTTTTCAAATTTTCTTTCAAAGGTAAAATTTACACAAAGTTTCTATAGCAAATCTTGTAAAAAATTAGAGTCTTGGCATTATAACTTGCATTATCATTAAGGAATTATGGAATACCCAGCTCATTTGAATTAAGACGTCAATTTATGTGTGCATTTTGGGAAAGGGGGGGGGGGTTGCTAATTTCGACGCCAAAATATACCTATAAGCCGTTGGTGTGAGGTTATCTCAAAATAGGTTGGGTCGTCTGCGCCTCTATGCCTAAATAAGATTATTATTAAATATGAATTACCATGCTTATCAAAGCAAAAATATGAAAATACAGGGCAGCCTCCTAGGGCGCTAATATTTGGTAGAAAGTATGCTAAATATGTGATTAATACTTAATATTAGTTTCTTTGGAAATTAATATTTGTAGAGGTGGTGAACAAAAATCTAGACCAGGGCGCCATTATTATCAAAGTAGAAATACAAAAATACCGGGCAGCATCCCAAGGCGCTAATATCTGATAGAAAATATGGTAAATATGTGATTAATACTTAATTAATATTAGTTCCTTTTTTGGAAGATATTATTTGTAGAGGTGCTGAAAAAAAAACCTGATTACTATCAAGGGCTCATTACTATCAAAACAGACATACAAAAATACCCAGCAGCCAACCAGGGCGCTAAATATTTGGCGAAAGTATACTAAATGTGTGATTAATACTTAATATTAGTTTCTTTGGAAGGTATTGTTCGTATAGAGGTGCTGAAAAAAAACCTAATTACTACCAAAGGCTCATTACTATCAAAACAGAAATGCAAAAATACCGGGAAGCCACCCAAGGCGCCAAATATTTGGCAGATAATATGCTAAATACGTGAATATTATTTAATATTAGTTTCTTTGGAAACTATTATTCGTAGAGGTGTTGAAAAAAATCTAGACCAGGGCGCCATTGTTATGAAAGCAAAAATACAAAAATATCGGGTAGACAACCAGGGCGCTAAATAATTGGCAGAAAATATGCTAAATACGTGCTTAATACCTAATATTAGTTTCTTTGCAAATTATTATTCGTAGAGGTGTTAAACAAAAATCTAGACTAGGGCGCCATTATTATCAAACCAGAAATACAAAAATACCGGGCAGCATCCCAAGGCGCTAATATCTGGTTGAAAATAAGCTAAATATGTGATTAATACTTAATATTAGTTTCTTTGGAAATTATTATTCGTAGAGGTGTTAATCAAAAATCTAGATCAGGGCGCCATTATTATCATTGCAGGAAAAAAAAATCGGGCGGCATCCGAAGTCGCTAATATCCGGTAAAATATGCTAAATGTGTGATTAATACTTAATATTAGTTTCTTTTTTGGAAGATATTATTTGTAGAGGTGCTGAAAAAAAACCCTGAGCCAGGGCGTCATTACTATCAAAACGGAAATACAAAAATATCGGGTAACCATCCAGGGCGCTAAATATTTGGCAGAAAATATGCTAAAAACGTGATTAATACTTAAAATTAGTTTATTTGGAAATTATTATTCGTAGAGGTGTTGAAAACAATCTACACCAGGGCGCCATTATTATCAAAGCAAAAATACAAAAATATCGGGTAGACAACCAGGGCGATAATATCTGGTTGAAATTAAGCTAAATATGTGATTAATACTTAATATTAGTTTCTTTGGAAATTATTATTCCTAGAGGTGTTAAACAAAAATCTAGATCAGGGTGCCATTATTATCAAAGCAGAAATACAAAAATACCGGGCAGCATCCCAAGGCGCTAATATCTGGTTGAAAATAAGCTAAATATGTGATTAATACTTAATATTAGTTTCTTTTTTGGAAGATATTATTTGTAGAGGTGCTGAAAAAAAACCCTGAGCCAGGGCGTCATTACTATCAAAACGGAAATACAAAAATATCGGGCAACCATCCAGGGCACTAAATATTTGGCAGAAAATATGCTAAAAACGTGATTAATACTTAATATTAGTTATTTGGAAATTATTATTAGTAGAGGTGTTGAAAACAATCTACACCAGGGCGACATTATTATCAAAGCAAAAATACAAAAATATCGGGTAGATAACCAGGGCGCTAAATAATTGGCAGAAAATATGCTAAATACGTGATAAATACCTAATATTAGTTTCTTTAGAAATTATTATTCGTAGAGGTGTTAAACAAAAATCTAGACCAGGGCGCCATACTATCAAAACGGAAATACAAAAATATCGGGCAACCATCCAGGGCGCTAAATATTTGGCAGAAAATATGCTAAAAACGTGATTAATAATTAATATTAGTTTATGTGGAAATTATTATTCGTAGAGGGGTTGAAAATAATCTACACCAGGGCGCCATTATTATCAAAGCAAAAATTCCATGGGCACTAAATATTTGGCAGAAAATATGCTAAATATGTGATTTATACTTAGTTTCTTTTTTGGAAGATATTATTTGTAGAGGTGTTGTAAAAAGAAACTGAGCCAGGGCGTCATTACTATCTAAACAGAAATACAAAAATATCGGGCAGCCATCGAGGGCGCTAAATATTTAGCAGAAAATAAGCTAAAAACGTGATTAATGCTTATTATTTATATGTCTTTGGAAATTATTATTTGTAGAGTTGTTGAAAATTACTATCAAAGCAGTAATACCAAAGTACCGGGCAGCTACCCAGGGCGCTAAATATTTGGGCAGAAAATATGCTAACTAAGTGATTAATATTTGATATTAGTGTCTTTGGAAATTATTGTTCTTAGAAGTGCTGAAAAAAAATCTGGACCGCGGCGTCATTACTATTAAAGTAGATGTACTAAAGAACCGGGCATCTACCCAGAGCGCTTAATATTTAGCAGAAAATATGCTAAATATGTGATTAATACTTAATATCAGTTTCTTTGGAAAATTTTCGTAAAAGTGAGTGCTGAAAAAACATCTGGACCAAAGTATCATTACTATCAAAGTCTCTGTCAATAAGTTTAATTAAAACGAATATCTGTTTTTCTTAAACTGTCTTAACACCATTTTTCATTGTTTATATTGCCACAAGAGACAGAAATACGAAAATACCAATACCGAGCAATACTAAGGGCGCCAATTACTAAAAGGCAGAAAACACGCTAAATAACTGAATACATAATATTAGTTTCCTTAGAATTTATTATTCTTACAGACGCTAAAACAGATATCTGGTCTAGTTGTATCATGTATACCAGTACCATATCTGATTGTTGATAACTTACATTATCTCGAAATTGAGTTATCTGATTGTCAATAAAAAAACCCATCAAAACATACAGTTTTAATTGTCAAATGAAAATATCTGAAATTATTTTATGCCATTCAAAATGCATAACTGTAAACGTGATTCTAAAAAAAAAAAAAAAAAAAAAAAAAAAAAAAAAAAAAAATCGACGGAGGGCGCACCGGGCATCTGCCGCGTTGCCCGGTGGGCCAGTACGACCCTGCTTGCTAGGTATAGTTATCAAAACCACATCAAAGAACTGTCAATGAATGCAGACCAGTGAGCCAACAGGCTGTAACTGTCAAGATACGTAGACTCTTCTACTGTGTAATTCCCATAAGAAAGTCTCTGGTAAAGTTGTTGCTTAAGAAGGTTCCAAAACTTCTAGGGTCGACAATTTGTTTTGTAGGAGTAGGGTTATGATACAATACACCCAATGAATTGTAGGTAGTTATGGAGTAAATAAAGAGCACTTACCTAAACTAAAGTCGACTGATCCGTTACCCTGACAACACGACTACATGTTCCGGATTTTAGTTAAGGGGCCGCTTCACTAAAACTCCCCGATCGCGAAATCCCATGTTAACCTACGGGAAAATTGCGAAGCGCAATTACTCATTAATATAATTATTAAAATGCGGTTTTCACCATAAAAAAATAGACGTCAAATGCCGACGTGCGTTTTTAAAAAATATCTACGTAAATTTTAAGTATGAAGATGATAAAACTTTCATCAAGTAAAAATTGCAAAGTTAATAGGTATTTTTTAAATACTTAAAATTTAAAGATACCACTTTTAAAAATACACAAAGTTGGCATCTGACATCTACTTTCTGATGGTGAAAAGCGTATTTTAATAACTATATTAGGTAATGAGTAATCGCGCTTCGCAGTTTTCCCATAGGTTAACATGGGATTTCGCGATCGGGAGTTTCAGTGAAGCGGCCCCTTGCAGCTAACATTAGTAGGTCGATAAAGGATTCTTGTAATCGCTGCAGATCAAGAAATCTTAAAAGATTCACCCCCCCCCCCCCCCCATGGCTGGTATCCGAGATATCATAACCTTAATATCCGAATACAAATGTGCTGTGCACGAAACAAAATGCAAGACATAGAGAACATCAAATTTATTACCCGTGAAACTTTACTTACAAAGACAATAGCAGATTGAGAAGAAGGGCGACAACTTTACAACTACCAAAAAGGAAAAGAAAAATGCACATACAAAAACAGACATTTTCTTACAGAATATTTTGTTAGTCACCGATTTTTCACACAAAAAATTTGTATAATCCCGAAATCGGTAAAGATTCTTTTCATGGCACTGATAGAGTAACGCAAAAAACGCACTCGCCAAGTTTAATTCCTGTTCTAGTGATTTCTATTGGACACTTTTTAAATTAATGTAGAATAATGAACTGGTACAAATTTGTTTCTAGAATAACACATCCAGCGAAGCGATATTTTATAAAAGCTTTCCAGTATAAAAGCTGTTTATTCATGAAAAGAAATAAAAAATTCATAAAAAATCTTTTTAACGAAAATTTCCTTTGTTTGGGAGGAGGTGTGTGAAAACGAAGATGATTGAGTAATGTAATTAATAGCTTAATATTAGTGGTAAATAAGCCAAATTATATTTTTTAACAGGTCTAAATCCATCTAAATCTATCAATTTGAGGTGTCTTGCAAAATATTTTTAGATGATTCATCAGCGTTCAAGAACAAGCATTAATTTTATTTTATTTAAATGCATACAAATGGCGTTTTTAAAAGTATTTTCTTAGTAGAAAGAAAAATGAAGATACTTTAGAAAATAAAGTTACATTAACCTCAAGTAAACCTAAAGTAACATTACATTGCTGATAGCGCGACATTTTCTCAAATATTTTTTTTTGTCTTATGAAAATAAATGTTTCAACAATGTTTGACAACTATAACGTTATTTATTTATTTTTATTTGTTGTTGTTACGAGTTGCAATTTGTAATACTATACTACAAAATATTGCGAAATTAGTTTTTGACTCGTTGCAAAAGAAGTAACGTGCCTATATACATGCTAAATGTTTTGAACCATTTCATAAATTAATTTTGAATTGCCATGACTTTTAATTCATATAACAACGAATTCATGTAAGAGATACTTTTGTTTTGCTGTTTTATAGTCTTACATAAAATTTTTTGATAATTCATGTTGATGGTGTGGTTTTGCATCATTGTATGCCGCTAAAATTCTAGTAAAAAGTTAGTGCGGCAGAGAAGAGGTTAATTAGTTTTAAGGAGACGATCAAATTAAGTACTTTCACTTTTGTTTTAAAAGATCTATAAAATATGACGGGCATAAAATAAGTATGTGCATATAGCACGGTTAAAATTAGCTTTGTGTTCAACTCAATGTAACAATAAACTCTGTACAAACATATAGTAATCAGTTTTATGTATCCTGATTCGTTGAATTTTGTTTTCGAGAAATTGCTATGGACGCTGATTGGTTGAATCATTATCGCAGTTCCTATTGGGAATTTCTAAAAAATCCATCAGATACTTAAAGCCAATTTTTTCGCCAAATTTCTCCAAAATTTGGTGAAAATGCGCAAACATGGCACATTCTTAAAAAGAAGCGCCAAGCATGCGTTTTGGTAATTGATAATCTTAAAAGTAGATTTTCCAGCCAAGTCTCGCCAATGTCGCGAACATTTCGCCAAATTTGGCGATATTTGGCAAAATGTTGCCAACTTTGCGACTTCGTTTACTGCCAACTGTTTAACAACTTATTAACTGCTTCAACCTTCATTCCATTCACATTGAAATGCATTGAACCCAAAATGACCCACTACTCCAATTTTCTCGAACATGTGACCTAGCCCATTGGTCTTCTCGTATCCCAAAGCGCTAAGATACAAAATTTCGCCAAAATCATTAGAACTGTTTTTAGATAAAATTAGCTTGACCCGTAATCACCCCAAAATGACCCACTAATCGAATTTTCTCGACCATGTGACCTAGCCCAAATGTCTTCTCGTAATTCAAAATGGTAGGATACAAAATTTAGTCAAACTCGTTTCAGCCATTTTTTACATAAAATTAGCTGGACCCTGACTCGTAGTGACCCAAAATGACCCACCAATCGAATTTTCTCGAATATGTGATCTAGTGCAATGGTCCTTTTCGTGCCCGAAAACGGTAGGATAAAAAAATTACTCAAAAGCGTTGCAGCCGTTTTTTATATAAAATTAGCTTGACCTGTAGTGACCAAAAAATGACCCACTAATCTAATTTTCTTGAACATGTGACCCAGCCCAATGGTTTTCTCGTAATGAAGAACGTTAGATACAAAATTTAGTCAAAATTGTTAGAGCCAATTTTTAGATATATTTAGCTTGACCCGCATTGATCCAAAAATGACCCCCTAATTGAATTTTCTCGAACATGTGACCTAGCGCAATGGCCTTCTCGTGCCCGAAAACGGTAGGATACAAAATTTAGTTTAAATCGTTTCAGCCGTTTTTTAGATATAATTAGTTTGACCTTGACACATAGTGACCCAAAATGACCCACTAATTTAATTTTCTCGAACTTGTGACATATACCCAATGGCTTTCTGGTACCCCAAAACGGTAGGATACAAAATTTCGTCAAAATCTTCAGAGCCGTTTTTAAGAAAAAATTTGCATACACACAGACATAGACATAGGTTTTGCTCATATCGATTAATATAAAAGACCCTCAAGAAGAAAAAAAAATGCAAAACAAAGCGACCTTTTAAAAAAAGCTTTCACGCGAATTCTCAATCACTAAGAAAAAATATATAATTGTATCCCATGTGGGCCTTAGCGTCCTAACAGGATATAGCTTTACATTTACTATTATTTAATTTTTATAATCACTTATTTTCTGGACGTAGTAATGATAGCCTATGCATAGCTGCAATTCTTTTTTTCAACAGAAATAAAATCAGAAATTTTATAAAGTAAAAGAAGTTAATAACCACGAGAAACATTTCGTTATAATTCTTCTGATTCAAATGCTGTTTTATTTGACTTGAAAAATACCCGCCAGGTTGGCAGTAATTTTATATATATTTTATTATTTACTGGAAAGTTATGTTTATTTAATCCTGTTTTAATACGATATTTTTCAAACTCCAACAATTTTTTCTTCTTCCATATTAATAGTACACACACACTAAAAAAAAAACTATTCGTTAGATTTCAATAAAGGCCCTAATCATCTGTAACAGTTTTCTCAATTGTATTTTATTCTGCAAGTAAAACTTATTTCAGCTGTTTTTTATTTCTGATATCATTACTGTTCATTCGCTGCTGTAAAATACTCCATAAATGCTCAATGCTGTTTAAATCTGGACTTTGTGGAAGAGTATGGAAAAGAATGTGGGTAGAGTAGCCACAATCGAACAATTTGAGCAGTGTGCTTCGTATCATTATCTTGTCTGAAGTAATAATCATCCGCGAAACCCAACTTGAATGCACTGCCCTTCAAATTTATGTTTAAAAATTTTTAAATATCCAAAACTGACCATGATAGTCTCAATAAAATCTAAATTTATTACTTCTGAAGTTGACATACAGCCCCAAACCATTGCATCTCCTTGACCATGCTTTAGAGTTTTTGTCGCATATTTGGGATTCAGTGCATCACTCTTTCTCCTTCAAACTCTAATTTTCCCATTCATGCTGAAAATATTAACTTAGACACATCTGAAAAAAATTGTCCGTTTCGAGAAATCAGGAGATGCATGTAAATATTTTTTGGCAAACTTTCCTTTTCTTTCTGTTGATCGGAGAGATATTCTTCCTTGAGAGAGAGTTCTTCCTTGCATTTCTTGATCTAAACCCAGCATCATTATTGGCTCTCCTGATACTTTTGCGAATCTTCTGTTATTTTTCTAGCACTAATTGAGAAATTTTCAGAAATGCAGCGTTTTTTATTCTAACATTTCTCCCTGTTATTTTTTTAGGACAGCTGTTTAGAGCTTTATTTTCAATACCGGTTAAATACCTATTAGATGGTGGAATGGCTTTGAGACATTATTTCAGAAATCTCAGTAATAAAGATTTAGCATTTTTTTTTTCATTATTAACAATTTTCTTCCCTCTACTAAGTTCTGTTCGCACCATTTTTTGTTGTTGTTCAGAATTATTATTATTATTATTATTTTGCTGAGATAACAACAGGTACATTTAACTTGGCCATGGTTACTGCAGGACTACGACTTTGTTCAATAAAATACGCAAATGAGTAAATTTTTTAAATTTATACACAATGTACCATGATTAATGTGGAAGTATTTATGAACAATAAAAGTTTTATAATATTTTTACAGTACAACCAAAGGGAATTTCTATTAATATTTCATTGTATAATGGGAAAACAGATGCTAATTAATTATTCCCGTTTGTTAACTAAATTTTATTTTTGTTCACCATGGTGAAATTGGCATATTTTTAAATAACTACTCCCTATACTTTTACTTTTGTGGAACAAACACTGTGTAAGCAATTTTCTGAACAACCATTGAACAGATTTGGATGTAACTTTTTGCACTATCATTCTAATACATTGGGGGAGGTTTTTAGCTAAATAACAGTCACCATATTTGCGTATTATTATTATTTTAAACTTAGAGACGTCAAAAATTTATTATATATGAATTTATACTGTGAATCAAACATGAACTGACAACTAGAACACCTTTATAAATAAGCAGGGGTCCGTTCAAACTTTACTCCCAGGGTCCTGTTTTTGCGAAATTGTGAACAGCTTTTTGACATTTGTGAAAAATCTATTCATAATTTTGAATTGATCGTTATATTCATATTCTTGTTTATACATTTTTAAGAAGATATATGTATATAAAATACATATATTTTCTGTATATGTGTAAAAGTGACAGGTCAAATTTTCTTTTAAATAATTAAAATTTGTGAAAGGTTCAATTTAGAGATGGAAAAATTTTGTGAATGGCCTATTTTTAAGACAAATAATTTTGTCAAGGATCCCTTTTTAGGTGAAAAATTAAGTGAAGGACCCAATTTCTTCCTAAACATATCCCTGACAAGTGAGTGGTACGAACAATAAGGTTTGAACGGTGGAGAGGATTAAAGGAGAAAATTTGACGATCCTGCCATTATTGTCAAGCTATAATGTTTGTTGACTTGTCTCACTATATTGCCAAGTTCTCTGGAATGTGGGTTGCCATAGTTCGGAAAAAAAAACTCCAATTGCATGCGCCCTGTGCGTACGTTGCCACCTGTCTGTTCACCTGCTTGTCTAGTGATTAGAGCCACAAAGAGCTACTAGACAAAAGGTGCCGGATTGTAATCCTGACTCAGGCACAGATGATTGGTATCCTTTACCTCATAATGCACGATGGGGGCAAATATGGTGGTCTGCTTTTAGGTAAATGCATTTCGGGAAGAAAGATGCATTTCAGTCAATTATAAATTAAAAAAGGAAAGTATTATTTTGACTGTACTACTTCATGATTATTTCTAAAAATAATTTCGCTAGATACAAATGTATGGAATGGGATATTAAAAAAAAAATAGCCTATTTTTTTTTCTTTCTTTTACACTAATCCCTTATAACTAATAGCAATATGAATTTTTTTTCTACAGCTACATTTAATTGAAGAATAAATACCCTGGTAAATATTGAAACTGGGTATTTACCCTTAATGAATTATATTTTTATTAAGGGCAAATAAAATAATACCCGGGTATTTTACATCACTGGGTACTACATCGTAACCGACAATCTCTGAAGGTTAACCACTGAAAAAGAACAAGAAAGACATTTGGAAAATATTAACAATGATTGGAATTAAAAATTTACAGAATAAATATAATTCGTCATAAAGAAGTCTGATAAATGAATTTATTGAACCAAGTTGCATTCAGAATGATCGTCGTTATATTTCATTTCAATCCTTTGAATGGTCTCTGTTATTGCTTATTACTGTTCTTGATTGGATATTCATTCCAACAAAATATCTGCGATTTGTAAATTTCTTATCAACCAACCCAATATTTGTATTAATAAATAACGTATAATGAAATTGAATGCCTGCCTTAATATTTAACTTAATCTGTCTTGCGCAGAATCTGAATGTTGTGATAGGACTTATGAGAATTTCGTAAAAAAGTATTGTCATAGTGTTGGAAATTGTTCCATAATCTATGCGTGATTGACGAATTCTTTTCTTGTTATATTTTTTACTTTCAATAAGAACCAAATATTGCTCTGAATATGTACTACATGTATGTATTTATGGGTCAATCGATAATTCTTACACCTACTTCTGTTCCTCATAAAAAAATTTAATAAATCTATTTTATATTTATTAATTATAGTATTTATTTATTCTTAGAATAGCTAGCAGACCATTAATCTATGCTTTAGCAATGCAAAATTTTGAAATAATTGTTAACATCTGTTTTTTTAAATGGTAACATAGGTGAAAAAACAAAGATTTTTGAACTCTAACACAGGAGACAAATATCGATTTTAAATAAAGGAAATATGGTCTTAGAAACAAAAAAGTACATTGATGATTAGCGTATCTAAAATTCATTTGTTAATCTAGTAAACATGGCAAATTAAATCCTATAAATAATCAATTCAAAATTTTATGTCCAATTTCTCTTTGGTGTAAAATATAATTTACTCTTATATGCAATTTTTTCTAAAGAAAGAGAATTCTTTTTTTGTTAGCACCCGAGAGGAGCATAGTATAGTTCTTCCGTGATATGCTCCCCGATGAGCAAAGCAAATTTAACGGATTTTAATTTTTAATTAAGGTGATCAGCACAACTAGCAGAATCTTTCCTTTTCATTAAAGTATGAGTTCTCTTCCCATTTTTCCTTGTTAGTTACTTTCATTCACCATACACTGTCAGAAAAAACAGCAAAAATGTCAGCATAATTTGCTGTAAATGTATGCACCCAAATTGCCAGCATTTTTTGCTGTAATATTTAGTGTGATTAGAGTCATATTTGCAGTAAAATTACCATGTTTGAAGGACATTATGCTGTAAAATTCTAAACATAATATTATTTAAGACCTATTTTGCTGTCAATTTACAGTAAAATATGCTGTCAATTTGGGTGGATAAATTTACAGCAAATTTTGCTGTAATTTTTGGCGTTTTTTCTTAGAGTAGCAGTGCGAACTGTTTCAAGGTCATCAATCACTTTATCGAGATCGGATTATACTTTTTTTTTTATGAATCTTATAAAGGTCTATACGTGTAACTAAACTATGTCTAAGAAAAGTATACAACTTTATAAGATCTATGTCTTTATAGGAATGGGGGATGGAATTAATGAGATTGGTAGAAACATAACATACACACTATTTTAATTTATTAGAAATACTAAAAACAACTAAAATATCAAGATTTATCAGCGCTATGTAACATAATCAAGCAGATCTAAATTTTGCAAGCAGTTTATGCATACAGTACTGACCATTATGTTTGATTTATCTTATGGGTTAACCCATATGATTTTACGCGTCCCAGTGGCCACGAGCGTAAAGACGCTCGTCTGATCGTGTCGGCGAAAGGTTCGATACCCGAAGGCTCTATTGTTAGATTTTTTTTTTTATGGTTCTAAAACCCTACTTTTCTAGCTGTGTATTCTGTCCAGTGGATCAATTGTAACAAGAATAATGCATTGTAAGCAATAATAAAAATCTATGAAAGATCATTCGAGACAACAACTTTAGTAGCTATAGGTCTCAAAAGCAACTAACGGCATTCGAAAGTAACACTAAAACTCAATTTATATTATGCCTGGCTGTTAGTATTATTTAAGCGAAAAATGAAACATAATTTTACATTTAATCTCGGCCTGGAAATATTAGCTTACCTTATGAATCAAATTTATGCCAGTAATAAGACCAAACATTTCATAATTTTGGAATTTTAATAAATCTTACACCCGATCCATCAATTTTAACGAAGGCCGTACATTAAGTGATAGTTTTCAGGGGGGAAACTTTTGAATATTTATTGTTGATATAACGACTTCGATCTTATTGGGGAAGTTTTAATTTTACTTTATAGATTTTCATGACACCAATGATTATACAATTACTTTGTCATTTATTTGGGTGAATTTTAAGAGAAATTCTCAATTATGTTCTCTTATAATTTATTTATTTATGTTAACCAACATTGTTACAAGTTTTTACTTGATATCAATAACTCTAGTTTTCTCCTCATGGGTAACAATAGGTCGTACGCTGTTCAGATATTTTGATAACATTCAAGTAGCGTAAATTAAAAAGCAATAAGTATAAATTAAAATATAACTCATTTTATGCTCCCTTCATTTAAGTTAATGCATAATTGGCGAAAAATAGTGTGTCATTATAGATAGTGTTATGTTTTAAAATAATCTAAACTTGAGAAAAAGCTTCACACTTCACCCCTCCCTTTTGAAAATTCTGCGCACGGGCCGGGCCTGCTTTCAACATCAGATAAAAGTCTTAAAATTAGATTTACGTTCAAAAGTTAAAAAGGAAAGTGCGAGACAAGCTGTCCTTCAAAACTGAAAAATAATTATCGTTAAGTCGATTCAAATTCTATCAGCGTTTAGCACCTCTTTCCAGGGGAGAAGAAAAAAAAAGGACCTTAGCCGGAAAGATTTGGTGTTTTACGCTATAAAAAAATAAGGTCATCTACATAACTTGTTCCAAACTGTGGGGGAACCAATTTTTGCATTAAAGAATAGTTAATTTTCAAATTACAGTTATAACTAATACTTTCGGATAAAATCATCATCTATAACAGTTATACTGGCATGTGGCTCGGTGTGTGCAGCCCGAGACAATTATTAATCCATATATATAAAATTAATTCAGATGTGCATAAAAGGTATTTAAAGATCTTCACTCTTGTATATTTTCATTGCAAGACGAAATCTGTCCTGTTATTTCTAATTAATTTCAAATTAACTTAAAACATCTTAAAAGCCATTTTCTTAATCAAACGTTCTTTTTGGATGAAGTCATTTCTGCTATAGTGTTGATTAAGAAATTTACACAACACTAATTAAACATTATTCCAAATTATATTTGCACTATATATTTCTACAATAAAAAAATAATAATAACAATTCTCTAAACATACTTTTATTAAAATTCACAAAAAAGACAACCTAAATTATAAAGCACAAATCTGCGCGTCGCTCAATGGTCACGTCATAAAAATGCGGGCAACAATGTGGTTAAAATCGATGAATGTTTCAAAAATGGAGCTATTTTTTCAATTAATATTAAACAATCGTAAAGTTATTTTTATGGGGAAAATGCAAGTTTTGGGATGACATTGCCCCCCCCCCCCCCCCCCCTAGGGATTGAATTTAGAAAAATCAATGTCCAATTCATGTATTGCCCACAGGAATACATGCATATTCCAAATCTCTATGTCAGCAGGAAGTGGGTGAAAAATGAATAACAAGATTTGACTGTCACATACATGCAGAAATGTAAGTTAAAATAAAGCATGTAAAAAATAACAAGTTTTTGCACTGAGCAAAATATCGATTTATTTTTAAAAAAAATCTCCCGATTTCCCCCCCCCCCCCTTGAAAACTTATAAATTCTGCATTGCTATATTGTTTCGTATAGCTAATACTTCTGTTTAGTGTTGAACGTTTGTCGCGGTAATAAATGGCACCAACAACTCTACACTACTATTTCCAAACAACAAATTTCGCGACCTATTTCTACAACATTTGCAATAGAAATCTACCTCGAAGTTTATTGTTTGCAAATAGTGGTAAAATTTTTTGGTAACATATGTTCCGTGACAAACGCTCAACCTTTACTCATAATATTAACTTTGTTACACTACTTATGTTATCATACTAATTTAATTGTCTTTTTTAAGTGTGTTGCAGCTCGACACTCGACTAATGTCGCAAACCTTTGTTTGCGACCCGCAAGAAAAGAAGGGTGAGTATGTCTGATTATGTATGATATTAGCCAATTTTAACGCGCCAACTAATATTGACTTATAGTTATTATACTTCATAGATTAACTTTCTAAATCAATTTCTTTAGGTGCCACTAGCCGTTCAATTCTTAAAAGCCTACACTTGTCACAACCAGACATTCACAAGCTAATATTAAGGAGACTCCATAAGGAGATCCAAATCAGGGAGATTTCAAATTCCCCTCTCTAATGCAGGCATGAAAACGAGAAATGTGTTTTTAATGTGTGCAATTAAAGTGTTTCTAGTGCAGATTTCTTGAAAGGTTAATGTTGGAAATTTATTACAGTCCACCAAAAGCTACGACGTTTATTTTTTTCCCTGTCCATTTTGGCGTAATTCTTTTGCTTCAAATCTGGCTTTAAACTGGATCTTCTTCTATCAGAAAATAGTCGTTGGGGGCCACCGTAATACTTACCCATCATGGTTATGCATAATATAAAATATGAAAATAAAAACATGTGTAAACTACTTATAAAATGCACTGCAATTCGAATAAAATTCTAGCTTGGTGATGTCAAACTTTAAATGCTCTATTACTGTATTGCGTAAAAGAAACATCCTTATAACTCCAAAATTGAAAATCATATTAACTAACGGTTTACTGCGTCGTATTAAGCGTCTCATTTCCAATTAAAATATATCTTTGAATTGAAATATGAATGAAATACAGGGTCATGAAAAATTGAAGAGTGTGGGAAATAGAATTACAAATATCTCGGCAACTAATTATTCGATTGACTTCATTCTTTATGCAAAATTTATGTTTTTTTTATTGTCTTTTATATTCACTCCTTAAAATAAACAATTTCGAAAATTTTTATATACCTTTTATCAGAACTAATATTTCGAGAGTCCGAAAAAAATAGTTCCGGATAATAGACTTTACTGAAATTCAATAAGCTTCTTTCAATTATTACATACCAAGTACATACCAAATTTCCAGTCTCTATCTTAATATGTTCGGGAAAAATCGTTTACAGACACACATACAGACAGACGGCAGGCAATTTTTTTTTTTTTCTAAAAATATGTTTTTCGGAATCTCCGGTGTCTTAAACGTGTAGATCCGTCAAAAATAATTTTTTGATTTTCAAAACGATTACAAGACTTACCCTATACTACGTATGATGGGTAAGTAAAAAGGTGGAAATTTTTTTCTATGAATGTATAACGGCAGTAAATTGTTGTAATTTAGACACATATGAAGAAGTATTTTCACATGAAACTGAAATATAATTGTACGTGTGAGTGTTTTTTTTTTTATTTTAATAATTTAGAAAATATTAAAAATGATATATTTAACTAAGAAAAAATGTATTAGGTTCATTGAATTTTAAAAGAAAAAAGAAAAAAAAAGAATGGTAGGCAGTTTGCTAAAACCAGTAATGTGTAGCCAGCAATTTATAAATCCAAATATATCGGATGAATTTATGTGAAGTACAGTTATTAATTTTTCAAAGCAAATATTATTCTGGGTAGCTTTTGACTGCTTAAGATTCGTGCCCCCCTCCCTCTTTTCTAAGAAATAAAAATTCTCCATACACATCAAAGTGATCTTTGATTCAGGAATACATCACTGAAACTACTCAAAAGTGTATAAATGGGAAAAAATACATTATTTCAAAAAGAACCTTATGCAAACTTTCTTTCCCTTTTAAAGACTAACTTCACTCTGGATCGACACTTTAAATAACTTCATTAACATTATTTTCAGATTTTCATAACATAAGCTGACATTTGATTTGATAGCTCTCTTCTGTACATCAATTCAGAAACTCCTGTAATCAATATCTTTTGTATATCCCTGTGAATAAACGCAATGTACACAAGAGGGCAATTTATAGTGCACCTCAGTAATGCATATAATTTTCATTATGTTTGAAATAGTGAAATATCACTAAATTAAACTGCAAACGATTTTTCCCCATAGAATGATGTGTAACAGATTTCTTTTGTTTGACCCTGTAAATGAATAATAAATGCTTTGCATCCCATATTCTACAAAAGAGTATGTTTTAATGCGCTTCATAATAATATATCAATTTCATTATTTTTTAAATGACGCAGTGTCATCAAAATGCACTTGAAACGATTATTTTCCATTCACAGTAATGTAACGGAATATTTTTGACTGTCCTTCTAAAAAAACTATACGTGCTACATACTTCAGTTGAAATTGGGTACATGCTTTAGTAAACAACAATACCATACAAAAATTTCAGGGCAATCCGAGCATATTTACGGAAGTTAGAGTACGGACAGACGGCAGACAAACCGAAGTCAAACACTTTTCAACTAGGTTGGGAAGTGTTAAAAACCAATTGGAGTTAAACTAGTCGTTGGGGGCCACCGTAATACTTACCCATCATGGATATGCATAATGTAAAATATTAAAATAAAAATGTGTAAACTACGCAATTCAAATAAAATCGTGGCTTGATGACGTCACAAACTTTAAAGGCTCGATTACTGAATTGCTTGAAAGAGGTTTTTCCTTATAACTCCAAAAATAATAATCCTATTAACTAGCGTTTTATTGTATCTGATTAAGCGTCAAATTTCCAATTAAAATATATCTTTGAAGTGAAATTTGGATGAAATACAGGGTCATGAAAAATCGAAGAGTGTGGAAAATAGGATTCCAAATATCTCGGCAACTCATTATCCGATAGACTTCATGCTTTATGCAAAATTTATGTTTTTTTATTGTCTTTTATGTTCCTTTCTTAAAATAAACAATTTCGAAAATTTTTATATACCTTTTATCAGAACGAATATTTAGAGAGTCCGAAAAAAATTGTTCCGGTTAATCGAGGTTATTGAAATGAAATAGGCTTCTTCCCATTATTACATACTAAGTACATACCAAATTGCAAGTCTCTATCTCAATTTTTTCGGGAGATAGAGCGTTTACAGACACACAGACATCCAGACGCACAGACACACAGACGGACGGCAAATTTTTTTTTCTAAAAATATGTTTTTCGGAATCTCCAGTGTCTGAAACGTGTAAATCCGTCAAAATTTGTTTTTCGATTTTCAAAACGATTACAAGACTTACCCTATACTACGTATGATGGGTAAGTAAAATCATGCATCAAGCATAGATTATGAAACACTTTCCAACACATTCAGAACACTGTAACAAAACTCCCCAGTTTACAAAGTTAACAAAGTCAAAGTGGGCGGGGAGGCCTACCCCCCCTTTTCTTTTCAATGCCAGTATCAAACAAGGGTTTCATTTACACCAAATTCTCTTCCAAGCGGCGCTTTGCTATATTTTTCCGCAAAGCAGACCACTCTAAAATTAACGACTGCGTTTTTTTTTTTTTTTTTTGCCGTCCTAGTTTCACGACAACAGCAATATAATCAAATATCTTACCTTAGTCTAATTTTCGACAAAAAGCACTAATATATCACGTTTATTGATACAGTATTATCTGTCATAAAGTCATCGGCACTCTTGGAGCAGATGAACAAAAAAATGTTACAGGAAACAAAGAACCACATCTGCTCCGTTGAATACACAGAACCAAACCGAAAGTTGATTCCAGATCAGATTATGAAATCAAAATTGCTAGAATATCTGCCTCTATTAGTAATATGAAATCCTCTCATTATTTCAGACTATTTCAAAACCACCTAAAATCGTGGCTTAATCCCGCTTCATCTGAAAATTATACGCTATTTTTTTTTTTTTTTTTTTTTTTTTTTTTAGTTACATTTTTTCAGAAATTTTCTTTCAAAAGTAGAGGGGGGCATAAATTACGCGGAAATACGGTATATATCACAGAGGAATAATCTACTAGAGTCCACATCTCTTTGTTATATTGTTGAAAATCCAGTTTCAGGATCAGCTCGGATTGGCGCTTTAAAAAATGTCTGTTTTGGAGGTGATAGCTTTCTTGGCAACTTCGATTTCATTATCTCAATAAAAATAAACGTAAACAAACCAAAACGAAACTGTTGCAACTTCTAGGATTTAATGTCAAAGAGGAAGGATAGAAATAAGTTATGAGAGTCCCACCCATGGTGAAAAAAGGATTGTTTAATCTTCTGGATGGATTTTCTTTTTCTGTTTTTGCTGCTGTATTTTATTTTAATGTTATAAAATGGATTTGTCCTTGTAATAAATGTTATTTAAATTATATTTTTTTTATTAGTGATATAAGATATTAAGTACGATAACACAAATTATTTCGAGATTTCTGCTTGGAAAGCTTCAATCTGACACAATCATTTCACGAAATGTAACAAATTAATGTCAGATTTTTTTTTTTTTTTATTATTCTAAAAATACATTAAATTTAGCAGGCATTATTAAAATAACAGAAAATCGAACAGTATTTACAGTATCTTTTTTTTTTTCTTACAAAAGTGAAGAATTTGTGGAAAGTTAGCAGTGGCATGTTATAAAATATTATTTGATTTGATAATGTATTTTATAGGTTTTGAAAACGTGAAATCACATACTGTCTTTATGTAACAATACATTCGATAGAACATATTTTTGCTGCAATCCAGAATTTTTGTTTTGCTTTTGATGTTCCAATTTAAAGGCATATTTTTGGCAATCTTTCATATATACATACATATATATATATATATATATATATTTAATTGAAAGTATAAATGTATTACAATATTTTTAATCAAAAGGAAAACATCGATAGATAACATTATACGCATGTATAGAAAAAAAAATACAAATGCACAGTATATTTTATTTATTTATTTATTTTTTTTTTTTTGTATGAAAAATAAAAATTCCAGGATATTTCATATCTACTTAGAACTTGTGTAATTTTTTCTCTGTTAAAATAACTATTATTTTGCATAAGTTTCTGAGAAGAAATAATTTGCAACTTTTGGATGCTATAAAAAATTAAGTTTAACTCTCAAGTGTTTTTTTTTTCTTTACAATTATTGAAAATAATAACCACCGGCAACTATTGAAGATGTTGACTTCTAAACAATACTTGCTGTCGTAATTAGATGCTATAAAACCTTCTCAAATACAAAATGGCTACTTTATGATTTTAGGTAGATTTCGTAAGAAATACTACCTATTACATTCTCCCCTATGTTGGACTTTCTGAAAAGTTTTTGCAGATCTACGCCGATCATCACTTCCAGAACCCAAAACCACCCCCAATTCAAAACTTTTATCTATCTATCTATCTAGATCACTTTTTTATGGACACGATAACTTCAATAATTCTGCACAAATCGCTTCCAAACTGATACACAAAATTAAAGTGCATAATATCTTGGTCAAGTTCGATAATGGGCAAAATCGAACCAAAGGGGGGGGGGGGGTGAAAACAGAAAAATCCCCATAGCTTCTTAATTATGATACGTATCGAATCCGTTTAAAGTTAATATTAATACTTCTAGAAAAAGGGCCGAAAATTTATGTATGACAGATTTTTGATATCATTAAAAATTACCTCAAGGGGGGGGGGGATAGGGTTTAAGAAGAAAAGAATTCAAAACTTCGTCAATTCACAAGATATCAAATCTGCTTAAATTTATTATAAATACTCTTAATAGTATCTACAACTTTTACTTTGACAAGTTTTTTTATAAGACCAACTCTTATAGCCCGAAAGAAAAAAAAAAATTCTGTCTACAGACACAGGTAGATTTTGAAGTGGGTGGTCTAAACTGCCGAATCATGGCAAAAAGGTCATTTCTTATGCAATTCCCAATAAACAGGTGCCCCACTATCTGTATTTTCAAAATCTACCTGTGCCTGTAGGCCGAGCCGTCAGGAAATTGTTTCATTAATTTGTGATCGGAAATGTATGAAATTGGCAGGTGTTCTTATTTAGTTTGCTATCAAAAGAGGCTTTCAATAAAAGCAGAAGATATTTCAGAAAAGTCCGTCAGCATTTTGAACCGAATTTCCGATGCCGCAGCACTTGAAAGAAAAATGTTGTCACATGACAGGAATCACTTATTGTACTGTCCTCTTAAAAAAATAAATTTTGAAATTTTCTTTATATAAAGTAGAATAAAGAATTTTAAAAATTAAACATAGCTAAATTTTTACAGCTTGTTCGATGATTTTAATATATTGAGTATTTTACATTTTATCACTTTATTACAAAATGGCAATCTTGCTTAATCACAAATTCTTATTTGAAAAAAAAAAAAAAAAAACACTTTTCTAAAAAGTAACCCATGTTATAAAAAAAAAAACACCTGATGTAATCAGCTGATAATGATGCATTTTATTACCTATTAATGGTCTAACCTAAAAACAATTAAAAAATTATGTAGATATTCTAAAATTTTATTATAATAAAAAAATCTGTGGAACAAATGGAAAAATTTTGTGGCATTTTGATTTAATAAGTTCTTAAAAGAACTGTTTTGAATTTAAAATATTAGTCAATCTCTAGAAAAACAACAACAGCACAGACACAATATAAAGTTTCGGCGGGAAATTCCACGTAGATTTTGGCGGGAGAAAAACCAGTTTGGCGGAATAACTCTACCACCACCACCACTGATGTCTGTCAACGAAAAGGTTACCAATGTGGGGTCTAGTATATTGAAGGTCGATGGTATATATTTAAAAGTGGTATTTTCATAAAATATTTAATATTTTAAATATATATACAGCTTTGAAACAATAAATAATTTACAAGTTCTTATAACAAATACTGGAAGAGTTTAATTGTTTTGCAAAAGTATTATTATATTAAAATTTGACAACCTAAACTAAGATAATATTCACAAAACTTTTACAAATATAAACATGTTTTTTATTGGAAATGTATTACTTTTATTAATAACATGTTGCAAATTTCTTATATTCATAACTGTATTAGAGAAATTAATTATTAGCCGACTATTGTTAATTTTGTATTTAGGTTCAGTAGAAAGTTTTACATTAAGTAATGTTATTTCTATAATGAAGAATATCAAAACAGGTGTCACAAAAATGGGATGAATATTGATGCTTTTAAAATATTTTAAAATATTAAAGATATATTTCTTTTTAATACTTAAAATGTGTTTTCTAATAATTACTAACTAGTTAGAAATTTTTAATACTGAAAATGTGTTTTCTAATAATTACCAACTAGTTAGAATTTATATTACATTGTGCTTCAATTTCATTGATGTTTTCTTTATTACAATACAATATATTTTATATTAATTTTTTCCTCCATTTTTTATGCTTAAAAATTTTAACCTGAAAAAAATGTTTTAATAATTAGTTAAATCTGAATAAACGGCATGATATAAACTGATTTAGTCCATAAGAGTTAGTAGTGCTTAAAATATCTTTTATATTTAGATTTTTTTTTAAGTAGCTCATTTATATATTTTTTAATATTTAGTAATTTAATAGTCATGTTTCTTAAAATGAGAATATTCAATGAGTCATCTGAAATTAATATTTTTTATATTTATTTATTAATATGCGATTGATGTAGGTTTAGATGCACGTGTAAATGATTTAGTTTGTCCGATGTATCCCATACAACAAACAATACGACAAATAACATTTCAATGAATAAATTACATTGTACGCTTTACAAAATTGTACCAAACCCATAATCCCTATAGCTGGGTCCCAGGAACTCCTATGTATACAGTTCACTATGCACAAAAAGTTGGAGATCGGACTTGCGTATTAATAAAATATTTAATATTACAAACAAACAAACTTACCATAAACATTTAAAAGCTTCAAACTCCTAAAACTTTAAAATAAAAATGTATGCTTATGTAGTATAGGAGATTGGGGATGTTTGACAACTTTTTACTAAAATGCTCGTAATTTGTGCTTGACAATACAATAGAATAAATAAGCTATGTGGCAAGATGAGATACCATCTTTTCGAAGAAAATATATTTAATGAAAAATATATGTACGGTATATTTAATTTAATTTAATAAATAAAATGTTTTGTACGAAGCATATTTATTCCATCTCTGACTTTTGAATTAAGGATTCTCAACATGCTAATAAAAAAAAAAATTTAATGCATATCATTATAACCAGGGAAGTTAAATATTACTTTTAAAGCTATTCCTTTTTAAACCACGAATTGTGATTGGATGTGGGAGTTTAAGAAGAACCCCAGAAGAAATTAAAACAATATACAGGGTGATTTTTTTTAAAGTTGTGAAAGTAAAACCCTATAACGAAAGAACCACTAATCCAAATGACTGGAAATTTCACCAGTATGCTCCCAAAGCAATGGGGATTTTTTAGGCATGGTTAAAAAAAAACCTTAAAATCTCACCGACAGATGGCGCTGTATATGCAGTAAAGTCGGGAGAGGAGCTTGTGCAAGACACACGCACAGTGGATACTCTTCACTCTGTTGTGGAACATGCGGTTTCACGTTTCTAACTCGTAGCTGAAAACATCGGACAGCACACTGAAGATCGTATGGGTTAGTTGCGCAGTTCTGTACGAATGTTTTACTCCATATTTTTATTTCGTTCTGTTTCTGCAGTTGTTTGCAGTTTCTTTTCCCAATTACTGCATTCTGTATGAGTATCCACTGTGCGTGTGTCTTGCACAAGCTCCTCTCCCGACTTTACTGCATATACAGCGCCATCTGTCGGTGAGATTTTAAGTTTTTTTTAACCATGCCTAAAAAATACCCATTGCTTTGGGAGCATACTGATGAAATTTCCGGTCATTTGGATCAGTGGTTCTTTCGTTATAGGGTTTTACTTTCACAACTTAAAAAAAAATCCCCCTGTATTTAGCAAAAACTGCAACATATGTATATTATGCATAGAATAGAAATATTTAAGATTTCCTTAGCTGGATTCTGAATAGTTTGTTCCGGATTGTAAAACACTTTTGTTTGCATTTATACTACATCATTTAGTAATAGATATCTTTGCATTTAATGTCAATTATATTGTATTTTACTCCTTATTTAAAAAAAAATAATAAAAAAATAAATAAATAAATAAAACTATATAATAAATTCTGTTATTAATTACTGAAATATGTTAACTATTAATATTTGATAAAGTAAAACCCAATTATTAAAATGTGTTCCATTACACTAGATGAAAAAAGTTATTTTACCCGGTTCAACCCCCACCCACCCCCAAATTTAGCGAGTCAAACATTCCGCAACTGCCATTTCGAAAAATAAAAGATAAATAAAACCCGTTCCAATTAACTATCTTATCTTTTAGATCATTAAATAAATTGCACAATAAAGCAAAAATATATTCTTTAACTTTATTCACAACAAGCATAGGGCGCTTATGACAGGCAAATGGAAAACTTGCTTAATTGGAAGGAAAGTGCAAAATTCCATTTTTTTTTTTTTCTTTTAACACCACCAGAAATGGCTGAAAACAACATTAACTAAAAGGCTAATAATATGCTTCCATCTTCTGCTTAAGAGGTTTTTTTTTTTTTTTCAAATATAATATCAAGACAGTGGGTCCAAACATACCCAGTTTCCCCTTCTAACATTTAAAAACAAATCGTAAAAAGTTGTTATTCAAATGGTTCACGCCTATCTTTGCAAGTTTCAAAAAATATCAGAGACTTCTCCACCTGCTAATCAAAAAGCTCAAGTTGTGACCTTGAGGATTGGGAATACCAATCCAGTTTGACCTTCGTATAACTACCTCAAAACACTCGTTTTAAGGAAAGTTTGGGAAAAATGTCATAACTTAATTCTAGGTCAAAGCACTAAATAGTAAATTAAACAAGAACGAAAAATCATGCGTTAAACATAAATTATGATACACTTTCCAACACGTCCAGAATACTTTAACTAAAATTCACCGTTTAATAAGGTGAATGATGATGACTAAGTAAACAATTTGGAAAACACATAACACATATGAAAACCAAATTTTAGAGATTACCATCAATAATCGGACAAATGTCCGAATTTTTTTATGGAGATCTGTACGTGATCTAGATTTGTAAATATACCACACAGTTTGTTAAAATTTATTTCAGTTAGGATCGCATAGCACAGTTGTAAATTCCGCTTCAGCAATTTCAGTCAATAAACGGAAATGCTCGAGATCTTTTGTGCTGTCCTGTATATATCATCTGCAGCATTTACACACGCCAAGTAATAGGCTAAAAAATAATTTATTTTAAAAACGTACCACAACTTAAAACGAACTTCCAGCAATTTTTGTTCTTAGACAGTACACTAACCGAATTCTTTTGTGTTTCCCTGTAAATGAACGGTGAATGCTATGCACACCATATTCTATAGTAAGCCTCTTGCAGTGCACCTCAGTGATATATATCAATTCAAATCTATCGTAAATGCGGGAAAACTTCCCCAAAAATATTCGATTGTTTTAATATACAATATTATATTTTCAACCAACGTAAATAGTTATTTTTCGCATTTTTTTCCCCCTTCGATTGTTATTTGTTGAAAATTTAACATGAACATAAATTGATGGATGGGATTTCTAAAGATACTTATTAGAAAAAAAACAAATATGAAGCCTTAAGACCGTTCTCTAATCTAAACTGGCAACTTTCTGGTGCATTCGCGGAGCCAATTTAAATATTAGACTCGTGAAATTGGTTGCTGAAATTAATATTATACCGTAAAATTAACAGTATAAAATAAGCAGTTATGCCTTACCGCGCATGCGCGGTAACGTATTACTGCTTATTTTATACTGTTAATTTTACGGTATAATATACTGGCAGCTGGTATGCCAGTATTATACAGTAAAATCAACATTTTTTTTTTTTTTTTTTGCAGTATACAGATTCATTAAAAAATTAATATAGTTTAAGCGGGGTCGAACTTTTAACTTAAACCAGGCCGGGCCCAAATTATGTGTCGGGCAGGACACGAGTTTGGAAATTTCGGTCCGTGCATACTACCTTAATTTCGTAGTTAAAACAATTTTATTAATTAATTTAACTGCAGAATAAACTCGATTCAACGATTTTCTGAATCTAACTGTATATTTCGATTGTCTGGATTCACTGGATATTTATTTCCAAATTAAATGAACCCCGTTTTGACTGTAGTTTTCCTCTATATCACAATTTTGCCGGATTTCAAAACTTTAAACGCTTTTTTAATAAAATAATTTTCAGGTTTTACCTTCTGTTATTTATCTATTCTTCTTCATCTACACCTGCCGTCATGTTTATTGTTAAATATAATCACTGTTTCATTTTTTTTAATATATAAATGAGCATCTTGAGTTATAAAAGATTGTTGTCTCATAACGGTAGTTTTTTCCATTTCCCGCGTTGTCGCGTCCGGAAATTCGGTTCAAAGCGCCAAATTTGACAGCATTTTCTGAAAGATCTTCTGTCTTTACCGAAAAATGTAAAACCTGTTGATTACATAGTTTCTGAATAACAGCACTTGCCGATTTCATGTATTTGCCAATGAATCCCAAAATGTGTCAAAAAGTAAGCTAGTTTGGAGTTGAGAACAGCCTGAAATAAAGACGAATTATTCTATTAAAAAATGTGGTACTTCTGAGGCCTGAAGGTTGGATACCCTTGATTCAGGATAATTCGAAACACCGTACCCGAGATAACAATGCAATTTCAAATTATGCAGTTAATTTGAGCTTAATTCGCTATATGTGCCAATGGGTTTAAACGATAAAATGATTCATTCTATGAAAGATTCATTCTTAATTTCATTTATTCATTTTCCTCTTAATGTTTCAAATTCCTTTTTATTAACTATTTATGCATTTATTATCAAATTATTTATAGGGACATTTTTCTGTGGGGGAAAAAAGGGGGAGGGGAGTGCAAAAAATAAAATATACTTGTAAACAATTTGATAGCAAACAATTCTTTTTTTTAAATAAAGAATAAATTTTGGTAATTAAATTTCTGGGAAATAAGTTGTAAAAAGTTAATATCAGAAATTTATTCTCAATTTAGGGAAAAAAAAAAGTATCCTTTATGTAATTATCTTTTATTTCTCGAAAATAAATTGAAAAATAAAGTAAGAGATGTCCGTAAACATTTTTTGAGAAGATTTGTTTTTTAAAATAAATTTCTGGTGTAATTTTCAAGAAAGATGATATATAAAATTAAATTTCAGAAATTTATTCTTATTGAATTAAAAGAAAAACCGTTTACCAGAATTGTTTTGTATATAAATTCTTTCATTTATTTATTTTTCCACAGTTTTTCTCGGAAAGTCTGGTGGTACTTCGTATTTATTATGCAACTGCAAACCACCTTTTTTTTTCCTTTCACAAATCAAAAAACACACAGGTAACAAGAACATTAATTTCATAAAATTTAATGATGTGTCTTGTTTCTATGTGGTAACTTATTCTTTTATTAAGTAAAATTTCTGGCTCAAAATGGGTTTGGTTTTTTAAAAAATCTGGAAGGTTGGCAGCTATGAAACTGTACAAAAGATTATGCTTATATAAATTAATATAAATTTCTTTTAAAAATTATCGATAAAGAAAAGATTATATTTATTTTACTAACATACATGAATATTTACTATGCATTTTAGTGCGATGTGAAGAAGTTACATTTCAGTCTCGTTTATAGGCTTTTCATAACTTATCGCTTGAAAACAATAGCAGTAACAAATTATCGCAAAACCATCCATACAATTAAAAAATGTAGTTTGTAAGAAAATAGACCCAATAGGAGTCATATCAACTATCAGGTGTTTATGGAAATCTCGTTTACTAGAACAGATGGGACATTGCATTAATATATAGGAATGACGAATAGTAAGTTTAAAACATGATTAAAAGAGTATATGACAGATATCAAATATAACAAACTACAGCTTTGGCAATACTACATAGGACAGAGACTTTAAAAAATTGATTTTAAGAACAGTAAAATAATTTATCCATCAAGACTATTTCCAATCTATTTTATCAGTGAATCCATATAAATCTATATGCGTAACAAGAACATTTGCAATGAATCAGCCTCTTTTGAATTACCCAAAATTTCGCGCGAGATATTTTCCATTTTAAAAAAGCAATAAGGAAATATTAATTTTCACGTTTGCAGTTGACTATTTTAAGCACCTGCTTTTTTTTTTTTTTTTTTTACACACATGATCTCGTGGTTTATGTTTTTCAAGTTTATTTTAAAATTTTAGCGAGAATCGTTTGTTTATAGTGCAGATCTTGATAATGGCGCCGCTTGTGCGTTCGAAACATGCCGATCATTTTATTAAAAGATTTTCCATAACCCTTTTTGTGTTCTGTTTTTATCATTTTAAGCATTTCATCTATATTTTAATGATAATTAGTGATTTTATTATATGATTAAATATCAGTATAACATTTTAGTAACACTCCTCGGATAATACCTCCAAATAAAGCGAACATTATCAAGCTCTGCTTAGAGGTATAGGTTGTAAAGTTACACAGATCTTACTTTAATACACAGAAATTTGGCTTTCCATTCAAAGTTTTAACAGTTAACTTCGAACTGTTATACGAGAATACCTTTATTTTATTTTATCGACAAATTATGAATGAGGATTATTATAAGATCACCAATGAACAAAGTACTTTGAGTTTTCAGGTGATAATGAAAATCACCTTAGTTAACTCAAACTTAAAGTCAAATTTCATAATGTTACCATGATATTATTCAGTTTTTCAAATAAAATTTACTATTATTTTGGCAAAACTAAAAAAAAAAAAAATCATTTTAATTGTTGCCATCGATTATTAAAAACCGTTCAATCAATGGTATTTTAAGTTTTAAAAAGTGAATTCAAGAGAAGATTTTTGAATTGTGAAAAGTATTTTATATTTTTTACTTCATCTCTAATTATTATTGATGTTGGGATTGTTTAGAAATTATCGCAGTTAATCGAAATTCAGTACTATTCTAAGTTGAAACGAAGATATATGGATGTAGGGCTACCAAATTTCTGTAATCGTTTATCATTTCACGTTTTTCTCCATGTATAATGTGCAATTAGGCTTTAAAATTAAAAAAAAAAAAAACTATATTCGGTAGCGTAGTCTTGAAAGACACCTTTTCTATTTGGAACATTACAGAATAATAAAAGTGCATAAAGGCCAAGAATAAAATAACAGCATATCCATTACTTTTAAAATAACTACAAATTAGCAATTTTTTTTTTTTTTTTTTTTTTTTTTTTTTTTTTGAAAAATAAGGCAAGATAAACTATGAATAATAATAAATTTGTAAACATCATCTTTCTTTTGTTATGGTTGTATTTTGCATGTACAAATTCTGTTATGTGCTATTGTAATAATCAGTCTGCTCTCTTTTTTTTTTCTTTCTCATGCGACCCCCAGCTTTGTACATAATGCATAATATGTCATATCGCACTACTGGTCACGGATTAAAAATTATATTAATGAAACAGCAATAGAAATTAGGGCAAAATTACAATTTTTTTGTGTCATTTAAGTCCAATTTACACATTATGAACGCCTTTAAAATGCTATCAAATTAACCACGTTAACAAGAAAAAATATACAATTTTTTTATGTTTTTATTTTACTTTATTATTACTTTTTATACATTTCGACAAAGACAGAAAAAATTATCTTTCCCGCATTTCTTAGCCGTACGGCCAAATTAGAGGTTTTATATTTAATTACAAAATAAAAATGATCAAATTTTCCGTCTTTAAAAATAATCTAATCTTTCACAAAAAATGTCAGGAAACATGAATTACAATAAACCATTACCCGCTTTTCTTGAAGCTTCATAAAAGTTACCACAGACGACTATTTTTATATTCCATTCGTACCACTATTTAAAAACAATATTATCTTTGGTAGATTTCTCTTGCAGTTGTAGAAATATATGGTAAGAATTATACTTTGAAAAAAGTGGTACGAACACTTTGAAATAGAATTTTGAAAAAAAGTTCCCTGTGGCAACCCTGATTTCATCATATTAAAAACATCACACATGATCAATCATGAAATTCATAGTCATAAAAACTGTAGATTTAAGTTTGAGATGTATCTTTATTATTTTCTATTCATTTCGATAAAGATAAAAAATTAGTATTCTTTCCAGCATTTCTTAGTGTGGCAATAGCAGTTTAAAATTCAATTACAAATAAAATTGATCAAACATAACGCCTTTACAAATCATCAAATATTTGACAAAAATATAAACAGAAAACATCATCTGTTACAATTACAATAAATCATTATCATATTTCCCTGAAGTTTCTCCTAGTCATAAACAGTGCAGATTAAGTTTGAGATGTACCTTTATTATTTTTTATTCATTTCAATAACTATAATAATAATATTTAATCCCTCCAGGATGTCTTATAGTACGGAATAGAAGTTTTAAATACAATTACATATAAAATGTATCAAATTTAACGTCTTTACAAATCATCGAATATCTGACAAAATTATAAACACAAAACATACGGTTACAATTACAATAAATCATTGCCATCTTTCCCTGAAGTTTCTCCTAGTCATAAAAATTGCAGATTAAGTCTGAGATGTACCTTTATTATTTTTTATTCATTTCGATAACTATAATAATAATAATAATATTTAAGCCCTTCAGGTATGTCTTCGTATGGAATAGGAGTTTTAAATACAACTACATATAATTTTTTTTCAAATTTAACGCCTTTACAAATCATCGAATATTTGACAAAATTATAAACAGAAAACATTATCCATTACAATTACAATAAATCATTAACATCTTTCCTTGAAGTTTCTCCTAGTCATAAACATTGCAGATTAAGTTTGAGATGTACCTTTATTATTTTTTATTCATTTCGATAACTATAATAATATTCAATCCCTCCAGGATGTCTTATAGTACGGAATAGAAGTTTTAAATACAATTACATATAAAATTTATCAAATTTAATGCCTTTACAAATCATCGAATACTTGACAAAATTATAAACACAAAACATACGGTTACAATTACAATAAATCATTACCCCTTTTTCCTGACTTTTTTTTCCCCCACATTCGGAGACATTACACATGAACATGCGTGGACTTCCATAGTCATAGAAAAAAAAAGAAAAAAAAGAAAAAAAAATTGGATTGAGTTTGAGGGGTACCTTAATGTGATGTGGAAGAAAGGAACTTCACCTGAGAGATCACTACTACAAGCAACAGCAGAAAGCAGCAGCTACTGGAAGGATCAATGAAAAGGAGAGGACCGTTCACTCGATCGAAGCCAAAAGCGCAGAAACAGGGAAATAAGGGATTATCTACAAAATGCACAAAGAATGCAATACGTCCGTTTTAATGTAGGATTTTCCATTGTTGTTTTCGTAGGACATTGAATAAGATCATTTAAGTATTGCATAACCTACATTCTTGACAGAAGAAAAAATTAAAATGTTGATGAAAGTAACCATGGTATGGTTGAGAGAGAGAGAGAGCGAGATTATCTCCGTCTCAGGAAAATAGTTTTAGTTTAGGGAAGCTGGAATATTTGTACATTAGCATTTTATTTACTGCATATCTTTTTCTCAACTGCTACGAAAAAAATACTTGGGGGGTGGGGGATAAATTTAGACTTATCGTTACAAAATATAAAGATCTTTATTAAGTAATATAGTTAATAGCTGTTTTAAGTTTTAAATATAGACATTGTATTATGTATTTTTTGCTGCTGTTGTTGAAAGTAATCATGGTATGGTTGAGAGAGAGTCTCCCGAAAATAGTTTTAGTTTAGGGAATCTGGAATATTTGTACACTAGCATTTAATTTACCGCATATCTTTTTCTCAACTGCTACGAAAAAATTACTTTAGGGGGGGGGGGGGATAAATTTAAACTTGTCGTTACAAAGTATAAAGATCTTTATTAAGTTATATAGTTAATAGCTGTTTTACGTTTTAAATATAGACATTGTATCATGTATTTTTTGCTGTCGTTGTTGAAGGTAATCATGGTATGGTTTTGAGTGTGTGTGTGAGTGAGTGAGTGAGAGAGAGAGTCTCAGGAAAATAGTTTTAGTTTAGGGAAGCTGGAATATTTGTACATTAGCATTTTATTTACTGCATATCTTTTTCTCAACTGCTACGAAAAATTACTTGCGGGGGGGGGGGGGGGGATAAATTTAAACTTATTTGCTGTTATTGTTGTTGAAAGTAATCATGGTATGGTAGAGAGAGTCTCAGTCTCAGGCAAATAATTTTAGTTTAGGGAAGCTGGAATATTTGTGTATTAGCATTTTTATTTACTGCATGCCCTTTTTCTCAACTACTTCGAAAAAATTACTTGGGGGGGGGGGGGGATTAAATTTAAATTTATCGTTACGAAAAATGAATATCTTTATTAAGTTATATGGTTAATAACATTACAATTTATAGTTAATAGCTATATAGTATAGCTTTACGTTTTAAATATAGACACTGTATCATCTACTTTTTTTTTCGGGGGCACGTCAAATAAGCAATATTTTCAACAATGGGATTTAAAGTGGATAACAAAGGATATCAGAGATACTTTAAGGGGGCAACAAAAATCGCGAAATAATGTGAGAAAACAACTAATGTTGCAGTATTTTTTCTCAGGAGCTACTGAATTTTTAGCTACTACTAAAAATTGTTTCGGCAGTAGCTAAACTCTAAAAAATCGATCGTACGGCAAGAAAAAAATTGCAATACTTATATGATTTTGAAAACAAAAAAAAAATATTTTTTAAAATTAACCTTACTAAAAATATAACATTCTCCAGAAAAATGAAAAGATTAAAATGTCGCTTGTTATAATACTATATAAACATTGAAATTGCTTCAGTAATTATCAAGAAAAGGGTATGTCAATATCAGCTGTTTTTAATAGGATTTCGCAACTGTTGTAGCCCTTTAAGAATTTAAAGCGGCTGTGAAGAAATAAAATTTGTTAACATACACAGTTATAAATGAAACACAAATATTTTACTATAAATCGAAATTAGATTCCTTTTTGTCCTTTCTTGGCATTATACAAATACGAAGTGTCCAAATTTCACAAAAGATCACAAACACACGACTGCCAGGAATTCAGGGAATGCGGTCATGATATCTTTGTATTTAACCATTGTGCGTAGAGCCGGGTCGCCTCAATTATTGCCAAGAACCATCGCGGAATTCTAACGAGAATTTTTTTTTTTTTTTTAAGAAAAATCTTAAATATTGTTTACGAAGATACGAATCTATTTTACAAGAAAATATGGACATTTTGGAAAACGTACTATTTATCATAGGCATAACACAAATCTCTAAGAACATGATTCATTACTTTGTTTTGCTGCTTATTTTCAAAGTAGAAAATCCATATTAATAACAGAAAGATGTTTGACTGTATGTCTTTTGGCGAGGGAACTCTAAACTTGGCTCCGGATAGACGAAGACAGGTCCAAATGCACAAGATTTTCAGGGGCGCTTTTTTTTTTTTTTTTTTTTTTTTTTTTGGTGGGGGGTGGGGGGGGGGGTTGAACGGGAAAAAATGCTTATTTTGTGGATTTTTCAAATTTGTTGGCAATTTTGAGCCACTCCTAAAAGCAATCCAAATTAAAGTAAATGTTGTCCTCTTTTCAATAAAGTTTATTCGAAATTCATACAGCAATTTTTAATATTTCGCGATTTTGTTTAAAAAAAAAAAGTCCATTTCACCGAAAACGAAAAGTTTAATTTTTATCAACCAATTTACATTTGATATCTTATCCACCAATCTTATATTTTATACCCCTATATGGAGCAGACTTTCGGGAAGCTGTTAAAAATAAAAAATAATAACACTTTGAATTTATATGAATTTCTAAAAACTTTAAGAAAAGAGAAATTAATAACGACCAAATGAAGTTCAAAGAAAAAAAATTCCAAAAGGGGTATGTAAGGTTACCTTTTATCGCCAAAAAGCCTGATGTTATAGCGAAGGGAAGGTATTCCCTTCAAAAGCCAAGAGATATGCGATTACGTCATATGACATTACGGCAGTCGAAATTTCCAGCTAAGTTTTCTTTTCTTTTTTCGGGAGGACATTTTTAGTTGTTTTACTTTTATAAAAGTTATATTATTTAGCATACCTAGGTGAAAAGGGAAAAAGATGGTACCTTTCACTTAAAAAAAAATGGTTTTTACTATTTAGAAAGAAAAACACTTTTAGAAGGTAGCTTTCATATTTTCCGGTTTATCTGCAGTTTAAAATTGCCTTTCACGTTACCCAGATAGAAGCATAAAAAACACCCACGTATGCAAGGTTCTTTTCTGCTCCCAACGGTTTCTTTCATTAAAAATATATATATGAATATTTTTTTTAAAGTAATTTTTAGAAGTCGTTCTTATATTTTACCGGTTTTTCTGCAATTTAAAATTGTCAGCCACATTACCAGGATGGAAATCATAAAAATTGATAAAGGTTACCTTTATGTGGACTCGGGCGATGCCCAGTGAGTTTGCTGGTGTCAACTGTCAAAACAGTTACAAAAGGAGATATATAACATATGCATTACATATTTATAAATATATATATAGATATAGAGGTGACAAATTTTACCGAGAACATTGCCTCCCAGTTTAATCAACGACTTGCTTAAAATTGTGCCAAAACATTCATGTTATTGCATAATTGTGTCGCCATTCTATTATTTATAAAAATGTAAGCTAGTTGCCAGCATCACTCGCGTTCGACAAGCAGTAAACGATCATGTATTAAATTATTCTGACATGTCCCTGTGGGAAAACTATATACGATACGGTGACAATTTTTAGCTTAAAACCTTCATTTGTGTACTAGAATTATCGTACAAAAAGTTCCATTCAATTCCGTTCAGTGACTATTGAGAAAATTGTGGACATACATACACATTAAAACAAACTATTCTCCAAGTCAATTAGAAAATGAAACAAATCATTTTATTTTCCTGTTTGTGAATTTTGATGTGCTCTAAGCATTTTTTTTTTTTTTTTTTTTTTTTTTTTTTTTTTTTTTTACAGCTATTTTATGTTTGGAGGTCTTGAGTGTAAAACATGAAACCTGACAATTATATTATATATTGTATTATAATTAGTTATATTTTTATGGTTTTGTTTTTCTGGGAAATAAACTCTTTTCTATTAATCACAAAAGAAACCAACACTATACCTTTTTGGGAAAAATCGCTTAACTATTGCATTTTTTAAATTTTATTTTTTGCCGAACGACCACTTTATAATTTACCTACTGCAAAAACTATTACAAAAATTATTGAAATCGCGTTAGTAGTTCTCGAGTAAACAGTGCTCCAATATCAGCTGTTTTCCACAGAAGTGTTGTTGCCCCTTGAACAAAAAAGAAGGCGTACTTCCTGAAATAAAAACAAGTGCAAAAGCTTTGCGGCACTAGTTCTATGCTAACATCTGAAGATGAGCGCGAGAGAAAGGGCCTCTTAGTTTGCATAATTGAACTTGACCTCATAGCCAAAAACGTTCCACAATGAGATCTCTCTTACGCAAATCTAGTTATTTCAGACCGTGCTATGGCAGCGGCGAAAGTAGGTTGCAAAAGAAAGACGTATTTTATAATTAGCCTTTTCTGAATACGTGCATGAATGGATCATGCTCAGGTATAGTGACATTCTTTGATTCGGATTCCACGAGCGACTCCCTTGCAGTAAACAGTTGGGGTAACAGATTTTTATCTCATTGTGTATAGATTTATTATTCGCAGAACGAGGAAAATATGAGAGTGTCAAATGTGATCAGGCATGAATGAGTGAAAGCAGTTTATTTTTTCATTCCGTGATTTAGAACTATCAACAGATATTGTGTCCCAGAAATTTAAATTTTTCTCAAGCAAATCATTGCAAAGAAATTATCAATGGATGTGTAGAATTCTTTCTTCAGGCATAAAAGTTGGAAATAGTAAAAGGAGGTGGAAATTTAGTTTTTAAGTCATTTATCAAAATGTCATATCTAAACACATGGTTCATTACTTCATATTACCTGACATTAAAACAATTTTTCACGCATAGAATTTACGTAGATGTAATTTTCTTAAAAGAGATACACTTAACTTTCTTCCAGATAGGAGAAGTGCGTTCTTGTAAAACAGTCATATGTGTTGTAAAAAATATTTAAATAAAATATTTAACTATTTAAATAAAAAACTGAATATGCTCAAGAAGGTAGGGTGCAAATATTTTTACAACACATATGTTTTAAAAGGACTGACTTCTACTTGGAAGAAAGTTAAGTATATCTCTTTTAAGAAAATGACATCTAAGTAAATTCTATGTGCGAAAATTTGCTTTAATGTATGTAAATATGTAATGTGAAGTAATAAACGATATGAAGGTGGAAATTTTTTTCCTTCTATACAACGGCGACAAATTCATATAATTTAGACACATTTTGACAGATATTTATATAATAAAATGAAATATGATTATACCTATGATTGCTATTTTCTTTTCGTAACTTAGAAAATATTAAAAGAAAGTTTAAATTAACAATAAATGTATAGGTTAATTGAATCAAAAGAAAATGGAAGACACTTTGATAAAAGTGTAAATTCAAATATATCTGATGAATTTATGTGAAGCACATCGATTAATTTTTCGAAACAAATATTATTCTGGATGGTTTGGCTGTTTATGATTTTCCCCTCTTTTCTGAGGGAAAAAAAATCTCTCCGTGCTAAATGTAACAGTAAAAGATAGTTATAAGTTATAACGCACAACTTCTCAGATGTAAACAATAAATTTTGCAATTAAGAAGTACCTGTATTCCACATTGAAAAAAACACTGCTACTCTCTAAAAGACTAAATTTGATACAGTAGCTCATCTTTATCTTCTTAATTCAGAGCTTAAATGAAAATATTGCTATTATTGAAATAAAAATATTTGAAAATGAGCAATATAATGATTTGGTTCAGGCATGTTTGGACCAAGTAAATTTAACAATGTGCGAGTCTATATATTATGCAAAAATTTGTAATCTGCACAACTCTTGGTCCCAAGGAATGCAGTATAAAGATACTTTAACTGTACAATTTTGATATGTTTCACAAGTATTTGGCCATGTTTACTGTGTAAGTAAAATGATGGGGAAATGTGATCTATATAATGCAAAATTCTATAAGTCGCACAAACTCATGTTTTTAGGTTTGCGTTATAAAGATATTCTATTGTATGCACATCAAATTTATATTTGCTTCAGAAATATAATCTCCAAAAACACGTCACTAAATGTATCCAAAAGTGAAGAAATAAACTCCATAAATGTATAAATGGGACAAAATTTATCTTCCAAAAAGAATATACAAACTTGCTTTTCCTCTTAAAGAGTTAAAAAATAATCACTCTGGAAATACATTTTAAACAACTTCACTGATATGAATTTCAGATGTTCATAACATAAGCTGACCTTGATTTGACAGCTCGGTTTGAGTAGATATATCTGAGGATTAAATTCCCCCCTACTCCTCCTTATATGCCTCCCATATTTTCTTTGCATTTTTGCACCAATTCAGAAAATGTCCAAAATTACTTTTACTAACATAAGTACTTTGCCCCTGAAAGGATTAAAATATCTCACCAGGAAATTAATATTTTAAATTCTAAAAGTCGGGGTTTTCAAAACTTTTGCCTAAAAATCGTTAGCCACCACAAATTCGGATATCTAATTTTCGCCTAATTTAATCGAGAAAGATTCTGTCATTAAATCGTCGTGCCCGATACAGTCACAGGCAAAATTTGTCACGCCCGTGACCCTCACGGACTGAACTCCTTATAATTTTAATTATATCTCGCTACCACTTTCTCAAAACAAAAATTTTAATACACTTTAACAGCACTTGCAAGAGAAATATAATACAAAATTTATATTTTAAGAATAGCGGTGCGAATAGATTTGATTTGATTTGATAGCCTAAGAGGAACTGCTCAGACTAGTAGAAGTCTGTAGAGCATAGTGTCCCTCCCGGTCCCCTTTATTAAGGTCTTAAAAAAAATACAATATACAGCCGAAGTTGGACCCGCCGTTAAACGCGACAAGGAGCGGGATAGAATGTTTAAAACAAATACAAACTATGGTCAACGACCAGATCATATATTAGCCGGCCTTGCTAGGGAAGGACCCTTTTCGCGACAATTAGCAGGGACTGAATAGGAGTTGTGCATTGAGAGTGGCAGCTGATGGCTACTTGGTAAGATTAGAGAGTTCTGTCAGAAAAATATAGATTTTAAGTAGCTTTCTGTTTAGGGTGTGCCTCTTTAGAATAAAAAAATTGCCGTGGCAGCCATAATTTATTCAATGATTTTTGTAACACCCGAGATTATTTTTAATCCCCTTAATCGTTGAGGCCGATATTTCACGGGCAGTCATTTGTAAACAAATTTTGTCGCGCCCACGACCGTCAAAGGCAGTGTAGGCTAAGTTTTTCAAATTCAGATTGTTTGATTCCCACCATTTTTTTTAAAAGTAAAATTGGTCCTTCTCGCAATATTTAATCTGTCATTAAATAAGGCGAATATTTCTAGTTCAAAAAAAGTGGTGACAATCAAGCAATCTGAATTTTAAAAAGGTAGCTTGTGTACCAAAAAGGCGGCCAAATATAAGTTAAGTAAAAATGTGATTTTAAAAAATTTTATCCATACTAAATAATTTAAATTTGAAAAAAACTTACTTTTACTATTAACTCAGAATTTTATGAATAATAAATTGGGGCAATAAAAAAAATCGACGATTTTTGAAGAGATTTTGTGAATAATAAAATGGAGCAATTGAAAAAAAAATATATATATATATATTTGAAGGAATTTTCCGAATATTACGCGATTGTTAAAAGGTTAAACAAGGTAGAATTCCACCTTTAGGAGGAATTCCTTCATGTCTGTTTCTTACTTTAAAATATCCATGTGTGAATTTATATAAACGTTATTCGATTTCTTAATTTCTGATTAAAAGCACATGCTAATTTCATGAGTAAGTTTACAAATGACTTCGTGAATGTGTCAGCCATTATTTAAGTACATCCTTAATCTTTTCTGGTCACTGTACAAAAAAAGTATTTAAAAATCCTCATATTAACAGAGTTACATCCCGTTTAACACATTTATGCCTAGAATATCAAAATTGGCAAGTTGTGATTTTTTGGGAATATATATATATATATATATATATATATATATATATATATATATATATATATAGATAGATAGATAGATAGATAGATAGAATAAAATAATCAAAAATTGGAAAACGTAAACAATTTAAAAACACAATCTTAAAATTGGTATAATGCAATAAATATTGTATTATATATGGCAGTTATGACTTAAAAGTACAGGGAAGGGGGGGGGGGAGGCACAAACGGGTTAGACAAAATTAAACTACTGGACCACATTAGTACTTAAAACTTTACTTTTTTTTTTTTTTAAATAATGATTTCTGAATTTTCGAGCAGTTGCTCTGAAACCATTAAGGTAAATTTATAAAATTATAAACCATATTATTTTTAAACACTAGCAGAATTTTAAAACAAAAAGTAATAAAATGCATTTGAGAATAATGCAAAAAAATTGAGATTAAAAAAACTGTAAGCAAATATATAAAATTAATCAAAACCATTTTAGTTTTAGTTTATATATTGCAACCAAAAATGCTTTTTCATACGATTCCTTTGTTGCATACTTTAAAAACTGGCAAATCCCCAACATTAACTTTGCTATTTTCTAACACACAGAATGAGGAAAAAATTATTTTTTCTTAAATTATTACTGCTAGTCTACTATAGTCCAGAAAACAACCCAAGTACTTGTATACTTGAGTTTCAATCATGCATTAGACCAAGAAGTCTAAAAACAAAAATTAATAAACAAAATACCATTTAAGACCATCTTTTGCCTTTAACAAAAAATGGAAAACGTCTTTCGATTACACAGTTTCTGAATAAGAGCACCTGCTAATTTGATACATTTGCGAACAAAAATTAATCAAAAAATGTGTCAAAGTAGCCAGTTTGTATTTGGAAACAAACAGCTTTAAGACCTTAAGCCTTGTTGATCCGAATGTAATAGAATATTTTCTTTTATTTAGAAAAGTATCTGTCTAGCCAGTGAATATAATTGTAGAGACTTTGTTTGTTACATCTTTAATTATTTTGCTTCAATATGCATTAAAAACGTCACAACTCAAAAGGAAAGTTTTTCAATGACCAGGGATTAAAAAAAGAGCCAAAAACTTATTTTATTTTAGTTGTGTCAACTTCAGAAATAATTGTGAAACATACATTTTGGATTTAAAAAATTATCAATAGATTTAGTACTTTACTTTAATATAACATGAAATAGAATATGTACTGCGTGCACAAGGAAATAAAAAACTTGTATATTTGTGAGAATGAGAATAAATGAATTGCGTGAAGACTATGAATTTTTTTCTGCCTAAGTCTCTTGACAGTCGCATTATAGTATACTTGTCAAAACAGAACCTGTCTATAACGGAATTATGTCTTAAAGGGCCGTTTCACTGAAACTCTGCGATCGTGAAATCCCATGTTGAGTTACGGGAAAAATTAAAAGCTCGATTACTCATTAACTAATGAAATTATTTAAATACGCTTTTTACCCTCAGAAAGTAGACGTCGGAAACTGATGATGTGTGTTTTTAAAAATTGTCTCCGTAAATTTTAAGTATTTTACAGAAGAGGATAAAATTTCATCAAGTGGAAATTTAAAATTTTATAGGAACTTATTAAATACTCAAAATTTAAGGAATTTTTTAAAACGCATATCATCATATTAGGTAATGAGTAGTCGCGCTTTTAAATTTTCCCATACACTAGGTTTCAAAATGATATGAACACCCAGTTTTTCAAGTATAAAAAATAAGAAAATGTTACAAAACAAACCGAAGTCTAATCAATGTTAGAAATAGAACAAATCGTTTCAATTTATAACAAAATACAATTGAAACAGCGATTTATACATAAAATAAACTGTATTTTTCCATTTTGAGGTGTTTCACAATGATAGGAACATTGGCCAAAAATATAGATTTATAGCCAGAGCACCAGATCTTTTAATTAATGTAAAAACGCGATCAAGCATGGAGTGGACAATGCTTTTTAATATATTTTGGTCGAGTTCATTCCAGTGGAAGATGATAGTAACTTTTAATTCTGAAATTGTGGCATATTGTTTTCCATTTGCGTAAACAGCTCTAACCAGTAGACTCCATACATTTTCCATTGGATTTAAATCAGGAGAAACAGATGGCCATGAAATTACATGTACACCATTATTAAGAAAAGAAACCATTCCCAAGTGCTGTTTGCCGTGTGGATGGATGCATTGTCTTGTTGGAACATCCCGAAAGGTCCGCCAATTTCCTCAGCAGATGACAGCAAGTGTTCTTCAAGTAGATCGTGGTAAGGTTAATGCACTCATTCTGCCAGAGGGAAACACAACGTTGATCTTACCATGAAATCCAAACGCAGCCCAAACCATGAGTGAACCTCCACCCTGCTGCCGTTTCAAAAAAGTTTCTGGTTTCTTGCGCAGATCGTGCCAATCATAAAAAAAACGTCCGGACCATCCAAATTGATTTTTTTTTCATCGGAAAATATTATTCTTTCATATTCTAACTTCCAGGACATGTGATCTTTTGCCCAATCCTGGCGATTCTGCCAATGCATTTTAGTGATACGTGGTTGGGGCTTTCTTTTCTTGTACCTCATCCTCTCAGAGCTCTTACTAACTCTGAACAAGGTACTTTTTGACACTGCTATCAGTGGATCTCTTGAAAGTTCGCCTAAAGTTGTTTTCCCACTGCTCATTCTTTTAATAATGGTTCTTTTTTCCACTTTTGGACAGCTTTGACGGACATCCCAGAGACAACAACCTCTGCTCCATATTCCTCTTTTAATCGAAAAAAATTTAATATTACATCTGGAGATCTTTTCAATTTTTTTGAGATAGCTCTGGACGAATGTCCTTGATCCTTAAAAGCCACAATTTTCCCTTTCTCAAAACAACTTAAAGCGCTTTTACGACCCATATTTCTAGAACTTACTTTGCGATCAGGTTTGGAAATTTCCCTGTCTGCAAAGTATCTTCAGATGCTAAACCAATTTGCATTTTTCGGTTTCTTCTTCTCGGAGTAGCATTTAATATTCCTGTGCAGTTTCCATGCTCGTTTAGTGATCATTTCGATCAATGTTCATGTCATTTTGCAACACCATTTGTTTAGATAATTCATATTTTCAATGAATTTAAAGTTTGATATTTCTTTTACAGCTATATGTATTATGTAAAATTATTGTATTTGTCTAGAGCAGGCATGTCAAACTCGTTTATCACCGCGGGCCAAAATAAGCATTATATACAAAGCCGCGGGAAACATTAAAAAAATGTAGATAATACCATTGCACAGGGTAAAATTTGCACGTACAAAACACAGCCATGTTAAAGAAATATTAACAAGTTTCAAAGTTATTATTATGCATAGCTTATTTTATCTTATTTTTCGGAAAAATACTAAAATTTTCTTTTTATCAACGAAATCTATAAAATTTAATTGAATTTTCTAAATTTCGTTTAGTTTAAAAATTTATTGTACACGCTGGTTTGTTAATCCTGATCTGATCAAAAGCATAGCTTCTAATCTTCCATGTTTTCTTACAGTAAAAAAAAAATTAAAATAAGCATATTTTGAAACAGAAAAGTTATTTAATAAAATGTGTCTTGTACCCATGCGCTACTTATTTAATTTGATATATTAAATAACATTTTCTGGTTCAAATTTCGTTTATTTGATTTGAAAAAAAGAATTGGCAGCTATGAAAGATGTAACAAACTGCGCTGCCGAATATAGCTAAAATATACCTAATTGCACAATTTAGTTTAAAAAATTGGTCGATTGATGAATAATTACAGAAATTTGGAAACCCCATATCCAGGAGGACAAAACTGGGCGCCAATGGGCCGATTATTACCAAATATTAAACTTCATTAGCATTCTTCACCTACATTTTATTGGTATACTTCGCCTAAATTTTATTAGTATTCTTATTAGGCGAAGAATACTAAAAATTTAGTGGTGACAATCGGCCCATTGACGTACAGGTTTTACACCCCTGCCCATATACAGATATTTTTGCTTTAATATGAGATCGCACTGAATTTTGATTAACCGCGCAGTAATAAATTCGGAAAAATAATTTCAACATCAATCATTAGAGTTGAAGTAAATAGATTAAATTAATTTTCATATTTCTTCAAATTGAAAAATATATATTTTTAATTAATTTGTGAATATATTTTTAGTATATTCTAAAAATTTTCACTTCGATGATTTTTGAAGTAATGCCTCAAAATATTTAAACTGAAATACATTTTCATTTTGAAAATTGTTTTATCAAAATAATAAATTATGTTTCAAAACGCTAATACTATCAATTTACAAGATAGTATTATGAAATTTGCCTTGAAGTTGAAGTTTACTCGGGTGCTTTGTAGTTTTAAATGAAAACTCCAGGAATTTTTTATTGGTGGACTTTTAATAATCCACATTCATAATTTGTCGATTTAAAATGAAAATTGTAAATTTTTTTATCAGTTCGAAAATGACAGTTAAAACTTTATAATGGAAAACCATCAAATTCCGTATAAGAAGTTAGATCTGTTTATCTTCATACCATGTTTACAAGATATTTTCTAGATTGACGATTATTAAGAATGTGCATACGGATATAAGTTTACAAGTAGTAAGTTTTAAGAACATATCTGGTTTATTTGAAATCAATCCGAAATAGATAAATCTATCTAGCAATGGTACTTATGCTTATAGTATTTCAAATTTCTTTAACTGCTTAGACATCATTTCTTCAATTTCGTTTTGAGTGATTGCAACTCGGGGGACATTTAATGTAATAAAGGCAATAATTAGTTTTTTTAACCCCCTGACCGCCGAGCAAAAGGGCAAAATTGTAAAGTTGCTTCTTCTGTAATTTTTTAAAAATGCTAAAAAAATGATTTTTCAAACTTGATATAAAAAACTTAATTATGCATATGAGTATAACCCTTGAGAGTATTAATCATTAACCCATGGTTTAAAATTGCAGTATATTTGTAGAAATATGTTAATTTAAACACAGCTTCTATTGCAATGAACGCATAGTGAACGGATATAACATGGGCTGAAAAGTTCTTGGTCTGGCACACAGATGGCGTTGCAATCGCTGAACCGATGCTTTTATAGTAAATACTAACCTTTAAAAGGTAGCAGAAAAAATGTCATGACGATTCGCCGTGTGGATAAAACGTTAGAGTGGTTTTAGTTGAACGACTTTGTTGATAAACAAAAAAATGGATAAACAAGAATTTCAAGAATTGTTATTTGATGGTAAAAAACACCGTTCAAACAAGAGCTTGGCTTGATAAGCGTTATCCGGACATTGCACCAGGTAAATCAACCATTATTAACTGCTTTGCTGAATTTAAACGTGGTCGTACGGACACCAGTGATGCACCACGCAAAAAAGGTGGTTACTACGGAAAACATAAAAAAAGTCCAAAAAATCGTTTTGGGGAACCGTAAAGTGAGGTTGCAGGAGATAGTTCAGACTCTGAAGATATCCAAGTCACGTGTAGGTTTTATTTTGTAATCGTTTTGAAAATCGAAAATTTTTTTTTGACGGATTTACACGTTCAGACACTGGAGATTCCAAAAAACATATTTTTAGAAAAAAAAATTTGCCGTCCGTCTGTGTGTCTGTGTGTCTGTAAACGCTCTATCTCCCGAATAAATTGAGATAGAGACTTGCAATTTGGTATGTACTTAGTATGTAATAATGGGAAGAAGCCTATTTCATTTCAATAACCTCGATTAACCGGAACATTTTTTTTCGGACTCTCGAAATATTCGTTCTGATGAAAGGTATATAAAAATTTTCGAAATTGTTTATTTTAATTAGTAAATATAAAAAACAATAAAAAAACGTAAATTTTGCATAAAACATGAAGTCGATCGGATAATGAGTTGCCGAGATATTTGTAATCCTATTTTCCACACTCTTCGATTTTTCATGACCCTGTATTTCATCCAAATTTCACTTCAAAGATATATTTTAATTTGAAATTTGACGCTTAATCAGATGCAATAAACCGCTAGTTAATAGGAGTATTATTTTTGGAGTTATAAGGAAAAACCTCTTTCAAGCAATTCAGTAATCGAGCCTTTTTATGACGTCATCAAGCCACGATTTTATTTGAATTGCAATGCATTTTATAAGTAGTTTACACATTTTTATTTTAATATTTTACATTATACATATACATGATGGGTAAGTATTACGGTGGCCCCCAACGTCTAGTTTCGTTATAAAATTATGCTATTTATTATTAAATTATTATTATTATTTATTTATTAAATTATTATTTATTTATTAAATTATTAATAATAATTATTAAATTATTATTTATTATTAAAACTATGTTATTTATTAAAGTTAAAGTTATAAAATTATAAAGTTGTGTTAAAAGTTTTGTTTTCTTTATTAGACCGGGAACTTATCAGCCCATGTGTTATCAGTTCACGGCGGTGAGAAGGTTAAAAGCAAATGTATTTTATTCAATAAGCTTGGTGAAAGTAGTTTTAATCTCTTTTAAGAAGCATCAGTTTCAATTCTGACAGTTTATCTTTTCGATGTTTAGCCAGATTATTATGAGTTTTATTTATACTTTGTGCTGTAGCACCTCTTAATGTTACATTATTTCCAAACTCTAACAATGTGTACATATCAAAATTTCAGTTTTCTTTTTAATATAATTGTGTTGTAAACTACCTTTAAAAAATATGCAATGTCCATCTTCAGTTTATCATATTTATTCATAGGGTAAATTATTTTTAATATATATATATAACCATTAATGAAACATTACCAAAACACCAACTGAAACTTGAAATTATGATTTAGGAAGTAATAATTTATTGACAACGAAATTGTAACCCCAGCACAATGAATATCAGACAGAAGCATTATAAATAAATGTAACACACATAAACAATGGGAATAGTAAAATTCATAGAATGAATCACGTGATGCAAATAATGTACCAATAATTGGGAATTCTTATAGCAAGGTATCATATAACTACAAAATAGAAATAAGATAAAAAATAAAAATTAAAAAATACACAATGATAATGCGCAAATGCAGCAGAGTTCAAAGCGTACAATATTTGAAAGCAATATTTTGCTAAAATCAATTAGCACCATTATATATATTTAAAAATATATACGATACCAAAATGCATAAGAATATATAAATCAAGATGAATTGTTGAAATTCAAAATGAAAAGATATCAAAATATAAAGACATCATAAATGACTTACATTCATAATTATTTGCGCATATGCAGCATAATAATTTGAATGCTAATATTAACCATTAATGAAACATTACCAAAACACCAACTGAAACTTGAAATTATGATTTAGGAAGTATATAAATACTGGGTTGTATGAGAGTATGTCAATGAAATGTGATTATATCATTAAAGATGAAATAAAAGAAAGATCACGTAGGATTCCAGAACGATCCACACAATTACTGACCTAAGTAATGAAAATTATTAAAGAGCTAATATCCAAAATTTATATGTTAACAAGAGCCCAAATGAAGAACCTGGATGGCATATTTGGGGGTTTTGTGTCAAACACAAAAGTAATAATTTATGCCACTTTCAAAGATACTCATTTAAAGCTATTTAATTTTATATTTTGATTTTGTTAAATTTTAACTGGTCTTAATTAGCTCTGAATTTTATTAATTTTATAATACATTTCTTAGTATTTAATAAATACAATATATTATTTTGTAAAGTGGTGCAAAATCTACGAGAGTAGTAAAATATAATATTAGTTTTCAACATAAACCTATAAAAATTATACGTAAAATACTAAGTAAAATACAAAATTTTACGAATCTTTACATTTTCAGACTCAATATGCCGCGCTTGTTACGTTCCGATTGGTAATCTTTGTATCCACAATTTTTCAGTGCTAAAATGTAAAATTGAGTTATAGGGTCATTCCATGGTAACTTACGTTACATTTAGAATAATTGACTTCAGTAATTTTAGTAATATAACACTAAAAAATATTCAAAATGTAATGTTTATATGATTTGTTAATTAAACCTATACAAAGCTAAATTTGGATAAAAATTACTTAAATTTAGTACTATTTCTTGAACGCTAAAAATTATATTTAGTATGGCAACTTACGTTTCTGACAAAGAGAACGTAAGTTACCATAATAAATATAATGGCCAGTGTTAAAAAAATAGCACTAAAGGTAAGTAATTTTCATCCATATTTCTCTTTGGATAGGTTTAATTAACAAATCATATCAACATTACATTTTCAATATTTTTTGGTATTATATTATGAAAATTACTAAAGAAAATTATTCTAAATGTAACGTTACCATGGAATGACCCTGTATCTGTCTATACAGCACTGTTGCTAGATGAGCAGGAATTTTTCTGTAGTCTTCAGAATGCTACCACATTCTGAAGATAATTCCTTTTATTTAGGGACATAATAAATAAGACAAATATTACTATTCAAAAATAGTGTTAGCATTCTGCATAATAAAAAATGCCCGTCAAACGGGTAACACTGATATAGATATATATTGCCATCCCTGAGACCACAATTTGTGCACGTGTGTTCGTGTAAAGTGTATTTTCAGCATCCGTATTCTTACAACTAAATAAAACACAGGTAAATTTCCAAGGGCTTCGCGGGCCACAGGTAAGTTGTCGGCGGGCCACGTGTTTGACATGCCTGGTCTAGAGAATGGCGTTTTCTGATAACTATTTATGAATTTTTGCTAGGATATCACAAAATTACTAGGTGTTCATAACATTATGAAACCCAGTGTAGGTTAACATGAGAGTTCGTGATAAGGGAGTTTCAGTGAAGCGGGCCTGTCCCTCAGGTCTGTGCTCTGTCCCCTCATTCGGAAACATCCGCTCGCTAATTTTAACCGTAACGGTTATTTTACATTATCTCGTTTGCATTTCAATATTTTTAAACTTTTTTATTGGATAACGGAGATCAATCTCTACAACCGCAGTTTTACTTTTTCGAATTTGTTTGCAGGTTTATTTGGTAAGAGGATACCTTCACTTTCGGAACCGGTTTCGATAGTGAAAAAAACCCTGCAAACAAAGCTATCCAATAAAACCGTTTAAAAATATTGAAATGTAAACGAGACATTATAAAATAACTGTCTCATAGGATTAACATTAGCGAGCGGGTGTTTTCGCGTGAGGGGACAGAACCCTTAAGGCTGTTCGTCAGTGAACTTCCAGCTTCCCCTAGCTAAACTTACGGGCATAGGATGAATTCGTATATTTAAAATATCTCTTCGTGAAATTAAAAATTTTTGCTCCTGTTTTCTTTGTACTGTTCTTAAATGATGTCCCTTTTCTTCTCAATCAAAATATTTCTAAAATAGGTGCTTAATTTATAGGTTTGCGTGTTAAAATGTTAGCGAAACAGAATAATATTTTTAACGCCTCACATAAAATTAAGTATACATTGTAGAAAAAAATTGGTAACTAAGAAAAAAAAGACATCCTTTAAGAAGTGTACTCGGAAAAAATAAGTTAAAATATTAATTTCCGGAGGAGATATATTAAATATACGAATGCATCCTACGCTCATAGGTTTAACATTAGCGAGGGGACCCTGACAGTTCACTGAGATCTTTCATTTCTCTCTCTCTCCAATGTCGAACCTGGGGCATGGAATGCGTTCGTATTTTTCAAATTCCTCACCAAAAATTTAATATATATATATATATATATATATTTAAAACGCTAAGCGTTTTCTTTCGACAATCCGTGAGAACAAACTACTGCATCAAATTACATCATTCTTTTTTTAAATGAAAGATGTTCGGACACAGATTTGTTATCGTACATTCGTTTGTTCAAAAATTTTATTAATTTGCGGTAATTTTAAATTAAAATTTTACTTCTGCGTATGACGTCATAAAGTCGACAATCGGTCAACTCCTACTGTTGCATGGCACAGAATAACGAGGGACTCCGTGGTTGCGAGGAAAAAAGAGAAATAATAAATATTAAAAGGCACGTGGCTTTTAGGCCGAATTTTTTAATTTGCAAGTTAAAATTGGGGAAAATATTTATCGCGTGTTTTATAAGCGAATAAAAATCCATATTTATTATCACGTCACGGGAATATTGTCCTATGGGTTTATTTTATCATTATGCATTATAAGTTTGTAGATGCCATTTTTTTCATTGCAATTAAATACAAAATATATTTTTATTTGTATACATGGTATTTAAGCATTAAAGTAGCGTATATAAAGTTCGTGTGGAAAGTTTGCGCCGGTGAAAATGACGTTATGCTTACCTTGAAATGTATTTTAACATTGGTAAAACTACAGCGTCTAGAATAAATAGTGTGGAAACCGGTTATCCTTGTTTAACTTATTTTTTTTTCTTCATGTGTACTCTTCTTAAAGGATGTATGTTTCTAGTTTGTTTGACACACTATTTCAAAAATATTTACTTAATATTATTGGAATTAGTAAATTACTCACAGCTCGTGAGCTTCGCTAAGATTTAATACCTGAAAAAAAAAATGAAGCATATATAGGGTGGTCCAAAATTGTTGAGAACATTTCTTGTTTGAAATAAGAGAGAACAAAAAGGAGGTACGTACATGTTTATCATTTTCTTGGAAAGATAATTTTAAGCAATTTTACACAACAACATTTAAATATTATAACCACGAACAAAAATGTACAATAACTTATTTCGAGTTACCCATTATTCCGAAAAGCATTCTTTATCTTTGGAAACATGAGAAGCTAATATCTTTGATTTTATAAATGCTTCATTAAATTTTGAAATTTTTTTTGCTGCCACTGATATTCAGAAATGTTTTTGAATAGTTTTTATAGTGTTATAGTAACAACTTTGCCATAGTGCTATAATAAGAATCGTCATCTACCGGCTTATGTGAAACTTATTTAATGTTTAAAATGTTGTTGTGTAAAACTGGTTTGAATTGTCTTTCCAAAAAAAAAACAAGAAACATGTACGTACCTCATTTTTTTTTTTTTTTTTTCATTCAAACGTGAAATGCACTTAATAATTTTGGACCATCCTGCATTTTTAGAAATATTTTGTCTACAAACCAGTAAGAGACATCCTTTCAAAGAGTATTGCAGAAAAAAGGAAGATAAAATATTAATTTTCTAATAAGATATTTAAAAAATATAAATCCGTTCCATGTCTATAGGTTTGACATTGGAGAGGAAATTCTGAGATCTGACTGACCAAGAGCCTTAAGGCAGGATTTCGTTATAGACCAGTTCTGTTTTTACAGGTTTTACTGTAATATTTTTAAATCTAGAAACATTTTATTTTAAATCTTTACTGAGTAAAGGAAAGCATACCTTAATTTATTAAACGTTAAAGAAAAAAAAAAGGTGGTTTTAAAGTATGTGCTTTAAGACATGAACTGCAAAAAAGTCTTCTTCTATCAGGACCATGAAAATTTTCCGTTTAAGACAGGAGTTCATTATTGAAAGGTTCCGTTTACATAGATTTTACTATAATCCATCTCAAACACACATTTTAATTTGCAACTTAATAAAGGATACTTTATTTTATATCACGTTAAAAAAAAAAAAAGGTTTTAACCCCTTGAAGGGCAATGGTTCATTTTTGGACCACTTAATTATAATCCCTAAATTCCACATTGGCACCAGAATTTCGAAAAGAAAATTTCCCTTTTGTTAAGTACGTGAAAAAAAAAAAAAAAAATACATATTTCCAAATAATTTTGTATGTAAATTCCGGTGTCAGTATATAATTTTAACATTTTATGAATGGAAGTTCTTTGCCCCTGAAAAGGTTATGAAGTTCCAAAATTATTATTACTACTACTACAGTTGTATGAACTCGTAATGGAAGAATAATAAAAGAAAATATGATGAAAGGATTCACAAAGCAATGATGTTTCTGTGAATGAAAAAGTGACCGAGTTCTAACATGTTTATTTACTTTAAGCAAAATTAAACTTTCTATGAAAAGACATCCATAGCATTGTTGAAAATGCAAAGCAAAAAGAAAAAAAAATAAAATAAAGCAACGAAAAACTGGACACCTAAACAATAGGCAAAAAATAACTGGGATAAAAATGAAACCAAAACAAGTGCTAGGAGAAGCTGCAAAAATACAAACGGTGATGTTTCTGAAACACTACAGGTCAATTTGACTGAAAATGAAATCTCATTATGTATGTTAACAGAAAATAATGAAATGAAAATGAATATTTTCTCTGGCCGAGTTCAGCAGAAGAGAGGTTAGGAGATATAGGTAACAAACACCAAGTTGTCTAACAGGAAGAAAGAGCTTCGAGGTAGTTATGACGCAGGTTACCTGCATCATTTTATAAAAGATGTAGTATATAACGGTTGTTAAAATAAACATAACAATGCTGTAGGGATCAATTTAAAATGGTTAAAATGGATGAGTTTCTTACTCGCCATAGCAGTAGGAAACATTTTCATTTTTATTCACCCTTTCATACATGAATTATTTTTACATGCATGAAGAATATATTTTTGCACTTAAAATAGATTTAAAATGAATAATAAACAAATATATAATGTTGAATTTTTAAAAATCTTGCATTTATTAAAAATTACAGAACGGTCCTGATATAAAGTTTATAAGCACAAAATAAATAAAATACATAATAATAATAATTTAATAAGACTTATGTTACCACGAAGTAAAAAAAAAAAGGGTCATGTTTTTAAATCCAAGGGCAGGAATTCTTTGGGGAAAATCTCTCGTTCAGAATAGAAACAAAAAATGTCGAGGCTGGTTTTTCCAGCTGAATATTCAACACGGAAAGAAAAAATGATGCGTCAAGCATAGATTATGAAACACTTTCCAACACATTCAGAATGGCATAACAAAACTTTACCGTTTAATAAGGTGACACACGATATATAAGTAAATAATTTGAAAAACGCATAACACATTTGAAAACACAATTTCAGCAATTTACTATCTAAGGTCGTCAGAAAAGTATCCCAATTATTTGTGTAGCCGTGTATAGGATCCATAGATGTATGTATGTACTACATAGTATGCTAAAATTTGGTTCAGTTAGGAAATTCATAGTACAGTTGAAAACTCTACTTCAGCAATTTTCAATAAACGTCAATAAACGGAAATGTACACTAATTGTTTTGTGCAGCCCTGTATATGATTTATGGAATTTATACATACCAAGTAATATGCAAAAATTCTTAGTTAAATTTAAAAACGCCTACCACAACTGAAAACGCACTAATTATCGCTCATACAGAATACCGCAACCGAATTCTTTTGAGTGTGCCTGTAAAATGAACGATAAATCCTATGTACATCATATTCGGCAGTAAGCTTCTTGTTGTAGTGCACCCCAGTACTGTATATCAATTTAAACATATTTAAAATAGTGTATCATTAAAATACATTGCAAACAATTTTTCTGCCTTAGACCATAAAGTAGCGGAATTCTTTTGAGTACTCTGTAAACGAACTATAAATGCTACACATTTCAATTTCCGAACATGACTTAGAAAACCTTAATAACATATGAATTACACAGCAATCCGAGTAATATTTATGCGAGTTAGAGCACGGTTGGACGCACAGACAGACGGCCAGAAAAACTGAAGTCAAATACTTTTCAACTATTTTGCGGGAGGTGTTAAAAAGGAAATAGATGTGCTATGTATTGCTATATTTTCACAAGAATTATTAAACTTTATGTGGAGGTTTCAGGGGTGGACGCAGGTTTATTTTTTCTTGGAGCCTATTTTGTGAAAAATGGGTTATTTTTGTGAAATGTATCATATTTTTGTGAAAAATAACATTTTGTTACGAAAGATGAAATCCAGTTACTCAAATTCAAACCAAACATTTAACAATGATAACTTCTTCTTTAAGCCCTTCTGCTAAAGTTTTCCTTTCTGGTGAAGTTGTTTTCTTTGCAAATTACCCATTTTTAAACCTAACAAAATAAAAAATAAATTGATGGAGAGTGTGTTTCTACGGAATGGAATTTTGTGAAGGGACACTATTTTGTGAAAGGGCTTGTTGTATTAAATGGATTTTTGTGAAAAGGCCTTAAAAATAGGATCCAAATTTTTCCTGGATCGATCCGTGGGTTTATATGCGATACAGAAATAAAAAATAATGTACACAGTTCGTTCGGGGTTGCTTTTAAATACAACTTAACAGGATGTTTCCATGTACGAGTCGGTTATCAAATTTATTTTAAGGCTGTTTCTCAAATCCAAATGGGCAAGTTTCTGGCACATACACGGAGCTAATTTCAATCGCAGACAGAAATAAACGTGAAATAGACGAGTGTTTTTATTCAGTAATTATAAAAATTGATAGAGTTTTCCATATTTCGATAAAGGCAATGTATTTTCAGATAATGCAACTTGCAGTCAAACTTGGCGTTCTGAAAAGACTATCCATGCTGGATGCTGCTGTTCAAGCCATCATGCATCAATCACAACATGCAAGACATTTATTATATAATGAAAACTCTATTAGATTTCAATCCACTGTAGAAAAAGAAAACAATATTCATGCTTTCACTTTGAAAATTGAGCGAGGAATTTTTAAGAACTGCCTTAATTCCCCCCCCCCCTTCCTCCTTTTATTTTAAGAAAAATCACTTTTAGGTTTACAAAATTAAAGTACATAACCAATAATAATAATAATGAAGTTTATTGAAAATTAACGAATATAGTTATTTTGCGCACAGTTAAATTACTATAGGTTAATGAAAGAATTTTTGAAGGCATTTGGAAAATTTATTACAAGAAGATTAGATTGTAATTTTCCAGGTTTTTTTTGTTTCTGTTTATTATTAATTATTTGTTCAGACCAGTATTTCTTCCTTATTTTTAAATTTAAAGAAGAAAATTTTTCGTTTAATCGCAGAATTTCTGCGAATTAATAAGACGAAGATTTCTATTCGAAAAGGTGGTAGAAAAAACCCGCCGCAAAAGTTGGTATAGCTATTCAGCATGTCGGATAAGTGCAATTTTCTGAACATCTATGTAAACGCACAAATTTAAAATTCCAAAGATAAATCAGCCAAAAGACAAAAAAAAAAGTTTACTTAAAATTTAATTGTAAAAAAATTTCTGTTTTAAGTTATTTTATGAAACAATTCACCATAAGAATATATTTTTAATATTAATTTAAAAAAAACTATGAACAATAGTAAACTATAAACTTAATGACACACATTTGATACTATTAGTTAAAGTTTGTTTACAAACATTACTGTTTTGAGAAGAAGTGCATAAATTATGATTCTTTGGTGCTTCTTTAATGAATAATAATAATAATAATAATAATAAAAAGAAACACAAAGTAGAAAAAAAAATTAATTCGAAAATGTAACTTTTCGCGCTAAATATTGAAACTAAACCATTGCGGGAAAGGCTATTTTTCCGCAGAAGATTTTTAGTTGTTACAGTGCTCACAAAACATAGTAGAAAAAACATAGTAGAAATATACAGCTAGAAATCATGTTACGGTTATAGTTGGATATATAATTAGCATAATATTAACTTACTCACAAACTACTATTAGAGGTCTTTCATGTATTGCGTCACAGTTCTAGGGAGAAGGGGACACATTGTGGGGTTACATTTAAAATGTGAAAACAATTACCCCCCCCCCCCCCCCCCCCAGTGTTTGCAAACAGCATAAATGAATTTCGTAAAAAATATGAATGGAAAAATTTGGCATATTTTCCCCTTTGAATAGCAGCAGCTTCAAATAACAGCACATGAGGTCTCATGGTTTTATCATAAGATTATTTCTGTTGTCAGCATCCCTTTTTCTGTGAATTTACAATAACGAATGAGGTATCCTTCGAAAGATTTTTGAATTCGGCTTTTGATTCGGCCTCTGACATAGTACTCTCCCATTTCGTTAAAACACGTTTTTTGGTTAAAAATTGCTGTTAATTAAAAATTAAATCGTCATTGTTTTCATAAATGAAATGAAAGGTTTTTCTCAAATCACTGTTGCCACAAAAAATAAAATACAGCACTATATGATGCTCAACAATAATAATAAAATATATTGCACAAAAAATATAAAAGTATGATTTTTCAGCACGGGTTTATTTTATATTCATGTTTAAAAATCAAAATTGAAATGTTTAGAAGAAAAAGTCATCATAGATCAATCGAAGCAGTGGTATTTCACGTGTAGAATAAAAGGTTTGTTTTGTTATATTAAATTTTATTTTAAATGCATTCGATTTTTTAAAAAATTTGTTTCATGTTTTTCAAGAAACGGACGCCGCCATCCTCTAATGCATTTAAAATAAGATTGTTATTTTTTTTTCTCGCGCGTGCATTTTGCATTTCATCATTTTTTTACTGTAACTTTGATGGAGCAAATGAGACTATATTCTGGCTTGACTAATGTTGTTTGCAGCTATTTTTATCCTCCATTTTTCTTTAGAAGTTTAAACCTGCATCTAAAAAAAATAGATATTGCTAAAAAATATTATATTGCAGTGCGAAACCCTCGCACGGGTACACTGGTAATATTTATTTCTGTATGCAATAGACAGCATATAAAAAAGTAATAACTGCAGTGTTGCTTTAGGCAAAATTAGCTCTAAATAGCAGGCGAAAAAAATAAATGCGACATCACAGCAGGGGAGAGGGTATCAGGCGAGTGCGACAACCTCTGGCATTAGAAAGAGGGAAAGATAATGAAAACAGGAAATTTGCGTCACGTAATTAATAGATGATTATCACGTTATGAGTTTTTTTTAATATAACCCAAACCTTAATAAAATAAATAAGTATATCAGTTCTATACGAGTATATACATGAAAAGTATTTAGCAAATGTATGAATGAAAGTACACTTAATTTTTCAAATAAAATAGTAGATTTATGTGTGTGTGGGGGGGGGGGGGGACACATTGTGGCGTTACATTTAAAATATGAACACAATTAGGTAACCCCCAATGTTTGCAAGCAGCATAAATGAATTTCGTAAAAAATATAAATGGAAGAATTGGCTATATTTTTCCTTTTCATAGCAACAGCTTCAAATAACAGGAGACGAGATCTTCATGGTTTTATAATATTTATTTCTGTAGATAATAGACAGCATATAAAAAAGTAATAATTGCAGTATTCTTTTAGACAAAATTAGCTCTAAATAGCCGGCGAAAAAATAAATGGGACATCTCAGCAGGGGAGGGGGTATCAGGCGAGTGTGAACCTATGGTATAGAAAGAGGGAAGATAATGAAAACAGGAAATCTGCGTGACGTAAATTAATAGAGGATTATCACGTTATGAATTTTTTTAATATAACCCAAACCTTCATAAGCTAAATAAGTATATTACTTCTATAGAAGTATATACATGAAAAGTATTTAGCAAATGTATGAATGAAAGTACAGTCTAAAACTTTATCAAATAAAATAGTTGATTTATAAATAGATGCACAAAAATGGTGCATAAATCATGCTAAGACCATATTGATCAATTCAAAACCGAAAAAAAATAATAAAAATAATTTAATAGTATAATGTAAGGAAATTCACCCTTTCCTAATAATAGAACCCGTCTTAACATGAACCGTTATTTTGTCTTTATAATTACTTATTATCTGCATGCAGTAATGCTAATATGTCAGTACATATATAATCACTTTATTTACGTTTCAGCTTTTAATAAAATAAGTTCGCTTAAATCTATATACACAGTTTCTGAATCTTCTTTCATACATCTGTTTCATTCTTTAAATTTGAAAATTGGGGCTACTTTGTTCAAAAAATTTATGATAAGAAAAAATAGCGCAAAATTGATATGTCTATTTAATCTTGTTGCAATACATTTTCTAAAGGTCTTAAAATTTTATTCCATAGCCTTACTGTCATATTAATAGTACGGACAATAATTATATTCGTTAAGGGGCTACTTCACTCAGTTGAAAACACCCGCTCGCTAATGTTAATCCTATGGGGGAAATATTTTACGATAGCTCGTTCGCATTTCAATATTTTTGATTTTTTGCATTTCGATAGCTGAGGTCAATTTCTATGCAGGCCTTTTTATACTTTTTCGATTTTGATCAAAAGTTTTTATTAATTAAGATACTTTCACTTTCGGAATCAGTTTCGAAAATGAAAGTATCCTTAATATAAAAAAAAAAAAAAACCTGCCACCAAAATCGAAAAAGTAAAAAAAGGCCTGCATAGAGATTGACCTCATCTATCGAAATGCAAAAAATCAAAAAATATTGAAATGCGAACGAGATATCGTAAAATATTTTCCTCATAGGATTAACATTAGCGAACGGTTGTTTTCGACTGAGTGAAGTAGCCTCTTAAATTTCAGTAAACTTTATTTTTTGTCATTTAGATAGCTATTTTTAATGTCTTAAAAGTTTTACCTCCCCCCCCCAAAAAAAAAAAAATAAAATAAAAAATAAAAATAAAATAAAAATAAAATAAAAATAAAATAAAATAAATAAATGAAAATGAAAATAAATAAATGAAAATAAATCGGATTCGGACAACTAACTCATCTTCTACAATACTTATTTTAATAATACTTAAAATCAAATAATCCTTTAATATCAGAGATTAATGTAAGTTATCAGTCAGCAATAAAAGTGGTCATTCATAAACTGCGCTACCAATTGTCACATACCATCAGCGAAAAGAATTTAACCAACAACACCCAACAATGAAAATAAAAATAAATAAATAAAAATAAATCGTACCCGAAAGGGATAAGGACGATTTACTCATCTTCTAAAATACCTATTTTAATAACATTTAAAATCAAATAATTATTTAATATCAAAGATTAATATAAGTTATCAGTCAGCAATAAAAAAAAGTGATCATTCATAAATTGTGCTACTAATTGTCACGTGCTGTCAGCGAAAAGAATTTCACCAACAATGAAAAACAAATAAAACCGTGTATCAAACAATCAATAGTACTCGAGATCCCTGAAACCAATATAATTAAGCTTTTGAAACATAACTGCTTCAGCAACCTTTAAACCCCGCGGCGAAGCCCTTGGAATTTGTCAATTACACAAACCGCTTATTGTCGTTTGCTCGATGAACACAGGACAGAAACCGAATTTGCCAATCCCGTGAAAAAGAGCCTGTAGCGAAAGAAACCCGATTATAGCATAGTAATGCGACTGGAGGGTGATTGGCGCAGAGAGCAAGCTGTCAAAAGAGACATTTTTTCCTGGTTCAGTGACCTGATGGAGAATCTCACCGACTGAACTATGTCATCAAACAACACATAAAGATGCGAGGCCCAAACACAGTGTTAAGTAACACAATTCGCAGGACCCAAAATGCACTTCACACAAGTAACACAACAAAAAAGATAATTTGATTGTGGTATTCAATCTGAATCGCACCTACAGATATTTTCAACTGAGACAGAGGGATCATTTGGGCCCCTTACCGCCCGTATAAAAATTGAGGTTTCGAGTAGAACGACACTTTTATTAACCTTTTGATTACGGGCTAGGCATGGCGACAATTTTTATATTCACTCGTACCGCAATTTAGAAAAATATTTGTTTATAGTAGATTTCTCTTGAAAGTATTCTAGTATAAGTGTGTGGCAAAGATTATTTTTCAAAATGTGATGCGAGTGGAATTAAGAAATAGTCGCTGGGACGACACATGTCCCAATACAGTAATCAAAGAGTTAATAGAAGTTACGCAAAACATCTCATGACACAAAATAAGATTATAATTGAAATACTTGAAACATATACGTTAAACAGTTGGTAATTACAGATTCAAAAATATAAGGTGTTTGGCGTTTTTGTTATTATCTGCGCGAGTGATCTAGGCCAAGGAAGAGGTGAAGGTGATATTGCTTTCTGTGGGGGGGGGGGGGGTCTTTCTAAGAGAACCTAACAGAGGTTCAGAAAAAAAACCTTACAGAAACTACGACAGAATAACGAATAGGACAACATGCGCGACATAGGTACCAACGAAGAACATCCCCCGTCTACCAGTTTTGAGAACGGAACCTCTCAGTCTCTGGTGGGGCCAAAAACAAGGAAAATATAAAAATAAAATTTTTGTTATTTAGTTTGTGTAAGCATATTAGCAAGATAAATTTGTATCCATAAACAACAAATTATGTTATAAATTTACTGAAAAACTATTACATCAAATATTTGGTATAAAAAGGTATTGCATTAGTTATAAGACAAATAAATGTTATCCATAAGTATTAACCTTGCCAACAACTATTTTATCGAAATTCTATTTTTTTTTTTCTGATATATATCAGTTCAAGGACATCGTTGTAGGGGAATTATTTAAAGAGTAATTCCGGCCTCCATTTAGGTCAAGAATGAAGCGATGCGAGAAACTGCAGAAAGTTCTACATTTCTTATGATAGCTCCCGGGCTTATTACGGAGAATAACTTTATTTTAGGGGTTTTATTTTCAGTTAGCATATAAGCTAAATAAAGAAACAGAATAAATACAAGCTGTCTCAAAAAGATCGAAATGCGCTTTATTTCTTAGAGAAGAGCGAGCAATGTAAATCACAAAAGTGTTCAAAATAAAGTAGAAAAGAAGGTTATATTAATGAAATACCCCACCCCATTAACTTTCAAAAAATTACACTTCTTAAATTTTTTATGACCCCGCCGTAGGCAAAATTTGTCAATAAAAAATATTTCCTTTTGCTCTAACAAGCCCCTTATAAAAAATTCCATACATTATCTTTAAAATTAAATGAATTAAAAAAAACTAATACTGTTTAAAACCAGTTTCATCAGTAAAAATAGGAAGCATTCACAAATTTAAGATTGCTTTTTAAAAATATACAAGAACGAAAAATCATGCGTCAAGCAGAAGCAGAGATTATGAAACACTTTCCACCACTCCCAGAGTACTTTAACAAAACTTCCCCATTTAATAAGGTGAAAGATGATGCCAAATAAACAAGGTCAAAGTCAAACAGGGCGGGGAGGCCTACCTTCCGGCTGGAGCTCAACTAGCCCCGCCCATGCCATGTAAACAACTTGGAAAACGAATAACACATTTGAGAACTCAGTTTCAGAAATTACCATCAATAATCGGGAAAAATATCCGAATTTTTTTGTGTTGCCCTGTATAGGATCTATAAATCTGTATATATACTACATAGTATGGCTAAAATTTAGTTCATTTAGGAAGAGCATAACACATAGTTGAAAATTTCCCTTCAGCAATTTCCGTCAATAAACAGAAATGTACTAGAGATCTTTGTGCTGTCCTGTATATAATTTTTAGAATTTATACACACCAAGTAATAGGAAGAAAATTAGTTAAATTTAAAAACGCACACCACAACTGAAAACGCACAATCAGTAATTATTGTTAATAGACAGTACTGCAACCGTATTCTTTTGTGTGTCCCTGTAAATAAAAGATGAATGCTATGTGCACCATGTTCTACAGTAAGCCTCTTATAGTACACCTCAGTGATATATTATCAATTTAAATATGTTTGAAATAGTTTAACACCATTAGAATACAGAGCAAACTATTTCCCCCCCATAGACCGTAATGTAATTGAATTCTTTTGAGTGTCCCTGTAAATGAACTATTAATACTACACACTTCATTTTCAATACCCTACATGCCACAGTAAACCTCAGTAATATATATCAATTGCATGGCAATTCGAGCAAATTTACTCAAGTTAGAGCACGGACAGACAGACGGCAGACGGACAGACAAACCGAATTCCCAAACACTCAACTATGTTGGAAAGTGTTTAACCCTTTCCGGCACAGTGATCCCACTCCGTGCATACCTAATTTTAATTACAAACTTGCATTCGGCACCAAGAATATTTTAATAAAATTTTGCTTCTACAATGAAAGCTTAATAGAAGGAGTTCTTATTTTCTAAAAAATTCGTTTGTAAATTCCGGTGTCAATCAGTAATTTCGCATTTTACGAACAAAATTTATCTGTGCCGGAAAGGGTTAAAAAAAAAAGGCTAACAAGTAAAACACTGCATCACAAAGATATTAGACAGGCAGAGATCATGTAAAGAGCAAATGTAGATTCAAATCCAAAAAAATATCATTCAAAAGTAATCCGCGAACTGTTTTCGCTCAACCCCAGTAAATTACTGAGCACTTATAATAATGCCTCTGCAAATATTTTAGAGTTCTTCGCAATTAATATTGTTACAAGAATCGATTATATTTTGTTTAAGGCCAACTGCATATTACATTATTGTTAGGATTTTCTTTTTCTTGCAATGATAAAAGTCATTTGAAAACTTGAATGCGAGAATAAAAGTTGTTTCAGAACGTTAATGCGAATACTGAAGAATGATAAAAAGCAGTTTTAAAACTTGAAAGAGAAAATGATAAGTCTATTTAAAACTGGAATGCAAATACTAAAGAATGATAAAGTCATTTGAAACAAAAATAAAATTCAAAATTGAATGCGAATGCTGAAAGTTTGTTTTAAAACTTTATTGCGAGAATGATAAATGTTTCAAAATTTGAATTCGAGAATGATAAAAGCCGTTTTATAACTTTAATATCAGAATGATAAAAGTCGTTTCAGCTCATAAATTTATTCAGTTCAAATCTAAATGCAAGGAAACCGATTCCTGACCTACCTTTGATTTTTCTTTTCTTTTAATGAAAGTTTGATGCATTAAGAGTTTTATTTTGCGAATATAAAGTATGTCAATATACCTTTTTAAAATCTACGTTATCAAATGATACATGTGACCAGGGGCGTAGAGAAAGCCTGTGGCTCCCAGTAATGATTCGTATGCTGTTCTTAGAGTATGGTAATAGAAAACAAATGTTGGAATAATTACTTTTTAAAAAGAAATACATATTTTCTTAGAATTAGGTCCGCGATCAAAAGCCACGATTCCGTACATAATTTAAGTTGCCGAGGGGTCCTCTTTAGCTTGGAAGATCTATCATTTCGTCAGCTTAGGCCGTCTATTTATTTCTACAACATTAATGGATTTATTAGCAGATATTTATTTTAATTACTTTGTCTTAGTGCTGTTCATTAATATGTTCATTATATTACAGAAAAAACTTTTAATGAAAATATACAGATATTTTCTGTAAATTAAACGGTTTTCCATTGCCGCCAAAATTGAAGGTCAATGTGATATTCTTTTTTAGGTAGCTTTCATTACAAAAAGCTACCTATTACAGCCGTTCGCACAGGCCCGGACTGGCCAGGTCGGCTGGTCGGCGATTGCCGAGGGCCCCCGGCCCAAAGGGCCCCCAAAAATAGATTACGAGTACAACTTTATAATTAGTTACATTAGACAAATTTCACTATTTCCCACTAATTTTACGTGTTTGCAATCAATTTTTAAGCAGTGCCCAGTAGAGATGAGACGGGCTCAGCCCGAGCCCGAGCACGGGCTCGGGCTCGATTTTTATACCAATCTTCGGGCCCGGACGGTCACGGGATCATTCTTTCCGAAACTGACAATTTTATTTATTCTTATATAGAAGAAATAAAAATAACTTTATTTTTCTCCTAAAACATTACATAATCTTTTCTAAATCATTTTAATGCTATTTTGATCAAAATGAATAGAAAAAATGTTTCTATTATAGTATATTAGAATGCTACCTTAAAAAAAAATTGTTGATATTTGCAGATTTATGTATGGCATTGACGCGACGACGCGACGCAAAGACTGGGTTATAGCACCAGTGGGAAGAGGCGCGAATAATTTGTTGCTGGATTTTCTTTTGTGACGGGATATTTTTTAATTGGAACGTTTATTTTATTTTATTTTTTCAGAGATCTAATGCGAAATAAATATTTTCTTTTATTTTTAGTGATTCAGCATTAGCTTAAGTTTTGCAAATTTTTAGTCTAATACTGTGTTCGAGTCATAATTGCTCTTCATATGAAAATAACGTTAATGAATCTATTTTTCATAGTGAACTCTGTTCGTGCTAAAGCTCTGCTCTGCATATTTCCGAAGTCACTTCCATTCGTAAATAGATATAATGATATAATTGTCATGTATTGTTATTCCGATAGAAAACAATCGAACAGTGTTTCCACTTTTCCTATATAAAAGCATACGATCTTTCAGATAACGGTGTCAAATTTTTAATTGAAGCTGATTTTCAGGAACCCGAAATATTGTTTTAATTAAGAGATCAATTATAATTTACGATGTACACCTTTTATGAGAAGTAGAAAAACGTTGTTCGATTCTTCTGCATAGAAATAGTAATTTCTTTAAATTCCATACCTTTATTCATAAAACTCACTTCGTTAATGTATCCATCATATTTGCTTGTTGGGAGAGAAAAATATGAGAATCCTTTTAAGGAAGTATATTTTTATTTGCTAGGAAACTTCTCTTTTGATAAGATTAAATGTAAATTTCCAAAAAAATAATTATGTGCTGGTGAGTAACAGTTATCTTCATGTATAAAGTTTTTTTAAATGTGATATTACTTTTGAAACAATTTTTAAATATTATGCAATTTTTTTCGGTATCGGGCTTGGGCTCTGATGACACAAAATGTTTCGGGCTCGGACGGGCTCGGATTCCAAAATAGTCGGACTCGGGCGGGCCCGGGCTCCAAAAAGAGAGCCCGAACTTATCTCTAGTGCCCAGTTGTTTTTTGTTTATGGTAGCCTACGTAGTGGCGCTGTGTCGTGTCGCTGGCCAGACGGAAGAGGGCTGCTAGCTACAAATCGAGCTTTGTGTAGTGTAGTGCTTATAGGCTTTGATTCAGGGAGCATTGCGACGCTCATTCGCTCAGTATAGTAGTATGGTTGTAGTTAGTGCAGTGTCACAGTTGTGTCAACATGAAACGTGTGTACCATAGTGGCGCTACGAAAAGAAAAAAAAAAAGAAGAGAAAATCTTTAGACGTTGAAAAAAGTTCGAAAAGTTAAAATACTTGGTTAACTAGTGCCACTTCTCAATCGCAAAGTCAGCCTTTGAGGGACAATAGTGATACATTAAATACACAGGTAAGATAAATCGAATTGGTTTATTAGCTCAAAAGTTCTTTACACATACTCAGTATTTTGAGTCGCCAATTCCGGGTTTGTGTTTCTTGCCTATTATTATTCCAGTCATTTGGTAGAAAATAAAAGAAAGCTTTGGTGGAGTTTTGATATTTGGTATTTTTATGTTTTCTGGGGTCGCTGAACACGAATCTGAGGTTTTCCAACAAACTTTTTTCTGGAAAATACTTTTCTTTTTACAAAAATGTAAAAAAAAAAAACGGACTTTTCTCTGTTTTACCAAAATAACTCTAAAACTATGCATTTTACGTGAAAGTCGACAGTATATGAATCAAAGAGAATAAAATTTCATACATTTTATGAATTTGAAATTTTTTTTCTCTGATCCATGACAGCCTGTAGCCATGAGAGTGCTGTGACGACTCCTCATTAACAGAACTCTAATAAGTTAAAATTAAACCTAGCCTTACTCACTAATTGGAAGTCTGGAGTGGTATACCATATGTTAAGCATTATTTCCTTCAGTGGAAGCCGCAAGATTGGTACCAGATGTAAGTGCTAGAAATCTCGAGAATAATTGCCTTCTCAAGGAGGTATAAATTTTAGACTATTCCTTTGATCTGACGTTATACAGACACTAATGTTACAATAAATTCTAGCTACTTGAGTCCAGAAGTTCGATATCTTTCAGCCACTTCAAAAATCGCCAGCTGCTCATCCCCAGGATACTAAAAACACTTGAAATTCTCTGAATAGATATTCAACTCGTGAGAGGCCATAGAGAGGATTCTGAATTCTGTTGCAGTAGAGCGAACACACTCTTGTATTTTCTCCCTTGTGAGAAAAGGTGTCTTACGACCCTTGTGCCGGACTTAAGAACTTGCCCCGGAAAGTAATGTAGTCCTGACTACAACACCATAACTATAACCCACTATAACCTTTATGTGTGCAGCTTCTTTCTGTAATTGTAATATGTATGTGCTGAGACGTAGCTTAATTAAATTCATGTTGCATCAGCAGTTCGTTGAATTAATTATGTTACAGTGCCACAGAAATACGTGTTAAAAGCAAAAAACTGAAACAACGGGAAATATGGCACTGTACATCGATGTAACATGGAAACTAACCATTTTACGCTATAAAGAATCCATTTTTACTTTTACGTGCCGGTGAATGAGAACCAGTGTTTGACATCTGAGAGTTCTCGTGTGAAAAGTTCTAAAAGAACATTTCCAGCATATTTTCTTACATCGGCGTTGCTTCGAAATAGTGGCAATCCCGAACTTTTTTTGTGAACAGAGGAAAACTTTAGAATTATAATTGATAGCATTGTCCACCAAGGATGACAGGACTTACTTTGCTGGTGGCCTGTCTTGATGAGAAAAAGATCTCCGTGAGAAACCACAAAGTGCAACTACTTATTTTCCTCTTTTTAGAAAGGAACCAATACCGCACTGGTTTGCAGGTGATGTCATGGTCCCACGGTACAAGTGGTCCTGATAAGCCTCTTCTCGGACAAAATCCTCTCCCATTGCGGAAACCATGAGCGAAAGGATTTTAATTAAGAGTTCAGATTGAGAAAAACGCTGAGAGGTGCAGACCTCTATTCGAGAATACAGGGTACGCCAAGTACCCGGGTGACTGCGAGAGAAACGCAGAGAGGTGCTAGACCTCTGTTCGAGAATACAGGGTACGCCGAGTCCCCGGGCGAATGCTAGAAAGTCCGGCCGCAAGAATTTTTGTGCGGACAGGGAACGAGAAACCTTTTGAGATGCAACACATGATCTGGATAAAAATCCTACTAGAGTGAGAGAGAATTGTGAACTTTTCACGAATCGAGAAGAGTACTAAAACTCTTAATATAAAACAAATCTAACTTTCAATTATAGTGGACTGAACAGACACTGAAGTCTAATGAGCGATAATTTAAAACGAACTATCGTCATATCGACGAACTCATGAAATTAATTCTTCTTTTTAATCTTCTTTTTATTTTTTATCTACCAAGAAAATCTTTGTTTATTCAATAAAGTGATCTTTCGGATATAAGAAATATTTTCGAAGTTTAATCCTTTCGCTACCAAATCATTACTTCGCGGATTATCTTTGAAAGGGCGTTATAACGCAAATGTTGACCATTAATTATACTAAAAATTATATGATTGATTATATTTTATGAGATGGTTGCAGCTGCTGCGGAGCGTTTCCTTGTCTCACTGTATGGCTATGGTGGGACGAATGTGCCTTCGCTGAACTACCTAAAGTATATTTCGTACAAGAATTTTCTTTAGATACAGTTCTAATATTGCTGCTTTACCATCATCTGCAGTTGCAGCGCAAAAGCTCTCTTTGAGAGTATATCACCAAGTCCAGCAATGGCTGGGGGTTGAAAGAAAATGCTGATGAGTGGGGATGGAAGAAAACAAATGCTGGCCTTGAGCCTGTATTTACTGTACTACCCCCTGCTTTGTTGAAGCTTGTATCCTGCAAGTACACAGAGAATACCGAAATTTTAGGTGCAACCGAAATTTTAGGTGCAAGAAGGCAGGGCTTTGTTGTTCTAACATGTGCCTCAACTGCGAGGGGAACTTCAACAACATCGCAGTGGTGAGTCAAGAGGAGGAAGACGAGTTTACCTTGAAACCGAACTGTAGCTGCATTGCCCACCCACTGAATCTGTGGACCCAATGGAAGAGGAACTAACCATGCCACAAGGTATGAAATATTTACCATTAAGAAAACATTTATTCTATAATATTGGTAGTAATAAAAAGCCCCACTAATTCCATACGTCTATTTTTTATGTTGTAGATGTCGATGAACAACGAGATCTTCACATAAAAGAATGCGAAAATAAGATTTTTGCTTTTTTATTTTATGCAAATGTACTTACTAATGTACATAATTATTTATAATTAGTTATAATTATTCATAATGAGTCGTCGTATTTGTTACCAGGCAACTTCATTGTAAAATGTAGTCAATCTCATAGTCCTTAGTATCATTAATGGTCAACGTTTGCGTAAAATGATTAGTTTTCATGTTACATCGATGTTTACAGATGTCGATGTTACTTGACCTTGTTACATGGCCGTAATTCTCGTTTTTCTTTCTTTTTCTTTTAATAAACACTTTTTTGCTTTTAACCACCATTTTTGTGGCACTCTCACGGATAAACTATTGATCAGGAAAGAAACTTTTAATACATAAAATGTAGGAAATTTTATCCTCTTTAATTCATATACTTTCGTCTTTCACGTAAAATGCACATTTTTGGAGTTATTAAAGAAAAAAAAACAGAGTCAAGTCCGTTTTTATGTGTTTTTTGTAAAAATAACGTATTTCCCAGAAAATGTTTTGTTGGAAAATTTCTTATTTGTGTTCAGCGACATAAAAAACATAAAGGTACCAAATATCAAAATTTCACCAAAACTTTCTTTAATTTGCCCTTTTTGAGCACTTAATGCTGGACTATATGTTTTGTTTTTGCCCCTAAAATCATTATAATAAAAGTCCAAATCACGTGACTGAGAGCGGATTTTTGAGCTTCCATACACAAATAATGCTTCATTTCTAAATATTATTTTTGCGCCATCTGTCGGTAATTAATATAAATAAAGAAATTATACTTTGCTATGCATGTTATGAATTCTGAAGACATTGCAAATAAAATGAATATTTCTTATAAAACGTAATTAGAATATAAGGAATATATAATGCCGTGTACTACATACATTAATTATATCAAAGCAAATAAAATTTTGTATTTTAACATACTAGAAACTTTGTAGTGAAAATAAATTTGTAATCATATTTATGTCTATTGTTTTATTAGATTTATTTCTTGTTATATCTCATATTTTAAAATATTTACAAAGTAAAACCATTGACTATTCTACAGTCTGGAACTTGGTAGAGTAGCTGCTTCAACAAATAAGGGATAAAAGGAGTGATAAACACTTTCACGCTCTGTATTCCAAAACAAAATATTATACAAGTATACCGTAATTTCGCGCGTATGCGCCGCACCCTAGTTAAGTCTTTTTCAAACCGGAAATTTTATTGAGAATAATAAGTCAAATAAGTGCTAAGCAGAAGTAAGTCACATTTTATTTAAAATAAATTCTGGTAGGAAATCGAATTGTCTGAGGTGCGGCGTATACGCGCGAAATTACGGTAGTTAATAGCAACTTAGAAGATAACAGTATTGATGTTGAAGTAGAATTAGATTTCAAGGGAAAAAGAACCTAACAGAAAAAGGTAATGCCTGGTGAAAAATCAATAGACGAGGCTCCTGGAATCTCAACTTGCTCAAAACTATAAATTGGTCTTTTTCAGTGTTTTAGATTGTGCCAGGGCAAGTATCGAAGAAATATTTAGTCCAAACAAAGAAATTTCAGTAGATTGTCTCTGGTTAGACCCAAAGAAATTTAATGAAATTGTAATACTTGACAGTTTTCCTGCGGAAGTCCTTTGTAGCATTTCTAATCTTTGTAAAGTTGAAAGAAGTCAGTTATAGATAGAGCTGAAAGAGTTTGCAAATCAGTCTGAAAGCTTTGCAATGGCTGAAAAAACTATCATTAAAAGAAAACAAGACAATCTGAATGGAGCTGAAGAAATATGTGAGTATGACGATGTAGAATCTGAATTTGAAATAGACAAAAATCTTCATGGTTCTCTGACAAGAAACAATGTTTTCTGTGTTTATCATGCGCTTTTTCTGTTGTTTTTGAACTCTCAGAATCTGGAATGTTTACCAACCTGTATGTAGCTTACAAGTTTGTACACCTGTGAAAGTGTGTTTTCTAAATTTAAAATAGGTAAGAATTGACTTAGATCTACTCTAAACCAATACCTTATTTCTAATCTTCTTTTCATGAATGTAGAAAGATTTTTTTTTTTATAACTTGGATAAAGATGCTATTATAGATGAACTGACCAAAAAGGCGTTTGGTTAGTAAACAGCTGTCCACAATCACATGAAATTTCTTAGTTCGCTGTATCTGTACCAAGGTATTGTAGAGCCATTTTTCTTTTTGTTATAAAACCTGTTTTACAATTTGTAACAATCAAATTAAAATTAAAGAGGACATTGTTTTTTTTTTCAATATGCTTTTTTTTATTATTATTGTTCTGTTCTTCTTTAATATTTACTTAGGTATTACAGAAGGATTCAGATTATTAGAGCTTCAACTTCTGTTATTTGGTTGCCTAAAACTAAAAGTATTTCTCACTCTCATTTTTAAGTAATAAACAACTCGTAATTAATTTGTATACTCATTTTTTTCTAGCATGGAACTAGTTTAGGTACGATATATAAAAATAATATAAATATTTATTGTGAAAGTAAACAAACTACATCAGAGAAAGCTTACTTTTTAACCCAACTATTTTCCAAGTGACAAAGTAGCTAAATATGGTTTTTAGGCATGTAAACCTAATTTTCAAAAAAGTAAATATTCTAATATTGTATGTCCTCTAAATTTCCCAGTAAGGGGCCCCTTTTCAGTCTCTAGCCGAGGGCCCTCAAAGTATCCAGTCCGGGCCTGCGTTCGCAGGAAAGCAATTCCAAAAAAATTTGGTATATTTTCACCGATCATGACCCTTAGACCCCCCAAACCACCCTCCTTTCAAATGTTGATTTATATATATATATAAGCTTTCTTATATGTCATGCTGTAACTCTCTTGTTTATGAACCGATTTGGATATGACTGAGTTATGTGTATAGGACATACCAAGGTCTCGACATAGTTCGTTGGCCAGCTTCATCTGCCATCTTGTTTCAAAATGGCGGCCAGTTAAATTTTTTTAAAATTCAAAAAGACGTAGATCATAAATAGATTAGGATAGATAGGAATAGATAACGAATCATAAATAGATTTGTTCACTATAAAAAAAAATCCGTAAAAATCCAGGAAATTTTCCGTAAATTTTCCAAAATAGTTTCATTTTCTAAAAACTGTACAATTTTTGCAATTAACATTGGGGTTACAAATCCGTGAAGATGCAGTAAGTTTTCCGTAAATTTAATGGAATAATTCCGTACAGATTTCAAAACAGTACAGCTTCCGTAAATGACTTTTAGAGGTTTTGCTTACAGAAGTCGTTGTGTTTGGAATGCGTACTAAATTATTTTTGTATATACTTCTTTTACATTCTGAATATTTCCAGTTAAACGCCAATATTGGCTCTACATTGGAAATATTTCTAATGATATGCCAATATTGGCTAAATGTTGGTTTGAAATTCGGAATATTTCCAATAAAACCAATAAAATTTATGGCGCCATTTATATGTAAGCATGTACATGAAAAAATACACAGTATTTTCCGTTTCTATCTCTGTTTTTTAAATAAAAATATAAAATTTTTATGACATAAAAAAATGTAATAATTTATTATAAAATTGTTAATTTTTATCCAAATTATAATAAGCATTTTTTTTTTTTTTTTTTTTTTAACAGCATGTAGTTGAATACATGCTGACAAGACATCAGTTCAAGACAGTAGTTCAAGACAATTTTCATAGGAGTTTATAAAGTACGTCCCAAAAGTTTATAGACAACCAACTTTTTGGATTTAAGAGCTATCTAAACGAGTAAGAAAGACGAAATAAATTATGTAAATATACAATGATGAAATAAAAATAATAAAATACTCAAACTTTTAACAGTCATGGATTTAATTTAAAAAATGCTGTCCTAAAAGTATATAGACAACCGGTGTTAAAAGCTGATTTAAGTACCGATATCCAAAAATTTGCATATTCCAAGGTCATGTACTTGTGACGAAATAGTTTCCTGAGATAAAAGCTAATCTGTCTTTCCGTTTCCGACTGATTGCAAAGATGCCTCGCAATGTGCAGCTGTCCAAAAGGGAAATTTTGCAAATCTATCGCTTAACCCCTTCGCGACGAGCGTCCTTTACAGAATTTTTAAATCTTTTACCATCGGTTTTTCAAAACAGAAATTTTCGCCTAATTGAATCGCAGAAATGCTATGATTAAATAAGGCAAAGCTTACAATAAAAAATAACTGGTGGGAATAATAGTGGATTCTGAGAAACTTATGCGGCACATATACGTGTCGCTCGTCCCCAAGGAGATAAAGGCTCGTGGATGGAAAGTTGTGGACATCGGAAAAAAAATTGGACGCAGCAGGGTTCGTATTTACGAATTCTGTCAAAAGGAGACAATTTTGAAACAAAATCCCATTCTGAACGACCAAAGGTGAGGAAGACAACTAAGCGGCAAGACAGAGATTTTGAGGTAAGTTTCAACCCAGAACCTGTCTGTACGGTCAGTTTCTAAAGAAGTAAGCTTTCCAGTATCAAAATCCACGGTCCATCGACGGCTGCAGGCAAGTACATTTCTTGATTATCGCAAAATACGTCATTCGTCAAAGTTGACAAAACAGCATAAAGACGCTCGTGTTCAGTGGCTCAAAATCACATAAATTGGACAGATGAATGGTTGAGTGTTCTATTCAGTGATGAAAATAAATTTATTTTGGATGGCCCTGATAATGGTTGGGCATATTACTGGTACGATATTCGCAAGGAACCATGAACTTTTTTCAGCAGACAACAAGGAGGGGGTTCACTCTTGGTGTGGGGAGCATTTTCTTATAATGGAACAACCGATATTGCTTTTTGAAAGGTCGTCAATATTCCAAAGATTACCAGAAAATGATTGAAGTACAGTTACTTCCATTTGGAAAGTTGCTAGGTGGGGACAAATTGATTTACCAGCAAGACAATTGCTCCATTCACGTGTCCAACTCTTTACAATGCAGTGGTTTAGACAAAATCAAGTAACTGTTATGAACTGGCCGGCCATAAGTCCTGACCTGAATCCAATAGAGAACCGCTGGGGAATATTAGCTAGAGACGTATATGCTAATGGGCGTCAATTTGCAACGGTTCAAGATCTAAAGCTGCAAATTGAACGAAGTTGAAGCCAGAATTTTTTCAAAATCTTGTTTTGAGTATGCCTGATCCGAGTTTTTGAAGTGATTAGAAAAAACTGCTTAAAAATTTGAACGTTAAAGGAAAAAAAGAAGGAGTTGTCTATAAACTTTTGGGACAGTAAAGTTTCAGTGTTAATTTTTCTCACAAAGTCCGATTGTGTAATATTATTTTTGTATAGTATTATTATTAGCTTGATATTTATAATTATAAATTGTTTTGAAATTGTTACTCCTCTTTTTCAATTGTAAAATAAGAAAGCCCCGTTGTCTATAAACTTATGGGACGCACTGTAGCACATCATTATACAGATAATTTGGAAAGGAACATGTTTGAAAAAGAAAATTGGTGATCTTCCTAAAAGAAGCATTCGTTACTCTTTATATATTTTTTTCTACTCTTATGATACATAGCAATTTAAATTTATCTTTTTTTTCAAAATATCAAATAAAAAAGCCAAATATTTAACATTATAGAAAGAGAATTCGTAAAACATTCAAAATTATACTCAGTTGAAAAAAAATCCTACTTAAGAAACCTTTCCTATTTTTTCACAGCTTATTTGTGCCTCATAAAAGCAAGGCTGTAAAAAAACCCGGGCGGGGACCCCGGCTGCTCACTACAACCCTGCATAAAAGGCATCTAAAATAAGTAACAATATTTGAAAAAGCAGATTATGCAATCGTAGCTGTGTGGTCTGGTCATATCAGTGACCTGGGAAAATCGAAAGCTTGTGGTTCGAAATCCATCGCGGTAAGTGTTGGCTGTTTACTAAAAGCCTACTCAAATAGAAAATTTCTCCTTAAATGCATTAAAATTGTCCGTGAAAAGTTTTTTTTTTTTTTTTGGTCCCTTAAAAATTATTTAAACGAAATAAAAATTTCTAAAAAATACGAAGATATCCGTTATAAAACAGAAAATTAAAATTACCAGCAATCGAGGAAAATTTCCTGGAATTTACAGATTTTTTCCCCGTTAAAATACGGAAATAATAAGGGTGCCCGACTGCTAATACAATTTCCTTATTTTAATGGATTTTTTTTTTTTTTTTTTTTTTTTTTTTTTTTTTTTTTACAGTGTTCCTGTGAAATAAAATCCAGGCTTGGAAAGTGGGCTAAAGGAAGAAAAAAGGTGAAACATTTCCCGGCTATAATTGAAAATTCTCATAATTTATTCATATTCGGACATATATTATTTCACTAACGTGAAACAGTGTATGCATGATTATTTTTTCATTTTCATAACTCAGAAAATAATATTAAAACGAAAACTAAATTTAAAATAACAAATGTGGGGTAAAACACAAGTGGTCGACAATGTATTAGTGTTTATTTGTTTCGAATTCTCGAACTGAAAATATTTTAGTGCATTTTTCGACCGTTTCCAATTTTGACAACTTCTGCTCATTCGTGTAAATAAATGGCTCCTTACATTGGTCTATCTTAAAATTATGGGGGGTAAGGTAAGGGACAAAATGTCGGCAATTCTTTTCAGTCAATTGAAAGATTTGCTACAACGTATTGAAATTAAGCAAGCCGTGTTTAATTTATTTTTTCTTTAGTCGTAAAATCAACAGTACCGTCAACTGGAGTGACTTTGTCCCAACCAGCGGATAAAGACAAAACGAAAACGTGTAATAAATAAAATTTGTTACTAATTGATAACGCCGATTTCCGATAGTTTATAAGTAGTAACTTAAAAATAAATTATTTAATTCGGCATTTTACAAATTGGGAATGATGGTCAGGGCTGAAACAAGAATGCCAAATTTAGCCTGTTTGGGTCTCGCGTTCTAATAATAGAATGTGTCTTTACAATGACTATTATTTTGTCTTAATTATTTTTGCTATTATCTGCATGCGATAATGATAGTTTATATCTACACATTTACTATTTCAACTTTATTTATATTTCAGCATTTAGTAATAAAATAAAAAATTGCTTAAATATTTTTACACCGTTACCTCCTTTTTTTAAAAAAAAAAAAAAAAAAAAAAAAAAAAAAAACATATGTTTCATTCTTTAAGAATAAAATAGGGGCTACGTTTCAGAATCAATAGTTTTATGATTAAAAGAAAAAAAAACCCTGTAAACTTGTTACGTCTATTTAATCCTATTGTAATACGATGCTAATGTTTCCAATGTCTTCAAAAATTCTTCTTCAGCTATTGTCATATTAATAGTACGCAAAATAACTATTCGTTAAATTTCAATAAACCTTGAATTGTAATTTGAATGGATAGCTATAATCTAAAAGTAATCTCCACCAAAAAACGAGAAAGGGTTATAGAGATTTTTATAGGGGCTATCTATTACTACCACCGATTAATTGAAACCGTAAAAATAATTAGCACCAGGCACAAATTGTCCAAACTGATTTAAAGATACATTGTAATTTACAAATCAATTAACATTAAAATAAGAATATTTTTAATTTAGGAGATTGCTTACCAACTCATTCGTGAATGGAAAGGAAGATAGTAACACTTACCTAAAAAGAAAAAAGGAAATAATTATTAAATAATACTTAAAAAAACTTTATACAGATATCATTATTTACCATCTATGAGGAATTTCGAGATCATTCCACAGTACAGTTTAACTGAAATATTTACAGAGGTCATTTTAAAATCTACGTAAGTTGTCTTTTTTTCTATACACTTTATATTGCAAACGTGTCTTTCAAAATAGGTTCACATGTGTGCCTAAAAAAATTAAGTAGGTTTATTTATCTGTCCACTCAAAAGTTATAAAATAGTTGTTCATTGCAAAAAACGACAGACAATTACCAAGATATATTCGAATGGCCAACAACAGAAGAAAATGTGTGGAGTACGATGGTGAAAATGAGTCTTAATGCCAACTTTTAAGATGCAGACGTTAATGATGTATTTTGTCAAACATTTTAAAAAATCTGATTAATGCCATTTTTTAACACTTTCCAACCTAGTTGAAAAGTGTTTATGACTTCGGTTTGTCTGGCCGTATGCCGTCTGTTAACTCCCGTAAATATGCTCGGATTGCTCTGCAATTTTTATATGTTATTGTCGTTATCTATAGCATGTTCCCTATTTCAACGGAAGTATGTAGCACTTATAGTTTTTTTACAGGGACACTCAAAATAATTCCGTTACATTGCGGTCTATGGGGAAAAATCATTTGCGGTTTATTTAAATAATGTTTCACTATTTTAAACGCATTGAAATTTATATATATATATATCACGAAGGTGCATTAGAATAAGCTTAATATGGAATAGGGTGTGCATAGCACTTATAGTTACTTTACAGGGACAGTCAAAAGAATTCCGTTACATTACGTCTATGGAGAAAAATAGTCTGCGGTTTATTTAAATAATGTTTCACTATTTTAAACGCATTGAAATTTATATATATCACTAAGGTGCATTACAAGAGGCTTACTACAGAATACTGTGTGTATAGCAGTCATCGTTCATTTACAGGGACACGCAAAATAATTCTCTACTGTCAATTAACAATAATTCCTGGAAGTGCGTTTTAAGTTACTGAACGCGATTTTAATTTTAACTCGTTTTTTGTCTATTACGTGGTGTGTATAAATTCTGTAGATCCTATACAGGGAAGCACAAAAGTTCACGAAAACATTTCCGTTGATTGACAGAAACTCCAGACGGAGAATTTTAAACTGTGCTACGCGTTTCCTAACTGAACTAAAATTTAGCATCCTATGTAGTATATATACAAATCTATAGAACCTATACAGGGCTGAATAAAAGTATTCGGATATTTTTTCGAATATTGTATATGTTGGGAATTCCTGAAATTATGTTTTTAAATATGTTATGCGTTTTCCAAATTGTTTAAATAGATGTTATCTTTTAGCTTATTAAGCGGTATGATTTGTAAAATTATTTTGGAAGCGTTGGAAAGTGTTACATAATCTATGCTTGACGCATGATTTTTCGTTCTTGTTATATCATGGGTAGGGCAATAAAATCATATTTCGGGGAAAATAGTTTTAAGTTTTTCAATTTTAGTTACCATAAAATAATTGATAACAAATTTTCAAATTTAAAGATCTAAGAAACATAATAATCATTAAAAAGTTCTTATCTGACTTAACGTAGTTTTTGAATTGACCTATTTAAATGTTATTTAACATTTATTCCTTTTAAAAAAGATGTTTTATTTTTTCACATCAACAATTTATAAGGAATTCATTAGAATTCAAAACATACACATATTTTTTCTAATGATATAATAAGTGAAATCAATGTTGGAAGTCATTCATTAGATACGAAACCAGTCTTTTATATCAAATACATAATTAAAAATCCTAAAACGTCAATACCATTATGCACATTACCTTAATCATTGGATTTGAAGAAGATCATAAATAATATATTGCAAAAAAGCATCACTGACACAAATATAATCAGTCAACTCAAACGCATTATAATACTTCTCTTTAATTGGGTAAATATTACATAGATCGATTATTATCCAAAAGAACGGTATAAATATCAATAATAAGTTCTCTTTAGAAAGTTTAGTAGCACCTGTTAACATTTTTAAACATATGCTACCAAGCAGAAAATAAAGCGATAAAATTTACAACAAAAAGCTTTCGCTTCAATTTTCTCGTTTTATTTTTTTTCACGTAACATCTACTATTCAGGTCTTCAATTACTAAAGCTTTAAAACCATCTTGAAACCCTTTAGGGCTGGCGTTCAAAGATTAATGATATAGACTTACTGACCTCAAATATTTTAAAATATTTTTTGCTTCTATATTTTTAAAAATGCGAGCTTTTGATTTTATAAATTGAAATTGTGTCAAATATAAATCATGTATTTCGTGGCTGAAAAAAATAAATAAAAGGGGGATACCACATTCACAAATTGTATTTCTGTAATGTTGAACTTACAATTAGAATTTTTGAAAAAAATTATTTGAAAATAAGGAAATTCAATTTTACAGCTTTTTTTCACCAAAGTTATAGAAGTAAAATTTTGGTTTAAAATTCTGGTACAAATTTTGATTAAAATTAAGTGGCATAAAAATATCCCGCGTGCTCTTCAAGATATTAAGAAGGGTTGTGAAACATTGATATAAAAGATGAAAGATATGACTGACTGTTTCGGAAATCCAAACAACTAAATGGCAAAAGTTATTCTTGCAAGAGCTTAGGTGAAAAGTGGGGATGAATGGGGCATTATCTAACGTGTATAAAATAGTTTATACTTTTGCAGGTAAGTGTCACTACTGTCCAGTGCATATCTTCAAATTTGTTGTTTAATTATTTGTCCGGATTCTGCGTTGGAAGAGGATGTGTTTTCATTTGCCCGAAGTAAATTTTTCGAAGTTCTTTATCATTAATTATGTATTACAAATTATACATGCTAAAATAAATTTATGAAGGTTAAAGAATATTACTTAAGCGAGTTATAAATTAATGCAATCATATATTTATGTTATGAACACACATGCTATTTAGGCCTATTTTAGTCTAACCAAATGTGCGGGGACCAAAAGGACGAAATTTGAGAGATTGAATGAGACATTAGCAATATTCGTACATTCCAGAAAATTAAAGGGTATAAGATTATTCTAACTATATGTATAGCACTTTATGTATAAAACTTTGACATTTAAATAATTTGATTACTTTATTCCTTAATTCAATTTAATAAATATCTAATGAAGTTAATTATTCAATAGCGTAGAAACAAAGGATGCATTATATATCAGGGTGGCTAGTGGTCAGGGAAAAATACAGTCAAAAAAAGTGATAAACACCAGTATATTCTTATAGAAAAATTTATGTTGATTATTCGATCAAATAATCAATTTGAATTCTTCTATAAGAATATACTGGCAATTATTTTTTTTTACTGTGTTTTTCCCTGACCACTAGCCACCCTGTATATGGAGCTGGAAAATTACTGGTAGTCCAGAAAAGGAAGCCACTGAGGTTGTATGGAAAGAGAGCTAAAGAAAAAAGCAATACTGAATCTGCAGTGCCAAACAAGAAAAGGTAGGTTATTGTAGATGGAGAGAATTTCAGAACCGAAAAATATAAGACTGATACACATGATGAAATTTCGACGAGGTCAGGACCGCCAGTTAACTAAATGCACGCATATTATAAAACAGGTGTAAAAAATTAAGGGATTTTCAATATTTGTTAAGGATATTTCCTCCATAAAATTAGTAGATTAGACAAGATTATTAAAATCTCTGCAAGCAGCTATTGAAAATTTCGGTCAATTTTACTACAAGAAGGTTGGGTAGCTCTGGATAAAACCTATTTACAACTACAATAAATGCATTCAATACACCCAAACTGCAGAGAAAAATAGAATTTCCACTCAATTGTAAATAAAAATTTGGTAAAATACAATTCAACGATTAAAACTCTTCTCGTCTCACTGAAATGCAACATAAGTACAATGAATATTTTCTAACGATCATCGTTGTATATGAAATTTTGAGTATGTATGACGCATTGCCCTACATTAACGATGATAATTCTGAAAATGAAGATTCAATATTTTAAAAAGAATTGTCTTCTTCCCTTTCCGGCACCGACAAATTCTGTTCGTAAAATGAGAAATTACTGACTGACACCGGAATTTACAAACGACTTTTTTAGAAAATAAGAATTACTTATTTTAAGCTTTCATTATAGAAGCAAAATTTCATTAAAATATTCTTGGTGCCGAATGTAAGTTTGGAATTAAAATTAGGTGTGCCCGGAGTGGGATCACTGTGTCGGAAAGGGTTAAGAGAAAAATAATTTAATTTTTGATAAAGAGGATTTCAGAGCCAAAAAAAAATAATAATAATAAGATTGATATTATGCTGATGGAATAGGGCCGTCTGGATGAATGAAGTTAAACATAAAAATATATCGGTAAATAATTATTCGATGAGATAAAAGATATAGTCCGATTGCACGAAAGATAATTGGAGACATCGTCGACGCTAGCGAACATGTAAAGGTTGCAGGAATGCACACTTGCAGACCACAAAGCTGAAAATAGGATCGTGAACATAAGTTGATGGTACAAGAGCGTTGCCGCAATATTGGACGGTTCTACATCCTGAGTGTGGGAACTGGAGTTCGCATGAAGAAAAAATAAGAAGAACAAAAATTGTCACCTTTTTCCTTTTAATCAAGTTCTAACATCTCATTAGTACACAAGGAATATTTGCAGTCAAAGTGAAATTCAGACTGGACAGGAGTTAGTTGATTTTTGGTGAGGGTGACATTCCAAGTAAGTTTTACATTTTGAGGGGTGACGATGCAAAAAAAACAGAGTTTCTCCAGTGCAGCACAGGGGCCCTAGACATTTTTTTAATGTTGAGGAGATGGAGTTCAGAAGCGAAGTGTCCGTTGAGATATGAAAGCATGCGTTAGGAAAATAGGCCAAGCTATTTACATTTTGAGCCAAGAGAATTGCACTTTTGCGTGGGATGCTGTAACCATTACAGATACATCTCGTATCAACTTCATAACTGACGTCAGGGGTAGGGAAATCATTTTTTGGCGAAGAGTGCACTTTGGCTAAAAAGAGTGAGATTTAGAATTTGACCGTTTTATTGTTTTCGGAAGTGCAAAGAAAGGAATTTTGCAAATATGTTGTAAGAGCGCCAGCAAGACGGGTGAGCATCTGGTTGCTTAAGGGAGTCAAAATTGACCATGAGAAATAAAACATTTTATGCATTGTATTATTTCATTTACACTGATATGTGGGAGACCGATTAAAAGTACGTTAATGATAATTTAAAAACAATATGTATGATTTTTGACTAAAAGTTTTCGTTGATAGAAAGGAAAAACTCGAGTGCGTCTTTTAACAGCCGGGAATGTATATAAATTACGATAATGCAGAAAAAGGAAAATATATTTAATAAAATACTTAAAATATATATTTCTTTAATTTTTGAAAAGGATATATATGGTATCTTTACCATATATACATATACTTGATAAAATTTCGACTAAAACCTCACTTCAGTTTAACCTTCCTACTACCAACTTTTTTTTTCTGTCATTGAGTACCACTCGGGTCATATGTGACCCAACTAAGATTTTAATTTTGTTACATGTAATATTATAAACCTTAAATTTATTCGTTTATTTACAAAAAATGTGTTTTAATGTAAAATACAAAATTTTGTGTTCAAAATTTGATCTAATATATAAATTTGTATTGGGGTCACAGGTGACCCCAGTGGTTCTTAGTGGAAATATTGTAAATAAAAAATAAAATTTAACCATTTTATTAAATTTCCTCTATATGAGTCAAATGTGAAGTATAAAATGAACAAATTCAATTTTTTTTTCAGAATTTTAAAACTGGTACATTTTTTACAGTTGTAAGGTAAAGTTACTCTGGGGTCCCAGATGACCCCATGGTGGTAGGAGGATTAATAAATATGAAGAAAGGTTTTCCATTAAGAACATTAAGAAAAATAAATTTGCACTTAAAACACAATTTAGTTAGAATTGTCAGTTTGAATTTAAAAGTATTGTAAATAGCCGAGTCCAAATGAAAACTACAACTATATAAATTTCAATCAAAATGAACGAGTATTTGCAAGGATATTAAATTTTAAAATCGTTTATAAACTGAAAATATTTAAATATACTCATATTATTCTGCAATACTATTTAGTGTTACTTGGAATTTAATATTAGTTTTTTGTATAAAAACATGAGCTAGAATGAAATTGCTTATTGTGAATTATTGAGAGTCCCATTCATCCCTTATACTGTCCAATTCAACTCCAGACTGGGGCTGAAAGGGGAGAGTTTAAAGGTTTTTAAAAATATTGATATTTTCTATATTACTACAGTCGGAGAAATGAAAATGTCTTGGATGTTTTGGTAAGTGAATACTCTATCATAATAGCTAATGTTTGTATTTCTAGACATACTTTTTGAGCAAGACAATAAAAACGAAAAACATTCACACTCTTCCCTTTGATTTGATCCCCCAATGTATGGGGGAAGTCAGGAATTTGACTACGCTTCCTTATTTCAGTTCTAAATACCACCGATAGATGGCGTTCCGCTGTCTTAAAATATTAAAACGCTTAAAGTAACTTATAAAAATTTACAGTTTTAATCCTTCATTCTGTTTAGATGTTGATATGCCTCAGACAATGATTTGCGTTGGAAATTCAAAGGTTATTTTCAATGTTTTATAGTTTGAGACTGATGCAAGAATAAATTAAATAGCTGTTTACTTCTTATTAAATTTTTAAAACAGTTCGTTCATTTCACGGCACCCTGAGTGATCTTTTTTGACAATTTTACATATTTATTCATAACTTACAAAACCAATGGCCATTTCTAATGGGGGGGGGGCGGCGGAAGAGGAATGTTAATGACTGGTCTGTGTTACGGTAAAACAATACATACTTTTAACCGACATCCTGAAATACTGATTTTCTACATGGTGTTTTTTTTTTTTTTTTTTTTTTTTTTTTGGGGGGGGGGGGGGGTGCTTGACGTTTATTGTGCTAATAATTTTGCGTTCAGGGGGGTCGAAAAGAATGAGATGTCTGCGTGCAAGTCACACTTTTACGTTGAAATCATTTTATTTAATACTTGGAACTCTTAAGTCATTCTTACATTTCTTTTATATTAGTAAGAAATTTTAGATGATTTAATTTTTGCGATTTTAACGTGAAATAGCATTATATACACCGATACGCTGAGATTGTTCACTTTCTATGACAGCATTTAATTATATAAGGGCATTTCAGACCCTCTGAACTCCCCGTTGTCACATTAATTTGGTAATCGCAACTCTCTGGACTTCAGTATTTTAAATCCTCTAACAATAACTAAAATATTGATTTTGTGAAAATAGCATTAATAAATTTGTTTGTAGATGGTTTGAACATTTGTTGTTCTATTTTAATAATTGTTGATAATCCTAACTGTTGAATTTATTTGGATATACAGCTATTTTAACTCCAAATCATATTTTTTAAATTGCAACGCCGCTTTTTATGGCACCGAGTATTTCACTAATAAATTGCTTAATAATTTGCCTACGCCCGACAGCAGTTACGCTTGAGGGCAGATTATGTTCTGAAAAAAAAAAAAAAAAATCCCAGAAGTTACATTTATATCTTTAAAAAAAAGTATTTGATCCTGCTGCTATTACGAAACTCCGATTTTAATTTCAAAACACAAATATTGTAGCGAACCAGTTAGAAAGCAATCAGCAATTTAGACTAGACTTCCTTAATCTACTTCACTTACACTATTTTAAATGTAAAACGCACTCAGATTTAAATTTCTGTTCTCTGAACGAGTGTTAATAATTGCAAACAAACACAAAGGTCTGGGCAAAATGCCAACCCAGTTCCAAATGTTTTAAAGGTGGTTTAAAACGTATCTAGTAAATGCAATGGATTTATCGTCAACAAAAAGTTTTAAAACGTACAAAAGACCAAATAATGAACATGTAGCTTCAGAACTTCAGAAAGCCATGTATAATATACATATTGTATGCTAAAATAGCCCCCTCCCGGACACACATTTTTTAAAAAATAGAATTGTTTCAGGCTGTAATCAAATTGAAACAGGCTACTTTTTGACACATTCACGAATTCAAATTTACTCGTAAGAACGTAAAATTGGCAGGTTTTCTTATTTAGAAACTAAGAAATCAAACAGCGTTTTCATTTTTTCGATAAAGGCAAAATTTTCAAAATATCCTGCCAAAGTTGTCAATTTGAACTATATTTCCTGTTGCGACAGCCCGAGAAATAGAGTCATGAAAGAGCAATGGCTTAAAACTCAATATGCAATACATTTATTTAAAAAAGAAAAACGCTATTCGAGTCTTAATTCCTTCAATAGTTATGCCCACCAAATTCATACTTTTATGTTTTCAAGTCTGAGAATGTGTCAAAACTGTCGCATTGTCGATCAGGATTTTTTTTTTTTTTTTTTTTTGGGGGGGGGGGGGGGAAACCGCCTTAAGGCTGTACTTATATTCACTTCTCAACAACTCGAAACTTTCGGACACATTCTCGAACACAGTTTTGTACGAGTGATGAGCGAATTTAGAGTATCATCATAGTGTTATAAAATTTTCATAGCACCAGCTTGGAAGCGAATATTTTAAAATGAAATTTGTAATTTGTGAAGCCAAACTAAAGATGTATAACATAACACAAACTCAAAATACTGGTTGAAAGAATAACTATTTTTTCCGAAATCTGATAATAAAGTGAATAGCACAATTACAAGAACCCACATAAGACAGTGGGATAAAACAGTTTACTCCAGGCAGCAAGCGTAGGTTTCAAATCAGAATTCCAAGGCTAGTCATCGCGACATTCTCGACAGGAAATTCATGATCAGAATATAGGCAAGAACTGAACATCACCTCGACATTATCCTACATAATTATTATTCTAGATCCCCCTCCCCCTCTTTCAAAGCCTGGGAAATATTTTTCATTTTCATATTTTATTCTTTTTCATGCTCTGTTACAGAATAATGAGCCTAAGTAGTAACAGATACTATTACATTATATACGGGGGTCACATTTTACCGTTGACCAACAGCCAATTCCTAAACCGTTAGTTTTACAGGTATAGTTCCAATTGCCAAAATGTTTCAAATACTGTTCTTCATCATATAAAAAATCCATTTACATAAAAAAAATATTTTTGTAAAAGTTACGAAATTAAAATATTTTATAAAGACTTGTGGATTCTGTAAGTTATATATATATATATATATATAAAAATTTCACCATACTTTAATAAGTGAAACAATAAAAACCCCATTCCTCTACGACCAAAACTTTAAATTTTCGGAATTTTCCGGCTCTAAAATCAGTAAAACGAGTTTTTGCATACATACAGTTGTTCGTGCATATATTATGAGAATAACATTTTATATCCTTTAAGTGCTTGAAGTCAACTATTTCAGAAGCCTCGTTTTTCAAAAGTGAATGACGATTAAACTGAATAAGAACAATGGAAAATGAACCCCTGAAGAATTTGAAAGTGATAGTTCAATATCGGTATCCGAACCGACCTATTATTTAAACAGTAAAAGATCAACTTGGAAAGCAAGCATTACAAATAAACAAGTGAACCGAGAAGGCAATGACTGCTTTCATCATTTAAAAGTCCGAGCTTTCAAATAGTGGAATCTTCCCACGCACAGTAAGTTGATAGCATTCTAGCTTACTCCCCCCTTCAACAGGTATAGTAAAGAGACCGCAGGAAGAGAAATAGACAAACACCGGTGTGCGTCCAACCAGGTGCTGCAATGACCTCCATTGTATCCAAACGCCCTGTCACAAAAGTTCCGCCGTGAACAAGGTCGTATCGAATGAATGGATTACGCTACACTAAAGATGGAAAGAGTAGTACCAGCTTTCAGAACTGAGCTCAATACTTTTCACTAACTTCCACGGTCGAAGTACCGAAGCATAAATTACAATTAATACAAATCGTAAAGAACAATTAATGCTTCTGCTAGAATAGACAGATCATAACAGAAGTCACGTACTTGTCAATCTTGCACAAGATCTCTTCAAAGGCTACATACAAAGTGTCCAAATTTACTAAACATTTCTGAGAAGGCTACAGCAAGAGTCGCGAAATTTATGTAGTGACGCAAAAGGGAATTTTTTTTCGAGCAAAAAAAAAAAAGTAAGTTCTGAAAACCAACAAAAGAGGGCGTATAAAATCTTTATACTGAATATATAACATGGGCAGTACAATTTATCCATCTACTGAGGATAAAACTTGTTCAATATGAAGGCCACCATTGTCTGCTACCATCTGTAATCGTAAAAAAGTATGCCCAGTATCAGTAGTAGATTGCAGTGTTTGAGTTGGAGAAATGAGGTCATGGCCAACCAAATTTTTGAGATTCTTCCTTTGCATTAGAAAAACATTCCCATCATCTCCTTATGACACATCTCTGGTGTAGTTTAATTTGGGACACCTTGTACATTAAGCTCTCCATGGCATTTCATTAGAAGAAGAAAGTGCTCTTATTTACTACCAGAACTATTCTAATCACACTACAGGCACATGACTAAATTTCATAAATTCACGTACATGTAAGCATGGCCATACGTGTGTAATCTGATATTACTGCCGACACACAGAAATTACACGACATTTTTGGTTGGAAAATACTATTAATCTGAAAGTATTTCCCCCATTCACGCTCACTCAAATTAGACACTTATGCTGTAAGAAGTTAGCGATTGGCTGCTGTTGAAATTCAGATCGTGTGAGAAAGTCTGGAAAACAGACCTCTAATCATTTTTGATTTTGCCAAAATTTCATAATTAATATTTGTGAATTTTAAACAGATTTGGCTGTATAGCACGTACACACATGTCAAATTTGACGGCACCAATGTTTGAAGCGTTAACTTTAATAATTGGCTGGACATTGAACTGCATTAAAACTATTCGCTGTAGAAAATGAAATGCTATCAGAACACCGTTACACGATTAAGACACTTCGAGGCTTAATGCACATCATTCACTCAGGGCTTACGAACCACTTTAAGCTCAAGGTTCAGCATCTTTTTACACCTTACCCGTCTACAGTAAAGTTTGTATAAAGCGTACGCAAGCTTTTCCTGATATTTCAATCAATGTTCAAATTTAAAACACAGGAGATTTTTCAATTCTAAATAAAAGAAATTGAATTCGAAATTATATACAGAAGGATAACGAATATTTCAACAAAATCTTAAAGTTTTACAATTAGGACCCTTTTTATTAAACAAAATTATACGAAATCTCGTAAATGAGATTATGCTAAAAATTTGCTGCTTTGTTTAGTAATCTCTTGCATAAAAATATGTTTAAAAAAAAATCTACATTCTGTAGGAATTTTAAGGGAATGACTGAATAAATAATTTTGTTCAAAATATTCTTAAAACAATTTTTGTTATTATATATTTAATACAGGGTGCCCAAAAAAGACTGAAATTCCTTTTAATACGCAGTTAAGTTTCCAATATAAATTGCAAAACTGTTTCAATAATAAAGTAGAAAATCATATTATCTCATTTAAATAGTCGTCATTATCTTTCAAAAAATTACTTATTAAATTTTTATAAAGGATTTCCTAAAAAAATTTCCCCAGTTAGATTTTGTTTTGTTTCAACAACATTACAAAAAACTGCATATCTGTATCTTTAAAATTAAATGAATCATGCTTAACTGAAAACTAATCCTTGTGCATGGAGATCGTATATCAAATTAGAAATGTAGATCTTAACTTGGACAATCATAACTTGGAGAATTACATTTAACTTAAGACTCATAAAAAAAAATAATGTAGCTTAGAGTGAAAGAAAAAGATGGTTAAAAAATCATAACCTCTAACTAAGCTGTATATAAAAAAAAAGGGAGACATTTTGGAAAAAAAAGAAAAAGGATTCACATTTTTGCACCGACGACTTATGAAAGAAAATTTCTGAAATTTTTTTTTTTAAATTAAATAACGTATAATTTTCAAATGAGACATTTATGGGATATTTTAAAATAAAACAGGATTTCAGATTGCTCTAACCACATATATTCTGGCAATTTTGATTTCGTAATCGGATCTAAATTAAACTTAGTTTAGTTCTGTTTCTGTGTATCAGACAGGGGGTCGGGGATAACAAAGTTACGAGCCACATTTTTGGCGAAATAAATCTGACACTGTAATCTGTTGTTTATTATTGTAAATATGTCCTACATATTATTTGTTTCTAATATCAGTAGGTTGCAGCATATGTCCCAAGTTTAGTTTTTTCCCCTCCAGATGCTTCTAGAACTTTTACCGGCTAATTTACGAAGGACGTAATAGTAATATCATTATAGTAATGCTATATTGTTATTCAGAATATCTCAAAAGTTATTAAGAAATTGGTAAAAAAAACCTTTTGTTTTATAATATGTAGACTTGAGTATTTGATCTAACTTTCAATGTGGCTTAACACTCTCTTGCCCCGACCTCCTCATCATCTGGTTCTTTGCTTCCTGTGCCACTTTTAATTTTCATCTGATCCAAGCATAGAATGAGGAACAATAACCTATTTCTATGGATCTTCTTAGTTCTATGGTGCCAAGAGTGCAGGCGATTTTATGACCAATAATGCTGCAACAACAAACGTGATATGATGGTTTTCTGTCGAAAATTAATCAGTCTAAGTTAAGACATTTGATCCGAATGGTCGAAATGTGAAATTATAATGGCTAAAAAATAGGTTTTACCACAGACTTTAAATTTAAAGTAGTCTGATTTGCGGAAAATATAGCAATAGGGCCGCTGGAAGAGAATTTAGCGTAAATGAGCTCCTTGTTCGTTACTGGTGTAAACAAAATAATGAGTTTAGCAGAGCAAATAAAAGCGCAAGAGCTTTCCGTATCCCAAATCTAGTATATTCCCTGTAATAGACGATGAACTTATGAAATATTGAGAAATTTCGAAATGATGGTTGCGCTATATCAGCAGAAGAGTTCTTTAAAAAAACTATAAACACAAAATAGCAGATTCTTTGAACATTTCTGACCAGAAATTCAAGGTAGGCAAGGGTGTGGATAGATAAATTCATGAGAAGAAACAGTCTCTCTCTGCGAGAACTACACTGTGTAAAAAGACATTTTAAATACCAGATAATTTTCATTTCACAAATATATAATTGAAAGATGGATAGAGAAATCTTATTTATTGATGCAAATTAGTAATAAAAATCTAACCCCTGCTTATTTTGACATGCCAAATACTATACAGCGGAATAACGAGATACTCTCAGGGTCGGCGCAATGTCGCGTGGGTCCTTTGAAAATTTATCAGCGGGGTGCAACGTCTCTGCAATATTCGACCACTCAAAATCGGTTTTAAAAATGTATATTTCATATAATTTATAATATATAATATAAAAGTGTAAATGTATGAAAAATTATAGAAATTATTTTCCATGTAATGTGTATAATTTTTATTTTTTTTTAAATTTTCTATCCTTTAGAATATTTTAACTATTTAATTTTTGCATTTACGGTTACTTCGATGATCCTCACATCTATATATTACCTGAGAAGTACATCAACTTTGGCTCTATGGAATAAAGTTAATAAAAACACAAAGACAAATTAATAGCAATAATATTGTTTTACACAGATAAACGTTTATGATGTCGCATCATATATTATTCAATTTTTGCAATTTTAGTAATTATTCCCCTCTCAATTAATTCCCTTTTCCAAATTTGTTTCCCTTTTTCATTATTTTAACGCTCAATGTTCTACAAAAATACTTTTTCATTTTCCTTTCACACAGTTCTGTTGCTAACTGATTTCTTCATACACACCCTTTTCAATTACAATGATTCCCAAGCGCATCTGAATAACTCTGGTCCAAAAATATCCAACGTACATGTCGAAGTCATAACAAATTCTAAGGTTCGCGGGTTCAAGAATGCGAAAACTTTTCCGAGCCCCATTTGTGTGGTTTTGCATTCCCATACATGTTGGCTACCGCCAATATATTCGTTAGGATAATTTATGCCAAAAATATCTCTGTTCTCTAAATTTTTAATTGTCTTTATGCTCTGTTTGGAGAAACGATCGCCATATTGTAACCGTTTGGCGAAATGTAATTTCATTCGAGTTCATGTCATGATACGAGAAACAATCACTCCTCCCGCTAATCATCTTGCTATCAACATGTAACAATATCACGAATTGTGTTACGGGCCCGGGTACCCCTGCGCTGCCGTGGGCAGCCGTAGCCATGCAACGCTTCTTGTACTTGTGCAATTATATATATAGAACCTGGAATTATTAAAATACCTTCATCTACTCATGTCTGCTTATTCTTCCAAAAGTGCCTATTCTCATTTCTCATGAATTTATAGATTTCTTGGAAGGTAATGATGATTTTAGTTATCAAAATATGCATCGTATCAAATCCACTTTACCACGACCAAGAACCTCATATTATAACGTTATTTCGAATAGTATAGAGGGGCTCGTGGCCCCTAACAAGACTCCAACTAGCGCAGGGTCCTGGACAGCCGTCCCGTTTGCCCGATGGTTGCGCCGGCCCTGGATACTCTCAGTTCTTATGAGAAGTAAAGATGCACTATGTTAGCTGTTACAGCTGATGGACAGAAACATTGCCTCCTTTTGTCATTTTCAAGAAGACCCTTCCCAAAGGATTTAAATGTGTTCCTAGTATCCAAGTTCGAGTACAAGAAAAAGGATAGATGGACAGGGCATTAAGGCGGTTCTCGAAAAAAAAAATATTTTCCCCCGCTCAACATTTTTAAATGTATAAGCATGAATCTTTCAGACATGATTATTAAAGTGATTTGTAATCGAAAAGTTATTCTTTTTTTAATGAACGAAATATAGCTTGAGTTATAAGCGATTAGTATCAAATGACGCCATTTCCTGCGCTATCGCGTCCGGAATTTTGGTTCAAAACGCCAACTTTCACATCATTTTCTTTTCACATCACCTTTACCGAAAAAAGTTTACATTATATAGTTTCTTAAGGGCACCTACCAATTTGATAGATTTGCGAAAAAAGAATGAATTAAAAATGTGTCAGAAAGTAGCCAGTTTGGATTTGAGAACAACCTTAATAGACTGGATTGAAAAATGTGTGGCACAAGGAGGTCTGGTGTAGAGTCCTGCATCGGGTCGGGTTACCCGCTTTTACCTGATCCCCGGTTCGGGTCGACTTCAAATTGAATTTGCGGTTTCGGGTCGGGTACAACGACTCGTGCACGACTCTAGTCTAGTGACCTTCTTTGTTTTGATTCACTGCTTGTGTTACAATTTTCGAGCATATCTCAACGAAGAAATAAAAGAAATGCCACAAAAAGGTCGGAATGATATGCTGTCATTCCTGAAGGTTTAACATTAATCTTGCAACTGTTCGATGTTTCGATAAATAATCAATTTAAAAGACCGAATTTGAAAATTTTACACGAAAGGAATAGCTGAGGGCAAACATAGTCCCAACACCCAGAGGTAAAATACAATGAGGATGATTTAATTTTGGACGACGAAAGTGATGATGAAAATTAATCAACCGAGTCTGAATTACAGGGTATGTAGTTTTTTTTTTTTTTTACTGCTTATGAAAACCCAGTAGAATTAGTTTTAAATGCCCCTGTTGCACATTTTCTGCTAATATTCTCTCACTAAATAAGTTATTATTATTATTATTTTTGTAGAATATTCTAAAAACTGAAAAAGGACTGTGCTCACCCCTTTTCAGAAGGCCACTTAACGTTAACTGCTGTTGCTGTAATTTAATAAACAATTAATATTAAAAAATAAATAGACTTTCATAATTATCTTAGAGAGAATCATTTTTTAAATAAGTATCCCCCCACCCCATAAAAATTTTTTATTGTCAATAAATAGCACTTAAAAAATAATCCGTGTATTTTTCGCACCGTTCTACTTTTGGCACCAAAGAAGCAAGAAAAAAAAAAAAAGTGCGCAAAATAGGCAAGTGGCGGTACTACTCTTTTTTTTTTTTTTTTTTTCCCCACCAAAATAAATTTCTCAGGCTTACATTAAATAAATGTACAGTGTCACTATTATTTTCACAAGACAAAAAGAAAAATTGCTGACCCGGCCCGAGTCGAACGAGGAAAAGAAATGGCCCGAGCCCACGAAGACTTCTAGTTCATACAAAACTTCATTTTCATACCAACGCAAAATAAAAATTGAGAACTGCTTTAAAAACTTAACGCGTTCTTATTTGAAACAATTTGATGCAAGCATTCATAGCTCCATTAGTAAATATCTTCTTTGAACTGTTCATTAGAAAGGAAATTCCGTACAGCTTCGCGCCATACATTTTCCCAGCTTAAAGATATTCTTGTCACGACGCAATATATTTACAACGGCTGCATGAATTATTTCTTCATCTTTTCATGCTTCAGCAACTTACCGTTTCCTTCCAACAAAATAAGTCAGAGGAATGTGTTAATATATATTATTTATGGAGTACTTTTAGAAATGGTTAAAGGAAAAATTTTCAAAAATTTAAAGATAAATATTGCTATTCAATTTATGAAAAAAGTATACTTTGCCAAGATTATACAGTGGATGTAAAAATATTTATTGAGGAAAAATGTGTTTTAAAAGGAACGATGGACTAAAAAAAAAAAAAAAAAAAAAAAAAAGACTAAAAATTCTAATTTTTGTTTTTGTATTAAATTTTAATATATCAATATACACACTGGCCTCCAAAAGTTAAAGTACAACCAGTTTTTTTTGACGCTCAATATTAAAAGAATGAAAATAAAGGTAAAAAATATGGTTTATATGAATTATCATAAGTAATTTCAATAAAATCTTAAGAAAAATTATAAACATCAATTATTTTAATGTATTGGATACTTATATTTTTATCAGGATATACATTTTTAAAAATGCTCTACGAGTTTTAATTTTTATACAGAATTCTTAATATCGCCAAGGCACAAACTTGATACATAGTGTAAGAAAGCTTTCGCATTCTATCAACATGTGATTTTTTAAAATAAAAATTTAGTTTCGTGCCAATTTTTTTTTAAATTCTTTTTTAAAAAGTGTAAATAGATGCACTCATTTTACAATAACTTTTTTTAAGTAGAAAAACGGAATATCCCACTTTGGGAATTTCTGTGATTTTTTTTATCTTTTATGGTTGATGATCTTGAATTGTAGGTACTAAAATAGTGTTGTCCATGTCAGGAGATGTCGTTTACTTGATTCGTTAAGATGGCATGCAATCTGATGGATGGAAATGGGGTTATCAAAAGCTGGTGCTGCTAGACATCTTAACGTGTCTCGTAGTGTAGTCCAAAGGCTCCGAGATCAATTTCAATACAAAAATTCAGTATCAAGAAGACTTGTTCCACACCGCTCATGGGTTACAACCCCTGTACAAGATAGCTTTCTGGCTCTTTTGGTCCGAAGGAGGGGAGCATCACTACTGTGGCTCAGCTCATTTCAGATCGTCGTAAAGCAACAGGGATGACAATACCTGCGATTACGATGCATAGACGTCTTCACAATTAAGCACTCTATGAAAGACGACCCGTTGTGTGTGGCCCCCTTAATCCACAGCACAAAAGTGCTCGTTTATGTTAGCCAAGAGAGCACGTTACCTGGAACACACAACAATGGGCTTCCGTACTTTTAACAGATGAGTCCCGGTTTGCTTTGGAGAACGATGCAGTTCGTGTATTGATCTGGAGAGAACAAGGCATCAGATTCTACCTATGTAACATTGTTTAAAGACACAGTTATAGAGGAGGTGGAATCATGGTTTGTGCTGGAATCTCTTTTGGTCACAGTAACTTCCATGTGTGCCATGGAAGAATTCTGACTACTATGAAATATCGGGACGAGATCCTTGCTCCGTTTGTCACACCGTATGGTGATGCTATTGGTGATGAATTAATCTGAATGGTTGATAATGCCGATAGAATTGAGCTAGAGTCATTGATGAATATCTAGAGGATCAAGGTTTGGAGCGAATGGAATGGCCAGCACAATCTTCGGGCTTTAATCCTATAGAGAATCTTTGGGACTGTCTCAGCAGACAGGTGGATGCCGTAAGTCCTCCTCCAAAGTCGTTAAATGAGCTGGAGCAAGCGTTGCTCCATGTATGGGAGTTATTTCCTTTTCCAGTGTTCAATAACTTAATTGACAGTATGGAAAGTTGATGCCACAAATTCATTATAAGTAGAGCCGAACACATGCCTTATTAAAATCTATTTATTTAATTTTTTTTCCACAAAAAACGGATATTTATTTTTTTATTAAACAGTCTTTTTAATAAATAGTCTTCTGCAAAAAAATGCAATTTTTTCTGGTAAATCCTGCTTGATGTTAAAAATAAGAAAATTCGATAAATAACTGTTTAAAGCACAATTCTTCTAAATTTCATGTTTTTATCTTCATTTGTTTGCAAATTAGACACAAAAGACTGGTTGTACCTTAATTTTTGAAGGCCATTAATCCGCCCAGTTTATTTCCAAGCATTTTGCGGATTTGACACTTTTTGCGGATTACTGGTCGTGTACTTTTGTCTCTTCAATCTTTAATTTTTTTTTTTTTTTATTCATCTGTGGACAAATTTAGAATGTTAATGCTTAAAAATAAACAAATGACACACTTAAACATAAATTGCATGCCAGAATTATTTTAAAAAATATATTGATTTTTATATTTTTTTAAATGTATTATCAATGGTCTTTAACTTGTATGAAAAATTTGGTTTATGTTTTTTATCTTGCAGTCGATATATACTCATAATTGTCTGCTGAACCTCAAAATTTTGTTTTTTGAAATTTGAATATCCTTGGCCAATTGTTATAAATCCCTAGTGTAAGGATTAAAAAGAATTTATTGATTTTTATATTTAACATTTATTTAAGGGAATAGATGCTTTGTTTTTGAATAATTCTTTTTATTTTCAATTCTATAAATATTTATAGATGATATATTAAATGTATCGTCTAAGTAATCATCTTTCTTTAAGACAAAAAAAATGTATTTTTTTTTTAATTTAAAAGTGCAAAATGTTTTTGAATATACCATATATGTATGATTAATTATGTAAAACACTTTTATATATGTACTATCATTTTAAGATAGAAAAAAATATTAAATGATATGATAATAGATCTCATAAATAAAATTAAAGTTGGAGGAAAAAATGACAAAATGTCATTGGTAAATTATCCTTTTCAGAGTTAAATTTCTTTGTTTTTGCACATTACAGACATTTGCTAATTACAGGTTTGCAAATCAGAGGTACTCTACTGTACTTCGCAGAAAGTGTGTTTTCGTACAGAAATTGTAATAAAATTTCACAATACATTTAAAACGCAATTTTCTCAAAACACGTTTTCCGAAATCTATACATTTTTTAAAATGCTCCACGAGTTTTAATTTTTAGACAGAATTCTCAATATCGCCAAGGCACAAACTTGATACATAGTGTATGAAAGCCTTCGCATTCTATTAATTTTATGTGATTTTTAAAAATAAAATTTTAGTTTCGTGCCAATTTTTTTATATTCTTTTTTAATAAGTCTGTCGAATTAAAAATATAAATGGATGCACTCATTTTATAAAAACTTTTTTTAAGTAGAAAAATGAAAAGAAACGGGAGGAAATACTTGAAAATTTGGAACGCATAGTTTATTTTAAATACATTGTAACCAATTAATATAATTTTTTTTCAGTAAATTAAATTTTCTTTTCAAATATTTATTCAGTTCATTGTACAGAACATTTTCAGGGGAAAAAATCATGTTGGAATAACAAATAAAATTCCACTTTCCCCTTAAATTTCAAAAAATGATTAGCAGACGTATAATAAAAAGAAAAGTGCCCAGTTAAACTGATGGCATTGAGCTAGCTCACAGGCTATTCACACTAATTGTACATTATACTCTTATTTCAATGAATAATGCCCCTCGAAAAATAAAAAAATTGACAAAAAATTAAGGGGTTATTAGCCCCCTTCCCCCGTTTTAGAATTAACCAATGAACCCTGAAAACTGGTCAGGGAATCGCCTTGTCACAATGAACCTATCTACAAAATTTGTAGCAAATCGGATAACACTGCAAAAAAAAAAAAAAAAAAAAAAAAAAAAAATTATCTAAATTAAGGGGGAAGATTACCCTACCCCCCCCCCCCCATTCCACACTTTATACTTAACCAATGAACCCCAACACTAATCAGGGCTTACATACTTGCCAACATCGCACTAAACTTCCGTGCAATGTAGGTTAATTTAACCGAGGTTAAACACGTTTCAAACCAGAATTTGTTTAAAGAAATGCATTCAAATAGGTTCCACGTAAGAACATGAAACAAAATATTTTTTTAGATATATTTTCTGGTTAGAAATGTCTTTAACCAGGATTAAATTAACTCACATTGTACGGAAGTTTAGTTGAAAGTTGGCAGGTACGGCCTTATCACAATGAACAAAATTTGAAGCAAAAGAGATATTTACATCAAGAGTTATCGCGTTACGTACATAATACATACATACATACATACAGAACCGGCGGGCTCAGGTTTTGATAGCCTGTGAGCTAAAAAAGAAAAAAAAATACTTTTCGAAAATAAGAGAAACTTAAAACACATTTCTTTTATGCCAAACAAATCTTTTTTTTTTTTTTTCAACAATTTTACACTATGGCTCTTTAATTATTCCAAAAGTTTTTTTTCTTTATATTTTCTCCTTCCCCTTTGATCCAAGTTAAAGGTAAAACTTTATGTGGAATTTTGGTTGTGATTTTATTTACTTAGATTTCAAGTGAAAAATACACTGTCCAAAATCCTTTAGACCAGTGGTTCCCAACGTGGGGCGTACGCCCCACAGGGGGGCAATTTGAATTTTTAGGGGGACAATTCTAAATTTGTTATGATCCCATTATCTATTAGTTCTGTAAAAGTAACGTTGAAGACTTAAAATATAAGTTACACATTGAAATTTAAAAAAAATTAAATTTTTAAAAAGTGTTCATTTAAAAGTTGTTAATACAATCACAACCAGAATAATTATATGAAAAACTTTTCTGTAATATTTTAAAACATAGTTAAAAATTTCTATAATTTCTCAGATTTACAACTATTTATTAACATGTTGAATTTTAAGCAAATTTTTCGACTATTTTTCTAACGAGTCTTTTATTTATTTTAGCTTTCTTCTGTCAAACTATTCAAGCACATATTTAACAACTTTGCAACGTGAGACCTTTAAAGAATTTAAATCTTTTATCACCAGTAATTTCAATTGGAAATTTTTGCCTAATGTAATCACTAAGCCTAATGTAATCACTGTACTCTGCTTAAATAAGAAAAATTTTCCAATTCAAAATACTGATAGGAATAATCAAGGATTTTGAACACCTTGTCACGTATGGAGGTGGTTAAAACTGTCCTTCCCTTTATGTTCAGAGAGTAGTTTGCAGTGCCAGTTCAATCATAAAAGTTATAAAAAATATTTGATAATTCCATTATCTACGGTACGTTTCAGAATCAATGTTAAATACATTACTCTATCATCGATAGATAGCATTAGTAGTTCTGTGAATCAAAAAATGTTTTAGAAGGATAATTTCTCGCCTATCTCATTCTAGCATCCATTATTTGTGCGATATGCAATATTAAGTTTTTGCTATGAAACATCACAACATTTGTAGGTAACACCATTATATATTTACTTAATTTTTAGGATCTGGGAAATAATATTATTTGTTTAATTAAATATTCAGTTATTTTGCTTTATTTTTAAAATGTTTTATGAAGTGATATTTATAAGTACCGGATTACCAGGCTGCACTAATTAGTCGCTCGGGATAGAGTCAGTTTCAACGAATTAAATAAAATTAATACATCGGCCTTTATTGCAGATTATTTTAAATAAGATCACAGCAAAGGCGTCATTAAACTTGGAACAACGTATTATTATAGGATAGGAGTGCAGTTTTTGAAAAAGGGATGCAGATTAAAAATTGAACTAATTCAATTTCCAAATAGTAACACTCACTTTTGACACATTAGATTGCCTTGGACCGAGGCAACCCGGAAAAGTTTATAGTTTATGCTCTTTTTCTTAAATCCTCGGAGAATTACAAAAGAAAGTGTTTAAGGATTCATTACTCGTAACTCTTATAAGTAATCCAATCCTATCTTCAGGCTCTTTTTATTTGGCTTAAGAAATGTCGCATCAATGTTAATGCAGCAAAAAGTACCGCCATGATTTTCTCCAGTGAACCTCTTTCCCCAGACATTAATCTCTTTCTAAATGGTAAAGATATACACTGGGTCACTGAGTATAAGCACCTTGGAATTTATCTAGATTCCAAATTAAGCTGGGCTAGGCAGATCACTGACGTTATCGGTAAGACTGGCAGAGCCCGTGCATCCCTTAACTCTTTATTAGCTCGCCATAACTGTGTCTATTCCTAACCAGTTACTGCTCTATAAATCCTTCGTGGGATCTACCACGACCCTACGGGTCGGTTGTCTGAGGATATGTTTGCGAAACTTAGATGCACACTTCAAATTGCCCAAAATAAATTTTTACGCCAGGTTGTTAATGCGCGTTCTATGTATTATATATATATATATATATATATATATATATATATATATATATATATATTACAAAATTTAAATTTTTTTCGCAATTATTCTATAAAATTTGTCCATTCAATAATATTCGGTATATAACCCAGCTTATTAAAATAATTCTCATTCTTAAAATAGCCTTTTACTATCCATATGTAAAGCCAATTATTCCTAATCCACTTAATAATACAGGGTGATTCATAAAAGATGGGCAGAACTTTAAGGGGTTATAGTACACTTAAAGACAAATAATATTAAATAGGAGACTAAGGGTCCCAGACGTATTCCCAAGGAGATAGGGGGCATTAAAGTTTAGGGTCCGAAATTTCAAATGATTATAAAACATGGAAAAATTGGTCGATTCGTTTGCGGTTTTTGCAAAAAAATTTCTTTATGCCAGTATTTTCTTGAAATAAAATTTTAAAGTTCAATTTCAAAAAATGCCGACAGGGGGCGCTTTAGACTTTGGAGTAACAAACAACTATTTTTTAACGTTATTTTTTGTATTTCTTTAAATGATTTCGAAAGCTTAGACTTAAACTTAAATTTTGATCTAAAAATCTGAGTCCTAACGAGTAGTTAAGTAGCGTAAACTGAAATTTGAAATTTGAAACCCTTCTCCCCCCAGAACAAAAATCAGTTATTCCCGATCTTTGTGTCGTAGATTAGGCTCTAACTACTGCCGCGTTTTGCTAAAATTATTCTTTATGTCAGTATTTTCTTGAAAATAAATTTTAAAGAAAATTTTCAAAAAATTCCGATAGAGGGCGCTTTAGACTTTGGAGTAACGAACAACTATTTTATACAGTTATTTTTTGTGTCTCATTAAATGCTTTCTAAAGCTTAGACTTAAACTTAAATTTTCAGCTCAAAATCTGAATCGCTGAGCGTGGTTCAGTAGCGAGGGGAGGGGGTTCAAATTTCAACTTCTGAACATAGTTCAGTTTGCACTACTTAACCATGCCCAACGATTCTGTGCTGTGATACGAGGCAAAAATACAACTTTCGTCAAGGACTGCATAGTCGGAATTCACTCATAAAGGCACTGGCACAGTTGGAAACGTCGCTCATGCAAACGTTAAAGCTCCATTCCTGACGCTAGTCACCGGGTGAAGAAGGAAACAGAAAGTATGCAAATGTCAAATGGGGAAGAAGAAGAACACGTATGCAAAATTTCGACACGATTCAGGCATAAAAACCACTGAACGGTGAGTCAAGTGTAAGTCGCTGTAGTAATGAATCGGAAGATGGTGCCCTTCACGAATAAGGAAAAGGCTGAGATGCATTTAATTTACGGAGCGGCAGATGGAAATGGTGCAGAGGCACAACGAATGTACGGAGAGCGATTTCCTAACAGGCGGTTGCCTAACCGCAAAACTTTCGAGCGCTTGCACAGACAGTTGTGTGAGACGGGATCATTTCTCGCTTCCCGGTCGAATGCAGGTCGTGCAAAAAAGGACGAATCAGTAGTTGTTGCAGAAGCCATTCTGGATGTAGTAGCGGCGCAGCCAAGTACAAGTACACGAACAGTGGCTAGCCAGGTGGATACCTCACAGTCCACGACTTGGAGGGTACTGAAGGATGAACATTTGCTCCCGTTTCATGTGCAACGAGTCCAGAAACTGTCTCCAGGAGATTATCCAAATCGTATTGAATTCGCCCGCTGGTTTCTGCAGCAGAACGCGCTAAATCCACATTTTGGACGAACTGTGCTTTTCACCGATGAATGTACCTTCACACGTGAAGGTACATTTAAACACACACAATGCACATGTATGGGCGGATGTCAATCCACATGCTACGTATCCACATGCTCATCAGAGACGCTTTTCCATCAATGTTTGGGCAGGAATCCTCGGAGACCACCTAATCGGACCGTACCTTCTTCCTGAACGCCTCAACGGTAAAACATACCTCACATTTCTGCAACATGTGCTGCCAGACCTGTTAAACGTTGTTCCTCCACGCATCCGGCGGGTCATGTGGTTCCAGCACGATGGAGCGCCAGCCCATTACGTACGAGACGTCCGCAACTATCTGGACATCACATTTCCGAACAGATGGATTGGTCGAGGTGGTCCTGTTGCTTGGCCTGCTCGCTCGCCAGATCTTTCACCCCTCGATTTCTTTTTTTGGGGACGATTGAAGGCTCTTATGTATGAGACACCCATTGAATCCCCCGAGGAACTGGTCGCCAGACTTTCCGCCGCTGTAGGGGAAGTGCTCGAAAAGCCTGATGTTTTCGCGAATGTTCGCCGTTCCATTCGTCGCCGTTGTTCTGCGTGCATAACCTCTGGTGGTCACAATTTTGAACATTTATTGTGATTACATGTTAATAAATATGCTTTGGTAACATAATCCTAATTTGTGTCTTTTTACCTCGTATCACAGCACACAATGTGTGGACATGGTAAACTGAACTGTGCTCAGGAGTAGAAATTTCAAACCCCTCTCCCCAGAAACTTAACCACGTCTAACGATTCAGATTTTGGGCTGAAAATTTAAGTCTAAGCTTTAGAAAGCATTTAATGAGACACAAAAAATAACGGTATAAAATAGTTGTTCGTTACTCCAAAGTCTAAAGCGCCCTCTATCGGAATTTTTTGAAAATTTTCTTTAAAATTTATTTTCAAGAAAATACTGACATAAAGAATAATTTTAGCAAAACGCGGCAGTAGTTAGAGCCTAATCTACGACACAAAGATCGGGAATAACTGATTTTTGTTCTGGGGGGAGAAGGGTTTCAAATTTCAAATTTCAGTTTACGCTACTTAACTACTCGTTAGGACTCAGATTTTTAGATCAAAATTTAAGTCTAAGCTTTCGAAATCATTTAAAGAAATACAAAAAATAACGTTAAAAAATAGTTGTTTGTTACTCCAAAGTCTAAAGCGCCCCCTATCGGCATTTTTTGAAATTGAACTTTAAAATTTTATTTCAAGAAAATACTGGCATAAAGAAAATTTTTTGCAAAAACCGCAAACGAATCGACCAATTTTTCCATGTTTTATAATCATTTGAAATTTCGGACCCTAAACTTTAATGCCCCCTATCTCCTTGGGAATACGTCTGGGACCCTTAGTCTCCTATTTAATATTATTTGTCTTTAAGTGTACTATAACCCCTTAAAGTTCTGCCCATCTTTTATGAATCACCCTGTATTTATTCGAATGTAGTTATTCTAAAAATGGCGATAGCTTTTTTAATTTATTCTTTAAATAGAACATCTTTATTTTAATCCATTATTAAAATTCATTAGTATTATTCCAGTGTGGTCAAATTGCTATAACTTCTTTATTTAAATGCTAAAATATCGTATCTCTTAAAATATTCCGCTCAAAAAACCTTATTTCATAAAGTTATCCTATTATTAAATATCAAATGTCTATTAAAATATTTCCGAAAAACTTTAATTCTTTCTTTTTTTTTCCCCCCCTTTTATAAAGATTCATTTTCTTTTCTTCTTATTATTTTTATTACGTATTAAATTCGAAGTTTAGCTACAGCCTCAAAAACAGATAAGCTGGTTTGTTGATATGACAGGCATCTGGTACGAGATTATGGAATATTCTGGATGGGCGTAGAAAGTTTTTGCATTTTACAACAAAATAAATCCACCGGAAATATTGATAAAGTTCCAAAAGAGACCTTTTGATTCGATAGAAGTGGGTCACGTGACGTATTCTGTATTATTACGCAAGCTAGTTTAAAAACACGATCATCCTGATTCGGAGAGGATTTTTTCGACGCTGGTGTTTGCTAAAAGAATCGGGACGGATTCTAGAAAATAATGGAACGTTGTATTTTTTTTCGTTTAGCGTTGGCTAATGAGCATTTTCCCTGAAGAGATGTCTTAAACTGGAAATAAAAGGTTCTTCGACAAAAATATGGACTGACATTTCTTGTTGTTGATGATACCACCCGGCCGCCTGATGCGAACTAAAAGGGAAACCAATCACATCGCTAACCCTATTTATCACGAGCACGACTGCCTTTTTCCCGGATTTGAACTTGGAAACACGACATATATATATATATATATATATATATATATATATATATATATATGCCATATTATTCACGATTTTTTACAAATCATTATTTACGAATATAGAAGTTACACAGGAAACTAAATTTCAGTTATCCATCATAATATATCTTTAATCACTGTTCAATGATAAGCACCTCTCTGCGTGCGGAACCCTGATAAAAGATTTCATATACGACATCATGTTCCAAATAAAGCAGGTGTTTGTTAGATAATGATTTCAGAATTGCGATTCAGCAGAATGTGGGTTCAACAAATGAGATATTCAGATAGAAACGCCAAAAGATTCAATTCGGAGAAAAAATACCCTCATAATCTGCATGAATTTCATATACTTAATTTTGTTTATCTGAAATATTAACAAAAAGAAAATGAATTATCTTGATTTAACCCTCTCACTCACACGAATCTCACTAGAGGCTTCCAACATAAAAAAGTAAATTTGAAACAAATATCAAAGCGACTTCAACTGACTATTTGTTAAACTAAAACTTGCATACAATTGTGGAAAAACAATCATGTTACTAACAATGCTTATTTTTCTGTTTTCTCATTACACGCCAGTTAGCGTATTTTAGCGAGGGCGGTTTGGCGCAACAAATTTGTTTATTGTGACAACTCTATCGTTATCCACATTCATTTTCATCTACATTTGGACTTAAAAATAAGAGTGGCGACATGCGTACATGCTAAGATTGGAATTTTTTTGTCCAAATTATGACAACTCATATTCCAGAATTCTCTCCTAGACAAGTTCGATTAGACGAGCGAGACGAATCAACTAACATTAGTTTGCCGATAATGGCGTGCTAGCAAGGATTTTGTCCAAAATCCTGGAGACTAATGAAATTTTATTGCTCGTATGTCACCTACAGACTTTTTTTTTTATGTAAACTGTCTATATTAGCAGTAGTCAATCATCAGCCGTTTCTTACATGCGATTTGATTAGACCAATGATCAAAGAACGATAATGACAGGAGAGATTGAAAAGATCCTCTTGACCAATTAAACATGTTTGGAACAAGAACAGCGCCCATATGCACCGTTTAATTCTGAAAGGTTTATGATGTCGCTATCTAATTATTTATGAAGGATCTCTAGTTCACAGCATCTCTGATGTTTGATACGCAGTAGACAATCATATAAAAATATATACGTGTCTCTCTAAAAAAATAGCCGCTAGAAAAAAAAGGGGGGGGGGGGGGTAGCACATGGTTTTAAAGAAATTATGCATATAAGTCTATGATAACTACACTGTTAAAAATAATCTGAAATTCACGGGTATTTTTTTCCTGAATTTCACAGAAAAAGTCCCTTTTCACCACAAAAGGGCATTTTCCGTTAAAAACAGAAAGTTTCTTCATATTTCCTGAAAACAACGGAACAGAAGGAGAAGAAAGTGGCTAACGGAGATATTCCGTTATCTGCTGCATATTTATTTCCAATGTTTAAAAAACTGACATGTTGCAGCACAGAAGAACTAAAAATTCAATAAATTAAAAATTCGAGTTTATTTAAAAGAACAAAATAGTTCTTTCGAATTTAAAAAGTAACACTTTATTTTCCCATGCTTTAAAAATTATTAGCAATTTATTTTTTAAAGTTACAAAAAAATATTCACACTTAAAATATATTCGAAACAAATAGCTTAGTATATATATATATGCTTTTTTGCGTAAAATCTATTTTTTTTCACTTAATTTAACTTATATATAATAGTTAAATTAAGTGAAAAAAAATCGATTTTACGCAAAAAAGCAACAAACAAAAATAATGCTTCCGAATAAAAAAAAAAAATAAGAAATAACTTTCCCATTCCTTTGAAATTATTCGTAATTTGCTTTTTAAAGTTATAAAAGACACTCTCAATGAAAATATATTCTAACAGAACACATTTAAAAAATATATAATAGTTGAAAAAAAATCGATTTTCTCAAAAAAGCCAACATACTTTATCGAATTTAATTCAAAATACAATATTCATATTTTGCATCTAACAATCAAATTAAGAATTAATATAATTCATGTTTCAATCCTCTAGTAATACTAAATTTTTCAGTCATAATCTTATAACAAAATAATCTCCCACTTAATTTCAAAGTTACTACGTTTCTGAACCCCAGATTGTTTAAGTTCCAAGCAGCGATTTGAAGAAATCCCCGTATCATCCTTTCAAACTCCTATTCTTGCAAGGGCCCGCTGGTCTTGAGGTAAAACACTCGGTTCAAGGCGCTGTCATCCCTAGTTCGAACCCCAAGGGCAACCAGTATCAGGTATCTGTACCAGGGACTATTAAAATATCAAGTATTAAACTAAATACTCCTGTTATAGTCAACAGATGGCAGCACAAACAGTTTTTTTTTTTTTTTTTTTTTAACCGAGGTCATTCATAACAGAAAGTTTCCGTTTCTTCAATCTTTCAAAACGGAAAATCTACTAACGGAACGGAAAAAGTCCGGCAACTTAGCTGACAGTACTTTTCCCGTGAATTAACGGATTTATTTTTGACAGTGTAGCGTAAAACGAAACAGTCACAGTCTAAAGGGTAGCAGAAATCAGAAGAAAACGTCATATGCAAATCCACGTTCATGATGTTCAGATACCATAAAATGATATAAGTGACGAAATGGCGATTTCACAAAAGCTTTTTTTTACCGTCTAAAAACTAATTTCTTCAAAATCTTTTGAAAAAGGGCGATTTTAAAATGTCAACAACGTGATTTACCGGAATTCATGGCTTGGCGAATTATCTGAAGACTCGAATCCGGACTAACACAAATGAATGTAACGGAATGTATTGGAGTAGCAAATAGTCTTCTAAAGGGTGTGGAATCCAGGAGCATATCCTAATACGGGAACTTGGGCCCTGGCATAACCTTTATTTCTTTCACATTTAATTTCTTAAATTTAAACTTAACTTTTATTTAAAAAAACTAGCTCCGTTAAAGATTGTGCGGACCAGAAAAAATGTAATTGCACTTTCGATAGCTGTGTATCGGGTGTCATCAATCACTCCTCAGTAACCAATCACACACTTTCCAGGGATGAAGAAACCACAGAGACAACAAAATAATGTGCCCATTTGACGTAGAGCTTTACAGCATTTCCCACTCCCGCAAATCTTGCACCAGATAGCTATTTTTCGCCCAAACCTGCATATTATCCGGAATTGTACGACGCCCCAAAAATATGCAGACGCGATATTCAGATCTCATGCAGAGCTTACGCTGCAGTCACTGACGATAATGCCAGACCTTATACAACTCGACTTGTGGAGATCATTACTTGAAAAGGAAACAATATAGCATATGAAATAGGCAGCATACCCTCCTGACAAAATTCCGATCGCGCATGCCTGGGGCAACAGCCTTAGCTGTTGGAGCCACACACTATATTAAAAACCTCCATCCTTTTCAAACAAGACCTTTTTTTTATTATTATTTCCAGGTATCCAAATTGGTACCTTGCGGCGTCTCTATATGTTTTTGATATCATTTCAAAGAATTAAAATTTCCATACATGAAGTTTTGATGCGTTGTTTCCTGTATTATTCTATAATATGTGTGCATTTCTCATTTTTTGCTCGTGCATGGCTCTCTCGTATGGTTTTCACCACTTTTTTGCCTGCTCATATAACTTTTTTGAACAGTGTATATACAATACGATGACTATTTTGTTGGTCGAAAACTTTCCCTGGTGTACTAGAATTGTAGTTTAAAAAGTTACACTCAAATCCGTTCAATGGTTGTTGAGAAAATTGCGACCACACACACATACATAACGGTCAAAAGTTTTTTTTTTTTTTTTTTTTAATTAAAGACTTTAAATGACTGTTTTATAATCTACGACTTGTTAGCAATTGCGCAAAAATACTCCTGTTAGTAATTTTTCTTAATTTTAAACTTGCTTATTTAAAACCTGTTGGCGTTTTTTAGCGAGACTGGTGTGAAATCTATGTTAAATAAATAATTTTTCCCCAAAAAGAAAAAAAAAAAAGCCCATAGCCTCTATGATAAAGCGAAAATTCAGATTTTCAGGCTAAGTCCGAAGTCAGCGCTGAAAACATAAATGCGATCAATCCATCCCTTTTTTTTAATGTTCTGTGACATTACACCTCAACGAAGTCGCACCTGGTCCACACGCTGATGGATGGTGAATTCTTCGGGAGAAGATCACCAGAACAGAGAGATCAGGTGGACAGTTCATGCCGAGGAATAGCGTGGTAAACTTGGAAGCCGAATCTGAACACCTCGCCCGCGAAATCACTGCTCTGTGGTCACGAAGCCACTGAATTTACTTCCCTACGTAGCAAGGTTACGAGATGCTAAAAAGATAGTGATTTTCATCATCGAAGAGCAATTGGCACTTGGATACAAGCTCTCACCACGTGAGCGTAGAACAGCATCCGCTGTAAGATTTGTGTAGTCCAACACGGACTTGTGAAGTAAGAAGTTCATCCTGAACCCAACTTGTGAAATTAACATCAGACTATCCCACGACTAACTTATCGTTCAGTAAAAACACTTAGTGGCAACATCTTATTTCTCATAAGAGACACTATTCAGATTATCTTAAGAATAGACATAACTGAAATTAGATTTCATAGAATCTTTATTCTGAAAAGGCTATTTTCCTCATACGAAATAGAAGCCTATGCTTGTACTGCTGATCGTTTTCGAGAGTTAATCTTATTTGTTTTACCAGAGTTGTAATCGCTCGAACCTACATATTTTATATTAATCTAGAAGAGTTGTTAATTAAAAAAATTCTTTAATTTTTTTGCTTTGACCTCATTCGCCTTTATGCTACAACTCCATCCCAATGCATCAGTTCACACTTGTTTTGTACAAAAAAATATTTTTCGTGACAACCCTTATTGTTATCCACATTCAACTTAATCTACTACGTTATTGCCCAACAGTGTGCCTTTATAAAAAATATTAGTTACATACGCACAGGGCGCATGGTCAGGTTGGAAGGTTTTGACGAAACTGTGGCAGCCACATTCCTTCACTTCTCAATAAATGTCTGCAAAAGTTCAATGTGCCAGATAATTAAAATAAAGCAGCTTGATGATAAGGGCAGGCTCACAAATTCTCAAAATTCCTCTCGACCAATTAAATTTTCTTGGTCGTATGTCGCAACTCTTATTTATACAGGCACTCTAATTGCCAGTATTACACACGTTTGACATGCAATAGATAATTCCATTAAAATTTTTGACGTGTATGATCAACTACACACTATACGAAGACTTATTTTAGCTTAAAACCTTCCGTGGTAAATTGTAGAAGAAAAAAATCATCCAAATCCGTTCAGTCGTTTTTCAGAGCATATTACACCCCCACCCACCAACGATCAATAACTGAAGCTCCTTTTTTTTAAAGTCTCTGAAAACTTTATCTTGAAATTTGTTTTCGACAGCATTTTATTTTGAGTAATATCTATTAAAAACTCGCGAGCCTCATATGTGACATAAAGTATTCTTCTTACACATAATCTAGAATATTATTTTAATTACGTCCACTCAAAGAATGATTTTTTTTTCTTTCGATTTTTCTCAAAATTAGTAAGAGGATTACGTGGTCAGGAACATTTCGAATGACCAAAGACAGATTATTTTTCGAATCACTGATTAGAAAAAAGTTAATTTGTTATACAGGGTAGTCATTATTAAAATATAGGTCATTCGGGTTTGTTTTTGACGATGTATATGTGCTTATGATTATGGTTTTATACTTTAAACCGAAACATATCAAGTTTGGATATTTTGTTTTACATGTATTTGACACCTTGCTTAAGTAAAAGATGTTTTTAATTTGTGTATATAAAATATAGGTATTTAGAGATCAATGGACAACAACCATTTCTGACGTCATTCAACGTCACGATGACGGTTTCCTTTCATATAACTGAGCTGCGCCCCACTATTTTCTCTCATAAGCATTAGCCATAGCAATCATATACGGATAATTCCCCACAAACCTTAGAAGCTCCGTAAAGTGCCCGAGGTTCATTACAAAAATGTACTGGTGCAAACGCAACATCATTTCGTATACATAGTAAAAAAGTACGCAGAACTGGCGACAAGTAAATAAAGTACTATAAACTTTGTTCATACCACCATACAATTTTTTTTATAAAATACAGCTTGTGTGGTGATACAAAAAAAGGTATTGTACTTCATTTCGTATATGTACTATTTAAGACCATCTAGAATCTGTTTATAAAAGAAAAAAAAAATAGTTCACATTTTTGACACGAGGAGCAAATCAAGTACTTGAGACTGATTTTGGGCAGTAAAACAGGCATAAAAACTAATGTTTTACGTGATTTAAAATTTTAGTTTTTATGCCTACCTAACTGTCAAAAATCGGCTTGCCGAGCGACTTTTGCCCCCAGATGCCGCAAATGAAAACTATTTTTCTCTTTAAAAATCGATTTTCCATGGTTTAAACAGTATGTATAGTAAATGGTGTTGCGTATGCACCAATGCATTCTTTATAATTAAACTCTGAACACTTATACATTAAATACATAATACACTAATACATATTGCAGCTTTTACGCAAGATTTCGAGAAATCGGCAAGAACCAAAACACAATCCGAAACGGTAAAAATAGAGTTAATGAGGCCGAAACTACATAAACAGAGCCAACCCCTGACCCGAAGCAAAAGACCACACATACACATATGATAAAACAGACGTCAAAAATTAAGGATTTTCTATAATTGTTAAGGATTTTTCTCATAAAATTAGTAGATTAGACCAGATTATTGAAAAGTCTGAAAGCAGCTATTGAAATTTTCGGTTCATTTTACTAAAAGAAGTTTAGCAGCTCTGGATAAAAACCTATTACCGTCTAAAATGAATGCATTCGATACACTGTAAAAATATCGGTAGAAGGAAATCGGTACAGGAAATTTTCCGTAAAATTTTACAGATTATTTTCATTTTTATGAAAAGCAGTACAACTTCCATAATTGACATTTAGAGAATACAAATCTGTAGAAATGCAGAAAGTTTTCGGTAAATTTAATGGAATATTTCCATTTCTTTCAAAACAGTACAATGTCCGTATTTCTTTCAAAACAGTGCAATTTCCGCAAATGACGTTTAGAGGTAAGGAGTTTTAGAGCATAACGTTTAGAGCGTAAAAAAATCGGCTTTATTTGAAATGCGAATTAAGATTGTTCTGTATACTAGAGTTCTTCACGGACACAGGCCTGACTCAGCCTGACCCGCGGACCTATTTTCTGTCATTAGACTCAAACCAAGCCTGGAACTCATTCTAACCGGGGCCATGTCTAGACAGTAATTTTTTAAAAATATTTTTTTTAATGAAATCTTTAGAAATTTATTTTAATACATTACAGATTTTTTTTTTTTTTTTTTTTTTTTTTTTTTTAATATAGTGCTTCAAAATTATATATTTTTTTCATTGACATTTTAACATTTTATTTTATTTTTTAAACTTGAGGCAATGATTATTTAAAGTTTCATATAATAATATCTCTGTAAATTACAGTTATATAAATTGATATTAAACTTAACTGATTTAGCTTATAAAGAATTAAACTAAAATTTAATATTTTAAAAATTAATGTTACAAAGCTTATAATTTTTTTTTCTTTAATATTTATAAAAATAATCTCTAAAAATCTATTTTTTGTTTTAATATTTTTAAAACTATTCAGTTGCTCAGAACCGTACAAAAAAAATTCTCAGCATAGCTCAAATATAATCATTTATTATAAAATGTTTATTTACACGAGTGTTTTTAAAATAAGCGATAAAGAAAATTTAATTTAATAGCACGTAATAATTACTTCTGTTTAAGATAATTATCTTTATTGGAGTTGATAAGTAGAGCATCCGACAAATGATTTGAAAAAGGTATATATATTCGGGGGAAAAAATGATATTGTATATATATTATATATAGAGAGATATATATACCTTATATATTGCAAAAACAAGCAATCATTACTCTTAACACAATGTTTCGCATATAATACATAAAAAGGTCAAAATTTACTTTTTATAAAAGGCAATAATTTAAAAAAAAAAGTCTTTAAAACTAAGAAAAAATATGAAAAACATTGAAACCCAGTTGAAAAAAATCCATCTATCGATGAAACCTTCAAGATTTTGCATCATTAAATGCATCTAAAATAAGTAACAGCATTTGAATAAGCGGTTTGTTTGATCGTGGCTCAGTGGTCAAGATGTCAGCCTCACAACCGGAAGGTTTCCAGTTCGAATCTCCTCGTGGCAAATGTTGATTATGTACTTGAAAACTCACTTAAAAATATATAAAAGCAGGCACCTCTCCTCATGTGTTATGAAGTTGTCATTGAGAAGTAACTTTTTTCTTCTGCTTGGCCTTATAATTTTATTTTAACGAAATAAAAATTTCTAAAAAATACGGAATATATCGGTTATAAAACTGAAAATCTGAAGCACTAAAATTTACGGGTTTCTTTTTTCTTCAGTGTACACACAAACTGCAGAGAAAACAAGAATTTACACGCAATTGTAAACAAAAATTTCATTAAAATATAATTCAACGATTAAAACTTTTCTGTGCTTCACTGAAATGCAAAATAAAGACAATGAATATTTTCTAACGCTCATCATTTTATATGAAATTTTGAGTATGTATGACGCATTGCCCTTCATTAACGATGGTAATTCTGAAATCAGAGACGCGCTAGACTGCAAAAAGAATTGTTTTCTTGTTTAAGAGAAAAATAATTTGCTTCTTGAAACGCAATCCTTTTAGAAACTTTGTGGTGGGGAGGGAAGAACTGAAATAAAAACTGTCTAGAAGTGAAACAAGTTCCATGAACAAAATTTTTGGTTTTATAAATTTAAAGATTTAGTATGCCTACTCTAAAATGTAAAGAGAACATTGCTTTCCCAGTACTAGCAGTGGGTCATCTGTTTTCATTGCTTATAAAGACATCGGTTCAAGACTAATTAAAAAAAAAAAAAGTCTTGAATAGTTTAACCCTTTTGCGTAATTTGACGAGCAGGGATAGACATTCGATACAGAAAAAAAAAAGTAAATTCTTTTTAAAATGACGCAGATTGGTTAAAGCTAATTGTACACAACAATGGATTCAAGAACTTCCATTCTATCCATGAGGTTTCTGCAAAATTATATATTTTTGTTTTAGACGAGTGTAACTGTCTAAAAAAAATCTTACTACAATAAGGTTAAAAAAGGGATGGTATTTTGGGAAGCATCGGCTAGTTTTGGCAATATTGCTGTAGAAGGGATGCCTTCAGGTAGGATTTTTTAAGGGAAACTGACCCGAATTATTCCCGTACAAGGAAAACTCTGAAAACCTTGTGACCCTGACCACACCGCGCGGTTTTCGAACCCACGAACAGGTTAGTTAAAATACAAGGAGGGGGGGGGGGGGGGTCTATTTCAACAGAAGTTATTAGTTTCAGATCAGTCTTAATGCATTCAAGGGCCCAGAGTTCCCGATGGTTATTTGCTTTAGGTTACTTACAATAATAATATTCCTGAACTTGTACTCACTTTCACTTCATTTTTCAAAAGTATTCATATGTGGAATTTTTTGAAATCATTATTTTTGTTCACTTTTTTAAAATTATGAACTGGAACGTGTTATTATTTTGTTCGACCGATAGCCAAATTATCGGTAAAAGCATAATTTTAGTTAATATGCAATAGGAAAGAATATCACTTAACATGAATCTGGTAACAATTTCCTAAACTTAATAATAATGACAATTTTAAGAGGAAAAGTCCTTTTAGTCGTTACTGTTGTTTATGAATCACCTGAATTCTAATATACATTTTAAAGTTAAAGAAGATACATGATAATCCAGACTCTTCTAATACCCGATTGAGTTAGGGCCCCAAAGAGGGTCTGATTATCGCAAAGGCAAACGAGGACTGGTCCGGTACACCATTTATAAGGGGATTCCCCCAAATGCATAAAATCGCACTGCTTAAGACGATTGCAGGGGTTTTTTAAATTTACTTTAAATGCGTTGAAATTGATATTGAAAATTTTCGTGAGGGGTATGTAAGTGTGTGTGTATGTATGTGGAGGGGGGGGGGGGGGGGCAGAATCGTGGATCTTTGTCTTACTACACTTAGAGTGGACAAAAATTTTATTTGTATACCTTATGCTATTTTGCTTTCACTGGTCATACATAAAAAACAAAAGGAATTGCTAATGAAGGCTGTAGATTATCTGTACAAAACATATATATTTAACCAGCCCATTCTCGTACACTTAGAAAACCGTTTTTTTTAATATAATTGTTTAACGATGTCTTTCTTTTGTCTCTCATTTAGTTTCCTTGGACAACCAGGGCGCAATTGATTCGCTGCTGATCTTTTCTGGTGTTAGTTATGTAATATAAAAGAAAAGTATAAATTTAACTTTTTACCGATTTCTCTAACTTAATCCACAATTGTTATTGAGAGTTATCTTTTCTCGCAAAGCCATAAAAAATTCGCACTGTTTTGGAGTCATGCCAAATGAAACTATCAGAGTAATTACTTCAACAATCATGTTATATGTCTTTTAGGAAATGTGGGACTTTCATTAGCTGAAAATTTGCATAGTGTTACGTTAACAATGTTTAACAAAAGAAAAAGGCTGTGTGCAAATACTTTTTAGGCATGAAAAAAAAGTTTAATATGCATTATCTTTTAGGGAAAACAATGCACGTTTATATGTGTTAATTAAGAAATTAAAGTAACATCTAAACAAAATTTGTCAAAACTTTTCGGTATTTATACAAAAATATTTCGTGTGCGCAAATACGTTTTGTCCACTGTACATTGACTCCACTTAGAACTAAGTGGAGTTAATAGAGCTCTGGATCAGGTTGCCACGGCTCACCCGAGAAAACGATACCGATTAGTTCAGAACATTTAATGATTTTTTTAAAAACGCATACATTTTTTTTCCTTTTTTCTGGCTTTCTTTAAGAGTGAAGTCCATCATTGCACTATCACTATGGGAATTAGTACTAGCCTCTATTTCTCAATTGGTTCAAATTATTCCTCTAAGGTCATTGTAACAATGACACAAGGTTGCTTTAAGAAAAATCCAAAAAATGAAAAAGGACTCTACATCTGACAATAAATTGCTATTCTTGAATGGAAAGCTCTTTGAACTCAGATTGGTAGACTACGATAAAGTCAAATGTACGAAAGAAATCGTACGACTTGGAGTCGTTGACAGAAACACATACATATTTCAGACTGGCTGGAGCTTAGAGATCTGATTTAATGGAGCAACGACAGTTTCGAAATACTATTTTTTTTTTTTTTGGGGGGGGGGGGGGGGGCAGATACTGACGTCTCGGGAATTGATTAACAGATTTCATTGTTTATTTTGATGTTTTTCTAATTAAACAAATTTTGATCTTGATTTTCTGGGGGGGGGGGGGGGGGGGCATTTATTTATTGCCAAACGATTAACTTTTAGTTTAAGAGAAAGAAAAAAAACGAAATAACTTTAGTAGTTTCCGAGAAAAATGTACATGAATATCAGCTGTTTTCAACAGGATTTTGCAAGTGTTGTTGCCTCCTTAAGAGACCGCTTTACTGAAACTCCCCGATCATGAAATCCAATGTTAACCTATGGGATAACTTTGAAGCGCGATAACTCATTACATAATATAATTATTAAAATACAGATTTCACCATCAGAAAGTAGACGTATGCATGCCGATGTTGTGCGTTTTTAAAAATTGTCTCCTTAAATTTTAAATATTTTAAAAAAACGCTATAAACTTTGAAGTTTTTACTTGATATTTTATCATCTTTTTAGAAATACTTAAAATATAAAGAGATAATTTTTAATTACTCACATCGTCGGCATTTAACGTCTACTTTCTGATCGTGAAAACAGTATTTCGATAAATACATTAGGTATAATGAGTTATCGCGCTTTTAAGTTTTCCCATAAGTTAACATGGGATTTCGCGATCGGGGAGTTTCAGTGAAGCGGCCCCTTGAGACGTTCTTGCTTGAAAAAAAAGTATAAAGCTCAGAATGATAACGAACGAGTTTCTCACATTTTAAGTAATGATTCTGAGCTGGGGTAGATTTTATCCCAGCGCGTGTGCTGACGGGTTAAGTAAATTTTAAATGTTGAGCAAGAACAAACAAAATTTACTTTAAAAGTTATGTTTTTCAAAATAATAGCGAGAGATAAAGCTTTTCATACACATATCCAAATTACTGTCACTATCTGTTTTTATACATGAATTAAATATATTCCCTACTCTCACCCTCTGCTAATGTGTATAAACTAACATTTTCCTGTATGTTATCTTTCTTAATTTATTAATGCCCTCGGTTGTGTCGTATTAATTGTATTCCGGCAGACGCGATATAACAAGCAGTTGCGGTACTTATTTAATTCAGGTCTTCAATTTCGAAAGTAAATTGAATCCGTTGACAAAATCTGAAAGTAGCGAAGTAGTGACTACTTTTGAAAAGTAGTTTGTAGTCGCTACTTTTTAAAACAAGTAGTTAACTACATTTTCGATAAAGTAGTTGTAGTTTGCTACAATAAAGAAAGTAGTTTTCCCGACCCCTGCTTATGGAGTACTGAAATTTTACTCAACTCTGAAATTTTCAATACAAATACCAGATTTTTTTCATCATATTTAGCTTTTCCGAAAAATTTTATCTTAGGATACCAATCGGAAAGTCATTCGATGAAACAGTTTATGAATTATGCATGTTTAAAGTTTGGAACCCCTAAAGTTAAATTCATTTTCAATCATTGCAAAACAGATTGAATAGTGTTTTCAAGATCACTGAAAAACTACTACTTGACGGAAATGAGCTGTAATTTTAGAGTCGCGCATTTGAAACTTTTCGAAACATTTGTCAAAAATTGTAGGTTAGAATTCCTATTTGTTTCGAAAATTATTTAACAAAAAACATTTTTGTTTCGTAATATATTTTTGAAAAAATGAATTTGTAACAATTTTTTTTTAAAACAGAAGTTGATTTCTAGAAGGTATGCGAAAAATAAAATATCACCTTATTCTGCAAATTAGTTTCAGTTATGTTTAAAAAACTACCCTCGTTACAATATGTTGTGTAACTACAACAAATTAAATCAAGATTAGGAGTTCCAAACTTTAAACCTTCATAATTTCTAAACCGATCTAATTATTTTCCGTTTAGTATCCTAAGAAAAAATTTACTGACCAAGCCAACTATGCTGTGAAAATTAGCTGTTCATATTCAAAATTTCAGAGTATAAATTTTAGTATGAAGACTAATCCCTAACCTTATATTTGGCAACAAACTGAAAACAGACAATTTCCAGTCAAATGGCTATTTCAGTATTTTTTTTTTTCTTCTAGGACAATGTGGTTTTTTTCTTCGAGTGTGCATCAGATTTCTGAGACTTCTCCTGGGTATTTCTTATTTTTTATTCAATTTTGGGTTCTGAAAGATCCTTAACATACAGTACTCTGGTAAGTCTCAATGTTTTCTCTGAAAGAACTTCTACCACTTCTGTAACTGTCTATACTAATAAAAGAAAATTTTGCTCTGTGTGTGTGTTTGTCTATCTGTTTGTTTGTCTGCGATGGCTAGCAAAATCTATCCCACCTTAAAAGCCTAAAAATTTAGATAGTCCAATCCCTCTCCTGGTGCACCTGAGCCTCAGAATTTTAATATTTTGAAATTTAGAGTAGTTATTAATTAAAAACTGATAAAAGATCACAAATAAAAAATCACTCTTCCGAAATACGAGCGCGCATGCCCAGAAGCCCTTTATCGGTATCTCAGTAAATAGAAGAAACAAAGCACGAGTCATCCCGTTTCTTTTGTAAGTTTTTCTAAATTCACCATGGGCGAACGGCTAAAAATATATATAAACCATCTACATATTCTCGAAGAACGTACTTTTACGTCTCGAACGATCAGGTTGGTTCGAAAAAATTTCATATTTAACCTTTTCAAAAAAATAATCAATAAGCATCTAATTCATGTTTTTTATTTTCTCCCGTTTTCCGAGCCTTGCATTCACAAGAGATACGGAACTACGAGGACTACAAGAGATACGGAAAAACAAATGTCACCAAATTCAAGATCTGACTTTGCCCTTTTCAGAGCCACCTTTGGTTTTAAAAAATACGAAAATTAACCCTTCAAAAAAGTATATTTTCTGTGTATGCCGTTTCGCGATTTTTAAAAATTCGCACCGGCAGTTCAGAGCAAGGTACGAAATACTAAAAATAACAGACAATATCTACATTTATTTTTGTTTTAACATCTGTATTTCTTTAAAAAAAAAAAAAAAAAAAAAAATATTAACCCTTCAAAATAAATTCGTGCGCAGAACTCACTTTTGCGAATTCAGATTTTCTGCGATACATAAAATCCGGCACCGGCTTTCTAAAATAACCAAACAAAAAACAAACACACCTTAAGAGATCTACGTTCTATCGGGTTTAGGTAAAAACCTTTATTTAAAAAAAAAATCACGTTAATCCTTTCGAAAACGTTTTTTACCGTAAGTCAATTTCGCATTTTTAAGGATTTCTCCTATCTTTAAAAATTCGAATTGGCATTTATAAACAAGATACGAAAAACTAAAAATATCGCGCCTAATCTACATGTCTTTGCTTTTTAAAATCTGGTATTTGTTATGAAATTTTTTTATTTAAACCCTCCAAAAAAATCATTTCCAAAACTCATTCACGCACTTTTCGTATTTCGGCCCAGGTTTAAAAATCGGCATCGACTCGGGAAATGTGAATACGGACAAACAGTAGACTCCAGATCATAGACACATTCATTTTTTTTCAAAACGCACCGTTGGGTTTTAAAAAAATATCTACATTAACCCTTTCCAAACCGATTGTTTGCGTAACTCCCTTTCGCGATTTCTACTATTTTGGCAATGTTTACCCGTGGTTAAATTTCAATTCTACTTGGAAATTTTGTTGGGTCGAGTGTTCTGAAAAGGCCTCTTACAAAACAGATTGCGCCCCCTGGTGGTGGAAGGTGGAACTACAGGAATATCTCTGGTTCTATGGGCCCGATTATGACGGGGTTTGGCCCATTCGACTTTATTTCAATAGCCTTACAGATTTCAGTCATATTTGTATAGAACAGATTGTTATTATCTCGGGTCCGGGCAAAGCCGGTCGGATTAGCTAGTTTTTAAATAAAATATTCTGCTGAAAATTTGGGGCCGAAGAAACTTTAGATATGTCTTTTTGATGTATTTACGTCTTGGGCGATCGCCCAACCTGAGCTACCTTTTAAAGTCATCTCTAAAAAAACCATAAAGATCATTTCTACCCTAGCCAGTTCAATAGAATGAAATGCGATAGATTCAGCAGTGAAAGGAAATTATGGTTGAAATTCTTGAAACTTATCGTTAGTGATTTGTTTGGATACGAGTTATTAAAATGCTTCTCCGTAGTGAAAATATATTTACTTAAATATTTATTAAAAAAATTATTAAACAATTCTTGCCTTTTGATAAAATGCTTACGAAGCGTGAAAATTGCTCACGTTGAATTTTTTTTCATGGGGGACTTTTAAAAGTACCAGATTCTCACAATCTCACGCTCTATATCTGGAACTCTGCATCTAAACGTCTCATTTATTTCAAATTAATTGAAATATCATATTGTACCATATCGATTCCATTATCGCCAAACAGGATGTCACCCAAAGCAATTCTAATATATTAATGAAGTCACCCCCCCCCCCCCTTGAACTTTGCGCCTCTTACCTGGGAATTGAAGGTAAGCATTCCCTTTATTATGCAAGAGTCAAATTTGAAAATAACGCAAACTAAAGACTTTCTAACAAGAGATGCTATCAGACCTGTCGACGAGAATAGTCGCGAAACTCTTAGATAAACAAGCGTGTGAATAGAACCACTGGTGCAACGTGTAGCGTTTCGTAATCGTGAGTAACCCCCGGAATAGGCCATGTAAATTGGACGGCCTCCCGGAAAAATTTTCACCATATAGCTTAAGTTTGATTTAGTATAACGAACGAATGCAGAGAAAATGAAAATAAATCACCATCGTTATAAAATAATACATTTATGATGAGATATGTAGTCTGAGGCGATATCAGAATGCCTCATAGCTCACACACGTTTGCCAACTTATGGTTGGAAATATTGCAGGCTGGCGCTCACTTTACACGCCCTTCCTCTGGGGGTTACGGACGATTGCGAAATGCCATACATTGCACTTGTGTCTTTACATGCTTGTTAAGTATCGTGACGATTCTTGTCGACAGGTCCGATAGCTTCCTTTCATACATTTTACGTGCAAAAAATAAATTCATGAGTGTATCGGATAGTTTCACATTTTAGAACACATTTAATTCTAGTGTTATACTTTTAAAGCTTAACATTAGATATATGTACCATGTATTGACATATTTCATGTTTCACAAATATTTCAATTTTTGAAAAAACTTTCATTGAAGATTAGTTAAAAATATGTATATTTTCAGGGTTTTGAACCGGAATAAAAATGAATACAAAAAGACGAAAAAATTTATTTCAGTTGAAACAAAAATCAGAACTGAACCGAACTTAGTTGTTTTCAGGTTCCGGAATTAAACAGAAATTGGTTGTTTTCACGTTCCCGAATTAAACCGAAATGGGTTGTTTTCAGTTCCATGAACCGAAACGAAATTGGTTGTTTTCAGTTCCAGAAACCGAAACGAAATTGGTTGTTTTCAGTTCCATGAACCGAAACGAAATTGGTTGTTTTCAGTTCCATGAACCGAAACGAAATTGGTTGTTTTCAGTTCCAGGAACCGAAACGAAATTGGTTGTTTTCAGTTCCAGGAACCGAAACGAAATTGGTTGTTTTCAGTTCCAGGAACCGAAACGAAATTGGTTGTTTTCAGTTCCTGGAACTGAACCGTAGAAACAATTTATTTAAAAAAATTCAGCTTATAAAATTGCAATTATTTAAAAAATAAAATGCAAGCGACTGGTATAAATTACTACTGTAACTTTTTTATATAAAAACATTAAACGTTAAATTGAAAATTATGTATGCGGAAACCAATTAAACTGCCGAAAGTGCCATCTTAGCACAAACATGCCTAAAGTACCAATCCAAAGAACGAACCTAAAGCCTAGAATATTTATTTTCCACTCTAATTTCAAGAAAAGAGTATTTTAGAACAGGGTGTGAAATTTTCATCAAGAAGAAAATTAATTTAACATGAAAGTTCAACTTTCTTTATTAAAACAAAAATTTTGGAAAGCCTACGATGTACATAATTTTACACTTTTGGTATGATGATATCATGTATTCTTAAGAGGCTACACTCACGCAAAAACACCTGCTTGCTAATGTTAATCCCATTTGATTTTTTTTTTTTTTTTTTTTTATCTCGTTTGAATTTCAATATTTTTAAAAGGTTTTTTTTTGTGCATTGGATAGCTGAGGTCGATCTCTACAAATGCCATTTTTTACTTTGATTTTTTTTTATAAGTTCTTTTTATGAGGATACTTTCATTTTCGAAACAGATTCCGAAATTGAAAGTATCCTAATTTAAAAAAAAAAAAAAAAAAAAAAAAAAAAACCTGTAGCCAAGAACGAAAGGTAAAAAACTACCGCAGCTATCTAATGAAAAAAAAATTCCTTTCAAAATATTGAAAAATGTTCTACATTAACAGCCATTTAAGTAATTTATAGGTGTGTCAATTATAATAACTACCGTCAGAAGAAAATTGTAATATGCGTAAAAATTCTTACTGACAAAAATTACAGTTTACTGAAATTTAGCGAACATCTCATTTACAGAACTTTAACCATTTTTAACTATTTTGCGTATTATTGATATAAGCTGTAAAAATTTTTGTAAAGACTATTTAAAATAAATAGACATAACTTTTCATTACATATTTTAATTATAAAAATTCTTGGCTCGGATAAGTAGCACGGATTTTTAAATTTAAAAAATGAAACGCATGTTTAAAATAAAAGTTCCAGCAAACGGTGTATAGAATTTTAAGTGAACCTTTATTATTATTACTAAATGCTGAAAAATAAATGAAGTGATTATAGTGAATGTAAAGATTTACTATTATTACTACTTGCGGATAATAGTAAAATGAATTGTAAAGTCACACTAATGGTAAATGTAAAGATTCTATGTCCTATTAGGGTGCCAGACCCGAAAAAATTAACTTTTAGAGATATATAAAACTTACTTGTATTTTATCTTTCTTAATTTTTAATAACATCGGTTATTTCGCACTTTCAGATATATCGCGCTTTTTTCATGTCTAAGGGTATGCTGGATATAACGAGGGTAGCGTAGTGTATAGTAATTGTGATAATTGTTGCTAGGAAAACTCTCACAATTACGTAGCGCACAAGAGGTACGGTTACCATTGTTTTCCTGTTAATTGATAGTTTATGCCGAGAAGAGAAAGGCTATATTCTGCAATGATAAAATCCATCAGTTAGAATTACAGATCGATATGAATTTACAATGTGTGTGCATTCAAAGTCACGTGTCAAGAAAAAGAAATGTCTTTCCACTACCCTTAATGATTCCCTTCGGGCAATTGGAAAATAATGGATCATGAAAAGGGAACGGAATATAAATAAGCAAGCAAATCCAAACTTAAATATCAAACTGATTATCAAAGCTTCTCATGTTAACTCTTTCTACTTCATGTCCTTGACAAGCTCGCCAGGGGGATACGCCCTAACTAAAATTTGACACCACACTCACCTTGATAATTAAAGAGCAGATGAGCAGTGCATTATTTTCAAAACAATGACTCGAATTTTACGCTAAACCACAACCACTCTTTTTGCAAGGCCAAAATTTAGGAAGGACTTTAATGAAATTCAATATCAAGATTTGGTATCGATACTTCCTTAAGACTGATAAACATCGATACTTCCTAGACTGATAACAGTGTTTAAGAGACTGTTTTATTATTTTTAGACAAATATTCCTAAGAATTGTATATGTCTTATATATAAACAGCACGATATTTTACTGATATGCAAGATAAATTATACGCAAGCAATAACGAAGCCCGGTAGTTCACGAGAATAAAATAACAGTGAGAAAAGATATGCCGTAAAACTTACTAATACGGAATCTCAAGAAACCGGACCAAACTTCCGTTTTGGAAAAGATCCCGGTCTTAACAGTTTTACCATTTTTATAGGAAAAATCGAAAATGTTTCAAACCACATTTTTCTACTATTGAGAGATTATTAATGTATTATATAGTAAAACAAAAAAAAAATAAATTGTAAATACAATATATAAAATACTGCTAGTAATATGAAGATATTGTAAAGAAATTTCGACCCATATTACAAAGAAACCATATTTCGACGAAGTGAATTTTTAAATAATTACCTTTTAAATAGTACCAAGACAGTGTCAACAAATTATATATATACATAGTCGTTTTTATTCGCAGATCATTAAAAATAAAATCTCAACAAAAGTATCATTAGACTCTTAATGTCTTATTTTGGAATATGAAGGATTTTTTGCATAAGGGGTCGCCTACATATTAAAAACTGTACCACCTTTAATTTTTCAAATGTAACACCCACTTTTGAATTCTTTGAATTAAATCAGGCAGGAAAATTATATGCTTTGACTTAAAAAAATCTTCATAGTTATAGAATTAGTCAAAATTTGAGGATACTAAAGTCAAATTCACATGAAAACCTTCAAATTTTCCCAAAAGAAAATATAGGGATTTATTTGATTGAAAAACATTTTAATTATGAAAATTAATAAATACATATTTACGAACTGTTTTAATACAAGGAACTTAAACAAGGTACAAAAGGTTTTTTTTTTTTTTCATTTGAAAAATCAAAATTGGTACATGTTTTAATACGTAGATGGCTCCTATTTCGAAAATTGCATTATATTATGAAATACAATACAGGGTGTCTCAAAAGACTTGACACATTTTAAAATTAAATAAAAGATCAAGCGATTGGCGTACAGAGTGCCGTTTGGACGAAAATGCTTCTTATGATCTGAAATTTTGTTTAAGCAAATAAAAATTAGTTCCAAAATTTTCTAATAGATGGCGCTGCTTCTGGAAAGTTAGATTAGGTAAAATGCTTTTATACATAAAAATGGCGAAAGAAGCGCAATGTGTATGCACCGTGTATGTATTTTTTGTCCAAACCATGGCCAACCACATTTCAGAAGTTAACAATACTCTGATATCCTTTCCTCATTCGTTTATTCGAATTCACGAGGGCGAGTATTGTTGAGTTCTGGAATGTGGGTTGCCATTGTTTGGACACTAATTGTGCACGCGCATTGAGAGTCTTTCGCCATTGTTATGTATAAAGGCATTCTACCTATTCGATAACTTTCCAGATGCAGCGCCATCTATGAGAAATTTTTAGAACTCTTTTTTTTTTATTTGCTTAAACAAAATTTCAGTCCATAGGAAGTATTTTCGTCCAAACCGCACTCTCGTACGCAAATTGCTTGATCTTTCATTGAATTTTAAAATGTGTCAAGGACTTTTGAGACACCCTGTATATCGAGTATGACGACAACTGATTTGTTTTTATTGCAAACGATCTGGCGGAATTATTCTTTTTCCCTTGAAAGGGGGGGGGGGGTGTGTGACATCATAGACCATACAATTTCTTACAAAACTTTATTAAAACAACTCTGATAAGAAAACATTAGATATGTTTACTTGTACCATAATTCTAAAAGCATCCATGAAAAATTATAAAGGATATTACTACTAATAATATTAATTTTCTTTGAATTGGGGAAAATAACACTTCTCCATCTTTTCAACGAGATTTCTTAAATCATCTAATTCATGTGTTTACTCTCAAATTTTCCGCAACATAGGCGTAGACAGAATTTCATTTAGAGAGGGACCCAAAAGTTAAATTAAAATTTACAAACATGTCTCTTTATGACTAGTAACAGTTTGCCGTCCATTATATGAATAGTTTCCAGCTAGCATTATTAAATTCTTTGGAATAATCCTATTTAATATTGCGCAGCACTCTGCAAAATTCAGGGAAATTGGCAACTATGGTTATACAGGGCGATATAAAAAAAAGTTTTTAGCGCACACTACAAAATACAATTTTTGCATAAGAAATTAGGATTATAATCCATTTATTCAGACAAAAATGTAGGGCGTCGCGCTCGATTGCGAACGCTGATTTTTGTTTAACTTTAACAATAATGAAGTTATTTTGAAGAAAACTGACTTTTCTTTGAGTGTAATGTAAGAAAATTACGAGAGATGGTAGTAGCGGCTATTATCCTTATCCCAAGACACTGCCAAAATGTCCGTATTTGTAAATTTTTTCCCCTAAAGAAAGATTTCTTGAATGTGTCAAAAGTGTGGATTTGAGAATATCTTTGACAGATAATGCTAAATATGCAATTTCTCTAAAAACTGCGAGATTTGTTTTTATTATTACACTGCCAAAGAAAAAAACCCGGAAAAATCCGGAAATTCTACTGACAAAATACAGAATTTTTTTTAGAGTAAAAATAACAAAAAAAATCGAAAACGACAAAAATTTTAGCTTTATTATCTGTCAAAAGATATTCTTAAATTAATATTCGTTTATTTCTGAGACATTCAGGAAATAATTTTATCGGAGGTAAAAATACGGAAAATGTGCCGAGAAGAAACGGAATTTTCTCTTTTTAATAATGTAAATCTAAACTAGACGCTATGTATAATTCAGAGCATGATTGACAGCCTAAACCGTTTTCACTTACCGAAATGCTATTATACACTTTCATCAGTTTTCATGATATTGTAAAGCAAGGCAAGTCTGTCCAAAAACTGTTGTCAAATATCTTTATTTTAGTCGAAGTTATGAACGATAGTTATGTTTACATTTGAGTGAGTATTTTTGACTGAAAAAAATGGATTACGATTCCGATTTGCTATACAAGCATTTTTTGTTTTGGTGTGCACTGCCATCACTAAGTTTATTCGATCTTTTTCTTAAATCACTCTGTACTACTTATTTTAAGTATAATACAAAACTAACGTAATTATTCAAGGGTAAAAATACACGTTAAGACAAACCAGAGTTTGTCCCTGTTTTTGCAAACCAGGTGCACTAAAGTTGTGTGCTTGTCAAAGTTTCATAGCTGCCAACTTCTAAGCCTTTTTTAAGTCAAACAGTGAACCACAAATTTTACTTGGCAAATGACAATATGTAGTGCACTACATATCATTAAATTTGTTCAGCATACATTTTATTAAAAACTGTGGTTCAAAACATGTTAATATAATTTTAAAAAGGGGTAGAAGTTGGCAGCTTTGATGTTTGTGAAACTATGCAGTTTTCATTAGCCCTGTTCACAAATTCAGCTTATTATAGGAGATATCTGAAAAGGCACGTTATTTGGAAAAAAAAAAATATGGAGGAATAATAACAAGAAAAGACAAATCAAAGACTAGTGTTTCGCATCAATTACAATAAATCATAAAACATTAAATAAACAAACAGACTGGCTGCATTTGATGCATAATTTTTTGCATGCATGCATGCATGCATGAATGAATGGATGAAGCAAAAAACTACAAAGTACAAATCAATCAGGAAGAGTTTGAAAATGAAGACCAATGTTGGTAACTGGGAAAACCCAGCATCCAAGTATGTAAAGCATTATAGATTGTAATTTGATAACTAGAAACCTCTCAATTAAATAAATCTGCTTACATTGTTCAGTTTCTAAAAAATGCGAAATATTAATCTAAATAAGAATAAAATTAATGTAAAACTTTGTTAATATTTCAGATAAATAAATGAAGTCTGCGATTCTCAATTATAATTACCTGCAGGACTGGTAATTATTAATTTAAGTCCCATCAGGCAAGCGCCTGGGACAGCAGTGGAGAAGAGGGGGGGGGGGATGTGAAATTAACAGATATGAACAAATTTTAAATTATAAGGGTTAAGTCTGAACTTCAATTTGCAATATTAACAATTTCTTTAAGAGACAAATTACTGATAACTTATTGTTCATCCACTTATTTGCGTGCTACTTTTAACAGTTTATAACTAGTGATATTTCTCTCTGTTTTTAAACGTAAATAAAAGCTGAAACTCCATTCGAAACACCTTCACTACACTCACTTCTATTGATTCCCAAGTTCACATTCAACTTTGTCATAATCGAATTCTTCATTTCCATTTTAATCCTCAATGAATTGAAAAAAATATATATATATATACAATTTAAGTGTTGATGGGTCAACTTAGAATAATTAATGTGTATTTGATGATATTAGAAGACAATCTGCACATTTTCTAATGGGTGAGGGATGGGGGCAGTGGCGTAACAAGCACTTATAACACACAAGATAGATTTTTAATATCCCTCTCAAAACCTTTTTATTTGACAAACTATTTTTTTTAGAAATAATGATATAATTATTAATAGTCAAAATATGACTTTAGTTTTGTTTTCTAATCATAATTATGGCTGAAATGCACTTCCGATCTCAAAGTGTATTATCTGGAAGCAGACCATACAATTCCCCCTCCTAAACTTCATATACATTTATAGGTGAAGGAACCTGGATAATTGCTTTTGCCCCGGGTCCTTAATGCCATAAGTCTGTACATGTCTTAAAAAGGAGAATGTCAAACTTTGTAAACATTCACATACGTAATAATAATTGAAGACTGAAATTTTATAATGTTTATTAAATTATTTACTTAACATTTTCCTTTAAATATAACAAAAGTTAAAAAGATACATGATGTAAAAATATATCAGCATCTTTAATATTTTGACACAGAATTTCCATCAAAAATGTTCTTCAGTTTCATTTTCAATGTTTTCATAGTTTTTATATGGTTTCAAGATTTTTCATACTTTTCGAATTCAAAAATTTATAAATTTTCCATTACTTTTCATCGGCGTCTTCATAGCAGGCCATTTCAGATTTCGCTGTTTCATCATTTATTCAGGTATGACCAGGTACATAACTGCTTCTGCCAGTCCGTTTATCAAAAGCTGAACAGTGGGGAGAAAAATATTTCAGCCATGCATGAATATTCAAATAAAATTTTAATTCAAAATGTAGCGGTTTTAATATAAGATAAAATATAGAACGATATGCGAAAGAGAAAATTTACCAAAAGAAAAATAAACGTTGCGAAATAAAGCATAAATTTAAAATTAAATACAAATAAATGTCTGTAAAATGTGCCAAACCCATTCGGACATTTGATTTATCAGCTGATCTGTTCAGATTTATTTTAAGCTGACCAGAAACTCTAGCTTAATAGTTACTTGTTAATAGGTATTTGATAAACAATTTCGTTATGATTAAAATAAATAACATTGAACTCTGTTTAGAATAAAAGGAAAAAAGCAAAGATTTTATCATTCTCACCTAAATTAAGAAACCGTCCTTCACGAATCAAAGAAAAAAAACAAAGAAATAAAGAGGTTATTTCTTTTCTTTGTTTCATTACATATTTTAATTTATTTTGTTTTTCTATTCCATTTTCATACTACTTCTGTTTCGTGTCATCTTCTAAATGGCTGTTGCTCTCCAATTGGCCGATTCCTCCTGCTTTCCTATTGGCTCTCTGCTCCTACCTGCCCCTTCTCTTCCATTTCCTTTTAGTATTCTTGCTCATGGTTTTAAAGTGATAACACGCCTTGTTTGCTTCTGATGAAGAAAAACATCTTTCTTTCAAAACGCGTAGCGCTATTTTTATAGTTTTCCACAAAGTTTATTGAATTATATTGTGATGCATTATACCACTTTTATATCATCTTACTGCTCTTCAAAACTGTTTGACAAGTATGGCACAAAACCTACTCAAATAAATAAAGACCCTATTTTAACAGGATATATTTTTTTATTTGTATGCAATTAAGAATAGGATAAATCTTCCCTCTGTCGGTTGTTTGCCACTCCCATTAGTAGTGTTTTATTTTTAAACAAAATGCACTAATTAACATAGGAATACAGTAAAAGAGTCCTACACACATTTCACAACAGGGAAAAAACACACACAATCAGTGTTCCCGAAAAAAATGCAATGGTCGAATTTTAGCTTTTACAGAAGAAGATGGATAGATACGTATTATTTTTTGCCACTTAATAGGGTCAAAAAATTATTTTTCCTAAGACGTTTTGATCGCCTAAACATAATTTAGAATCTATATTTACTGACTCGCCGATTATTATTTTTATTATTTAATTTTTGAAGATTGTTTAAATGCAATTTGGTTACAAGATCAGAAACATAGGTTTATTTAGCAAATTTCAATTTAATGTATTTCAAATATATCTGCATCAGATTTTTATTTTTCTTCCTTTATATTATTATTTAGTTTTATGAAGCGCTCATAACACCATCGTATTTTTTTTTCTTTTTAGAAGTTAACCCTTTGACTAATGGCAACATTCGTGGGTGGAATTTTTGCATGTTTCCAGCGCTCTTTTAATATGAACACCGGTAATTCTGTATAGTAATATTTGACCTATTTAATGATAGAAATTCCGCGATTATATAACAGTATGATTACTATACCGAAATACTAGTATTAATACGTAAAAACTGAATGAATGAATTCTGAAACATGGGCCTGAACCATAAAGTAGTAAAGGGATTAATATATGAACAATAAAATAAAACGTCTAAAAACTACAATGGTGTTACGTGAGGTTTATATCTAAAGAAAATCAAATTAAAATAATTTAAATACATTAAATTTTCCTAAATAGACCTATTTTTCTAATCTTTCATAACACAAATCAGAGAGGCAGTGAATATAGATCCTAAATTATATTAAAGCATCTTAGAAAAAAACTGACCCTATAGAGGAGCCAAAAAGCAATGCGTATTTACCCACCTCTTTCTCCTTAAGAATGATTTAATTGCAACATCCCTGTTGCAATTAGTGTCCCAATGGGTTTGTCATGTAAATAAAATAGGTGGTCTTACCTTCAAATTCCATTTAGTAAAGAGAGAACTTTCTGCAAAGCAGAGATGAGTAGATGGTGTTTGAACTTCTTAATCTCAGAAAAAACATTCCAACTTACCTTTAATGAGCTTGTAAAGATTTTCTGAACTACGGAAAATTTTTACGTGGATTATTCAACATTTAGAGGCAGAGATATATTCAACGCCTCTACAACGTATTTCGTGCATTAAAAAATAAATAGTACGCCTTAAAAATTAAATCATGCGTATTTTCAAGCTTATTATTTAAAAAATAAAATTTAGCTCAATTTATTACTTAAACCTTGCTTTAATTGCCGGGAATTGGGTGACATTTTTCGGTATATTTTGTGGTTCTAATGTTGTAATTTAAACATTATACTGAAAGTAATATTTTTAAACCTAGTCATTACCTGTTACATAACTTGCACCTTATATATTTTATAATTTAACTAGCTGACTCGCCCTGGACCGGGATAATAACCTTAAATATACCTAAAATCAGTGTTGAATTCAGACATTTTTCTCCAGGAAGGATTTAGTGTTTTGGGGGCCCCACTGCCTTCGGAAGCGCACGCTCTGGTCTATTTTTTGTAAATGAACCACGAATTTGAACGATTTTATATTTTTAAACGAAAAACTTTCCAAACAAACTAAGAGGCCACCCGTTAGTGTTTGCAGGTTTAATTTATGACATTTAGATATACAGGGTGTCCCAAAAGTCTCCGTAGAACTTCAAAAATTTATTTAAAAAAAATAATAGGCCTACAGCAAAAATAATTACAACAGTACATAGAGTAACTTAAAAAGTTTTTCTACTACCTTAGTATACTTGTACATGAGATCCTTCCGTTGCACGAAGAATATCAAGTCGATATTCCAATTCCATCCACGTGCGTTTCAGCATGCTAACATCAACAGTAGTTACAACTGTTTGATGAAATTTGAACAAAAGTCTCATGGAATAGTCTCATTAATTAGCTTCATAATGAATAGTCTCGTTAATTAATTCTCATTAATCATTAATAGTCTCAGGGAATTGAAACAAAAGATCCAAACAGCAGTAGCTACTGTTGATGTTAGCATGAAAAACGTTCGTGGATTGAATTGGAATATCGTCTTGATATTCTTCGTGCTACGAAAGGATCTCATGTTGAAGTTTACTAAGGCAGTAGAAAAAAAAACTTTTTAAGTTACTCTATGCACTGTTGTAATTATTTTTGCTGTAGGCCTATTATTTATTTTTGTAATAAATTTTTGAAGTTGTACGGAGACTTTTGGGACACCCTGTATTGCACTAACTCTGTCCAAAAGTTCCCGAGGGAAACTCAAATAATAATAATGTAACCTATCTTATTTTTCCCATCTATTTAAATAATGAAAATTGGTAAAAAAAATCATCGAAATAGGTCAATTAGCTCTGGAGTTTTGTTTAGTGACATTTTTAACTGTGAGAAGGAAAAAAAAGGGAAAGAAAAGAAAATCTCCCCTCTCCATCTTTTAAAATGCGAAATGATATCTCCGAGTGTTTAAAATGGAGGATTCCCTGGACATGCGCAGAAGCGATCGCCGGCACAATAGTATGTACGTCCAGTAGCTTTCGACGAGGTTTTTCTTTTATGAGGACCTTCAGAAAATATATATATATATATTTTTTAAATAGTAAATATTAATATTGATTTAAATAAAAGATACAGTTACAACTGTGAGGGCACCTTGAATAAGTGAGTATTTTTTTTACGATTATTTGTATCCAGGAAACTGGGATATTAGTCTCAAAATGGAACCTTTTCCTTTGCTTGAAAAACCCCGGATTCTCCGGACAATGCCGAAGCAATCTTAATGTTGGAGAACTGCCTAAAATTAAAGCTCGTTCATTAGGATTTTTAATTAATATCTCGGCTAATTATAAAAAGAACAATCTGAGCCACAGAGGCGCATTCGGACCTATCTTTGTCTACCGTTATCCAAATTTTGAGACCTCTACGTTTCCCTATTCATCGCCCCCCCCCCCCCCCCCCCCACACACACACACACAGAGAGAGAGAAAGAGAGAATTTTTCTTCTTAATATAGACATGTTAAGAAATAGACTAGAACATTTTGAATATAACATGAACATTTAGAATAGAATGAGTTTCGTACCACCACCACGATTCGTACATGAAAGTTCCAATTTTTTCCCCTTTTATTAATAAACTTAAATAGTGGGAAATTTTTTTTTTTTTTTTTTTTCCTTTTTATAACACTAAATTCACGTTTCCAAAATAAGTCAAGGAATATTTCCCCTCCTTGAACAGAATCCTAACAATATCTCTGTTTAAAAAGATAATGATGCTTTAAAACCATGTTTAAAACCAAATTGTTTCATCTTTATTATTGCGAGGCAGAAATATGCGATACTAAAAAACAGAGTTGTCCATATTTTTAAGCAACGCAACGAGGAAATTTAACAAAAATAACATTAAGTTAATATTTTTTAATCTGTCTACATGATTATCAGTTTAATTTATTAAAACAAAAGTTCGTTTTCTATTGCTTAATACTTTAAAATTAAGACCATCATGGTTGGAGTTTTGGACGCCCTAAACTGGTTTTGGACAGGACATGTGGGTTTTACTGTCCAAATTTGTACTAAACAGTCCAAAACCTTAAAAAAGGCATCTTTCCACATGTAACCACAGCACACGTATTAAACATATGAATAAATATTTCACAATGTATTTTACTAACATTTCATTTAATTCTTTACTAAATGAAAAATAGACACATATATGCTTAAAATACACATATACCTAGTTGTCAGCGGTAAGTTGGTCCAGGGGTGGGGAAACATAACTTTTTACTCGCCACTGGCGAGTGAATTTTTAGATAGTCTTTAAAAACTAAATTATAAGTATATGCCAATTTTTTTTTTTTTACTAGTTAGCTATATTTTGCAAGTTTCCAAATTATTGCAATGTAAATATGGTACTAAATTCCATCTTATGTTTAACTTTCCTCTATTTTATATATTTCTTAATTTTATAGAATAAAAGTATGAAAATGCATTTTAGTAATGGTAATTAACTATTTTTGCAGTCGAGTAAATTTTTCCATAACAAATTGCAACTGTATGCTGCATTTTGATGACTGGTAATATAAATTCTTGGCTTATAAGATTTTAGGAAAATTCCCCACCCCTGAGTTGGTCTAAAAAGTATTCTGAACCTGATCTTCATTTTACAATTATTTTCGGTAACAACTCTTGGGTAACAAAATCAGAATATATTCTTTATAAAATCGTTAGTCCTTCTATTGATTTCTGTTATTTAAATGAATAACCTTAAAATTATTATATATAAATTTAATCTCTTTTTAATGTAATTACTTTGTTACGTAGGGTAATTAGGTTATTACTAATAAATTGTTAGGTAGTATGTAGTAGGATAATTAAGCTGTTAATACTAAATTGTTATTTTTGTATTGTAATCTGTTTGCCAATTTTTTAAACTTTTAGCATTGTTCTAATAAAATATAATTTTACTGCAAAATAGTTTTGGACAGTACGATTTAAACCATGGATTTTTCCGTGGTTTTTACCGTTGTGTCCAAAACCTTGACAACCCTGATTAAGACAACTTATCTTTTTAATATGAAATAAGCTTATAGGGATTAACATTAAAATAGTTGTTGTTTAAAGGAAATGTTTGAAATTCTGTTCCATAAAATCTCGCATGAAACGAGATTTCCACATTCTTAAGAAAACAAAATCGTTTGAGGCTTTAGGAATTACAGAATACTAACAAACAGAAGAATACATACTGGCGAGATGATGAATGTAAGGTTGAAGAGAAGGTGTAATGCCTACCACAAATGGTTAAATACAAAGAAAGTGAAGAATAGAGATTACAAAAGAATACGAAACATTTGAAATATCTTAAAGAAACAAGCAGAATACTTGGATAAAAATGTAGTAAAATCAAAATGTACATTGGAGCAGAAGATTTAGAGGCATCGAAATTTTAGAAGAATATTAGAAATGATAAATTCTACTTGACAAGGCATATTAGACAAATGGAATAATATTATCTAGCTGAACAGCGCAAAACTTTGACACAGTTTCTGACTCATTTTTAGACTCAAAGGCATAAAATTGGCAGACCTGACTATTGAAGCGATTTGAAATCAAAATGAGTTTTCCACTTTTGATAAATAAATTACTTATCGAGTTACAAGCGATTCGTGGTCACGTGACAACACGTTTTTCTCCTTCCTGGTGCTTAAGCATCGGGAATTCGGTTCAAAACACCCAACTTTGACATTGTTTTCTCAAAGATCTTCTGCTTTTACCAAAAAAAAAAAAAAAAAATGGAAAGCGTGTTTTGATTACAAAGTTTGAGCAACCAGACCTGCTCATTTCATGCCTTTCCGAACTAAAATGAACTGAAAAATGTGTGGAAGTAGCCCCTTTGGATTTGAGAACAGCCTTAAGTAACGATAATTATCGAATATATTATTATTATAACGTTAAAATAAAGACAGAATGCTACGAGACTTTTTTTTATTAAAGTTTTACGCTGCATCTTTAATCAACTTTAGCTTCACGTCCATTTTATCTTCAATGGACGTGGAGCTAGAGTTGATTAAAGATGCAGCGTGAAAACTTAATAAAAATTTAAAAAAATCATCGATCTAGTGGAACAAGGGATTTCCCTGCTGAATTAAAAATGGAACAGGAAAACTTTTAAGATTGCTAAAACAACTCTTTGAGAGATGTATTAATGAGCAGAAATTCCCTGAGGTATGGGCCCACCTGCTTGTCTAGTGGTTAGGACGCTGACTATTTGACAAAGTGTGCTGAATCGAATTCCGAATGGACGTTTGTAGTGGATTGGATTGCCCTTTAAAGAGAGGTCTGCCCACTCTGTTTAGCCCTCGTGAGCAAAAAATAACCGTAGCGCCCCCCAATAAACCAAACCCTGAGGAAGGAAAAATTGGTTAGCTGACGACAATTTTAAAAAAGGAAATTGTTCATTATGTGAAAATTATAGAGGAATTACTGGAACCTCGACCTTCAGTAGACTATATGGGCGCATATTGAAAGGTTTTATTCAAAACAAATATAAACACATGACGGCTGAAACACAATGTGGTTTTAGAGCAAGAAGATTCCGTATGGATTAAATTTGTGTTCCTAAACAGATGATCGAAAAGAGATTGACAGAAGGACCAAAAACACATCATTTATTGATTTAGCCAAAGTATATGACACCGTCCCGCTGAAATTACTTTGGAAAACAATTACGTTTACAGGCCTACATGTTACTATTGTCAATGCAGTAAATGCACTTAGAGAACCTAGTACAAAGATTAGTTTGTAAAAATATACCTTAAGCTTAAGGCATTAAATAACAAAATATTTAAGACAGGGTTCTATCACACCTATATTGTTCAAACTATTTATAGAGAAAAATCCAGCGGAAATAGACAGATAAGTGGCAAAATATCGGAATTAATATTAGTGGAACATCAACACTTCACACTGCAATTTGCAGATGACAAGGTTTTCTTGGCAGAGAAGAAAAATGACACAAAATATGACAAATTTTATCTAAAAAAATATGAGATATGGGTACTGTCTGCGAATCCAAATAAAACTAAATATCTAGGTAAAAAGGCGATTGATTGACTGTTAGAAGATGGGAACAAAATCTCTAGCTGCGATTCATAAATATTTCAATGTGGCGATTGATGAAAGAGACACTTCACAGATTAATAATAGAATTTCATTAGAAGAGTTACTAAACAATTAAATGAAATTTGGTAGAATCTCTAGAAGACTAACTAAATATCTATAATCAGGGGTCGACACATGCGGTTGCCGGGTTGCCGCTGGCGACCAAAAATTTTCAACTGGCGACATTTATATTAGTGTTTAAAATTAATTCATTAACCGAAAGAGATGATGAGGAGCAAATGATTATGCATTATTAATATATCATTACCATATATTAGTATTTAATCATTCTTCCTAAATCAATTAAAAAAAATATATGTGCTTTTAGAAAATCTATGTTTCAATGATATGTGTGTGAGGGGATACAAATGTTTCCTGCTGGCAACTGGAAATTTTCGCTGTTGTCCAGTTATTAATATTTGTATCTTGTCTACAATACCATCGCAAAAAGCATTTTGTTATATGGGGCAGAGACACAGAGACTCACTGTAGCAAATAACAAAGTTATCTGCAGTAGTAATGGATACCCTAAAAATATCAATGTAGAATTTGAAGATTACAGGGAATACGAAACGAAGAAATTAAGAAAATGACAATATTAAAACTGACATTCAAGATATTCAGATGAAACACTGTGGTTTGGACTTTTTAAAAGAATAAATGATAAAAAAAGACTTCTAAAAATTGCTTATGATTTCTATCCAAGCTATAAAAAAAAGGGAAAAGAAGACCTATAAAAACATGAAGGGAAGATGTAAATAGAGCATTGGCAGAGATGGGAATCGCACAGGATTAGAGCAACAACAGGAAAGTATGTAAAAAAAAATATCCTGGAGATCTAAGGGTGACGCTAGTTACCACATAATATACAGGGTGTTCTAGAAAGGACTCCCTAACTTTTAAATGACATAACTTCGAAACAGTGAGAGATAGAAATGTGAAACAAGTTGAATGTTAAGCAGATAGGTCTGGAATTTGTTATACACGAATGTGAAAAAATAGTTCCAATATTGGATAATAGGTGGCAGCACAAGCACATGGAACTTTAAATGGTACCCAGAAGGACAGAAATTTCATTCGTGCGTATGTTTCATTGCTGACACGTGTAAAAAAGTTGTATAGAATTAGAGAATAATTCGGAATTCAAGAATATATGCCGTATTCACCATATTCCCCGGATCTGAATCCATGCGACTTCATTTTGTGGGGTTACTTGAAGGACGCTGTTTGTTCTAAGAATCCCCAAACGTTGGAACAGCTCTAACAATTCATCTGTGAGGCATGTGCATCCATTTCAATAGAAGTATTGCAACAAGTGATTTCGAACGTTACCTGTAGGTTGCGTCATGTTGTTGCTGAAAAAGGTAACCATATCGAAACCATTGTAATGTGATTTTTATCTCAGTTCAAACAGCTCACTTTCAGGAACTATTTCAAAGACACAGCTTTGTGATTGCAGTGCCCTCTCGTGTCCAATATTGGAACTATTTTTTTAAATTGATGTATAAAAAATTCCAGACCTATCTGTCTAACATTCAACTTGTTTCACATTTCTATCTTTCACTGTTTCGAAGTTATGTCATTTCAAAGTTGGGGAGTCCTTTCTAGAACACCCTGTATATGCAAGAGAGATATTCACTAATATTAATCTCAAATCTATGTATTTTAGTTCTGTCACTTTATGCAGAAGTGTGCGATAGCGTTCTGGGATAAAGATACAGAAAATGTTAAAACACTTGCCTTATCCCGCCACTAAAATACAGACATTACTTCTACATTCAATAGTATAGTCCAAAAATTTGTTTCTGCGAACTGAAATACCCAAGTTTTGTTATCTTACGTGGTAATGGAGGTGGATAGATAAGCCATAAGCATTGATTTTTTTACTCCCTTACCCCGATAGGGACAAAAAACTTTTTAAAGATGTTTTGACTGTTTTAATATAATTTATTATATTTATTTCCTGACTGTTTTAAATGTGTTATAGAAGATAAGAAACATGTTTATTTAGCAAGTTTTAATGTATTTAAATTATATAATTTTTTTTTATATGAAGCTCATAACATTATTGTACATTTTTATCTATGTTAATATGTGAATAATAAAACGTATGAAAACCTATGATATTGTTACGTGCACTTCAGATAAAAAAATCAACTTTATAATTGAAATACATTAAAATTTGCGAAATAAAAACGAAGTTTATAAAACATTTAAATACTCTCTAAACAAATAGCGAGTCAGGAAATATACATCCTAAATTAAATTAAAACAAAAACATTAAAAATAAGATTTTTTTTTTTTTTTTTTTACCTTATCGGGAGGGGGGAAAAATCAATGCTTATCTACCCACCTACTTTACCATATAAGATTACAAAAACTTGGGTATTTAGTCCAAAGATTCTTATACAATTCTTTAGACTATTACTGAATCTAGAAGTTAATGTCTGCATTTCAGTAGGAGATGGTAAAGCAAGTGTTTTAAATTTCCAATATCTTTATCCAAGAACGATATGACTCTTCATAAAGAGACTCAATAAAAAAATAAAATAAAAGCATGATTGATATATTAATATTAGTAAATCCAGGGATGATATTTCTCCACTTTTTTCCATACCAGTATAATCTTACAGAAAATCCCTTTTTGATTAATCGGAACATTTTACAATTTAAGAGTACAACGTTTTCTCTAAAATTATACTGGTATGCCAAAAAGCGGAGAAATCTCATCCCTGAGTAAATCACAAACACATTTACTCGTATGTCATTAAAAGCACGGTTAAATATCTTTAAAATGACTGAATTAGAGCAGTTTTATCACTTTTTGCTTATGGCGTTATGCAACCCTACTGTCTAGAAAACTTCAGATAATCGAATGTAACATAGCTGATATCGAAGTAAATAAGGTATTTTCGACTTACGGTTACAATTGTCACCACTATTTTTCGAAGAGTAATCTTCAAATTTATCGCAGAATTTGTAACGATTGTCTCTGACGATAATTATTTGTATTTATTGGTGACAAAGTAAAAACAATTCGTACCCTGGATATGCGCGACTCGCCTCATGTTATTTGCATAATCAGTTCATGAAATCAATTGGTAAAAGAAATGAATTGGAAAAAGTTAAGAAAACATCTAAAAATTCCTTCTTTATTTGTTTCATTCAATTATCAAAATAAAAACACAAATAGTCGTATGGAATTTGCTCAGGGAAATGCGTTCGATTGTTAGATTTCCATAAACGTTTTCGGTTTTACTCGAGCATAAAATAAAAGTTCGAGCAAGGAAACATTTTCCTCCAGACAAATGTAATGTCGAACAGTGACCCAAAAGCGACCGGGCAAAGAAACAGGAGCATGTGCCGCAACGCTGAATGAGTCTTATCCAAAGGGCACATTCACTAAACAAAATGGGTTAGAAAAAACCTGGTTTACAGTGGCTAGTTCAGGCAGATTACATGGTTTATGCATTGAATATGAAAAAAAAAAAAATAAATAAACAGATATTTAAAAAAAAAAATCTATTTACTTAAGAACATAATCAAATAATAAAATCACTAATTATCATTAAAATACAGATATAAATGCTTAAGTGATAAAAACAAAACACAAAAAGGCTTTTAAAACATTTTAATATAATGATCGATATGTTTCGAACGCAGAAACGGCGCCATTATCAAGATCAACAAGATAAGCTATTATCGCAAAAATATTAAAAAATAAACTTGAAAAACATCATAAACCACGAGATCATATGTGTAACTAAAGCAGGTGCTTAAAAATAGTCATATGTAAACTTGAAAATTAATATTTCCTTATTGCTTTTTTAAAATTCATGAACACCTCGTGTCAAAATTTAGGTAATTCAAAAGAGGCTGATATGTTGCATGATGGCTGCATATGTTCTCGTTACGCATCGTGTTACCAATATATTGATTCACGGATAATTGATGGGAAATAAAGTCTGGAAGGGAATTAATATATTGGTAACTTGATGCGTAACGAGAACATATGCAATGAATCAGCCTCTTTTGAATTACCTAAAATTTGGCACGACGTATTTTTCAATTTAAAAAAAGCAATAAGGAAATAAAACTTTCACGTTTAGATATGACTATTTTTAAGCAACTGCTTTAGTTACACATATGATCTTGTAGTTTGTTTTTCAAGTTTAATTTAAAAAAAAAAATGCGAGAATAGTTTGCTTATCGTGTAGATCTTGAGAATGGCGCCGTATGTGCGTTCGAAACATGTCGATCATTATATTAATTTGGAAATAAACAGACACATAGAGTTCCGTTTGAGCGAAATTTGATACAAAGATATCTTTAGCAATTCTTACCGAAATCCGGGAGGGTGTTGGGGGCGGAGGGGACCCTTCTCAACGACATTAATCTTTCAGGTATACAGGGTATCTACTCTTATCGTTATCCAATAGCCAATTCCTATAAACATTTAACTTTCGAAACATTTTTACAAAATATTCTTCTAAAGTTGTTGTTCATCATATCCGACAGAAAAAATGTATATTTCGGTTTTAGTGCCCGAAAACACTGAAAAATTCAAAGTATTATAACTTCGTAAGTTTTGGTCATAGAAAAATTGGGTTTTTTACTGTTTTACTTGTTAGAGCAGGGACTTTCATTAAAATCGTTGTTTATTTCATTGGAAATTCATTTTGGTAAAGAGAGATAAAATGCTGTGTCTTCTTTAAAATGTAATCACACCTGTTTAATTACTCTGACCAATGCATCAAAAAGTTATTAAATGCAATATCTATCCGTTTCATATAGCAATAGGATCCAAGGCCTAAAAAAATGAAATACTTTAAGAGCTGGTAGTAAACCAAAAGTATACAAATTTTGTTCAGATTTTTTTTTTCCGGAATTCAGTTATTCAGTCCATACAGGACCTTATATTAAAAAACAATTATGCTCCCACAAGTAAAACAGAAAAATTCCTTTTTTGTACGACCAAAATTCAGCGAGTTATACCACTTTAAATTTTATGAATTTTCGTTAAGTTTTGTTCGTACAAAAATGGAGTTTTACTGCAGTGTTTCTAAACATTATTTAATAGTATAAAAACATTACTTTATAGTATAAAAATTTAAATTTCCTATGAGATAAATGGCTTTTGATATGATGATTAGCAACATTTCAAACATTTTTGCAATTGGAACTATATCTTCTAACGATAACAGTTTAGTAATTAGCTACTGAATAACAATAGGAGGGGAAACTCTGTACTCATTGAGTCATTTTTGCATATAAAAGTATGCAACTGCAAACATTACAATTAGAGTTTTAGGGAATAGAACAGAATTTATCATTTTCCTGTAAATGTATTACAGACAGATTATAATCTACTACTTCCCAATGACGATTTTTCCTAAACAGGTACGTTTTCAAATCGGCTTAAATCACTAACTTTGTCACCGTTTTCTACAAAATCTCGTCTTTCTATGAGAAAGCTAAACGTTATTCGATTTCTTATCTGAATAAGAATACCAGGAGATTCCATATAGTTAAGAATAAAAATGAATTCTCTAACTGCCGTAAGTGATGTATAAGGGAAAATGATCTTTGAATTTGAAGTGCGATCTATGTTTAAATAAAACTATGTAGTCAATAGCACAAGGCAGTTTCCGCAGTTAACGACTCCCGATATATTCCATATTTTTAATTGATATTTATAAATTAGAAGCAATTTGGATTTGAACAATCTTAACAAAACGTTTAACAAGTAGTTTTTAAGAAATAAAACTAACTTCAAGTGACAGTTTCTTAATCTCGTGTTTTTGTAGCAACGATTTATTTATATACTAATTAATTTTTCAGCAAAGCTGAAATTACGCTGTAAATTACTTAAATACAAAGGATGTGAATTATCACTTTTACTAAACAGCGTACAACCAACAGAGTGAAAAAATGTCCAGACCGGAGTTCGATCCCGAATCCCTTGGTATAACGCACCAAGTGCTATACCAGACTAGGAATGCTAGACCGGATGTCGTCCAGATAGCTTAATAGTAAAGCACTTGGTGCGCTATACCAAGGGATCCGGGATCGAACACCGGTCTGGACATTTTTTCACTCTGCTGGTTGTACGCTTTTTAGTAAAAATGATAATTCACATCCTTTGTATTTCAGTAATTTACAGCGTAATTTCAGCTCTGCTGAAAAATTAATTAGTATATAAATATTCACCGATACTGAGTTTGATTTGTCTCATGTATGCCACTAGGAGTTGTGCTCATGATTGACGTTTCATCTTATGCTGCAAGGTTGTAGCCTAGCCATATAAAAGTGAGGGAATGCTAGACCTGATGTCGTCCGGATGGCTTAACACATCGGCTGATAAGTTCCCGGTCTGGCACACAGATGGCGTTGCAATCGCCGAACCGATGCTTTGTTTAGTAAATACTAACCTTTAAAAGGTAGAAAAATGTCACGACGATTCGCCGTGTGGATAAAACGTTAGAGTGGTTTCAGTTGAATGACTTTGCTGATAAACAAAAAAATGGATAAACAAGAATTTCAAGAATTGTTATTTGATGGGAAAAAACACCGTTCAAGCAAAAGCTTGGCTTGATAAACATTATCCGGACACTGCACCAGGTAAATCAATCATTATTGACTGGTTTGCTGAATTTAAACGTGGTCGTACGGACACCAGTGATGCACCACGCAAAAGAGGTGGTTACTCCGGAAAACAAAAAATGTCCACAAAATCGTTTTTGGGAACCGCAAAGTGACGTTGCAGGAGATAGCTCAGACTCTGAAGATATCCAAGGAACGTGTAGGTTTTATTTTGAATGAACATTTGTCTATGAAAAAGCTGTTGTCAAAGTGGGTGCCGCGCATGTTGACTTTTGACCAAAAACAATAACGAGTCGATGATTCTGAGCACTGTTAGGAGTTTTTTTGTTATAAAATTATGTTATTTATTATAAAATTATTATTTTTATTTATTTATTAAATTATTATTATTAAATAATTATTATTAAATTATTTATTATTAAAGTTGTTATTTATTAAAGTTATAAAGTCAAAGTTTTGTTAAAAAGTTGTGTTTTCTTTATTAGATCGGGAACTTATCAGCCCATGTGTTAATTGGTAAAGCACATTGTGGGGGATCCGGGATCGAACCCCGGTCTGGACATTTTTTCACTCTGTTGGTTTTACGCTGTTTAGTTAAAGTGATAATTCACATCCTTTGTATTTCAACCATTCATTGTTATCCACATTCTTGCACGGTCGGGTATAATCCAACTCGAACATAAAAATTCTATTTTAAGTCGAATGAAACTCTATACGCCACGAAAATATTTAACGCTAAATAAATCGCGACTAAAACAGAGTTATAGTTGGCTCAATGCAAGATTTTAAATCCACGTTCATTTTTAAATGCCATTGCTGGCCATATCAAATATTTTGACGCACAACAGACGACGATATACACTGGCCTCTAAAGTTAAGGTACAACCAGTTTTTTGTCTAATTTGAAAACAAATTAACAAAAATACTTAAAGTTTAGAGGAATTGTGCTTTAAACAGTTATTTCTAAAATTTAATTTTAACATCAAGCCTGATTTACAAATAAAAAATTACATTTTTTTGCAAAAGTCTACTATTTGATTAAAAAAAAAAAAGAAGTTTGTGAAAAAAATAAACGATTTTAATAAAGCATGTGTCCGGCTGTACTTCTAATACTTTTGTGGCATCGACTTTCGATACTGTCAATTAAGTTGTCGGACACTGGAATGGGAAACAAAGACCATACATGGAAAAACGCTTGTTCCAGCTTATTTAACGACTTCGGAGGAGGACTTAAAGCATCCGCCTGTCTGCCGAGATAATCCCAAAGATGCTCTATCGGATTAAAGGCCCGAAGATTGAGATGACAATTCCATTAGTTCAAAACCTTGATATTCATCAACAACTCTACCGCAGTACGATCGGACATTATCATCCATTAACATTAATTCATCGCCAATAGCACCAGCATACGGTAAGTGACAAATGGAGTAAGGATCCCGTCCCGATATTTCACAGCAGAGCTTTTCCATGGCATACATTGAGGTTACTGTGGCCACCGGACAGATTCCAGCCCAAACCATGATTCCACCTCCTCTATACATGTGTCATTCAACAATGTTACATAGGTAGAATCTGATGCCTTGTTCTCTTCAGATCAGCACACAAACTGAATCACTCTCCAAAGCAAACCCGGACTCGTCTGTGAGCAATACGTAAGACCATTGTTGTCTGTTCCAGGTAACGTGCTCTGTTTGTCAATATAAACGGACACTTCTGTGTTGTCGATTAAGAGGGCCACACACAACGGGTCGTCTTGCATAGAGTCTTTAATTGTGAAGACGTCTATGCATCGTAATCACAGGTATTGTCATCCCTGTTGCTTTACGATGATCCGAAATGAGCTGAGCTACAGTAGTGATGCTCCTCCTTGAGGCCAAAAGAGCTAGAAAGCGATCTTATACAGGGGTTGTAATCCATGAGCAGTCTGGAACAAGTCCTCTTGATACTGAATTTTGGGGTTCAACCTGATCTTGGAGCCTCTGGACCACATTACGAGACACATTAAGATGTCCAGTAGCACTGGCTTGTGATAACCCCATTTCTATCCATCCGATTGCCCGCAGTCTTAACGAATCAAGTAAACAACATCTCCTAAGCACGGACAACACTATTTTAGTACCAACAATTCAAAATCAATAACCACAAAAAAAAAAATTCATTTTCGTACATTAATTTTTTGGGTTTTATACAAAAAATAATATCAATACATGGTAAATTATTTTTTGACAGAAAAAAAAGTGTTTTAGGAGTTTTTACATAATAGAACAAATTAAAAATATATTTTTGATGAAGATTTTATATTAATTATATATATATATAATATATATATATGTATATTAATTTTTATTACGGAAAAGAATATTCAGAAATTATGTTTAACTGCTGTTACAAACATTTCTTGTATCCTCTATCAATAAATAGCTGTGCAATAATTTTTCAAACAGCATTTGTTGCCTAATTAAATTATTCGCAGAAGCAGGAGGTATCTATATTATAAAGGAGAAACTTGTCCGTGCGTAACGCTGACGTCATTGTGACGTTGTTAACACCAGATGATTAAATTTCGCTTTTACTGCAATTTTTTTTACTTCTAAACATCACACACTTTCAATTTTTACACCGTCGAATAGGAGAAAAAAAGGTACTTAGAAATGCAATTTGTTTGAAAACTATATCGTGAATTGTTTGAAAGCTGTATAGCAATTTACTCATTTTTTAGCATATTTTTTTAAATACTATTTATTATCTCTATCGCGTGCAGACGATTACAAAAGATAAATTCTGTTTGCACTTACATTAATATAAATAGATTAATTCCATTTGATTCCGGCTTATATTCCATATCGAAGTTAAAACTTCATCAATAAATAAAATAATTATATATATAAAAAAAAAATGACATGTAATCGAACTACGCTCTTAAGCTACTTAAATTATCAGGTTCAAAAAGGCTGCTGTATATAGCGAAATCTTCGGCGATTTCTTTGGCTGTTAACTTCGGACAAGACCAATACGAAAGTATCATTTTTAATAAATTTTAAAACTTTATTTGAATACATAATTGATATTTTTCATATAAAAATTATTATTGGTGTTAGTGTGCAATCGGAAAAAGTATATTAAATATAAAAAATCTATTCGAGTTTTCAATTTAAAAAAATCCCTCTGTATTCTGCAACACGGGAAGCCTGAGTTGGATCCTCTATTTTTTTCTAAATTTCATTTGTTAGCCATGAATGTGCACATTGTCGTTTGTCATTAATTTTTAAATATTCTCACTGAACTAGAAATGGTCACGATTTTTTTTTTTTTCTGTTCTTGATATAAAACGTACGCATCATTTATTTAATAAAAATGTTTAATTCATATAAAGTTTTTTTTTTCCTTTTTTTAGATATTTATTTCAAGTTTCATGTTATACCCTAAATAAACATGACTTTATAAAACAAAAGATTGGATTTGTATCCTCCGTAACAATACTAAGGAAATTAACCCCTCATCTTAATTAAACATCAAGTAATCAGAAGACAAATAACAAGCACTTATATAAATATTAAAAAAGAGGTGAAAGACGAACTATGAATATTAAAATGAAACTTTCGTTTAAATTTTTTAATTTAAATTTTTACGCCCAGAAAGTAACATTTTAAGTAAAATGACCATTTTACATAAAAAGAATGAGTGTTGTCCAAAACATTTCTATGTGTAACTCATTTCTGTCACTAGTTTTTGAGATAAAGAGAAATTTTAGTTTTCGACTGTCAGGAACAGTCTTCCGTTATATCAAAGGATCCAAAGAATTTTGAGAATCTTAAAAACTTACCGGGAAAAAAAATGGCAGAATTTTCTTTCATATAAAGTGAGTTTATATTTAGAATTACTGCATAATTCTTCTGGTAACTAATTGAGTGTTTTCGGTACTTATCCTTTTAAGATATTAATTTAATTTTTCGAAATTAATAGATAAACCCTAAACACATTTTCTTTTAAAACTCGAAGAATATTTAAAACGGAAAAAAAAACCTGGAGAGACTATACACGAGAAAATGTAAACTATCTTTTTTCCGGGATGCTTTAAACCAAAGGAACTTCAATATGGTGCCAAAAGTGAATGTTATTTGAAAAACCAAAGTTGATATTACAATTTTTATTTCGTAAATGTCCCCTTTACAAATAACTGCATTCATTATTCAATAATGCGACAAATCCTTAGTCGAATGATACATCTCGCATCTCTCTGCGATATTTTGGTGTTTTTTTTTTTTTATTATTTGTTTTTGTAATTAATTATTTTTACAAACTCTACCGTAACACCATACACAAACTTCGTGGTTTGGTCATTTTTTACGGAATTTAAAACCTAAGAAGTAAAAAAAACTAAGACAAGTCAGAGAGAAATCATACAAGTATAATTTTTAGATCTTAATTAAATTGAAACGGGATCATCAAGAGAACGAGAACTTCCCAATATATAATTTTAATTTATTAAAAACTGGGTTGGTAAATGTAAACTTAATTATATTTTTAGCAATGAACAATGTAAATTTCCACTTCATATTGTCAATCTTAAAAGTACATTCAAATACCCTATTAGTCTAAAGCGTACAATTTAATTATAACAATTTCTCAAAAAAAAAAAAAAAAAAAAAAAAAAAAAATCAAACACACCGACACATTCATGTATATACAATGAACTCCATTAATATATATATATATATATATATATATATATATATATATATATATTAACGCTCCCTAACATTATAACTGGCAATTTCGACATAGTCAATCATTCTCATTCACTATCGCTTATATTATGCGCTTTGGCAATAAATTCGCATACCTCCACAATCCATCTTTCAACAATTCGCATATGATCCGGATTTCTTTATTTAAAAAATAGCTACAAATTATAATAAACACTGAGTATATATTGGAAGCATAATGTTATAGCTAATAATACAGCTCCTTTTTCCACTCTTAACCAGCATATTCTTACACTTCAAAACAATTTCATCATTGCATATTTAATAAAATTGCTAATAATTATGCTATTATCTGAAAATATTACTATCATTACATTTTAACAAATGCAATCACTTTTAATAAAATTGTCACACTATAATGTCTCATTAGAGGAAAACAATAACATACCTTAAGTTATCATACATTACTCGGCTTAAAAAATTAAAAACTTTAGTTATTCATATATGGTTATGATTACAGAGTTTCGCAAAAATACTTTAAAATTGTGCACTCTGTCACTGTTTGATTATCTAACAAAAACATAACTGTGAAAAAAGGGAGCCAAGTTCTGTAAAAAAAAACAAGAAAAGAAGGGATATGTAAATGAGTGCCAAGTTCAAATAAAATTCACTCAAACTTACCTACTGAAGTACCATAGCATAGTTTAAATTGTTTAAAAATACAAATTATTGATAGCATATTAATAATAAATCTAGAACTTGGCAAGATTTTAAGTTTTTACCTAAGAGTAATTTATCTTTATTAATGACATTATTATATCAAAACTTGTTCTTTCATGTTTGGAGGCCTTAATTTGACTGTATTGAGGCTCCTGAAAGGGCTGGAGTCTCTAGAGTGATGACCAAGGACAAGCGTACGTCTATCTGTCAGGAATTAGTCTGTATTGAGGTTTCCGGGAGTGGGGGGGGTCGCTAGAGTGATAATCAAAGACGAGCGGAAGTATATCTGTGTGTTTATTTGTTTATCAAATCTTTAACACGAATCATTTGTTTATAATAACGATATTAAAAATTATTATAATGACAGTGTTATTAATATTATCATCATCATTTTATTAAGACATGAAAATGATAGGCATACTATTTATCAAAAACTTGCCATGTTCTTCATTTATTAATAATATGCTATCAATAATTTTTATTTTTAAACAATTTAAACAATGCTACAGTACTTCAGTAAGTAAGTTTGAGTGAATTTTATTGGAACTTGGCACCCACTTACATATCACTCCTTTTCTTGGCTTTTTCTTTTCTACAGAACTTGGCTCCCTTTTTTCACAGTTATGTTTTTGTTAGATATCATTACTTTTTGTACAGTTACAATATACTTAAACACTTTACTTAATGGTTTTTAATGTGTTTACAAGTGACTATTTTATACACCATTCAATTTAATTTAAATTTCCTACAACAAAATATTTGGCTGTCAATTTGCGGCAGAAATCTGTATTTTAATACTGCTGTATTTAATGTTTGTTTTGAAACTAAATGTATAGATTCGAATTTTTTATTATTTCTGAAATAACAATAATCACATTGATATAATTTTATATTTTACCATTACAGACTCATTCACATATAAATCAACAGTCCAATTCATATTTACAAATAAAATAACGAAGCTATCCAAATAATATCAAACAAATAGTGTAAAATTTAAACAAACACTAACAAGAAAATCTGGCTGAATTTTAGCCCTTACTAATTAATGTAGGTTTATAGTCTGGTGATAGACAGTATTCGCTCAAACTATAATTGAAAACAAAATGCTAATGCACCTTTTGTTTAATTATAACATTTGACACACAGCATACAAACTTGAAAGCAAACAGATAGAAATTATTAAATTCGAATTTGTCCACCGAAACTACAGCATAGCAAGAATTTGTATCTTCAGAACCCTCCGTATTCAACAGTTTGAAATTCCGTGTCGCTGTCGAAATACATCGAAATGATACTTGATAGTTCTGTGCAAGCATTATCTTTATACTCAGCGGCAATCGGTAGAGTACCTTTATCCGCAGCGGAAATCGATAGAGTACCCGTAGCACTGGCGTTGAAAGTCCGAGAAACCGCAAGGTTGTCCACATCTACACTGCCTAGACGCATGGGTAGCCACACATCCATGATCAATATTTATTTGAATCATAGGAATGACTTTTTTGTTTACATTTTTAATTCTGGGATTAGACGAATTTCAACAGCGGATGTCTCGAAATATATGCGTATTTCGATATATGTATTCTCTCAAGATGTTTTTGTTTTTCACAATGTGTCTATAAAGGTAAATTTTATGCACCATTACTCAAAAAAAATATTTTCTGAAATTAGCCAAAAATGGCTGATAATCAGGTGATTTTGTTGCAAGGTCAGCCCGGATTCAACATTTGGTGCTTTTTTTGGCAAATTAAAATTTCGCTTAATAGACGTAACGTTAAAATAAAAATGGACATCTGCGCAAGTATTTTGATCACCGCATTAACAATATATGGGCGTGAAACCGCAGTGTCCATTTACAATGATCGCCATGTATCTTAGGCAATCCCATTTTTATTTATTTTATCTGAAAGCTATTCGCCCACCCTAAATAATCACGGGCAGGGTCCAGCAGTACTTTGACACGGGGCTCATGAAAAAAATATATTAATTCGCAAAAAAATATATAATATATAATATAATATAATATAATTAATTAATTATATACATACACACCCCTCGAGTTACGATTTATAGCCAACAGAAAAATTACCAATAGATTTTTCATAAAAAGTGAGAAAATTGTTCATAGAAAAATGTTGTAAAGCTTTAAAATGTGATCACTTATATTCGATCTGAATTTAATTTATAGCATCAAATGCCTAAGATCAATCTCAAGTTTTTCTTTTTCCTTCATGTATATTCCTGCAATAGCAGCACATTTGAGAATAAAGTAACAAAGTATTGAAAACTGCACTAGCAAATAAAGAGAAGTCACTCACTAAGTGATTTTTAAGAAAAAAAGATAAAATAGACTTCAAGGGATCGTTTCTTATTTCTTTTCTGGAAACCCCTTATTGTTACCAACGTAAGAGTCTTTCTTTTTGTCGGGTTTGACCCGACTCGAACCCGACGCACTTCGACACGAAAACCTATCCGAAATCAGGACTAAAAGCACTTATTTTATTTTTTAATGCCAGAAACCGCTTCAAATTCATATTATATCTCGGTAAGTTTTTGGTCGCAGAAGAACGAAATTTTGCTGTTTTAGTTATTAGAGCACGAAGAAAGTTTTTCTAATTATTACTTATTAGACAAGAAGACAGCATAATTTAAAAAAAAAATACTTTAAAAAATTTGACGTAAATGAATTATGATATAAGGAAGACTATTTGAAACATTTTTGCAATTGAAACCATACCTTTAAAACTAACGTTTTAGGAATTATCTATTGGTCAAAGATAAGAAGGGATACCCAGGTGTGTGTGTGTATACACAAATGTACTGTATGACACACTTCGTTGGAAGTCCGATATTGTAAGTTCAATGCTAATAATCAGAAGACATGGCAAGGTCTGAAGAAATAATAATACTAAGTCATACTTTCATCAGGAAAATACTTTCAGAAAGGGATTTTTGTAAAGGAAGTGATAACTTCAGTAATACGAGACAAATTCCCTGAAAAACCTTACGTTACTACCTCTGTTGGAGCATGTCGAAAGCAAAATCCCTTGGTCCGTTGATTCCAGCTGCTCATGGAATGCACGTACGCAAATCTTAGGAGTAGATGGACTTCTAAAAAGGAAGGAACCTTGCGAAGATCGCTTAGATAACTCAGACATACTGTAGATAATCGCTGAAATAGATCTAGAAAGGTTGATAACTCTCAGAATAAATGAACAAGAACGAAAAATCATGCGTCAAGCATTGATTATGAAACACTTTTCAACACATTCAGAATACTGTAGCAAAACATTGCAATTTAATAAGGTGAAAGATGTCTAAGTAAACAAGGTCAAGGTCAAACCAGGCGAGGAAGCCTACTTTTCGGCTTAAGCTCAACTAGCCGCGCCCATGTCTAAGGAAACAATTTGGAAAACGCACAACACATTTGAAAACCCAATTTCAGGAATTACCATCTACAGTTGGAAAAATATCCGAATTATTTTGAGTTTCCCTGTATATGATCTATAGATTTGTATATATACTGTGTATAGCATGTTAAAATTTAGTTCAGTTGGGAAACGCATAGCACAGTTGAAATTTCTCCTTCAACAATTTCAGTCAACAAACAGAAATGTACTCGAGATCTTTTGTGCAGCACTGTATATGGTCCATAAAATTTATACACTACAAATATGCAAAAAATTATTTACATTTAAAAACGCGTACCACAGCTAAAAACGCACTTTCAAAATTTTTTTTGTTCATAGACAGAAACGGTAACCGATTTTTTTTGTGTCCCTGTAAATGAACGATTAATGCTATACACACCTTGTTTTAAAGTAAGTATCTTGTAGTGCACCTCAGTGATATATATAAATTCCAATGTTTAAAATAGTGTAATATCCAGGGTTGTAGTGGGTAGCTGCCCGGGTACCCGCCCGGGCTGGGTTTTTTACAATCCTAAGGGTTGTAGTGGGTAACTGCCCTGCCCGGGTACCCGCCCGGTCTGGTTTTAAAAAAAACACGGGTTTTTTACAACCCTGGTAATATCACAAGAAAGACCGCAAACGATTTTTCCCATATACCATAATGTAATTGAATTCTTTTGAGTGTCTCTGTGAACGTACCGTAAATCCTACACACTTCGTTTTCAATACGATGCCATAGTAAACCTCAATAACATATCAATTGCATGGCAATCAGAGTATATCCACGCAAGTTAGAGCACAAGTAGACAAACGAATTCAAAACACTTCAACTAATTGAAAAGTGTTAAAAGTTCACATAATGCTTGACACATAATGCTTGACACTAAGCATAAGAGAAATCAAAAATATAAAAGCCGTGTTTAAAACTAAAATAACAATGCAATTTTTTAAAGATGTCATCATGCTGTCAATAAAAAAATTGCTGCTGCAGCAGCAGTAACAGTTTTGGTAGTAATACTAGTGGTAGCAGTAAAAGTATTAGTAGTACGGAAAAGGTGCCGAATATTGGATACTTTTCCTGAAAAATGAAGAGTTACTGTTGGGTGTTTTTCAGTAGATTTTATTCGAATGTTATGAACAGTGTTTTAACATTTAGATGCAACAAAATAAGTTATAAAACAACAAAATTAAAAGAAAAGGCAGTATTTAATAGTTTAAAAAATAATTTATCAACCCCCCCCCCCCCGTGCAAGACAATTTTTAAGATGTCAATATAAAAAGTCATACACATATGTAAAAAAATATCTATCCGCGCGTGTGTGTGTGTGTGTGTGTGTCTGAATGTGGCATAAATTTTATAGGCGCTCTAACTCACGAACTATTGCGTAGAATAGTATGAAATTTCATAGAAGTTCTATACATATGGTGAACTGATACCAATTAGTTTTGGGGCAAAATCCACCAGGGGGGGGGGAGCCGTGATTTGATGATTTGTTCGATTTATGTAATGCTTGTATCCAGGGCCGCAACAAGGGTGGTGTGGACGGTTCCTCCGTACCAGGCGCCATCAGTTAGAATAGGCGCTGACAAGCTTAATCGGTGCCGATACTAATCATTACTCATGCATATACGATCAGTAGAACAACTAACAAGGTGTTTCGCACCAGGCGCCAAATAGAGTTGTTGCGGCGCTGCTCATATATTTAGTTTATGTGCACGGAATCAAACGAAAAATGAAATTTGGAATCTTTATGATAAGAACAGACTGTCATTCAATTTTGGTCGCGGTCATCGAAGAAGGGTGCTGAAATTAGACTTGTTCGAAATATGCGATGCTTATATCACAAGTTTAAATGCACATAATTCAACGAAACTTTACGCTTAGCATTCTGAATATGGGAATATATTGTCATTCAATTTTGGTTGCATACATCCAAGAGCGGGTGCCGAAATTCAATGATTTCTCCGAAAAGTGCGATGCTTATCCTCTCCAGTTTAAATGCACACTTTTACTTTTAGAATTCTCATCATGGGAATAGATTTTCATTTAATTTTGTTTGTAGACATCTAAGAAGGGATGCCGAAATTCAATGATTTGTTCGAAATATGAGATGCTTATGTCTCCAGTAAAAAAATTATAATGTATAATGTTTTTGCAAATACATTTGTTTTTCATGTATTAAAAGTCTATTGTCCACGATTCCTTTTTAAATTATCAGAGATAAAGAAAATTCAGTTAAATTTCAAAATCTGGAGAGGAGCAATAGCCCTCCCCTGCCTCCCCTTGCCGGCGGCCATGGACTTCAAAAGTAAACATCAATATAACAGGATATGTAGTTATAGTTACAATATGACATTTTAAATTAATATTCTTAACCTCTAGTATAACAACAATAATAGCATGGTTCAGATGATCCGCCTTGTTGAAGATAATCGATCCGTTCAGTTGATGTCTGCAAAATATTTCAAAATTTAAAAAAAAAAAAAAAAACACTATTGTTTGCCAGAAAAATAAACGTTCTATATAACAGTGTTTTGAACTTAATGCTGTAATGGTGGTCAACTGAGGAAATAAACATAAAATACGCACTATAGAAGTTATTGACATAAATCGTGCAATCATGCAATTTTTTTTTTTTTTTTTTGTAGAATGAAGATAAATATAGAAAAGAACATTTTTTTTCATCCACTTCATTGTACTGTTAATAATTTCCAGTTTTCCTCATTTCCTAATTTTTTTAAGCTCGCAAGTTAAATTACCAAGTTGGAGGTCATTGCCTATGATAGAAGTGTTCGTGATTATTGTAATTTCATCACTGCTGACCACGAAAACTTAAAATAGACATGCATACAAATAGGAAACAATTTAATAAACTTTATTAATATACAGCGCGGCACTTCTTAACGTTTATCAACAAGTAAATCCTAAACCATTCGTTTCAGAGGCATAGTTCCAATTGAACAATTGTTTCAAATGTTTTTCTTCAAAATATGAAAATTCACTTACTACGTTTTTTTCCCCCCTTAAACAAAAGTTATGGAATTGATGCAGTCTTTGGGACCTATAATTTATATTTAGGAAAACTTTATCCTCACTCAAAAGGAAAACAGTAAAAATTCTTTTCTTCTACGACCAAAACTTACCTAGTAATGATACTTTGAATCTTATTAGTTTTCTAGCACTATAAACAGTAAAACGCATTTTAATATTACCTGTTAATTCTTTCAAGTGTTGTGGTATATTACATATACTACTTAATTTTCATTCCCAACGGCCATATGTCACTTTGAATTTAATGATATTTTCTTTTTTAATGTACTAGGAATAAAAGCATTTATTTATTTTCCAATAGATTCGTTCGTAATTTCTACTGACATTTTATCATTTGAACATTTTAGCAACAGAATTACCTTTCCTCTAAAATGGCTAATACCTAAACTATTAATTATTAACCATTTGCACTTATTAGATTTTACATATTAATACCTATATTTAGCATTACCTATTAATTAGATGACTCAAAAGAGGCTTTGGAAACTTCCTTTAACTAATGGTTTAGCAGAGGAACCAAAATTTGCAAAAGATAGTAATCACTTATGACCTCTAGAAAACTCAGTTTATGATATTTCCGACGAGTGTCATGGAGCAGGACGATGCAACTTCCTCAGGAAGTATCATCCAGACATACAATACAGGTATACTTCAAAATAGCTTGTTGATTTCATTTTTAACCCTTTAATGCATCACATTTTTTCTATTGGTACAAAATAAATACTCGATAGTGTAAAAAATAACTAGTGTAAAAATTAAATAATTGAAATGAAGGTTAATTTATAAATATTACTTCAGTTTTTAAGTCAAACTTTTGAATCTTATTAGTCAAATAAGTAGCACACAGCGCAATGTAGCTATTCAAAGCATTTTGAAAGATATAGCACAAAGCCCACTCAAATTAATATAACCCATATTAGAAACCATATTACTATAACCAGTATTCTTATAACAGACTTGCATGAAAAATCTACAACCTCCTTTGTTGGATGCCCGTGCATAACTTTTGAACGCATGCTCTGATTTTCATAATTATTTTGTTAGAAAATGGCTAAGTTTGGTGGTGATTCCAGTATAAATTTAATCAGAATCCAAAAATATGATTTTGACCACTTGTCCGTTTTATTGTCTTATTTCCCTTTCTGGACTAACTTTCGTAAAAGTGAGCCAATCGCCCCGAAATTTCAATATGTTATGGTGCACAGAACTACTGTATGTTTTTAAAATAGTGGTCGTATGGTATAATATAGCATTTTTTACAGGGACACATCAAAATAAGCAATATAAGTAAATACAGGATTTAAAGTTAATGTGATTAACAATAAAGATTTGCTACAACACTTGTGTCAAAACCCATTCACTAAGATTCGAATGAATAGCAAGTTTCGAGAGATGAAAAAGTCAAACGATCCGGGATTCCTTTATTCTTCAAACTTTTGCATTTTTTAAGCAAACAAGTATATAATAAATACAGAATTTTCTATTTTTATTACTAAAATTCCAACATGCACAAAACTATTTTTTGAGGCTAAGTAGCAAGCAGAAAAATTGGCAATAATATAAATAATCATAACTTTGTTAGGAAAACATTTATTGTAACAAAGCTTACACTACATTATTTGTTCAATAAAAAAAATTAAAAAAAAAAAACACAGAAAATACGTAATTTTATTTATTCCCCATTTCGGGAATACATTTTTAGAATCTTTTCACACCAAGAAAAAAAAAAAAAAAAAAAAAAAAAACAGAGAGTAAGATTATAAAAGGTAATTGGACATACTGTCGCATAAATCCACAACATTTGAGTTTCCATTCCATAATATGGTTGAAGCTTCTTTAGAAAAAAATTGTTCTATTGATAATTAGCTAAATTTCAATAAAACTGAAGTCAGACATTTAGTGACCATTAAAATGTTAAATTCTGTGGTCCCCTCAAATTTTATTTATTTATTTTTTTTAGAGAGACAGGGTTCGTACGGATCAGGGAATTTTCCAGGAGTGTTACCAATATTTTTTTTTATAGAAAAAGAAATATAGCATATACTCACGAAACTTCACTTTCTTTTAAGAAGATATTTTCTATAAGAAAATACTGGTACCGAAGAATTTTGTGGTCGCAAAATTCCAGGAGCCGTACGAACCCTGGAGAGAGACATTTCAAATAAATAGCATCTTTTAAAATTCTACCAATATTTCCTTTAAATACTGAAGCATTATGCTTTAATTTGCAACAATACTTAGGCTGTATTTTGGATGCAAAGCTGCAAGTTACGCCAGGCGATGTTGATTATTAGCGTATAAAATGCTCTATCGTCGTGATCTAGACTTGGACTATTTAGAGCCTACGCTAGTCATCCAAAGAAACTCTCAAGCTAATGTTAAGTCGACGGAAAGATTCTTTGCAGATTTCTCGCTCGCATTTTAATATTTTTAAATAATTTTTTTTGCATAGGATAGCTGATGCCGATCCCTAACGTTGTTAGTTTTTACTTTTTCGATTTTATTTCCAGTTTTTTTATATAACTGTACTTTCGGTTCCAGCCGGTTCTGAAATAGCAAAAGTCCGCTTATAAAAAAAACTAATTAAAAAAAAAAAAGTAAAAACAACGTTAGGGATCGATCTCAGCTGTCCTATGCAAAAAACATCATTTAATATTAAAATGCGGGCGAGAAATCTGCCAAGAACCTTTCCATAGAATTAACATTGGCTTGCGTGTTTTTACGTATGACTGATGTATGCTCTTAAATGCCTCCATCCTATTCAAAACTTTTCAACATTTGATTACATGCTCTCTTCATCAGCCCAATTCCGCGTTCTTAGAAACTAGAACCTGTTTTAGATTTCATTTTCAGTGTAATTATTCCTTTACAACAAAAACCCAATCTTTACGAAAATAAAATTACTGTAGGCTATAATTAAGCGTATGCAGCATGTTTCAGTATTTAAAATCAAAATGGTAATTGCAATATTTAAAATTAGTTATTTTTGCATGAAAATAATTATTTTTATTGCTCCCTACTATATTAAAGGACTTACTTGTAGGGTATCGCCTTGACTTTAATGGCCTCCATTATATCAACCTTTTTGTTGTCTCCATACATGCACGACACGATATAACAACAGGCTACCGCACCTAATTTGGTTTTATTTTGTACATGCTCTCTCCACCTAATAAGAACTCTATCACACCGCCACCTCACTAGATTACACTTGCACTATAAGAATCTAAATACTCGTGTAATTAACTTTCTAAATAATAAAAGTGGACAGTTCCGACAGTCATGTCATGAACAGACACGTTTAGCTATTGTTTTAGTGTTTCCTGACATACCGGATGTAAACAGCAGCTTTAGTACATAAAAATACGAAAATAAATTTATTTATTTTCGTTTTTTTTTTTAGATTTACATGCTAACTGGGCCTAGTAATTCAAACTATATTGAAATAACACCCCATTGTATACACCAACATTATAAGCGTTCACCGATTCATGTAAATAAATTTAAACACAATGAAAATTGATAGGAGAGACATTGATTAAATACAAGAGACATAATGTCATATGGAATAGAGGACTCACAAAAGACATTTAAGTAAGTGTCAATGCCAAGGCTACACTCATGCATCTCCTAGATAGAAAAACCAGTTGTCACATACGTTTCAGACGTCAATTTGAGTTATGAAGGAAAAACAAGGAAAAAGGTGGAAGTTAAGCAAGATTATTTCAAAATTATTGTGTGGGCACAAACTTCTTAAAGGAAAAATTTCTACTTATAATATTTATAACCGAAACGGCAATTTCTGCAAATCCGCTTGCAAGTCCGCAAAGCTTTAAACTACTAAAGATGATAAAGTTGTTTAAAGAAGCGACAAGGAAATGCCCGATAAGGTTTTTCAATCACGATCTGGAACATTGGAGATAAAACCACAAGAAAGAAAAAATAGACGAAATACCAAAATAGGTAAAAATTAGCAATTATTTTGATACATAAAAGCAATTTACCAACACCTTTAAAAATTATGTTTTCTAAAAGCACCGAGATACCTTTGCGAACGAATGTTTCGGCTAACGAAGATTTTCCGCTCTTTTTCAGACTCAAAAAGAATGTTCTATTCTAAATGCACACTAACATGACGCAGCCGCGTTGCATTTTTACCCTAGAACTACCGGAAATTTTACTCAACCTTGATAAAAACTTTTCACAACAGAATTTTTTATTTAAAATTATTTAATTCATTTATTTTAGTTATCTGTGTATTATATTTAATTTATTTTATGAAACAAATTCTAGTCCGAATAGTCATTTTGAATGTACTTGTCGGTTCCATTGGATCCGTCTGGTAGGTGGAAGGTTAATTCTACGGAAATTCAGGTGGAAGGTTAATTCTACGGAAATTCACGTTTCGGTTAACGAAGATTTCGACTAACGAATGAGATTCCAGAACGTGAGCAGAGGTATCACTGTAAACTAGACCATTTGGATTATCGCCATGAATTTCTTAATACAGGATTTAACACGCAAAAAACTGAATGTTTAAATACTGCACAAGATTCATCGATTGCCTATTAGTAATGTAAACTAAAAAGTCAACATGAAAAGAATATCCATAAATAGACAATTAATAAATTTGCATTAGGAACTTACCATAATATTTCAAATTTTAATTGCTTAAAAGGCGTAAAAGCCAACGCAGTGAAAAAGTATCCAAGCCGGGACTCGAACCCGGGTCATCAGTATAGCGCACTGACGTTCTACCAACTGAACCACTTGGAACGATACCCAGCATGTCACTTCTCACTATTACGTGTCGGCAAGGCTACAATCGTAGCACAAGATGGAAAATTTTCCGTGAACCATCAACTCTGGGGCAAACACGAAATTAAAGAGAATCCAGCATCGATGATTGAATAAATCTATTTAATACTTCGAAATTTTTCCATAGAAAATTTCTCACGCCTTTACATTCATAATATTTCAAATTTTAAATTGCTTAAAATGTTTATCATATAAAGAAACATTTTAAATGCATCGTAAAAAAGTGACGAAAACACGTATTACAATTGAGAAGATAGAAGCAGGCTCTAGCACTGATAGCATGTTTATTCCAGGATTAAAAAACTTTCGAAACATTGAGTTTTCATTGCTTTATTCAAGACGTTTCTTCCAATGGTATCGTACTTAGCACTACTATTTAAGGGTGTTCTCATTTTTTCCCCTCCGTTTAACAATATAACTGCAATCTTTGACACAAAATCATTTTCATTACGATGACCACCAGTTTTAAACGTTTACGACGCCCAGTTTTAAACGTTAAAATAAAAAAAAAAAAAAATTAAAAAAACGAGGGGGAGCGATAATTTTTTTATGTTTTCTAAATATATATACAATCCTAAAGCAAACAAAACAAACCGCACGGAAATATTCAAATTAGAATCAGGTCGATATGAAATTGATAATGAGTAATTTAACATAGCCTAACGGATTTTTAACACTTTCCAACATAGATGAAAGTGTTTATGAATTTTGTTTGTCTGCCGTCCGTCTGTCCGTGCTCTAACTCGCATAAATGTAGTCTGTCTTGCAATGTGTGTTATTGAGGTTTACTATGGCATGTATGTTTGGTATTAAAAATGAATTGTGTAGCATTTATAGTTCATTTACAGGGACACTCAAGAGAATTCCGTTAGATTACGGTCTATGGAAAAAATAGTTTGCGGTGTAATTTTGATGATGTAACATTATTTTAAACATATTCAAATTTATATACATCACTGAGGTACTACATTTATATACATCACTGAGCTTATTATAAAATATGGTGGGCATAGCATTTATCTTTCATTTACAGGCACACACAAAATAATTCGGTTACAGTATTGTCTATGAACAATAATTGCTGGAAGAGTGTTTTCAGTTGTGGAACGTGTTTTTAAATTTAACTAATTTTTTTACACAATACTTGGTGTGTATAAATGCCATTGATCATATACAGGACAGCACAAAAGACATCGAAAACATTTCTGTTCATTGACGGAAATTGTTGAATAGGAAATTTTTAACAGTGCTATGAGTTTCGTAACTAAGTTTTAGCATACTATGTGGTGCATATACAAATCTGTAAATCATATACAGGGCTGCATAAAATACTTAGGATATTTTTTTCCGGCTATTGATAGCAATTGCTGAAATTGGGTTTTTAAATTTGTTATGCGTTTTCCAAATTATTTTTTCGCCTTATTAATAGGTAAAATTTTGTTCAAGTATTCTGGAAGTGTTAGAAAGTGTTTCATAATCTATGCTTGACGCATAATTTTTCGTTTTTGTTAACTTTGCATACGCTTTTCTCATAACTGGTTGTTTGCTAATTTCGCGCAATGTAGAAAAAAAAATCATTTGCTGACAGATAATTTCTTTTGCACGCAGATATGCATAAAATGATAATACCTATACAATCTCCACTTACTGTTTCGTCACTTGAATGACGCAGATTTTATTTGTTGCGATTAGAATGTATTTTTTAACGTGATACACCACAAAAGCAATTTTTAAATGTTAAAGCCTGCAATTGGCCTACATGGAGTGATTTGAAATAGATTATGGAGAATTTTATTTTTCAATAAACTTATTACATAATATGTTATAAGCAGTTGCTATCTCATTATGACCTTTCTCGGTCTGTCGCGTCCGGACATTGGGTTTAAAACGTCAACTTCGAGAGTATTTTCTGAAAGATCCTTTTGCCTTTGTCGATTTCATAGAAAATTAGATTTCATAGTTTCTAAATAAAAACACTTGGCAATTTATGCGTTGATGAATAAAAAAGGAATTCATGAATATTTTAGAAAGCAGACAGTTTGAATTTAAGAACCGCCTTAACTAAGCGAAATTTGGAAAGGAGTTCAGAGTCCCTGGAGCCATGGCCTCCGTATCATTGGTAAGAACGATGTGGATCTAAGATTTATGACCGTAGCATAAGCCCGGAATAACAATTAAACTGGAAAAAAATAACTGTGACAAGAAAAGCGAAAAGGAAAATTAAACAACATAAAGACAACTTTCAGCCAGAAATAAAGTACAAATTAAATTAGATTAATGATATAGAAATAAAAATGCAAAATAAGCCTACGAAATATTTACAGTTAAAAATAAATCAAATGAGAAAAATGCTATATACAAAAGTTCAAAAAAATATATACAAAAGGCCAACGAAGGTACAAAGCCTTAGCAATAGCAAGCGGAAAAAACAAGAGAATAAAGTTAGGGTTTAATAATTTCCGGAATGTGGAGTACATTACGAGACCGCGTATAACTTGTCCGTTCATCATAATCAGAGAGATTGAATAGTCCAGGATTAGGAATAAAATGAATTGTCAAAAAATTTAATTGCATTATTTTTAATAATTTTTCGAATGCGATTTATTTTAAAGATCATTATGAATGGTTGCAATAAACAGACATTCGTATTTTTGCACCAGTAGTAAACGATAACAAAATAAAATATGAATTTTAAATATAACAAACACGATTACGAGTTTAACAATAAAGCTTAAGTAAAAGAAAATATACGTACCAAAAACGCAATTTTCTCATGAGCTATAGTTTGCTTAGAAAAATATCAGTTTTAATTCCTATAAGACGATATACTTTGACTTCTGATAGTCACGAAAAACTTCCGTGACGGGGAAGACTAAAATATTTAGTTGAGTTTAAGTTCTAGTTTTGGTTCAGAGAGTTCCAGTTCCGTGATGTTAATACAGAGTGCTTAACTCACGTTAAAAGGGGGAAAAAAAAAGATAAAAGACAATGTACGAGCAAATAAACGATTTTGTTATTTGATTTTAGTGTGTATTGCTCAATCGTGGATGTTCGAAACTCCAGGATTCTGCGAAATACCATTAAGAGGTTCCATGAACGGTCTGTTTTCTTCGCGACTTGAAATTATAAATAAAAGTTAGATAATAATCAGTTTACTCCTCGCTGATTCCATGTTAACCTATGGAGAAATTAAATGAATAAATATTTAATACCAATAATAATTACCGAAATATAGATTTCAGGGTCAGAATGTAGACGCTCGATGCCAACATGCCGAGTTTTCGAGAATAATTTTCGTAAATTTTAAGGATTTTTAAAAACAAATCTGGAAATTTTTACTCGTGTGATTGTCCGAATTTTCCGCCTTTAAAAATACTTAATTTTCAAAAACTCACTACGTTAGCATCGGATATCTACTTTTATGGTGAAAACCTTATTTCGATTATTTCGATAAACATTATGTAGAGAGTAATCAGCTGTTTAAATTTCTTTATAGGTTAGCACAGTATAGCACGAATGGCGAGGACTAAAACCTCCTTTAAGAAATAAGCCACATTCTTAATTATAACTATTTAAAAATATATAGAGGAACTTTGGGTATTACGAAATATTATTTACATTTTGGGGCAATACAACATCACCCGATATTGTTTAAAACCCGAAATCCGAATACAATTACAAACTTCATCTTTCTGCGATTAGTTTTTATAGACAAAAATCATTTTACGAAATTTCATCATCTGAGATATTGGTATCCCATATAACGCTACACTGCCGATTTGGGTAAAAATTACTCTATGTTTATTGGTTTGAATCGCGAGCTAAAAAACGATTATTACATCATAAACTGTTAGTATTTCGGTGTACATTATGCTTAACTTCAATGCAAAAATATTACTTCTAATAATGAAAAAAAATTGAAAAATTCTCTCCTGAAACTGTCTGAAGACGAAAAACAAATATTTATTCACACAACGCCGCCCTGTCGCCGATCGGCAAACTGCGTGTTCTGGTTCTGGAGGGCATTCTGTAAACATTCTCAAGTATTTTATGATATGGCCGCTTTGTGGCAGCACTTTACCAACAAACTTTGGTATTCAATAATACTCGAAGTTCCTCTACATGTTAATGTTGAAAGACACGGAAATCTCTCCAAATTTAAAAATTATCTGGTATAGCTACAAAATGGAAAATAATGTTACTATAATCATAGTACACATGGAATTCATTCCATAAATTCTTTTTTGAGTATTTGAATAACTTTTTGTAACATTACATGCATATATATATTTATTTATTTATTTATTTATTTTTTTTGCATTCGTTTTTAGCTACAAATCTAGCCCCATATCTTATCTATTAAATTACTAGTTTTTATTATTATTTAATAAGTTAGAGATTTTTCTCCAAAAATTTACTTTTTAAATTCTTACCGTAATTTCAGGCGTATAATCCACGGATCAAACAATCATGTTTCGACCCAGAAATTTTATTTTATAAAATGTAACTTACTAGATCGCTGTAAAAATTTGACTTCAATTATTAAATAAAGTTTCTGGGTCTAAACATAATTGTTTTATACACGGATTACATGCGAGAAATTACGGTAGTCATATTGATCGTTGAATGTAACCGTGTGAAAAAAAAAAGATTCTGCAAAGAGTAAAATAGGAATGTATTTCTACTTCATTTGTATTCAAAACTTTGCTAACTGAAAGACAGAATCCATATTTGCCACACTTATAATAAAATCGCCTAAACTATTAAAAAAAGAGGAAAAAATCTTATTAATTGAAGGCCATCAAGTTGCTGATTTTTCTTTCACAAATTTATTTTTTAAATGTTTTTCATCTTGATCATTGAATGTACCCGGGTGCCCGAAAAAGAGATTCTTCAAAGAGTAAAAAGACATATTTCTACTTCATTTGTATTCAAAACTGTGCTAACTGAAAGACAGAATTCTTATTTGCCAATTATAAATAAAATCGCCTAAACTATTTAAAAGGGGAAAAAGTCTTATTAATTGAAGGCCAACAAGTTAGCAATTTTTCTTTCAAAAATTTTTTTTTAAATACTTAATCATCTTTATCATTGAATGTAACCGGGTGTGAAAAGAAAAAAAAAAATCTTGAAAGAGGAAAAAGAAATATATATATTTCTACTTCATTTGTATTCAATACTGTGCTGCTAAATGAAAGACAGAAAATAAGCTTTTTTTCTGGACTTTCTTGATTCAGATAAGTCTTAGTTATGACCACATCTTGAATCACAATGTTAATTCCTCTGACCGTTTCACAGGATAGAGAGGTCAGGTAGACGTGTTGCAAAGGAACTAAGCTTTGATAAAAAAGTAAAAAATGTACCTTCTTCTAGAGTCAAGTATGTTTTCATGCACACGTACAGCTTTTTTAATCGCTTCTCCTTGACTTTAAAGATAACCAACAACTGGCTCATCAGCTGCAGATCGACACGTGCTTTTTTGATAAAACACAAGGTAGAAAAGGAGAACGAGAAAATACTATTTTTACAATAAATGTGAGATATTAGAAATATGATGAACATATGATTGAGATATCATCAGCAATCAATTAATATCATCGGTAAAATACAGGGAAAAGTAAATTTGCGTCTGTGTAAATAATTAGAAAACTTTATATCTCATTCAGAAACATTTAGTCACAGCTGTCCGATTCTCAAGTTCCCCTCACTAATGTTAAAGCTATGGCCATGGAAAGTTTATTTTTTTTTAATCATCAGAAAATTATTTTTTTCTGTATACTCTTTAAATGTTGTCATCGTACTATCTAATTGACAAAATATTTCTAAAATATGTGCTTAACTTTGTTTTAACTGTTAAAATCTTATCCAAAGTTCGTAAACTTAAATATACCCATATATTTCTTTAACAAATGGTGTGGGTTGGTGGAAAAAAGGAATTCAAATCCTTCCCAACTCCTAGAATTAAATTGCGAACTTTAATTACCAATTCTTTGACTACACGAAAAGCTCACGTGTTATTTTTTAAAGCAAACGTGACCAACTTTCCATTGAACATTTGAAGGACTCTTTATAGAACTTATGGAAAATACGGGAAAGAAAACACTTGTGTTGCTCTGTCTGTGTAGGATCGAACCCTCGAATTTTGGCTTCAATTCTCGACATAATTATCGAAATTACCTCCAAAGCTGGGCGAGCTTTAAATTTCTCAAGATTTTCCGCTTTGGATAAAAGTATAATGCACGCTAATAAAAAAATATATATCACACCACAAAAAGGTGCTTTTAATGTCTCTTCATGTTGTTCTCAAAAAGCCTTAACGGGTCGTGGTGTAAATCAGAGATTAAGAAGTCTTCCAAAAAGATGACAAAATAAAAAACTGCTCCAACATTTCTTAGCTTCAATATTTTAGCATGAAAAAAATACATTTAATTACTTTTGTCTACTTAGTATTTGGTTTTTTTTTTCCATTAAAGAAGCATCAAAGAATCATAATACATGGATCATTTTACGGAAAAAGTTACTTTCTGAGCGCAGAAATTTTAATACAAAAATTGAAACCAAAAACTTTTAAATTAATGTCCATTGTTAATATTTATTTTTTTCTTTTAAATTTTAGACCCGTGGTCGTATAGCCTTCTAATTATTTGCCGTTTAATTTATTTTAAAGATTTAGAGGGTATTTCTCTTTATATTGTAACAGAGGATACATCTACAAAGGATACAAATATACAATATGTTTAGTTTAATAATGCCAAATAACTAAATATACAATATTTAGTTTAATAATTCATGCTTATTTAGAGTAACATGAAACGATGTAAATATCTCAAAAAAGGCTTTATGTATATCAATTAAAAACGCAATGCCATGAAATTAATTATGCTTCGTAATATACATAAACTTCATGGCTTTTTCTAGTTCAGTTAGAACAGCCATACTCAACCTGTGGGCCGCGTGAGGCCCGGCGACCTTTTATGTGCGGCCCGAGACACATAAATCATTAATACCTAATTATAAATTAAGATGTTCTTTAAAAGGTTTTAACATCTTCGCTGTTCCTTTATATATTTTCATGGGAAGACAAAATCCGCCAGTTATTTGTAATTATTAATTTAAAATTATGTTAAAACATCTTGAATGTCATTTCCTTAGTTATTTTTTTTCCATGTAGTTCTATTCGTGCTAATAGTTGTGTACACTAATGAAACATTATTCCAAATTAAATAAATTTACCCTATACATTTCTACATTACAAAATAAATAAAAAGTTTCTGCATTGAAAAATTAATGATTTATTAAAGAAAAAAATTTTTTTCTTTAAAATTTGGTCATGCTGCATTGTTATATTATTATGTTTTATACTTATAATATCGCTAATAATGCTTATTCGGGTTGCTGAGGAAAACAAAAATGGCAGAAAAGTTTTATACATTGCTATTTCTAAACAACAATCTTCGTGGTATATTTCTACATCGTTTTCAATAGAAATATACCCCGAAGTAATTTTTTTTTTTTAAATAGTAGTGTTAAAATTTTTTGGAAACATTTCTTCCACGACAAACGTTCAAGACTACTAATTATATTAACTTATTATTTCGCTTTGTTATATTGCTTTTGTTATCTTATTTTAATTGTAACTTTTTTACATTATTATACAAAGTATGTTGCGGCCCGCCTAACGTCGCAAACATATGTTTGCGGCCCGCGAGAAAAAAAGGTTGAGTATGGCTGAGTTAGAACATCTCAAAATACATGACAAAGGACAAAGAGCATATTCACGGCTAACAACAAACTAAAAGGAGATACCTCCTGATCTGAATATTTTTATTAGGTGATATATGCTGTCATATTTTAGAAATTATTGCACAGAATTTTATTGTAACAAAGGATTAAAAAAAAAAGTTAAAACAAAAATTAAAACGTAAATTTTGAAAAAAAAAAATTGTTTCATAACAAAATTTATAAAAATCAATTTTCAGAGGGAAAAAAAATGTTGAACGAATAATACATTTATAACATTGAGAAAGTTTGTTAAGATGCAAATAGAGGAAACTAGGTGTAACATGTAACGAAGGTATACAAGTATACCTCTGATTATTTAAAAAAAAAAAAAATCAAATTATAAATATATTTTTTTAATGCGTTCTATTATGCAAAACCTCAAACTTCTTTTATTGAACATTTTCAAACATCAACTAACATGTACCGAAAAATCAACGTTTCCTGTAGAATGACGCATATGCACTTTTCCTCAAGATATAATGTAAAAAAAAAACTTTGCTAGTATCAGACGCGCTATTCAGATAATATTTTACTGTTGCTCATTGTGTTGCTATTTCCGCAATTAGTATTTTTTTTTTTTTTTTTTATAATTTTGTTCTGGTGAATTAATTTAGTTATTTTTTAGTGTTTTTTTTTAGTGTCTTTTGGTTGACTACCTTTGGAAATGTTTATTTGTATGTTTATATTGACGTACAAAAAATTACAGGTATTTCAACATACGTTACAAATACATTATTCTTTAACCCTTTCCGGCACAAATTCTGTTCGTAAAATGAGAAATTACTGACTGACACCGGAATTTACAAACGACTTTAGAAAATAAAAACTTCTTATTTTAAGCTTCCATTGTAGAAACAAAATTTTATTAAAATATTCTTGGTGCCGTATGAAAGTTTGGAATTAAAATTAGGTGTGCCCGGAGTGGGACCACTGTGCCGGAAAGGTTTAAAGTTAAAAAAAAAAATCAAACTTTTGGAGTGCGTGGCATTGATACCAGAAAAATAAATCAATTAATTGGAAGAATACACAAAGTATACTTAGACCAATTTTTCAAACATGAGTAAATCAAAAACAGGTAACTAGATATTATTGGATTATTTTGACTAATAACGATCTCTTGCATTACTTTGTACTGTCATCAGATTAAATTATAGCACAAAATTATGGAGATGTTTACAAACAAAAAAGCACTTGCACCAATTTTTTCGCGCCACGAAAACAATCAGATAAAAAAATTACAAGTATTTCTACATACGTTATTAATATTTTATTCTTTTGAATATAAAATATAAATTTCAAAATTTTTGGATTGCGTGGCAACCAGAAGAATACATATATTTTTTAATAATTAAAGATCTTTATCTGTGCGCTGATTTTTTTTTTTTTTTTTTGGGGGGGGGGGGGGGTTATAGAAGAGAGAAGGGTCGTAGGGATTTGAAATAGAGCATTTACTTATCGTTTCTGCAAAGTAATAATATTCATTAATATTCCTAAAAGAAAATTGTCAGTCATGTTGACCTAGATAGCAAAGGTTATATTTTACTAGAATTTCCGTAAGAGACTGTAGGTCAAAGAAACTGGCAGACCAACCACCCTTCTCGCCCTCGACAATTTCACTAAGAAGGAAAGTTGCATCGGAATTCCTAAAAAGAAATATTTGATAAAACCATTCATGGTAAGCAATTTTTTGCAATTACTGTATTTTCCACGTAATAATTGAGAATTAGTAAGCTAAGGAACTTAACAAATTCAGACCTACAGTTACAAAGGGTGAGGGAAAAAATGAGTCTTTGTTGGCCTAGATAGCAAAGGGTATATTTTACTAGAATTACCGTAAGAGACTGTTAGGTCAAAGAAACTGGCAGACCATTCACCCTTCTCGCCCTCAACAATTTCACTGAAAAGAAAAGACAGATGAGGTCTTTAAAAAGATGACATCCAAACAGATTAATCAAGGAAAAACCTATTGTGAATCGAATGAGAGCTTTTCTGTTAATTTCGAAAAAAAACGAAATGTTCGTTATTGAATAATACAGTATTACCGAAAATTTGAGTATAGTATTCTGCAAAAAGATATGAGATAGTAAAATAATCGCATTACAGATTTGAATTCAGCACATATTTATTTCAAATTTTCTAGATTCATTTAAAAAAGGGGGAAAATTTATCCCTAGATTTAGCTGAAAACCCCCAAAGTTCTGTAATGTCACCTAAATTAATGATATTATGCGAATATGTTACAACATTAATATAAAATACAGTAAATGTTCCACAAAGGTAATCGTACAGGATAGTAGTTCTTGAGAAATATGCAAATTTCACCTGGGTGAACAGAAATGAAATTGTTAACAAACGGTAATAATTATTTAGCATCTTTTGTTGCATTATGCAATGAAATATCAATAGAAATTTACTTTGGATATAATGAAAACGTAGTAGAAAATTATTATAGTTCAAAAATACTTCCCCAAAAGTCATGGTACATTTGTATAAAATTTTAAATTTTTCAGTCATTTGCATATTTCACAGAACCAAGTGGTAGTCCTGCAGTATCTACAGCAAAGTTAAATGTACCTGTTGTTATATTAATAAAAAGAACTAATCTGAATTTTTTAAAAATGGCACGGAAAGAACTTGCAGTTGAACAAAGAAAATTGTTAATCTGCATGAAAAAAAAGATAAATCTTATAGCGATATTTCTGAAATAATGTCTCGAAGCCAAAACGCTGCATTTCTGAAAATCTCCGAATTAGTGGTAGAAAATAACAGAAGAGTTGCAAAAATATGACAATAAAATAGCACATAAAGAAACTACCACAAGATCCATTAATGTTGCTGGATTTAGATCAAGGTGGAAACAGCATCTCTCTCCAATCAACATAAAGAAAATAATTGAGTTTGCCAGAAGCTATTTACTTGCATCTCCTGATTTCTGAAAACAGGTAATTTTTTCAGATGATTCTAAGTTTAATATTTCCAGCATAAATAGGCAAATTAGAGTTTGGAGGAGAAAGGTTGATGCACTGAATCCCAATTATACGACAAAAACTTTAAATCATGGCGGAGGAGATGTAAGTGTTTGGGGCTGTATGTCACGTTACCTTCAGGGGTAGGAAATTTAGATTTCATTCAGACTATCATGGACAGATATGGATATTTAAATATAAATTTGAAGGACAATGCATTGGAGTTAGGTGTCGCGCAGAATTATTACTTTCAACAAGATAATGATCACACTGCTCATAATGTCCGATTATGGCAACTATACAATACACCCACGTACTTGCCACTCCTCCACAAACTACGGATTTAAACCCCATCGAGCATTTATCGAGTATCTTACAGCGGCGAGTGAACACTTATGATATCAGAAATGAAACACAGTCGAAAGAGGATTTCCTTGCACAATGGAATAAAATTCAGGAAAATGTTACAAATAATCCGATAAAATCAGTGCTAATCAGGCTTAAAGTAGCCTCAAAAATGAAAAAATACGGAACTAAGTAATAGAAAGTGGTTTTGCTTTAATAATCTTAAAATAAGGTTCACGTGTATCATGACTTTTATGGAAGCATTTTTTATCTTAAATTATATATATATATATATATATATATATATATATATACATATATATACACACACACACACACATACATACATTATATATATATATATATATATTTTTTTTTTTTTTTTTTTGAAAGTTTGCAAAGAATATAAATGAACTTTTGTATAATATAGGAAGGACTCTTATTAAATAATTATTGGTTAATTAAATTTTATTTGTACCCATAATGGTTAAATTTCCATATTTTCCAAAAACTACTTCCTGTACAGTCACTTTTGTGGAATATTGTATATGCTGTGTTTATATAATGAAGAATTATCAGCTTTGAGAGCTTCCACCTACGTAACATGATTAACTTCATTTTCCTAGCAAACAGTTTACTTATATGAAATCTTCAATATGAAAAATTTATTTTTTACGAGACAATTTATTGTAAAAAAGGGAAAATCTAACTGGATTTTTATCTAATAAGGGAATTTCATTTCCTCCTAACAAAGACACCTAAAATAATTTACCCCCTTAATTTACCCACAAGTTTTTCCTCTAAATCTAGCGATTAACCCCACGCCCTTTTCCTCCAAATTCGCAACATTGTTTCCCGCGAATATTTTTTGGAAGGGAAATACTAAACATCTTGAAAAAAGAAAAAATAAAGTAACGAAATAAAGTAACATATGCATGTGAAGGTAATCCTAAAGCACTATCTCTTTAACGGAGAGGGAAAAAACTATTGTTTTTCACATTCACCAGTAAAAAAGCAAAAACTTTTCATTTCGACAATTACAAAAGGGTAAAAAAAGATCCAAGTTAGCGCTGTCTCATTTCGTGACCCTGACACGTATTCGCACTCAAAACGACCTTGCCTCTTGAAATCATTTTACCTGCTGCATGGCCGCCAAATGATGCTGTTGTCAGTGTATAATCTCTAAAAGGGCTTTTACTCCCAAACTGAGCGTAACATTATCACAACACATCGACATAAATTTCATAATTAAACAAATAGACAATAGTTAAATGAAGCATACACACGCACGGACGTTTTAGTAAGTTGAAAACGTGAAAAGTCACCCATTTTAAAATGCATTAGTAACGTTATTGCCAACGAAGTATCCAAGCAGATTTCAGAAAGTATGAAATTTGTATTTTTTTTTTTTTCTGTAACAAAATGTAGAAATTTTCCCTATTTTTACACATAAGGAAGCTAAAACCCGAATTATTCAAGACGCTGGAATCTAAAAGTTTAATTCTTGGGGTATAATAAATAAAAGCATAATCATGAATTTTAAGGAATGCAACAACTCGTAAAGAATCCTTTGGAAAACGACGTATATTGAAAAACCTTTTTCTCTCGGGAATTAACCCGAATCAGCTGAATTTCGGAAATCAGCTGTTCGTCAGTGAACTTCCAGATTCCTCTCGCTAATGTTAAACCTATGGACGTAGGATGCATTCATATATTTTAAAATATCTCCTCAGGAAATTAATATTTTTAACTTCTGTTTTCTGTGTACACTTCTTAAAGGATGTCTCTTTTCTTTCTTAGTTGTCATTTTTTTTTTTTAAATATATACTTAATTTTATGTGAAGTGTTAATATCTTATTCGATTTCGCTAAGATTTTAACACATAAAATTATAAATTAAGCACATTTTTTAGAAATATTTTGATAACTAAGAAAAAAAGAAACATCCTTTAAGAACAGTACAAAGAAAGCAGAAGTTAAAAATAGTAAATTCCCGAGGAGATATTTTAAATATACATCCTATATGCCCATAGGTTTAAAATTAGCAAGGGAAATCGAGAAGTTCACTGAAGAACAGTCTTAACTACTGTGATAAAAATTGTCGCCTATTTACTGTGAGCGATGTCCGAGACCGCTCGATTGAAAGATGAATAGAAGGCTAAATAATCATAGGATATTATTTATGTACTAAACTGTATGTACAGGATACTATAATTAAAATTCACATTCAGAAGTCACTAGTGATACTAATAGAGCTCCATAACAAAACAAAATTGCACTAGTATTTGTAGTTAGACGGAAAGTTAAAAGTGAAACTATAAAGATTGAAAACAGTAGCAATCTACGAGACCGCTATCAGCAGTCAAAGGTTAATATAAAGCAATTTCAATTTGAAAAAAATAGTTTTGGCAGTAAGTAGCTAAACTAATTTAATCTTTCGTCAAGAAATAAAAATTAAAAATGCAAGTTACACGATTTCTCAAAAAATATATTCTATTTATTTTAAATTAACGCAACTAAAAAGTAATTGATTTTCCCGGAAAATATAAATGATCGAAATAGATTTAATTATGATAGGGAAACAAAAACAATAATGATTGAGTAGTTCCTCCAGGAAAGTACACCGATATCAGCTATTTTCCCCCCATAGGATTTCAAATCTGTTGTTGGTCCTTAAAACTAAGATAAATCAGTATTTTTTCTATTTAATGTGCGTCGCATAAAATTCGTTCTGTTCCAGAAAAATGCGAAATTTACAAAAAAGTGTTTTTTCAAAAAACAATGGGAGCATTGTTTCCCCCCACTAAAAACTAAGAGATGCCATTTAGAAATAGCTTTTTAAATTTTAGTTAGATTTTACGCCAGTATACTTCCTTTGTTTATATGAAAATCCTAAGTGAGATAAGTTGACACATTATACCATACACCAATAACACTGAAATCATGCAACGGTTGAAATCACGGAAATGACTAATGTTTTTGAAACGTAAGACGTAGGCTCTAATGTACGGCAATTTAAATAAATCTGAACGACAACAAACATTCTCGTATGTATCTTAAAAAGGTGAGTGATAAGCTATAAAATGCTTTTGATACTTAAAACACCTTAAAAAGATAAAAATGTGATAGAAGTAATTCATTTTTGAGGGAATGTGCTTTGATAAAAGTGGAAGGAACAAAATAGTGATTTAGGGGATAAAAGATTGATTAGAAAAGCGTAAATGATTCAAAAATGTAATTTTTCTAAAACAATATTATGTAAAATTGAAATTAAAACTTGAGATTCTGACCTATGAATAGATGCCATATCAGTAAACAGAAACTGTAGTTTCAAAATAGTACAAAATATACAAGAATTCTGGTATATAACGGAAATACAGTAAACCCTGAACTACAAATCAGTAAAACAAAACCAAATATAAATGTGAAAGAAAAAGTGCATGATTAAAATCTTGATTCAATTATCGCAACTATTTTTCCTTTTAAAAAAGATAACGTAAACGATTCACCAACTGTACTCTCTACACTCGTCTTGAATCAATCACCACATTGCCTGACTACTTACACTTACCGATAAAATCAATAAGCTCATATAATTTAAAAACATTTAAATTCAAGGCGTTATCGGGGAGTAACATAAGATAACATTCTTTCTCTGAACTGGACAGTAGTCTGACCAATTAGATGGAAATATAATAATCCCTGAAAAAAGCAAACCAAACAAATCTGAACAAGAAAAATCATGCGTCATTCATAGATTATGAAACACTTTCCAACACTTCCAGAATACTGTAACAAACTCACTTCTCAAACTCCTCACTATTTAATAAGATAAAAGATGATATCTAAATAAACAATTTAGAAAACCCATAACACAGTTGAACATCAAACGTCAGTAATCAACGCCCACAGTTGATAAGTTTCTTTATTCGAATTCGTTTGAGCAGCTGTGCATATGATCTATAGATTTGTTACACTTCACATGAATTGTGGGGTGCGGATTAAAATTTAATTCAGCTATAAAACGCAAAACAGATCAACATTTACAGCCCATATATGATAACTTGAAATATTTTGTGCGGCTCTATATATAGTCTATAAATTTTTATACACATCACACATTAAGCTAAAATTTGATTCAGTTATGAGTTTCCTAACAACTAAAGTATCACTTCATAATTATCATCCATAGGCGGCAATATATTCAGTTTTTTTGAGTAGCCCTATATATGAATTTATACACACACACTTTATATTAATTATATATAGTTAAGCTGGAAAATGCAACACAATTAAAACATCCAAGCAATTCACTTCCATAGACAGTAATGCTTACGAATTTTTTTTTTGCACATCTCTGTATATGAGCTATAAAATTTATTTGTATACACACCACGTAATGCACTGAGATTTCCTTAAGCTTTAAAAAGGCATACAGCACCTAAAAACGTACTTCCAACGATTACCGCTCATAGTCAGTACTGTAACACTTCTTTTTGGTCTCCCTGTAAATGAACAAATAAATGCTATGCACTCCATATTCTAGAGTAAGCATCTTATAATGCTCCTCAACAATGTATACCAACTTCATTATGTTTGAAATAGCTTAACATTTGAAAATACACTACAATTGTTTTCTCTTATAGACTATAATGTAACGTAAACCTGTTGTGAGTCACTGTAAATAAATGATAAATGCCATGCTTTCCATATTCTACAGGAAGAATGTGCATTGCACTTAAATAGTATATATCAATCTCAGTATGCTTGAAATAGTGTAACTTTATTAAAACACACTGAAAACAATTTTTACCCATAATGTAACCGTATTCTTTCGTGACCATGCAAATTAACTATAAATGCTACACCTTCTATTTTCAATACCAAACATGCCATGATAAACCTTAATACGTATACGAATTACACGACAATCAGAATATATTTACGCAAGTTAGAGATAGGGCAGTCAGTCTGACAAACTGAATAAACACTTTTCAACTATGTTAAAAAGTGTTAAAACAAAAATTGAATGGTGAAAGTCTTCCTTCAATTATCGCGACATTTTTTTTTTTTTTTTTTCAAGAGCACATAACTCAAAAGATTCACTAACGCTAAATTCTTTCGGAATCAATCACCGCATTGCAAGACTACTAACCGATAAAATCAATTAACTCATAGTTTAAAAACATCTAGTTCAAGTTGTTATCAGGGAATAAGATACGATAATATTTATTCACTGGAATGGACATTAGTGTGACCTTCACTGTTCGAACAGTGATAGAAACAAACCACCGTTATCTTTTACTAGCAAATTATCCTCATAGAACCGTATTACATCGCTATTCTTAGCAAGCCAAGACAGATATATGTTCCAAGAATTCGAATACCCAAGTGGCAGTTTCGAAATAATTTGTTACCCTAAAGAATATTAATGCATTATATAAAAATAAACGAAGATAGTCATATCGCGAACAATTACAGTGTAACATGTTTTGGATGAAACATTAACCCTTTTATCAGGCATCCTAGTAATAGCATGCGTCTTTAGAATCATTTAGCAGATAGATATACCAAGTTCTGAAAGCCAAAAATAAGGAGATTTTATTTCAGAAATCCGGAGATAAATTTTTCAGTGCAAACTCATTAATTTTTAAATATAAACATGTTTAATACAAGTTTAATTTTAAACAATATTTCATTATATTATTGAAGATTAAAAAGAATTATATCACTCTTACTCAAATAAGAAAAATATGTGCTTGTGTTTAGGATGTTTTAACCTTCTTTTAAATTAGCAACATATTACAGGGAGAAGTTTGATTCTCCATAAACACATATAAAACTATAGTGAAGGTCTTAATTGAGACACATTACTGAAAATCAAAAACATGCCTAAACTAACAGTTAAAAAAGCTTAAAGATCCATCATTTATAATGAATCATGCTAAAGAACACGTATACCCACGTTTCAGATTTCATCCATGTACATTTGAGGGTAAAATAATAGAATATTGAAAAATGTGCACAAATCAGGAGAAATATGTCAAAAATCAGGACCATGGGAAAACATGTGAAAATCAGGAGACTTAGCAAGTATGATTTAGCAACAAAACATATGTTCTCCTAAACTGAAAATATATATATATATATATATATATATATATATATATATATATATATATATATATATATATATATATATATATTTTACAGTATAATACTGGCATCCCAGCTGCCAGTATTATACTGTAAAATCAACAATTTTTTTGCAGTGTAAAGGCTTGTGTTCTATTACCGATACGTTTATTTACAACATGCTTTTCATTTTTATTCTATTTGCTAATTGTCGAAAGCATTTATTTACGAGAACGGACACAGAGGATGCACATAAATATGCAAAATTGCAAGATCAAATTAAGGCTCCTCATCACTGAGATTTCAAATTCCCCTCGCTAGTGTTAAAACCTATGGCCGTGTGATGCATTCATATTTTTAAAATATCTCCTTTGGAAATTAATATTTTTAACATCTTTTTTTCTGTTTTCTATTTTTAATGGATGTATCTTTCTTTCTTGGTTGTCAAAATATTTCTAAAATATATAGTAAATTTATATGTTAAAATCTTAGCGAAAGATTTTAACACTTCACATAAAATTGTGTACATATATTAGAAATATTTTGACAACTAAGAAAAAAAGAGCCATCCTTCAATAAGAGTACACAGATTTTTTTTTTCTTTTTTAATATTAATTTACTGAGGCGATATTTTATAAATACGAATGCATCACACGGCCATAGGTTTAACATTAGCAAGGGGATTTTGAAATCTGCCTTAAGGCTGCTCTCAAACCCAAACTGGCTGGTTTCAGATAGCTTCCTGAAATTATTTAATAAATGCATAAAATTTGCAAGTGATGTTCTCATTCATATAATATAAACCCGGATAGCCTTTCACATTTTTTTTTTTTCTATAGTACCAAAAATCTTTCAGAAAATGGGGTTAGAATTTGCTCTTTAAAGGCAAGACAAGGCGATCAGGGAAAAATATGGCATCAGACCAAGAATAATTCATTACATCACAAGATGTAATAAATCTATCGGAAAACGAAAAATACTATTCGATTCCAAAGCACTGAAATATTAATGTCTACAAATTTTATGCTTTTAGGTGTAAAAATGACTTTATTAACACTTTGCCGTCCGGTGACACCACAGTGGTGTCGTACGTAAAGTAACTTAATTTTAATCCTTAAATGCTACAGTGCCACCAGAATTTTGGAATGAAAAATTCCCTTTCAAGTACATGAAGAAAAGATTTTACTTATTTTCGAATAAATTTGTTTCTAAAATTCTGGTGTCAATCAATCATTTCAACATTTTACGAAGTATTTTTACGAGACATGCGGAATTTTACTTGGTTGAACGGGAAAAAGTATGTTGAAAACAACATTGACATAGCCACAAATTCACTTATATGCATAAAAAATATTAACATTGAATATGTTGTTTGTTACTCAAAAGCACGTCGGAATCAGAGTTTTTCAATTTCCTATAAATATATCACTTGAGTTATAATAGATTGCTCCCTGATGACGATCTTACAGTGACTTTTGTGTCTTGAAAAATTGATGTCAGTTTTAAGACCATTTTCGAAACAATTATTTGACCCTACATGAAAAATAGAAACTAAAGATTTTTTAGTATCTCAATATTATTACCTGCAAATTTTGTACAGTTATGAATAAAAATAGACAGGTGTGTGCAGGATTCTGAAAATAGTAAATTTAAATTTGAGAACCGCCTTAAAGCTATTCTCAAATCGAGAAGAGCTACTTTCTGATACATTTCTGAATTAATTTTTTTTTTTTCGGAAATGCATGAAATTGGCAGATGTTCTTATTCAGAAACTATGTATAATCAAATGGTGTTTATCATTTCCCCCCCCCTCCCTCCCTCCTAAAGGCAGAAGATTTTTCAGACAATACTGTCAAAGTCAGCGTTTTGAACCTAATTCCCGACGCGGCAGTGCGGGAAATAAGAATCGTTTATAACTCGTTTTTCTCATCACGTGACAAGTATCAAAAATGGAAAACGCTATTCCATTCCAAATCGATTTAGTAATCAGGCCAGCCTTTACGTTTAAAATTGAGTCAGAAAATGTGTCAGAAAGTTTCCTGTTGTTGAACAGGGAATTTGAGAACCACATTAAGTCTATTATTCTAATAAAACAACATTTTGGAAAGAGTATTTTTTCATTAAAAAAAATATTCTCCTGTTAAAAATACACAAGGAAACCTCAAATCAATCCTATTTCTATGGCCTTTTGTATAGAAAAAAAATAAAGAAAAATTTCTCCATATTAAAGCCAGCAAGGATTAAGAAATCAGAATGCAATCTTATACGCTCGCAAACACTGATAACGTAAAATTAATTTTACATCATTTATGAGGCCGTTTTCAATTGCAAATTTGGAAAGTAAATTTTTCAATTATAATTTGGGACGTAAAGGATTATATAAACGAACTGATTCATAAGTTTTGATACGGTGAATAAAAAAATACGCCTACTCTGTTACTTCATAATCCATCTCGCAGAATTTCATTTAACATGGGAGAGATGATCGTGTCTAATCTAAAACATATCACTCCAGCAGGGGGCTAGTTTTTGACTAATTATTCCTATGAATTAAATCACCCTCCACTTAAATTTCATATTTTTCAAAAAGGTATGATGTAGGATGTAAGTCCCGTACCAAGGGTATGACATTGAGATGTCATTGAAAAACTGCTGTGCGCATTGAGCCAGTCTAAAATTCGGAAGGTGTTCTTTGTTCGGCAAGGGGTTGAGGGAGCTGCAACGACCTCATATTAAAGTGCTTTTGTCGAGAATCGAGTTGAAGTAGAGAAAATGGGGTAAAGCGGATGTGCCAGTAAAATATTTAAAAAAAAAAAAAAAAAAAAAAAAAAAAAAAAAAATCCCCCTCCACAGCTTGAATTTCCCACTATTTCACCTAATTAATTACTTAAATTATTTAAATGGGTCTCTTTCCAGGGAAAGGAATCCAGAAAATATTATTGGCAAATAGACTTTCTTATAAAGCTAATAAATCGGTTCTTTCTCGGTTGAATGGCTATTCCAGAACATGTCTACATTAGCGGTTCTCAAGCTTTTTTCTTATGCAACCTACCTTGATATATATATATATATATATATATATATATATATATATAGACACTTTGATACATATTTGATATATAAAGGTTTTTGTTTAATCTATCCTTATATTAAAAAAAAAATCCCCCTCCACAGCTTGAATTTCCCAATATTTCACCTAATTACATACTTAAATTGACACACCTTTATATATATAGGGACACTTTGATACAGAAAGGCTTTTGTTTAATCTATACTTACGAAATGGGGTAAATTTTGTACACGAAAACAGCAATAGGTATTCCTAAATGCGAATAATTAAAATATCGCGATATAAACACACACAAAAAAAAAGCTTTTGTTACACTACATGGAAATGTAATTTTATTAATGTATTATTAAAAAAAAAAAAAAGAGTTAAAAGACACTGCAATTTATAACATTGTTTTACATCAATGAAAGAGTATCAGGATTGAAACGTTAATTTTAAGCTCAAGGACACTACTCTACACAAACTTTAATAATAAACAGTCTTTTCACGTTATCTACATTTTTTATTTTATTTTATTTTATTTTATTTTTTATAATTTAAAGTGGTAACATTGTTCTCGTTATATATAGCAGATAAAATTAACAATATCTTTAAAGAACTGGTTGATCATTCCACGATCCATAGTTTGGGAACCGCTGGTCTAAAACATAATTTAAACCCATGTCTGTTTATCACATTTGGAATAAGAAAAATTCATGACAAAAGACAAATGTTCCACTGCAAAAGGGCAAAGTATAAATATAATTGGTATTTCAATGCGAAAGTCGAAGATACCCTACCCGAGAAAGGTGTTATGAGCTATCTTGCTTAATCGGAAGTATATACCATAAAAACTTACTACGACTATATTCCTAGAGCCTTTAAAAAAATTGTGGAACAGATGTGTTACACTCACGCACCGATGTTTGGCGACTTTTTGATTGGCGCGATTTCGAGGCTCGCGCCAAATCAATAACTAAATACAATAGCTAGGTTACCATTGAAAGGAAAAATCCCCAAAATTTGGCAACTGTTTTCCTTTTTATAACAGATTTAAAAAAAAAAAAACTGTGCGTGAGTGTAAGACATCATAGCCAAAATTGCATTTTAGGCAGGTTTCCATCTTAGTCTGTAGATTTGTATTCCTTCCGTAGAGACCAAGCATTTTCTGCTTGATACATTGTCTTTCTGTTTGGGGAGTATACATTCACTTTCGGAACAGGTTCCGAAAGAGAAAGAATCCCCATAAAGAAAAGAAAACTGCAATCAAAATCGAAAAGTAAAAGAGCTTTTTTAATGATAGACCTCACAAAAAATTGAACGCGCCCATGGGTTTAACATTAGCTTGCGATTGACTTTGAGCGACTAAAGTAGCCCCTTAATGTTATGCTACACCGTGCAATAATGTTTAGGCATATATACTTACAAAGACAGAAAATTACAAAGTAAACCTTATATTTTGTGAAGTATAAGGTTTCATTCGGTCATTTTCCCATTCATTAATTTTTTCATTCAGTCATTAAAGTTCATTCAGTCATTTTCAAAAGACCTCACAAAAGAGTTTTTTCACTTAACACTAAACATATCAGGAATTTTACTCCAAGTTTTATAAAGATATTTTTTTCAAGTTTTATAAATTTATTTCTGTGTGATTTATATTTTATTCATTTTATGAAGAAATTTCTTGTTCGAATAGAAATATTTTCATTTGGTACCAGTAAAACGACCGATTGTTGGTACATTTTGCGTCCGTAAAGTCCTTTACATAATAACAGTGGTCATTTTTGCCGTTTGTGTCTCAGTATTTAGAGCAGAGTTGGAATTCAGGCTACGGCCACATTAGCAGCTTTTGGATGCTTATAAACTAAAAAACACACTGAAAAAAAAAAAATAATAATTGCATCCAAATAATCTGGAATAGTCAACCACAGCTACAGTTCCAGTTTATTTTAGAGGAGAGAGACGCATTTCTAGGTTGACCAAGAAAATAAATTATCCCTAATCCAACGGTGTGATCACACTTGCTTCCAAATTAGCTGCAAGATTTCTTTTCTGACTACTATCATCAGTAGTTTTCTTATAGATCGATATCAGTCTTTTTTGAATTGGGGTAGCAGACAGGAGAAAAGACGATTTAGTTAGTGAATATATTATGTCTGCAATTATGTATTTTATTACAATTCCGCATTATGCACGTGGTTTTTAATGAACTTTTTAATTATTGCTTGCAGTTTCCACGTTATACAGATTCCGTTTTATGGAAAAAAAAGGAATATATATTTTCTATCAACTTGACGGGAACTTGAAGTTTCTGCCATATCAGCGTGTTTCGATTGGGACAATTTACTATAGTTTATTTTACATTTTCAATGACGATTTGGCTGTTTAAGTGTAATTTATAATTGTACAGTAAATTTTGCGAAAACGGAACAGCAAGAGACAGTAAAAAATAGTTTTTGACAAGCTTCCATCTCAGTAGAACTATGTATTATTCTACCCATCCGGAGCATGAACATATTTCGACAGGATCCTGTTATAGACAAGTTACATTTACACAGATTTTACCCATCAACATTACTCTAAAGGCATTTACCTAAAGAAATAGCTTTCAAAGTAAAACATTTGTTATTGCAATCGGGAAAATCTTATTTGAAGCAGAAATATTTAATGAATTTTTGTACTTTTTTGATAGCATAAAATATATGTTGTAATAAGCAAACCTCCTCTCCATCGTTATTCTTACCAAAAATAACTGCTAAAATTTTATATAGATTAAATTAAAATCTGCATTAAGCTTGAGAAAAATTATTACATAGAAAATAAAATGACTGATGAATCAAGAATGGAGTAAAAAAGAAAAGAATAACCAAAAACTTCTTAATATCAATCAAGAACAACATTGACATTGAAAAGATTGTCGGTTATATTTGCTTTAATTTGTTAGGCTTATTATCGCTCATAACAGAGAATAATATCCTGAAGGAAAGGAAGGGTGGGGGATTTCAATATTAAATTTCGAGAGAAAAAGGGAATTTCATTTTTTAAACTCGAAAATAAAGAGTTAACTTTTCTTTTGAATTTAGAGATAAAAAGGGACTAACTTAAATTTCGAGAAAAAGGGGAATTTTTTATTTCAAGGCAAAATTGGTAACCACATTTTTTAATTTCGAAGGAAAAAAGCAATTACCTTTTAAAAAAGAAACCGAGAAATAAAAAAAACTATTTAAATTTCAAGGGGGAAAAAAGGGATAATTACATTTTTAATTTCGAGAAAATAGGACTATTGCATTTTTTTTTAATTTCGAGAAAATAGGACTAATACTTTTTTTAATTTTCGAGAAAAGGACTATTACATTTTTTAAAATTTTCGAGAAAATAGGGCTATTAATTTTTTTTTTTAATTTCCGAGAAAATACGACTGTTAATTTTTTTTTTTAATTTCCGAGAATATGACTATTACATTTTTTTAAATTTCGAAAGAAAAAAAAGGCTTTTTTTAAATTTTTGAAGAAAAGGCTATTTCTAATTTCGAGAAAAAAATGCATTTTTTTTTCCCATAAAAAAGGGCATTTACTTTAATTTCTTAAAAAAGGGCATTTTTTTAATTTAATGAAAAATGGGCAATTACTTTTTTAAAATTTCGTGAAAAAGGCAATTACTTTTAACTTCGTGAAAAAGAGCATTTACTTTTCTTAATTTCGTGAAAAAATAACATTTAATTTTAATTTCTTAAAAAAGGGCATTTTTTTAATTTCTGGAAAAAGGGGCAATTACTTTTTAATTTCGTGAAAAATGCCTATTACTTTAAGTTTTCGTGAAAAAGGGCAATTACATTTTTAATTTCGTGGAAAAAAAGCAAATTCTTTTTTAATTTATTGAAAAAAGAGCGTTTAGTTAATTTCGTGAAAAAGGGCAATTTACTTAACTTATTTTTTTTAATTCGTGAAAAGAGGCAATTACTATATTTTAATTTCGTGAAAAAAAGCAATTTTTTTTTTTTTAAGATTTCGTGTAAAAAAATCTTTTTTCTTAATTCTTGAAAATAAAAAGGCAATTCCAGTTTTTAAATTTCGGGAAAAACATTTTTTTTTTAATTTCGCGAAACAGCAATAACATTTAATTTCGTGAAAAACGACAATTATTATTTTAAGTTCGTGAAAAAGGGTAATTACTTTTTTTAACTTCGTGAAAAAAGGAGGAGCTACTTTCTAAAATTTCGACGGAAAAAACTTTTTTTCTCGAAATTTAAAAATAGTAAATTACTCTTAAGTTTCATAAAAAATGCAACTACCTTTTTAATTTCGAATAAATAAAGCCATAAAAGGAATTTTATAAATTAAAAAGGGGCAAAAACTGTTTTAAACATTGATGAAAGAGAAATAATTTAGAATTTCTATATAAAAAATAAACTTTTTTTTAAATTTCGAAAAAATAATCTAAATTTAACTCTGCGGTACTACAATCCTACAGGATCTAGGTCTAACTGTTTTCTTGACCATAGGCCCTGAGGTGCTATACCGCGTATGGTCTGGTCAGGTAAACAACTAAATGCGGCACCCTGAATGTTTACTTCCCAAGCAAGCTTGGTACTTATATTATCGACCACGAAGGGATGAAAGAGAGTGAATATTACAGAAGTCCGGAGTCGAACTCTGGACCTTTACCATATCAGCGCGACATGCTGACTTGCGGGCTAGAAAAAAAATTATAATTTCGAAAAAAAAAAAAAAAAATCAACACTAGATTTATTGATAAATGTTCACTAAATTTAGTTTTTTGAAGATTACAATAAATTGCATGTTTTATTATAGCTCTTTACTTTCGCTACCATTACAAAAAATGAGTAGGTTTATATATTCGCATCGTTATATTTGGAAAACGTATTTAATGCACTTTGCAAATTTTAATGCAAATTTTCGTAAACCTGTCGAATTGGCGGATTCCGTAAATTAATATTATTCTTAACAGATGTATCCTTTTTATATCTCGAAAAAAGAACATTTTTTTCAATTTTGGTAAATGAAAAATAATTCTATACCAATAAAAAGAAATGTTGCATGTCTGTGTGTGTGCGGTGTCTAGGAAAATCTACCGCGCATAGAGGTGTGAAATTTGGATGGGGATAGTCCACGACAGGTCTTTTATGCACTTGAGGCTCAATTTTTGTTAATTAAGCGAGATATTATTTAAAAACCATAATGGCTATCGCAAAATGACGCGAAAACTCCCAGCGCGACGGCCGGCATTCGAATAAGTTTAAAAAATATATTAATATTTAACCCTTTCAAAATAGTTTCCGAAAGTCGCGAGATTTTAGTCTTTACATGCACTTTAAAAATCGGCATCCACTTCGGAAATCAAAATACGAAAAATACCAGATAACAACTAAATTCATTTTACTTTCGAATGCCATAAGTTTTAAAAATATTAATACTTACCATTTCAATAAATATTTCCAGAAAGTCACTCTCGCAATTTTCGCAATAACGTTTTGCGCCCGGGATTTTTAATTGACGTACGAAGTAAATAGCATACGCTTAACGAACTTAAATTCAGCTTTAAATAGACGTCTTCAATTAAAAACTTTAAAAAATCGTTTCTGTAAGTCCCTACAGGATTTTTCTGATCGCTTGCTTAAATTGTGAATACGCGCGTGAGTAGAGGGAAAAGGAGAGTTCAGGCCCAGTAAGGAGCAATGAGGTGGTGGAGGTGGAGGGAGTGAGTCTTATTTTTGAAGGGGGCTTATTTTTGAGGGGGGGCTTAATTTTTTTTTTTTTTTTTTTTTTTAATTTTAGAATTGACTTTCAGTTTGAAGGCGAAACGGAGATCAATTTTTTTTTTTTTTTTTTTAGAATCAAATTTAAATGTTAGTTTGAAGTCTGGGGGGCTAACATTTTTAAGGGGGTGCTTAAAATTTAGGGGGGCTTAATTTTTAAGGAGGGATTAATTTTTTTTTTAATTAAATTTAAATGTTAGATTGAAGTCTGCTGTAGGAGGAGGGTCTAAAAGTGAGGGAGCTTATTTTTGAAGAGGCGGTTAACTTTTTTTAAGGGGGGGCTTATTTTTGAGGGGGGCTTAATTTTTTTTTTTTTAAGAATTGACTTTAAGTTTGAACGCGAAACGTATATTAAACATTTTTTTGGTGTCGCCCTCTATCGGTAGGGAATGCAATAACGGATATTTAAAATAGGTTTTCTTGAAAAGATTTCACTGGGGTTTGAACCTGCAAAATAGCTTTTTGACTTGATAATTTGTGGTAGGTTTAACTAATCAAGCCAAGAAGCTACATATGAATGTCGAGATTTTAAGTGTTTAAAGAGAGGTATCGCGGTAAAGGAAGTGAAAAGTTTAAGGTTTATTTTATACTGAATTTAAATGAAACCGGAAATTTATCTTTTTCAATATGATTGGATTGAATATTAACATATTTATTTTAAAATGTATAGTGGAAGCAATGGTAAAAAGAAGACATCTTTAGGGGTAATTACTGTTTTTATTGTGTTTGGTGTAGAAAACATAGGAAAGAGGTATAGTTTAAAAAAACCAATTCAATTTTATTAATAATTTTCCCAATGCAATACATGTGGACCCACTTTTCGTTTTTTAGTGGGTTTTGACAAATCTAATACAGAATCTTGTTTAATGTTTGTTGACAAATATTTATTTTTAATAAAATTTCGCGGGACATTCATTTCGTTTAATGTTTCTAATAATTCTTTCTGTGGCTTGATCGGTTTTCTTTTATTCACAGAAAACAAAAGATTAAATAAATCTGCCAAGTTCGATTCGGGGATAGGTTTTCCTTCGAAACTTACAGTCAAATTTTTATCTTTTCGAAATTTTCTTGGACGTGCCATGACAAACTGAACTAATGCTTTGATAATTTAGGATAGCTTTATCTGTTCAAGTTATGATATCATGGTGGTGAGGTTACGGATATTTGTGTTTGGAATAACGTGATTTTTAATTTTGCCTGTTTAGTTTCAATTATATTGTGAAATGAGGATTTATTTTTGGAAGATAATGTTAACTTTTTGTGATTATCTTGTAACAGACTGCTTTCATTAAAAGTGTATTTTAGAATTGTAAACTACAATTTTGAAATTTTCGCCTGTTTGGAAAAAAAAGCACAGGGAAAAAAAATAAAAGTATTAAAAAAATAATAACAACAACTGTTCAAAAATATAATAACAACTAAACAAATGATCAAAAATAATAAAAAATGTTCAAATAATAATAGCAACTGTTCAAAAATAATAAAAACTATTTAAAAAATAATAACAACTGTTCAAAAATAATAAACGATTGACTTTATACAACCAACATTTAAAAAAAAGATAATCGAATCTAGTTTTTTCTAACATGACTTATTTGAAATATTCACTTTTTCTAGTTAGATTTATAACACGTAAGTGATTTATAACACATAAGTGACACATAAGAAAAATATTATTTATAAAAGCACTAAATACGAGATTAATAAGAATTTTTAACTTACAAACATATGAACTTCTGATACACAAGTGATTCGACCAGTAAAATATTATTTAGAAAAGCATTTTTGACTTACAATTGTACGAACTTCTGATATGTAACCCTTTCTGAATCAATGTGTAAGAATTAACTGACTATTGAACTTATAACAGAGTATGATAAAATAATCACGTGACTTTTTTAAACCAATAAAATGTTATTTTTAAACAAGAGCCCTCTATCATTTTATGAACTTCCAAGAAACGAGTTAACATGATTATATTGTTTCCTGTTACCACTGTGAAAGGTTGTGTTTTCCGTTTTAAGTTAGTTTACATTTAAGTGATTACAGAACGAGTCATGGATTCTGCTTTGTTAAGTGCTAATGATATGTCTAACGTGAAGAGTGAACCCTCATCACCAGGATTAAATGACCATGACATGGAATTTTTAATACAGCCTAAAGAAGAACCCGTTTCGAATTGTGAAGTGAAACCCACCTCATCAGGATTAAAGAAACAGAAGTTACCCTTTGTGTGTTCTACTTGCGACAAAGCTTTTCCCCGAAAGGTTAACTTAACGTTTCACATGAAGTGTCATCTGGAGAAAATACCTCTTATATGTGTAATCTGTGAAAAAATATTCGCTAGAAAGTATCATTTATTAAATCATATGAAGATTCATTCAAAGACCCCTGTGATTCATAATTGTAATGTATGTGGCGAAGTATTTTCACAAAAGAGTGATTTATTAAAGCATGGAAAGATTCATAACACTTCCAAGCCAAAACAAAAGAAAAGTAGACAGTCACCCAACCCAGTCACTGTAAATGTGACAATTGTTTTGAAACATTTAATAATAGATCTGACTTAGTGAAACATAGAAAAATTCATCTTTCACCGAAAGAACTTAACCCGTCTGATCCACTTTCCTTGGGAAACAGTTCGAAATATGAAATTTCAGACATCACTCAGTTTAGTAAAATATTTAAGTTTTTCGATGTTTTTACTCCTGCTCATTGGAATTTAGGTGAGGAAATGATTGTTGAAGTACAAATGAATAAGAACTATGAGCTTTATGTTCACATACAGAAATACGAAGAATTTGAAAAGAACGGTCGTGAACTTACCCCCACAAATGAAGGCATTACATTATCATGTGCAACATTCGACAAATTTGAATCGAGATTGGATAAATTTAATTTTGTTTCTGAAAAAGATACATTCGTATGTAATAATGACTTACTAATCGCTTATGTAAATAAGGAATCATGCATACTGCAAAAATTATTCAAATCGAAAAAGTTTGGGTTTTGTTTGAAGTCCGATTTTTTACTGCTTACAAAAGATCAATATTTGAAACTAGTGAAAAATGGCTTTAAACAAAACCCAAACTTTTTCGATTTGAATAATTTTTGCAGTATGCATGATTACTTATTTACATAAGCGATTAGTAAGTCATTATTACATACGAATGTATCTTTTTCAGAAACAAAATTAAATTTATCCAATCTCGATTCAAATTTGTCGAATGTTGCACATGATAATGTAATGCCTTCATTTGTGGGGGTAAGTTCACGACCGTTCTTTTCAAATTCTTCGTATTTCTGTATGTGAACATAAAGCTCATAGTTCTTATTCATTTGTACTTCAACAATCATTTCCTCACCTAAATTCCAATGAGCAGGAGTAAAAACATCGAAAAACTTAAATATTTTACTAAACTGAGTGATGTCTGAAATTTCATATTTCGAACTGTTTCCCAAGGAAAGTGGATCAGACGGGTTAAGTTCTTTAGGTGAAAGATGAATTTTTCTATGTTTCACTAAGTCAGATCTATTATTAAATGTTTCAAAACAATCGTCACATTTACAGTGACTGGGTGACTGTCTACTTTTCTTTTGTTTTGGCTTGGAAGTGTTATGAATCTTTCCATGCTTTAATAAATCACTCTTTTGTGAAAATACTTCGCCACATACATTACAATTATGAATCACAGGGGTCTTTGAATGAATCTTCATATGATTTAATAAATGATACTTTCTAGCGAATATTTTTTCACAGATTACACATATAAGAGGTATTTTCTCCAGATGACACTTCATGTGAAACGTTAAGTTAACCTTTCGGGGAAAAGCTTTGTCGCAAGTAGAACACACAAAGGGTAACTTCTGTTTCTTTAATCCTGATGAGGTGGGTTTCACTTCACAATTCGAAACGGGTTCTTCTTTAGGCTGTATTAAAAATTCCATGTCATGGTCATTTAATCCTGGTGATGAGGGTTCACTCTTCACGTTAGACATATCATTAGCACTTAACAAAGCAGAATCCATGACTCGTTCTGTAATCACTTAAATGTAAACTAACTTAAAACGGAAAACACAACCTTTCACAGTGGTAACAGGAAACAATATAATCATGTTAACTCGTTTCTTGGAAGTTCATAAAATGATAGAGGGCGCTTGTTTAAAAATAATAACATTTTATTGGTTTAAAAAAGTCACGTGATTATTTTATCATACTCTGTTATAAGTTCAATAGTCAGTTAATTCTTACACATTGATTCAGAAAGGGTTACATATCAGAAGTTCGTACAATTGTAAGTCAAAAATGCTTTTCTAAATAATATTTTACTGGTCGAATCACTTGTGTATCAGAAGTTCATATGTTTGTAAGTTAAAAATTCTTATTAATCTCGTATTTAGTGCTTTTATAAATAATATTTTTCTTATGTGTCACTTATGTGTTATAAATCACTTACGTGTTATAAATCTAACTAGAAAAAGTGAATATTTCAAATAAGTCATGTTAGAAAAAACTAGATTCGATTATCTTTTTTTTAAATGTTGGTTGTATAAAGTCAATCGTTTATTATTTTTGAACAGTTGTTATTATTTTTTAAATAGTTTTTATTATTTTTGAACAGTTGCTATTATTATTTGAACATTTTTTATTATTTTTGATCATTTGTTTAGTTATTATATTTTTGAACAGTTGTTGTTATTATTTTTTTAATACTTATTTTTTTTTTTCCCTGTGCTTTTTTTTCCAAACAGGCGAAAATTTCAAAATTGTAGTTTACAATTCTAAAATACACTTTTAATGAAAGCAGTCTGTTACAAGATAATCACAAAAAGTTAACATTATCTTCCAAAAATAAATCCTCATTTCACAATATAATTGAAACTAAACAGGCAAAATTAAAAATCACGTTATTCCAAACACAAATATCCGTAACCTCACCACCATGATATCATAACTTGAACAGATAAAGCTATCCTAAATTATCAAAGCATTAGTTCAGTTTGTCATGGCACGTCCAAGAAAATTTCGAAAAGATAAAAATTTGACTGTAAGTTTCGAAGGAAAACCTATCCCCGAATCGAACTTGGCAGATTTATTTAATCTTTTGTTTTCTGTGAATAAAAGAAAACCGATCAAGCCACAGAAAGAATTATTAGAAACATTAAACGAAATGAATGTCCCGCGAAATTTTATTAAAAATAAATATTTGTCAACAAACATTAAACAAGATTCTGTATTAGATTTGTCAAAACCCACTAAAAAACGAAAAGTGGGTCCACATGTATTGCATTGGGAAAATTATTAATAAAATTGAATTGGTTTTTTTAAACTATACCTCTTTCCTATGTTTTCTACACCAAACACAATAAAAACAGTAATTACCCCTAAAGATGTCTTCTTTTTACCATTGCTTCCACTATACATTTTAAAATAAATATGTTAATATTCAATCCAATCATATTGAAAAAGATAAATTTCCGGTTTCATTTAAATTCAGTATAAAATAAACCTTAAACTTTTCACTTCCGGTACCGCGATACCTCTCTTTAAACACTTAAAATCTCGACATTCATATGTAGCTTCTTGGCTTGATTAGTTAAACCTACCACAAATTATCAAGTCAAAAAGCTATTTTGCAGGTTCAAACCCCAGTGAAATCTTTTCAAGAAAACCTATTTTAAATATCCGTTATTGCATTCCCTACCAATAGAGGGCGACACCAAAAAAATGTTTAATATACGTTTCGCGTTCAAACATAAAGTCAATTCTTAAAAAAAAAAAAAAAAAAAAAAAAAAAAAAAAATTAAGCCCCCCTCAAAAATAAGCCCCCCCCCTTAAAAAAAGTTAACCGCCTCTTCAAAAATAAGCTCCCTCACTTTTAGACCCTCCTCCTATAGCAGACTTCAATCTAACATTTAAATTTAATTTTAAAAAAATTAATCCCTCCTTAAAAATTAAGCCCCCCTAAATTTTAAGCAACCCCTTAAAAATGTTAGCCCCCCAGACTTCAAACTAACATTTAAATTTGCTTCTAAAAAAAAAAAAAAAAAAAAAAAAAAAAAAAAAAAATTGATCTCCGTTTCGCCTTCAAACTGAAAGTAAATTCTAAAAAAAAAAAAATTAAGCCCCCCTCAAAAATAAGCCCCCCCCCCCTCAAAAATAAGACTCACTCCCTCCACCTCCACCACCTCATTGCTCCTTACTGGGCCTGAACTCTCCTTTTCCCTCTACTCGCGTGGCTTTTGTTCTCTATCTGTAACCCTTTTACCACTAAATTTAAATATTGTAGCACAAAAATTACACACAGGGTTCGAAAATATATTTATAATTCATAGCAATTTCAAAGAGTTTGCAAAATAAGAAATACATTTTTTTTTTAATTTAATGTATTCGATGGTGGTCTATCAAAAAAAAAAAAAAAAAAAAAAAAAAAAAAAATGTATATAAAAAAAGAACACTTCTTGCAAGCCCTTTTAACTTTCGTTTAAAAATATAAAATAATTCAATACTTATTTTACGTATATTTAAAGCTATCATCACGGGCCCGCGGGCAATGCCGGCAGGCCAGCTAGTTTTTTAAAAAGAAAAGAGTTGTATTTCACAAAATGAAACTATTTAAAAAAATAATAAAGTGTTTCATTTGAATAAATGACAAATGTATGATGCTTCAAAACAAAATGTGTTAGATTTTAAAAAATATTGAGTACATATACCTTAAAGAAAAATAAATTGTTTCAGATTAAGAGGAAATAATCTGTACAAAATGAGTTTTCTTTTTTTGGAATACCTCCAACCTTCAGTTATCTTTTCCGAAGCTAGGTCAATATATAGGTAAACCCCCATGAAATTTACAGAAACTATTTTTAATCTGTCACAAGCCATTCGGCTTCAATTGTTTCAGAACCATTCCCATTTACTTTATCATTTTTTACGTCCAAAACCTTGTGAAAAATATGCTATATAATACATCTTGCAAAATCCAAGGAACCATTTTCATTTAATAATACAACGGAAGATCTTCGACCTAATAATTAAAAACAATTATCAAAGAATTTTTAGGATTTTCAGGTCCCATGGAAGTGTAACAAGCAATTTATTTTTGACAGAGTTCATTATAAAAGGGAATAAATTTTATCCCAGGAATATCCCAGCTTAATCCCTAGGATTAAGTTGGAGGTTAATTAGTTTTACCAATTCTATCGAATTTTAACAAAATATAAATTATAATAAACATTTAAAAAATAATATTAAGAAATATATATAAAAAAAAAAGTAAACATGCTGTGTATTCTCTCAAACACACACAATCGATTACTTATTGACATAAATACTATAAATCGTCGGGATCTTCCGTGCATTAAGCTGTTGTAATTCAAAGAAACAATGTGTACCTAATAATGAGTTAAAGTATGTATCTTTATGAACTTAATTATTCTGCTTTCAAATAATGCCTACTTTTTTTCTTTCAATGTTTAAGATATAATGCCACAACGTGTTAACTCTCCTCTCCTCTCTCCCTGTGTCACACTTTGCGGACCTTCCTCTCGAAGTGTGACGTAATTAATGGATGACCTTTTATTAACAATTGATATTTTCAGGATGTGTACAGTTCTATCACAAATTTCGAACAACATTTTTCGCCAAATTTAACCACTTTCGGGGTCTGATTTTTTTTCTTTTTTTTTTCAATTTTTGGGAAAATATTACTTTTACATTAATACAGTAGAACCTCATTAACTTGAACCTCATTAACTTGAACCTCAAGGGGAATCAAAATTTTGTTCATGTTAACAGTAATTCATGTTATCAGTATCAAATCTTTGTACTCGTTCTTATAGGGGACTATGAAAACAATTCATGTTAAAAGTAATTCACGTTAAGCGTGTTCATGTTAACGAGGTTTGACTGTAATATTAAAAGTATATATCCGACTCACAAAAGTTAAGGTTTACTGAAATTTAACAAATATACCAATCACTGAAATCTAGCAAATGTAATTATTTTGCGTATTATTCATATAACAATAGGCTAAGGAAGAAATTTTAAAGACATATGGAAAGTGTCGTATTACAACAAGATTAAACAGACAAAACTTTCTAGTATTTTTTTTTTTTTTTTTTTTTTTTTTTTTTTAAATCACAAATTATTCGGTCGAAAATTTTTCAATTTAAAGAGTAAAATATATGTTTGAAATAAAAGAATCGCCAATGGTGTAAAGAGAATTAAGCAATCTTATTATTATTATGGTGTTAATCGGAAAAAAAAATTAAACACTGTGATTAATCGCATAAAGTTTTCTAATCGGAAAAAAGTAGGCGAAGATTTCTAATCTGAAAAAGTGGTGTAAAAATATTTCAAAATTCTACAGAGTGTACGTTCCTTGGATATTTTGTTAGCATTCGATAGAACTAATAAGAAGAAATTTATTTTAAAACATTTTCCCTTTCTTTTAATCACGAACGGGTTACTACAGCCATACGCAACCTTTTACGTCTGGCAGGCCACAAGTGTATATTTTCTAAGTAAAGTGGGTCGCAACACACTATATACTTATGTAATAAAGTAAAAAAAAACAATGGGGGTTAAGAAAATAAGATAACAAAGGCTTGTATAAAAAAGCAATGCAGCAAAATTTATATAATCAGCATTAGCTATATAATAAGTATTAAAAGGTAATAATATAACAACGCAGAAATTCCAATTTTAAAAGATGAAAAAAGGAGATACTCTTTAACAAATGAGACTTTTACTGAATGTAAAAACTCTTTATTCTTTCAAAATGTAAGAATATATAGTGGAAATTTAATTAGTTTTTTTTTTTTTTTTAGTGTTGAAGATTAAAAAATGTATACACCACCGCTTAGGGCTGTCTGTAAAATGAACTTTGACTAACCAAATGATATTTACGATATTTTAGCATAAATTTAACCCTCTAATGCCCATATGGTAGCATTTCTGCTGCCATATGTTCAACTTTAATTTTTAGCAGAAAATTTCATAAATAATGTACATTTTAAGTCATTATAGCAATAACTGAACCTTTCGGTAATATTAATTATGAAGTTTGAATGCAGATGGCAACAGTAAATAAGTAAAAAATTAGTTTGAAGCAACATGTCTGACAAAAAGGAAAAAATGGCATTTACAGTGGTAAGTTTTTGCTGAATTCTATTGAAATACAACTAAATACACATATAAAACTATAAAATGAGTCACTTCTATTCTCTGTACAAAAAAGTTCAATGTAAGTTTGTTTTTAGCACTTTCCAACCTAGTTGAAAAGTGCTTATGACTTCGGTTTGTCTGGCCGTCTGCCGTCTGGCCGTCTGCCCGTGCTCTAACTCCCGTAAATATGCTCGGATTGCTCTGCAATTTTTATATGTTATTGTCGTTATCTATAGCATGTTCCCTATTTCAACGGAAGTGTGTAGCACTTATAGTTTTATTACAGGGACACTCAAAAGAATTCCGTTACATTGCGGTCTATGGGGAAAAATCATTTGCGGTTTATTTAAATAATGTTTCACTATTTTAAACGCATTGAAATTTATATATATCACTAAGGTGCATTAGAAGAAGCTTAATATGGAATAGGGTGTGCATAGCACTTCTAGTTACTTTACAGGGACAGTCAAAAGAATTCCGTTACATGACGTCTATGGAGAAAAATCGTCTGCGGTTTATTTAAATAATGTTTCACTATTTTAAACGCATTGAAATTTATATATATATATATATATATCTAAGGTGCATTACAAGAGGCTTACTACAGAATAGTGTGTGTATAGCAGTCATCGTTCATTTACAGGGACACACAAAAGAATTTTCAACTGTCTGTTAACACTAATTCCTGGAAGTGCGTTTTAAATTACTAAACGCGATTTTAATTTTAACTCGCTTTTTGTCTATTACGTGGTGTGTATAAATTCTGTAGATCCTATACAGGGCAGCACAAAAGTTCGCGAACACATTTCCGTTTATTGACAGAAACTCCAGAAAGATAATTTTAAACTGTGCTACGCGTTTCCTAACTAAACTAAAATTTAGCATCCTAGCATATACAAATCTATAGATCATATACAGGGCAGAATAAAAGTATTCGGATATTTTTCCGAATATTGTATCTGTTGGAAATTCCTGAAATTATGTTTTTAAATATGTTATGCGTTTTCCAAATTGTTTACTTAGATGTTATCTTTTAGCTTATTAAACGGTATGTTTTGTAAAATTATTTTGGAAGCGTTGGAAAGTGCTACATAATCTATGCTTGACGCATGATTTTTCGTTCTTGTTTAATTGTAAAATGAGTAATTAAAATCAAGATAGCAGATCTGCTACCACGGGCATTAGTGATCATGAGCTCATGGTAGCATTTTTGCTACCATTATTATTTTCACAGCAAATTTGTATTTATCAGTGTTAGTTTTGTATTTAAGTTACTTGTTTTACTTTTAATTCACATGCTCATGTTATTAAATAAATCCGAAATAAATTAATTGAAATTTAAAATTTCCATATACAAAATATTTTTGGTTTTTACATTTTTTAACAAAATATTGAAATTCCTTTTTGATATATAAATAGACAAAATTATGAAGTAAACCCGGAATGAATGTTTTGCACTTTATATATTTCTAAGTATAAATATAAATTCTAAGTATAAATATAAATTCTAAGTATAAAATGATTTTCATTGAGCCGTATCGCTCAAGTATCACCCAGCCGTATCACTAATGTTTGATATTTCACGAGGCTAACGACAAAGAAAGGCTACTGCGGTGCTTTACGCGTATCTTTTTTACAGACCGCCGGAGTCACGTGATGTTTGAATGCACCAATGAAGGTGTACGAAAAGAGCATCACGTCACTCTAGCGGTCTGTAAAAAAAGATAAGTCGAATGCACCGCGGTAGCCTGTCTTTTTCGTTAGCCTCGGATATTTCCCGAAGCTAACGAAAAAGACAGGCTATCGCGGTGCATTCGACTTATCTTTTTTTACAGACCGCTAGAGTGACGTGATGCTCTTTTCGTACACCTGCATTGGTGGATTCTAACATCACGTGACTCCAGCGGTCTGTAAAAAAACTTTCGCGTAAAGAACCGCGGTAGCCTTTCTTTTTCGTTAGCCTCGATATTTCCAATATGACGTCATAATCGTTTTATTTTATTTAAACTTTTTATTTCAGTTAATTTTTTCACGTGAATTTCTTTAAATTGAAAATTGATTGCTGTGTGAAAAAAAGTTGTTCGTTTTGAATTTTTAGCAACAAAAAATAGGAAATTTTATAGGAAATGGCTGTTATCTTGGTTTTTTATTTATTAAAAATTAACTACAATTTATTTAGAATCCAGATTACTTTATTTGCCTCCTCAATATTTTAATACGCTTGTATGTAAAATTTCACGATTGTAGCCTCTAAATTGTGTATATTTTTATAAAGATAGACTGAGTTACAAAATTTCGTTTTTAAATGTATTAGATAATCAAACCACTTGTTGCCATTGGCAAAAAAAGTAACTTTTTCTTTTGCCGCTACATACATACGTTAGTGTTTTATATAGAGAGTATTATATATAGTGCATAAGTATTTTATAAAATCAAAGAGTAATTTTTTTTTTTGTGTGTGTATGTGTGTAAAATTGAATAAAAGGGGAAAAATAAAATAAGAAAATATTGGACATACTGTATATATATGTATAACTAATTAATTTTACATTGTATTAGGTTTACCACATGTAAAAATATAATTATTTTCACAAAAAAAAAATAAAATGTGGTAAAATTCTTCATATTTCATCCTAATCTGTCCATGATAGCATATATGATACCATACAGAAATCCTTTAAAATATAACCAAATCTCATTTTTTTTTATATTCTTATTTTATTTGACCTACAACAGCATAAATAAGACAAATGGTTTTTTTTTTTTTTCATAGCAATTTCTTGTAGTAGGCAGTAGAGGGTTAAACTAACTATAAATAATAGGACAAATTTTCTCTTCCTATAAAAACATGCAAAAAGTGGAGGTCTTAACAGTGAATGTCTTAAATACCTTTTACATGTATCTCAAACTTTTATTAATAAGGATTAATGTTTGGGCATCTCGGGTCGCACATGAAAGGTAACGCAACGGTGCTCAAGTTGAGTATGGCTGAATTATAAGATAAAACCGAAAACTACTTCAGTGGTAAAAATTGCCCTTTTTAGAGGTTACACCTAATCAAAATTTTTGAAGCGCGATTTTTTTGCATATTGCACTTTTAGAAGCTTTAACTACTCTATGGTGCTGGAATATATGCTTCTACGTAAGTAAACAAGTTGGAAATTGTACGTCAAACGTTACAAATGAGGTGCGTTCGTACTATAGCTAGTTATGTAAATATTCAGATCTTGATGATTTTTAATTCTGTGAAATGAATTATATAGTCTGCAGATTAATTTCTGTAATAAAATAAGTATTTCGGTCACTTGACGATTAAACTTCGAAAGCTCCTATAAAAAGAAAGCACCGATTTAAAAAAAAAAAAAAAAAAATCAAATTTCTTAATAAATGTTTTTATTAATATTTTCTAAAGTTTTGATTCGATTTTTTTAAAAAAATTGAAATGTCTCGACAAAATTCTGCAAAGATAATTATCTTAAATTTCAAACCATTCGGTTGGGTAGTTTTTGTGTTGTTATATGCGGACGGACAAACAGACGGACGGATGGACGGACAGACGGACGGATCAGACGACGACAATAGGTGCTACGTATTTATATAATTACGAAGGCACGTAAAAATAAGTATCGTACTGTAATCGTAACACAAAACTTAAAACTGTCTTCTGAAAAGTACATTTTTCTAATCTGTGACCACGTTTATTCAAAAACTACTGAATCAATTCACTTCTAATTGTTTCGGTTCTCTTCTTGTATAATTATGTAAAGCCTAAGAAAGAATTTTCTTTTTTTTTTATGATCAAAGAATTTTTTTTTTTTTTTTTTTACAGATAAAAAAAATTGAACTTACTGTTCAGAAAGCCGAAAGTTTGAAAAAAAAAAAAGTTTTTACAAGTATACACTTATAATGTAAATGTATTATTTATAATGTATTTTTGTTAATAGAGAATTAGAAAACACAAAGAATAAGTAAGTAGTGGATGAGTCTGATGTGATTAGAAGAAGACGGAACTACACAGTTGCTAGAAGGATACGCTATCCAAGCATCCTTGGCATGCAAAGCCCTACCTTTTCCAGGCTAAAAATACTAGCATCGGGGTGATTCAAAAGCCCCAAAACAGAGTGACACAGTGACGTGCGAAAAAGAAGAGGGGAAACGCCAAAAGAAAAAGCTAAAAATTAAGGGAACATATATCAAAACTAAAATAGAGAAATGACGAGTCGAAGCTCATAACTATATTCCATAATCATATTCAACGACTGTCAAAATGCTATCTCCAGACAATCGCTGCCCCACTCATCCTCAGATATGCACGTGTTAAACAGATGACATGTTTGACACTTTGAAATCGTACGAGCTATGGTTAGGTAAATAAATAATGAAATCACGTGTGAAAATCAAAGGAAAATATAGTATAATAAAAATTAAAGGAAAAGATATTGCAAAAATTACGTACAATATTAGAGAGTAAAACACACGATGATTTCAAGTGAATATGATAGCAGTAATGGTACAGAATAAACAAGATGAGAACAAATTGAAGATTAATGGAATATATATATTTATTTAGAAATGAAAACACATGTGAAAAACAAAGGATGAGATATTATAAAAAGGATTGGAAAGGATACAAGCAGATATTAAACTTAATAAAACGAAAAATCAAAAATGGAAAACTATATTATATATGCTACTTTTCTATAGGAATATTGATAAGTATTTTTTAGTAAATAATCTGGAATGTGTTCGAAGTTACTTACGTAATGTAATGAAGCAAAAAAATAAATTCTGAAATATACACTTCAGCAAAGCCTTAACCCCTCTCACAAACAATTTTTAATTTTTAGCGCCAGTATTTCTAAATAGAAATGTTTTCCTAATTTAATAAAGTATAAATTCGGATATTAAATAAAGTAAAAATTTCTTTTCGAAAATACTGGTAAGAAAAATTAAAGATTGTAAGCACCCTATTTAACCTGCATACAAACGCTCGTTCTCGAAGGGGTTAATTACTTTCATTTTGTTAGTCTTACAAATGGATTGAAGTGGGAGATGTGAAAAAAAAAAATGCATGGAAAACAAAAAGGATGGAAAATTGTTACACGCGTTAAAATGAGAAACTGATTCAATCCTTAAATTAAACATTTATGTTAAACAACTAATAAAACATAAAAAGTCAAAACAATTTTATGTTACTGCACATTTAACCCTTAACTGCTGTGACAAAAATTGTCGCACAGATGCTGTGAATGGTCTCAGAGACCACTTAATCCTTAACTGCTGTTAACTGTCTCACATGACCGCTGCTTTTCTCAAATTTTCAGAGTTTAACTTGTAAATTTCAGTTTAACTATAGATACTAGTGAAATTTTGTTTCGTTTGGAGCCCTAGTATTATCGATAGGGAAATCTAAATAGGTGAATTTTAATTATAATAGTCCTGCTTATTTAAGTTTAGTACAAAAAAGTATCCTCTGGGTTAATCGAGACTTATATTCAACTTTGTGTTCCAAATAAGTAGATATAATTTAACCCTTCGTACTCTTTAAAAATTGTAGTTTGGGAATAGCGGCCACCGTTTTGGCTACTACTATTTCTAAATATTAATAATAGTACATTTCTATTGCAAATGTTGTAGAAATATATTACGAAGGTTATTGTTCTGGTAGTCTAAGCTTAATTCTGAAATAATTGTAGCGACAAGCTTTGTCGAGTCACACTTGACGGAAAATAAATAAATAAAAAAGTGAGATAGGTTTTTTTTAAAAATCGTAGCTAGTAATTATCAATCAAATTTGTAGTTAATGCAGGGATACGAAATTGAGATTCTATTATATAAACTAATCTTAATAAATAAAAATATCTGAAAGCAAAGTATTTAAATTTTTTAATGTACTTATGAACTTATCTTTTGTGTCGTTAAGGCTGTTTTCAGGGATGAGATTTCTCCGCTTTTTTGCATACCAGTAATCTTAAAGAAAATGTTGTTCTGTTAAATCCCAGAATGTTCAGATTAAATAAAAACATTTTTTGTAAGATTATACTTGTATGGCAAAAAGCGGAGAAATCTCATCCCTGGCTGTTTTCTAAATCTAAAATTGATACTAAACTTGAAGCCCACTGAAAAATCTGAACTAATCATGTGTTACAAATTGACGGCAATATAAATAAATGTACATGAACACGCAGAATAAAATACTAGCAAATGAAAATTACAAAAAATAACAGATATATGTAAATAATATGTACAACAAATATACAAGTAAAGTTAAAGATATACAAATTATTTTCTGCAACAATTTTGCTTCATTTGTACCATATTATGAATTCAAATACATTCTCATGTTAAAGAATTGCACCATATTAGCATAGCTAGCCAAACTCAAGCAAACAACAATGCATCATGTCATGCATACACAATAACACAAAAGAATGGAGCTATTTGAATAAAAAAAATAAGCATGTGCATGCATTGCGATCATGAGGCAATTAAAAACAATCATTTATATTTTAATTTAAAATTCTTTAAAACGAATAGTTTTGTAAATAGTATTCCTCTTTCTTTTTTTTTTTTTAATATCTGAAGGTAGAACTGGAAACATTAGAATAGAGAAGTGAGAATACGTAACTATCTATTATTCTGTTACCAATCTCAAAATCAAATTTTTGAATTTATATTACTTTTTTATCATGAATATTATTTCAAAATTTCACTCAGGTAAGTATCAAAACATTTTTGTTATTGTATCAGAAATATTTGCATTGTCCTAACGGAGAAAAATAAAAATTAAAGAACAGCTCATTTTAGTGTTTTTATTCTTGTATACATTTATAAAAACATTTTCCAAAATTATGCAATTTAATCAAAATCAAAATTTAAGTTAACATGTTTAATAGTATGGTTAATTCGTAGTAACAGGGTAACAACCCCCCCCCCTCCTCCTTACATCAAAATAATAATCGGGACTATACATATATTAAAGATTATATCCTCGAAATATTTCACAGCTACATTTATTTCCCACAAACCCATCTAAAAATTAAAGCATTTTCCATATTCTACACTAAATAAGCTATTCAATCGCTATCTGTCACAAAATACATAGCATAGAATGGTAC